>JAPWDM010000019.1:4380000-5664118 GCA_035578155.1 Brachynemurus nebulosus
AACGTGACGGAAATAGTGAGTATAACGGACCTTGGCTACTCACGTCTCTTGTTACAATCAACTTTGTGTATATGTACCCACACTAGTAGCCAATAATACCAGTGTGTGTTGTACCCTTATATTTAAATTTTCACTAATGTACCGGTCCGTTAAGAAAGTGTGGATACAGTAAGCGTCTTGGTCTAATCAATAGAATAATTTGACTGTTTTAACTGACAATAGAAGAGTTTGACGTGTTTTAAAAGAAAATTGCCAAGGTACTGAAAGATCGTTGCGTTATCAATGAAAAATGTTGGAATTGATAATTTTAACTCAAGCAATTTGTTTCATTTTTTAAGAAATATTAATTATTAACGATATAATTTACTGAAAATTAACGCGATTAACCATTTTTCGTATATTAATGGCGTTCAGAATTATTTTAAAAAAAAAAGCCAATTTTTAAAAAGAGGTTAAATCTTACAATTGATCGAGACAACCGGTTATATATCCTAGTATAATGTGTACCAAAAAATGATGAATATTGAACAAAAGATCACTTTTTAATTCTAAATTGTAGGCCTATTTTCGGGGTGAAATATAGGTACTTATTTTTTCCTAGAAAAATTTCTCTATTTCTTGTCGAATTCAGTGTTGAATTGATAAGCTTCAGACAGTGGTATTCAACCTTTTTTACTACACGAGCTCATACCATAATTTATTCAGGGGTCTACTCCTTTACATTTTGAATCTCGAAACTTAATATATGATTATGGATTTTACTCAGTTCGAGGAACCAATTCTTTCTGTTGCTTCGGGAAGTGATATTCAACCTTTTTTACCACACGAGCTCATATCATAATTTATTTAGTGGTCTACTCTCTAACATAAATTTGGATTTTGAAACCTAATCTCTGGTTATGTATGTCCTTAACTCAGTTCGAGGAACCAATTCTTCTGGTTTAGAGTACCTTAAGAAACTACAATAACTTCATCTGTTAATAATGACACCATAGAATGTTTTTAGAAGTTATAGCTTGGACGTAATTTTAACAGCTACATAATTGATTAGCAATTTCCGCTTCAAGGAATTCTTAGGTCAAAGTAGCGATCAGTAATTGTGATTTTTCTGTTTTTAAAATTTTAATTTTGTGAGAAATGGAAAGAAAAACGGTACTTGTCGAAAATCTAATGCCATAGCTTTATATTTCATATTTAATTATATTTCTTGAAACTGTAGAAAAATTTGTTATACGTGATGACGTCATCATGTTCATTTTTTTTACAATTAATGGCGTCAAATTGTGAATAAGGGCAGGAGATTAACTAAAGTCTGTTTTGTCGATCAATTGCGACCGACACCCCTTAAGGTATTCATAATTTTTGTGGTGTAGTGTGGTGAACTTTTTGATAACAAAAATGTATGTAAATTTAGTTTGATACTATCCGGCTTCTTTTTATTCTTTAATAATATTGACTGACTAGCTGTGCGCAAATTCTGAACATAGTTCAGAATGAATTCAATTTAGAGCAACTTTAGAAGGTATGGTTATAGGTACTTGGCGTACCTATACATACCTTTTTTCTGCTAATGTCTCCGTAGCACAATGTGTTACCAGCACACCATTGGCATCGCATATGTAGAATATTAAATAAAAAAGAAAAAAAAAATAGGAGAAATTTTAAAAGCCGTTACCATGTATGGTGTTACGTATAAAACGAACCAAATTAACATAGGTATATACTTACATGCAATTGTATTATGTTTCGCCTAACTTGAAAATAAAATGGTAAGATCCAGAAGCTTCGTAATTGAAAGTGACTTTAATTATTTTGCAAATTTTGAACAAGACTAATGGAAATTCTATATCTGAAATTTAATAGTGATAACCTGAATTTCAAAAAGGATTTTTCTGATTTGTGCTTGAACTAGAATTCCAAATTTGTTCGGAAATTTTATATACTAACTTTTGTCTGTCTTTAGTTTCAATGACCCAAAATCTAGCATATAAAATACTTTTGATAAAGGATCAATGTTGAACCAAAAGTGAAGCTTTATTATATAATTAGTGCACTTTCCAAGTGGTGATCGACAATGTTAAAAAGTCTATTACTTTATTGTATTTATAGTAACCTCTTAACTCAAATCGTGTCGTGGTTCTTTACAAATTTCAATTTTGAGTTGTGAATTGTATTCAAAAATAGTTGGCGTATTAGCCTAAGAGTCTCAATTCATTACCTATTACCGCTTATAGTACACCTTCTTGATACACTGATCACACTTTTCGATAATTTTTAGAATAATACTTAGTTACTACCTATGTGAGTTAACACTTTGAGTAAAGTATAAAATTTAACACCTTTGTACCACCTGACGATGGCTACCTTCCCAGCAAACCTCCTGATATTATTTTTCAATAACTTCAATAAGTGTCTAAATTTTACAATATTCGCTTACAATTTCAAGCCGTATATTTCACTTTTAATTACTGGCTGCACATACACTGCGTAAAACTTTTCCACGGCGTTCACGATCATGAAAACTTTCAAATCGCCTGGCTGTTTAATAACATAATTTTATAGTAATCTCTGTATATTTCTCTATATACTCACTATATGAGCTGCAGGCAGTATTAAATTTTGAGTATACCATAGAATTTGACACCTCTGCCAGCCTGGCAAGGCGTAAATCCCCACCAAACTGCCTGTTCGTTTTTTTCTGGCTTCAGTTAGTGTCTGGAGTATCCTGTTAAAATTTCAAGCGGTACAAAACACTTTGAGTTGAGTATAAAATTTGACATGTTTGGGCCCGCCTGGCAAGGGGTAGATCCCCACCAAACCACCTGTCAATTTTTTTTCTGGCTTCAGTGAGTGTCTGGAGTATCCTGTTAAAATTTTAACCGGTAAAAACACTTTGAGTTAAGCCCTTTTTTTGCATTTTCAAAAAAATTTTTAATCGTGTTGTGCCGCGCTTTGGACTGCCAGGTTGTCCATTCCTGATTCGTGGGCCTGTATACTGTTTGTGTAAAAATCTTAACCGGTACAAAATACTTTGTGAAAATCGTTCAATAGCTCTTAGGTTATATCAGTGTAGCGTGTTGCAATGAAATCTTTAGTCAAACAAATTGCCTTGAGTTGAAGCCGAGACAATTCACCAAATTAGGAGGGGGTCACAATTTTTTACTGTCTTTAGAATTTTTTTTTAAAGTTTACATTTTATTTTGCTTCCAATTCTATTATTTTACCATTTTATCTACGGTTGTTAGACACTGAAAAATTTTATTATACTTAATGACGTCATCAAATTAAGCTTTTTTTTTCTAAGTCAATCTTGATGGAAATGATTTTAGTTAGGATGATTGGTTATGTTAGCGTAATTTGGGTGTGAATTTGTCATTGTTACTATCAAAATAACAAAATTCCTTTTCAAGATATAACTGATTCGATATAAGTATTTTTTCTAGTGGTCCTAAATACCCAATTTTGACAAAATTGAAAATAATGATTTCGAAAACCTATAATTCGCTTCAAGCTCCACCATTGTATCATTTTACTTACAGTTTTTTAGTACTGGAAAAATTTAGTGAACTGGATGACGTCATTAAATTAAAAAAAAAATTTCTGAAATCAAACTATATTAGAGTAATTTGAGTCGGGATGATTTGGATGTGTTAGCTAAATTGAGTGTGAACTTGTCATTTTTGCTATTAAAATGACAAAATTCCTCTTAGAAATATGACTGATTTGCCAGAAGTTTTTTTTCTAGTGACCTTACATGCTTAATTTTGATTAAAATAATGGAGATTAACTCCCAAAACCTATCATTCGCTTTCATCTATCATTTTATTTTTATCAAATAAATCACAATAAAATTGGAGCTTATCTTTATTTGCACTCATGGATCCTCACCTTGTATCCGTGCTTGTTAACACGAAGACGTCATTTGTAAATTAGTTGAAACGTAGTATTAGATACTCTTGTATGTTACCCGAACCAAACCCGTCGTGAAAATTGAATTCAGCAGAGGTAAAAACGGAGATGTGCGGTATACACAAAGTTTTTACTTCTTTATTTAGTTTAAAAATGTTCATCATCATTGTGCATATCCTAATACTCACATACTCGACACCCCTTGCTCCTCAACGATCTCTTTAATATATATTCCTTTTGGGATAAATTATGTTACCGTGTATGTGACGGTGTTTGGTGATGAATTGTAATCAACTTACATTTTTTGCCGTGGGACGAAATTTTCAAAGGACAATTTTTTCTTACGTTTTTGTTATGCTTAACGATTTTATTTTATTAACCCTAGAATCATACGTACTCGTCAAAGCGACGAAAGAACTTCTCTACCTGCTCCAATACTACAACTTGTCGTTGTCTGCTGGCTGTGAAACTTCTGTTATCTAATTTATTTGTTATTATAACACATAAGACGTATAAATTTTGTTTATAGCTATTGTCATTTTTTTTATACTGAAATAGCGTGCGTCAAAAGGACGACGATGTATGATTAACCGATGTTTTTTTTTAAAGATTTTGTACTCCACATGTAAAGGTTTTCCCAATTTTTCTAAAATTTATTAAAGATATGGATGTTATAATTAATTTGTTCAATGATTATGACAATGTGAAAGATGATTACAGCTGTTTGACTTACAGAGACGACATAATACTGAAATTTTAATATATTGAATCGAAAACTATAGAATGCGTTTCGAATGACAATAAAAGATTAACAATTTATTTTGTGGAAAATATTTTAATTTTTTTTTACAAATGTGCCTAATGGGGAAATAACTACATATCAACAGGAATGTTTATGACTGAGAAATTTCACATTCTGTAAAGTCACACATGTCTACTGACTCATAATAGTTCAAAAATTAATTATTTGAAAGACATGTTTTATGATACAATTGATGTATTTATCTATATTTTAATTTTTATAATGAAAATATGCTTTGATAAAAAGATTAAAAAAAATTAATAAATATATATATTAAGACATTTTTCCAAATCCAATTTTTTTAAATATTTTGTTCGCTTTTGTATTATTGTTATGTTAAAAAAATGTTTTTTGCAAATAAACTGTAAAACTCCGCCTAAAAAGTCCATTCGTCAAAATGACGCCGATGTATAACTTGACTCGTAGACCAGCGTATGATTCTAGGGTTAAAGCTATCGTATCAATATTAAATCAAGGACGTGCGTAACTGTGTTTCCTATAAATTGGATGAATGTTTTAATTGATTTTCTAGCCTTATTGTAAGAAGTTTGAATTTTCAAAATAAACAAGATCAACGTGGCTGCTCAATTTATTCCTAGAAAAATAAAGTCAACGAAAAGTCCGTATGTTGCTTTGTAAGAAAAGAAGCTTAAAAGCGTATCCTAAAGGAAGGTCAAAGACATAGGACCCCGATTACCGAGGGGACCCGGTGAGCTCTGGACGTAAAAGACATAGTCGGTCGGCATTAACTAACAAATATTCCCACTTGATATGAAACCGCATTAAATTGTTAATTGTTTTCAAACTAGCCGTATGCCCAATGGAATTTCCCATCGGTAACATCTTTTTACTAAGTGCTCATTTTCTGCTCATTTTCAATGTTTTTCAAAAGTCTGAACACCAACTTCCACGTCTCTAACTTCAAAAATAACCTTCTAAAGCCAACAGTTTTGGCTGTGCGTGGTCTGTCAGTTAGTGTTAAAGATTTATTAAATAATATATTATTTAAAAGCCATAGTACCATATTTTATATAATATCTTTAATACTTCAAAAATAACGAATTTCCATACAAATTTTCATTCCTTATTTAACCCACTTAGGGGATGAATTTTCAAAAATTCTTTCTTAGTGCTCACCTACGTTATATAGGGAACTCCTGTGCAAAATTTTATTCTTTTAAATTCAACGGTTTACGCTGTGCGTTGTCTGTCAGTCAGTCAGTCAGTCAGTGTTAGATCATAACACATGTAGCATACACCGCTATATTTACGGGTTTGCAAATTCTTATATTTGGAAAATAAGTCAATATTAAGGACTCGAAACAATTACCACAGTTTGACTCGGCGTAGCTCTCTACGGTCCTAAAATGCTGTCCAAAAAATACGGTATTAGAATAGGTTAAAATAAAAATATGAAAAAAAATTTTAAAACTCAAGTTTTATTTTTTTAATAATTTTATAATTATGTTTAAAAAAAGTAATTAATTAATTAACAAAATTGAAAATGTTTGTGATTTGAAATTCAACAATAACATACCCTAAACATGCAGTTTTTCATTTTGACATTTCCATTTTAGAAAAATCGAAAAAAATATTGATAATGCAATTGACATGTTATTAATTTTTTTCTCTAATTTTAATTTGCTTTTTTTGCAATTTGTTCTCCTATCACTAACAGCAGCGCCATCTCGCACTGTGTATATGAAAATATCTAAAAATCAATTGCTTACGATAGCAATAAAATACAAAACAAATATCATACAGAATAGATACTCTTCTAATAATTAATTAATAAATAAATAAACAAGCGCAGAATTTGCTGGCGTCGGTCGCAAACAGCGAATGTAGCGGTTGAGAGTCAAATACAAGTGTTATTGTTGTTTATAAATATGAAATAGATTAATTGGAAGTTGACAGGTAAACAGAATGAAATGATATTGAGAATGGAATAACTTATATGTAGGTATATGTATGGGAGTTGTAACATAACAGCCAACACATTTCAAGTTAGAAGTTGTTATTCAGGGAAAATAACTAACAACTCTAACCATGTATTAACAGTGCTATATTATTACCTAACTAACTACACCTATAGGCTAACAATGGGATAAGTGTTTTTGAGGTGGGATACGGTTTTAAAATTGGCTCTCGATTTCAAATAGAAGAAATTTAAAAAAAAAAAACCTTTGAAATACTGGGAGTACCGTGTAGCTATACTTCAAATGTGTTATGATATGCTATGCTACGATTAGTTCGGAAACAAACACAACGCAATATATTTTTGTAAGTTGGTACGTATGCAATATTGTGACCATGGTGCTCACTATCGACAAAATTGATTACTAATAAACGATAGTAATTATATGATCATAGTAATGTATAATTACCAACTTACAAAAATCTAAATTATTAGAATCCAACTGCAGGTAAAATGAATAATGAAAAAATTTTTTAGCGACAGCCTGCATATAAATTATTAAGAACGAACTAAAAGAAAGAAAATTGTTCTACATGTTTCAGTCATTTAAATGACCATCTTCAGGAAAATCAATAATTCAGTTGTGAAAACAACTGAGAAAAATAATATCAAAAGGACATAACCTCCAAATGTCAAATGGATGTCAAAATGACAGACGAAATTAAAAAATTAAAAATCAAAGAATCAAAAAATTAACGGACCCCATACTAAATAGGGAAAGTCAAAATCATGATAAAATAAAATATTAGAAGACGAGATGCGACCAAATACTTACCGTATCAGGAAACATCAAGAATATAACATTCCAACGAAGTTGTAGGAAAAACAGGTATGTCACAAAGAAATTATGTAACATCACAAAAAATTTACGAAAATCATTAAAAATTAGAAAATAAAATAAAAGTAAAACCAGTAATTATTACACTTAAAACACTCAATATTAAGTTGAACATATTTTAGTAGAAAAATTAAATTGTAGAGGTTAGACAAGAAATTAAAAAGTGATTATTAATTAATTATTAAAACAATAGTTAAGTAGGATCGTGTGTAGTGTTTGAAGTTTTGTAATTAAATGGCTGTTCAAATTGCATAGATATTGTTTTCATGAGAGAACGACATTGGTCATAAGACAAAAGTTGCGCAGTCTCATTAAGAATTGATTGATTCAAATTATGATGGTGTGCGATATATAATTTTTCCAGCATGTCTAGGAGTGCCCCCTTTTTAGCAAAATGTAACGGTTCAAAATTATCATCGATCACAAATTTGTGATCAGTTTCCAAAATATGTTCAGCTATTGCAGAATAATTTTTTAAATTAGAAGCCTTAATTGCTGCTAAATGTTCAGAAAATCTAGTACAGAGACGTCGGCCAGACTGACCAACGTAGAGAGCCCCACATTGACATTCGAATTTATAAACGCCTGATCTGTGTAAAGGATTAATAGTATCTTTGTTTTTAGTGAGAAGACTTGCGATGGTATTACAAGATGAAAAAGTTAGTTTAACGCCATTTTCATGAAAAAATTTGCGGAACCCGTTCACTTGTGAGGATATATATGGAATAGAAGCATATCTTAAATTAGGTGATTTTATAGATTTAGTTAAATTCGGAAACAGCGATGTGTCAAAATGCTTATTTAAATGTTTAGAAAAAATTTTAAATATAAAATCGGTTTCATAACCGTTGGCATGTCCTATATGTATAATGATGGATAATTCACGAAGAAAATTAGTGGTGTTAAGCGGATATGAAAATAATCTATTAAAAGAAAAGTTGAAAAAAGCTAATTTGTGAGAAATAGGATGAGAAGAAAGTTGGTGAATACAATGGTCTGTATGTGTTGATTTGCGAAATACAGAGATTTCAAAACGTTTGGAATAATGGTCTCTTTTCACGGTGATGTCCAAAAAATTTATTTTGTTATTTTCCTCAAATTCTAGAGTAAATTTAATTCTGTCATGCAGGTTGTTAAGGAAATTTAAAAATTGCAATGCCTAGTCCCGAGTACCAGTCCAAACTACAAATACGTCATCCACATAACGCCTCCAGAAACCAAGATATTCTAAACATGGGTGATTTGAATCGAAAATTAAACCCTCTAGATAATTCATGAAAAAATTGGCCATAAACGGTGAGCAAGAAGCGCCCATCGGTAAGCTATTAACTTGTTGATAAATTTTGTTGTCAAAAGAAAAATAGTTATAGTCTAGTAAAAGATTGAGGCACTGCAACATAGCTTCAATATTGGGGACGTCAGAGTCGTTGTTTAAATTAGTGGTAAGGAAATCGCGAAGGAGAGATTTTAATTCATCGGTCGGAGTTTGGGTGAACAAATCGACCATATCGAAACTAAGTAGAAGACAATTTTTAGGTAATTCGATTTTTGTTAGATAAGAATTAAGTTCAGATGTGTTATTAAGAGAATATTTAAAATTAATATTGGTGAATTTGTAAATATTTTGAAGAAACCATTAAGAACGAACTAAAAGAAAGAAAATTGTTCTACATGTTTCAGTCATTTAAATGACCATCTTCAGGAAAATCAATAATTCAGTTGTGAAAACAACTGAGAAAAATAATATCAAAAGGACATAACCTCCAAATGTCACATGGAAATCAAACTGAAATTGATTTTGTTTTTCATGATCGTGTTTTGAATCTTTCTTGCTTTCATGCTTATAATCTTGGTATTGATCATGCTAGATTATGAATAGTAGTGGTCTTGATTTAGAAAAAATGTAAGACCAAGAAAAGACTACAAGTTCAACATAGATTTTGCCAATCACTAATTATGGCTACCTAAAAGTTTTTGTGTTTTTTAATGTTCCGCATCTTTTCTAAAAGTATTCCTTGTAAATATTTGAAAATTAGCTAGAGATAGAATATAGTGGCTTAATTTTTTTTTTTTTGGAAAATCCGCTGGATATTTTCTTTTCGGAACTCTTATTACCAGAAGAACCGCTAAGAAAAATATCCAAAATTTCACGAACATTAAAAATCGAGGTTAAGAGTCAATATTAAGAAACGAAAATTGATAATAAATTTTTACTTTGATCAAGCTGTTGTCAATAATCAGTGCTGAACTAACTCGTTTCCGAGAGGCCCGAGGCATCCTACATGTAATATCGGGCTTCTAATACAGGACGCCAGGACAGAAATCTGTGTCCACAGAAAAGAAATCTTTGTTTCTGGTAGATAAGTGTAAAAAAGCCAAGCCAAAGATATCATCGCTTTAAAATCGAGAATTATAGTTTATTTTAGAAATACAATTTATAAGTCGAGAAAAAATATTTTTTTATTACTTGTGTGGGAGAAATACTAACTTTGCGCACATAATTTTTGTACACAAAATAGCTGTTTGTCCACTGTACTCTTCCCACATACTTTTTTGCCTGCGGAAAGTTTACAAATTGGCAATAAAACATACAAAATTTAATTAAAACACGCAAAGCCGCTTCCTGATTTTTCATTTAACAAATACTAGCCGTACCCGCGACGTACCCGCGCAAAGCATTGTTATAAACTCAATGAGAAGTATGTAAGTGTAATAATTACACAGAACTTGCAAAGAATAATAATTTTTGTGTAATGCATGCACATGCTCAAAATGGTTTTTCTATTTTCCCGTGGGAATGAAGAATTTTCCCTGAGTAAAAAGTATCATAAATGTTGACCAAAGTAATACGTTAACACCACACCAAATTTCATCAAAATCCGTCTAATAGTTTTTGCGTAATACGTGCACATGCACAAAATGGTTTTTCTATTTTCCCGTGGGAATGAGAAATTTTCCCGGAGGAAAAAGTATCTTAAATGTTGCCCTAGGTAATAAGTTATCACCACACCAAATTTTATTAAAATCCGTCCAATAGTTTTTGCCTAATATGTGGGCATGCTCATCAAAATGGATTTTCCATTTTCGAGTGGGAATGAGAAATTTTCTCGGAGTAAAAAGTATTTTAGATGTTGACCCAGGTAATAAGTTATCATCAAGCCAAATTTCATTAAAATCCGTGTAATAGTTTTTGCGTGATGCTTGAACAGACAGACAGACAGAGAGATAGGCAGACAAAAATTCTAAAAATCGCTGTTTTGGTATCTACATCGATAACTATTTACAGTACCAGTATAATTTTCAAAAAATATTCCATGTACAGAAATAGTCTCGTTACAATTTTATTATATATGTATAGATTTTACAATTATTTCTATAGAAACCACCAACAAGGTAATTTGAACAATATCTAATTCAGAAAAAAAAGACAAACACTCAAAAATATTATTTTAAAAAGTAATAAAAAATTGTAATAATAATAATATAGAAAAAAATATGTGGAATTCGTAATAAAAATAGTATGTGTAACTTGTGCGGAATTGTCAATTGCCCGCCCTTATTGTACAATATACTTATATTCAACCTCATATATTATTACATCAAATCGATAATAACAGCAGATTGTACAGGACACTATTTACACAAGTACAACATGCACTTGACGAACTGTTTTAAAATAAATTTATCGAGAAACGCTCTAAAAAACATCTTCTCACTCAGCACTAATCTCACACACAGGGAATACCTGTATATATTATCAATTCTAAATGTTGTTAACAAATTGTAGAAATGCAATTTTAACAAATTCTGATTACTCCATACCATATACACATCCACATAGCTCTAGCCGTGTTTGACAGAGGCACCTAGGCAGGAATGTTCTAGCTGCTGGTTAGCAATTTTCATTCTCACTAACTACGTGTTTTCTACCTCTCGGTAGAGTCGGCAACCGGCAACCGACAGTGAGTCGGTAAGGTAACGTCGGCACATAACGAAAACGGTGCATTTATCGTTTAGTTGTTGATTCGTTTGCCTGTTATAATATGTTGTTTTGTATACATCTGCTTTGGACACATTCATTTCCAATTGTAGCATTACGGTACATTTAGATTGGTAGGTACATATGTATGTATACACGGATAGGTTTACCAAACCAAATGTTTTGTACCTACTACGACCATCCAGCAACCCGTCAGCTAGTCAGCCAGTCAGTCAGCCTCATTCGTTACCCATTCTTCCCGGTTTCGTTAACCGAAACAATTAATAGAGTGTTCGACTGACGGACTGACGTACAGGACGAATGTAGGATGTGTTTATAATTATATAGGGTGAAATGGGGCAATTGCGAGTATGATAGCTAAATTTATAAATTCAATTGCATACTGCTCATTTACTTCTTAGAAATGAAGAATGAACATACATGTCTGCCATAAAGCACATATGAGGCTAATATTTTAAGTATTTAAAAAAAGTAAATTTTCATAAACATGAGATTTGAAATTAAGTACCATGTCTCATTATTATATTCACCCCGTCAAAAGGGGCAAATGCACAGAGCAGTGAACATATTATATATTATATTATGTAGACATATAATATAAATGTGTAATTGAAGCAGTCTCATACGACCAAGTTCCGACCTTAATAGCATTCTGTTATATAGTAATTGATTTGTATCCGTAGTTACGCTTTCAAATAATTATTGTCAAAATATAATATTGATAATAAAATTGTACTTTTTTGAGAAGAAACTGCAAAAATTTTGAAAGAAGAAAAGTGATATTCGCTTTATTTTCAGAATACGTACGTATACAAATTATGTCCTGCCATAATTATAGTTGCATTTGCTCAAAAATTCACATTATATTATTTCATTATATTTCACCCGTCTCATCCTTGTTACCTGCTTCAAGAAAAATGTCTAGAAACTGGCTTTACGCTTTGTCTAGTAGTATAATATAATAGTGTTCATTGGTCTGTGGGCAAATGTAATAATCATAACCAATTTTTTAACAGTGTGTATAGACTGGATTCTGAGACAATAGCAATAAAAGAGAAACAAAATAATAATTTTTAGTTTTATTTCAATGAGATAGGACAATTGTATCACAAGTTATGAACTTTTTTAAAAAAAAAAATATTTTCATTTCTTAATATTAGGTAAGAAAATATTTTGAATCAAAATTATGAAATAATCATATTAGGGAACTTAAATGATATTATTCCACGTCTAGTTATTTCAGGGTTAGGCAATATCTGAACGATGGAGTCAGACGTAACTAGATTAGTATCATCCATTATTGGCCATGCAAAAACACTACCCTTGCGTCGTACAAATTTTACCTCCCAACGATCGTTCACTTTTTTCTGTACAACGCCTACGTAGTGCTTAATTCCTTTTTTGAGTAAATGTAATAATGCCTATATTGCAATTACTCCAAGGTAGCAAATTTCTGGGGCAAATGCAATAGCGGCTGTACCTTGTAAGCTGTAGTAGATATGATAAAAACATATAATTAATTTATCTTTCTAACACAAGGCAACACCATTAGACAAAAAAAAATTAAAAGCTTACATTAGAAATGTAGATGACACTCGATGAAAAGTTAGATTATAAATTTTGGAACCACGTTTCTTGAACACCTGCCACGAAATGTAATGGTTACTCATTCGTCCGTCGGTAATACAGTATTGACAAGTGGTTAACTTTGAGTTAAGGTAATACTTTCTTCATATCAGAAATAGCAGCCCTGTTTACAAAACAATATGGCTAGACATAGTATGCTATCATATTTACCCCGTTATTGCAAATTCTCCACTTGACCCTATTCGATATTAGATGAAATCTCATACCAATCGTGCTAATGGTATTCCACATAAAAGTATATAAGGTAATGAGATAATCCACAAAAAAGTTTGGATTGCTTAATGATATAATATATTTCTAGGGTTACATAAAAAATGTTTAACGTAAACACATGCGCTTAAGATTTTCAAATTCCTTGATAATTATGGATTCATTATGAAATTTACTTGTTTCAACTTTTATTTTCGAGACCAACTTGAGTATGTGCGATAATATAATTGGCAAATTTTTCCTCTTTTTCGATTTTCTTCGGATAATGTGTATCTTTAAATCTACTCGGGTTAGAGTAGGTCCAACGAGAGGGTGGGGTAACCAAGGTTGCAATTACGGGGCCCGGGCCTGAAGAGGGGGCCCGTAGCTGTTGGTAGAGGGCCGAGAGAAAAGTAGAAAGACTCCTTTTTAGCTCCTCACTTATGTTTTTTAAAACTGTGGGACTTGCCGTTTTTCTCTACGATCCTGGGTTAGCGACATGTCACATAAAGTTTAAAATAATCCTATATATGTGGCATTTAAAAGAACAAAATTTGGTTGTATTTTTTCCAGGTATTTTGGAGTTATCGCCGGTTTTTTAAAAAATTGGGAATTTTTTTCGGTTTTCTTTTGATTGATTCATGAAAATCGAAACAATTTCTACAAAAGATGTTACAAAAACTTTTATTAATTTAGGGAAAAATTTTCTTTTTACTCACATGATCTAGCAGAATTTCAAATTTTTGGATTTTTTTTAAAGACTATGACAGTCTTGATTCGTTTTATGTTAGTAAAATAAATTATCACTACACAGAGAGAAAACGGTAAAAATATAAAAATTATGTGATAATTAATCATAGAAAATTTAAAGGATAGAATGTTCTTTCCGTAATATTAGCTCCGTAAAATTCGTAAAACAGCACAGTAAAAAGTTCCATTGCCGACAGTTTAATTGTTTTTCTTACAAAAATTACCATGCTGTCTTAAAATAGAAGAAAAGTAGAAAAGAATAAAAGAAGCTAATAGTAGAAAGAAATAAAGAGAAGGTATCAACGCTGTCACACAGCGAGGCAAGCTGCAGAAAGTATCAACATAATCATATATGAAGGTCACATAGCAGGACTGTTGGTGTTGCAAGTAGCTGTTTAGCTGGTGTGGTGTCGTGTGGTGTCCAATCAGTGTTCATTAGAATGTCTTGACGGATGGTCATCGTTTAATGCATCATTTTGTTACTCCACTATCTTCAGTATTAGAATATATTGTAGCCAATCATTTTTGTATGGATCATAAAGAATCAAAGGTCGGGAAAGCTCGGGCATCTTCGAAGTTTTTACAGGTACAGCCGAAGAAACATAAGGTTGCGGGTCAGATGCGCAAATGAAAGAGTACGACTATAACATATATGCATAAGAGTGTGATAGAAGTTGTGTTACCACATTAAATTTTACCATGCTATAATATATTTTTTACTTTGGTCGACGATCGCGCACGCATTAAAAGAGAGCATGGTAATTTTTCTGAAATTTTATCTACAAAAATTATATAATTTTTCTCTCCGTGTACTTTCTGTCACTATTTTAGTGTTTTGTTTCGAATACATATTTTTTTGCGGGAAGATGTTTTCCCCATGATAAAAACTAACCTATACCTTTCTACGTTTTCCTGAATATTCCTATACAAAATTGAAAGTCGGTGGTTATTATGCTGTTAAGGTGTGTAAACAGGACAAACCAATAAACTTACTTTCGCATTTATAATTATTGGTTAGTATTGATTGGCCAATTTCCACGAGCAAAGCAACGAAATAGAGTTTCTTCCACCGTCGGATTAGATTCCAACATTTGGGGGGGGGGGGAATTATTACTATCATACTTACAACAGATTAAATATCTAGCAGAGGTGCTTTATGAAATTTATCATTGATTCTTCAGTGTTTCATAAATACTAATTTTAAGAATATGGGAAACCATTATTTGTGGAAACTCATTAGTTTAATTAACGTATCTTCAAATTTAAGCTTCTGCATGACACAATTTGAAAGATAATAAACGGTCGACAGGCCGGGTAGCGATTTCCAGACAACACCTAAAAGAATGAAAAAAATCCTCTCATAGTCTAGGTATAGGTACATTAGTTTTTCTTTGGAAATATCTGTCTTAAATTTTTAATATTTAACAGCCTCATATATTTAACAAAATATGTATCTTTAATTTCGGTGATGTAAGAACACAGAATAAAATTATGTTTTACAATTTTTAAGTAATAAATATTGTAGGTAGGTACATAACAATATTTCTATAAATATAAGGAGAATGGATCACTTTGTGGTTGCGCTTCGGCCATTAGGCAAACATAGTCACTTACTTGAAGTATAGAGACTGGTCATGTGGCTATATATTCAACTGTCTGTACGTCTGACGTATATATACGATCTGGATGCAGGGACCATCGGGGTCATAAACAGACATATACGAATACAATCTTTCAAGTGACCATCTTTTTTATATACAGGATGTGTGTGAATTATCGAAGTTGTCACTTTCCTAAGATTGAATGGTAAGTCGGTAAACGAAAATGAGCAAACAATTGAAGGCTGGACTTCAAATAAGGCTAAGTGCCAAAAAATTAAAATTGAGTTACACCCGCAAAAGCAACCTAAGTGCCATTACCACCAATCTAGATTCTACACGGAGAGAAAATTCCTATAAAAATTATTGTGCTCATACTACAATCGACGTGTAAAAGGCGAACATATCCAATTTTTTTACGGTAAAATTATAAAAATTACAATAATATAACTATAATTTTTATAATTTTACCGTACAAAAATTGGATATGTTCGCCTGTTACACGTCGATTGTAGTATGAGCACAGTAATTTTTATACATAGGTTCTCTCTGTGTAGACAGTATACTAAAATTTTAATTTTTTTTAGCTCTTCTAGGCTGTTTTTGAAATCCACCCTTCAATTTACCTTGAAAAAATTTCAAGTGATTTTATTTAATGAATTTTGTGACATGTTTCAATCTATATAATCATGATCAAACAAATAAAGACGAAGTCACAGTGATAATGGATGGAAAAGTTCTAGGAAAATACAGTCGTGTACAAAAATTATAATAGAACAAAATTATATAACAGAAAATAAAACTGAATTATAAATATCAGTATAATCGTTTAATTTTTAATTTTTTGTCCATTCGTATAAAAGTGTAATATTTCTTCCTGGATAGTGTGCAATTATTATTAAAAGTTAATTTCCTTCTAATTATTATTTTGGAAAAATATTCTTCCAAATACTCTTGGGAATAAGATTCAAATTTGAAATGTTTAATATTTTTCACAAGCTCTTATCCATTTTTGATTTGACTTCTGTACAGACGTTTAAAAGTATATTAATGATTTAAAATATTCTAACCATCCCGTACAATCATGTTTAGTGGACAACAGTAAAAGTTTATAACAACAAATTGTTAATGTCGTTCCCGCATCTTTACACGAAACCACTACCCCATACCCGTTTTCAACTCACCCATTTTCTCGACCAACAACCCGTTCGTAGAACAACAATAATAGCAACAACAGCAAAATACCAACTCCATCTTCGTATTGTGTCCATCTCGAAGCTGGTGTAGTCCGCATACCCACTCCTATAAACAGTCGCTCTTACTGCACCATTTCCAGTTCATCATTTCTGGTTGATCACTAGTGCACGAAAAACCCGCTTGCAATGTACTAAAATTTTGGATACGGTCAAAGAATCACATGGTCGGAATAGTTATTAGATTTATTTAAATATGTAATTCATTTTTTTTTCTTGTTAAAGACAGGCATAACCAGATTTACAGATATTTGAAATTATTGATACCGCTCGCAATTTCACTCGACTTATAAGCAGTGTACCCAACGTATATACCCAAAATTATACCGGTTCTACGGTACTGTGGCAAAGAGTAAAATATACATTTGTATGTTTTCACTATAAATCGAGTGAAATTGCAAGTACTGTCAATAATTTAAAATGTCTATAAGTCAAGTTATACTAACAAGTGAAGGAATTTTTTCTTAAATATGAAAATGCTTCCATACGAATTATAAGACTTGGCTCAAGTTGTCCTTGTTTCAAACATGATAAGACACAAAATTTAAGGTAAAATGCTATTTAAGCAAAAAATCACTTTAATGATTGGATAAAAGTTTATTACGAGCACGAGGAAGCTATGTGTCACTATCATTGGTAGTGTACTTGTAGTGTTTACTGGATAACTATTTATTCTGTATTGTATCTTCAAAATCAATTTTTACTAAAACCTACGTATAACCTATCGCTTGTATCCAAAATTTCTGGTTTTCCCATTGTAGGTAATTGTCAATTTTTTTACTTCAGTAGTTCAGTAAGAAAAAAATCTGCTTTTTGTGTCTGTTATAGTATATTGTACAATAAGTGCGGGAAATTGTCGATTACCTAGGAAAGCGAAGTTGATCGCACGAACGTAGTGAGTGCGCTTATTCGCTTAAACGCTTGAGTCGCTTGAGATCGACAATCCCGCACGAGTTGCACATACTATTTTTTATTACGAATTTCATATACTTTTTTCTAATATTATTACTATTTTTGACATTTTTATTACTTTTTAAAATAATATTTTTGAGTGTTCGTCTTTTTTTTCTGAATCAAATATTGTTTGAATTACTTTGCTGGTGGTTTCTATAGAAATAATTATGAAATATTTATTAAATGAAGATAACAAAATAATGAACAAAAATGAACAAAATAAATCAAGAGGTGGCTTTGCGTGCTTTGATTAAATTTTGCGTGTTTTATATGTGGGAAGAGTACAGTGGACAAACAGCTATTTTGCATACAGATATGTGTGCGCCAAGTTAGTACTTTTACCGCATGAGTAATAAAAAATTATATTTTTTACCGAAGTTGTCATCTGTTTTTTTCGTAGATATGATCTTTACTTCAACCCAAAATAAAATCTTCACATTTTGTTCCGACGCATGATGAGGTGAATTTCGAAAGTTGACTCGTAATTTAATTGACATTTATTTTTTTAATATTTTTTAACCAATTTAACTATAACAGTATATACAGCCAAAATATTCTCTCTCTCATTAAACAGATAAAGTAGTTGAAGTACTTATTATAGTAGAGTTATAAATTTTATATTATAATGTCCTCCAAGTTTAGTGTCTTACCCATTTTCTTTGATAGTTATTAGTAAAATGGCACTGTTTAAGTAATTATGGAAAATCACTTGAACTAGCTATGGTTACCTACTTGCTTCCTAAATGCTCATATGTATCCCAAGTAGGTAAGTTACCTTAATAAACTAGAATACAAATCACGGTTGTTTGTAATTAGTAATTTACAATCAATTTGTGATGGGGCATGCATGATCGATTCATAGAATTAAGTTTAACTGAAATCGAGAATATATTTCAATTTGATCCAGTTCAATTTTTTGTAGATTTTCTTATTTCCTACACAATTACATTACCGAGAATTTCTCTTTTGTAAAGGTTTATATTACTTCCACCCAGTTTTATTGAACAATTGAAAGTTTCTATATTATACAGTTAGTTTTTATTTTATTTTTTTTTTTTTTAATATCGAAACCAGAGAATCCTCTTTTGTTATTGTCGCAAGATGCCACCGATTCTATAATGACAATATTATACCTAACACCGTTGATAACAATACAATGAGTCGACACATTTGCTGCCAGCTGTTGTACTTACTATGCCATTGTTTATTTACCTTATGTGAGCCAATGGCGAGTTTTATTTCTTATGATATTTTAATAGTATCATCAGGAAAATATCATCTTAACCCTACACTTTTCACATTTGCATAGTAATCGTCAGTTAAAATGGTCTGTTTACTATGTTTTCGATTTCATCAAAATTGGCTTGAAAAATTTTGAAAGCAACTAGGTATTAGTGATTAAATTATTAGTGCTGTTAGCATGTAATTTTTAAATTTATATCAATGTTAGCAACGCCGGCTCGACCAAAGGCTGCGTCTGGTGCAGTTAACTTGCGGGGCCCAAAAATAAATTTTGCACAACAATATAACAATTTATTGCATTTTGCTACTTTTACATTGTACAAATTCGTAGAGTTAGGGGTAGAATGACCTACATTTCAGGTGCTTATGGGATTGCGGATATTCAAAAAGGATTTATAAAGTTACAATTGTAATAAAAAAGCGTATATTCATATATAATTTTTATTTCGTTTTCGTAAATCTTTTGGTATTGCTGTAACCTTAGACCTTTTGGTACAGAATCGCTGCGATCTTACTACTTTTTGGTACGGAAAAACTGTAGCCTTACTATTTTTGGTGCAGAACCGCCGTAATCTTACTACTTTTGGTACCGAATCGCTGTAACCTTACTACTTTTGGTACGGAAAAACTGTAACCTTACTACTTTTGGTGCAAACCCACCATAATCTTACTACTTTTAGTATCGAATCGCTGCGACCTTACTACCTTTGGTACGAAAAAACTGTCATCTTACTACTTTTGGTGCAGAACCGCCATAATCTTACTACTTTTAGTACAGAATCGCAGTGACCTTACTACTATTGGTACGAAAAGACTGTAATCTTACTACTTTTGGTGCAGAACCGCCGTAATCTTACTACTTTTAGTACAGAATCGCTGTGACCTTACTACTTTTGGTACGGAAAAATTGTAACCTTACTACTTTTGGTGCAGAACCGCCATATTCTTACTACTTTTAGTACTGAATCGCTGTTATACCTTACCACTTTTGGTACAGAACCACTATAACCTTACTACTTTTAGTATAGAATCGCTGTATGCGTACTACTGTTTAGTAGTAATTAGTTTAGTAGGGGAGACTGGGGCTAAATGGTAAATTTTTAACAAATATTTTTTTTGGGGCACTGAAACCTCAACCATATATATATATATATATATATATATATATATATATATATATATATATATATATATATATATATATAAACACAATTATATTGTAGAGAATTTAGTTCTTGAAGTTTGTGATTTTTCCACGAAAAATGAATGTTTTTTCCTTTTTTCTGAACCAACTTTTTTTTACCATTTAGTCCCGTGGTGGGCCTAAATTTTAAATGGATGAAATTGAGTGTTTCAACATATTTTTAGCCTACTGAAACCACTTTTCGAGTTGTATAACGAAGTAAATATATGTAAAAGGATATGAAAACGATGAGTGATGTAAAGAAAAACACCCATTTACTGAAAACTACAACTTTTACAAGAAGGAAAATGAAAAATTATCAGCTTGACTTATTTTTTCTGGAAATAAAAGCTACTAAAAAATTTAGAGAATTTTATAATACAACAGATGACTAATATGTAAAAATTTAGATATTTGAATTTTAAAAATATCGTTATTTTAGTTATTGATAATTTTCGATAACGAAAAGTAGGTTTTGACAGTCCAAATATGTACGGAATACCCACAACTTGCTTCGCTTAAGCCTTCAAAAATTTCATTATTTTTGAGCTACGATACACTGTTTACGAGATACTTACGATCAAAAGTTAACGTTTACGAACCATAACATAGAAGTGAAAATAGAAAAAAATGAAAAAATAAAAATACGTTTAACATTTAACCCCACCAATGTTTTAACACTTAGCCCCAAGGTAGTTTTGAGCTTTGACAACGATCACTCAAATGATGACGATAAATATACAAAAAAATTTTAAATATTCGTATTCACAATACATAAATGAACTAATATACTTACTTTGATGAGGATATGCCTTAAAAAACCCCGTTTCGGAAGAGAAGTATGGCAGCAAAGAAAATTCTTTGGCATTATCGAAACACATTTAAGGAAATACACCATAACGCTCAGATGAGCTTCACATTACTAACGTCATTTGCTTTCTTATCAAGAAAGCCCTCTAAGGTCAAAATTTCAGCTTTGTAACTGTTGATATTCAAAAGATAATGCAAAAAAATTGTTTTGACAATTTACCATTTAGCGCCAGTCTCCCCTACTATATTGAATCTTCAAAACATCTTTCTGTAGATACAGTTAGTATAGTTTTCAGAATAGTAACAAAATTTCGATACAGTTCAAATAAATTACCTATTTTTAAATAAATAAGTATTTTACAAGTACATATTTATAAAAATGTATTACTGGAACGCAATAAACTCCACGACAAATTTTATTTCATTTAGCAGATTAATATTCTCTTTCAAAGGTCACCTTTAAGCTTTTAATTTAGAAAATTGATCAGTGACGCGGGTCACAATTACATGTTACTGATATTACAGATTTATGTAAATAATTCCTTTATATTGACCGCTTTTTTGTATTTTGGTAAACGAAAACAATACAGACTTTTATGTGTTCTCTCAACACGTAGAAACTATATGACCAAATAAATAAATAATTTTCGAATTTATGCTGCATGGAAGAGTTCCAGTCTATTTTAATTATCGATGACTATATTTTAAAGTATTTAGATGTAGGTATGTATAATATTATGTATTCTTTAGTAGTAATAAGAAACACTTTAGAAGAAAATGAACGAGCGGGTTCAGTTATTTGACCCAACAACAAACTAATGACGCTTAACCGATAAATAATTATTGTATGGTACTACCTCGTCGCCCGTTGTAGATAGCTACCTAAAGGAGATTATTACAAGTTTACATTAATGGCCGTAAGGTGGAGCGGAAATTTAATGGCAATTGTTATTTCATTACATAAGTGTTGTAGAGACGTTACATAAGAATACTTATTTAGTTTGGAACGTTCTAAAATAGGTATCTTATAGCCAGTCAGTGCTCGTATATGTGAATATATAATCGAAGGTTTTAACGAGTGGGTAACGAGTTTCTTTATGTAAATTTAGTTTACAATAAAATTACAATAATTATAATTTTAGTGATTAAAATTATAGAAATATTTGGACATTTTATAATTGTTTATTTATACATCTATACATATGAGCCGTTTATTTTGAAAGTGGGGCAAGTCCATTTTTGAAAAAAATGATGGTAATGGTAGTTATCGATAAGACTTAATATGATCTTTTTATCTATCAACAATTATTAGCCAAAAAAAAAATTCAGAAGCCTAATATCAGAAGCCTATTTTCAAAAGTGGTCATCTCCAGTTTATGATATTAAGAGAAAATCACAAGTTTTTGTACGAGCTTTAAAAAAAAGTTAGGCTTGCTAGTAAAAATTTTTTTGAGTTATTTAAACATCAAGTAATATAAAGAACTATAAAAAATATAAACATTTACAGAGATTACAGGAGAAAAAAAGGAATTTAAAGTTGGATTTGACTAATTTTGTTTATTAGGTAGGGAATTAGACAAATTTGAAAATAAAGAGAGTGGATTTGATCAATTATGACGTAAATCGATTAGGATTTGACTATATTTGAATGACTATCATTAATATCATAATATTGGAGTCAGGGTTGTAAAAAATTGTATTAAAACAAATAAGTGAAAATATTTAATTTATACATGTACATTTTTATTAACTTTTGAATATTGTACAGTTTAAAAGAAATTTTTAATAAAAACTTAAATATAATAAGACATTAAAAAAAATTTAATCTATTATCTGGTAATTATTTTATTTCTATTATCCACTGATAACAATATTTAATATAAATTAATGATAATATAATATATTATATACAAACTTATGATTATGACTATATTCCTATTATAAAATAAAAAAAATTTTTTATGAAATGTGCAACTCGAATCTTTTGAACCTATTATAAGTGCATGAAAATAACGCATCTTTCCTTCGTTACTTGAAAGCGTTTATTATTTTGTAATGTTGCTGTTCTTTTCCTTTTGGATTGATGAGGCAGTACTTCTTCAACAAACTTTTACATTTAATTGCATAAATCTGAATGATTTTAAAAAGAAACCAGTTAAAGAAAACAAGTCTACAGAAGTCTGAATCATGTTGTAACATACAAAATTTTAAATATGGCACTCACATTTGCGATTACAGGATTGGTTGAAACGGACTTGATACGTTTTGAAAATAAAGACGTCTGGATTTGGCTACTATTGAAAATAAACTAAAGATAAATTTATATTTTACATGCTTATGTATGAGATTTTATTAAATTTGAAAGTCACAGACTATGAAGAATGATGTTAAGTACCATCTACCGCTTTCAGTTGTAAAATTATAAATTTGGAGTTTACCACTTTTGAAAATAAGCTCCTGATATATGGAAAATTGAACTTTTAGCTCTTATCAGTATTGTAAATATGTTTATTTTAATAGTGGTGCAAATCCATTTTACAAGTAAAGTACCCGAGGCCGGACCTACCGATTTTGATGAAACTTGGATATATTGTAGAACACTAAAAAATAAGTAACACGTATTTTTTTTACCTGCGGAAAAGCGGTTTGAAGGAGCGAAATCGTCCTTGAAAAATTGGGGGGGGGGAACATTTAATTTTTCAAATATTTCGAAAACGGTAATAGATAGAGCAAAAGCTTAAATTGACGATATTGCTCTTTATTAGAAAACTATCTGTTGATATGTAATTTGTTCCAGTTACACCAATAGGAGTTGCTGGGTGTTAATTTGGCGAAAAGGGGTAACAAATAAAATATAATCAAGTTTTATTTACAGATTGCAAATATACGTAAAAAATCCAATCGACCTGTTTTACTCAATTTCCTTATATTAAATCCAGGCGTAGTTAACTAGGGGAGGGGGGTGACTGTATCGATATAATCGTACTATTTGAGTAATTAAAAACTTCTTCAGGGAAAATAGTTAAAAACAATTAGAATTAATTTTCAAAATTCATTTTATGCAACACTGCAGAGGGGGTGAGTCGCCCTTTTAAAGTACATACTAATTTTCATACACTCATTACTACTACTAAGGCACTGGTAGGGGAAAATAAGGTCACAGTACGTCCTTCTGCAGTTGAACTATCGTATGAAAGGTTTTTATTATGTTTATTTTTAAATTATACAACTGAAATATTATCTATTTAAATTAACGATTACAATAATCCATTAATTTTGAAAGTGAGGCAAGTCCATTTAGTTATCATAAAACCACAATTTTTTTTAGCCACCACTTTAAACACTATTGGATTATAAACATACATTATCTAATAACACAAGATACAAAAAATATGTCTATTAATACTTACCAATATTTTTAAATTTATTGAAACGTAAACCCTTAAATATCTCATAATAACAAAATATGGGCTTGCCCTACTTTCAAAATAAACGGCTCATATAATAAAACTGTAACGAGACCATTACTGTACATGGAATATTTTTTAAAAGTTGTACTGGTACTACAAATAGTTATCGATCGAGATATCAAAACAGCGATTTCTGTTCACGCATCATGCAAAAACTACTGGACGGATTTTAATGGAATTTGATGCTGTGATAACTTATTACCTGGGTCAATATCTAAGATACCATTTACTCCGGGAAAATGTCTCATTCTCACGGGAAAATAGAAAAACCATTTTGAGCAAGTGCACACATTACGCAAAAACTATTGAACGGGTTTTTATTAAATTTGGTCTGATGTTATTACCTGGGTCAACATACAAGATACTTTTTACTCCGGGAAAATGTCTCATTCCCACGGGAAAATAGAAAAACCATTTTGAGCAGGTGCACACATTACACAAAAACTATTGAACGGGTTTTTATGAAATTTGGTCTGATTTTATTACCTGGGTCAACATACAAGATACTTTTTACTCCGGGAAAATGTCTCATTCCCACGGGAAAATAGAAAAACCATTTTAAACATGTGCATGCATTACGCAAAAATTATTTTGTCTATACAAGTTCTGTATAATTATTACAATTATATACATATACTTCTCATTGATTTTATAACAATGCGTCACGTGAACGATGTCGCGGGTACAGCTAGTTTCTATCACCGCAACAGAGTGGCCAAGCGTGTTTGAATACTGGCATGTGAAGACTGGTAGGTGAAGGATTCGATTCCCGAAGCCATCTATGTTTTTTTTTTATATTTCAAAAGTGATCACAATGCTTTCGATACTTTAGTACTCTTGGAAGCAAAAAACGTAACAGAAATTAATTTGATCTAACATGACAGTTGGCAATAATCAGTGTCACACACTCTATTTTCGACGCCAAAATTTATGGCGTAGGAGTGCAACCAGAAGATCTGGAATCACTTACGAAATGATCTAGAACCGCCACTGGAGGTTTCTCTTTATATTTATACCCTGTATTTTAGAACAAAATGGAAAAAATTTATCTTATCCTATTTTTTCGTGCTTTTAATTTATTCTCTCACTGAAGTTCAGTAACTAATTCATTCAACCTGATAAAATTAGATTGACGTCTACAGTGGAGCCGATGTTGTATGCAGTAGTTAAAAATATGAGAAGAAAACAAACTCAAGATGTTTTTTTTTACAGACAACATTAACTTTTGTCAATAAAAGCGTGGACACTTCAAGAATTTCAAGTGACAAAATAATTAGCACAATTTTTCTGCCCCTTATTTATTTATTTAGTAAAAGATGTTATGTCACAATAAATATAAAAGTGCAATATTCCGTTTGTAAAGTAAAAAGAACAGTTTAGAATTTGTTTTATATAAAAATTGTTTTCCGAATTGGCAAAATGCTCAACTGCTACACTAGTTTGACAGCTAATACACTTTATAAGGAATTGTTGACGTCCTACGACGTGGTATATGAGTTCAGCTAAACTGAAACTTTAAGCACTCGATTTCTTTGATTTGTATTACCAAAATCTAAATGTAAATTGAAAATCACAAAGTGATTGAAAAAATTATCAAATTGGATCGGTTGGGAATCGAACACAAGATCTCCCGGTAACTAGCCAGGTGTCTTGCCACTAAACCAACGATCCTCTATTCGACAGCCGCCCCAATCCGATAACCATTCAGCCACTTATGTGTATTGATACTCTCTCTCATGCGAGAAGAAGTTACTATATTTCAATTTCAAATATTATGGAGTGCCTGTGAAACATTACTACGTATGATAAACTTTTGTTTGCATTTAAACAGACGCAGTATTCATATGTTCGCATATCGTTCAGCTAAACTCAAAAGTTTAAGCACTCGATTTCTTTGGTTTGTATGATCAAAATCCAAATGTAATTTAAAAATCACAAAGTGATTGAAAAATTTGATAATTTTTTCAATCACTTGGTGATCTTGCTTATCGGATTGGGGCGGTGGTCGAACAGAGGATGGTTGATCTATTGGCAAAACACCTGGCTAATTACCGGAAGATACTGGGTTCGATTCCCAGCCGATCCAGTTTGATAACTTTTAAAATTACTTTGTGACTTTTAAGTCTCTATTGAATAAATTTACAAAGTTTCATTAAAGTCGAAAACTCAACTTATCATTTGCTGAAACACTTGTTTAAAGAAAATGTTTTCTTACAAATCCATGCCTTAAAAAAAAATTAATTTATGGAACACTCTTTGCGCAAGTATACCACTTACACTTGAACGATTTTTCTTTTCTTTTGCATTCACCAAAATTTTGAGTAGATACCTACATATCAACCACCTACGCTGCTGAAACAATGTTTGCATAAATACAGAGTTAGGTACAGAGAAAGTTTATGAACTTTCAAGTACGTGACTAAGTGCCTTAAACGAAACTTGACGACATAAATGTGTACTAAACAAACTAAACTAAGTTCTACCCACTACTGTTCTTGACTCACTTGAGGAACATCGTTACCGCTACACGACACAGAGACAGATAGATGTAGAAGAGACTAATGTTATAAGAATAATATAATAAGATTATCATTAAATATTAATATTAAATATTATAATTTTCAAGGTCCATTATCAATTTCAACACCCAATAAATTTTATTGTGAAATTAAGAAAATGTGAGAAGGTTAGTTTAATTTTATGATTCGTTAGTGCACTACTTTGTTATGCAGTGGATCGGGATCGCATAAAAAAAAGTTTCATAGATAATACAAAAGCCAAAATGCCCAAAACTTTACGATTTTCTTATTAGAAGTGACTTTTCTAAACAAGATAAAGTATATAATTTACACATGAGAACATTTTATTACAGAAATACAATATTGTCCCCGAGTAAAAAACAGACTAAAACATTCCTTTAACAACATGCCAAGTTCAAATGAAATCAATGATTCTTTTTTATACTGTTTTAAATATATATTTTCCTACGGGAATAAGACTTTCCACGGGAGTTAGGTATTTTCCCGGGATAGAAAGTAGTCTGTGTCCTTTCTCATCGTCTCTGTAAACAATAAGCAAAGATTGAAGTCAATCATGCTTTTTTTAATAGTTAGTTGTTATTTCATTGTTTCGTTTATTTTCCCTCGGGAATGAGAAATTTTATCGGGATAAAAAATAACCTATGTTTATCGCTGTATATCGTCATATTTGTGTATCATCATTTTTTGTTTCATTTAAAATATATTTTTCCACAAGAATGAAATTTCCCACAGGAAATTTCCCGGGGTATAAAGTATAGTTTGTGTCCTTTCTCATCCGTTCTGTTAGCAATATACAAAGTTTGAAATCATTTATCCGTTTTTTAATAGTCAGCTGTTGTAATTTAATGCATTTTCCCTCGGGAATGAAATATTTTCCCGAGATAAATAGTAGCCTATAACCGTCTCTGGCCCGCAAGCAACGTCTATGCAAAATTTCAACTTGATTGGTTAAGCTGTTGAGGCGTGAAAACCAGTCAAACAAACAAACAAACAAACAAACTCACTTTCGCATTTATAATATTAGTAAGGATAGTACGGATTATAAAAATTGTGATAAATACGTTAGTAAAACTTTTAACATTTTCTTATGCAATGTACTGATTAAATAGTTAAAAACAATCAATAAGTAACTTTATCGCATTTACCGCAAATTAATGTTCAAATTTTCTTTCTAATTAAGTAGGTATACCCTTTGATGGAGATTTAAGAAAAATACTAAAAAACGCATAAAAACAGTTTTTGCTGTATTACCTTAAAAAATTATCATTAAGAGGTTTTTATTCATTCATCTTGTACACTGATGTAAGTTTTTTTTAATGATAAATGAAAAATTCATCAAAGTGCGTTTTAGATACGCATTTAGGCAGGGCTCGTAAGGTGCTAGAACTTTTAACAGCTTTCAGAAAAAAACAGGATATTTCTGTATATTTTTACGACTCACCTATACAAAAAAAGTAGAGATATAATTGTAAGACTTTCACGTCCCTTTTTTATTTGATATATGCTGAGAAATCTAAAAGAAAAGATCATTCTGTCCAAAGATGTTGTTTTTAGAGATAGTTGAATGCATATTTAAGAGAATTTTTAGGGGAGCGAGTTTATATTTCAATTCGCCTTCAATCGATTGTAGACTGTATAAATATGCCACGACTCCTACCCTAGCTTACTGCAAAATTTTAATTTTTTTTTAGTTCCGATAAGAAAGATGTCTTTGAAAAAATTACATAAAATGAAAATTCTCTTGATACCTGTATGTGACTTATAAACAAAATTGCTCATTTTGATTAAGTTTCATTGATGTTCAAATTTTTTGTACCCACGGGTGCTGGAAGAACAAATATGATTTCATTTTACGAGTGTTTTCTAACGATAGCACACTTAATATTTCATATTTAGAGTTTAACCATTTACATTCAAAATTTTGTAACCATAAGTCGAAAGATCTAGGAACTTTAGGGGTGTGACGATTGAATTAACGGAATTAAAACGGTTTTTAAATTGTTTCTTCGAAACCCTAAAAAAAATACAATTTTAGAAAAAGTCACATTTAATATAAATACGTAAACTATATGCATATATATATAGGTACATAAACACATAGAAATGTTAAAGAGCTTTCGTTAATTGGACAAGGCTTTCAAAGTTATTCACTTTATTTACTTTTTAGTTGAAACAAATGAAATCAGTTTATAAATAAGTTGTTTTTTTCAAGTGCCATCACATAATTTTTCTCAAACAACCGTCAATTATTGTGTAGGGTAAATGTGGGAGAAATAAATTTATTCAAAACTTGAAAAGGATAATACACCAGAAAGTTTTGGTACTGGAGTGAAAATGTCAATATTATAAACTTTTTGTTACTTTATAACTGAATAAAATGGTCCCAATTTCCCCCTTTTTTAAAGTAAAAAAGTTACTACTGTTTCCTTTTTTAACTTTTTTTTTATATTTTCAATTTGTTTCGCCTGTTGACTACATTCATTTGATCCTTTTGATGTTATATTTATGTTTTTACATTTTTTTTTAATTGCTGATTATTTATTTTAGTTAAAATAAAGTATTTTAACTATTTAATTAAAATAACTTCATCTTTATATATCTACTCGTATATTCAATTTCATTTTTGCTATTTCTTATATTTTAAAAGAAATTTCTATCATTCTGGGAACTATATATAAACCACTCAAGCTTTCTGTATAAAGGTGCGGATCCACCAAGCGCGCAAACTGTTTGCAAGTGTTTGTAAATGTTTGCGAATACAAAATCTTTTTGGTGGAGACGATCGTCACGAATGTTTGCAATTGTTTGCTAATGTTTGTTAGTGTTCCAACCAAGGTCGGTACATTAAAGGGAATTCGTTGTTTGGTACGTTTTGTGTTTTTCTAGTAGACAGGGTATGTGATATGAAATACATACGAGCAACAAACATATATCCATATTATATATAATTATTAATTATTAATATTATTTTTGGTTTTATGTTACTTTGTTGTAAATATAACAGCATTATTTTGTGTTTTAAAAAGGATTAAGTACTGTAATTTTAAATTAATAAACGCATAAAAATAATATGGATTGAGATAATGAAAAATTTCTACAATTAATTAAATTTTATAAATCAAACTAGAAAAATGGCAAACCATCAATAAATTTTATTATAATCAAATTAAAAAACAGGTTGTGTGGAATTCTCTACTCTCGCCGTTCAGAAGTGAACAAGCCAAAGAAGAAGGCTGTACATATTTCGGGAATTATTGGCAATTATTTTGTTAATTAACTGCCTCGAAATTTGAAGAAGATACATAAGGCTTTTGTAAGAATCTCTTATAGCTAAAAAATATTATCGCTAGTCTAACTTCTACGGGTGTACAGTCTCTGTAGTTAATATCCCGTTTACTAATTTTTGGGGTAATTTGGAAATTAAAAATTCTAAATCTTCCGATGACATACGGCAAAAATTTTGAAGTAAGCCTCTCCTAAGGTCTGTTTTTAAGTCTATTAATAATTGTATAGAACTTGTTTTTATTTAAAAAATTAGATATTCAAAACCTACGTTTTCTCTTTCCTTTTTTCATTAGAGATTATTACGAGCTACATAGTACTAACAATAAGTTCTTTACTTGGAATCATTTTTTATATGTGATTACATAATTATGTATTCATATAGAAATATAGAAATATGTGGAACAGCTACAAACATTCGCAAACGGGTTGTCGTTTGTAAATGTTTATTCAGTGGAGACAGTGTGTTCGTAAACAGTTAAAAACAGTTGCAAACATTTGCAAACAACTACAAACATTTGAAGCAAACGTTTTTTCGGTGGATCCGCACCTTAACAGTTAGAGAGTTGTTGAACGCTTTATTCAAACTATGTTGTATCCGTAGAAATTTTATGTAAAGATAGGTATCCTCTATATAGGTTTGATACATATGGCGGAAATCTAGCCAAACAAAAAATACTTCAACAAGGACCTGTTTTTGACTTAAAATTTCCAAAAACAATTTTTTGAAAATATATTGAAAAATATTTGTTAAGAAAAGGTTATCATAAAACGTACCATTACTGAGATATTTACGTATCTAAAATCGACAGATCTACGCAAAACGCAGGCTAAGTGCGAATTGACCACGTATTAAGCTAAAGGCTTACTTTTATGTACCTAAAATAATTTTTTAATTTGTCTGCCTTATTCTTGGCCGTTGTAACACTAAAAGTTACCGGTCAAAGCTATCCGAAATAAACTTAATTGGAAGATCTTATGAAGTACCTAATGCTACCAGTAATTTTCTCGAATTTCTTTGGATTACTTTAAAGCTCAATAATTCGCAAACGAGGCTTAAAATAAAAATGCAAAATGGAAAGAAAAACTTGAAGCCCGTGGTGCGGTATGCAAAAAAAATTTTTGATGGCCATTTTACAGCAGGGGAACGCACCTCGAAAAAAGGGACGAAAATTATTTTCGCTGCGAGTTAATTGAGATCTTGGTTATAAGCTGAAGTTCTAGGAACTATGATGAGTGTGACAATGGATAAACGTACAGACATGACGAAATTATATTCGTATTAAAATTTACTTTTTCGTATGTAACAAGTATAATTTTCAAAAAAATATGATGGTAATGAAATTTGAAAGCAAATTTTTATCTTTAATAATATTTAGGTACTTTCTTCTAGAAATTTCCAATATTATTAAAACAATTGGTTACCAACGAAAAGTTTGATATTTTTCAAAACTTTTATGATAATCGATAACTATCAGTTCAACAAGAAATCAAAATGGTAACGCTCGCATTACGACAATAATAATTTGTTAAACACTAACAAGTAAAGGTCTTGAAATGATAATTCCCGATTTTAATGAAACTTGGGGTATGTGTGTAGAACAAAGAAAAATAACAGACACGAATTTTTTTTATCGGCGAAAAACGCCATTCAAGGGGTGAAATCCACCCCCAAAGTTGGGGTAAAAATTTCATTTTGTCAAATTACTCGAAAACTATAAACGATAGAAAAAAATTTAAACTGATACAACCCTTCATTTTTAAAGGTCTTGCTACCGATGTACTCAAGTCCAGGGTCGGACCTACTGGAGGGACCATGACTATAAAATTCGGGGTAAAGTTTGAAATAGGGTGAATATAGTTCGACCCTGATCAAATATGAAAACTACATCCCTAATATAAAATATGAAAACTACATAAAAAATACTAGTTTACCTGTTTTTGCTAAAAATCGATAGAAAATTTTTTTTTCCATCTGTTATAGTTTTCGAGTAATTTGACAAAAGTAAATTTTTACCCCAATTTTTGTGGTGAGTTTCACCCCTTAAATGTCGTTTTTAGCCTATAAAAAAAATGCGTGTCTGTTACTTTTCTTTGTTCTACAAACCTACCAAGTTTCATCCAAATCGGGAATTATCACTTCAAGACCTTTATTTGTAAGTGGCCCTATACAATACATATGGTGTTACATAGTTCTGTTCAAAAAAAAATCCTATTTCAAAAACATAATAAAATTTTTTGCTTACATAATTACATATTATTCATAAAATATTAATATTATTACAGCTTTATCATCCATCTCTTTCGCATTCAAAATCATGTACCTATAGTATAGTAGAAAACAATATGAAACCGACAATCAAAAAACAACCGACAATGTGCAAGTGTACGAACACACAAGTGACGGTGTTACTACACCCCCCCACCATCGCCACTTTACACTACAACAAAAGTGTACGAATGTGCTGGAGTGGGACACGAAACAGTGTGAGTCGAATAGCGGTTTTGGCATTGGAGAGCTGTTAGAATGTATTATAACTGTTGTAAAGAGCGAAGTGAAGCAACTCGACAGCCCGCAGGCTAATGTGGTATCATCATCAGTAATTAGCCGACTGAGACTCTGTACAAGATAATGTACTTCAGTAATATAAATCTTTCGTATATGTATAAATATGTGTTTTATATACAACACCAGCATAAGCAACCCTTATACTCGGAGCACTGATATATATTTTCTCTTTCTTCATCCCCATCACGTTACCTATACGGCCGGATTATTTATCTCTTTTTAATATAATATAATCAGTTATCTCACTTGTGTATGCCCTACGGGTCGCGGCATATCGTGTGTATGCGGTTTTACTTATGCCGAACGAAGAAAACACTGTATCAGCACCATATAGCGTTGTCCCCATGGACAATGAACAATCCAGAAAGCGAGCGCGAATAAGCCGTGAGCGAAGAACATCAACCAAAAATCTATCGTACGTTTAATACCATTTTCAACTTTTATTCAATTCATATAGTTCATTATTTGAATTAGCATACGACTATTAAATTGTTACAATTCATATAAACTTAATTTTGATACATTGGCACAAAAACAAAATAAAAAATCACAATATGTAATTAACATAGACAATCGTTACAACACGAATGTTCATGTAATTGCGTGTATTTGTGACAAATATATGTAGAATAGCACGAAATGTTGAATATATTACATTTTAAAAGTTTTTAAACAAAAAATACTGCATAATATTTTTTAGTCAGAGCTTCGGTCACATTATTAAAGTTACAGAGAAACCTGACTAAACCACAACAAAGTTTCAAATTATACTTCCTATGTCTACACCGCTTTTAATATCTATAAGACACATACGTTATATATTTTACATTGTTATTTGTAACATATTTAATGTATAGAGTGATTAATTTGAATTTTTCAAAAAAGCGTAGGTATAAAGGAAAAAAATAATTTAAGGGGAAGGTTGTTTCTAAAGAAGGGATTGAATAGACTTGTTTTACGTTTTAGAGCTCCTTAAAAAATTTTGGTTTCGTGTCTGTCGACCCGAAGATCTCACCACGTGGCATAACTTCAAAACTATTTGACCGTTTTTGATAAAATTTTTACAAATTATACGATTTGATTCCTGTATGGTTCCCTATGAATTTTATCGTAATCGGAGTAATGGTAGCCACAGTGCTACCGTGAAGATATTTTGAATGTCGATATCTTATCTACTACTAGCCCCATTTCACTCAAATTTCGAGAGTATGTCTTTGATGGTTGGGTCATATATACCCCCAATAAATTTCAATACAATGAGAATACTGCGAGTGACTGTGCATGCGCAAACGTAAAATAAGTTAAACGCTAGGTGCATTGAATGGTCTCCTTGTTTTCTTTGTTACTAGGTAGGGCTGCCTGCAGACTGATAAAACAAAAACGCCTTTATACAAAACGTTTTTAACTAATTTCGTTAGAAACTGTTTTCCTTATGCTTTTAATATGAGTGCACACACATTGGTACTTCAAAACAAAAAAACAAGATAAAACATATTAAATCACTATAAAATTGTTTTAAACAAAATGTTTTTGGTTTAAGATGTTTTCGCTTGATCAGTGTGTTACAAAATGTTTTTTCATCTAACAAAATGTTTTGTATAAAAGCGTTTTTGCTTTGCAAATGTGTTTACATGAAATTACCACAATCAAACGTTTTAAGAAGAAACATTTTGTTAGAAGCACAAACATTGACATTTGTTTTATTCAAAAACATAACAATAAAAAAAACATTCCACGTGTTTTATAGATTTTTATTTAACGTGCATTTTTTTTTAAATGGACGTAAATACTGAATAATTAATTAGTTTGGTGGAAGCAAGACCTGTGTTGTATAATTTTATGATAAAAGAGCGTCATAATAGAGCTTACTGATAAATTATAGTTGGAAATTTCAATTGAAATGTAGTCAGAAGTGTTAGGAATTATTCTAGCAAAATTAATCAATTTTATAGGATCTTTACCTAATTTAAAAATAAATTTTTTGAGTATTTTGTTTAATTCGTTTTTTTTTTTTAGGATGTACCCAATAATTTCTTTTACATTATATAATACATTTTTAAATATGTTCAAAGACATATGTCAACACACAAATAATGGGCACACTGATAAAGCAAAAATGTATTTGCAGAAAACGTTTTGCTTTACGACAAAACATTTTGCTTGACAGTGTGCGCTAGTATGAAGCAAAAAAAAGAAATGTTTTGTATAACAACATTTTTGTTCTTTAAGTGTGTGTCGAACTGTTTTAACATTATACAAAACGTTTTGTTTTACAGCGTTTTTGCTTTATAAGTGTGCAGGCAGCCTAAACAAAAAGCTTTAATTATGCATAGAAACTTTTAATTTTTTAATTTGACAGTGAAAATGTCCCAAAATGTTTATTGGTTTTATTAATTGTCTTTCAGGCAGTTTTTTCGTGATTTTCGTAATTAAGTATAGTGTCGATTAGAAAAAGTTAAGAAACAGTTAAGATTCTGGTCTTAAAGTTATTGTTGTTTCAAATCTAACGTAAATAGTATAGGTTGTCTTATAAATAATGTCGGTTTTCAATGATCACTTTGTTTATTTAATCGTCATACAAAAAGAAAATTTTAACATTCAAAGTATAGTTCATCGTATTCTATAGTTCTGACCCGACATTCAGCTAGCTTCCTGAGGCCTTACGACCTATATAAAATAAAGCATAGTAAATCGTTAGTCATGAAATCGACATTAGTAGTCGTCCACACTGCGTGCGATACTGGACCGAGCTTTACCGGACCGAGCGAGACCGAGCCAGGGTTAGCAACCGTACTATAACACAGGCCAACGACTAAAAAACTTTTTTAATACTTTAATCATATTTTTATGGATTTTAGTGTGCTGAATCTGAAAATAACAATAAAATTGCTGTATCACCCACCGTTTCCCTACATTTTACATCATAAATCTTTATATTCAAAAAAATAGTTCAGAAAATTAATGCAATCAATATAATACTAAATATGCGAAAGCCAGCGATCCAATATCTTATAATGAATATAATATCTTATAATTCCAATATCTCTGCTCAAAGTTCCCGCATTTATCAGAAGCAAAGTTACAGGAGGGCGTCTTCATTGGCCCTGATAAGAAAAATGATGTTTGATTCTCAGTTTGAATTACATATAACAGTGAAAGAGAAAGAGGCTTGGATTGCTTTCAAGGAAGTTGTTAACAAGTTTTTGGGTAACAAAAAAGACCCAGACTATAATATAACCATTATATCTAATACAGTATAGCTCCGATAATGGAAACATTAATTTTGGAAATTTTTTGATAAATATTTGACATTTTTGATGCAACTTTCCAAAAGTGATGTTGCCTCTGATGCTCTCAATTTGATACTCTCAAAAAATTTTGAGACTAATTTGATGCTCTCAAAAAATTTCCAAAACTGATCTTTCCATTATCGGTGCTATACTGTATTAGCTAATATTAGCTGGCTATTATATCTAATAGCCAGCTAGACTACTTTTTGGACAATTTAGGAGCTGTCAGTGAGGAACAAGGAGAACGTTTCCACCAGGATATCAAGATAATGGAAAAACTCTATCAGGGACGTTGGAACACCCAGGATGATGGGAGATTACTGTTGGTCCTTTCACCGAGAAAGTCAGCAAGCGGCACACAGAAGAAAAAGCCACATCCGAAGCTTCAAAGAAGAAAAAGAAAGAAAATATAAGCCCATGGACTCTTAAAACCTTCATAAAACTTAGTATTAGGAATAAAAATATATTTTATCTGTTAAAATAAAGTTCTGTTTGTCTTGTACAAGTTATTTTTTTCCCACTCCTATAGAATATTAGCATATTTCATTAAATCTGACATAGCCAAAATGTGACAAAACTGTGGGTGATACAAAATAATGAAATTCAAATTTGGATTTAGCACCCGAAAAAATATAAAGATCACCTATTAACATTAAAAAAGTTTTTTATGACCTTAATTTTGCAGGCCTGTGTAATTATAGTAGATATACTATAATTACATCCTTTTTACTATGTACTATCATGCCTTTACAATAATCCTTAAATCTACTATAATTTTTATAAACCATATTTTTAGACCGGAAAAGCAAATTTTTCGATAATTAACCCTTTTAAACAAACCATATGGTAAAATTTTTTTGTCTCAAAATGCCGGCCTTATTACTGCCAAGTGATAAGTACAATAGATAAGGCTACAAAAAAAGAAAAAAAAAATTAAAGGTCCCAACATTAAAAAAGTGAACCCTAGGAATTTATAAAAAATAAATTATACTAAACTATGTTGATAAAATTGAACATTATTTAGAATTATACCGTATTGTCATAGATGGCGGCCCCTGTACCAGTGGATATGTACATATGACAGCATTTTGAGCCCCCATATTGCAGGACGAGTTAACTCGTCTTAATCATTTAAAGAGTTAATTTTCAAAATGTTTTACGTTTGCCGCCGAGAGGATAGAATTTTAACATTTGGCGAGCAAAAAAAAGGGTGCCGCTAGTACGGGCGCTGAATTTATGAATATTTAACCATTATTTAATGTGATAAAATTGACTCTGACGATTATTTTTCTAATCTACTATAATTTTTTGAAATTTACTATAATTTTACGGCCCTGGCACAATAATCTCACTCTTCAGGGTTGCTAACACTGGACCGAGCGAGTCTGAATCTAGCTAGTGTTCATACTGCTTGCTGTTTTGTGCTGTCTGCGATTTGCTGAATCACTGCAATTGTCAGTTTATTTTCCATAATTATTATTTATACATTATTATACATATCAAAATTTTATTATAAAGAATAATTTTTTGTACACAAACGTTTCTGTAATAGGGCAAACTATTTAAAATGAATAATTTTATTTTATATACTTTTTTTGGGAAGTAATATAAGATTACGTTTAGGACAAAAAAGCCTCTTTAGAAATCGTTCGCACTGGGTCCATGAAATAAATAAAAATAGGTACGAACGTGATGAATTTTATCATTTTTTTTTCCTCAGCAACGACAAGATCCATAAAAATTTTTGAGGGTACTTTACAATGACTTCTAGTACCTTCTATATTAATTTAATTATTAAACCATCTAAATTTAATTTTTTTGAAATATACTGCCATAATCTGGCAACAAAATCTCGGTTGTGATAATTCCTATGTTTTTGTTCTCACAATGCTTGGTGTAAATAAATTTCATTTATTAATAATTCCATGTCCAGTTTTATCTTATTATTATTATATGTTTTAAATAATACAAAACAAATATTATATATGTATATATTACGACGCAGCAACAATGGATAAAAACGATAAAAACGACAAAACAGAAAGGACAACAAACGAAATCAGCTTCAAAACGCTTGAAAAGTATCAAACTTGTTTGACATTAGCAAATCAGGTAACGGTATAAATCGGCCATGTGTTTGAACATGTACATTAAAATGTATGTGTTTAACAAAATAACATGTACTCGCTCGGCATCGCTCTGCTGTTACTCGCTTTCTGTGGGCACGTACACTTACTTAAGAGACACTCTAATATGATAAAATACAAAATTTACGATAAGATACAATTTAAACACAAAACTATATTTTAAAGTTTGAATTAGAGTACGAGGAAGCTGCGTGTCCCCTCTCATTGGCAGTGAATTTTTTTTATAATGACAAAGACGGATTGACTGAATGACAAAGACTTGATTCCATTTTTGTATCTATTCCAAGGCCAACTATCCCAAGACAACTTGACCGAAGCATTCGGTATATGAATTTCACTCTTGCAATAAATTCGACCCCCAATCCAAAACCTTGTACTGTAGCAATAAACGAATGAATATTAAAGACTTATAGCTTGTTGAATAGGACCAGAATGTACCCTAAATCAATAGTCATAATATGTACACATATAAAATACAATAGCTTTATAATATTATAACTGTACGCTATAGTACTTTGTAGGTACCTCTGTTAGTATGTATCGTACCGTAGTCTCTGATCCTTTTATGTTAACATTATTGTGCGCCAGAACCGAGCACGGAGTGATGTGTGCGGTTTTCACGGTAAATCCAATATTAAGGAACGATACACTACCGCAAAATGTCAAACAATAAATTGGTTAAGGTTGGTTATAATATTCATATATGTGATGCCAGCCAGCTCTTTCATCATACATATATAAATACAGGCAATATAGTAATATGTATGACTGACAAAATGTTTTGTAGCTAGTATTTTAATATTATGTAGGTATATATAATTTTATAAATATTTACCCGGAGAAAAAAGAATAAAATAGATTTGTATATGTGTGCACACACAAGCCGAAAATATGTTAGGAAAGTATTTAATTAAAATACTTCTGGAAATCATATTATATTATAAACCTCTGGTGTCTATATTTAATAATAAAATATTTCAATTCGCATACGGGCGTTTGTAGATACTGCGCGAATTGATGATTGAACTTCTATGAGATGATTTTGTGGATATCACAATGAAAGTACTGGTGGGAACGCTGGGTAGACAGATAAATCTGTCTGTAGATAGATATAACTGTATTGTCCGGCCAGGTTCGACGAGAGCGTAGGTTAAGCGGAATTGAAATCCTAGGACTCGGGTTGTTACAGGGAGACCGTAACGGCCGGTAGCGGTCCGGTGAAAAGTAAAAAAGTAAGACGACTTTTTTTTGTTTTTGAATTTTAACCCTAGAATCATACGTACACGTCAAAACGACGCACGAACTTCTCTACCTGCTCCAATACTACGACTTGTTGTTACTTGTTTGCCGTGAGATTTCTGTTATCTAATTTATTTGTTATTATAACACATCACATATATTTTTTTTGTTTATAATCATTGTCGTTTTGTTTGTATTGAAATAGTGTCCGTCAAAAAGACGTCGATGTATGATTAACGTATGTTTTTTTTGAAGATTTTGTACACTACATATAAAAGTTTTCCTAATTTTTTTTTAAATTTATTAAAGATATGGATGTTATAATTAATTTATTCAATGATTATGATAATGTGAAAGATGATTACAGCTGTTAGACTTATAGAGACGACATAATACTGATGTTTTAATATATTGAATCGAACCTAAAGAATGCATTTCGAATGACTTAATAAAAGATTAACAATTTATTTTGTGCAAAATAATTTAATTTTTATTATTTTTTGAGATCTTATTCGAAAAATTACCAACAAATTTTAGAAAATTTACAAATGTGCCTAATGGGGAAATAACTACATATCTATAGGAATATCTATGACTGAGAAATTTTCCATTCTGTAAAGTCACATATGTCCAAGACTGACTCATAATAGTTCATAAATTAATTATTACAATTGATGTATTTATCTATTTTTTAATTTTTATAATGAAAATATGCTTTGATAAAAAGATTAAAAAAATTAATAAATATTTACATTAAGAAATTTTTCCAAATCCAATTTTTTTAAATATTTTGTTCGCTTTTGTAGTCTTGTTATGTAAAAAAAAAATGTTTTTTGCAAATAAACTCTAAAACTCTCCGTAAAAAATCCATCAGTCAAAACGACGTCGATGTATGATTAACGTTTCTCGTAAACCAACGTATGATTCTAGGGTTAAGGAATATGCTTTGTCTTCGGGGGCTGTCATTTCTTTCCACAGCCCTGTGTCCATAACATAACTATACATTCCGAATAGACAACAATTTTCTTTTTTCGGAAATCGTTAGGGAGTAGTTCTAACGTAGAAACAAAACTGATTTTTTGGACTAAATATGTTGTAGTAGGTAGATTACTATATTGAATTGGAGGCCAAAATCAACTACTAAGTTATCTTCGTAACCAGCTACGAAAATTTTTACTACACTGCCCTAAAAGTAGGGTTATGTTTTTGAATTGTATATACGTATACATATATGTAAGCATGTCTGCTTCTTTAGCGTAGCTTACGGCCCCCTAATATAACGGCTTGATAGATTTTGATAGAAGAGATATTGTTAGATTCAAGTACGACATGAAATATCAATAAATTCAGTGTAGTAAAACACCATTTCAGATTTTCGGCAAACTTACCAAGTGGATTACCATAAGAAATATCTCAAAAAAAAGGAACAATACTAGGGAAACAACTGGGCTGCCTAAAAAGCGAATTAAAAATATGAAAACAGAATGAAATAGACAACCAAAAGAATAAACGTGAAGAAAACGTAAAACGATGTCTCCGACTGCTATTTGAACTTAAAACTATAAAAAATTTCAATTTTTATCTCTTCTTATTTTTTGATAATTTTTACCTCTACATTATATACGTATTCCTCCGTTCATTCGTTACGAATATTATATTGGAATTGGATTAAATTTGAAATCTCTGATTATAATGTAGGTAATATAGGAATGTTTACTATCTGGATTAAATCTTGCAAGTTTTACTTAAAAGATTTAAATGTTTTATCTATATTTATCTAGATACTTACTTATATACCGTCCTGGTTTCTCCCGTTTTACTTACCTTATTATACTTTTATTTAATACTTATAGATTATAGATTTTTCGTCAAGCAGTATTGCTTGCTATACGTTGGCAATACTTTAGGTAAATCCATTGTGTCTACTCTGTATATAAATAATATATACCTTGGGTATGTATATATAATAACTACGGTATTTGTATGCTACATAGTATCTTAAGACACGGAAGGGTTAGTGATTTAAAACTTCGGTAAATCTTTCATTTTAAAACAATAATAAAATATTTGTTGAACATTTTTCGATTACGCCGTGGTTCAGAAATAATATTTCGCTATGTAGCTTCGATGTTGGAATTTGAAGCTTCCATGTCTACTTTATTCTAAAGTCATTTCTAAACGTTCATCAGCTACGAAATCGAGGTTCATTCACGGAAGTAAGTTCTTCGCCTACCAAGCTGGTTGATCTTTCAAATCCCATGTGGGTTCGTCGCTTTTTGTGATCGTAAAATCTAAAGCATTCCAAGTGAACCATTCTGGTCTCCAAATTCTGGTCCTTCAAGCCGGATTACATGGCGAATTAACATTATATCTAGCCCTTCACGCCAGACAGACCGTTGAAGTTCAAGCAGTTCTCGACAACATATAGGAAAACGTTTATGTTTTGCTCTAAAATGCTTACAACTGGAATAATTTTAATAGATAAGGATTTAAATTCAAACCAACTGGTTAGTGGTTTTTTCTAGTTTTTAGGGAGAAAACCTAAGAAAATCTCCAGTATTGAAGTATGTATCATTATGACAGAAATATTCGAGAGTATTTGATTCTGTTGGCAGTTTTGAATGGAATAATACTTACGAGCTTACATTCATGTGTATTCGGCGATGGAGTGAGTGTCCTTCTACAGAGTACTTAGTGTACAAACGTAAGAGAATAACATCTGTGTACATTCGGTAGCAGGTCGAGTATACCCGAATGAAAGAGTCTCCTATTTCTGCCTGTATTGCAAATAGAACCGGTGATAGCGATAATATCCCATCTTAAAAGTTAAGTATTGAAAAAATTTGGTTTAATAAGTCACAAATTGGTCATAATTAGTCAACTAGTTCCATTATTTGTCCTGCATAAGAAAATTAATTTTAAAAATCTTAAAAAAATTTTGAAAAATTGTAGGGTTATTCAAAATATTTTGGCTGTTGCTAGTCGTCCTCTAAACGGACGAATAAAATAGTCGTCCGCTAAACGGATGAATAAGTTGCTAGTCGTCCGCTAAACGGACGAATAATATAACTTAGTCGTCCACTAAACGGATGAATAAAATAACTTTGTCCTCCGTAAAGTATTGACTTTTCGCGTAAGTATTGATTTTCAATAATGTTATTAGTTCTTAAATAAATGAAAGTAATTTAGAATCATATTTAAAAAATCGAATTGAAAAACTAGGTGGTGAGGTTGGTTTCGGCTAGGTTAGTTTAGTTAGATTTGACAAGATACCTCAATATTTAATATAAAAAACTAAGTGGTGAGGTTTCTTTTGGTTAGGTTAAGGTATTCGGGCAAACGGTAACCTTAACTAACCTCACCACCTAGTTTTTTTCAGCAAAGTCGAAGTATATTGTCTTAATAACTAAACTGGCCTAACCTTAACTATCTTTACCAACTAGTTTTTATATCAAAGTCGAAGTATATTGTCAAAACTAACCTAACCTTCGGGCAAAGGGTAACCTTAACTAGCCTCACTATCTAGTTTTTATATCAAAGTCGAAGTATATTGTCAAAACCAACCTAACCTTCGGGCAAAGGGTAACCTTAACTAACCTTACTACCTAGTTTTTATATCAAAAATCGAAGTATATTGTTAAAACTAACCTAACCTTCGGGCAAAGGGTAACCTTAACTAACCTCACTACGTAGCTTTTATATCAAAAATCGAAGTATATTGTCAGAACTAACTTAACCTTCGGGCAAAGGGTAACCTTAACTAACCTCTCCACCTAGTTTTCATATCAAAAATCGAAGCATATTGTCAAAACTAACTAAACTAACCTAACCAAAACCAACCTCACCATCTAGTTTTTCAATTCGATTTTTTAAATATGATTTTAAATTACTTTATATTACTATTACCTTCTTATTTTCATTTATTTAAAAACTAGTAACATTATTAAAAATCAATACTTGCGATAAATCAATACTTTACGGGCGACTAAGTTATTTTATTCATCCGTTTAGCGGACGACTAAGTTATTTTATTCGTCCGTTTAGCGGACGACTAGACACTTCGAAATATTTTCTCCTTTAAATAAAGAACAAATCGATAGCTATCAGAAGGAGTGAGGTTAGTTAGGAATTTTCTGTATCGGTAGATTGGCTAGAGGTTTTATCAGTGAAATCTCCGTTTTTAGAAATTACAAATAAAGAGACAGATCGGAAGATAGGCAAACAAAGAGACAAATAGACAACTAAACTCCAGTAACACTCCTAAATAGATTTGTCAAAATTACCTTCAGTGAGCGGACATGACAAATTTACACAAAATTTCTATAATGGTATACGATTTCTCATAAACTTCTTTTATATTATGATTCTTTTTACTTTTCCGGTACATTCTATACACTGTGAAAACATTATCCATACACGGAGTATATTGTTCATTAAAATCAAGGATTACCTTTATTAATAACAAATATTTTCATTCATAATTGATTCGTGAAATATTGTATGAGAAAGTTTTAAGTTTCCAAGCGTTGTGATGATTTTTGATTAAAATTTTATACCAATTATTATAATACTTACTTCAAGATTATTTCAAGAAATAATCCATTCATTCTTCATTTAATATTTTTTCCTTAAAAATTGTCATACAAAAATATTATCATAAATTCATACCATCATCGGTGTAACAAAATTACAAAAATCACATGTACAAAAAATTACAGAAAAATATAATTGTACCCATTAAACTTCGACCCCCAATGTTGACCGGGCAAATTGCGTCCTGATAAATACGTGAAAAAAGAAAACTTTAATATTACATGAAACATCAGACAAATGAACGACAAACTTAAAGAAAATATGAACAACAAGCAATCTTACGTATCGACCAATGAAACGGAACATATGAAGCAAAGAGCACAACCACGAGATAAATGCCTAAACACTTGAAAACTAATTTCAAGAATAAATATCTACCCATAAGGCATACTATAGAATATTATATATAATAATTGTAGCAGCCCGAACTGTGCTGTTATACAACTGATACAGTGACAGAGGAGGTTGGGTGAAATACTAATTTTGTGCTTTTATCTTGAGAAGTGCCTTCACTACAGTTGTATAAGTGTAATAGGAAATGATAATGAGACTTATTTTTCATTTTTTTTTCGCGGGGAAGTGTTATTTATCTCGCTGTCTTATGAGTACAAAGAAAGGGCATAGCCGGGTAAGATAGGGAAAACGGCCCTTGACGCAAAATTGATTGTTTTTATAGGAAATAATACTTCTTAGCCCCAGATATATTCCTGCCAAATTTCAACCCTCCGAGGTTAATAGTTTATGAATACACAAACAGACAAAAATTTTCAAAAAAAAATTTTTTTAACGAAATTACTGAACCGATTTATTTGAGTTTAATATATATTGTGTACCCACCTTAGACGAAGTAATGAAAAAAAAATTAACGTTATATCCCTTTATTAAACTAATTTTTTTAAATTTTTAAATTTAAGAAAATTTTTTTTTGACACTTAGGCGTTAGCGACACCCACCATTTTTTGTTCAATAATTTGTCTCTTAGTACTCTATAACATATATTTTTATGGAAAAATTTTAGTTGGTAGAACATAGTAATATTTCAATACAAATGCATGCCATGTTCGGTACTACATATATTACTTATGTATAAAAAGGACTATAAAGTAAAATATCTACCCTATTCCTAAAATAATATAATTACATACGTTCATAACTACGATAAACTAGTTTAAATTTACAAAAGTCCAACATTATCTACCGTTTGTCTTTTTTATCAATAAAACAAAATAGACATTGATTTCTCCTTTGTTAGAGTTTTTTCCTTTGTAAGACGTCAAGTGAAACTTTGTTAGCTCATACACCACGTCTTACGATGTCAACAATTTCATACAAAGTTGATTAGCTGTCAAAATAGTATACCAGTTGGTCATTTCGTTATAATTCCCCATGACCCGTCATCGTGTTAACAAAATAAGACAGACGGCAGATAAAGCTAGACGTTTGTCTAAGCTTGTTTGTCGTAGTTATGAACGTATGTAATTTTATTACAGAAAAAATTCATTTTCTGCACCTCCTTAAGAAGTGCAACAAAAACATCAAGTGAGAGGGATGAGCTACATATTGCGTACAATTGTACACTATTTTCTTCAAGTTAGTTATATGTACATGTAATAACTACAACAGGTTTTAGCCGGATTGTTGTTATTACTAGACATTGTTAAAGTTTTTTGTTCCATTTTATTAAGTTAATGTTTATTATTATTAAAGCAATATAACATTTAAGACGTATTATTGTTATTATTAGTATCTTTATTTGAATAGAGTTTCTAAAACTTATAATTTTTGTTGAGTTAGATATAATTTTAATTAGTAAGTATGCTGAGATAATTTTATTGATTTCATTCAAATATTCAGATTCATGGCAAAATTAACCTTGAAAATTATTTTTTAGCAAGTTAAAACATATTTTTTATAGCAGCTCAAAATATATATTTTTTTAGACCGTCACAGGAACTCCAAGAACTGCAACTCAGGGGGGAAAAGAACATTTTATTGCACTGCTTAGAGTTCTACTGTGTTTTAGAAATAAGGCAGATGCTTTACTTTATGGTCCTTTTTATACATAAGTAATATATGTAGTACCGAACATGGCATGCATTTGTATTGGAATATTACTATGTTCTACCAACTAAAAGTTTTCCACAAAAATATATGTTATAAACTACTAAGAGACAAATTATTGAACAAAAAATGGTGGGTGTCGCTAACACCTAAGTGCCAAAAAAAAATTTTCTTAAGTTTAAAAATTTAAAAAAATTAGTATAATAAAGGAATATAACGTTAATTTTTTTTTTATTACTTCGCCTAAGGTTGGTACACAATATATATTAAACTCAAATAAATCGGCTCAGTAATTTCGTCAAAAAAAATTTTTTTTGAAAATTTTTGTCTGTTTGTGTATTCATAAACTATTAGCCTCGGAGGGTTGAAATTTGGCAGAAATGTATCTGGGGCTAAGAAGTATTATTTCCTATAAAAACAATCAATTTTGCGTCAAGGGCCGTTTTCTCTATCTTACCCGGCTATGCCCTTTGATAAATTTTCTTAGTGTGATGTGAGATTTAATTGACTTACTTCCGAAAAAAGTATATTTTGTTGGTTTCTTAATGAACCCGGCAATTCTCTATCATACTAGCTTATGGCAAACTATTGGTAGAGCTTGAGTACTGTCAGTTTATTTTAGACTCGAGAATCATTTTCAGTCCTTGGATGGGTTTTAGAAAAATCAACACCGCACGAGTAAAAGAAGATCAACAATTTTAAATTTGAGAAAAACACAGTTTTAGCTTTGGAGCAAAAAAAAAATCTTTGTCTCTCATGCATATTGAAAGTTCAATTCTTATCCTTTGATTCAAAAATTGTCAAAAAGAAACCGTTATATTTTTCTATGACGGTTTTTTTAGTACGTAAACTAGAGGATATAGCTTTCAAAATTATTTTATTAGTTAAACTGTTTAAATTCTTCAAGAGATAGCTAGCTTCAAAATTGTTTTGAATCAACAGAGAAAGGGTTATTTCCTGTGGTGCCAAAACAGGGACCTGAAAGGGGTTAAATTTTTTGAAACTATTCAAGAGATAAAAAGTTATTGCTGGGAGTAACAACACACAATTAGGCAGAGCCGGATTTACATAAGAACACTCCACAAAATTAATAATGAATCTCTTAAAACAGGAGTAGAATAGAAAAGATAAAATTGGCGTCTGTTTTAGCACATCAAATTTTCTTATTTTTTTATCAGAAGCCTTCACAGAAGTTGTGAGAGGCCCCCACATGTCAAATACCCAGGAGCTTCCGCAGATAAGAAATGCCCATGGGCCTCTCAAAGGCATCTGTTTTTAGCTCAGTAAATCTTCTTATTTTTTTACCAGGGGCCTCCACAAAAGTTGTCAGAGACCTCCACACCCAGGTTAAGCACCCAGGAGCTTCCAGGCGAGAAGTGCCCATGGGCCTTTCAAAGCTAAATTTGGCCCTAGAGTTACAGGAATTTAGTTCTGTTAAGCTTCTTCAAGAGTTAATTATTTCGGGAATACAGAAGTAATTTTTTGATTTCTGCTCTTGAGGAAAGTTTTCAATTTTTTTTCTTTTTATTAGTCTACTATTTATATTTATTTTTCTCTGTGCTCTGAATTCGAACCCTTTTTAACAACGGTCCATATATATTCATTTTTTATATCTCGCAGTTAATCCAGCCCTGCGTAACGATACAATATAAAAAGAAAGGTAAGTTTTGAGCCATTATCATTATTTTAAAATTCTACCAAAAAAAACTCACTGTTCATTTTAATAAACTAATTTAAAAACGAAAAATAAACGTAAAGGTAACAACGCTATTTCTAACAACAAAAATAAATTTTCAATCAAAATCGTGTAATCACATCAAACGAGATGATACATACGTACGCGGAAGACGGGAAAAAAATCCAGAGAAACGAAATGAAATAAATAACAAAATAAGGAAAACGGAAAAATAAAAACAATACAAGATTTTATATTAACACCAGATTCTTTTCTTCTTCCGACATTTGGTACGTACTTACCATAGGAATGAGTGGAAATTGTCGTACAGGGGAATCACAATTTCGTGTACGAGATAACTATATTAAAAAAAAGAAAAAACGAAGTGAAACATTATTTTTTCTTCCCCTATTTGTCTACGTTGAGGGGTTGTTTACTACTTAACAGAAATTGTTGTAAAAATATGTGCGTTTACACTGCTGCTATATGTGGCGTAAAGAATTGCTTGCTTGCATAGTGCATGTCTATAGTGTGATGGTTAAATATTTTTTTACCTTCAATTTAAATTTTTTTTTTTAGCGTTTTGAAGAAAAAAAATTTTGGAACCTGGTAATTTTGTCATATTTGTACGTCCGTTTCTCGCATTACTAATAATTGCTACATCTTTTGGCCTAATAATTTTGTATTTTTTTTTTTTTTTTTTTTGAAGCTATAAGTAGAGATTTCAATTAATTCCCGTATTGGAAAATGGGGGTAAAAATTTTTTTAATGTACCACATTGTATCAGAAAGGACTCTTAGAGAGAGGTTTTTTCACCATTTTTAGGAAAATTTCTAATGGAAAATTCAGCGCTATTAGTATCATGGTGAGACTTCAACCCACAACTATTATAGAAATTTGTTTCGAGTTATCTATAGGAAGCCGAAAATTAAATTCACTAAGTTTTTATACACAAACCGTTGGAAATCCCAAACCCTTGGATGAACTCTCCAGTCACATATGTTCGATGTCCAAAATCTCAAAAAATGAGATTTTTGGCAAATTTTTTTAAAATTTAAAAAGTTTTGGAATTTTTTTCACATCATGGCACAAACCGAAACAATATTCACATAAAATAGGTTTTTAAAGGATTATCCTATGCAAGCTCATTTTCGAGAAAAAGTAATTTTTAACCGGAAATTTGCTATGTTATGCAGGACACTGTAGCAAGAATATTTCTTTTTAAGCCCCATTTACGAAATGTTGAGTTTCAAATTGAAGCTTTTTGTCCCGCCCCATTGGAATTCATAAAAAAATCTGAACTTGCAGTTAAAATTATTTCCTGTACTTGAGAGTTGCAGCAGTTACAAAAGAGCAGATAAATTCAAAAAATTAAAAAGATTAAACTTTCTTCAAGGGCACTGGGCATTTTTTTTCACTGTACTCTGCATCTTAAACTTCTGCACAAAATGTATTAGGATACTAGAAATTTTGGTGAGAAAACGAGAAAAATCAAAACAAAATAATACATTTTAATAAAGACAAAATGAGGTCATTCGGCTAAATGAGCCGTCATTAATAAAAATCTGGAACATAGAGAAAAAGTGGATATAATGCGACCATATGTTGCATGCTTCCAAAAGAAATGAAAAAAATATAAGTGTTTTAATAACCATCACCGCACCCTGGCTAGAGAAGGGGAATCCCATCCTCATCAACAAAACCAACACGCATCGCAACATATTGCGTCTAGATCAAATAATATTTTCATTGTGTGTAACACGGTACACTCACTTACTGACCATTACGTACATAGATGGCTCTCATATCATACCAACATTCACGCACTGGCATGAAATGTGTGTTTGTATGTGTGACGATGCGTAAACAATTTTCTTAAGTACTGCTCATTTATCTTTTGCAACAAGCTAATGAAATTATGGCTCTCCTCATCATAAGTTCGGCAGGGACATTTTCGAGGTGATGGTCGGCGAAGGTATAGTAAGTGAGATGATGGTCTGTTCGTCAACGAACGTAACAAATTGACTTTCCAAATTTCATTATTTTTGTTTATATTATTATATTTCTCATTAAACGAGCATACAGCAGTCGGTTTTTGGTGAATGGTATGACAATATTTTTGATTAATTTTGATATGTGTAAGTTTTGGAGCTATTTTTCAATTTGATTTTGCATCGAGATAACATTAAAAACGGCACTGAATTTTTTTTTAATTAGTGTGATTTTGATATTAAACTACAAAAATTTTTCTAAGACGCCCAGCTCACCATTTGAAACTTACGATGTTACGGAACTAGTTTTGTTAGAAGCAGTGTCCAAGTCCAAGATGGTGGAACCAAGTAGATAAAGTGTTAAGTTAGCAGAAAACAATTGTGAAATTAAGTACCGTAAACACGAGTTACTTGAGCCCAGATTTGATAATTTCAAAAATTGAGCGTAACTGTTATATTTATTTGGAATTGGAAATTCAGTATATTAATCTGTATATGACTACGGTTAGTTTATTATATATATTATGGATCTTTTTCTTATGGCTAATAAATTTTATAGCTTTTTAGATTTTGGCTCAAGTTAACCTCAAGATCGGGTTACTTGAGCCCAAACTTAAATTTTCAGGTGATTTTCATTTGAAAACAGTTTGAGACCATCTAGGATGTTGGTTACTAATTAAAACATTGTACAAATATATAAGGAACTTTATTTATTCAATACTCCTATCGCAGCATCCTGCATAACATAGCGAATTTCCGTTTACAAAAATTTGTTTTTCTCGGAAACTAGTTGGCATAGAATAATAGTTAAAAGACCTTTTTTGGGTGATTTCTTCTCCTCGTTTCGATAGTGTAAAAATTTTTGAATAAGGAGAAATTTTGGAAAAAAGCTAATTTTTTTCACGAAAATTTCCAAAAATAACATATTTTGGGCATCGGACGTGTCTGGTTAACGAACTTGCCCAACGGTTTAGGACTTTTGGGAATTTCTGTTATAGTCTTGCACCATTTTATACCAAAGTTAAAATGGGCTCAAGTTACCCTAATAATGGGCTCAAGTTAACTGGTTTATCAAAACTTTAAATTAAGAAATTAAGGAAATAGCTGGCATATGAACATGTCTGAATTTGCTTTAGTAACGAACCAACAATGACAATTATACACTTATTTTACTTTGTGAGCTATTGAAATATTTTTTACAGTTGAAAGTTAGAAACATAACAAAAACAGCAACTTACAACACTTGCCTGACATCTAGTATCAATTTTCAGAACTAGCTAAACTTAAACACCATAAACCTACTGCTGTTACCTATTAGCTAAGCATGAAACTTACTTCTACTACTGACTAATATAAGCACAAAACAGAAAATAATACTTTTTCCGTTTTGGGCTCAAGTTACACCCCGGGGCTCAAGTAATCTACGTTTACGGTACTGACGAAATTTTTGAGGTCTTAGGTCAAATTTCTCGAACGGTTCCTCCCGATTAGTGATTTTGAAGAAATTTATCTAGTGTAGAAATAATTTCTTAAGAGATTAGTACCTACTGTAAAATTCAGAATGAACAGATTATAAAAAAGTAGGGCTGCATCTGGAAAAAATGTTGTGAAATAATTTCATAATGTAGGGGAGACAGGGGCATGTATTAACAGATTTTACTTTTTTACTAATTTAACGGAAATGAAACTAGTTTGAGATTCTTTTTGTGAACCTCATGAAGGCTCAACAATCTATCTATGATTTAGGATAAAAAAAACTTACATATCCATTATATTTTCCACGGAAAACCCATTTAAAAAAATGTGTTTGTTAAACTTACCCCACTTTTGGGGTAGGTGTTAACAAGCTTGGGGTAAGTATTAATATTAGAGTTCTAATGTGATTATGATAATAGTTTATAGATATGTGTAGAAAATAAAATAAAGCATTATATTTAACTTACGAACTTTTGAAATCGGAGTTAACACTACGTAACATCCCCGTTTGAGTTTAGTTGTTTTTTTGAATATAATTATAAATTGTTTTCACACCAAGATTCTTTCAGCCGTATATCACCATCTTCTAATGTCCATTCTTGTATGTTCCATTTCAGTTAAATTTAATCATACTTCATGACTTATGAATTTAAATAATTTCCGTTTTCTTGGTTTTATCTCTTTCATTATTCCACTTACGTAAATTTTAAAATTGCAGTTTGTTTTTAGAAAAGAATAAAAGATTGATTTGTTTTGAATATAAGAATTATTTAATTTTTTAACTTTGACTCATGATCAATTGTATTTGAAATAGGATTCATTTCTTATCATTTGCTACTTCCACAATTGCATCCATTTTGGTTTGTATACGGAGTATTGTACCATAGCAATTGTTATTGGTTACAATCTACATATTTCTATACAACAAAAACGACTTACTAGCCATTCCAGCCGTCTTTATATTTACTACATGGCCATATCACAAATTCCTTAGACAACTGTCCGTACATACATATATACTTATATTGCGTCTTCATCGTCACTATATTTCTAGTAGTAGTTTTGATTGTGTCGAGTTTTATAATATAGTAAAATGAGGAACATTACTTGCTTGGTGATATTATTTCAAATTTCTATATAACTTTTACTTGATATTGTACGTAACAGGAATATTGGTGGTGATGTCATCGAAATTAGTGATGTGAGAATCGAATATTTTAATTAATTGAATACTATGAATATGAATATGTATTCGAATACATATTCAAATATGTGGGTATTCATATTCACAGTATTCGATTCTTCCATATGACTAGTATATAATATGTATTGTATATTCGCATAAAATGTATTCGAATACATGTACATATTTGAATACTTAATATACTCATTTGTAATAATTCACAACACTTGACTACTCAATAATCAGTACCTTTCTGAGAATTTAAAAATTCAATGTTTAGTTGACAATTCTGGGAATTTATAAAAATTATGTATAAAAAAAGACACTATTATAATAGTCTAGCTTTGAGTCTATATATTATTACATATTTGTTCTTCTTTACTAACCGAGACAATACTAATTATCATATTACATACATTTGCAGATATTATAAGCAAATTCCTTACAATTTGGATTAGTATTGAAGTTTTGAAATAGTATATTGTCCAATAAGTGCGGGAAATTGTCGATTGCCCACGAAAGCGAAGTTGAGCGCACTCACTACCTTCGTGCGCTCATTCGCTTGACACTTGTTCGTTGCACATACTATTTTTTATTACGAATTTCACAAACTTTTTTCTGTTATTATCACTATTTTTGACATTTTTATTACTTTTTAAAATAATATTTTTAAATGTTCGTCTTTTTTTCTGAATTAATTGTCGTCTAAATTATTTTTTATTACTCATGCGGGAGACGTTCTAACTTGGCGCACACATTTCTGTACGTAAAATAGCTGTTTACCCACTGTACTCTTCCCGCATAACTTTTTGCGAGTGGAAAGTAACTTTCCACACGCAAATTGACGATAAAACACGCAAAATTTAATCAAAACACGCAAAGCCGCCTCTTAATTTTTACACGAAACGAACACGTCTTAAAAATATTATTATTAAAAAGTAATAAAAATGTCAAAAATAGTGGTAATAATAGAAAAAAGTATGTGAAATTTGTAATAAAAAATAGTATGTGAAACTCGTGCAGGATTGTCGATTGCCCCATTCAAGCGAATGAGCGCACTCACTACGTTCGTGCGCTCAACTTCGCTGTCGTGGGCAATCGACAATTTCCCGCACTTATTGCACAATATACTATTGTTGGTGGTTTCTGTAGAAATAATTATGAAATATTTATTAAATGAAAAATTAAAAGGCGGCTTTGCGTGTTTTATTGTCAATTTGTGTGCGGAAAGTTACTTTCCATACGCAAAAAAGTATGTGGGAAGAGTGCAGTGGGCAAACAGCTATTTTGTGTACAGAAATGTGTGCGCCAAGTTAGTACTTCTCCCGCAAGAGTTATAAAAATTAAATTTTTGGTACGTTATTATTATTACGTTAGCCTATTTATATGGACGCTCTACCAATTTGTTGGAGTACGTTTTTTGCCCTTAAAAAAAGATTAAAAAATGTACATCTACAATGTGTTATAATTACGAATGGAATTTGTTTTGACAGTGTAAGTAAAACCAGATATTGCAAATTATAAATATTTTATTATTACATAATTCCAAGAAATAAAAATTTAAAAAAAGCATCCGAATAAACAGATTATGAATACAACAAATGAATCCACGAATACAACCGATCTGAATACTAATGTATTCGATTCAAAGATTCTCCTAGTAAGGACAAAACATTCATTCAAAAGAATTCGAATACATTGTGAAGTTTCGGATATATGAATACTTCTTGTGTATTCGAATACGTATTCGATTCTGTATTCGATTCTCACATCACTAATCGGAATCATTTTATTCTATTTTAATAATTAAATAATATTTTTTAATGGTGGGGGCGCTGAGGACGTCAAGTTTTTCGAGTCTAATTCAAATCTTTTTTTGGCACTTAGCCTGTTTTTCAAGTCCAGTCTTTAGTTGTGTATAATATGATCATTAAAGATTTTTACATAAATTCATACATTCTTGATCTGTACGATAATATGGACCAAGTTTTTCACGAAGTGTAAAGTGAATTCAACCAGATGTTTAGTGTATAGTATACACATACATACACTGAACAACTTGTAAGTAAGTAACTTGTGATATAATAATACAATATAGACACACAAGTGAAGTAAAGTAAAGTGAAGAATGCAGCAATGCAATGCAATGTAGAATTGTTTCAATTGAATGAATGCAACGAAAACTTTTAGTTCACTTACATACTATTATATTTAAACTACAAAATTTCTTCGAAATGATAATATTTTCATTAGCAATGTAAGTGTTTGTGTTTATAAAATGATTTTAATAAGATGTTCGCGAAATTCTTAAAATAGAGAGAACAAAACTATAGAAAAAGTCAAATAGACGTTTTTCAGCAGTTTATATTTTGTAAAATACTTCTGAATAAATATTTGAGGATAGTAATATAGAACTCTATTTTTTGGTTGAATCATTTCGGTAAAAAGACACTCCAAAAGATATCTGAAGACCCACAACTTACAACAGAGGGCATTGTTGTATTACGTTTGAAATAAAGCTCTATAGTGACGCAGTGAAGTAGTCCATTTTTTTTTTCACCTAATTTTTATAAAAACTCGTAAACGCATGATATCCGTAGATGCGATATTATTCCACAAATTCGCATCCGCATTTCAATAGTAAACTGGGAAGGCTTCATACACGGAGAGAAAATTCACAGAAAAATTACTGTGCTCAGCACTACAATCGACGTGTAAAAGGCGAACATATTCAATTTTGTACGGTAAAAATATAAAAATTATAATTAATCATAGAAAATTTAAAGGATAGAATATTGTTTCCGGAATATTAGCTCCATAAAATTTGTAAAACAGCACAGTAAAAAGTTCCATTCCCGACTGAAAAATATTTTTTAATTGTTTTTCTTACAAAAATTACCATGCCGTCTTAAATTATTCAAATGATATCTGCTAATAGTAGAAAGAAAGAAAGAGAAAGAAGGTATCAACGCTGTTGAAATGTACCCCACTCATACATGCAAGTCATATAGCCAGGCTGGTGAGTGGTGTGACGATCAACACGACCAGCTTTGTCGGACCAAGCACCTTGATTCATTGGAGTGTCTTACAAGTAGCAAGCAGTATTCATTACACTGTATTACAGGACGGACTGTCACCGTTTAATTCATCATTTTGTTACTTCACTATCTTCAGTAGTAGAATATATTGTTTACAGGTTTGAATACGTATACTGTTCCTCAGTGCGTACAGCCCAACGAACATAAGGTTGCGGGTCAGATGCGCAAATGAAAGAGTACGACAACAAGAATTAAACTATAACATATATGCATAAGAGTGTGATAAAAGTTGTGTTAGCACATTAAATTTTACCATGCTAGTAAAATATTTTTACCATGATCGTAAAATATTTTTTACTTTGGTCGTCGATCGCGCACGCATTATAAGAGAGCATGGTAATTTTTCTGTTTATCTACAAAAATTATATGATTTTTCTCTCCGTGTACCTTTTTTTAAAACCAAATTTTTGTAAATATCATACCACATATTTGCGGATATAAATTCTAATGTTTTTATTTTTTTAATACTTGCTAAAATGTGCATACACGATATAAGAAACATGTATTTACATGTATTTCCGTCTAATATAAGATTCTTCGGTATTTAAGATTTAGTGTTGCGTTAAAATTCTTCATTAACTGCCAAATAGTTTCGACCATTCACATCCCAAGCTAGCTGTGTAAGCAGACAAATGTAATTCATTTTGACCGTAAGCTTTAAAAGCGTTTGTATGCATTTATACAAGAGCGTACATAAGTAAGTAAACAGCTTTAAACATCTCGCAATTATTTATTTATAGTCGTCACATATGTTCAAGAAAGTAACTATTTATAATTTTGTCATATATATAATTGCTTTAAATTTTTCCGAAATTCGACTACAACGCTCAAGACGGACAAATATGTCAGCTTATCCGGACGTTGTTTGAACATAATTTTACTATTTTCTTTAAGAAAAGTATTTTCAAAAAAAACTATGATTTTTTTAAAGTGAGTACCTACACGGAGAGAAAATCCTATAATTTTTGTAGATAAAATTTCAGAAAAATTAACATGTTCTCTTATAATGCGTGCGCTATCGACGACCAAAATAAAAAATATCTGCTAGCATGGTAAAATTTAATGTGCTAACAAAACTTTTATTACACTCTTATGAATATATGTTATAGTTTAATTCTTGTTGTCGTACTCTTTCATTTGCGCATCTGATCCGCAACCTTATGTTGCTTGGGCTGTACCTGTAAAAACTTCGAAGATGCCCAATCTTTTCCGACTTTCGATTCTTTATGATGCATACAAAAATGATTGCCAACAATATATTCTAATGCTAAAGACACTGAAATAACAAAATGATGAATTAAACGGTGACATCCCCGTCCTCTAAGACAGTTTAATGAATACTGCTTGCTGCTCGTAAAACACTCTAATGAATCAAGGTGCTTGGTCCGACCCATCCGACCAAGTTGGTCGTCAACACCTATGGTTGGCTATGTGACTTGCTATGAGTGAGGTACATTTCAACAGCGTTCACAACACACACAACCTTCTTTCTCTTTTTCTCTTTCTACTATTAGCAGATAGTATTTCAAATATTATAATACAGCATGGTAATTTTTGTAAGAAAAACAATTAAAAAATATTTTTTTGTCGGCAATGGAACTTTTTACTGTGCTGTTTTACAAATTTTACGGAGCTAATATTACGGAAGCAATATTCTATCCTTTAAATTTTCTACGATTAATTATAATTTTTATATTTTTGCCGTACAAAATTGAATATGTTCGCCTTTTACACGTCGATTGTAGTGCTAAGCACAGTAATTTTTATATGAATTTTCTCTCCGTGTTACCAGATTCTACAGAATTACTACAGATTTGCCAGATTCTACAAAATAATAAAAAAAAATATTTATAACTATAATTAACAAACGTCACTTTATTTTGAAATTTTCAAAAAAAATATCATAAAAATTACCTCTTAAACTTTTTCTTGGTGAATTATTGAAAACTATTTCATTTACAACATTTTTAAGAGAAAATGAGCAGGTGTATGGCTTTTATTAAACAAATTTCAATTTTTTAATATATTTTTCATTCGCTTACATACGTATAATAGCAATATGTCTTGATAAATTGTCAAACAATCACTTGATATAGGTGGCTATAATATAGTTTCGGCTCGGAGCTAGTAATTTATTTTTGGACACTACTGTAAAAACAAAAGACAGGGAACACAAGATTAAACTCTATTGTGTGAAGAATTTATCGTGTAATGGAGCAAAATATTAGAACTGAATTGGGGCCATCAACCTTTTTATTCATATTACGTAATTTCAGGCTAATCTTTTTATGTTTTGTTATCGTAATAATTTCATATTTTGTGAAAAATTACATTTTCGTTAATAAAGTGGAAAATTTTTCTTCTATTTTCATTGTAACTACCTACATAGACAATTTGTTACTTTATTTCAATTTCTTGTGTGTTATTGTTTATCTTGTCCATTATTGTTGTTTAGATTGTGAAATTTCATGATATCGATACATTACGTTATTACCTACTTGGATAATGAAAAATAATTTTCCGGGAAATTTATTCGATATTATATAAATATATTGATTAATTTTATCGAAATAGTTCAAATAAAATTGATAAGGACAGTTTTTCGGCTGTCTCCCTCCGACTTTGTTCATTTTTGGATATTATGTCATCCCTAATCAAAGAGTTCCATATCTATTTTGTGTACGAGCTCACATATTTGGGGATAGTACGGTGCAGTTATTCAAAAGAACGGCCTAACCTCAACATCCAAAGTAACAGTTTCACTCCAACTCAAAATTGTTCTATACGGTCCACATATTGTTTGGCAAAAAGTTACACCATTTTGAGAGAAGGGGGGTAAAAGTAGGCAAATTAACGGTTTTTTTAAATATTTCGGAAACTATATGGTTTAGCGTAAAAAGTTTCATGACAAAAATAATCTACATTAAATTGCGAACAAAAATGGTCCTGTGCATAATCTTGCTAAAGTGAACAGTTCCAGAGTTACGGAGGGTGTAAAAGTAGCAATTTTTAGTATTTTTAACCACTGTTGCATTTATCACCAGGTGTAGCAGTGGCTGAATAAGAAGAAGAATTCGCTCGAGTGGAGGGGGGGGTGAAAGAAGATTGACGAACACCTGAGACCAATTACCTACAACGGCACATCCTGCAGCTCCCGAGGAATTACTTTCCCTCATAGTCTGCGCTTGCAAAAACGAATGCGTCGGTAACTGGGGATGCAGAAAGAGTGGTCTAAACTGCTCAAGCATATGCGGTAATTGCTCAGGGCTAGGATGTGATAACAGGGGTACGAACATCATAGACGAAGATTTAGAAGAGGAAGGCGCTATGTTTGAAGAGGACTAATCGCAATTTCCTTTTACAAAAAACAAACCTGTATCAATAAATTAGTTTCCTTTGTGATAATGTGCCATATTTTTTCCAAAAGATTTAAAAATACTAAAAATTGCTACTTTTACACCTTCCATAACTCTGGAACTCTTCACTTCAGCAAAATTATGCATAGGACTATTTTTGTTCGCAATTTAATGTAAGGTACCTAAGGCAATTAAGGCCCATCTAAGCAAAATATGCTTATTATTTATATATCTTATAAAATATCAAAAATATAGTATTTAATTATAAAAATTTACTTATTTTTTGATAAAAATTCCTAAAAAAATTAATGAATTTGTAATTATACAAGTCAAAAATTTGATTCTAAAAAGTGTCTGCAATTGGGCCTTATTTCCGACTGGTGTAGAAAATAAGGCCCACCTATTACAACTGCCTGAAATAGTACATTTATTATTTTTTTTTTTAAATTAATTGGGGGATTTTAATTACTTTAAGAATAGCTTGAACTTATATATCAAAATATTTTGTTATTTTTACACGTTCAAAAAAGTTTCGAAAATCCTTGAATCCCGCTTGACTGCGTGACTGTTATTGAAAACAACAATAAAAAAAATTACCTAAGTCATTATTTTGAATTTTTATTTTTTTTATCATATTTTTCGAATAAGTCAAGTACTAGGTGTTTGAATATATTAAGTCGAAATAAATAAATATTAAATCTAAGAGTTCTTCTTAGAATTCCGAATCTCCTTGCAACCTCTCTTTGATTGCCATGTCGAGTGACATAGCTTAAGGCTGATGCCAGTGCTTCCTCAGATCACAACGCTATCTTCTTTTTATCAGACATACTTCCAACAACTAAGGAATAAAAATAAAAATTCGACCAAACCAACTAAAACTGATCTGGGATCATTAAACAAATACAACAAATAAATCAAAATTAAATGTACTTAGTTTTTTGTCCTTTTTCCTTTTTGTTATTTTTATATTCGAGTAACTATAGTAATTTAAGGTTGTGCGTCTAATTTTGCTTCATTTGTTAATGATTTCAGACCTGTTTTAATTGATTTGACTTTGTAGTGTTTGATTTTAATTGTGTTGGTAATAAAGCCCAAACAAAATTTGCATGGGCCTTATTATCAACATGTCAATATTTATGAGTAGTAGGAATATAGCGGTTCTAGAACCTCCTCCCTCCTCCCGATTTTTAAACGACTGTTAGAGGAGATAGGTAAGCTATGTCGTCTAGGTGGCGTTGCTGGTCTGAACCACTGTGAACTCTGTACCTTGATTCAAAATTCCATGAAAAGATGGCGTTGCTGGTCTGAACCACTGTGAATTCTGTACCTTGATTCAAAATTGCATTGAAAGATGGCGTTGCTAGTCGAAACCGCCGCGAATTCTGTACCTAGATTCAAAATTCCATGAAAAGATGGCGTTGCTAGTTTGAACCACTGCGAACTGTGTATCGTGATTCATAATTTTATCATATTTTTATCTGAAAACAGGCTTAAATTGTCAGCTGACGTCACTAAAGGTAAACTGATATCAAACAGCGAAGATTTCTCTCTAATATGCAAAAATGAATTTTATCATATGATTGTATATTTTTATCTGAAAACAGGTTTAAACTTGTATAAATTGCCAGCTGACGTCACTAAAGGTAAACTGATATCAAATAGCGAAGATTTCTGTCTAATATGCGAAAATGAAGCAGCAGGTTTTAACCTGTATGGCTACATAAAGTGTGACAGCTGACGTCACCATACTATTTTTTCTGCTATAAAAAAGGCGCGACAGAATTTCATCAGTTACAATTTTGTTCGAAACTTTAGTGAAAAAAAACATTATACCTTATTGTTGTGAATTTTCAATTGTTGTGTGTTAAGAGTTAATTGTTGCCAACAATGGAATCCATTACTGCTGGTGCTTCATCTGGAAACAGAGACTTAATTCAAAAAATGGCTGGAAATTTTGTGGATGAATTGAATCATCTTGGCGCTGTTAAACGATGGATTAAACTTTCTGATATGGAAATTGGAAAAGTATATAAAATAATGGGAGCCAGTCAACTACCATCGAAATTCGATTCATCGAAAATGAAGACAATATTGGAATTGGAAATTGGATACATTTCGTTACCAGCGAGATTTGACAATTTGAACGAGCAGATGCAGGCATGGTTGCAAAGCAATCCAAAACTTGGTATTATGAATAATGGACCAATTGGACTAACTCATAAATTGCAATTCAAAACGTTGGATCTTCTTGAAATCGTGGAGGATGCTGAATGGCGAATTTTGTAATTTATTCTCTTCAAAAATGTATTATTTAATTGTACTATGTATTTTAAAAAATTTCAATATTGTATCAATTTTTACATATATTTAATAAAAAATTATAAAAAACAAAAAAAAACAAAAAAAAAACAAAAAACAAAAAAAAAAAAAAAAAAAAAAAAAACAAAAAAAAATTTGATTTTTTTTCAATACCCATCGCTAGACATTGATTTATATTCTAGTTTTGATTATGCCAGATTAATAAATAAACATTATTTGGCGTTTAATAAAAAATTTAAAAAATCGATTTTTCAATTCAGGTCTCGTCTCTAAATCACAATTTTTGAACTAAGTATAAATCAATAATACATATGAGTAATATTTGATATGCATTGTATTGTTAGGTTTTATGGTGAATAATTATAAAACAAAAAAAAAACAAAAAGATTTAATATCCCCTGAAAACGAAAAATTTAATTTTTCACATGCTTAATAAAAATTATTTTTCAAGTTTAATAAAAATTATTCTTTATAAAATCGTCTATCAAATATTAGCCTTGCACATAATATAAGAAATGCTGATTTGCTAAAATATAAATCTTGGAATGTGGATACATAATGTTATAAGTCCAATACGTTCATACATATGTATATATGAATATTACATTGTAATACAGGTATTCGCTATATCTATATGAATCGTGTTTAAAAGCCAAATTTATTTTCCTGAATTTTTTAAAATATATATAGTAATATAATATTTCGCATATATACAGTACTCTGCTAAAAGTACGGGTTTCTACACCGTTAAAAAAAACATATATTTTACAATATCAATATATTGTAAAAAATCATATTTCTTAATATTTTTAAAACTGAATATGTAATATCAAGAATTTAAAACAGTTTTGAAACATTAATTTCTCCTCATAATATTTTTTAGTCTTAAATTAATAGCACAATGTTCCATATATTTTAAGAAAATTTTTCTTTTAATATTTTATAACTTATCTAAAAAATTTATAGCTATTTTTTATCAAAAATTTATTACTTGCTATTGTTAAAAAATTAGTTAAATATATCTATAGGTATTAAGTGACCCCTAGTTTTGTGAAAGACGGTAGTAATAGCAATTCATCTTAAATACGAAATTATTTTATCAATGCTAAATAAGCGTTTTTTTCTCATATTATCATACTCCAATATATTGTATATTATTATAATTTATAAAAATGTGTTTTATTTATTAAAAAATTTAGCAAAATTTTAAATAATATCGCGTCAAAATAATATTCAGAAGTCAATAAAAGACAATAGCAGTAAATTTATTAAGATAACTATAAATAAATATTAATCTAATGTTGAAATATTTATTAACAAATAGTACTGCTTAGTAGAAAATTAGGTACCTATTGTTTTGTTTTCAAATTTACCTTTTTAGCAATTAAAGAAAATTTTAGTAACTATCGATACCTATATAAAACGATACCCATAAAAGACAAGCATGCTCTGATCTCAACAATTTTTTCCCATGTTAAATTCGTATGTTCTTACTTCGCTGAAACTTATTATGTTTATATATTCCCCCAATATTTTCTACCATAAACAATAGTTATAGTAAGCTAGGTACGTATTGAATAAGTATTTTTTGTTTGTTAATTTATTGATGATAGAGAAAAAAAAATTTATGTTTTTATAGACAGTGAAATACTTTTAAACTATTTTTTTTGCAGTTTAATTTTGTAAAAACACCTAAAAATTATCAGTCACAGACAAATATTTCTAAGCAAACGAATTGAAAATGTAGTTTTATATCATAAGAATAAATGCGTATATATAGGGTGGACAGAAATAACTCTCATAATTTTTAAAGAGCGGATGAAAACTTTAATTTTGGATTACGAAATTTTATTTTTTTTTTCCGGAGTTAAGCTGCATTCAATTAATTAACCCTTTCCTGCGCAGCAGTTTTACATCATTACTGTTCAAACTATACTTCAAATTAACAAATCATTAATAACATGGGTAAATACTTATTAGCAAGAATTACATAGTTTACACATATGTTCTATCACACCAGAATGTTAATAGGACAATGCGATTTAATTGCCTATATTCAGGAGCAAGCAAAAACATTACCTATTTTAATAGCTTAGAAAATACACATTACATTTTTTTTTTTTCGTTGTAAGAACAATCATTTCGGTGATCTTTTTTAACGAATTACTAAAATTGCTTAAGGACTATGGTATGTAAGAAATAACAACACTCACATAATTTTAAAATAATTAACGTACAGCTATTGGAAAAGTTACAAAGATTTTTTTAACAACTTATTAAATGTTGATAGCTTATTTTAATATCTTCTATAGGGTCGTAAGTATAACCCTAAACCCGAAATTTTTTCATTACCATCGTTGACGACTGTATTCTCGTCATCATCAGCTTCTCCTTCGCTCGCAGTATCTTCGTTGTCGCTAGCAGATGTTTTTTCATCGCTGTCTTCGTCATCATTTGATATATACTTTAGCACTGGTTCAATAATATCATGCTTTTCCAATTCGCTGGTTATTGAGATAATCCGCTTTCCAATGTCACTTTCCTTTAAATTATTAAAATGGCTTCGTTTTTTCTCGTTTTCGATATAATCCGCAAAGCTGGGATTTATAATATGACTCCTTTCCATTAAATTACATATAGTATTAACCATTTCTTCTCCAATTTGCGTCTGAGTCGCTAAACTTCTTAATTCATCAACTAAATGGTTCGGGTCATCAAAATATTCTTCATCATCAACAGGTTTCGAATAGCCATTATGAAGGTTAGTATTTTCATCATCATATTTGAAACGTTTAGCTTCTCCATTTATTGAATTAGATGTTGAAGGTTGGTCCTTTTCTTCCGAATTTTTATCTTCTTGTTCTTCATCCTTTGCGCATGCGTTCTGAAGCTCTTTGACCATTAATATGTCTAGAGCAGTTTGTAAGAGACCAGCTATCTTTGGAGTAAAACTTGTTTTTTTGTAGTTATCAGGCGATGGTAAATGCTTTTGTTCATCAGATCCATTATCTTCGACATTTACCGATTGTAGAATATTATGCGAGTTTTTTAAAGCGTGGAATTTACTTCTGATTGCTTCTGCTGCAGCCATCATACTTTCATCAAAAGTATTCAAGTTTCTTTTAGATAGATCTGTATCATTTTCGTGTTGATTTTGAAATACTGGTGCTTTATCTTCCTTTTCTTCATTTCTTGCTTCAAAACTATATTCGGTTTCATTATCATCATTTTCATCATTAGATTTTGACGATTCACTTTGTCTCCGGTTCTCCGCGCTGTTCACTTGTGTCCCATTATTTACCGTGGTATATTCAAACTGATTATTTGCGATCTGGTCATTATTGTTTGTTTGATGTTCCTGAGCATGCACTCTTCTTTTCATATGACGTAAAAGAGAACTTCTCCGCGAAAATGTCTTGTCACAACGTATACAATTAAACATTTTGATAGATGTGAATAGTTCGATTTATAACATAACACTGATTAGTTTTTTTATATCGACATGATCTTATATAATACAACCAGAGCAGAACTGACGTAAAGTAATGACACCAAAATGCACCAAAGGTGCACCAAATGACACCAAACTGCCCCAAAGGTGCACCAAATGACACCAAACTGCACCAAATGACACCAAAATGTACCAAAGGTGAACCAAATGACACCAAACTGCACCAAAGGTGCACCAAATGACACCAAACTGCACCAAAGGTGCACCAAAATGCACCAAAGGTGCACCAAAATGCACCAAACTGCACCAAAGGTGCACCAAATGACACCAAAATGCACCAAAGGTGCACCAAATGACACCAAAATGCTCCAAAGGTGCACCAAATGACACCAAACTGCACCAAATGACACCAAAATGCACCAAAGGTGCACCAAATGACACCAAACTGCACCAAATGACACCAAACTGCACCAAAGGTGCACCAAATGACACCAAATGCACCAAAGGTGCACCAAATGACACCAAATGACACCATACTGGTGCAGTTTGGTGTCATTTGGTGCAGTTTGGTGTCATTTGGTGCACCTTTGGTGCAGTTTGGTGTCATTTGGTGCACCTTTGGTACATTTTGGTGTCATTTGGTGCACCTTTGGTGCAGTTTGGTGTCATTTGGTGCACCTTTGGTGCAGTTTGGTGTCATTTGGTGCACCTTTGGTGCAGTTTGGTGTCATTTGGTGCACCTTTGGTGCATTTTGGTGTCATTACTTTACGTCAATTCTGCTCTGGTTGTACTATATAAGATCATGTCGATATAAAAACTAATCAGTGTTATGTTATAAATCGAACTATTCACATCTATCAAAATGTTTAATTGTATACGTTGTGACAAGACATTTTCGCGGAGAAGTTCTCTTTTACGTCATATGAAAAGAAGAGTGCATGCTCAGGAACATCAAACAAACAATAATGACCAGATCGCAAATAATCAGTTTGAATATATACAACGGTAAATAATGGGACACAAGTGAACAGCGCGGAGAACAGGAGACAAAGTGAATCGTCAAAATCTAATGATGAAAATGATGATAATGAAACCGAATAGAGTTTTGAAGCAAGAAATGAAGAAAAGGAAGATAAAGCACCAGTATTTCAAAATCAACACGAAAATGATACAGATCTATCTAAAAGAAACTTGAATACTTTTGATGAAAGTATGATGGCTGCAGCAGAAGCAATCAGAAGTAAATTCCACGCTTTAAAAAACGCGCATAATATTCTACAATCGGTAAATGTCGAAGATAATGGATCTGATGAACAAAAGCATTTACCATCGCCTGATAACTACAAAAAAACAAGTTTTACTCCAAAGATAGCTGGTCTCTTACAAACTGCTCTAGACATATTAATGGTCAAAAAGCTTCAGAACGCATGCGCAAAGGATGAAGAACAAGAAGATAAAAATTCGGAAGAAAAGGACCAACCTTCAACATCTAATTCAATAAATGGAGAAGCTAAACGTTTCAAATATGATGATGAAAATACTAACCTTCATAATGGCTATTCGAAACCTGTTGATGATGAAGAATATTTTGATGACCCGAACCATTTAGTTGATGAATTAAGAAGTTTAGCGACTCAGACGCAAATTGGAGAAGAAATGGTTAATACTATATGTAATTTAATGGAAAGGAGTCATATTATAAATCCCAGCTTTGCAGATTATATCGAAAACGAGAAAAAACGAAGCCATTTTAATAATTTAAAGGAAAGTGACATTGGAAAGCGGATTATCTCAATAACCAGCGAATTGGAAAAGCATGATATTATTGAACCAGTGCTAAAGTATATATCAAATGATGACGAAGACAGCGATGAAAAAACATCTGCTAGCGACAACGAAGATACTGCGAGCGAAGGAGAAGCTGATGATGACGAGAATACAGTCGTCAACGATGGTAATGAAAAAATTTCGGGTTTAGGGTTATACTTACGACCCTATAGAAGATATTAAAATAAGCTATCAACATTTAATAAGTTGTTAAAAAAATCTTTGTAACTTTTCCAATAGCTGTACGTTAATTATTTTAAAATTATGTGAGTGTTGTTATTTCTTACATACCATAGTCCTTAAGCAATTTTAGTAATTCGTTAAAAAAGATCACCGAAATGATTGTTCTTACAACGAAAAAAAAAAATGTAATGTGTATTTTCTAAGCTATTAAAATAGGTAATGTTTTTGCTTGCTCCTGAATATAGGCAATTAAATCGCATTGTCCTATTAACATTCTGGTGCGATAGAACATATGTGTAAACTATGTAATTCTTGCTAATAAGTATTTACCCATGTTATTAATGATTTGTTAATTTGAAGTATAGTTTGAACAGTAATGATGTAAAACTGCTGCGCAGGAAAGGGTTAATTAATTGAATGCAGCTTAACTCCGGAAAAAAAAAAATAAAATTTCGTAATCCAAAATTAAAGTTTTCATCCGCTCTTTAAAAATTATGAGAGTTATTTACTGTCCACCCTATATATACGCATTTATTCTTATGATATAAAACTACATTTTCAATTCGTTTGCTTAGAAATATTTGTCTGTGACTGATAATTTTTAGGTGTTTTTACAAAATTAAACTGCAAAAAAAATAGTTTAAAAGTATTTCACTGTCTATAAAAACATAAATTTTTTTTTCTCTATCATCAATAAATTAACAAACAAAAAATACTTATTCAATACGTACCTAGCTTACTATAACTATTGTTTATGGTAGAAAATATTGGGGGAATATATAAACATAATAAGTTTCAGCGAGGTAAGAACATACGAATTTAACATAGGAAAAAATTGTTGAGATCAGAGCATGCTTGTCTTTTATGGGTATCGTTTTATATAGGTATCGATAGTTACTAAAATTTTCTTTAATTGCAAAAAAGGTAAATTTGAAAACAAAACAATAGGTACCTAATTTTCTACTAAGCAGTACTATTTGTTAATAAATATTTCAACATTAGATTAATATTTATTTATAGTTATCTTAATAAATTTACTGCTATTGTCTTTTATTGACTTCTGAATATTATTTTGACGCGATATTATTTAAAATTTTGCTAAATTTTTTAATAAATAAAACACATTTTTATAAATTATAATAATATACAATATATTGGAGTATGATAATATGAGAAAAAAACGCTTATTTAGCATTGATAAAATAATTTCGTATTTAAGATGAATTGCTATTACTACCGTCTTTCACAAAACTAGGGGTCACTTAATACCTATAGATATATTTAACTAATTTTTTAACAATAGCAAGTAATAAATTTTTGATAAAAAATAGCTATAAATTTTTTAGATAAGTTATAAAATATTAAAAGAAAAATTTTCTTAAAATATATGGAACATTGTGCTATTAATTTAAGACTAAAAAATATTATGAGGAGAAATTAATGTTTCAAAACTGTTTTAAATTCTTGATATTACATATTCAGTTTTAAAAATATTAAGAAATATGATTTTTTACAATATATTGATATTGTAAAATATATGTTTTTTTTAACGGTGTAGAAACCCGTACTTTTAGCAGAGTACTGTATATATGCGAAATATTATATTACTATATATATTTTAAAAAATTCAGGAAAATAAATTTGGCTTTTAAACACGATTCATATAGATATAGCGAATACCTGTATTACAATGTAATATTCATATATACATATGTATGAACGTATTGGACTTATAACATTATGTATCCACATTCCAAGATTTATATTTTAGCAAATCAGCATTTCTTATATTATGTGCAAGGCTAATATTTGATAGACGATTTTATAAAGAATAATTTTTATTAAACTTGAAAAATAATTTTTATTAAGCATGTGAAAAATTAAATTTTTCGTTTTCAGGGGATATTAAATCTTTTTGTTTTTTTTTTGTTTTATAATTATTCACCATAAAACCTAACAATACAATGCATATCAAATATTACTCATATGTATTATTGATTTATACTTAGTTCAAAAATTGTGATTTAGAGACGAGACCTGAATTGAAAAATCGATTTTTTAAATTTTTTATTAAACGCCAAATAATGTTTATTTATTAATCTGGCATAATCAAAACTAGAATATAAATCAATGTCTAGCGATGGGTATTGAAAAAAAATCAAATTTTTTTTTTTTTTTTTTTTTTTGTTTTTTGTTTTTTTTTGTTTTTTTTTGTTTTTTATAATTTTTTATTAAATATATGTAAAAATTGATACAATATTGAAATTTTTTAAAATACATAGTACAATTAAATAATACATTTTTGAAGAGAATAAATTACAAAATTCGCCATTCAGCATCCTCCACGATTTCAAGAAGATCCAACGTTTTGAATTGCAATTTATGAGTTAGTCCAATTGGTCCATTATTCATAATACCAAGTTTTGGATTGCTTTGCAACCATGCCTGCATCTGCTCGTTCAAATTGTCAAATCTCGCTGGTAACGAAATGTATCCAATTTCCAATTCCAATATTGTCTTCATTTTCGATGAATCGAATTTCGATGGTAGTTGACTGGCTCCCATTATTTTATATACTTTTCCAATTTCCATATCAGAAAGTTTAATCCATCGTTTAACAGCGCCAAGATGATTCAATTCATCCACAAAATTTCCAGCCATTTTTTGAATTAAGTCTCTGTTTCCAGATGAAGCACCAGCAGTAATGGATTCCATTGTTGGCAACAATTAACTCTTAACACACAACAATTGAAAATTCACAACAATAAGGTTTAATGTTTTTTTTCACTAAAGTTTCGAACAAAATTGTAACTGATGAAATTCTGTCGCGCCCTTTTTATAGCAGAAAAAATAGTATGGTGACGTCAGCTGTCACACTTTATGTAGCCATACAGGTTAAAACCTGCTGCTTCATTTTCGCATATTAGACAGAAATCTTCGCTATTTGATATCAGTTTACCTTTAGTGACGTCAGCTGGCAATTTATACAAGTTTAAACCTGTTTTCAGATAAAAATATACAATCATATGATAAAATTCATTTTTGCATATTAGAGAGAAATCTTCGCTGTTTGATATCAGTTTACCTTTAGTGACGTCAGCTGACAATTTAAGCCTGTTTTCAGATAAAAATATGATAAAATTATGAATCACGATACACAGTTCGCAGTGGTTCAAACTAGCAACGCCATCTTTTCATGGAATTTTGAATCTAGGTACAGAATTCGCGGCGGTTTCGACTAGCAACGCCATCTTTCAATGCAATTTTGAATCAAGGTACAGAATTCACAGTGGTTCAGACCAGCAACGCCATCTTTTCATGGAATTTTGAATCAAGGTACAGAGTTCACAGTGGTTCAGACCAGCAACGCCACCTAGACGACATAGCTTACCTATCTCCTCTAACAGTCGTTTAAAAATCGGGAGGAGGGAGGAGGTTCTAGAACCGCTATATTCCTACTACTTTTATGCTTATATACATTTTATATAAATACTTTAGAAATAAACTAAATTAATTGATGTAAAACTTAAAGAATATTAATTTTTTTCAATTTTGATAACAATTTGAAAGAAACATACCTTTAAAAAATCATTAATATAACACTCACAATGTGCACAATTTTTATATCAACGAACGAAAACGTAACCTCTAAATTTGTTTGTTAAAATATGACATGAGTATCTTACTCTGAGTAGCTCAACTTTTGTATCTGGCTTTGAAATGATTGAAAGTTCATTTTAAACTTGTTGATAAGTTAGAGAACTTTTCTTGGTAAGAAATATAGCTAATGGGCCTTATTACCCGCTGGGCCTTAAATGCCTTAGGTACCTTAGATTATTTTTGTATAGGCACTTTTTGCGTTAAACTGCATACTTTTCGAAATATTTTAAAAAAACTGACGAAAACCGTTAATTTGCCTACTTCTACCCTCATCCGCCCAAAACTCAACGCTCAAAATGGTGTAACTTTTTACCAAACAATATGTGGACTGTATAGAACAATTTGGAGTTGGAGTTAAACTTTTACTTTGGATGTTGAGGTATGGGTCTAATTGCACCGTACTAGGATCAAATTTAATTTTAATTTCTCGAAATTGGAGTTTAAACTGACCGTAGAAGTTTTGTTCGAAGAAATATCTAAATGATGGTGCATAATTCCTTATAGAAGTCAGTCTTTTTCTTGCTATCCTACCTACCTATAGTTTTGGGTAAACATGGAATGAACAATGAATATACCTATTTTTGATGAGAAAAAATTTTTATTTTCTTAATTTAAAATCAAAAAGAAAAAAAAATCACTTTTTTTTTATAAACAAATTGTTATAAACAATATTTATAGTAGTAATTTATGCAAAATTTTTGGTATATGCAAAAGCCAATATCTTAAAGAATATCTGTACGAAATTTCGAGTTAATACCTTGATAACTTTTTAAGTTATGTTCCACGGCGCGGAAAAAAAGCTGTTTTGAGAAAAACGCTATTAAAGTTTTCGTTCTTGAAAAGTGGACTTAAAAGCAGTTTATCGTTATCTAAGACAATCATTCTGTTGGGATTAAAACATTAGAAATATATTCCTTAAGGTTCAAATGAACTTTTAAAGCAAAACAAAAAATGAAAAATTTGAAAGTTCTGGAGTACCCTCCCCCTTAAACCAAGCTTTTTGGAACTCATTTTAATTATTAAGGTAACTGGTTAAATGTGAGTAATTTCAATGCGAATTTTTCATTTTTGCTGTTAAAATAACGAAATTCCTTTTAAAAGTATGGTTGATTCGACAAAAGCAAATTTTCTAATGGTCTTCTATGCCAAATTGTTATAAAATCGAAAAGAATGGTTTCGAAAATTTATAATTCGTTTTCTGTTTCGTCATCTTATCATTTTTTATAGTTATTAAGGCACTGATTTTTTTTGTAATAAACTTGGTAACGTCTTTAAATTAAAACATTAATTCAACAAATCATGTTTTTTTGGATTTGATTTAATGCGAATTAATGCGACTGGTTGCAATAAGGTAATTTGGGTGTGAACTTTTTATTTTTGCTATCAAAATAACGAAATTCCTTCTAGATATATGAGAAATTCGAGGGAAGTTTTCTTCTAATGGTCCTACGTGCTAAATTTTTATAAAAATGAAAAGAACGGCTTTGAAAACCGGTAACTCTCTTCCAGTTTCATCTTCCTATCATTTTATTTAGCCTTTTATCCAAATCAAATTTTATGAAAATGATCTGAATTAGGATTGTTAAATTAGAGAACTTTTTTGCTAAGAATCACGAAATTTTATTTACCATCGCTAGAGTTCTTACTTAATTAATATATTACGATTTTTTTTTGTACATTATTAGTTAATTAATAACAAATATTTTTATAGATTGAAATCAATTAAAACTGAAATAAATCAGTAACCCATGTATACCTTATCATAATGCGTTCTTGAATTTATTTCCTCCTCTTTTATACCACTTCCAAAAAATTAAGCAGATGATTTACATTCACATCGCGGGACATTGATGGACGTCGAACCCAGAAAAATTTATTTTTATTATTTCATTGATAAACAACAATAACACTAACAGCAAGGAATACCATCAAATCCGAAAGAGACAACAACCAAACTTTATACCGTGTTTTCTTTTCACCCAAACAAAGGCATCAAAAGCAATGCATCATAAACGTATTCAATAAACTTGCACATAAATATTTTGATTTTTCCAACCATTTATCATTTTCAATTCGGACATACAGTCATGTCGTTCCAATGATTCGTTCGGTTCACATACCTACGTACCATAAAAATCAAAACAAATAGATGTATACGGGTAGGGCAGACAGACAGACAGACAGACAGACACTCGGGGCCAGACGCGGCCCGACCGACAGTTTCAAAGACAAATTTATTCACAGTGGATTGGGATCACAGCGTGAATGGTGAATGCGTTATTTGGTCGGTTTATGGTGACCCCAAACCAACTCACGCCATTCCTCATGGATATCACTTGAAACTTATATTCAATTCGACAGATTTTTATTATAAGCTTGGATGAATATTTTATCTGAAATATTACTTCGGATACATTGAACTAAAATTTAAATTTATTTAGACGGCAACTCCATTAGTACAACTAATCTTATCTACAATTGGGTTAGAGCTAAACCCAGCAAAAGTTTTCTCTTCAGAGTTTTCTAGTCCCGATCTTATAAAGATAATTTGTTTAAAATTATCAAAAACAGTTTATAGCAAATTTCACAAAAATCTCGAAATATATCTACTTATCAATAAAAGCCTTATTATGAAATTTGCCGCCTCTAAATGTTGCCCCAAGAAGGATTCAATTAGGTACCTTTTCTCGAAAAACGAACCTTTTCTAAATTAATCATTAGATAGTGGCGAGAAAAATCAGTTTTGGTATTGCACTATCCCAATTTTGGATCTTTTTTTGTAAGGTCAAGGTTACAACTGGCAAAATCAGTACGAAGAATTTGAGAATGATCGCAAGACCAATATCAAGATTTAAGTAAACATGACCAAGAAAAAATTTATCAAAATATTATGTTGACGCCAGCTGTTGATTACATGTGTGGATTAAAAAAAAAGGAATATGTAATATATACTTTAATGTTAATAGATGGTGCTTTTAAATAATAGGTTACATAATTCATTTATTTGAACCATTTGAAGCATTTAAACGTTGTTGTTGTTTTTTTTTTTGTTTGAAAAATAGAATAGGCGTAGTATAACAGTCCGTCATCGATTGGATCCATCGATATACGAATCGATTGCTGCCGGTCTTACACCGGTAGCCATTATTACCGCCAATTTCATTTAGTTTAATTGTTTTACATATTAGTTTGTTCGATTTAGTTAGTTAATTGGAAAATAATTAATTTATAGTTTGTTCGCAACCATATCGATAACGGTTAATTCGCAAAATGGTTAATTCGCAATAATTAGTGATAGTTTGTTCGCAACTATATCGATAATGGTTAATTCATAATAACTTGTAATAGTTTTGTTCGCATTAGAAACTCTGCATTGTATAGTATATTCGCAACAATAGAAAATCACAATTAAATTTCGTGTTAATTTAGTGTTGTTTCGCAATAATAATAGTTTGATCGCATTTCTAAACTAGTAGTACAAATTCACATTGACGCAAGATTACATGGAACTCACCCAAAGAAACAAATAAAATTTAATAAGGGTCACCATCTTTTTCCTTTACCTTCCAAATCTTTCCCTGACCAAATAAATATCAATAATGCAGAGCGGAAGAAGCAAATTCGGTGAGTACAGTTTCATCTTTGTAATCATTATTTTTTTGGTAAATCTCGCGATACAGTCCATTATCTTAGTTTTAGATTCGTTGCAAAATTTATAGAATTTAGTTTTTGAATCTTCCCCAGCCAAATTGTCATAAATACCTAAACGCGTCAACATATTAAAATAAAATTTACCAGATATTTTTATCACAATGTTCAAAAAGTCTGCAGTGTGGCTATCAATTTATTAATAATTTAGGACAATTTTTCAAAACTTCTTAAAAATTTTGATGGCAATAAAATTTTTTAAATAAAATGGAAGGGTAGCTAGAAAATAAAAAATGAAAATTGTTTTCCGGCTAGTCTCACACATTCAACTATTATAAAAATTTTCCACAATCGATGTAAAAGTTACTTGTAAAAAATTAAATTTACAAACAAGTATTGCTTTTGTATAAGGAATATACTATCTACTTTCATTAATTTAAAAAATGAAGATGTGACATTCGTCGGGGCATGCAACCATGCAGTTTTTGAAAACGCCCAGTTCTTTGAGACAAATTTCAAGGTAGGGAATTACATAGGTATAATATTATCTACATATATCTAAACACTTATATCAATAGAAATATAATTTTTGGACAAACTATGGTTTTGTCTTTTAGCTGAAATTCATCAAGTTACCAAAAATACTGTATTTCTGTAAATTTTTTGAATAATTCTACAGTTCAGTGTTTCAAGAAAGACGATTCTTCCTCTTTTTAAAAAATGCATTAAATAGATAAGTTAACCATCGAACGGATATCGAACCGTTTCGAAATATAAAAAGATGATATGTCTTTCCGAAAGGAAAAAAAAATAAGAAACATACCTACATACATTATATATTTTATCCGTTTTGACGACTATCAAATATCAAGAGGACATCGAATATAGTTTTATACGGTGATACGGGAGCGATGCAATGGTCGGGATTGATTCGAGTGATGTTAAGACGAATGTATTATTTGTTTGTTACTCACCCTTTTTATTCCGAAACATTTTCGGGGACTATGTCGGACCGCAGCAAATGCTAAACGTTTGTTATTGATAATATCGTTGGAATATAAAATATTTTAAAAATCAGTCAACCATTGCAAATTTGCCGTTGCCGTTTAGATCACATTTACTTGACCAGAAAACCCTAAACCTTTCAGATAAAAGTGTTATTTGACACTTGCCGATTGTATATGTATTTATTCTATAATCTTTTATATGGCTGTAACGAAGGATAAATAAAAACAAATCATGTAATCCAGAAAATGGTTACAGTTTTCGATTGTTGGGTAGAGTATTTAAGGCGATTGTTTACCATTTTTATTGGATGCATTTTGGAAGGGTAAATATTATGATTTTAAGGGAAATTGGTAGTGAAATTTATTAAAGATTCAGTTCTATCAAATAAGTATTATAATGGAATGGACTTGACTTGAAGAAGGTGAATCTTGACAGTCAAAATGCCATTGAATATTGGCATTGGTCTTGATTTTGGTTTTGATAAAAAATATCCCTGTCGCAGCATCCTGCATAACATAGCGAGTTTCCGATTATAAAAATTAGTTTTTCTCGGTAACCAGTTTATACACAATGATGGTTTAAAATCTTATTTATCTGATTTTTCTCCTCTTTCTAATGGTGTAAAAAAATGTAAAAATTTTTGAAATTGGGAAAATTTTAGCAAAAAGAAATTTTTTCACGAAAAATGCTCAAAAAAACATGCTTATATATATATATGTGTGTGTGTGTGTGTGTGTGAGTGTGTTTTCGCACGATAACTCTCGAATGAAATGTCCTATTTTTACGAAATTTTTGCCATAGTCCCGGACTCAAGTCGCGTCATGACAGTGGCTGTAATAGCTGAATTCCATACTGGAAATTCTCCAAAAATCTTGCCATAAATGTGATGCTCGGAACATGGTTTTTTGGGCATTTTTCGTGAAAAAAATTAAATTTTGCAAAAATTTCCCCAAATTCAAAAATTTTTGTAACATTTTTTTACACCATTGAAAAAATCACATAAAAACGGTTTTTGAACAATAATTATTCTGTCAACTAATTTCCGACAAAAACTAATTTTTGTAAACGGAAATTCATTATGTTATGTAGGATGCTGCGACAGAGGTATTTTATATGCTACATATTACATTAAATCTATAATAATCACTGCTTGTACGGAACACTATTGGCGCAAGTACAACTTGCACTTGGCGACTTTTTTATTTCGTAGTAATGTACATGCCATAGATATATGAATAGTATTCATATATCAATGGTACATGCATAGGTCTTTGAGGAATATGTATATAGTATCTTACTACATACATATATGTAAGTACATATTAACTCTATAAGTCGTTATTTGATTTCAGTAACGAAATATAGTATATGGACAATCCATATCAAATATCTCCTTATTGAAATACCATGTTCCAGACGTCAGACACGTCTGGCTGAAGAACTCATCCAAGATTTTTGGACTTCCAACGTTCTCACCAAATTTCGTAATCCTAGGACATTTCGTTCGAGAGTTATCGTGCGGACACATATATATATATATATATATATATATATATATATATATATATATATATATATATATATATATATATATATATATATATATAAATTTTAGTGAAGGTTATTTTCGGGTTCTAGGGACCTCAAAACAAACAAAACAAATTTCTGCCATAGTCCCGGGCTCAGATCGCGTTATGACAGCGGCTGTAATAGCGTGTATCCATTCTGGAAACTCGCTAATACTGGAAGAGAGTAAGATCGACCTCTCTCAATCTTGTATTTTTAAGGAGAGATTCGCTAAAAAAAAAGGCGTTTTTTTTCTTCATAATTATGTTCCTTAAGGTGTTAGAACTAGTCTCATAAAATTTTATTTTTAAAAAAATGAAAAATAAAAAAGTTATAGGCATTTTAGTGTACCCACTTTAGTATAATTCAATTAAAAAAAAATTTAAACGCTTTTTTCTTGAAACTACATTTTTTGACACGCTTCCTCACGTATCTCTAACAGAATTTGAGATATTGACATGAATTAAAGTGGATATTATTCCTCGATACCGTCACTTTGTCAGTAACTAGAATCTTTTATTTTCGTAATATATTTTCAAAATGGCGGCTGTTTATAGTTGAGAAAAAGTGGTGATCTTCGAAAATTTATTTTCAAAATGCTACTTCTCGCTAGTTTTTTATTTTTTTTTTTCTTACATCTCCTAGTTACTGCTATAACATGTATATTTTCACAAAATTCTTGATTTTTTGATATTAGTTCACTGGGGATGTCAGAACGCGAGGAACCATCAAGGTGAAAAAATCTCTCAGTGTCGACTTCAAAGCCATTTATACTGTATACCATTACTGTTTTATATACCATTTGTATATTTATTTTTCTTAAAAAATATTTATGTGCATAAAAAAAATAATAAAAAAGGTCGGTTTTTGATGTTTTTTTGGCGAATCTCCCAAGAAGGTGTTTGTTTACCGTTTTTATTTTATGCGTTTCGGAAGGATAAATAATATTATTTTAAGGGAAATTAGTAATCAAATTTATTAAAAATTCAGTCCTATCGAATAAGTATTATAATGGAAGGGACTTGATTTGAAAATGTAAATGAGAAGAAATTTACATTTCTTCTCATTTACATTTAGAGAGGAAATTTTTGAAAAATTTGGTTTTCGAGTCCAGAGGCCGCTGCCGGAAATTATTTGCACATTAAGGGAGCTTGGCGTCTAAGAAGTTTGAGATCTCCTGCTTTAGACTAATCACCAAAACGGTGGATATGTAAACAAAGTCAAACTTTTATTTTCTTTCTCCAAATCACTTCGAATAGGTGAGGAATATGTGCCAGTATTTCAATAAGTTTTAAAAAACTACCAAATATATATACATATTAAAATGTAGTAATTTCCAATCGACGCAGTTATTTACTAAAATTTTAAATTCATTTCAAATGAAAATGTAACCCAAAAAAGGTTGATATTAACACAAAATTTTCTGAGGTTGAAAAATTTCACGTTGAAAATTTAATAATACATCAAAACCATGTTTACAATTTCCCGACTCATGTTTTTTAACTAAAAATTTTCCACTTTTCCTTCACGTAAAAGAAGAAACTTTTTCAAACCGACAAAACTGTCATTCCTCTACCTACCTGTGTTATTTAAATATATGTATATTTTTTCCACATACGATCCTAATCAAATAAAATCCTTTAATCATCACCTTCCTTCTTGCGATGATAATCATAAAACAGCAAACCCAGTAAATGAATAACCTGAGAGAACCAACACCACCAGGAACCTCCCCACACACGGTGGTGAGATAAGAAGAGGATCTCGGTACTACTAGGAAAACCTCCGGTTCGCACTTATTATCATCATCAACGGTTGTTTCGATGTATATACTTCCGAAAACACCGTTTGTGCTAAAGGTTCTCACCGCAACCATGTACACCGTAGGTACCTGCACCAGGTAGTGTACCACCAACGTCAGAACCAACATCCTCTTGTGATTCTGTTCCTCATCATTATAAAGGTACAACGTGGTGGAATCGGTTGAACGGGTGGCAGGCAGGTGTTGACAGATGGATAGACTGACCGTGTGTGTGTGTATTACGTATTGCAGGTAGATGGAGCTCTCTAGCTAAGAAGACGGTGTAGTGTTTAGAGGAGATAAACTTTCGGATGACGACGGACTATATAGTCGGTAGGTACTGACCGTTCGTCCAGTGGTCAAGTGATAAACGTTTTGGTTACTTTATCTTTTCATGAAAAACATACGTACGTAGTGAGTGAATTACAGGGTAAAACAAAAGATATGGGAATGGATTCGAGGAAGCGTGGTACCAGATGTAATGAAAATGTGTCATTAAGCAATGCTGTCTTGATCAAAATTATCGTAAATATGAATATTGACTGTCTCTGGCCTAGAAACTTATACGAAAATCTTAGAGATGATTCTGATGTAGTGACATAAACACTCACTTTGAATATGAAATTACGTTAGGAGATCTCTAAAATGTCCACTAATAGTTTTTTTAAGGGATATTTAAGTATTAGTAATAATTCTTATTCAAACATTCCATTTTATATCAGAAGAGATCGGGATAGATATTTAAAAATCCCGTTCGATATATAACTCAAAGTTGACTAACTGCTAAATCAAGACCAGACCCCTAGTAACTTTAGTCTTTATCTTGTTTTTGCATTATGTGATAATCTTGACTTTGCTGACACAAGTATAATCTTGATTGTAAACTTTTCTTAACTTTGTAAATTTCAATGGTAGCCTCGGTCTTGACCTTATTCAAAAATACTGCAATAGCCTGATTTCGTTCGATCTTATGATAATTTATTGATTAACACTTTTGTTGACAAGCTAAAAATATAGACTTTGTGAGATGGCCAAATATTTTATGTTAAATAAGTAGATTCTTATATTTTTTAACGCGATATTTGATAGCTATTGGCCATATAATAAAATAGCTATATCACGCGATATCGCCTGATCGACAATTAACATGTTAATAAGTTATATTGGAAACTTTAAAAAAAAATTAATAATTGTAACTAGAAATATCTAGAAGATTGCTTATCTTTTAGCAAGAGTCTTGCTCTTGATTTAATATTGTTTACTGGAGTCTTGATATTGGTATAGCTAAAGTAGTTACGCATATTATTGGCCTTCGTCTTAGAAAGTTGTAAATTGGCTGTAAATTAAGAGAATGGGTGGGAAAAGAGTGCGGACACTTGTGAACAGTGATACTGATTCTTTTTAAGAACTAAAAGCACAGTTTTGTAGACAAAGAATAGCCTAATAAATTAAGGTGTGTTTCAATTAGCATGGTCAGTCGGATTCATGATCATGGATATTTGAAATAACAAAATAGATCACATTATAAAGTCGTACATATAGGAATAATTATCTGCTTGCGTTTTTTGAATTTCTATCTAGAACCCAAACAAATTAAGAAAAAACGTTTTTGCAGTACATTAGTTTAAAATTGTACCTATAGCGTTTTCGCTTGAAGATTTCGGATATAGTCAAATATCGGCTCCAACTATCAAATTAGCCTCCGGTCTAACATTAATAACTGTATGAGACATTGACGGCGAAATGTCACGGTAGCGTAACGACTGCGGCGAAGTAGCCGCTGCGAAATAGTCGCCAAATCCATTTGAACTTGACGTTTTTACATATTTATAGTCGCGTAAGTTGGCACACACCTTTACCTAGAAAGATGTTAATGAGAATGTGGCCATAAAGCTGACCAGTACAATCATTCGAAAATGAAGAAATGCGAAAGCGATCATTAGTGAACTTTGAAGCTCTGTGTGAAGGTAAATATTAAATATACACCACACAGCGTCGTGTGTAGATTTGTAATAAGCATTAGCAGTAGTGGCAACAAGACTAAAAGACTGAAAGGAGCAGTAGTTGGCTAATGACGCCCTACGGATATGACGCCCTGCACATATGTACACACATATGTACGTGCAATGCACTCTCACTAGTCAGAGGGTTCGAACCGAGACTCATCAATACAACACTCATTCCATCACACGATGATATTTGCATCTCTTACATATGTAACACTTTCGTATACAATCATCGCTCAAGCGGTCATCACTCGCTGGCTACCATCAAGATGATGAGACGATCTCAGTGTACCCTGGTGGTGTTTTATGTAGGTAAGCAAGCAAAATGGGCACCACAGACAGACGTTTCTCTTTGATCTTCGCTCACTGTTGGGGTGGTGGTCGTCATTAGATAAGTAAATGTACTGACCTGACCTGTCAGTAGTTACTCATTCCTATATGTTGTGTCCAGAATCTGCATTACGGATGAAATAAGTACTGTGTTAGTTTATGTGATGTACACGATTTATAAAATTGATTCTTATATACTTTGATTTTCTACCTATGTATATGGAGAAAATTGAATGATTATTTGTTTGTTCCGAATGCGTTTGTTGAAAGTTCAAAAAATTGAATTGTTCCGAAACAATGGTGAGTTGATGTGCGCACGCCCACCAAGGTTTTTGAATTAGTACAATCATTTTACAATAGATGGTGCGCAAGTAGTTTCAACAAATGTGTGAAACGTTGGTGAGTTGTCAAACGTTTGCAGTCTCCGGTGTGACTCGCAATTGCCATGGCCATCAACAAAACCCAGAGGCAATCGCTACACGCAAGTGTGTGGACTGCGCACTAGTGATGTCGGACCAAGAAGCAGTTAATCGATTAATCGGCTAAAATTGTTTTTCAAATAAAATTGGTCATTAATCGAAAATATCGAGCATACAGTAGTCGACTAATTGACTAAATTTTTAGTCGAATTCATGGTAAGGTAACCTATGTAACTCTTTCAAAAACGAGGTTTTCTTTTAAATTTAATTATGGCCTTTTAATATTTTTCTTTTAAGAAAAAGAAAGATACGAATTATCACAATATATTACAATCACATAAAAGTAAAAAATCATACAGATAGATAATTTTTTATTTTCCATTTTTTGAATTCCAATAAATAGTACAGAAAAATTGTTAAATTAGTCGTTTTTTAGCCATATAAAAAAATCATTTTAATCATTTAATCGAAGGTAAAATAGTCGACTAAAATATGACTAAATGTAAACAAAATTAGTCGACTAAGCCGACTAATCGATTAATTATCCGACATCTACTGCGCACGTGTTGGAAATCCTTCCGATTTATTCGTGAATGCCCCAGACAGAAGACAAAACATATTGTATGTCCGAAAACACTTCAATAAACAGATTTAAAACACCAACACTTTCTTTCTTTGAGTGGCATACCAGGCATTAGCTGGTGCTAGTTTATACTAAAAATTGAGTTTTGCTCCAAGACATTTATGTTCCTCGGCATTTAGCGAATTTCCCTGGGGAAACAAAATAACCTCGTATCATATAGAGACTGCTTGGAATACGAAATTGCAAGGCATTAAACAATGCCAAAACTAAATCTAAAATGAGCTATAGTGAAAATGTGAGAGGATGCTGGATAATCCTGGCACAAAATGATTCTGTTTCGGGTTTCAGGACACCAGGTATCTCTCTGCGAGAAATAGTAGATTAGCTGTCCAAAGTAGGTCCCAATTCTTCATTGGTGTAGCTTGAATCTACATTAGAGAATTTATTCAAAGAATAAGAAGCTGTGTGAGGAGTTGGATATCCGGTTTTCGGGAAAACCTCTTCTGAAATTAGGCTGGTGTATGATTTTGAAAATGGGCCCTGCAAATCGCAAACGAGAGTGTATTTATCGCTTGTAAGGGGACAACTTCTTAAGGCATCTGACCTTCCAATGTACCACACCACCCTCAAACAGCATTCGTCTTTTCGGATAGAGCAGGTTTCTGAGTGCGCACTCCGTTAAATTTAATTTATCTATTTCGAGTACATTTTGATCAATTTGAGGTCTCACATTACAGTTTTTTAATTCTCAAATTTATTAAGGGAGGAGTTCAAATATAAAAGCAACTTTTTTTATTTATGATTATTTTGCTTGTTGAAATTTTTTTCAAATTAGGGATGGTTTCAGATAGAAAATTTTGTTTTCGAAACATTCATTACTCTTCCCTGTGGAGGAGGGGGCCCTTTTTCACAAGTTTTTAAGCGTTTATAAGGAACGCCATATCTCAAAAAGTAATGAATATTTTTAAAATATTTTTTCATTATTTTATTCCTAAAGGACCTGTTCATAAAACTGAGTATGGGTTTCAGGTAATTTTAAAAATTAACTATAAAACTGTAATCCCAAAGTACTAAAAATTATAAAGCCCAATTTTTTATTAGAAAAAAAATGTTTAAAAATAGTTACAATTGTTCAAATGGAAAAAGCATACTCCACTTTATGCGCAATATGTTTATGAACAAAATAAAAAAAATTAAGTCTCTATCTTTTTTAGACTTGAGATATGATTTTCCTTGTCGGGAAAAACACAAGTTTCGGGAAAGGGTAAAAAACAAAAATAATAACAAAAGAAGCGGTTTACTCACTGTTTATTAAAACGTCTACAAAGGCATGGAAATAAAAGAACATTATCTCAGTGCATACTATAACTCGTGTACACACCAAAACTAAATATTACTGATCAAATCGCGGGGGGAGGGGGGGGAGCGTTATCTGCAAAGAGCAGAAACTTGGCTGTGCAGCAGCTCACAAATAAATATTTTTCTACTTGAAAAAAAAATTTTTTTGGCAATGTTTTATATATCACCGTGTTTGTAAAAAACCACAGAACGAAATAAAAACAAAAAACGAGATCCGAAAAAAATTAGTTTATTAGCCGATTCTGGCGTGAACTCCCCCCTTAATATATACATAAGGTACCTAATATATGATTATTCTTTAGTATATTTACAAATAAAATTCATACCGATGATAATTACTTGTATTTAAATTTATATTTGGTCCATTAGAATAAAATCACGTTTCAAAATTATTACATGAAATAAACAGGGACACACACCCGTAATGGCGGCATCCAGACCACTCACTGAATGTAATAAAATGATTCTGATAAGAAAAGGTTAAATATTATTATTGCAATTTAAATAAATAAATAGGTACATATCTACGTATATACATATACGTTAAATCCTTGCCAGAATTGATTTAGATAATATAGAAATGTTTAATGACATTGTGGTTTCATGTACAATCCTTCATAAAGATATTTATGCGCATAAAAAATTATGTAATTATTAGTCGAATTTTCTCCGAAAAATTAGACTTATACAGTCTATACGATAAGAGCTGCGAGAGGCGAGAGTAGGGGCGCTATCCGTTTTCGGACCCGTAGAACACGAATATGTAGAAAAAAAAATGTCTGATATATATATATATATATATATATATATATATATTTTCCCGCCACCTTTTAATTTGTGTAGGGCCCCCCTATGGAAGTTAAGAGATGAAATTTGGTAAGTGGGGCTTATTCCGATGCACAACAATACTATCAAAGTGGGGTCAAATTTTGGGCAAATTTTTTTTCGGACCCGACCTTTAAGGGGGTGGTGGGGGGCGGAAAAGCAATAAAACTTTTCCAAACCGGTTTTAAATAATGTTTCGGTCAATTATCTACAACATATCCAAAATTCAGCTTCCTAGGATGATATGGTGGGAGTAGAGGGGGGAAAAACGATTTTCGCTGGATCTAACAGGCCCCCAGCCCCCCAGAATTAACGTAGAGGGTTGAAATTTGGTGTGTTGATAAAGTTCGTACCTAGGTTGTGCTTTTTGGAGGTTTTAATATTTTACCCCCACCCCCCTCATTTTTAAGCTACAATTTCATGCATTTTCGACGTTTTCGAAGTTTGTACCACTCGCACAGGTCACCCTAATAAACCTAGAGGGCTGAAATTTTGTATTCGGATTGAGTTAGTATCAAGGGGGTGCCTTTTGGGGGTCTCGACTTTTAACCCCTACCCCCACCATTTTTATACCCAAAAGAACATGATTTTTCTTGTTTTTTAACAGTTTCGTTCGGGTCAAAATCTCCCCAAATAAACCTAGAGGGCTGAAATTTGGTGTACAGGTTAAGCTAATAGCCAGACACTGTTTTTTGGAGGTTTCAACTTTTAACCCTTACCCCCACGATTTTTACGCCAATATTTCCTTAATTTTTTTGCTTGTTTTCTAACATGTCTAGAGACTCCATAAGGAAACCTAGAGGGCTGAAATTTTGTACGTGTATTCAGTTAGTATCCAGCTAGTACCTTGTAAGGAGTCCGCATCACTTTTCCCCCCACTTCTCCCATTTTTACATCGGAATTGAATGCTATTGTTAAATGTGTTTTAAAAGCATTATGTTTATTCTAAATACAAGTAGGCGAATAGTAATTTTAAAAAATTTAAAAAAAAGTGAACTTACTTTTATGACAAATGAAATACATACATATTAAGTAATTTAAAAATGTTATTAAAGTCACTGTTTATTTATAAATTAGGAATTTTGGATTTTTAGTATTTATAAAATAGAAATTTTGGATTTTTTTGAAAAGAAAAAATATCTTTATAAAGGCCTTCCAGTTTACTATTTAAGGTCCTTTTTTAATCTTTAAAACTAAAACATAATGGCAATTAGCGGATAAACATGGGCAGGAATGTCCTCGTACGAATTGTGTTGGCTTTTTTTCTGCTACCTGTTTTCGGCACAAAATTGAAATTTACTGAGATACAGCCCTTAAATACTTAAAACCTTTTTTTAAAGCCTCGATCAGCCGAACACTCATCACCAGTTTTGAAACCAACAAATTGACAATTCGGTTGTAGACTTTCAATCACATTTCGCTTGTAGACATTCAATACCGAAGATGAAGGGGAAAATTCGACTACCGTGATGGGGCCCCGCTGCTCACGGCGTTTTTTTATAAATAATTTGATAGAAATCCGGTTTTTAACCGGTTGACGGTTATTGAGACTGTAAGATATCAAGTGAAACCTGACTAATTGTAAGTACCAGTGGATCGTTCTTTTTAAATAAAATTCTGTTTTTGAAACCGCCAGTTTTGGAGGACCACTGTTATGAAAATTTTTTCTGAAACCAAATGATTCTAGTCTCTACTGAGGCCATACTTAAAATTTTTCTCAGGATATTTTCTTTTTCTGTCAGAAATTCCACCTTTATAAAAAATTATTTTTAAAACCCACATCAAAATTTTTTCTTGTTTTGGAAGACTTACAGTATATGTTAGAGAAATAAATTGCGGACACAAAAAATGTTTGCTTCTTAATTTATCAGTCCCATAAGAAGTTACTAAAATTTTTAACCGAGAATGTGTAATTTTAAGCCTTAAGTGTTAAAGCTCGTCTTTAACATTTGAGATTTAACATTACACTTGTATATAATTTGCATTCCTTTAAGCAGTTGCAGCAACACCTGTCAAGGCCATGGAAAGAAATGACGGGCCCCGGAAATAAAACATATTTCCTAAAAAAAAATTCTCCCCAAAAAAATAAGTAATGAACAATGACAAAAATTTTACTTTTTCCCTGTCCCCTACCGACCGCTACGGGCCTCCTGTTCCAGCCTGGGAGTACAACCCCGGCTACCTCCCCCCCCTCGTCGGATCTAATGCCAGTCAGTTTTATTTCATAAAATAGCAGGTAACTATATTTCGATGGGCCTCTAAAATTATCTTATTAACTTTAATTTAATGATTTTCATGATGTTTTCACCTTACAGAAGTAGTATAAACCAATTTTTCCTCCGCAACCTGGGAAAATCTTGATCGACTATTTTCTTTTAATGAAAATAAAATTTGTTGAAGATGATGCAAGTGATGTCAAAACAAAAACTCTATATATCAATTTACTATCGACATTCATAATATCTTCGATATTAACTCCTTATTGCATGAATTATGAAGGAGGTGAAGAAAAAAATTTTTTTACTGAAAATGTCTTTCACTTCTTTTATTTTAGTAGTCAAATTAAGAAAAAAAATTAAGTCATATTGTTTAGAAATTACTTAACGTAAGCCATATGTAGCTTCGTATGCATTCTAGTATTATAATTATAATCGATATATGACTTCGTATGCGTTAAATAAAAAATACAATTATTTTCTATGAAAATCTGTATGCAATTTTATTTGTCCTTGTAACATAAATAAACTTGACACTTTCCACATTTGGCGAATGAACGAAATTTTGAGCAGTTTTGACATAATTGTCAATTTAGTTTTCTCCATTCGGGGAAATGGTCTCCTTATCTGATCGCACAGACTTCAAAGGCAGGTCTTGATGCCTAGCTGGAGTTTTTCAATGAGCATAGGTGAGCCGAGCAAGCGAGTACCTTGTCGGCTTGTTGCAATACATTTTCTGGCCACCGAAGTTGATGGACTGCCTTGGCTGGTGGGAGTACTGGGGAATCAAAAGCAAAATCATCGTCACTCACGAAGCCATCACCAGGAATAGAATTGACATGCTGGGATGTACCACAAAAGCGATACGAAGCCATATATACCCAATAATAATTTGGATTAAACGCCTACGAAGCCAAATATGGCAACTTCAAAATAAGCCCTAAAAATCGAAGGAAACGAGAAAACACACACGAATCACGACTATTCCGTGTTCTTGAATGTATAAAGAATGTGTTTTGAAAATTTTTGATTTTAGTACTTACAGTTTTATTGTTTAGTTTTCACAAATAAAATTAGCACCAATTAATTGCACTGTACCGGTCGGATACTCTGAACATAACTTTAAATAATTTTACAACCCGTACTTACCAAATACAACAAAAATTACCTTCCGTTACTCGAAGGAGTATAAAGTTAGGATTTAACAGTAGTTTCAAAAAAAAAAAAATTTAATATGTTGAAAAAAAAATAGTAAAACTTAGAATCCATTATTGCTTTGTATGCGATAAGGGGTTAAAATCCTTCACTATGTCCAATTACCTTCCTATCTTGTTTTTGTACATTTTTTTGGACTTTTTGTCTTTAACGTAGAATAATTTTTAGCACTTGGACAGCGGAAATCTGTCTACTACATCGAGAAGATATATGACTTGAGAAGTTTACCATAACATTTAATGTTTGATTTGTTATACGACAATCCTCACACGTAGGTACTCTAACCCTGTGGTAGTTGTTTAAGGACATAACATTTAAAAAATAAAGCCGAAACAAGTAGTAATTAAGATAATCTTTCGAATTAAACTTTTTTATCACATCTTTAAAGTGCGTTGCATTATTATTATTATTATTGCGTGCGTTATTCCACTGTTGATAATATTTTGTAAACAGTAAGTACATACGTAAGTATATAGTCACGGACCAACACAGGGATCAAGTTATTCTTACTTCTTAGGGTGTCGTAATAAAATCTACATATAAATTATTCTTTTATGAAAACATGTACCTACAACAATGTCTTCAGGATAAACGTAAAGACCAAAGTGAGACTGCAACTATGCAAAATTTATTATTATCCGCATATATTAAATAGTGTGTGTCTCTATTAACGCGTAATATCAAGTGACAATATGCCAGTGATGTAAGAGAATAAAAAACTAAATGGCTTTATACATTTTTCTTTACGAAAATATGTGTTTATATTGTAATAAACTTTTCTCTAATACACATATTTTAGTTTAAATCTTCACGTTAAAAAACGAATTAACGCATTTTTATTGGATTTTTACCAGTTTATTGTTCCAGGAAAGGAAAAACTTTGTATCGATTAAAAAATATTTATTAGTTGACAATTTTTAGAATCTTAAAAATCATAGTTTGAATAACGAAGCGGGAGGTGTGAAATAAAATGTTTTTTGGGGGCCTTCATTTTTTGTAAAATAGTACCTACACGGAGAGAAAATTCATATAAAAATTACCTACTGTGCTCAGCACTACAATCGACGTGTAAAAGGAGAACATTTCAATTTTGTACGGTAAAAATATAAAAATTATAATTAATTATAGAAAATTTAAAGGATAGAATGAATATTGTTTCCGTAATATTAGCTCCGTACAATTTCTAAAACAGCACAGTAAAAAGTTCCTTTGCCGACAAATAAATAATTTTTAATTGTTTTTCTTACAAAAATTACCATGCTGTATTATAATATTTGAAATGCTATCTGCTAATAGTAGAAAGAAAAAAATAGAAAGAAGGTTGTTTGTTGTGAACGCTGTTGAAATGTACGTCACTCATAGCAAGTCACATAGCCAACCATAGGTTTGGTGGACCAACTTGGTCGGACGGGTCGGACCAAGCACCTTGATCCATTAGACTGTGTTACAAGCAGCAAGCAGTATTCATTACACTGTGTTAGAAAACGGGGATGTCACTGTTTAATTCATCATTTTGTTACTTTACTATTTTTAGTATTAGAATATATTGTTGGCAATGATTTGTATATGCATCATAAAGTTCTTACAGGTTCGAAGTTTTTACAGGTACCGCCCAAGCAACATAAGGTTGCGGGTCAGATGCGCAAATGGAAGAGTACGACAACAAGAATTAAACTATAACATATATGCATAAGAGTGTGATAAGAGTTGTGTCAACACATTAAATTTTACCATGCTAGCACATATTTTTTATTTTGGTCGTCGATCGCGCACGCTATAAGAGAGCATGGTAATTTTTCTGAAATTTTATCTACAAAAATTATATGAATTTTCTCTCCGTGTACCTAACCATCAACTTACATAATATTCAAATTCACAATGTCGGTTTGATTTATTCCAAAAATTGTATTATTGTAAGTAAAAACTAAAATTCATTGTTTAAAAAAATAAATAAAATTTTAACTTATTTTTAATATTTTTATAAGTTCTAAGAAGTAGAAACTTGAAATAAATAGCTTATTTCCAGTTTTGGAAATTCGGTAAAAAACGTAGCTTCTGATACTGTTCTTTCTCTTTGATTATTATTCCAGTAGAAACATAAAAGTAAATTAGATCTAAATATTTCTAAAATGATATAATCAGGGCCGGGGAGAGAAATGACAGGCTTCCGGGCACGACTAAAATATTCTTTTTTAATTTTTTCTCAAAAATACAATTGGGGAGCAAAAAAAGATAAAACGCCATCTCACTTTCTCCGGGCCCCTAATTGTGACTGCGGGCTCCATTTTAGATCCAGGTCCCCGAGCAATTGCCTCACCTGCTCTACCCTCTTGCCGGCCCTGGATATAATTATCGGAGTATATAATATATTCCGTCATAAATTAACATATAAGCAACTGATTTCAAAATGTTTTGAAAATTTTATTATACCTACCAGTCATTAGTTACATATTAGTTAAAAATATGCCACCTATATGTACTAAAGTACGTACATTTGTATTAGGGGAAAGGTGGGTCAGTTGTAACAACGAAGCAATTTTAAAATCATAAACAAATTATTATTAGTATGCATATTGAAAATTTCTTCAGTGCTTATTGTAGATCTTGCAACTAGTTTTTTCTTGTGTAATAATAATGTTTCACCAACCAACTATTTGTCTGTTGAGATTGACACAATTTCCCCCTATCTTAATATAATTTAACTATTTTCATTTGTCCGTAAATACAAGAAGTAGAACAAACTTTTGATACTTCCTTCAATAACTCAACTCTTTTACCTAAATCATTTTAATTCATTTTCTCTCATCGTATCTCATTCAGATGATAGGTATCTATATGCAATTTTATAATGGAAATTTATCAAAGTGACCCGAAACAGTGATTCTAAATTTCATAGACATTATTGATCAGAAAAAAGTGGATTGAAGGAAAGCCAACAGAAAATTTCCGAATTAGTAACTTCAAACTCGAAAAAAGCAAAAAACTTAATAAAGTAACGTAAAGTAAAGCAAGTAAAAAAATTTGCTTTTGTCCCAGACTATGCTTAACTATGTTTAAAAAATACTTACAGTTTCGAGATAATTGCGTTTTTTAAAAAAAAATTTTCTTCTATACCCGAAAGCATGTAGCGTAGATTTTTAAAATCTTAGTAAGTTTGATTTTTCAGTTTTCACAGAAAAATTCTCAAAGAAAAGTCTGATTTTTTGGTAAGTCAGCTATAAGTATCTAAGGCCTTATTCTTTTTTTTTTAAATTGTTAGTGAAACAAGACAACAAAAAACTTAGAAGTTAATAATTACAAAGGGTGTAACGTTTCTAATAAGAAACATAAAAATTGTTTTTCAATCATCGTCCAGGTATTTTAAAATCGCTTGTAAATACACTACTTACCTAGGCGATATCTAAACTTAGAATATTCTCTTTTCCTTAAATTGTTTGCTAATATATTATCTAGTTTTCTTACATCAAAACAAATAAAACCAAACTAAACAAATACCTTCAATTTTAATTATTTAATTGCGTATGGAATGCCTAGACAAAATAACTACCGTCTTGTATTTTTTATCATCATATTACCAAATATCATTAACAAAATGAGTGATACCAGTGTCGGAAGTACTTAAATTGTAAGTAATTAATCGTTAGGATCAAGCGCGGATACAAGGGGTGGTTATGGAAGTCACGACTCCTCGTCCACTGGACGGAAATAAGTTTATCAAAATTTTTAAATACGTTAAAAACTCTAAATAAAATGATAGGATGGTGAACTTGAAAGCCAATTATGGATTTCCGAACCAGTTTCAGTTTTACCAATACATGTGGGACCAGTAGAAAAGAGACTTCTGTCGGGTCAGTTATATTTCTTAAAGGAATTTCGTTATTTTGAGAATGAAATAATTCAAATGACTTACATAAAGCCTGATTTTGAAAAAAAAGTAATTTTTTTAAGTTGCTGACGTCATCAGGTTTATTTAAACCTTTCAGTGCCTTAAAATCGGTAAATAAAATAATAGAATAATGAAATTAGAAGTATAAGTTTAGGACTATCAGAGAAAAACAATTGTATCAAATCTTAAAAAATTGTGCCTCCTCTTAATTTGAGAATTGGATCCGCCACTGCATAGCCTGGATCGCGAAAGCTATCGAATCGTGTTTACCAAAGAGTTACCGAAAGTAATAATAGGCGACACAATGACGTGATCGGTTTTCCGTTGTACACAAACAATAAACGTATTCATAAAATAAATTACGATTATATCGATAGATGTCTCTATACATGTTTATATGGACGTGTATGTGTATCTAGGGGAAACCCCTTGTGACAATAAAAAAAATATATTATTAGGTAAAGTTTAATATATTATCTGTTTTGATATATTACGTTTTATTTCTATTAGAGCCAATCAAACTGTTATTTATCGCTTCAATATTTAATTTACTTAACATGATTTACTTTTTGAGTTCAAAATAATCGGTATCTGTTAAGGAATTATACTTTTTCTACAACCATTTAAACTCGAAAAATATTCAATAAATGCAAATATCGTGATAAAATTCGAAATATAGATCCGTTTAGGTTTAGTTCGTGATACTACCTATAATTTCTGCCCCTAACGCTTATTAAAGAGAAAATTGAAAGAAAATTTTCTAATGACAACTTATGAAAAACTGTTTTTATGAAAAGGTTTACATAAAATATTCAATTACGTTTAAGTGTACTATCGGAGAAAAGTTGAAAATTCATAATAATCACTTGAACAGTACTATAGTTTTATTTGAAATTATAGTTTTCAATTGACGATGCACAGTCCCCATCAAAAATATGACACAGAAACAAACGTTTAGGTGTGGCAATTAAGTCCCGGGAATTTGTCAATAAAAAACAAGAAAATGAAGTTTTAGGAAAAATTTTACCATCGACCTTCACAATACTCTCCCTTTAACTCTACACAACGATTCCAACGTTTTTCCCATGATTGGAAGCACCCTTGGTAGTCCTCCGAAGTTAGCCCGTTTAGCACCACGGTTAGAGCTTCTTAGACCTCCTGTACGCCGCCATGATGAGTTGCCTTGAGGTGCGACTTCATCTTGGGGAATAGAAAAAAGTCGCAGGGAGCAATATCGGGGCTATAGGGTGGGTGAGGCAACGTTGGGATGCCTTTTTTGCCAAAAACTCTTTAAAAAACTATCGTCTCCATAGACAACCTGCAATTTTCGGAGGATCTTCGAGGGTTTTTCGCCAGATTTCACTAAAAATTGAATCACAACACGTTGCTTGTAATGTACGTCACACATTTTCACTACGCCACTAAAAAAGTTACTTGCAAAAAATACGCATAAAACAAAAACCAATCGTGCTATATACTTCAACTTTGAACTCTAACTAAAAGGAAGATCCCCCTTCTTAGACAGATGATAACAAATGAAAAAGTGTTGCCAATTTTTAAATTACAACTAAATTCCCGGAACTTAATTGTCACCTCGTATAAATGAGAAAGTGAATTTATTTGTTTGTTTGACTGGCTTTCACGCCTCAACAGTTTAACCAATCAATTTGAAACTTTACACAGACATAGCTTGCGGAACTGAGACGGTTATAGACTACTTTTTATCTCGGGAAAAATTCGTTCGGAGGGTCAACTTGAGTCTCCTTTCATGAAGTCAATGTCAGTTTTTTATTTGTTATTAATTAAATGGCTTTTACAATATTAATAAATATTTCTATGAATACCCGAAGACTACTATGAAATTACTTATTTACTGTACAAAATATTATTTGTATCATATAAGGAAATAAACAACCGGTAACTATCCAGTTATCGTCAGTTGGCACATTTACTATTCTTAACAAATTGGATACAAAAGAAATTTCCACTGGGCCGGGGTCGGTGACCCTGATATTTAAATTATAACAACGGACAATCAAAAAACTGACAATTGATTTCAAGCTTTGTATATTATTAACAGAATGTATGAAAAAGGACACAAATTACTTTTTACCCTGAGAAAACAATCCCGTGGGAACTCTCATTTTTGTGGGAAAATAAATATTAAATGAAAAAGAAAAAGAAAAGATTCTTTAAGTTTGTTCGAACTTAGCGTATTACTAGTAGAAGGAACCATATACAACGATAAACACAGGTTACCTTCTACACAGTGGCAGGTTTATCAGCAGGCTGAGTAGACTCGAGCCTAGGGCGGCAGATTTTAGGGGCGGCATTTTTCACTGAGCCTAGAGCGGCACTTAGGGTAAATCCGACACTGCTTCTACACCGGTAAATTGTCTAAATTCTATGAGAAATTTTATTCCCGTGGGGAAAGATATTTAAAACGATATAAAAAAAAGAATGTTCTAGTCTACTTTTTACCAGGGGAAAATATTTTATTTCTGTGGGAAAATTCTCAATAGCGATGCGATGAAAGTACACTTTATACGTTTTAATTAGATGCCGTAATTTCAAAAGCGACGCGATCGAAGCCGCGGGTAAATGCTAGTACAATTATACAAAAGTGTTTCAAAAGTTTTGAACAAGACTATACTTATATTTCTAAAGTAATATTAAAATAATAACTGAAATTGTCATTGTCTCTTTCTGATCGGTTACAAATCGATTCCTTCCGCTCGCCTCATACCCTTTTACGCCATATATACTACATAGTGATACTATGTAGTAAATCGTCTTTCTATATATTTAATGAAAAATAATTTAAAGTTGAGAAAATAATTTCAATTGAAAGAGTTGCGTCTTCTTCAATGGAAAATGAATAAAGTTTTCCATACAGTCAAGAAAATTGTAACGAATTGAAACGTTATTAATACGTACATATATACTTACATAACATCAATTTTCCTCATGATTTAATTTTCCAAATTTTCGATATATTCAAACAGAGAAAAAATGTTGAATTTCCTATACGATTTCTTGTGAAATAGAGAATGTAAGAAATTAAATATTCTGTGCGAAGCCAAGACATTTTGTATGTATAACATGATTATGTCGCATTTATTTCAGTGTAAAAGTTGTTACAAAAATATAACAAAGTGAATTATACCTTCAACCTTATCTAATAAAAATTTTTTATCTATTAAAAATTTTAGAATATGCTGACTACACGCAGAAGTTTACGTGCAAATAGCCCGGTCGTTAATTTGTTAATATAGACATTTAGACATTTGGGCCGGGGTACAAAGCAAAAATTCGTATCGTTTAAAATTCATTTTCTCAATAAAATATTTCTAGGTATTAATTTGACCAGGCACGTACCCAGAAATGTTTTTCCAGATAGTGAAGAGCAATATTCGTATACGGTATATCAAAATTACTTTAATTATCTTAAGCCACTTGGATTCGTTTTGAAGTCAGATAGTCTAAGAGTTATACTTTGAAACAGTTTAAATTGGACTCGGCAAAAGAATTCCTTGAAAGTCCTCCAATAAGAAAACCATATATTATACTTCAAGGGACTAAAGACTGATCTCGAGTTGTTATCAGAGGGTCCGTAAAGGCCCGAGGGTAACAATTCACACAAAGGATCAAAAGAAACATTTTAGTCCCGTGACGTATAAGTACATATAATTTTTTGCAATTCTGGATAATTTAAAATTATAAAAATTAAGAAAAAAGTTATTTAAATGCCATTTAAATTATGTGAAATAGTATTACATCAGATACACTGTGGACAAATCAATCAAATTGGACAATAAATACAATGTAACTGTTTATCTTTATCAACAAATTTGAATTTGTCTATTATTTTAAATAAATAATTCATTATCTAGCACAACGCTATTTAATTTAAATTTCGCTCTCTGATTTGTGACGTTCAATAAATTCTACCTGTTGATTGGCCCTTGAAATTAAGCGTGACACTTTATTCACTATTATGAGGAGCTAGAGCAGTGTTTTTCAACCTGTGGGTCGCGAAGCCTTTTTAAGGGAGTTATTTTAAAAATAAATTATATAAGTCGTAGTTATTTTAAAAATAATTTCACTCTAATTCAAAATATAATATTTAGTAAAGGAAAGGTTTCTTAAAGGTTACATTAATGCGATGGTTGCGCCTGCTTTTCGTCGACCAATTTTTCTCATCACGGATTCATTCTTGGTAGGCAGAGAATTAGATAATTTTCTAAATTTAGGTGATTTCTCTGTTTGCCTTTTATTTCTTATATCCAAGAAAACGTTAACTCACACAGGTAGGAGGTGGAAAATGTGATCAAACACTTCAAAGCTTCTATAGTTAATCGTGGGTATTCTGTTTTCCTCTTTAACCAAAAAGTATCCAAAGCGACAGATTTGAATTCCATGTGTAGCATTCTGTAAGCAGATAATTCCAGCAGGTTTTCTTTTACCCTGATTTCCGAACTTGGCTTGTCTACCTTTAAAATACGCCTGTTTCAGGTAGGGTTTCCGTTCTCTGGCCAAAAAATCGATCTTGTGGATCGATTCGAATCGTCAAACCAAAAATCGATGCAGGAGAAAATCGGCTTACAAAAGATCGATCTGACGAAAATCGATTCAATTTTTGTACTTACAGAAAACAGAAGAAAAAGTTTTAATGAAGTTTCTTATTGGGTCATCACAAATCAGTTTCAAAAAAATTTTAATTTCCTTTGAAGATGAACTGCTGAATTTAATATGAATAAAATGGTTTCCAGTATGCCCTAAAAGTGTCATATGAATCCAAAATTTGACTCAATTTTCTATCAATGAGTCATAAAAGTGGTAAAATTATTTGACAATATAAATAATTAAAATATATTTTACAATAATTTTGAAAAAATATCATATTTGTACTAAAAATATTCTAATTTAAATTCGAAAAGATCGATCTCCGATCCCGTAAATTTTTCACGATCCCTTTATCGATTTGGTCTCCAAAGAATCGATTCGAAAAATCGAAGATCGACTCTCCAAAAATCGATTTTCGATAGAATCGAATCGAGATCGTAAACCCTAATTTCAGGTACTTAATTACGTATTTAGTCGATACCTAATTATGAAACTAATAAATAATGATGAACGGATTCGTAAACTTATAACACAAAAAAAATAAAAGATAGAAATAACGGAGGATAGGGGTAGCGAAATATTTTTCCATACTAGGCGGTCGTGCCATGAAAAAGGTTGAAAAACACTGGACTAGGGTATATGTGTTTTAATCCCAGAACTGCAAAAAACTTATTTTGTTGTTAAAATAATTGTTTTGTAGCTATTACACTTATTCAAAATGACACCCGGTCAATAATTACATATTATATCTATGTATACTGTAAGAAATGAATAAATATTATTTTATCATTACTGATATCAGCCGTTCAAATGTTTCATTAATTTAGCGAAGCGCTTAGATACACTATCACATAGGCAATAACTAAGGTACATATAAAGTATATGTAGGTACATATATATATTTCTATTAAATTGTATGTGTATTCTTTACCCTTTTATAAATGTTTTTACTCATAGCTCAAACTACACGAAGGAGTGATTATATGCATATAGAACGCTAGGTATATTTTATGTAGGAGCTAGTATAAACTTTCCGGTCTTATAGAGGGGAGTCTCACTTCAATGATGTGTCAAAGATGGTCAAAATTTTTATCAGCTCAAAAAATAGGGTAATTCTGTGGATTTTTCACTACTATCTAGAAAAATAATACTACCTAGATCAGGTAGATCCGCGGTCTTGACTTACAGGCAGGGGTTCAGTTATGGCTGTCACCGATTTCGATCAAATTTCTTCTGCTAGTGAAGCATAATATCAATATTTCAAATTTACAATATTATAAGATTCACCTCTCAAAAATACAGGAAATATATTTATTTAGTTTAGACAAAAACAGAGGTAAGATTAAGTTATTTAGTGCGTTTCATTTAGGTAGCTGTAGATCAGCGGTAAAGCTTAGAAATGCGAACAGTGGGGTAGCGAGATCGAATCCCGGTAAATTAGATTATTCAATTTTTCTTTTTTTTTTTAATTAAAAATTAAGTTATTAATTATGTTACCAAAATTAAACTAAAATATAGCTGCCTAGATGAAACGCACTAAATAACTTAATTATAATATTTACCTTTATCTTACCTCTATTTTTGTCTAAACTTCAAATAAAAATACTTCCTATGTTTTTGAGAAGTGAATCTTAATATTGTGAATTTTTAGTCGAATTTTCTCCGAAAAATTAGACTTATACAGTCTATACGATAAGAGCTGCGAGAGGCCAGAGTAGGGGCGCTATCCGTTTTCGGACCGATAGAACACGAATATGTAGAAATAAAATGTCTGATATATATATATATATATATATATATATATATATATATTCCCGCCACCTTTTAATTTGTGTAGGGCCCCCCTATGGAAGTTAAGAGATGAAATTTGGTAAATGGGACTCATTTTCGAGGCACCTCATACTATCAAAGTGGGGTCAAATTTTTGGCAAATTTTTTTTCTGACCCGACTTTTAAGGGGGTGGTGGGGGCGGAAAAGCAATAAAACTTTTCCAAACCGGTTTTGAATAATGTTTCGGTCAATTTTCTACAACATATCCAAAATTCAGCTTCCTAGGATGATTTGGTGGGAGTAGAGGGGGGAAAAACGATTTTCGCTGGAGATAACTGGCCCCCAGCCCCCCAGAATTAACGTAGACCGTTGAAATTTGGTGTGTTGATAAAGTTCGTACCTAGGTTGTGCTTTTTGGAGGTTTTAATATTTTACCCCCACCCCCCTCATTTTTAAGCTACAATTTCATGCATTTTCGACGTTTTCGAAGTTTGTACCACTCGCACAGGTCACCCAAATAAACCTAGGGGCTGAAATTTTGTATTCGGATTGAGTTAGTATCAAGGGGTTGCCTTTTGGGAGTCTCGACTTTCAAACCCTACCGCCACCATTTTTTTACCCAAAAGAACATGATTTTTCTTGTTTTTTAACAGTTTCGTTCGGGTCAAAATCTCCCCAAATAAACCTAGAGGGCTGAAATTTTGTGTACAGGTTAAGCTAATAGCCAGACACTGTTTTTTGGGGGTTTCAACTTTTAACCCTTACCCCCACGATTTTTACGCCAATATTTCCTTAATTATTTCGCTTGTTTTCTAACACGTCTAGAGACTCTCTAAGGAAACCTAGAGGGCTGAAATTTTGTACGTGTATTCAGTTGGTATCCAGCTAGTACCTTTTAGGGAGTCCACATTACTTTTTCCCCCACTTCTTCCATTTTTACATCGGAATTGAATGCTATTGTTAAATGTGTTTTAAATGCATTACTTTTATTCTAAATACAAGTAGGCGAATAGTAATTTTAAAAAATTTAAAAAAAAGTGAATACAATTTTTTAACAAATGAAATACATACATATTAAGTAATTTGAAAATGTTATTAAAGTCACTGTTCATTTATAAATTAGGAATTTTGGATTTTTATTATCTATAAAATAGAAATTTTGGATTTTTTTGGAAAGAAAAAATATCTTCATAAAAGCCTTCCAGTTTACTATTTAAGTTCCTTTTTTAATATTTAAAAATAAAACACAAAGGCAATTGGCGGATAAGCATGGATAGAAATGCCCTCGTACGAATTGTGTTGGCTTTTTCCCTGTTAACTGCTATCGGCACAAAATTGAAATTTACTGATTCAGCCCTTAAAAACTTAAAACCTTTTTTTAAAGCCCCGATCAACCGGACACTCATCATCAGTTTTGAAACCACCAAAATTACAAATCGCTTGTGGACTTTCAATTATATTTCGCTTGTAGACACTCAATACCGAAGATGAAAGGAAAAATTCGACTTCCGTGATGGGGCTCCGCTGCTCACGGCGTTTTATAATATTGATACTATGCTCTCCTAGATGACGAAATTTGATCGAAATCAGTGACGACCATACCTGAACCCCTCCTTGTAAGTACCTAATCTAAATAATATCTAATGCATTGTAAGTTATATATGCAAAAGGGTTTTGTACTCTCTAAAACTATCTACATTTAATGAATAAGCGTTAAAGGACTTTTTGATCATTCCATAGCTACAACTAACATTCTTACATCATATATCGCAATTAAATATATGTCGAAAAATTGAAATAAAAACAAATTATGATAATAATAAAAGTTTTAAATTAACATTTATTTAGTAAAAATAATATTTTTCTTTAACAATACATATTATAAAAAGTTATATTTTGAAATACCGTAAAACCGTCTAGACCCGGATACTTTGCACCAATCTTCAAATTAAATAATTTCTACATTAACCTGCAACAATAAACATTTGTTCTTGACGTCATTAGAGAGACAAAAACATCCTCTAAACAGCTATACCAATAAAAATTACGGATTTCAACATTTACTATCTCATTTTACAGGATTACTATCGTACAGTTTTTCAAAGAAATAAAATATGCGTCTAACTTAGACATGTAATTTTCGTCATAATTGTTATATTGTTTTAGTTTTGACATGTATGTGTTCAGAATTTTATCGCGCACCATTTAACGATGGTTGAAGTTACATTCGATGTATATTAAAAAAAATACATGCTATATATGTATATCCGTTTAGACCCGGACATATCAGTTTATTACACTATGGCTGCGATTCGCACCAGTTGTAACTCCCACTGTCCATACGTTAAAATTATGCGGTTTATGGCTCCTTCTGGTGTCATATCGTATGTTTACTTTATAGATAGGCATTTTGAAGTTTGTGACAGTTTCAAAGACATTAGACGATATAAAACACTGTCCTAAACCCAACGGGAGAGGTTAGTTTGCATGTTATTACATTATTTAAGTAAGTGTCCGGGCCAAGACGGATTTAGGGTGTAGACCCGGATACTTACTAATTATTTTTTATTTTTTTATTTTTACTTATAATGAAACAAATGGGTCAGGGATATAACAAATAATATACGCTCTTTCTATTGGTAATACTTTTATTGGTGATATCTATGAAGGAAACATGTATAAACATAACACTATATCAAAAAATGTAAAAAAGTGTCCGGGTCTAGACGGAATAGAAAAACTTTAGCTAAATAAAAAAATATTTTGAATAAAAAAATATTCTTTTTTTCAAAAAGAAAGTTTTGACCACTACTTTTGAGTGTTGATCTGTGACTGGTATAGAATAACTTTTATTTAGATTTCCAAATAAGACTGTATATAATAAGTGATTTTTTTTGTGGTTATTCTAATGTCCCAAAGCTTACCAAATGATAATTAATTCAAATATTCCAGTGGGTACGGGAGTACGGTAACGCTAATTTACGTGCAAATAAGTATTATCCTAAGTGTAGGTACTGTACCCATATAATAAATGAATATAAATAAAGTGAAGAAGTACTAAAGTACTTAGGTATACGCAGTAAGCGCTGCGATAACAAACAAATCTTTAATTATAAAATAGAAACCTTTAAGCTGCCCCAAATCAATCCATGAAAATCCATGATAATTAAAAACTCATAAGGATGCACAATGAGGCAGAATCAATATTAACCGATGTGAAATAACATTAAATATTATTTTATTCTTGTCTTATTTTCATATGCTATTGTTATCCTCGTTTGTCCTTTAATACGTGTCGTTTTATTTCAGGGTTGAGTGCCAAAAAGTAAATTTTTCAACTTTAATTAGACTTCTTAATAGTTTCGAGTGAAGATTCACATTTTTATAGAAACCATTTCTGCTGGCGGTGATACCGACCCTCGTCAAGCATCAAACCATAAATATCAATATTTATCAGAGTCAACTGAGATCGTTCATTTTTGTTGAAAATTGACTTTTTTATAACAAATATTCGGTTTTTAACGCATTTTTATCAAAAATTGTGTTTTTAGCAAAAACTCATATTTGTGGTGATACCCTCGTCAAGCAGCGAATGAAAAATCAATTTTTGTTAAAGTCCACTGAGATCGTTCATTTTTATTGTATTGTACAGGTAAGCCTTTTTTGTGCGGTGGATAGGGACCGCATAGAAAAAATCGGGCAACAAAAATATATTCGAAAGCTATAAAAAGTATAGTTCAGTCCAGATTGAAAAAAAAAAAATTATCGCTCAAAACTTTACGGTTTTCTTAGGAGTTGCTTTTCTAAACAAGTTAAAGTAGTACCTATTGATTTACACATAAGAACGATTTGTTTCATTTTTATAAGTAGTATTATGAAAATTCTAGAAAATACCTACTTACATCTGTAAAAAAAACTGAATGATCCAGTAACTTGTATTCTTATGCAATATACTGATTAAATGCTTAAAAACGATTAAAAATTAATTTTTTCAAAGAAAGTTATAATAGTTAATGTTTAATTTTCTCTTGCTTTTGATTTACGTTATGTACTTTAATGGAAATTTTTTCAAAAACCTGATAAAAAATTCGCACAAAAAAGGACCGCATAAAAAAAGGTTTAGCTTTATAGTATATTTGTTGTATATGATAGTAAATATGGTTAGATCATCTACATAGGCATTTGTTAAAACGAATTTAAAGGCTCTCACATCAATTACTTTAAAAACTGTAATACAGCCTTAAGAATAGAAGCTCAATTAAATATTAATCTACAATTACTTCACACATTGAACGCCCCAATAGTAAACCTAATTATATCTACCTTCAAAAAATCATACGAAAATTCTGAAAAAACCTGAAAAAACTAAAATTTATATTTGATACTCAGCCCTCAGCAAGTATATCTTTTAATACATAATTACCTAAATATTCCTATACCTATATTGTACCTGGATGATACTACATTTAAATTGCTTAAATTCAATCAACAAAAGGGGATTCGGGAAACATGATTCCGAATAACGTGATGCGGTTAAAGAAAATTAATGGAAAGCTACATTACCATAATATATTATTAAATTCATTTTTCCCGAAACGGAAAAATTGTTTTTATTAAATCAATTTAGCAATAATACACCAATTTTCCAGTTAATGTGAACGGAATTTGAAAGAAGAGGTGGATTTGAAAGTTGAAGTATTTTTATTATGGAGTTATTCAGACTTGTAAAAAACAATCGTAATTTTTTCCCCAGTGTTTTAATTTCCTCGTATATCAAGAATCATCAGTTAAAATTTGAAGCGGGTCAAGATATGTTAGTGGTGATATTTGAAGCATATATTCATTTGATATGAAAATGATTTCACATCATTTTGAGGTCCCACTTTTCTATTAGCTCCTTTGTTTTAAATTAAGCTCAAAAATTTTCGTATACTAACACTAAACACTGAGCTATAATAAAATTAAAACATAATTAGCGAATGTAAAAACTAACACATTAATTCTGATTATATTAGTGTACCTACCTACAAGCTTGAGTTGTAGTACAAGCTCTCTAATAGTAGCTCCGAGCTAATAAATCACATTATCATCACATAAAATTTACAAAATCACATATTGAAAAGTTTTCTAATGTATTAAACATTATGGTCTTAACTAGATGAGCAGCAGCAGCAGCAGGAATCAGATGAGGTACGGGAGGGGGTCGGTGGCGGCGGAGTAGCGAAATGGGAAGATACGATGTAGTGAGAACATACGATGAAGGATTGTAAAAACTAAATTTATGTAAGAATAGGGAAACGTGTGAAAATCACGATTATATATCCGATTAAAAGGGTGATGGGACTTGAGTGAAATATAATTGATACCTAATTGATCGAGACATTTTATTTTTTAAGCTTGTTGTGTCCATTGTTTGATTCCGTTCCAGCACTGATGGCAAGTAAAGTTTTGTGATGAACGATCTAGCTATCTGAATTAACGTCTTAGAAGATGTTAATTACCAGATATTTATATGGAATACGTGGGAAAATACTTTCATTTCGATTTTATTCGAAAAATTACTTGAAAAGAAAATTTGTTTCTAGTCTATCTCATTTTGATTTGGAATTATCAATATTCCTATAATCGTATTTTTTGCGATTGACAGAAAAATTTTGAAAATATTCGAAAATTCATTGCCTTGCTAGGGGCCTTCGCAAGTGCTCAGGGGTCTCGCATGTGAAGTACGTAGGGGCCTCCACATGAGAAGTGCGCAGGTGCACTCAAAGGTAAATTCGGCCCTGATGAATAGAGTCCCTTACGGGTAACCTATCATTAGGCACTTGTTTAGGCACCGACACCAGAGAATTGATAGACCGAGGGTTTGAATTCTGCTAATGGCTTTACTCGTAAAGATTTTCTATTCCATAATTCCATATAAATATCGGCAAAGTCTCTTTAGAAAGACAGCTGCTGGCGCATACCTTCCAAATCGTAATCCTTTTACCAGTTTCCGTGATCTTCATTCATATCATAATTAAATAACGTAACATTAAATTGTATAAATAAAATATAAAAATTACGATGTGGGTGGTGTATGTTATACATAAAAAACCTTAAATGTAGATGTTAAATTACATTATCATTATTATTACTGCAGAACATGCTAAATATTGTTTTTTTGATAAATTTGACAAAAACAGCAGTGTAGCCTATGCTTGTCGAAACACTAGGTCAAGTTCATTTCGTTGGCATCGAAAATTCATAGAAGTAACAGAAGCTAAAAACCACCTTCTGAAGGAAAATTTTCATAATCAAGAGGATTAGATCATGCTCTATTAAATGATCAACGGAATCATCGTCGAAAAATTACCAGAAAAGTTCTCACTGGACATAACTATAATCGAAAGACATACAGCCGACTTTCGTTATCAGTCCGCTCGTTATGGGTCCGCCGATTTATATTTCAATTATAAACATTCCCCCTCCATGATCGAAATAAATTTATTTCAGTTTCTCGTTATAAGACCGGAACATTGGTGTTGATGTTTAATAATGAAACTTATAAATCATCCTGTCAGAATCTTTTTATTCACTAAAATAATTTTTTTATAAGTCCGTGTTTACATAATACATGTGTAGTTGACCAAAATAAGTTTTGTTCATTCATCGCGCGGATTATATTACAAACTTTGTTTTAAAGAAAATATGTGTTTACAGTATTGTTTTAACTCCTGCCACACAAGCTATAGAACGCATTTAGAAAATATTAGTAAATGTATTTATTAAAAATAGATAGATTCTGTGCCGCTTCTAACGAATGGTAATACTACACTAACCGTCCGGGCTATTTGATTATAAATAAGTACACACTCACACGCTTGAAAAATAGGGGAAGTGCGAGTTACGGCGGTCGACTACTAACGAACTAATAACGAAAGTCGGCTGTATTTGCATTCCTTCAAATTGTTTGTTTTTCTATATAACTTGTAAAAACTGGTAAAACTGTTGCACACCCCATGAACGATATGATAACGAATCGAGATCGAGCAAGATCGATTGTGACTCATACAACACCCCTAATTGTATAATCATCAACGTCCATCCAAACTTAAATGTATTAGTAGATGTACATTTGTGTGTGTGTGTGTGTGTGTGAGTGTGTGTGACCACTAGCTTTCCTGCATACACATTTGGGAATTAATAATACGATTATCATTATCATCACCATCACCGCCACTAAGGAAAACAAAACCACCCCTCTCCCACCCGTGTCATCCACGATCTCAACACCATCGTATGATGACAGTCATGTCCACTCTCACTTACTGCTTGCACGCTGTTAAAGGACCGGTCCGACTGGTCCGGGCGATCGTAACGTGCCCGCAATTTGCCCGCGGCACAATGCGGTCAAATTCGACATTCACATCGATGCGGGCACCTCATAAAAACTATTTCTATAAAAATACAATAGAACCAATAAGTGGACAAACGTGTCAAACATAAAAGGCTTTGAAATTGTAGGCATACAGGGCCATAAAATTATATATATATATATATATATATATATATATATATATATATATATATATATATATATAAGTAAACATACTTTTTGTTTATTTAAAGTTAAATGCAAAATCTGGAATTCCCAAAAAATTTTATTACTTCTTTTCTGAATAGTGAAGGATATGTAAAAATAAAAATACATATTAAAAGAAGAAAAAATAAAATATTTTGTATTTACCTAATGTTATACGCAAAAGATCAAACAAAATTGAATACGTGACCCATAGAATAGATTTAAAATTATGTAGTGTTTAGATTTTTTACCTAACAGTTTGTTAGAAAGTAAAAAAATAATTTTCAAGGGTTTGGCCACTTGAAATACCTTTTTTTTGTTAAGTATTTTATTTACCCACTTCAATAGTTCGTAAGATGCCCGCAGAAAGATTGTCCGTCAATTTTCCCGCAAAAACCAGTTCGTATTGGTCTGAATACGTACATTAAAATACATATTGTATTGAATTGTTCGTGTGGCGTAGCCGCACGGGCAATAGGACGGGCGCCCGTCACGGTCTGTCCACACACTAACACATCACGAATGTAAAAGTTCAGCCTCTGCTGTACCCATCTCAACATAAAGTGTCTCTTCATTTGTTTACTGGGAAGTAAGTACACACTACGAGTGAATGTTGTGTTGTTCTTTAAGTTAATGCCTTGGCTTGATTGCCCGTCCGTGTTAGAAAATGGAGAGATATGCTTAGATTGTAAACACATTTTATAAATAATTACTGCCCTAACACACATGGCACGGGTTTGTTGAAATGTAAACAGGATGAAAGCTGAGCCATTTTCCGAAAAAATATTAAGTTATGTATGTACGTTTGCAGAGCCGGATTTTTACATAAGGGCACTTACGACACGTGTCCCGGGGCCTGTACAAAATCTCAAAATAGAGTAATAGCTTCCTCGTACTCGTAAAAGACTTTAAAACAGTATTATATTAAATATATATACATATATATCGTGAAATTATATTTTCGCCTTAAAGTTCATAAAAAATTGTTGTAACTCAAATTATAAAATAATAGCAAAAATATTTTAGAAACTAACCCCCAAAATACTTTAAAAATTTGAGCGCAGTAGGACTAACAGTAAATAGGATATTGCCATTTAATTGGATTTCATGATAGCTCCGTGAATATTATTACTCCGAATGCAATGAAATTTGTAGGGGACCATCTGGGAGCCAGACCGCATAATTTCTGACAGTTTCATAAAAAGAACTGAATAGTTCAGTGTTGAGTCATGCAATGTTTAAAGTGGATTGGTTAAACTCTTGAGGCGTAAAAGTGACACAAACAAATTTTCCCATTGTAATCAGATGTTTTGTGCTAGAATTAGGTGCAGATAAAAGCTTAAATAACTGTAAAATTGTAATCCTAATTCAATCTGCAGCGTCTATTCGTATATTCTATTTTTTATTACTTCAAATTGTTTACCGCCATCAAGCTTACATCATGTTCAGTCATATTCCCAAAAAAGAAAAAAATGGTGCATCGTTTGGGAAAAGCTGTCTTGCACCAAACAGTGCACAAAGAACACAGATTTTAACTTTTAAACCACATTTAATCAAATTGATTAGGCAATTTATACAGTATTTTGTATACAATATTAAATTGTAACTGTTTCTCGCATTAGAGAGAGTACCAATACACATAAGTGGTTCAATGATTGTCTGGCTCGGGTGGCTGTCGAACACAGGATCGTTGGTCTATGGCAAAGACACCTGGCTAGTTATCGGTAGATCCTATGTTCGATTCCCAGTCGATCCGGATAATTTTTCAATCACTTTATGATTATTAACTTAAATTTATACAGTAAACAAAATTACGTACATTCTCCCGGAACTATTTTTTTTTTGACGTGTATTTATAAAATCAAATTAGTAACTACTGATATAGTTAATTTGCACCAAAAAGTGAGTCAGAAGTCAACAAAGAACATGATAATAGTAATAAATATACCTACAACATACATTCTTTCAATTTGATAGTATTAACAAAGCTTTTAATGAACGAACGGATGCAACGTATCACTTATTTGTATACCTACTTGTTCATATGTGTATGTATTTATGTATGAAGATAGGGGACCGATGAATTTTGATGCTATTATCTTAACTAATTAAAGCTGACCTTTTTTGTAAATGTTTATATAGGTGATCTGAATTAGATGTGATTTTTCCCATCTTGTTCTATTTATTTTTATTTTGTATTATTTTTCGAATTTTTTCGTTTTGTAATGTAAGGGAAAACAAATATAAAACTTTTGTAACAGGCTTAAAAAAAGCACCCAAACAATAATTCCTGATATTCGACTTCACAAACACGAACTGTCTGTTAATGCCTGAAATTTTATTATCATTTTAGTTGGATTTGGAAAAATAATCTGATAACACGTCAAAAAAAAATGATTGAATGGATTCTGAACACTTTCAGTGTCTGAGTACCTTCAGCTACCACACGATAGGGACCAATCAAGAAACGCTTGCTCGTTTTTGCATCAAAAATTCTGCAAGAATTTTGACTTTTTGGATGCTTAACGAAACTAAAAAGTCAATACTTAAGAAAAAGTATGGGCGCGCAGTATGACGGCGAAGGGACGCAGTTATAAGGAATATCTTGTGTTTCCTTGTTGACATTTTAGTTACATTCCGCTGAAATATTCTGCATCCGAGTCTACTGGAGCAGGGCGCGCTCCAGGAGCATTTGCCCGGGGCGGCAAATTGTAAGGGCGCCATTTTTGTAAAATTTGTTAAAAGAGGATGACATTTTATAATTAACGAGAATTTGCCCGGGGCGGGACTTTTATTGAGAAACAGCAAGAAAAAAAAGGTCGCCGATTGTGTAAAAAAGAAAGGGGGATTTGTAAAAGCTGATGATCAGAAAAAAAAGATTCCCAATTTTTCACCGGGGCGAAATTATTTCTTTTTGCCTGGGGTGGCATAAACGCTAGAGCGGACCCTGAACGAAGCACTTAAAAAGTATAGGACACAGATCCAAAAAGTCACAGCACCCACAATCCCTACCATAATCAAGCTATCAACCCGATTGTATTTCCTTCCACTAAAAATTTTTATAAACATTAACAAAAAATATCAATAACACAAAATATCAATAACCTACTATAATAATTCTTAATTAAATTCAGTACCACCAGTCCCCCCTACCGTTCGCTCTCCATTGTTCCTCTTCTGGTCGAACTAATTGAACAAAGTATTGTCCGTTCATAGTATCTACATAGTCACTCATTCCGACTCAAAACACGGCACTATACCTACCTAATGCACACACTTCTAGAGTGGGTGACGATAGACAAGAGTAGAACACGGTAGAATTTTGCTGATGACGTTAACTGAAAAATAGTAAGCAATTTACCAACGAAGCAACTAGACGTACATTCACTAGTGCAACTTATATACATATATACATTCATTATGGGTGTATATGTGTGTGTATATTAAGTGTAGGCGTATTTTAAGGTGCACATCGAACCTACAGTAAATAGTAAGAGGTAATAGTATAGTTGTACAGTAAACTCTCCTTTAACGCGGTTTCGATAGAACGTGGAACAAAAAGTGGATACAGTCCTCCTACACGGAGAGAAAATTCCTATAAAAATTACTGTGCTCATACTACAATCGACGTGTAACAGGCGAACATATTCAATTTTACCGTACAAAAATTGGATATGTTCGCCTGTTACACGTTGATTGTAGTATGAGCACAGTAATTTTTATAGGAATTTTCTCTCCGTGTATAACCAGGGTTGTCAACCGTCCGGTTTTCCACCATACAGTCCGGTTATGACGTGATTTGTTTGGACTCAGTCCTGCATTTATAACCGAACAGCGAATGTTCGGTCAACTGACAAATTAAAAAGATCTGGGCGTTATTTATTCATTTAGAGGTGAGGTGAGCATTTTTTTCCGGAATCTTTTTGGAGAAATAACTGATGACTGGAATTTTAAAGTCACGGGGCATTCAAAACACGGCCAGGGTATTAAAAAGTTTTTTCCATTTTCTTTTTTGCTCGTCAGCTCAAAAAATTTTCCGACAAATGTTGATGCTGGTTCGTCGAAAATTGAAAAGTTGGTAAGCATTTCTATAACTCGACCTAGAGCGCATGCTTCATCAACAGACAGAAATCATCCAACAACGCTGCTGAACAAATGTCTTTTTAGTCGCCACAATCTTGAAGGTGTATCTTTTGTCATTCATAACAATCTTTCAAAAGATTAAGAATATCTTTGAGTGTTTTTTGCTTAAATCAAAAAAATCTTTTTTTTGGGTTTAAAGTTTAAACAAATATTTCTTTGACTACTGAAAAAAAAATTCAAGGAAATATTTTTATAAATCAACAAATATTAATTTTCTTTATTTCAAAGAAATATTTTTTTAATTCAAAGAAGAAAAAATTAAAGAAATTTTTAATCTCTGAACCAAAAAGATCGTTTTAAGAGTGTATTTAGAGTGTTGACTTACTTCACAAGGTCACAAGTGATTTCCGTATAACGCGCTTTCTTTAGGACGCAATACATGGCTTCCATATAACACGAGACAAAAAATTACTTTTACTAATTCCATCGTTCCTGGCCATCTTTTAATTATTTTCCTGAAATATATGAAAAACTATTACAACACGGTTTTTATATAACACGGTACGAATTAATCGCTTTACATGAGCGTTGACTTTACTTACATAATGTAACAAAATGTTATTATATTATTTTACTGAAAGTCCTCCGTAGTAGGTACTGTTGTTACACAGTACCAGTACCAACACGGATGGATGCTGCTTGCCCATCAAGTAAAGAATTGTGTTGACAGACAACTGAAAACTAACGACAGCCATGAAAAGTTCGCAAACAAAATTATAAAGTATTCAATCATTTACATTATATGCACAGGTATACATATATCTACCTACTGTTATGGAAGCTGTTAGGAATATCCTAGTATAATGTATAGTACAAATAATGTACAGGATGATTCATCGTATACCTAATATATGGATGTCGTATTTACGTACCTAAATGGCTGTGATGAAAAACTAACAATGTCAAGTATCCTCCTTAAACCTCATCTTAGGATTATGACAGAATTGTGAGCCAGAATTTCAAAATATGAATTTAGCTTACGACGCCATGTTGAATTTGGCATCTGATTCAATTCGTTGTACAGTAGTCCAAAATATCTTCCTCAAAAAGTCAAATTCTAGCAAGCTTAAGAAAATATAGGTACATATCTCCGAATTGAGTTAACACTTAGAAGCTAAGATCAAAGTTATAATTTTTGGAGCTTTTAAAAAATTGAATATACGTAATGACGTCACCAAGTGGAATTTTTTGCAAGTTCAATTAATAGCTAAGAAACTGAAACGAATTAGATCGGTTGGTGAACTTTGGGTAATTTATGTGCGAAATTTTCATTTTTTCTGTAAAAGCAACCATGTTCGTTCAGAAAATTATTTTGACTTATTTCCTAGTTGTGATTTTTCTATTAGGCTATAGGTACCCCTACTTCTAATTTGTTAATTAAAATAGGAAATAGACCAAAATTCGCTCTGCGATCGACCCGATTAAGAGTCCCCTAGGAATTTCTTATATAGAAGCCCTTCTGACCCCTAAAAAGGACCCAGGAAAGGTGATAAGGAAATTTTCAAAATTATCCTATTCACCCCAGAATTTACTCCGGACCTTCCCTAAAATTGACGAGCAAAAAAAAAAAATTCCTCCCATTCATTGCTCATTATTCGAAGCATTCATTATTAATTTTGTGGAGGCTTTTATTGTGTGGGGGGCTCCGGGCACGTGTTCCAAATGCCCTTATGTAAACCCGGTTCTGTGATATAAAATTTTTTTACCGAAACGACAAAATTTTTTTCTTGGAAGCCAAATATTTTAGAATTTAGAATTTGGAAACGACACAGACGCAAAACTTTGGGAACCTCTGCTTTAGAAGTACGTATAATCAGTGCTTAACACACATAATATCTTCTGCCCTTTCAGCACTTCCATCACAGTCGAATTTTAATATGAACATGATAAAATATTTTGAAGTCACCCGGTATCTCATTACTTGATTGGAGTGTTAAATAATTTTTAAACTACTTTCGATATTCATATAAGAATCACACATAGGTGGCTTCCGTAACACCTAACACAAATAATTTCCATCATTCAATAAAAACCATATACGTAATAAGAATTGTTCTTTTCACTTATTATAGAACTGATTATGAGTTTTGAACTAAATTGAACTGATATGACATGTCAGTGTTCACTGTAATGTTATTTACATAACCTCAATATCATAACTGATTTAATTTTATTAACAGAAAATTTATTGGATATTATAAATACATATATGTTACTGATGTAATCATATAAGAATAGTAATTTATATAATATATTAAAATAATACCATTTCACAAAGTATAACTCGTAATACAAAATACAAAATTAGGTTAAAATGTTTTTAATAATATATTCGTACTAAAAGGGTAAATATGAAAGATAAATGTAAAATATATAACTGACACAAATTTAGAGTAACACAAATTACTTAACATGAAAAATTTTGATTTTTAAGCCTATGAATTAAAAAAAAATTACGAGAAATTCATTTTTGAACAAAAAGTATTAATTTCAAATATTATCGAGTGCTTGTGAGACACTGCTACGTATGACAAACTTTTGTTTGCATTTCAACACACGCAGTATTGATATGTTCACTAATCGTTCAGCTAAACTGAAACTTTAAGCTCTCGATTTCTTTGGTATAGTATGACCAAAAACCACATGTAAATTAAAAATCACAAAATGATTGAAAAAATTATCCGGATCCGGATTAACCGGATCCGATCGAGAAGATCCTGGGTTCGATTCCCGGCCGATCCGGATAAGTTTTTCAATCACTTTGTGATTTTTAATTAACAAAAAGTATGATTAAACAAAATTTTGCTCATTTGACCCAGTTTCTGGCAAATCTAACACCATTTTTATATATGTACAATATTAAATACTAAATTAAAATTATTAGGTCCAGAGAAATCTTCACCATACCCGTTTTTTTCACTAATTATTTGTTAGCGACACTATTTATTATAATTTATTATAATATTTTAAGTTCGAAAATTATTTAAAAATTGTTGTCAATTTCCTTAAGTACTTTTTTAAATCTACTCTTTCTAGGAATACGCTAACAAATATGCAATATATGAAAGTAACCTATGCTTATTAGTGTACAAGAAAGAATTGTTGCTATATTTTTCGTATATAGGTTCGCATCTAAAACTCATTTTCTAAAGAATTCATAAAAATACCGTTGTTATATATAAAGTTATTGTAATTATTGACTAACAACATCTGATCAAATCAAAATATATAATCAACCTTTCTTTTCGTTTAGTCTACACTTCATTCCTACTGTTCCAAAATTTTTTCAAAATTTTTCTTGGCGATTCTTCTAGCTATAACGGTCAGGAACAATAATTTGTAATAGATTTAAAAAAATATTGAAGCTTTAAAAAAATACAATTATAAAATATTATGGGTTAAAACAATACAGTTATACATACATATTATCGAATCCATGCTTTAATAAACTTTCCCTTGATACCTCACTCGATGTTTTAAGGGGAAATTTCTTCCCCACTTCCCAACTTATCTCCCAAAATTAGCCTCCAAAATCGAATATATAACTAAGTCACAGAATTCAATCTGTGTTCTAAGTTTTTCGCGTCGGATAAATCGAAAATAACCTGATAGACAAACAGACTGACAAATAGTCCGTTTCACCAGTTTTATGGGACAGTAAAAATTACAACAACATGCATTTTGCAGTAGATAACACATTGCTGTAAAACATATTGCCTATATTCAATAGAATTATACCTTTATTATTTTGCATTACTGTTTGTTTTTCAAGTTTAATTGTAAGTTTCCTATATAATAACTTTGTAGTCTCCTACAATAACTTTGTAATTTTTTACGTAATAATTGACAGTGTAATTTGATTTTTAATTTCGAAGCAATTTTAATATAAAAAGTAATTTTTCTAAAGAGGTTTATTGATACAAAATGTTAAAATTTTTAAAACGAAAAGAAGAATTATGTTAAGGGCTTCTATTAAATTCTTCTATTTGTATCTAAACAAAACTCTAATGCCAATTTGTTAATAAGCATATAAAATTACTCAATTAATAAACACTCTACCATTTTCCTAATATCTCTGATATTTTTACAAGTACAAACCATTCGAAAAATTCCATCCTTTGAGTAAAATAACACGAGCAAAAAAAAAAAAATAAAAATAAGGTACAAGAAATATAAATATAACCTCGTGTGCAAATATAAAACGTACAGAAATAAAACCTTCCCCATCGACCCACTACTTCCCGTGCTTATTGCTCCCCACCCAAACTCATCCTCACCCATCAGCGCGCTACACTCACCGACTGGATGGAAAAGAAGAAAAGGTGGCGGATGAAATTTTCTCTACCCGGCTCCCAGTTCCCATTCCCCCCCGCAGCCACCAATATCTTCATCAACCCAAAAATCAGCCCACAACAACGACCATTTTCCACCCATTTTTACGTTTATATTCCCCATATACCGAGCACCATCATTGCCATTCAGTATAATGGTTTGAGAAAAAGTTTTGAAAAGTTTTGTCCAAAAAGAAAAACTAAGTTAGTAAGCCTATCAGGGGAGGCGTGTACATATGTACCGACACAAACAATCCACATCCACAATGAGTGCAACACAGAGCGAGTATATGAAAATGAATATATAAAATGAGATGGAAGTAGATATTTGACGCATGCGTTGATTGTGTTAGATTGTATGTACGTACAAAAATGTATACGTACTATATATCGAAATTCTCGTCGTAGTGTTTCAACATGGAAAATGTACATGGAATGTACTAACGGGTAACTAGACTCAACGTTGCGTTCGAGGCATACAGACTGATTGTTTGTTGTTGATTCCATTCGATTTTTGCAGGTTTTACGTCAATTCTAGTTTCGTCGTGAAACGACAGTCACCTTTTGAACAAAAAAAAAACTATGAAAAAAACTACTTTTTAGCATAAGATTGATAGATATCAGACTGGAGTCGTTGCCCAAAGGTGCGAAATAGTTGTAGAATCGTCTAGAAAGTTCTCGATTATATCTGTAGCTTGATATTAATGATTTTTCGATGCAATTAGAATGCATTGTTCGTTTCAGTATCGAACATCTTTGTCTATCTCATATAGTATAAGGGTTAAAATTCATTCTCATTTACCATGATGTAGAAAAGTTTTCAAAATCAATAAAGACACATATATACATATATACCCCCCGCCGAACAAACTAGAAAGTTTTGTTAATAGTTAATGTCCATCTCTGTCTTACATATTGTCGGAATGGGGCGCGTCCAACAAAACGTTAACTGGGCCTTCTTCGAGTGCTTCACCGCCTCCTGCAGCCACATCATGGCTCCTGGAGCTGAGAGCAAACTTCTCCAAACATCGGCTCAATTCAGACGTGTTGGTTTTGTTTCGGCGACGCTTTTCTTACATTGTCGTCATTAAAATGTCGGTGCTCGTGCGATTCCGTTCATGTTCGTAATTCAAGTAGGTTTACCGTATAGTAAGTAGACTTGATCGCGGGCGGCTTACCTTGATGACGAACGAAGTGTCCATCCTCCATGGCTACACCAATTTGACATAGATGAAAATTTTGTTTTCCTTGCAAAAATTATAAAAAAAAAAATAATATTTAAGTACACAGTATTCATTAACACATACACGAGGTGATTTGATTTGATAGTTTCTGAATGAAGACACTGTATTTATACTGTATATATTATAAATAAACAAAAACAAAAAAATACCTAAAACAAAGATGTAATTATATGTGTTTGGAGTGTTTGAAAGAGACAAAAGGTAAATCGTTTTTTCACTGCTTTTTTATGTCGCTTATGTGTTCTATAATTTAAACAATGATTTGATAGCATAGACTCAATCAAAAATTTAAAACAACAAGTCTCATGACGCGGGGGGAAATCAGTACCAATGTGCATACATGTACGTATGCAAACTTTATTACTTTCATTTTATGACACTTTTTTTTAAGTTGTCTATACCCCATGTAATAATAATTGTACCAATTTGGTTGGTACCGCCTTGTTTAAAGTTACTTAGAGAAACTTGAACTGCCCCTTTTTACCAGTTTTAATTCACTTCTGCGCAACTAACAACAAAATTATTTTCTTCATATTGACAAAGTTTTGATTTTGCATTGTATAATAATAATATTATCAAACTTAATCCGATTTTCATTATCAAGTGTACAGCAATTAGTAATCGGTTATATGACATTGCGCTTGCAAATTGTCGATATTCAACTATTGATTTGTTTTAAAAACAAAAAAGAATGCGCGGGACATTTGAATAATTTTTTTTTAAAAATAAACGAACTGAATCTTGTGATTTAATGTTTATATAAGTGTTTTTTTATTTAAAACTTGTAATGTGTAATGCTTTTAAATTTTAACCACAACAATATCGACCTTGTGTTTTCACAAACAATAAACGCCACTTATAATAATCAAAAAGCGTCGGTTCAATTTTATTAATTCAAATGTCGAAGAAAAGAGAACTTGAGAGATTGAAAATTAAGTGAAGAAGCTGCTTGACGCGGCAGCCTACTTGATTCTATATTATAATCAAGTGTTTGTCATGTATTTTAAATTTTAAATCCGTCGTCGCTTTTGCCGCCGCTGTGATATAATTTTCTTATTTCCATACTAGTATTTATTCATTATAATAATTGTGTCTGTTTTATATGTGGTAATATCTTTATTTCAAAAATTGTTGGTATTAAATAATAGTCAGTTAGACGAGGAGCGGTTTTCTTGTTGTATATTTTGTGCGTACGAAATTATATGCTATCGCAAGCGGCAAGCAATTCAACTTTCGATGGTATTTGTAATCGTATGAAGAAGATGGTGAAGTTTATTTTTAATTGAGGTATTATTATAAATTATAATTAACAAAATATTTTTGCCTATAATTTTATGTTTGTTTCCGTATGCGGCTTATTCTTTATCCAAAATTATTATATGAATATTGAATTTGAAAATATGTTGAAAGTACCTACGTCAAACGTGGGAAAAATCTAGGATAGTATTCTGAAACTGGATTGGTTTAGTTTGTATTTGTTGATATTTTGTTACCTTTAGCAAATACTCTCAAGCTGCTAGGTTTGAAGCTTCTATGCCGAGGTAAACACCACTAAGGGTACTTTTGGTTTTGTTTGTTTCATTGTTTCATTCTACAACGTACAAGAAATGTTTTTGAGTCTCTATAAATTGTTAAGGGGAGGTTTACTCGAGAGTCGTTAAAAAAAATCGATTTTTTTTTTGCAGAAATTGGTAGCTAATTATGTGTAGAATATGTTCCCAAAGTGATTTTGCTGAAAGTAATTTAAGGGAAGGTTTACTTGAGATTTGATAAAACAAAATCGATTTTTTTGCCGAAATTGATAGCAAATTATATGTAGAATATGTTCCCAAAGTGATTTTAGTGAAAATAATTTAAAAACAACATTCTTGCACATTAACCGAATCCAGCTTTCTATAAAAAAAAAATCCAAAAAACGTAGTTCACGCAATAATGAGTATTAAATATAAAATTTTGAAAATACGTTTCTTTATATATATTTTATAATATCTCTGAACTACATTTTTGGACCTGATGGACACGATAACTCAAAAACTATTCGATGGATCTTGTTCTTTAATTTTTTATTTTAAAGATAAGTCAATTCTTCGGCACCTCTACCTAAGTACGATACACTTTCAATATTTTTTTTATTTTTAAATTTACTTTAAAGAGCGAAAAATAATACAAAAATCGTAATCAAAAGTTCAAACATCCGTCATTTTTTTTCTTTCAGCAATTTATTGATATTGTATAGGTAGAGGTGCCGGTACTCTTCATATATTTTATAAATCTTTTTTTGTTTTTGGATTTCGGTGGTTTACTACCGGCGCTAGGATGTCCACCAATAAGGCATTGGATTTTCGGATCGTTACACTGCACTATCTATAAAATGGGCACTTTTTTATATTTTTCCTTGAAAAAATCTTTTTGTGTAGTTTAATACTTAATAAATATGTGCACAAAATTTGAAATTGATATTTACTTCCATTCTTGAGAAAAAAATTCTAGAAAAATACATAATTTTTAAGGACTCTCGAGTAAACCTCCCCTTAAATATATCAATTTTAAACGAACATCAAAAAAATATTAGAAATGGATATTTCATCAGCAGTGTTCGAGTAAAAATCAACCAAAGTTAAAGAGAAAGAATATGCTTTTTAATATTTTCCTATATGAAAAATCAAATAATAAAATAGGTCGAGCACAAGTTTATAAAATGTGTTTCGTTTATCGTAATTAGTTAATTAATTACTTATTATTGTTTTTAATTTTTATTTTAATTAGGTACTTTTATTTTATAACACTACGTTTGTATTTTTTCGAATAAATTTGGGCACTTTTTTCACGACAAAAATGGAAAAACTAGACAGTGTTCATGAGTTAGATTATCATGGCTATGATTAAGAAATGATTTGATTCATATTTTTCAATAATTTTTAAAGAAATTCAAATATATTCACTTTTTTTAAAAAAGAAATCTATATTGTCGCCTAAAATTTGAAGAGTGTTCTCTATAAAATTTTTACGGATAAAATCAACTTTAAACTAGTGGACACCCTTAGCTATATTAGAATGTTCTTTCGAGGGCTTATCAAATCTTTCTTTCAAAACAAATTTAACTTGGAAAAAAGGAAATTTACCACAATTAGCAAATACTTTCGTAATTTTGCTGCCTTTTTATTAACTTTTTTATGAAAGAGTAATTTCCTAAGATATTCTAAATACATTCTAAATATATTTCTAAAGATACACTCTTTTTCTACTGAAGGTTTAACAAACTTCACTTTTTTTCTAATTCTATATTCAACAATTTTACACAAAAAACTAGGATAGTAATTTTGGAAAATAATTATTTTCCATAGCTATTCCGAGTTACGAAAAAACACAATAATTATAAATTAAAATAATTTCTTCTTTTTTATAAATGTTTATCCAGTAGAAACTTTTTTTTCTTTATAAATACATAAACTGTATTTCGTTCCACTAATCTGATATTAGCTACAATAATCCTTATTTACAAACTTCATAATTATTTATGAAAGAACAATGAATAGCTGCTGCATGAATGTAGCCTAGATTCTATGTTTATGTTTGGTGTTCTACTTAGTTTGGTTTATATACAAACAAATAATATAATATTTTAAATTAAAATGAAAATATAAAATGAAATTTAATTTCTTTTCATAAGAAGAAAAGTAAAATTTTAATTTTTACTGCTTTTCATAAATAAGATAAATAATAATAACGATGTGAAAAGTGTTGGGGTAAAATACAATAGCCGGTTCTATGCCGCCCAGGCTACTGCTCGTCAGTGTGTTTTATTTCCTGTTTAAATTATAAAATCATTAAAAATAATTAACCGTATTTCCATTTGACCATTATTTTTAGTAATTATATTTTTATTAATTATTTATTCTTAATTAAAATGTTATTTTTGGTTGATGAATTTTGATGTTTTTCGAAATATGAAAATAAGAGAAAATGGTCTAGTACTTTGTTGTTAGGTTTAGAAAATAATTTTAAATAATTAATAATGTACAATTTCGCAATACATAGTTCATAAATGTAAAATATATTGCCTATATGCAACAGAAAATATGTTTCTATTTTGCATTCATGATAATTTATCAAATGTTCTATTGATTTCTTTGTTTTAAATATATAGAATTGGTGAAAAACGCTGAAAGGTTCGCTTTTGAGAGAAAAATAATTATTTAAAAAACAAAAATTCACATAAAATCGAGACTGGTTTTCTGTTTTCTTCAAAAATTCAAATCCAACTTGTATTCTCATTTCAGAAATTTATTTCTTTATTAGAGGGTAAAAAATGTGGTAATTTTTAGTTTTGTAGATTTGATAGATCGCACACTACTTCTGTTCAAAACGAAAGACTTCTGAAATACTAATAATCTACCAACTTGCAAAATAGACATCATCGTCGCTTAAAAAAAATAGCTTCATACTCAAAACTATTACAATTTTTGCATCCTATACAACAATTTTATTAACAGTGGGAATAAGGGGTATAAAAATAAATCTTAAAATAAGCTATTGGTGTTTGAAAGCTGAAATTTGGAAAGTAAAAATTTAGAAATAAATAAACTTTAACAATGTTTATTAACAGAAATTTCTAATTTACAAATTTATAAGTAGAATGCGCGAAAAGTAAACACCTTTGAACTGTCTAAATCGTTGCATTAAAACCCTATAATTGGCCAAGGTGTCTGAGGGGAAAGAAAAAATAAAGAAGATTAAATTTCAAACAATACAAATTATATTTACAATTTGATTCTTAACAAATTTTAAATTAGCACAATTAATTATTAATAAACTTAATACTAATAATAATAAAAATATTTGAAATAATTACAAAAGTAAGCAAAATAAATTTTGATACATACAATTGCTACAATAAAATGAAATGAATTTTCATTAGAAATAAACTTACGTTTTTAATTAAATATCACCAAATATTATTGGCGTCAAAATATAGAAATATAAAGTTTTGAACACTATTTACACTAAATTTCTCCCATCGTTACCCGAACGTATTATAATAATGACATAGTTTAAATACTTAAAGATTGAATAAATTGAGCAACAATCATGACCACGAAACCTGAAGGGCCAAGTGATCAGGTGGTAATGGGCGTCTATCTCACCGTCCCATAGTTCACTTAAGATTTTAATATCAAGTGTCAGAAGGACACTTGCAAACTAATTACTCTTAGGTATAAGTGAAACTCACTGCCTGCTGGCTGACTGTGTTCTCCCTGATTGCTCTTATCAACTAACTTAAATCGGTTTGCATTTATTGTTAAAAGTCGCTTGCGCACTACGTCATAGAATATTTTAGAAAGAGATTATTTATTGATGCAATACAAAATACATATGCATTGTTAATTGTCTATTAAGTATATTTTGAATAATGTATCATGTTAGTCATAAATAGAACAGGGGCGGAATGCAATAGAATTTTAAATGTTGTGAAACCATTTTAATAAACATATATTGAAACCTTTATATGCAAAACATTAAATAGTTAGTTACACCTAGTTTACGACCAAGTACCTACCTACTCAATTTTTTAATTTTTACTTTTATTTACATTTTTGTCTGTATCTATCAAGATTCAATCCAAAAATCAACATTGATAGAATTTACCAAACCCTTCAAACCCCTATTTATGGATATTTTTATTAAATTCATTACTAATACCAAATTGATACATCAGCAGAAGTGTATACAATCTTTTGTAAAAAATGTTATTAGTATAGGCAATCGTTTTAACGTCGGTGTTTTACTACACGTATAAAATAGTCAAAATTACAATTATATTTTATAATGTGATAATAACACATTCGTTATAATTTCTCATTTAAAAGTCACGACGGCTCCATTTCCACCAGTGCACATACACACATTCGTTCACTTATTTTTCATTTAATTAGTTCTATTATTTACTACCAAAAATCCGAAAGTTAATTTGTATCAATTAGTGTACATAACGCAAGCAAACAAGTTTCTACTAAACGCGCGTTATAAATGCGCGCATCCCATATTTTTCATTTTTACTCTCTCACACCACACAAAAATTATACATAAATAAATTAGTTGGCGGGCCTCACCCTCCGCCCCCTCGCTCCGTGCGTTTGAACTATTTCCACGTTAGAATTGCTTACTAACATGTTTTTGTTTTATTGTGCGCGAATAGGTTTTGTTTATTTATTTGTTTGTTTCAGTTTTAATTGATCATTGTTGACTGCTGATTCACAAATAATGTTTGTTTATTATAATTTATATCAGCAAAGTTTATTTATAACTTAATTGTTAGGTCTAGCAAGGAAATAATTCTAAGCAATTAATTAAATGTAAAACGATTTCACAATAGACAATACGTTAATGTAAAACATATTGCCTATGATCAAAAGAAAAAGAACGTTTTTATTTTGCCTTACTGCTGACGTGTCGAAAATTTTGTAAATTTTTGTATTTTAAACGGAGTAAATTGCCTTGAAGTGAAAGTTTCTTATTTTAGTGGTATCCGACGGATCGCTCTAACTTGCGTTATTTTAAGACGGCGGAAATCATTATTGACCTTAAAGTATTTTAATTATTTTTGACGTTTAGAGAAGTATTAGAACATTGATTTATTTCTAACAGCGCAAGCATTTGTGTCTTCTGTATTAATTTTATCACTCGCCATGGGAAAGCAAATTTATTTAAGATAATGTGCTTCATTCTCCTACTTGAAGAGTGAAAATTAAACCTTCAATATTACTTCAGTTTGTAATTGCAAACCTGGGAAGTATTTAGCATTAGTTATAGTTTATCGCCTTCCGCTCTATTTGATTAGCATTTTCTGGTGTTTTGGAAATTATGCCATTCTTTGTGGTTGAACGTTGGAATATTTTGGAACTTATACTATTTTCACAATTTCTCGATCGACTCATTAAATCAAAGCCAAAAAAAATCACGTTCTATCGATAGAATAAGTTTTTTGAGAGTTGGTTAATTTTATAACCGCTAAACTATTGACTTTTTGTAAATATTTTTCGTAGATGATCTTCTATAGTAAATATCAATATTCTTTGGTAAAAACTTTTTATCAATTAGATCAGTGGTTCCCAAAGTGGTCCCCAGGGTCCTTGCGATCATTCAGGAGGTCCGTAGAAAATTAAATTTGATTTGGGGGTCCCTGAACACCATAAGGGGGTCCGCGCAAGGCTTAATAAAAATTAAAAAGATTGTAACAAATTTTTATTAATATGGAACTTAAATAACAATGAACAAATTATTAGCGATTTTTACGTCCTAAGTAAAGTATAAATATAGATAGGTGCATAAAATACAAGTAAAAACAGGCATCGCGGTGAGTGAGGCCTATCTATACAGGTTTATACAGAAACGCAATAGAGCCGATACCTGCAATAACTAGTTTATAATATGAACTATAAGAGAGTCGCGCATCTAATCAACCATTTAGTTCTGTGTTATGCGTGATGTGAAGTGCATACAGCAAATTTTTAGCTAATTTCCAAAACTGGAAATTCAGCTTTTACGCCAGGTGTCATGGTGCGACCTAAGCCCGGGACCATATCAGAAATATGTTTTGAGGTCCCTAGAATACGAAAATGATATTCACTAAAATTTATATATATATATATATATATATATATATATATATATATATATATATATATATATATATATATATATATATATATATGTATCCGCGCGATAACTCTCGAACGAAACGTTTAATGCTTATGAAATTTTGTGTGCGAATTCGATTTTCCAAATCGTTGGATGAGTTCGTTAGCCAGACACGTCGGATGCCCAGAAGTAGGTTTTCCGGGCGTTTTTTGTCAACAAAATGAGTTTTTTGCCAGAATTAAGCAATTTTTCAAATTTTTTTTTACACCAAGCGATAGTAAAAGGTAAAATGCATAAAAAATGTTTTTATACCGTTGCTCTAAATTATTTACTTTTCGAGAAAAACTAGGAAATATGTCGTTCTCCATTTCACTCGCACTCGCATTCTTTTTTTTTCTGTCTCATTTTTTGCGAGCTAAATTCGAAAAAAACCGCTTTATAAGTAGCGTGTCATGATTTTTTTAATCCAATTTAACGATTCGGCTATATTCTATTTCTCTGTCAGTTAAATGTTTTTATAATGTATCTCTGTTCCATTTTTTTTGACAAGAAAACTCCCGACGATATCTGTTATGTGATATGATCAGAATTTAGATTATATTTACACCTTCCTAAAATTAATAAGAGTTTGCTTCAATCGTATAAAAATTACGTTAAATCATATTCAAACAATAATATTTTTACGTAATTTTCTATCCAATTGACAATACAGTTATGATTAGAATTGTATAATCAGAGTATTCTAATATTAAATAACTTTGCACATTCAATTTTTTCTTTTAACAAAGAAAAATTTTTTTAAATTTTGACACATTCTTTTATGAAATTTCGATTAAGAAATATTAAAAAATTTTAAAGTGAATCATTTAAAAAAAAAAAATAAATTAAAAAGGAAACATTTCTCTATTTTAACATATTTGTAAAGAAAATTTTACAGTTTACTTACAGTTTTTTGAAAAAATGTAATAACATTTTTACATACAATAAAGATTATATTTAAACGGTAGGAAATCCACAAATTTTTTTTTATTTCTTTTATTAATTATTAAATTTGGTTTTAGAAGAAAATCTTCGTCTAATTCGCTCCAAGCCGAAAGCATAGCCACTAATAAGGACATTCCACTGTTAAAATAAATGGAAAATATATTGAAATTTATTTAATGAAAGCCATTCATACACATTTTTAAAATATCCTTTTGAATTATATAACAAATAAAATCTGTGTAAAAAAATCTAATTGACGTGTTTTTTCTCAATTTTCTAATATTAAGTAAGGCTCGTTAATTAGGGAGTGATTGTGTCAAAATTTTAATATAAAATATGGTAATTTTAACCCTCTTTAAAAGAACATTTCGATTTTAACAATAAAAAAATTTTAAAAAGTGTTTTCGTTTTTCCCGGATTACCAAAAACTGTTCATAGGCATATCTGTGACTAAAGTTGCCTTCCTTTCTTAAGAAAATAAAGTATTTTTAAAATTTTGTGCAAAAAAATAAAACACAATTAACGAAAAAAAAGTACGCGTTTCCATATTTTTAAGATTTTGTAGTACAAGAAAATCCTTATAAATTCATCATATCTGTTATTGCATTTACTAGCTTTTACGCAATTTAATAAACAGTATCGTTTTGATTTTTTAAACTCATTTAAGACATTTATTGTTAGTGAGACATATTTGAATTATTTTCCTAACTAATAAATTAAATTCTGTAGACTGATGTTTTTGTAGATAAAAAAAATTCTAGGTAACGTCTGTATTAGACAAAAGTCTGAAAATGGACGTAGAATCTCACTGTTATTAATTATTATGTCTTAGTCTTTTGAAAAATTATTTTTTGAACTAAAATAAGAATAGGAGGAATATAAACTTAGGGGTAAACGACAGGAGTATATAAACTTTATTTTAGATTCTACGTTTATTTTTACAGAAAATCTTCAAGTACCTATTATTTCTTTTTTGAATGTATAAATACAAAAAGTTCGAAATTATTTTATATTAGAATTTCAATTTTGGTCGACCCTACGGGTTGTCCCCATTTACTCTTTTCTCGTCTCTTTTGACCCCAATTTTTTCATAGTGAAGAAATTATACGATTTTTGTTAATTTTTCAAAAACCACCGATATTTTTAAATTTTTTTGGATACTGCTGATAAAGTGACCATCTTCGCGTAAATTATTAAAGATTAGGTACTCATAAAATAAATACAAAAAAATACGGTGTGAAGTCTGAATGCGTACCTATTCATCCTTGTCTACGGTAGCACATTTTTTATTGACATAAATATTAGAAACGCAGGAAAAGAGACCAGGAATCAACATAGAAGTGGATTATGGTACGATATATTTTCTGAAAAAAGTGCTTAGGACCAAAGTTATAGAGTTCAAAGTGATGCACTTGATGATGACTTTGAAGTTGACCTTGAGGTCAATTTCCAAAGTCATTTGAAAATCATTTAATATTTTTCAAAAGGAGTAGTTTACTTTTCATCCCTAAATGGTTCAAAGTATATTCGAACGAATTTCACATGCAAGATAGAAAATAAGTGATCAAGAAGTAATTTTGAAAAATACTTGCTCAATCGCAATCGGAAAAATAATAGTTAATCATATGTTCAATTGAATTCCTAATATGATAACTATAGAGTAGCAATAAAAATTTTAAAAAATTTTGAAAATTTCTAATATAACATAAAGTTAATGTTTAACTTACAATTGGAGTGATATTAAATCTTTTCTTAACTTTACTTCTAAAATTACTTACAAAAATGTTTTCTTCTAATTTTTTCTATAAATTTGCGCCTATTTTTCCATTTCGTCAGGTTTTTATTTTTTTTATTTTAGAAAAATAACGCAACAAATCAATTTTGAAGATAGATTGAGTCAATACATGAAATTACTGCTTATAGGTACAGGATATGGTCAAAGTTCGGCAATGGCTAATCATTTTCAACTGACCTTGAAACTCGATTTCAGGGTCACTATCAAGTGCATCGCTTTAAATTCTACAAATTTGGTACTCAGCCCTTTTTACAGAAAATATGTCGTTTCAAAAATATTTAGCTATAACTGTTTTCATCTACAGAGGTTGAATGGTGTTTTCTACCCCTAAAAAGCGTATTTAGCCGAAATAAAAAAAATACGTATTTAATATTTTTCGCTGTTTAATAAGTATGTTAAGTTTCATTCAAATTGGCGAGTATTAGTTGGGTAGTGTTATTTGTCAGAATGTTTTGTCGATCTAGTTTTTTCAATATTTCTTTGCTCGTTTTCAGAATTTGTATTTTAATTTCTACGAACAAATAACTCATTCTTTTCTTCGATTTGAGTAACTTTTATTTGCTGATGTTGACCATTAATTGATCGAAACATATCAAATATTTTTCAATGATTTTTTTAGCGAATGTCGAAAATTTTGAAAATTTTTTCACCGTTAGTAAGTTAAAGTATTTGAATTCGTTAAGTAATTAAATGATGTCCACATGAACCTTACGGACTAGCATAAGTTATATGAGATCCCTAGGACCCGTTTTTTACTGTTAGGATAAACTTTTTACTAAAATTATTTTAGATGAATAAAGGTTATGTTGTATGATTTCCGCCAGGGTTTACTGTTCCCATTATTGTAAAAAATAAACTAACCGACCGATTTTGAAAATTTTTTCACTGTTAGAGAACTAAATTATTTTAGATGGATACAACTATGCTGCACAAAGTCCGTTCGGGTTCTTGGGTCCCAAAAATATCAAAACTAATTACCCAGCCGATTTTAAAAAATCTTTTACTCTTAGAAAGCTAAACTATTTTAAATAGGTACAGTTCTTAGATGAGATCCGCCAGTCCCCAAAATTTGGAAATTCGCTATGTTATGCAGATGCTGCGACAGGGGTATTTAAGTTTTGGACAATAAGAAGTATAATTGTGAATAAAATTGATATCTCTTTTTAATTTAAATTTATTTAAGAAAAGTTATACTCTTGTTTAAGTTGATTAAAAAAATTATATATAGTTATCAATACAATACCCCCTTAACATTCACGAAAAATTAGAGATGAGACTTATTTAAGATACAAGTATTTGAAATACAGAGACGAGATACAAAATTCGTATTTTCATATTATATCTGAAATACTTTTTTAAAAATTCATTTTGTATCTTGTATTTAGATACATATAGAATCTATATATATATATATATATATATATATATATATATATATATATATATATATGAATATATGAATATATATATATATATATATTCATCCAGGGTCCGTGAGCAAGTTTTGACTATGAAAACTCATCTGTATATAAAAACAAAATGATACTATGTTATGCAATCATATTAACTTAAACGTTGTGTTCATTGCCTATATATGTTACTGAATCTAATTTTTTTTATTGCATATCTGCTTGTTTATCAATCGTATTACAACAAAAACGGCTTGTTATTTGTGTTAAATTTAAATGTTAATTTTATTCACCTTTTTTCTGGTTCACATTTATCCATAAAAACGATCGTTACATTAAACGTTTAACAAATAAATCACAAAATAGTCCAACAAGATGATACCATATTCTCTCTTTACCTCCTCGCTACTGATGGGGACTACAGAGCTAATCGGATGATAATTAATGCAAATATATGGATCATTTATAAATTCATTGTTAATGTAATATGATATTTTGATTGATTGTACACCCACGTCCCCTGTTCGGGTAAAATATGTGTTGGTAAATATGGAACAAAATGTTGGAAATCGCACTGTCGACAACTAGCGCAGCGTCGGGATGTTTACATGTAGATAGATAGATGGCCAGATAGACAGATAGACAGAAACATACGTCGTAAGTCATCCTCATGGCATCATCATCATCATTGTGATTATCAACTATAGACCAGATTGCTGTGTTGTTCAACACATTAAGCATGCAAATTATAATGCATTCGATTATGATGCGATCCTATAGTTGAGGTATACTGTGTGAGGTATAGGACCATTCGATTGGATGTGAGAAATAGGTTTTTGTGAATGATTTAGTTTTATTGAATGGATGCGTCATAATATAGGTATATTTTTTTTTCTTTTAGTTTTTTTCTTTCCTTTTTTGCACGAAAATTGATTTTGACACAAAAATTGAGATATGACATAGGAATCCGATAGGATTTACTACTTTTTACTGAATTTCCGATAGGAAATTCGCTAAGAAATAATGGGTTACGGTAGTATTATCATATTATTTGGGAAATTTAGTGAAAACGTCGGAAATCCTAAACCCTTGGATGAGGCACGTCCGATGCCAGAAACAGTTTTTTTTTTGGGTATTTTTTGTGAATTTTTTTTTTCCAAATTTCTTAAATTTAAAAAGTTTTTGAGACATTTTTGGTGCATTGGAAAGAGACTTAACAAAAGATCAGATTCCTTTTTGAGATTTTTTCTTTTTTTTTTTGAAAACAGAAAAGCAAAAAACTAAATTCAATTGTGTCAAAACTACATTTTTTTAAGCATAGCGAAACCATAATTCTAGCATTTTTGCAGCTTCTTATAAATTATCTAGTGAAGTACATAGGATTTTTAGGATTGGTTGAAAATTAGAGGTTTTATAAATAAGCTCAACCCAGTTTTTTAGCGAGCAGAAAATTTTTTTAAATAACCACCATTCTGCAAAAAACAATATTTTTTAGTCAATATTTTTTAAGCTATTGATTGTACCTAATTCTAGGAGGCTGTAGCTCAAATTTCAAATTAATCGGATAAAAAGCGTCTCAGTTTTGGTTTCAATATGTTTAAAAAATGTAATTTTGAGATTAATCGAGTTTGGGCTGCCATTTCGTACTTTCCTTTATGCAATTTTTTTTTTTGTATACTTACCTGAATACATGTAGAATCTCAATTTTTCTGCTTTAATAAAAGTCGGATTTTTTAGTAACTCAGTCAAATATAACACTTTAACAAAGAAATTTTGAATTATGTAGTTTCCTGAAAATCAATTACTCGCTATAAAAATCTATTATTTTTCGAGGTAAACGCTAAACTTCAACTCAACATTTATGTTAAATGACGTACTCGAATCAAAGATCAAAACAAACTACCCTGATTCGTGATAAATATAAATTATTTTGATATAGATGAATCTATTTAATAATTTTATTGAATGATCATTTATCTAATATTATAACTAATCAACGTAATGCTTACTGCTGCCATCATATTATCGTAATTTTGTGAATGAAAGCTGCCGTTAGCTTTCAAACATTGGTGCTGTGACTGATACATATACCCACAACATTATATCAACATAATCGAGTCTAATAACATAATTATATATTGTTTCACCAATTTTGTTTATCATAGATACCTTTAAAGGTGAAGAGACAGATACATTTAACCAACCCATTGTTATAGTAAATTAGTAGTGCTGTAGATAAATGGTTTTTGTATCCAGTGATATTTATGACACAGTTATGAAACAGTGTTAATACTATTTTGATAATTATCTATTTAATTGATTTAGGTAATTTTCGAAATTTATTTCAAGTGGATAATTGAATTAAAATTTTATAATTTTTTCCTTTTCGTTTTAACATTGACATACACACACCGGCATAATTAGCCGAACATACAAAATATCTCTAAAAATCAAACAAACCATTTAACTTTAAGAAACTATTAGTCTTATTTAATTATTCACTTAAAATTACATGTTAACGTGAAATAGATAAATTTAGAAAAAATAATGATGTGAGTGGCGTCTGTTATAAATTTTTGTCTGAAAACGGACGCTAAGCCCCATTTTTACAATTATTAGAAAAAATTTGAGATTCCAAAAATGAAACGCTATCTAAAATCTAAAAGTCAAAAAGTGGTAAAATCGTAAAATGTAGGTAACTTTGAACGACTGTATCTACACCAATTTTTATTATAAATACTTTTATCAGTCGCCATTTTGACAGGAATTTCTTCGGATTTCTTTTTTGTGAACTAGTGTCTACACCTAAATTCATCCAGAAAAAAGTTATACGTCAAAATTAAAAAAGAAAAGTAATGAAATTTTCAAATAGTTTTTTTTTTTACTTATTTTGTTAAAAAAAAGTTCTTTGAGTATATAAGGCTCCATTTTGATAGAAAATTTGAATCTTTTCAAAAAGTCGTTATACTTAAAAACTGAAAAGTGGACAAATTTACACCGTTCGTAAAAATTCAAGGCTAAATTTTATGGCACTTTGTGGATTTGTCATCTTTCGGGTACAGTTTAACACATGAAGCAATAAAATACCCTTAAGTGATTAGTCGCCTTAATCCTGTTTTTTCGACATAGTCATTAGCCTATATTTAAATATTTTCGAAATATTTTTACCCTGCAATCCCACCAGTAAAATATAAATAGAATATTAAGCGATAATTAGTTTTTTACACAATTTTAAACGCGATTTCTTTCTGTTTCAGGTATGTAAAATCATCTCTAATTAATGCTCTCTGCAAAAATTGTAAGTAAAATTAATAATTCGTCTTCAACATTGCAGCTTATCTTAATCAAAATATTACTGTTTCACTTTCTAAACATAATATTTTAATTTTTCCGTTCTATAATTTATGTGCAATGCATCTAAATTTTATTAATTGTTAATAACTTCTAACTAACTCCAAAGTATAGTAAAGGAACAGTAATTAAAAAGTATTATTACAATAACAAAAAGAAATACCATATTTAGAAATGATTTATTAATACGTATAAAAAATATCTAACATAAGACACAAAATTACAAACATTTTATTTAACAGAAGGCATTAATAATATTTAATTTGCATGCGACCATTATCAGTTGTCACGGATTTCAGTAGGTACCTGCCATGCAATCACTTCTGTGTTTAACCCTTCTTTCGTGTACATACAACTTTATATTCGACGAAATATTTTAAATATTGTTTAAGGGGATGGTAACGTATTAAAAATTTTTTTTTCTATTTTTTTTTTTTATTGTTTCATATGATTGTACAACATCTTAAGATTGTTGTGTCAAAATTTGAAACAAATCGGAGTAAAACTAACTAAGATATAGAACTTTGAGCGTTTGTTGCTCCGATACGTTTTTGTATTCCTCCCATCAGGTACGTGGCTTTGTGCTCTCGGAATCTCTAAATTCTATTATTCATCGATGGATCTTTGTAAGTACACTAATGTATACCTACTACAACCAATGACGTAGCTACGAAAAATTTTTTCATATTTAATATTGGATTTTCAGGTACACAATACTTTAAAGCGATTTTCTGACACTTATCATTTTTGAAAACGGTGAACAGCTTAATTCAAAATCTACTCGACCGATTGTTTTGAAATTTTATATACTGCTTCCTTACATAAATGACCAGCTATTACTGGGAGCTTTTTTTAATTTTTCATAATTATTAATTTTACAATAATAAATAACTTCATTTTTTAGACGAAAATCGGTGTTTTCATTTCTAAATGTCACCAAAAATTAAAAAATCTAAAAAAGAAAATTTCCTCCCAGAGATATCTTAGGAAAACGGTTATCTAATGATATCATTCATTTATTTTTATTTCGGATGATCCACTCATGAGTTATATTGTTCACCGACCGACAACTTTTTTTTGAGGCGCCTCCGAAGATTTGCGGCCGTTGGCTCAATTATTTATATTTTGCTTAAAAAATTAAGGAAATGTTACGATCGACTAATTAAATTTGTATTACCTGTAACGTCTGAAAAAATTCTTAAAAATGGGCCTTTTTTATGCCGAATTAACGTTACCATCCCCTTAATATAGTTTCAAAAGTGAGGAGATATGCAGGTTTATTTTAAAAAAAATTTGTAAACTAATTATGAAAAATTAAAAAAAAAAATCAAATGAAAATTTGTCAAAATTCTATATTTTAACTAACTTATTAAGGTTGCTCTCCGAAAAATCGAAGTCTAGAAAAACTTAATCAACGTGAATTGCTCTTTTCAACCAATCGTCCACCAGAGCATTTTAGTTGGTTTTCTGCGATTTGTAGCTTGGTTTTGGCTTTGTACGTACGTACGACGGGACATGTAAATATTCAAAATTTTTGTCTTATGAAAATTTCTCTGAACACAGTTTATTCGCCTGTATGTATCATTTTGTTGCACCACTTATGATACACCCTGTACTTGGATAGCATAAACAAAAAAGTATTTTACAAGAAATTCTCTATTTTACGAACTTGGTTAACTAATAAAATAATATACGTACTTTATACGATCATGAATTCATTTAATATCACGTTAGGTTTGTACGAATAAGTATTAAATACAACGTAGACTTATTGTTATGTAGGTAACAGTGCTGTGTGTGATTACAATGGTAATGTTGCCACCGCGTACCAGAAGTAGAAGGTACAATGGTAATTTTCGTCTCTAAATATAAATTAGTGAAAAATATTTAACAATTATTTAAGTGGGTGTAGGACCTATTTTACGCATATTTACACGGTTGAATAAAGTGTGCATTTTAGGTGATTGCGTTTGTAAATATCACAAGCACTCGATAATATCAGAGAGAGTACTAATACACATAGGTGAATGAATGGGTGTCCGGCTCGGACGCCTGTCGAGCATATAGGATCGTTGGTGTAGTGGTTAGCACGCCTGGCTAGTTACCAGGAGATCCTGGGTTCGATTCCCGGCCGATCCGGATAATTTTTTCAATTACTTTGTGATTTTTAATTTACATTTGTAAATAATGTAAATTCCTGCATGTTCCATGAATAAATGGAATAATTTACTGTCAAAGGAGGGGTACCGATAAGGCCTTATTGCGGCCCCAAAATGACGAAAAAAAGTATGTCAATGATTTAATGTTTTCTTTATATATCTTGAAAGTAGACTATATGGCTGACAAGAAAATAAGTATATAAAAAAAAAAACTACAATTGGTATTACCTGTGGGACGCCAAACTTTGGTCTAACTATGATTTTCGTTCAAAATAACACATTTTCAATAGCATTTCAATTTTTTTGTATAGGGCGCATGGAAGAAGCAGTTTCTTTCTTATGTTATTTTAATGTTCTCATGTTAGTGTACAAATTATTTAAAAATTACATTGCTTCCACTTTGCGCTCATAGGTAAACACAAATAAAATGATTTTACAATTAAAAAATTGATCATCAAATAAATTTATTGAAGTGCCACCACGGCACAAACTTGCTGGAACGTTTTGACGGCGTATAGGAGCGACAAAAATGGAAATTTCCCACTTTTACATAGATGACCAAGGTCTTTATAAAATATTTTTACATAAAGAATCGAGTAATAATTTGAGAATAAAAATTCAGTCCTAGGGCACACAGCTTCCAAAATATACTCCCTTTGGATAGAGTACAATCCCCTCCACCCCGGTGCTTTCAGAGCAAAGTACTTATATTGCCTCCGTAATCTGGTATTTAAGTTACAACAGATATCAGGATCATACTACTCGAAAAGTCGCATACGACTTCAAAAAATTTTTAATGGATGCAGATGTTGAAGGATATTGGAGTGATGAGAATGTAGACTAGAAAAGGTCTGTAAAGTTTAAAAATGTTGAAACTTTTAAAATTATCCAAGAAAAGTTGATTATTTTCATAATTTTGCCTTTTCATAAAACCTTCCTATAATAATGAGATCTACGGAAAAATAAATGATAAATGAGAATATTCCGGCATAATATTTCTTCCTTCCTACTATTTACCTTCATGTAAACCTAATTCACATATAAGAATTCATGGAGGGGATGGGGCGAAAATTAGACATTATCAATACCCGCCTCCATTTGACAATTTCATTTATCTCTATTGATACACCGTACCAGGTCACGTGTTTCTAAAAGGCCCGCGTTTCTAAGGGTCCCTCGCCACTAACTGATTTGTAAAATCAAAAATTTGAATGTCACCTTTGGAAGACAATATTTGGTATGTTCCAACAAACACTAGAGTTTTCAATTCGAGTGAATCCAGTATTTTAAATTCGATAATGTCATTTGAAGGTCAAATCAAATTCAATTCAGAACTTCAGTTCGGTATTTAATATGTAGGAACGTTTATATTTATTCTTAGGGATTTCAAAAGATGTCTCTACTAAAGACTTGAGTTATGTATTCAATACCTTCCATACTATGAAGAATATTTACAAATAAAATGTCCACTAAAAAATTATCATTTACTTTAAAATACATTAATTTATTTTTTAAATAAAAAGTACGAACTATTTTTTTTTACTTTACTCCGTATTTTATTTTATTACTTACTAAAATAATATAAATATTTAAGTATAAAATAAATTGTTCAAATATTCCTGTTTGCTAATTTAAAAAAAAAAATATACTCATTATAGCAATTAAATAAAGTCAAAAATTTGAAACATGTCTTTTGACAGAACAATTCAAACTTAAAATTTGTCCGTTTATTATTTAAATTTTTAAATTATAAGATTAAAAATTAAATTTTCGTTAATGCGCATGTCTAGAATTTGAAATACTTACTCTGAAGCAAGAATTTTAAAAATCAATTCGGGTGAGTTCAGAATTAGATTTAGATACTTGTTGGAACACAGAAGTTTACATCGTGTGTAAATTGGAATTACAATTCTGCCTAGTTGGAACAGTAAAGTCATCTATGCGCATGCTCATTAAAACGTGAATTAATTCGAGTGCCTATTGGAACATACATACCTATTGATTTATTCAATAAAATCAAAATTTGTCATTTCGTGTTCCAAAATCACATTTTAACAAAAGTATCCAGATTTTATTACTGTTCTGAAAATTTAATTGACCAGTTAAGCTACCACCATTGTATATACAGCAAGATCCTTTTAAAGAACGAAAATAATCGAATATTACTTCGTAGTTACCGTTTGTCAAGATCGATTATCAAAATCTGTACCAAAAGTAGTAAGGTCGCTGCAGTTTGTGCCAAAAGTAAGATTACAGTGATTTTATATCAAAAGTAATAAAGTTACAACGCTTCTGCACAAAAAGAGTAAAATCACAACCATTCTTTACCAAAAATAGTAAGATTACAGCGGTTCTATACCAAAAAGTTCACGAAATCGAAATAATTACCCATTTTGTTATGTTGGTAACTGTGTTGAACAACCACAGTCCCATAAAGACCTACCATTTGTTTACAACTACCAAATCGTTTCCATTTAAATCATCCTGACTGTACGAACTTATTAAATGTAGAAACAGCAAAATGTAATAAATTACTATATTTGTTGTACGAAATTTATTTCAAGGCCTCGCATGGTAACTTTGCACCGGGTTCCAGTTTTTGTTGGGCCAGTTCTGCCTGTTGGGTTCCGTCATTCGATTAGTATTTTTCTATTAGTCTTACTGGAAATCTTGTATGTCTTGGAGTTTTCATTTTAGACCCCTTTTACAATGCATCCACACAAAATTTACACTGAAATAACAAATTACTCCTGGTATCTTCTTTTTCTGATAGTTTAGCAGGACAAAAATTCTGCAAAACCTGTATCGAAAATAACATTCAATTAAAATAATTTTGGATAACTTTAGTTGGTAACTTTAAGGAAATACTGTATATTTTCAGCAGCACGCATTTAAAATAATTGTAATACAAGACAATTTTTATTATATTATTAATATTATGGCAGAAGTTTGCATGTACTATGCGACAAAGCTGACATTAAACTATATAATTTATTTTAAGAAAATAGAAATAAACTTATTATATAAATTACCACATAAAGCTATACACGAATTTCACTATTAACTATATTTTGTAAAGCTAACATTTTAGTGTACCAGTAAGTTTTTATGTTATCCAGACTTTAAGGCAGTTGGTTGATAAAACAATTTTTTCAAAGGATTTTAACGAAACTTCTCTAGACATTTAATTCAATACCAATAATACGAGCCTCTTCCGATTAACGCTGACTACTCCAATTTTGAGAAAATTAGGCTCTTATGGGAAAACTTTTTTTCTTTAAATAAAATGAAAACGTGTCAAAGGAATTTGATAAAAATTTAATATGTTATAAAATACAAAGTTAAAAACCATATTTAATACGAAATAAAAAGTATTCACTACGCCATTTTTGAAATATAATTTTACAACGCTTTTTCAACAATGCTTTTATATTGCCCTAACATAGGTGCGTGGAAATTCAAAAAAAAAAAGTGGTATACAAATATAATAACTGAAGAATATTAATACATTATTTAATTTTTGATAAAAGAAAATTTTTTCGTTGAGCTATACTTTTATACCTGACTATCTCGGATAACTACGTTAAAACTTCAAATTAATATTCACTTGAATCAGTTCCGTATTCGAGGCAAAATTTCAGCACGGATTTTTTGATTTTTTGAAAAAAATTATTTTTATTTTGGGCGTTCGTAAATAGACTTTTCAAAAACGTTAGTAAGTATGTATATAGTACGCAAACCCAATATAGAAGAATAAATTGCATTTCTTACTCCTGAAAACAATTCAATACAATGTATGAAAATAGAGAAAATTGGAGAGAAAAAAAATAAATTAAAAATTAAAAAGTTATCAAATTATGCATTTCCGTGTCATTTCATTTTCTCTTCTCATGAAAAACAACGTAACATATAATTCGCTTGTCGTAACAAGCTATCGAGGAAAATATTTTCCTTCCAAGTATATTTTCTCTTCTTGTGTAAAAACAATAAATATATGATTATTATATTATGTTTCTTAATGTCGACAATATTACGTAAAAAAATAAAGAATATATTTATTATAATAGACAATTTGATTGGCCCTTTTTTAAGTTGAATATAATAAATTGTTGGGGTTGTCTCTATGTGATTACATACTCTCTTCTCTTTTTGAATTGTCTTTTTTTTTTTTAAATGTATCATTATTATAATAATATTATTTTGTGAATAGTTTAAATATTTTATATAAGTATTTATAGCGAAAAAATATAGCACGAATTTTGCGAAATTATTTTCATATTTGTCGATAAAAGTGGATGCCTTGAAGTTGTAGATCACGATTTCAAGCCTCGCAGATAATCAGACCCAACAGGACGGGGGGGGGGGGGGGACAACCAGAGTTGCAGCTCCGGAACCCAGTGAGCCCGTGGGCGTCGACAAGTCGGCCCGTAGTTGTCGATACGCGACCCGGGTAAAAGTGTTTTTTTTTTGTTCGTCACTTATTTTTGGAGTGAAAATCTTCAAAAAAAAATATGGTTTATTTCCAAAGCTTGCCATTTTTTTCCTTCCTTCTCATGAAAGCTTTTCTGTAGTTTTTCTTCATAATTCCAAACGAATATTGGTATAGTTTCCTATAAAAATTCACTGCTTTCCTTTTCCTCAATTCACGTCATAAATGAAGTCAGTGACCTTTGTTATAGACAAGTGGCTTAAGAACTGAAAATAAACTTCATTATTTAGATTCAAAATACTATTTAAATTTAAAATGATATACGGTATTCTTAGACATAATTGATAATTTAGAGAATTTTAGTAATCCTAATCAGTAAATTAAATATCACAAAGTGATTGAAAAAATTATCCGGATCGACCGGGAATCGAACCCAGGATCTCCTGGTAACTAGCCAGGTGTGCTATCCATTGCACCATCGATCCTTTGCTCGACAGGCGCCCGATACAGACAACATTCAATGACATGTCTGTATGTACTCTTTATAATGCGAGAGAACTTTTCAATTTCAAATATTATCGAGTGCTTGTGAAACACTACTACGTATGACAGACTTTTGTCTGCATTTAGAACACACGTAGTATGTATGTTGAATATGTTGAAATATTTGAAATTGAAAAGTTGTAACTGCTTCTCGCATTATAGAGAGTACATACACACAGGTGATTGAATGTTGTCTGTATCGGGCGCCTGTCGAGCAAAGGATCGATGAATGGATAGCACACCTGGCTAGTTATCAGGAGATCCTGGGTTCGATTCCCGGCCGCTCCGGATAATTTTTTCAACACTTTGTGATATTTAATTTACATATGTGGTTTTTGGTCATGTCAACCAAAGGAAGTCGAGTGCTTAAAGCTTCAGTTTAGTTGAACGATAAGTGAACATATGAATACTACGTGTGTTTTAAATGCAGACACAAGTCTGTCATACGTAGTAGTGTTTCACAAGCACTCGATAATATTTGAAATTGAAAAATAATCCTAATCAGTTAACTGGAAAAATTATAGGTCTGACATAAAGTCGACAGCTTTTTTAGGCTGCCATTACTCACTTTTTAATCGTATACTCTAAGAGTCTAAGAAAACTAATAGCAATGTATGAGCAGAAGTATGAGCATTATCCTCGATTTAAAACTTTTTTTAATTCCAAAACATTAATGACTTGTTGAGATTTAAATATGCCACGAACTAAAGCTGGGCATTAAGTGAACATATGCATATTGCTGCATGTATAAATACGAACAAAATTTCGCCATACATTAATATTGTTTCACAGGCACTCGATGACATCTGAAATTGAAAATATAACTGCGTCTCGCATTAAAGAGTGGATGTGTTAGTAGGTCGGTAGCCTAATTGGTAAGGCGCTTGGCTAGCAACCAAAAGATCCGAGTTCGAGTCCGAGCCGATGCAGTTTGACAATTTTTCAAACATTATATGAATTTTAATTAACTGCCTTGAACTTTTTTAGCTGTAAATAATACTTTCATTAATTGTTTAATTGTTTTCAGCCGTTAAAAATGTCATCAGATTGAGGCCGCTTATACAAAGAACCTTTGGTTTTTATGTAAAAAAAATTATTTACTAATTAATAAACAATAAAAAAAACTAAATAAAATATTAATACATATATATGCGTGGGTTAACCTGGATATATTGACTAGATATAATAATTTTGATAACATATAATATTAAAAAAAAAAAAAAAAATATTAAGTACAAATTCATACAACTTTTATAATAACACCATCAATCCAACCTAACTACAACTAACAATAACAATTGGAAACTTTTTTTTCATTCAATAAAATTATTATGTATTATATTAAACATTTATATTATTATCAGGTAGGTACCTAGAATACGAATACATTGTAATATTCATACATGTACTGGGTTTGAACCCCGTGGAAATGTAGGAAGCCTAACAATATATTTATGTCATAATGAGTTACGTAATAAAACTTTTTATTAAATTATTATAAAAAAGTGGAAATTATTAAATTATAAAGATTATATCAAACTATTGGAAAATTAATATAAAAAAATAATAATTCAATGCTAGAAATTTTTTATATATCGCGACATAATAATATTAATTTGAAATTACTTGAAGACATTACTGTAACAATTTTTCAAAAATTCATCTTTTGCAAAATTTTAAAATATTTCATGCTGAATTACCTATCTATATACCATGTGAGTTTTTGGAGAGTTGCCATTTCTATTACAACCAAATTTTTATGATAGAAATGATACAGAAAAAGGTTGTTTTCTTGGTGTAATGGAAATGTAACCACGAAAAAAAGTATCGGTTGAAATAGCCTCAAGTACATATGCATATTTTTACCGCCTAACTGATAAATTTAAAAAAAAAAATAAAAAATTAAACTTAACTAAAAAATTTTTTTGCTCATTTATGTTGTTAATTAATGCATTAGATCAGTTTTATCGAAAAATTAATATATAGTCTCATTTAAAAATCTAGAAGTTTGTATCATAGCTCGAAAACCATAAGAGCTATAAAGCTCATGACTGTAGCGATCGGTTGCCCCCGTCGATATCTACAACTCTTATTTGAACAATTTTTCGATTAAATCAACGGTTTGGCTGTAATAAAAATGGCAACTCTCGAAAAACTCACACAGTATATTAAAATTTGGTTTCATTGAGTTCAATAGTTTTGCAGAAATTCAATAATAAACACGTGCTTTTGCATGAACAGTGTATGTAAATAAAAACTTTCAAATTCTTCTACTGTAAAATTATAAAAAAATGTTCACTTTCAGCCATTCATGTCTTCAATTATGTACGAAAACAAAACTAATTTCCAAGTCTAAGAAATAGACAAACCCAAACCATTCTATGCACAGTGTCTATAACAGTATTTATACACTGAAACCCCAAATTAGGAGAGGGTCAAAGGTAATAATCGCAAGCCACCAGAAGATATATTTAATACCACAGTCTACAGGGTGGAAAGTAAATAACTCACGTCGTTTGCAGTGATGACTCATAACACCCTGTAAACACTAAAACCACACGAATTTTTTCGGAATTAACAGTTTGAGAAAATTGCAAATGAACTGGCTCCGCAATGTTTCCAAATTTTTCTAAATACGACCCTGACAAAATCTTGCATACATCGTTTTAGTACCAGAGGTAAAAAATTATTTTGTTGACCAAAATTCACTAAAATTTTATAAACATGTTTACTTTTAGTTACTATTTATTGCATATTGCCTTTTTAATCCTAGAATCATACGTACTCGTCAAAATGACGAACGAGCTTCTCTACCTGCTCCAATACTACAACTTGTCATTGCCTGCTTGATGTGAAACTTCTGTTATCCAATTCATTTGTTATTATAACACAGCAAATGTATAAATTTTGTTTATAGTTGCTGTCGTTTTGTTTGCATTGAAATAGTGTGCGTCAAAAGGACGCCGATGTATGATTAACCGATGTTTTTTTTTAGAGAGTTTGTACTTTACATATAAAAGTTTTCTTAATGTTTCTAAAATTTATTAAAAATATGGCTGTTGTGATTAATTTATTCAATGATAATAATAATATGAAAGGTAATTATAGCTGTTTGACTTAAAGAGACGACATAATACTGAAGTTTTAATATATTGAATCGAAAAGTAAAGAATGCGTTTCAAGTAACTTAATAAAAGATTAACAATTTATTTTGTGGAAAATAATTTAATTTTATTATTTTTTGAGATGTTATTCGAAAAATTGCTAACAAATTTTAGAAAATTTACAAATGTGCCTAATCAGGAAATAACTACATATCTACGGGAATATTTGTGACCGAGAAATTTCACATTCTGTAAAGTCACACATGTTCACCGACCGTAATAATTCATAAATTATTTATTTGAAAGACATGTCTTATGATACAATTGATTAAAATTACGATACAGTTGAAAAAAATTAAAAAAATTAATAAATATTTATATTATAAAATTTTTCCTAATCCAATTTTTGTAAATATTTTGTTCGTAAAAAAAATGTTTTTTGCAAATAAACTCTAAAACTCCCCGTAAAAAGTTCATTCGTCAAAATGACGCCGATGTATGATTAACGTTTCTCGTAGAGCAACGTATTAAAAACAACGGGTTAAAAACAAAAAATTTATCTTAAAATATAAGATGATCAGAGCCGGATTAAAAAAAATTTAAGGCCTCCATTTGTCCCATATTTTGTATCAAATTTTCAATGTTAAAAAACATTTCTCGTTCTGATTTATTGGAAAATATTAATTACATGAGGAGATCTACTCACTGTTTTCACAGCGAGACTAATTCTAAATTCATTGTGCTCGGAAGCGATTTTGACGTAAATTGTGTAACATGGATTAAGAGTTACCCGTTATTTCCTCTACTTCTGGCACTTATGGAAAGTTAATAAACTTAATTTACTATCGACATCTTCAATTCCCTACATAAATACTCTTTTGACTTAATTGTCAATTTGTATATGTCATTAAGAAATTCTAAGTAAACTTACCGAAGTAAATTATAACCATCATTAATTAATCATTAATGAGAAAAAATGAACGCATTTCAACGACTCATCAACTCATCAATTCCCTGATCAAACCCCTTCGAGTTCCCATTTCCAACCGCTTGCCTTAGGCTATCCATCAATCAGACGTCCCCCGGCACACACATATGTATATTTAAATGATTGGTTAATGATAGCTTTAAAGTCATTGATATGACATTAAATATAGTTTAGTTTAACTTTTAATATTTCTAATATGTATGCCATTTGTTGTAAGACGACACGCTTTTTAATTTCATGTGTTTGTATATTGTGGGTGTGTGAGACGAGTACAGAAAGTACGAAATTGTTCGGCAGAAAATTTTCTCAGTCGCTTACTTTCCCACCCATATAGGCAATAAAGCGAAAAGGTAAGAAGGGGAAGTATAGTGATAAGATCAATTTGAGCATGTGCAGTTTTCACCGGATCTTGTGTTTTGAGACTGAAAGAACCCAGACAACCAAAGATCTAATAGAAATATTTCGAGCCTGAACTTGACTCTGGGCGCCTGGATGTTGGAGCCATATAGGCCATATAGCGAAATTATAAGAAGGAAAAGTAGCGTGATAAGATCAATTTGAACATGTGCGGTTTTTACCGAATTTTCCGCTTTGAAGTTGAAGGAACGTTAACAGTAAAAAATTCGATCGAAATGTTCTAGACCTGAATTTGGCCCTGAAATCAATGAATAACTCCAGATTTATTGAATCTAAAACAGTGCTATGTACGGGGCATTAGAAGGAGCAAAATGATAGGTTAAAATAATTTTCAGGGCTCAATCTTTTCCATAAATTAGATAACTTAAAATAATTTCGGTTTCTTAATGTTTTTAGCGTATTCGAATTGAAAAATTTTCAAATTTCTTAATAAGGTAGGAATCATAGTGAATCCAACCGGGGGGGGGGGGAATTTCCAAAGATTTTGCAAAATATAATTTTAAGAAATTTTAATTTGCAAGAACTTTGTTCCCAACGCAAAACGCAAAACTAATTTTGATTTTGTATAACTACTGAACAGAATTGTCTTTTTTGGAGTTTTTCTTTGGGACATTTTTTTGGTTATTCTTCACAAACAAGTTTTTATATTTAGGTACATTTGCAACAATTTCTTACCATATTTTCTAAATATATCATATGGTATTCCAATACATTAATTTTATCGCCGTAAAAATTTGCACTTACTGTAACACTGTTCTTGAACCTATCAACGACAATAGATCATGTAAAATGAATGAATTAAAGAATTATGATGAATCCTCTCGTGTCACACACGATTATAAAAGTTATTAGATTAACGATAATTGAATGTTGTATTTGAATATGGATATCATTTATTTAAACTTAACGTAATAATATACTTCGATATCTCGTGGTAATGTACACGCTGTTTTAAAAGATTAATATTATTTGAACTTTAAAAAATATTTACGCATATTAAATGTAATCATTGGTTTTTAATTTTTTCCAGTAATTTTAAATCAATATTTAACATAAAAAGGAATTAAGATAAGCACAGCTATCTAAAAATTAAAAAATATAACTTATTTTTCTTTAGCCGTAGTAAAAAAAAATATTTTTTTTTTTTTGCCAGCAATTGTAAACTATTAAAATAATACTTTATGTCTAGACAATTGACAAATTTACAGGGCTTGCTTTGGTGAAAACGTGAAAAACGTTTTTCCATATATTTTTCAATTTCATTTTTTTCAGTTTAATACAGAATTGCCAAAATTATTGTATGCAGCACGTGAAAAATGAGTGTTTCTTTCACTCATCGTAGTTACCCAACTCGGCTTACGGCTTCGTTTGACAACCTTACGACTTATAGAATAAATTATCTACGACTACCCTGAATTGCTTATTTATTGTACAGAATACTATCTAGATAAGCTATGTTTTACATACAGGCGTATAGATAATTAAACTTTACACGCACCTATGTGTAAAGAAACACAGTACACTAAAGGACCCAGGACAAACCTTATGGAAATTTGGTCCCGGTTAATTTCTTCGAAACTTTGGGGAATAATAGTTCTTGACCTGTAGAACAAAAGTCTCCATAAGCGCAAAGCTCAATAATGGATAGATTTTGAGATATATGTAGTTAAATAAACGCATACTGTCAATTGAATATCTATCACCAATTAGATGGTGTCGGCAAAAAACTTGCAGAAAAGTAGAATCGATTGCCGATACCATCTGATTGGTGATAGATATTCAATTGAGAGTATACGTATATTTAACTACATATATCTCAAAATTTGTCCATTATTGAGCTTTGCGCCTATGGAGGCTTTTGTTCTACAGGTCAAGAACTATTATTTCCCAAAGTTTTGAAGAAATTAACCGGGACCAAATTTCCATAAGATTTGTGCGGGGTCCTTTTTATTAATCTTTACACCGTGTATTACCTATATAAAATCTGTATAAAAATTTTACCTAACCACTGAATGTTTACATATTTTTTAAAATAAATTTCAAATGACGTATTTGTATTAAATTTATATTATTTATTATGAAGTTCATGTTAATTGTAGATAAAGTATAGTATGGTTCATTTCAGTTAAATTTAACCATGCTTCGTGACACTGAATTTAAATAATTTCCCTTTTCTTGGTTTTATCTCTTGCCTTATCTTTATTGTATTTATGTAAATTTTAAATTACAGATCGATTTTTTTCGAATATAAGAATTATTTAATTTTTTAACGAAAACTCATGATCAATTGTATCTGAAATAAGGTATACCTAACTCGGTCGTAAGGCATATTACACACTTTTACATACTTTTACACACATATTACACGCAATTACTTTTTCGCTCATGTGTAATATGCAACTTCTACCCTCAATCACGTATACCTATATACTTACTATTTTAAGAGCTGTCAATTTTTTAAGAATTTGAGGTTATATTTCGGCATTTTTTCACAATTGTAAAAAATATTGTATGCAACACGTGCAAAACAAATGGTTTTTCACTTGTCGTAATTACTGTGCTCGCCATGACTATAATTGTATTCCACTAAACAGAACGTCCCTTAAAAACTGATTTTCTTTTCTCTTTTATAGAATTTTTAAAATCATTTAATAATTTTTCTTCACTTTAAAAATACACCTCCCTATAAAAAATTCAAACGTCTCTTTAAATATGACATAATATTTAACCGAAAAATTGTTAACTTTTTAATCATCAACAACATTTGATTGTGAATAATTAATGTATTTTAAACTCATTAAAAACCATTCACACACCCCTTCACTCTTCCGTTCCTTAGTCAAACATTGTCTATATTTCCTTATAAGTAAAAATTTCTTTCAATTTTGTTTTTTCTTTCTCAGTAGTCACGAATCGAAAAAATAAAAAAGGTGGACACAGACCGTGGCAGAGATAGTCAAATGACATAATTATATATATATAATATATATATATATATATATATATATATATATATATATATATATATATATACATATATATATATATATATATATATATATATATATATATATATATATATATATATATAAATATTGTAATAATGATAGGTGTATGATTGAAAAATAACCGTTTTTACATAATGATAATAACTAGTTTTGTATACATCTATTTTTTTTAAGCCGATGAAAACTTTAGGGAAATTACAGCTGTTCGCCTTTCCGTACAGTAAGGTTAATAGATGGTTATGTTACGCTTACAAATACTGTATTATATCGGAAATGATAGGTGTATTTATGTTTAGTTTGATTGGTCGGTAAAAGTAAATGTAACAATTTGTCAAACTGAACGATTTTTTTTAAAAATATATACAGAAAGCCGAACATAATCGAAGTACTTAACATTTTCTGATTGGAATTATACAAAATATTCATCCAACTCATAGTAAATATAGGTAATTACATTTGTCGTTTACTGTTAACAGATTACATTAAAATTTTAACGTACTGTTAGAATTAATTTTTTCTACCCCTACTATTAAAAGTAACATTTTTCGCACAGGTATAACGTAAATAAGTAAAATTTAATAATTGCCCACAGTGTACGGGAATTGCGTGCGGAATAATATTCCAGGACTTAATGTAATAAAAAAGTAGGCTATTTCATTGATTTAATATGTAATAAATATAAATAATTCTAAAAATGTACATATGTATTTATTAGGTATTGTTTCCATAGTTTCATAGTATGCTTTGGCAAAATTTGAACATCTTAGGCCCGCCACACACGTACAGTTTCAACTGACAGTTTGAACTGAACAGATAAAACTGTCAGCTGAAACTGTACTGTGTAGGAGCACACACACGTACAGTTCAATCCTTCAGTTTTTACAATGGATTGGAAACAGCAAGACAATTTCACCTAGCAACATCTTTGATTCCACGAAAATTATATTGTTAAAAAAAAAAAATCAAACACACTTGCTCCTAACCACAGACCAAAGAACATATTCTGTATAGTGTATATCCTATAGACTCACTCAATAAATTTATAAATGAAGCAGCCAGATACGACCAGTATACGACTTAATAATATTCTGTAATGTAGTAATCAATGCGATAACCTGTGGTATTTGTAGTAACGTTTTCAAATAATGATTGTCAAAATATAATATTAATAATCAAATTTTACTTTCTTGAGAAGAAACTGCAAAATTTTGAAAGAAAAAGAGTTGTATTCATTTTAATTATAGTTCCATTTACGGAAAAGTGGACAATATATTATATTCCTTAATCTCACCCGTCTCACCCCGTTACCTGCCACAAGAAAAATGCCCACAAACTGGCTTTACGCTTTGTCTAGTTGTATAATAATAATAGTGATCATTGGTCTGTGCTCCTGACACAAATTGAACTGGGAATTGTACACTTGAACCCCCACACACGCAACAATCAGTTGAACCTTTCAGTTTAAAAAATTGAAATTTCATTCGTCTCAGTTTAACTGTACAGTTGCGTTGAACTGAGACTGAAATATCCACACACGTAGAGTTTAAACTGTATAGTTGAACCGTTCAGTTCAAACTGTCAGTTGAAACTGTACGTGTGTGGCGGGCCTTAGAGCTGACATTATAAATTTAAAAAAATTTTACTACTCTTTTAAATAAATATTAATGTAAATTATATGAAAAAAATATATCATAGAAAAAGTATAGTGTAAAATACGTGGGAAAACTTATTTCTCACTAATTTCATTCGCTCTGCGAACTCGCGCAACAAACTCAAATTCGTGAGAAATAAGTCGCTTTTCTCACTTATTTTACAATACTCTGTAGACTCTAGGGAGGTATTAAATGGAAAATAAGAAATACCTACTAGGGAAGAAACTGAAATCGAAGTATATGTTTATGGAGTTGTTGCCAAGATTTAGGATGTGGAGTCTCCAGAAATATGACTCATGTTAAAATACTGATGAAAGCGCACTATCAAACACCATAACATAATTGTAAAATACAGTAGAACCTCTGCTATCTGTTTTCAATCAAATTCTCTGAGACAAAGTCAGTTATTTATAATGTTCCACTTCGTTCGCTAAAGCATTCAAAAATAGCCGTTTTCATAATTTAATAGGAATTTTTGGCGTGAAAATGCTGGTTAAGAGAGATTCTACTGTAATTATTTACACATAGAAAAATGTTAAGCTGGTCATCGACATGGAACCTCAGTCAGTATATGGACCGTCCGACCAAGCCAACATTTACAACAATCTCATAGAATCGGAATGAGTAATTACCAAATATTTTAATTACTTAATTTAAAATAATTCCCTCGAAAATCGTACCCACATTATATCTCCACAAATTTCCAATTTTAAATGCAAAAATAATCTATCCACTCCCGTATACATAGAGTCTACGTTGGTAATATAATATTATTTTATATTGAAGAGATAATATATAAAATTATTATAAAACCTCAAAAATGTACCTATTGTAAATTATTTATCCAAAAACCACTTCGACCAACCATAGACTGACGGGTCGGTGCGGGGGGAGGACTAGCGGATTGGGTTGATAGAGAAAATATCTATATGCATCGTGTATATATCATCTATCTTTAAATATATATAAAATGAAAATAAGGGGGTTTTTAAAACAAGAAAATAACAACCGTCTATCTAAACTGAACGAGATGCAATCATCATTTTGATAGAGCTTCTTCTTCACTATCTATATCTGTGTTTTAAATGTTTTACGTACACTCCAGTACAAAAATAGAGTATCCCAAATCTTTTGGTTTTTCTATAAAAATAACAGAAAATTGAAAGAACTTATTTGGACTCGATTTGAGGTATGCACGTTGAAAAAATAAAACTTTTTTAAAAATTAATTTTGTAACGTGTTTCGATTCATTCGAATCATTATCGAACAAGTGAAAATTATACTAAATTTCATGTTTTATGTACGAAATATATCGTATGGGAAAAGTAGTAGAGATAGGAGTAGTTCAAAAAATGCTCAAAAACTAGAATAAGACTAAGCTGAAGAGCAAACATTCAGTGAAAAACAAATCACGGTAAGAAAGTACAGTCATATACAAAATATGATGACTAAATTAGATTATAATACCAAAAATAGAAATTTAAATTGATCCGGGTAACGTTTACGAATTTCTGTTGATTCTAATTTTCATCTTTGGTCTGCTTCATATAAAACTGTATTTTCTTTCTGGAAGATATCCTGTTCAGAATAAAAACTGATCAACTTAAAAAGTTGGGGATTTATAAACTGAATTGCCAAGATTGCAATGGTTTCTAGATAATATTGGTCCAACTGGTAAAACTTTACAAATTCAACGAGAAAAATATTTGCAATCTCGCAGAAGCGCAAGAAAATCGGCCCCAATTTTGTCAGATGTCCAATAAACGCAAAACATCTTCCAGAAAAATATTTTGAAAGTATATTTCGAAAAATACCGACTTTACAACATGGAATTTTACTATAGAAAATATTCAACTACGTTTCCTCATAAAGTGAATCGTTTTTAGGATATTTACCATTCCATTCAACTAACTGACTGCTACTTTTCTGCACTACAGTGGAACCTCTCTTAATCGGACAGCATTTTCACGCAAAAATTTCTTTTAAATCAAATATTTCGAAATTTCGCAATTTGTGCGTGAAGATGCTGTCCGATTAAGAAAGGTTCCACTGTAATTGGTTAATTTTCAAAAATTGATAAATATTTCAAAAACGGTATGTTTTATGAGGGAAAGTAACAAAATCTTTTCTATAATAAAATTTACAAGCAACAAATTTGATTATAACACTTTTTATTGAAATGACAATATTTTTCGAAATATTTCCAAGAAATCGTTCTTGATTGTCAGTTATAACAATAATTATCAATCCATACATAATAGAATTCAATATTTTGTCCCATAGTTTTATGCGGAAGTGTATTTTATTTTTTCGTATATATATATATATATATATATATATATATATATATATATATATATATACGTTTTTCCGAGATTTCTCTCTTTCGTATGCCGTAGATAGCTACCATATTTTTCCCTCCTCGAATCTAGTATACAGAGATTTTCCGTACTTGACTGGATTTATTATGCTTTAACCGAGAGAAGCGCTTAAAATGCTTCGTTTGGTTTACCACCGCGCCTTTCATTTCAAAACAACAGCTCGCACAGTCTGTATAATAAGTATTACCGCGTTTTATTAAGGTTCACACGATAGGTATATGTTCTGTATTTGTATATTATTCCATTTTCTATCTTATTTTAATATTTATTTATAATCATATTTTTTATTTCTTTTTATTAATTGTATGTATACGTAGCTATTAGTATTTCTTGCATATTTTTTAAATTTTAATAAAAAATATTATAATATTTATTCATAATATTTATTTATGCATATTTCTTATTATGATGTTATTTTAATCAGAATTTTATTTTTTAGGTCCGATTTACATTAACGCTCTGCTCTCACTCAGATATCACTCCGTTCCAGGTTCGATAAAATATTCTTATACAATAAACAATGAGTGTATTCACATCATCGCTCTGATATCGGTCCGATATCAGTCACGGTTGGCTCTCGCTCCAATGTCACTCCAATATCAATACCACTCAGGTAGTATTTTATCGAAGCGATATCAGTCTTGTTATGGCTTGTAGCCACAGTGTAAACACTTTTTTGATTCCACTCCACTCCGCTTGCATTCAGTTGTTATGAAAAGATATTTGTATCGAACTGAGACCGAACTGGGATTGTACCCAGAGCAGCATTATAATGTGAATAGATAACGAATAGGTACCAGCATGATATCGGCACTGTAATGTGAACACAACAATATTATATCGAATCGGGAGCGTAGTGATATCGGAGTGAGAGCAGAGCGTTAATGTAAATCGGACCTTAAAGTTACCTTCGGTGTTCTTCGTACTTTTACGAAACAGAGTTTTGAACAATCCTGCAGATTAATCTGAATAATGCAATAATTTTTATATTTTATTTTCACTTGCCAATTAATTTTTAATAAAATTTAAAATTTAAAGCAAATAGAAAAACGAACTTTTTGATGCTGTAAGTCACATAAAGTCCAAAACAATAATTTTACAGTAAAAACAATTTAAATATTCATTGACTAAAAAATAAAAAACTTTTAGGAATGTAATTTACTTATAAACCCTTATAGAAAAACGTAAGTTGACTTGTACTGAAACTTTGGACTTAATTGGTTCATTCCATCTGCTCTAAAAAAATTGAAAATTTTTGTAGGAAAAATGAAAATTTCACTCGCGAGCTAACTAATTTTCACAATCGAATCTAAATTAGAGCCAGATGATATCAGGATAGAGATTTTAGTACAGTAACTTAAATTTCTTGAAAGTATACACTTAAATCGTTTCTATAACGTAGAATTTTAAAAAAATTAATTATATGACATCATTATGTCTTTAAAAATCTTCAAAACCATAAAATTTTATGACTCTCGGATAAATTCTAGGCTAATTTTAAATTTTTAACACTGCTTTATCTATTTCTAACAAATTTTATAATGCAAGATTAGACGAAAACTGACTTCGACAAGTTATCCTCTTCGAAATATACTTTTGCTCGAATTGCCTCAGTAGCAGAAATATTCAAGCCTAAATCACATTAACATTAAAGAGCACTATTTTGTGATCGACATAAATACAAATACACATTATAGTAACTCTTCACCCTCCAAATAACTCCCTAACATTGTCATAAGCATTAAATAAAATACATATTCTTTGACATTTTATACATTCTTACACCTAACAATATGAGAGACTAAATACAGAACATATAAATTTAGTTTTCATTTTATAATAATCGTAATTACTACGTTTCTTGAACTGCATTTCAAACGTGCAAGCAAAAATCGAAACAATCTTACTTACAATATGCATACTTCTTGCTTCATTTTCACCTTAGAGAGATTAATATTAGTAACAATATGCATTTTCTTCTTCAATAAGAACATTGTTTAAGTCAGATACAGTAGCGTACAGTAAAAGTTCAACAATTTATAACATATATATTCTGTCCTTCTATAAAATATAAGCAACGAATAGAGCAGTACAGTTAGGGCCGGATTTACCGCCTGGAAACATCACTCACATAAACTTTTCCGTAAAAAAAAAAAAATAAGTAATGAGCAAAAAAGAAACATTTCTTAGTAACCTTTTTACTATTTCCTACAAAGAATACAATGACGAACAAAAAAAAAAAAATACCAAATTACCCCATTGTGTTGCAAAGTTTGCCGCCTTGCTAAAAATTTTCCGCCCTGGATACTAGCCTCGCATGCGAATACTTCAGTCGAATTATTAAACTGATATGCTTTCATTTCTTGTGGATTTTGATTCCAACCTGATAGCATTTAATCTTCGGCTCGGTTTTGTTATTTGATTCGCACATTTATCTACAACCGTGCCTCGTTCAATAAACTTCTATCCATGGATTCTATCCTTCGAACTGGTTACGAGATCGCCATAGAAGCTTTCCCTTCGGTCGTGTGGTCTTAACCACCCTCGCAATTTTTTTTGTCGCAGTGAAGATTTTTATAAAACTTTAGCAATATTTTAAATGTTCCAAAAAAAATAATTTCTTAGTTTTGTTCACTTGATTTTTTAGTAGTTGTTTTGTAGTCATACTTCTAAGCATGATGCCAGTGATCCCTACGTTATTCATCTTCTAGGTTATCCATAATATCTCCATCTTGACCTTGGATGCAGCAAGGGTTCAGTTAATCGAATTATACATAAGCAAATTTGACTGTAAGTGTTAGTTCTATAAGTTTCTAACCTGTAATCGTTATTCAACCAAAACAGAAGAGAGACTAAACACCAAAATTATACTGTTCATTTTTTTATGTGCTCCATTGTACCTTGTGTTCAGTTCGTTAGGTTACGAATATATGTTATGAACACTTTGAATATTATATTGTTAATATGTAATATTGTAATGTACACATCCACACAATATATAGATATGTGTACATATTTCCCCGTACCTCCATTCACATATAAGGTTACATAATATGTAATTGTAATAAGACATGTTTCAAGTTTTTGTTGCGATTCATTTTATTCACAAGTTTTGTGTTACTTCTAGAAACATCTTTGCTTACTTTGCTGCATTTAATTTCTGTGTATGTTCAGTAGTAGTAGACATTATTAGATAGGTGGAGGTAGAACAAGTTACTTGTATCGTAGGTAACTGTACGTATATCACCTAAACCCAAGTTAGCTAGCTTACCAAGAGAGAGAAGTGGTGGGGATGAGAGTGGGGGAAGACGACGAGATGTAAAGTAGAAGTAACGAGGTTTATATGGGATGTAGGTAAAATATATTTAATATTTTTATAGTAAACGGCAATTAAAATATTGAGAAAAGTATGGAAAAAAGTTTTGGATTTTTGAATTATTTTTTAAAAAATTATTTTGAAAATCATCTGATTTTTCTACCCATGGTCCAGTGTTTTTCAACCTGTGAGTCGCGAAACCAATCTAAGAGGGTCGCAGAACTTTAAAAATAAAACCACTCTAGTTCAATATATGATATCTAATAAAGAGAAGGTTAATTAATGGTTATATTAATATGAGAGTTTCATACTTTTGCGCGATAAAGTTTCAAAATTGCGACTTATTTTCAATAACAGTAAATCCGAATTTTAAATAATTGTCGCCATATAGACACTTTTTCTTTGGTTTTGTTTTATTACTCTCATTGGAACTTGAAGTTGACGGTTGTGCATATGTTTCCAAAAACTTATCCATTTTCAATAATTACATTGAGCATAGAATTTTGAATATTAGACAATAATAAGTGAGCAACTACTAAACAAGGTAATTCAATAAATTTAAACACTAACGCGAGTTCACAACTGACGACCGTCGTGTGTGCGCATGTCACTTTTTACGCCACGTGCGCCTTCAGAAGCTACTGTAAGTCGTCAATTTTGATGTCGATATAAAAATACGCCTGTTTCAAGTCCTTAATTACGTATTTAATCGATACCTAACTATAAAAATAATTAATAATGATGAACGGATTCGATATTTATAACATAAAAAAATAAAAGTTGGTAATAGCGGAGGGTAGGGGGTCATGAAATATTTTTCCATACTTAGGGGGTCGCGCTATGGAAAAGGTTGAAAAATACTGCTCTAGTCTATCAAGTGACCTAGCCTGCTTAGCCACTGCCATTGACCGGTAGGTTCGTTGTGTTTTAACAGTTTTGAGTTTTAATAGTTTAAAAGTGTGCTACCACCAAATTTTATTCAGCTACCGCCAAAGTCCCTGTTAACTAATGACATTTTTAAATATTACTAGTAAATTCTAGAAAAGAAGGTTGTATTGGAAATTTTTTTTCTCGATAACGAATGTTGCATTCAATATGAAACTTTTTAAACGTGACCTGAGGTATACAATTTTTTTTTTCAATTTAAAACACAAATTGGCAACGCTGATGCAGATCCAACACAGATGCTTTTTTTCCGGGAAGTTCATTATGAGCAGCATAACAATTTTCAAACAGTAGCCAAAGCATTTTTTCATTGTTTACATTATTTCTACTAAGACGGTGCACAAGATTATTAAAGAATATTGACTTATCTAAAAATGGTTTAACAGAACCAGTTTAACAGAAAATAAATAAATTTGAAAATCAATAAAAAAATCAACTTTAATTTGTTTATAAAAAAAAAATATTTGTTAAGGAATTTAGAAAATTGTGTGTACCTATAGATAAAATTTCAAGTCAATTAGATAAAAATTGCTAAAATTATGTTGCCCATCGTTTTGGGAAACGTCCCTTCCAGAAAAATACATGCAAAGTTTCAATACGTGTGTATCGTTTTGTGTTTTTATACCTATCATTAACGCTATCTGTGAGTTATTTATAGAAACCTAACTGACGTATAATGAAAAAAAGTTATCAACCAAGCCAAAAGAAACTAAGGAGCGGCGTTTTTGAACGTTTTCAACTGCTCGAAGTCGAGTCATTTCAGGAATCGGGTTCAAAACAATTTTTAAAATATTTTTTATTACTCATGCGGGAGAAGTACTAACTTGGCGCATACATTTCTGTACGCAAAATAGCTGTTTGCCTACTGTACTCTTCCCGCATAAGTTACTTTCCACACGCAAATTGACAATAAAACACGCAAAATTTAATCAAAACACGCAAAGCCGCCTCTTAATTTTTCATTTAATAAATATTTCATAATTATTTCTATAGAAACCACCAACAAAGTAATTTAAACGATAATTAATTCAGAAAAAAAAAGACGAACACAAAAAAATATTATTTTAAAAAGTAATAAAAATGTCAAAAGTAGTGATAATAATAGAAAAAAGTATGTGGAATTCGTAATAAAAAATAGTATGTGCAACTCGTGCGGGATTGTCGATTGCCCCACTCAAGCGAATGAGCGCACGAACGCAGTGAGTGCGCTCAACTTCGCTTTCGTGGGCAATCGACAATTTCCCGCACTTATTGCACAATATACTATTCCACAATTATAACAAAGAATGATTTTTTTTTTTGCAAAATGAAGTAACGTCTTAAATTCTTCAATTGATCTATACCTTAGTCAAAAATAACATCTCTTTTCCGTCAATCTATATATGAATCCTATAACGCATCTTCTATTTTATGAATTACAATTCTATATTATTTGACGTTTATTAATATCCTCGGCTAGGAAAGGAGTTGATTACGATACATTGTACAAGGATATGTTGTATATGTAACATATATCCGTGGTGCAACATATATATTTTATATGTTGTATACATATATATATATATATATATATATATATATATATATATATATATATATATATATATATATTTCTAACATAACACAGCCTGAGTATATGTATATATTCCGCTAAGATGCTGATTGTACAAGTCAGCTATATGTATATGCATGTAATGTAGCGCAAGCAAGTGTAGTCTACGACTAATTAGAACCTCTAGAAACTCACCATTCATCTGTCTGTCCGTCTCTCAGCCCTGGCATCATACCCCTCACCTAGTTTAACACCCTCACCGCTTTCATCATCCCCTTTCTCACCCCTGTGATTATTCTGTCTTACCGTACATTATTTCCACTTACATTGCCAGCGAATGAACAAATTTGTGAACTTTTCTTGGTACGGTAATTATTCAATGAGTTCGATAGGGGATCAAATGGGAAATCGGCTATCGGTAGAAATTTTACGGGTGGATTCTAAGAAGAAAGCTTTGGCGGACAAGTAACTCTTTTTGAATTGGCGAGGTACTGAAAAAGAATTCTTTTGGGCTTGGCAGAAAACGAAATGTTATCGAAACGCGAAAATCATAAGCGTTTTCCAGTTGTGGCATTATTGAAGCGAATCTTTGGGAATAGCATTACATAAGAAAATTAGCCATATCAAGCAGAAATGCTTCGAATTTTTCTTTTTCCTTTTTCCCGTTAACAATTTTTCTTCGTACACGTTTTCTGAGGGTGAAACTGAACGGTTTTTTTTTTGTAAAATTTAAAATAAATATTTATTGTATCAATTGAATAAACTTTCGGGTAATTATTGAGCTTTTTGCCAGTTTTGTAAATTTATTCAACATAAATAATTTTTATAACTTTTATACCATTTTTCGTACTTATGGGAATATGTTTTCTTTGTGTCTAGAAGTAAAATTTTTTGTGTAAATTTGATCACTGTTTAAGAAAATTTCGAGAAATCACTCGAATGTTTCAAATGTCTCTAAGTATTAATAGTAGCTCATAAGTAATGATATCTACCTACTTATTTTTTTTAAAAAACAATTTTTAATAAAAAAGCCAAAAATTAAGCGAACTAAAACACTTCCTAATTGAGTCCCCACATAGAAGTTTGTAGAACACTTGTCCCTGAATATAAAACATGAAGTACATGCTAACAAATCCGGCCCAAATATGCAATATTATGCAAAAATTATTTAGGTAACCAGTCATGATGTCCAATAACTAATAGTAATAAGCAAAATTAGGCTTACTCTTGTAGTCTTGCCTTGGTCTTGAATTTTTTAGAATAACAAGTCCAAAGTATTATAATACCGTCCACAATCTAACAAGCAAAAGAAACCGCAGAGATTTATCAGATTCTTAGACCAAAGTTAAGGTTTACAAGACCAAGACAAGATCCAGATTTTGTATGTGCCAACAAGGTCAAGACTAAGATTATACTGAGAGCCTTGCAGGGCCGTAACTAGGCTGCGGCAGCCGGGGTATTGCCCCCGGGCCCCCAGCCAAAGAGGGCTCCCAAGAGAATACAAAAAATTTCAAATTTCTAAATTTCTTGGCAAATTTTATGGGCGTAGGAGCCCCGAATGTACTTTCTGCCCCAGGGCCCCTGAAGACCTAGTTATGGCCCTGGAGCCTTGGTATTGATCCCCATTTGCTCATAGCCACACACAGCACCACAAAGAAATCCCAAGAAATTATAAGAAAAATGTTGCGCTCACTAAGAATAACACTGCCGGCTTCCTCTTGCTTTGATCCAAGGGCCAGGTAAAATGTATAAAACTCAGTTTTATATTCAGTTTTATCACAATAGTTTTTCAAATCCTATTGAATTTTTTTCAATTTAATTTGTTCACAAACAGTTGGGTCAGGATTCTGCCATTGATTTGGTTTTGAAAATTTCTCTGTAAGTATCCTATCAGCCAGGATTTAGTATCCTGGCCCCTCAGTCTATTTTAAGAAACGGCAAACTACCAACTATTTTAAATAACAAAATATGTTGTATAGCACCTCATTTCTATAATATATTCAACCTAACTACCTACCAACATCACATGCATATTTTACCTCAACAAACATTTCTTTAACTGTTCATCGCCCAACCAATTCTTACGATTACCTATACTGACAGTGTACGTACTAACTGACTGCATGACTCCCATATATTTTGGAATGCAAATCAACCCCTAATTTTAATTTTACGTATATTAAAATCTAACATCACCCAACATATCACCCATATACAAACAGCTGCTAACATTACTACGACAAAACTTACGTGTAAAATCATCGTCTCAAGTAAAAGTAATCATTTGTACATGGGTGGCCGGGTGGGTGAGGGGTGATAATGTGGGGTGATGGTACGATTATAATGATAAGGGTGAGTTTGTCGTCACATTTATCATATGGTGATGGTGTATATGTCATCCTTCATCAATTAAATATGTGTATGTATGTATGTATGTATGATGACTTCTCTTTGGGGTACGGGGTGTGTTGGGGGGAAAAGGGGGTGGAATTGGAGGTGTCGAGTGTGTGTTTGTCATACACAATGTGGAAATAATAGCAATCGAAAAAAAAAATGTCTAAGAATTTGATTTCAATTTTTATTCAATTCAAAGAATAAAATAATATTATTTTAATATTTTTTTCATCCTCTTTCGCTAATTCCCCCTTTCTTTGCTGATTTATTTGTCATTATATACTTATGTGATTCTTATTTGCATATGAGACAGGAAAAAATATTTTGGAAACAAAGGAGAACTTTAATGCGAAAATGCATTTTATTTGGTATGGAAACGAAGTAAGTAATTTAATCTTCGTTTGAATTTTCTTATTGTCAGAGAGAAATTATTCCTACTCTATTATTTCTACTTTATACCCTAGACCCTGAGTTCACGATTCGGCTTTACTTGATTCCTGGCCACAGTCGCATTTATAATTCTCCCATTCATGGGTCCAACATTTGTACAAGCCAAATATAAATTTTATTATAATTTTTTGTGGAAAAATATAGGATTTCGAATGAACCTGAACCTTGGTGGAACCATATGATATGATAAATTTTCCTCCTACTTCCAGATTTTTTTCAGGATGTTCTGTACCTAAACCTGAAAAAACCTTCGATTCAGGTTTTTTAGTCATGCTATTCTACGGATACAGCCTGATCAAAACCATAGAGTAATAGAGACAACATATCTATGCCTACACTACTGGAACCAGTGTAACATGTAAGAGATAGACAATATGTTGTATACACACACTGGGTTTACATTGTATTAGTGCGATTTTGTGTATTTGTGTGAGTAACGCAGATAGTAGGGGCGGTCACGTGGCTCAGTTATTGCATTTATAGCTATGACTGGCTATGACAGCATACGCATGTACTAGGGGATGTAACAATACCAACAACAATCAAGTCCATTATCGTGTGATTGATCTTCAATCATCGACTGCTACTGACAAACTGACAACTAAGAAGCCTAATGAGCACAGAAGTACACACTCGTGATGTCAGAAAAGAGATAGTTGCGGGGTCTCTGTCCTCTGTGATCAAAACATTCGCATTTAAACGTAGATGAAAAATATTACGTCGTCACCGGATCCTAAATTTTGTCGCCCGGGCTTATAAAATCCATTTTAAAATTCTGTCTTGTTTCCTGACTATTAATTTTTATAAAATAGATGTGATAATATGAGCCTAAAAGAGTTTTCGAATTATTCAGAGAAGTTTTTTCAGATCAAAAGTAAGGGAATTTTTTTTACTGTCCGGAAAAACCTATAATTAGTTTATATTTCTATAATTTTTTTTGTAGTTTAATAGTACTCAATTATGCGTAGTTTTTGACTACCCACGCGTAGATCATCCGTGGTCTGTACTCGATTATACCTACGCAGAGTCGTTGACTAACTGGAATTTTTTAACCCAAGGTAATAACCCAAGAACATTATCTAACTAAACCAGATCGCTACCTCTCTATGTTACACACCTATGTAAATTCATTCTTACCCCAAATATAATTGCTTAATTAAATTCATACAATTAATTTTATGTCAGTATATTATACTATCTTCAACACGGATGTATCTGTTTCTACGTATACACTACCAATCAAAAATTTAGGACCAGCAAAACGGTATTACCTAGTTTATATTTTATACGAAGTTTATGGGTATTTTTCATCAAATGTCGAAATTTAAGTCCCGAGCCATTCATACTAAGTTGTCTGGATTTATCATCAATGTAACAATTTTATCAAATTACTAGGTACCTGCACTAATATTTTTACAAGAAAAAATATAGATAATATTTTCATTTTTATTACTCTGAAAGTCATTCCCTCATCTTGTCCCTTGGTCCAAAATCAATAATAAAAAATTAAAAAGACACATATATGTTAATATTGTTGTAAATTTAATACTACTAAAATATTCGATAATAAGTGTTGAATATATAGTTAAACTTTTATTGCTCAAAAATAAATATGTATAAAATGTAATTCTATTTAAACATATGTCCCCCTCACCACGTTTCAAATATTCGATTTATGATCGCAACGTCTGAAATTTTTGAACGCACATTTAAGTTTTTAAAAATTGGCAATACTGCTAAATAATGTCAAAATGGCGAATTTTCGTAATACCGAAACAAGTTGCTGCAAAAAAGTATTTGATTTAAATAGTTAAAACGTTACAATTATCTCTATCATTCCTTCACTGTTTATATTTAACGGTAAGTCATTGTATTATTCGAATGTCTTGATTTTTATTGTGTTTTGGGAAGTACAATACATTTACAAAATGCTAAATCAATTTAAGGTTATGTACGATTGTACGATTGATTTCAGTGCCGTTTGTTCAAATCCGTCATTCTCTCACAGTCATTCCCTCATACTAGACATGCTGTATTAACCGTTTTGGGCACATTTAAAACCTATATTTGAGTGGAAAAACACGAAAATTAGCTATAAGGGGATTGCATATGTTGAGTGACGGGCCTGTTACTCAATATAAAATAAATACATGTTTGAAATAATCTGTCGTAATTTAAAAGTAATTCACCCAGAAATTAACTTCTTGTGGCACTGTTCAGAGCTAAAGAATCGCACCTGATGGCGTGGGAGAAACTCTGAAAAGAACAGCTGATAAAACTGTAGCCGAAGGTCACAACATCTTAGACTTGAATGCGTTGAAACATGTTCTTCATACCAGGTGTCCATCTATTTTATTATTTGAAGTAACCACTCTAGATATTTCTACATAAATATTGAAGACCATTATTTTTAATAAACCTCATTCAAGAAAAACTTTGTATTGCTGCGAAAAAACGATATATTTTTCGTAAATTTGTTTTATGAAATCCAAAATGAAATTTTGACATTTGATGAGAAATACCCTTATACAAAATAATTATGTGAAATTTTGGCGGGCACTGTATGTAGGAACATACAATTATTGGGGTGTTCTAATATGTCGACTTACTTCACTTTCTTATCTTATTTAAACTGGTACACAGCCTTCACGTACGTCATACAAGTACACATTAAAGCACATTTATGTCTTGTATGTCGTTGCTCTACTAGCTCTGACTAACTGTCTTAATGTACCACTACAAGGGTAACAGACATAAAGCACTAATTTCATCACATTTTGTATAATTACCATACAGACATACATTATTGTAAATATTATTTTGCGGTAACAAATTGGTTATGTGTAATATATTACCATTATGTTTTTGGTAATGTAATACATTAAGTTGCATACCGGTATAAAACAGTAGAAGAAAAGATATAAGTCTTTGGCGTCTTTATTTGGAAGAAATTATTCTGGAAAAGTTTGAAAAACAAAGTTGTCCCAATTCAAAGGAAGGCGAAGCCATGTACGCAGTGCTTAGGAATTAAAAAAAAATAAATAAATAAGAAAACAGTTTGTGTCCAGAAAAACCGAGGTGTTTTGTGGCCAAAAAATTAAGCTTTCAGAGCCAGCCATATCGAATTTTTCAATGAAATTTAGTTAGTTGTTGAATGATTTCCTAATAGTATATTGTGCAGTAAGTGCGGGAAATTGTTGATTGCCCACGAAAGCGAAGTTGCACGAAGAAGCACGAACATAGTGAGTGCGCACATTCGCTTGAGTGGGCAATCGACAATCCCGCACGAGTCGCACATACTATTTTTTATTACGAATTTCACATACTTTTTTCTATTATTATTACTATTTTTGACATTTTTATTACTTTTTAAAATAACATTTTTAAGTGTTCGTCTTTTTTCTGAATTAATTATCGTTTAAATTACTTTGTTGGTGGTTTCTATAGAAATAATTATGAAATATTTATTAAATTAAAAATTAAGAGGCGCCTTTGCGTGTTTTGATTAAATTTTGCGTGTTTTATTATCAATTTGCGTGTGGAAAGTTACTTTCCACACGCAAAAAAGTATGTGGGAAGAGTACAGTGAGCAAACAGCTATTTTGCGTACGGAAATGCGTACGCCAAGTTAGTACTTATCCCACATGAGTAATAAAAAATAATTTTCCTTACTTTTTCTCCTTGAATTTAAAGCTAGTTGAGTTTCGAATAAACTCACATCATAAGAGGAATAGTAAACTTAATTTCTCTGTGAATTTATAAACGCTTCTACCGTCTTAAGGAATACAGTATTATAATACAGTAATAATACAGTATTATAGTATTATATAGTATAATACTGAATCGTATAGTAGACCAAGTGGTCGGAAAACGACATTTCGTATTGCAAGATCTAAGTTAGTTTAACTAAGGGTAGAAATGATTTTAGGCTGCAAGAATTATACTTAATTTTTCAAAAATACTTTTGAAAATTTCCCTAATGCTGAAAGTGTTGATATTTATTTGAATTATATGGTAGACGAAGTGGTCGGAAAGCGACATTTCATATTACACGACTAAGTGTTATTTTAGTTGTTGGTGGAAATAATTCCTGGTTAAAAGAATTATATTTAAAATTAAAAGACTGCTCTTTAACATTTCTCCAATGCTGAAGAAAATTGTCGATATTTACTTAAATTACATGGTAGACTAAAAATAAGTGATCGGAAAACGACTTTGAAGATTTACTTAATGCTTAAAAAAGTGCCGATATTTATTTGAATTATCTGGTAGGTCAAATGGTCGGAAGGCGACATTTCATATAATGTCATTTCAACTAACGGTGAAGGTTAAAGATTCTAATTTGCAAAAATTATTTTTAAAATTAAAAAATTGTTTTGAACCATTTCTGCAATGTTCCAATTTCAAATATTATCGAGTGCTTGTGAAACACTACTACGTATGACAGACTTTTGTCTGCATTTTAACACACGTAGTATTCATATGTTCACTTATCGTTCAGCTAAACTGAAACTTTAAGCACTCGACTTCCTTGGTTAACATGACCAAAAACCATATATGTAAATTTAAAAATCACAAAGTGATTGAAAAAATTATCCGGATCGGCCGGGAATCGAACCCAGGATCCCCTGGTAACTAGCCAGGTGTGCTATCCATTACACCACCGGTCCTTTGCTCGACAGGCGTCCGATACAGACAACATTCAATCACCTATGTGTATGTGCTCTCTGTAATGCGAGAAGCATCTACAATTTTTCGATAATATTTGAAATTGAAAAATTGTAACTGCTTCTCAATAATTTTTTTAATCACTTTGTGATTTTTAATTTACACATTTCTGCAATGCTTAAGAAAGCGTCGACATTTATCTAAATTGCATGGTAGACAAAGTGGTCTGAAAATGACATTTCATATAACACGATCTAATGTTATTTCAAACTGTCATTGCTAATTCTTTTTAAAATTAACAAATTGTGCTTAAGCATTTCTGTAATGCTTAAGAAAGCGTCGATATTTGTCTAAATTTCATCGTAAACCAAGTGGTCGAGGAACGACATTTCATATTACACGATCTAATGTTATTCCAACTAAGGGTGCATAAAAATGATTCCAGATTACAAGATATCTATTCAAAGTTAAAAAGATTGCTTTTAAACATTTCTCTTATGCTTAAGAAAGTGTCCATGTTTATCTGAAATATGGTTTCGAAAAACCACATTTCATATTTAAAATTAAATGTAAATTAGGGATGATCGATATTCATCGATGGTAGAAAAACATCGAAGTTATGTCCTCGATAACACAGACACATCGATGTCACGGGAATAATATCGAAACATCAATATTACTCTAAGCTATCCAGTATTTAAAAAGTCCTGTAGCTGATTTAAAACAAGATCTATTACTTTATGGCAAGTTCTAAGAACCGCTTATCCAAACTTTTCCAAAAAATTGCCTTTAAATATTTGTGTTGCACAGCAACTTCAACAGCTTCAGAGAGGCATTTTTAAAAAAACTGGGCAGCATTAGTATCAACAAAGGAACAGATTAAAAGGGAAACTTCTAACAAAGTGACTTTTTTGCAAAGTGTACCAAATAAATACTGGCAATGTTAATTTTTAATAATTAAAATAATAGATTATAATGGTTGTTTATTTTGCTATACATAAACATCGATGTTTTTGAACATGGATGTTTTTCTTTCGATATATATCGTATGTCGATACTCTTGAATCAATGTTGACGTCGATGTCAACATCGATGGTATTCTAATATCGATCATCCCTAATGTAAATATATAAATGTAATTTAGAAAACTAGTGATGGTTATATAACCGATTCGCGCAAAATTATCCAAGCTTTTATCAGACCGTGACAAAAAATGTTGAGAAACGCTGCTACCGTTGCCTAAAAACCGATTTATGTTACATTTTCAGTTTTCCATGTTACTTATTGTAATTAAATCCATTTTACTTATTGTAATAGCTGAATTCTCCTTAAAGAAAATTTCACTAAAAAGAATCCTATGGCACTTTTTTAGAAAGTAATAAATATATTTCACAAATACATCCTCATATATCTGACAATTACATCCTCATATATCTGTCATTGTTTTTCACATGTATATTTTGTACGTGTAGCTTGGCATAGGTGGGTACATATAATTTATAATAATAATGTCGTTTATGAATGTGTTAAGTGTTTAAATGCCTAATTAGATGTGTGGCGGAACGCAAAATGATTCCTACTTGTAGCTACGTGTAATATATCATTCAATATCATTTACATATACAGCAAGAACAGAGGTAGAGGCACTTATAATATATAGACACATGTATATGTATTAGAAATTTGACATAGCAAAATATGTACTTACATATTTGTAGATATTTACAAAGAGTTCGACGAAAATTTAGTTTTGATGTTAAGATCAGTAAAAAAAATATGAGTGTGCTAAAAATATTTTCAAAATTTGATCGAAATAAGACTATTAATAAGTAATATATCAGAATTTAATGGGATTTCACGACCGGGCCAATATCATCTAGTAACCAATGCGTAACATTTTTCAAAAACAATCAAAAGCTTACCAACTTGTGCCACCAGATGGACGACAAATAAATTGAAAACTAAAATTATATAAAATATTAAGGAAACATTAAATATACAAAAATGAATTAAAATTAGACCAAAATACCCCTTCGTTTTATACTTGACTCCAAATTCCACCACACTTCTCTTCCGGAAGGTATAAATTTAATACCTTCTTGAGTATTTTGGTCTAATTTTAATTCAATTTTGAAAACCAAAATTGTTCAGGAATCTCTAAACCGCAAAAGGCGCGTGAAAGTTTTCATATTTCAAAAGTGATCGCAATGCTACCGCTACTTTAATAGCCTCGGAAGCAGTTCAGATAATTCGTAGCCACAGATAAAGTACACTTGCACAATTATCACTAATGTTGCTCATTCAAAAGCACTCACAATGCTTTTGCTACTTTAGTAGTCTCGGAAACAATTTAAGAATTTTAAAATAAGATAAAAATCTGTAATGTAAAACCGAAATAAGCTGATACTTTCAAACTGTCACTCTACCCATAATATACAAACACAAACACATTCATTCCGATAATATTCCGTCCTACTTTACCTACCTATCGTAATTTAAAGACACCGACAAAGAAACTGATATAGCGCTTGTTGCTCCTCAAGTTAACTCAAGGTAACTCATTGCAATCTGACTCTATGTGTGTAACCTTACCATAACTACCTCACCCGCTTACTGTTCCTTGTATAAAATTAATGGTTTTGGCCCTCTAGTGTAAGTGTTTAACGAACGTCGCTAATAAATCATAAAACGCAATGCAGAACAAGTTATTAGTAAGCGGTAACCGATGCTTTATATGTTAGAACGACACATTACCGACCCGAGCGACCCAAAGGACGACTTATTTCCTATAGCGAGTAACCGAAACACAAACATAAGAGCTCCCCTCCCCCGCTGCTGTTGCTCGTTCCCGACAACATGAGGAGGAGGAGTGGGTATTGTGTGACCGGTCGAGGGTAAATATTTCATGTTTTATAAATCATATTTTAAACCTACATATTCTCTGTAGTTCTCTCTATAAATTACTGTTTTAGGAATATCATATTATGTCTTATTTTAGGAATTGTTATAGGTATAAGTATAGGGGTATAATAGAATTTAAGTAGTTGAATAAGAATGTTAGGCTATTTAGTTGGATTTCATTATTTAATTGAAATTTTTTTTCTTTCCATATAATAAGAAAATTTGGGTGCTCTGACCACTGCTTGAAGTTGTCTTTTACCAGTGGAATAATTACTGTAATTTTGTTTCAAATTTATGACTTGCCTTGCAAGAATGAAACTGCTAACAACTAGATCAGGCTTTAGTAACCACCCTATTAAGTAATATAAAGCGACCCACTTGGGTTCTGCAAAAGGGGAGACCACAGAGGACAGAGAAAACATTACTATCTCTGTACTACTGCTACCTGCGTAGACAAAAAATCCCTTCCACTACTCCCCACTACGTTTTGTAGGTATACACTGTTTGTAGTGATGTGGGTTTGATGTTTGCTTGTGTGTGCGTGTTCACACACATAACTTTATAACACGTATTAGCGGACAGAGCAACGTGCAGTTTAAGTAACAAGGGTCATAATAATACATAACAATTGTCGTGCATTCGGTGACCGACACCGAACGACTAAATGCCTTAAGCTATGACAGACCAACAAATGACTCCAAGCGATCGACACTTTATTAATTTTAGTTTGCCTCTAATGTTCTATGAGGGGAGACAATTCAGTTTTTGCTAATCAATAAATAAAATTTTTATTTTTGATATTATTTCAAGTATAGGGGCGTGAATTAAAAATTTACAAAAATTTTTCAATCTTTCAAAACCGTAAATAAAATCACCGAGTGACAAAATTAGAAGTGAACTTTTGAGTGTTGTTTTCATTTTTACTAAAATTAGTCATGTACTAGAAAAGACACTTGCTGATTCAGTTATATTTCTAAAATGAATTCTGTTTCTTAAGAGCAAAACTTAAAAGATCGCACTCAAGTTATCGTAATTCAACCAATTACCCTACTTCAAATCAATTCCTTAAATTTAAAACAAATTTTTTTTTGATTTGGTGACGTCAATGAGTCTACTAAAATTTTTTTATGTCTTAGGGAACGTTCTAGAAAGTAAGTAGGTTCATTTTTTTCTTAAAATTGTAATGTCAAAAAGAAAAATTTACCTCATCCTAATCTGAGAGGTGAATTTATCCTCGTTATATTAGAAAAATAATAATCAGTCTTTATAGTTTTTGGTATTTTAGAAAAATGGTACCGAATGAGTTAATAAACAAATAATTAGTATTAATTTTCCCATTTTTAAAGAACGTAATCCTTAAAATCAAATTTAAAGAATGGGGGTCAATAAGATAGGTGTATTTTCCCATAAAGAGTTTTAGGTTTTTATTCATATATATGTTAATTAAGGGTAAGTGTATTTAAGACAAAAGCCAAATAAGTTCAAATACTTTAATACATATGTAGCAAGAAAAGATCAAAGGGTTTCGCCGGGTAAGCATATGGGATTTCGGCCCAGCGACTTTTTCGACTATTCTTTTTCATGAATGTTGCTTATGGTGAGTAAAGTTCGAAAATATAGGTATTAGACGTCTATCCCCTATATTATCAGAGATATGGGAGTAACAACCCTTAAATTTAAAATTTTTTTTCTTCAAAACTATTGAATATAATTAGATGAAATTGGCAGAAGATGTTGATATAAAGTACCTTTATATTATACAATTTTTTTATACTCGTATGACGTCATTTACTACGTTAAAATAATAATTGAATTTTTGAGGATGCGTGTTATAGATCAACCCCTTGAGTCACACCATCCAAACAAATATATGTTATTTCGCTCTAACATAGTTATCGTGTGTAGAAATTTCAGCAAGGTCAGACTGGTGGAAGAGGTCTTAAAAAAATATAAATTCAGGTTAAGTAATAATAAGACACCACCATGAAAAAAACCAAGGTCGTGATCTGTATGACTGACTATGGTATTTCTATGCATTTTTCAACGTTGAGTACCTACGAATCTGAGGTTAAAAAAGTTCTTATACCCCTTAAATTTTTGTATATTTAATTTAAAAAAAAATTCCACAGTTATTACTAGAGAGCGGAATTTGCATATTTTGCATATCGATAAGTTCTGGTCATATATCAATAAAACTTCGGATGTATCCGAATCTGCACTTTCCGAGTTGATTAAGACTATTTAAAATTTGCATATTTTGCATATTTGACAAAATTCTGCATATTTTCAAGTTTTTTGTATAAATATGCATATTTTCATCAAATTTAGCACTTTTTATAAAAGAGATACAAATTTTCTTAACAAAACATAGAATTATGCTTTGCTATTTTACACTGAAATTAGCAGAATAATTCTTGAAAAATAAATATTTAGTACCTACTCCTAAAGTTTTGGCGTGCAAGAAAAAAATATAGCAGTTTTATATTTACAAATTTTATCAAACTCACTTAAAGATTATTGACGATTACGCGATATCGCATGATAGAGTTACTTTACAATATGGCCAATCACACGATATCGTGTGCCAAATATAAGGACCTACTTATTTAACATAAAATATTTGGCCATCTCACAAAGTCTATATTTTTAGCTTGGCAATGAACGTGTTAATACCAAAAACATTTAAAAATAAAAAAATTTGGAAACAGAAGCGTTAATATTGCTTTTGTTCTTGAAGAAAATTTTGTTCCAAAACGTTTTGTAACGGAGCTTGCAAAAAATTTATGTAAAATCCCAAAAATAAAGATGTTACTAATTCAGTAAATTCTTGGATAAAATCTATCCCAGAACTTCAATTTGATACAAGAACTAACACTGCTTTCTGTAAAGTTTGCGGAAAACTTGTAAGCAGGGCCGGATTACCCACTAGTCCTATCTAGGCGTACGTTTTTTTTTTGCGGGTCAGTTATTTTTTTTAGGAAAAAAAAAAAGTAGGAAAAGTTACGATTTTTTCTTTTTAAGCAAAAGACAGGCAAGTACCTTATGCTCTTATTTCTGTTTTAGATTTTAGAAAAAATTCTATTTTTGTTACTTTACATTAAAATTATTGCCTACATCAAAATTATTAAGCCCTATTTTTACATTTATTACTGCATATTTGTGCATATTTTTAAAAAATTGGTGCATATTTTGCCATAAACTCGTGCATATTATATTGCATATTTTTCAATATTTTTGTGCATACAATTCCGCTCTCTAGTTATTACTTATGTATAGGCAGGGTGAGAAGTATATGGTGGGGACAATTAAATCGATTGCAGCGTGAGTAGTGGAGAAAACAAGCATTAATACGGGCTCATATATGTTTATAGTATAATAAAAAATATTAAATAAAAATATTTACTTGATTCACTTTGATTATAAACGCAGTTGCAACTAATATGTCATTCCTTATTTATCTGTCAACAGTATTAACGTCTACACGTCAATCCATAAATAGAGAATTTAAAATATTTGATGTATTTTAACTCACATAGTCACATGCAATAATGTTTCATAAGGAGTTAAAGTTATTAATGTTTGTATTATGACTCTACATTCAACTAAATGACCTATGCCAGCATTTCTTAATTCTCGAATTTCCCTGACGTGCTTCACCGGCACCAGCAACTTTTTCCTCTGCATAGTCCGAGGTTGGAAGGAAATACTGTCTTGATAATTATATCCATATTAACGTCGAAAATTATTCAATTAATTTTTTAATATAACTGTTATTCTTCATCCAGTATTTTATTGTTCAAACTGAACAAATCAAATTGTTCAAATTTATTTATAAAAAAAAAAATTAATTGTAAATACCTAGCAAATATTTGTATTTAGATTTTACGGTTTGTTTAAAAATATTTTAAATTTATTCATTTCCACGGTTACCATTATTTATATTCGTTAATGAGCCCGGAAAAATATATGAGCAATATGAGCAGTAATATATGAGCACAGTGGACCAACACTTTTATATTTATATAAATTATTGCTTACAATATGCTTCATCATATATCTAAAAGGCAAAGTGTTTTGAGATTGCGCTCGTGTAAAAAAAAAAATGTAAATACCACAAAAATGGTCAATTTTTAAAGAAATTTTCAAAAATACCCTATTTCTAGCTATAAAAAATAACGAAAATAATTATGAAAGGTAAGAAATATTGTCTAAAACGCACAGAGTAAGAGTATATGATTGAAAAAATGCACTAATTGGGTTCTGTGATATTATTCAATTTTCCGTGTTTTTCAGGGGAATTTTCTTAGCTCATTGACCCCCATCCTTTAATAAACCAACTGAACCAAAAGACCCCAAAAAAGAAAAACTATGTAAATTTTATAAATACCAATACTAAACTAAAATAATAGATTTTCCACAAGAAAACTTTATTATTCGCTCCGAAACAAAATTAAATTTTGCATCATCTCAAACTATTTGATTTTAAATATTTATTAATAAATTGAACTAGATATTAACTGATAAGTCAGCGTTAGCGGTTTTCATAAAGTTTCCAACCAACCTGGTCTTTGGATGTAAAACATAAGATTTTACCTGTACATATTGCAATAGTAATTTATAAAGTCTAGTTTTACCTACCTAACTATATACTACATACAAATTACACAACACCACTTATTATAATAATAATAATACGTTCTAAGCCACTAGCTGTGGCAGCGTCTTCATAAAACAAACCATCTTCTAAATATGAATAACCATACCTACGCTTTTTGATCATTCCCTTTATAGGTGCAAGGTGGCTTGGCCTTACGAGTCTTATTCGATAACGAAACTTTCAACTAAGATTTGCCCTGCAAGTTTGGTTTTCTTCAAGTTGGCGGTTGTTATAAACTAACTGTAAAGTTAATATATGTACAGTAAACTGTGTGAATGTCCGAAATCTCTTCTGCCGATTCCACGTAAACATATAGAATCAAAATATAACAACCTAAATCTCCCTTCTTGGAACACTTATTTGAAGATAATTTTGTATTTATACAGGATGTTACATTAACGAAACGGTTATACTTTCGAAAATGATGGAATTGGTTGAAGTTATTTTTACCTGCGCGATTTCGTCCTGAAGGTTTTCTTTTTCGATTTGGATCATACATGTAGTTTTTAACGTTTTGAATACATAAACGGTCTTCCTAACTACACAGAGAGAAAATTTATATAAAAATTACTGTGCTCAGCACTACAATCGACGTGTAAAAGGCGAACATATTCAATTTTGTACGGTAAAAATATAAAAATTATAATTAATCATAGAAAATTTAAAGGATAGAATGTTCTTTCCGTAATATTAGCTCCGTAAAATTTGTAAAACAGCACAGTAAAAAGCTCCATTGCCGACAGAAAAATATTTTTTAATTGTTTTTCTTACAAAAATTACCATGCTGTCTTAAAATAGAAGAAAAGTAGAAAAGAAGAAAAGAGGCTAATAGTAGAAAGAAAGAAAGAGAAGGTATCAACGCTGCCACAAAGCGAGGCAAGCTGCAGAAGTTATCAACACAATCATATATGAAGGTCACATAGCCAGACTGGTGATGTTGGAAGTAACTGGTCACTGCTTGTTTAGTGTTGTGTGGTGTCAAAGCAGTGTTCATTAGAATGTCTTACAAGACGGATGGTCATCGTTTAATTCATCATTTTGTTACTTCACTATCTTCAGTATTAGAATATATTGTTGCCAATCATTTTTGTATGCATGATAAAGAATCGAACGTCATGATAAAGAATCGAACTTCGATAAAGCATCGAAGATGCCCGTCGAAGATCGGACATCTTCGAAGTTTTCACAGGTACAGCCCAAGCAACATAAGGTTGCGGGTCAGATGCGCAAATGAAAGAGTACGACAACAAGAATTAAACTATAACATATATGCATAAGAGTGTGATAGGAGTTGTGTTAGCACATTAAATTTTACCATGCTATAATATATTTTTCACTTTGGTCGTCGTTCGCGCACGCATTATAAGAGAGCATGGTAATTTTTTTGAAATTTTATCTACAAAAATTATATGATTTTTCTCTCCGTGTATATTCGACAAAACTAATACCGATGCATATAGAACCTGCTAAGTTGAACAAAAAAGAGAGAATAATTTTTTCGATAGTCAAAGTTCTAAAACGGCCCCAAATGTAAATAATTATTCTTTACCCGAAAATGAAGCTTTAATAGTGGTTCTTTATCCATTTTTCAATTATTTCCTTCCACTAACATGTTGATGTTTTCATGGACGCTGTACGGCGTCAAGCGTAACCTGACTAACTGCAACATAACGCTGTACTGCGTCAATAATTTCAAGTATACTAGTTGTCAAAATAGCATACAAGTTGCACCGTCATTGTGCGAATAAGACTGTAGTATATTATGCCCAAAACGATTTATAATGTGTTAAATTATCTATTCCCTATGTTAACTCTTAGAAACCTGACAGGTAATATCTCGAAAACTAAGATATCGGCAACAATTTATTCTTATTTTGCACATAAAGTAAGTACTATAAGCAACTATAAGCATCTGTTTTAGTAACGAATATCGCCTTTGGTAACGGAAACCGTTTTTGGTAACCCTTATATTAAGAAATTTAAAGAATGAAAAGGAAGGGTAGATTTCGGCCGAAAATATAACCTCCTACGGGTTCATTCGAAATTATGCAAAGAGATTGCAGAAAAATCAACCCCCGAGCTACCATTCCAATTCATTAGAGTGAATTAGTACGTGAGGCCTCTTAATCAGCTCTGGGTCTCATCAAATCTGGTCTATTACCAAATCGCAATCCATTTACCTGTTACAGGGTTTAATAACTGAAGATACACTTGAGTCTATATGAAAAGAATAGTTCCATTTGCAAACTTTTTCTCCCTGTGACACTCTGTACAACACCTAGCTATAAAATACACGTAATTCTTTACGTATACACTTGTATCTCCTTGTACCTTCGCTATTCTTACGTATATTATTACGAATAGTCGCTAGCTGGCTGGCTTGGCTGCTACTATTAGCTTTCTGTATTTGTACGCGGTCTGCGGTTTCTTAGAACAAACTTCTGAATTAAGATTATATTGCAGTATACACAAGATACATAAAATATTATTTATTTTCTCTATCTGACTCATGGCGAATTGTATTTATATGCTATCGCACTCTATTTCTTTTCAGTATTCACAAATTGTATTCAAACGGCTTGTTCGAGTCAGTGTGGTATATATATATCGTATCCAATATAAGACAGATGCTAACCGAACTTGAATTTAATTTCATGTTTGGAAAGAGCTAGCAGGGTAAGGGAGGGAGTGAGGCGGGGGAGGTAAGTAGAGGTGTAGGTGGAAGTTTCATTTTGTGTACTGATGGGTAATTAAATCGGATTATAATTTCATATTATAAAAACCGATAGATAGCGAAGTCAACAGTCGAATTGTGTGGTACCTTATGTATTGATTATAAAAATTTGACACAAAAACTTTGGAGTAAATTATCGATACAAGAAGGGAATGGGACCAAGACCGAAAATCAGTTATAAGACAAAAAGCGCAAGCCCTGTGCTGAGTAGTTTCTGTCTTGGTCTTGTAGTCTTGCAATTCTTACAAGACCAAAATCAAAACTAATACTATATGGATAATCTAGTAAGACCAAAACTAGATATGCAGAAAAATTTTTGTTTTACCTCCAACTGCAAAAAGATTTTTCATAAATTTCTAAGTTACAAAAAGGTCAAGGAATAATTTATTAGCTATTATTAACAGTTTATGTACTCGGAAGTAATTACTGTAGTAGTACACTTATAACAGAAGGAGCAGTCAAGGGTATTTATAGCCGAATTAAACTTTACAAATAAAACTGCTTCAAGTGTCTTAGAAAGCGCAGTTAATATTAGGAGTACAAAGCTTCAGTTGTCGTTTCCAAGAAATTTAACGATTATCCTGAGAAAAATATCTCAGTTTCTTTGGCTCCGTTAGTTAGAATGTTCTATACTAGTAATTTTACAGGCCCACTAATTTTTTTTACGCCATCTAAAACCACAATGATCCTTAGAGCGGATGAAATGATTTGGATTATAGACCATAGATAGGACGATGCTTCGTCAGGTTCGACGAGAAGGTGGGGTTGTAGCCCTGGGGCCCGGGTTGGGAAATGAGGCCCGTAGCGGTTGATAGAAGCCCGGGCAAAAATAAAAAGAGCTTTTGGTTCGTCTCTTATTTTTGGAGGAGAAATTTTTAAGACATGCGTTTTGTTCCCGGCATCCACTATCCCTTGGAGTTATACTGGCGTACAACCGCTTACCTTGAAGGGGTTGTTGGGTTTGAAAACTTATATTCTAAGGTTATATAGTTTAAAAGCTTACGTGATTGAGCTATAAAAGTTTGGAAGCTCGTCTTATTCAACTATATACTTTTAAATTTTGAGTTATAGAGCAACATAATTTTGGAGATTTGCGATATGGAATTGGAAAGTTATATGGTCATGGGGTTAGAATGGTCTTATTATGGGGCTACAGGATTTAAAAGCTTACGTTAAGAGATTATGACGTTTTGGGAACTCATGTTTAAGAGCAATGGATTTTAAAACATTTAGGTTAAGAGCTAAACAGATTTCAGACTCAGTTTCAACCAGCAAAAATACGTAAGATTATCACTGTGGTATCAACGGCGCAAAACTATTTTTTGTAAGCCTTTTTGAAAGCTCAGTTAAGAGGTTCCTTCATTTGTAGAAAAAAAAATATTGACACGCAGTGTTTAAATGGATTTCAGACTTGATTTCAGTGGACAAAGATTTATAGAACTATCACTGTGACATCAATGATGCAAAAAAAATTTTTATGAGCCTACGTAACACAGTGAAAAAATTTGTGTTAAAATTAACACATTTCACATGTCCAGAACGGTCCACTCAATTTTTTGTGTTATTTTAGCACAAAGCATATGTCTCAACTCTTTACACAAGATTTGTGTCAATGATTTAACACACAAGAGGACATACATTTTGTGTTAATTTTTCAAATTTATCAGAGTTACCTAATTGTTAGAATTTTTTTTATTCAATATTTTTTATTTTCAATGCAGCTTAAGATATTTGAAAATCGTCAAAAATTATAACGAATTTGTTCATATAATTATTATTATAAATGAGATTCAAAGAACGTAAAGTAAGTCAGTCCTTTGTAAAAATTGTTACTAGTTTATCATCTTTTTTATTATATATATATATATATATATATATATATATATATATATATATATATATATATATATATATATATATATATATCTACTAAAATATATATAATAAAAAAGATGAGAGTAGTTCTTATTATTAAATAAAACCGAAAAATTATAAGTTTTTTCAATTATTGACGAATATAGTTTTATTAAACATTTAAAAATGAAACAATTTTCTTACATTTTAAGGTTATTTTGTAACAGATTTAGTTACAAAAAATAATGTAAGGCTACTTGAGATTGTATTTTATAATATACAATAAACAATCTCAGGTAAGCTGCATTATTTTTTGTAACTAAATCAGAAACGAAATAACCTTAAAATGTCAGAAAATTGTTTCATTTTTAAACGTTTAATAAAACTATATTCGTCAATAACTGCAAAAACTAATTTTTCGATTTTGTTTAACAATAAGAACTACTCTCATTATTTTTACTGTATATATTTTGGTAGATATATATTCTAATCTAACTGACGTACTTCTAACATTCTTTTGCTCTACACAAATATTGTATTACTTCTTTATTGTTCAAAACATTTTTATTCTGTTAAATCGAAATTTGTGTTAATATTTTCATTTAACACAAACACTAAATATTACATTAACGCAGGGTTCTGTTAGTTATTTAACACAAAAAATTTAACTACTAGGTTTTTTTTTACGCAGAACACAAATTTTTTTACTGTGTATTGATAATCGAGTAATATTTCTTTAATAACATCAGTTTTTTTACATATTAAAAAAAAAACTTACATAGCAATTATTTTAAATAACCAACATGATATATTTCAAAGCATATTTACAATACATATGTTTCTAAATATTATCTCATTGCATCCCTTAATCTTTCAAATATTACAAATTTTATTATGTTGAGTAATGGTCAGTCTACAATTACAAAAAGACCTCATCATCCATAACTATCCAGCTATTGACAGACATCTAGTACATATACTGTGACATAAACAAGAGACAAAACCGACGTCGTCGAATGCGTCCAGTCTCTAGCGTCTCTATCTCATCTTTTGCCAATTTGTCATATTTATGCTTGAAGCGTTATGAATGAAATTTAACAGTCAGTAGGAAATTTTACCCTCTTTTGATGATATTCTAATCATTTTGATATGTTTTACTGTTTATTACTTATTGTGGAGTTACGACTATACAGTTTTACATATTTTATTAATAATAAAATATTAAATGTATAATATGTAGTAAGTTGACTTGGAGTTTGAGAGTTACTGAGTGGTTATTTTGTGTAAACAAAAAACATTTTAAAACTTCTCTCATATGTGATGTGATGAATGAAATTGTATATAATAAATGAAATATTTTAATTTGTACTCAAATAGTTGTACTTAATTAAATAAAGTACATTGAAATTATGTAAAACGTAATGAAATTTTACAAGTTTAACGAAACAGTTGGCGTCCACAGATTTTTCTCGAACTTTTAAGTAATTCGAGATTATTAGGTACTAGCCGTACCCGTGACGTTGTTCACGCGAAACGTTGAGTAGTTTCTTTTTCCAATTTGTAGTTTCTTGCAACACAAGATGCATTAAATGTCTCCAAATTGATAATTGTGCATTTATTGTATTTTTCGGTACACAATTAGCAACATTTTTTTTTGATTTAAAATTCAGAAAAATTTCCAAACTACAAAATTTATTTACAATTTTTGTTCATTTTGAATTCATTTTCTTCAATTCATTTTGAAATTTTTTATGAAATATGTAAATTGGCGTGATGTGTGTGGGATGCTCAAAATAGTTTTTTCCATTTTCTCGTGGGAATGAGACATTTTCCCGGAATAAAAAGTATCTTAGATGTTGACCCAGGTAATAAGTTATCATCACACCAAATTTCATTAAAATCCGTCCAGTATACGTGATGCGTGAACAGACAGACAGAGACAGATTTACAGTATTATTATAATTATGTAAATATTAACTTTTAAAACATAACTGAAAAATGTAGAATTTTCTCGACCACAGCCAACCGCAGAGTTCGTTGCCTAATTCACCTATCGCAAACCAGTCCTGCAGGAGACAGTGACTAAACATGACTCGTTGATAAAAATTTTCTAGTGCAATAAAAGTTCTAATTTCGAAAAATTTGATAGAGAATTCGGCCCTACAAGGTTCGTCTGATATCCACAAACTTTCATGATTCAAGATTTCAAAATCACTAAATTTTTAACTTGATTACGTCAGTAGTTAGAAAGTAGGATGACCTTACCCATCGAAAAATAAACGTTTTTAAGATATAGACGAATTAAAATTTAAAAAATATACAATTAAAAATAAAACTAAATTTTCTGAAGCTTTTCTCAATGTTATAAGAAAATTTGAAAAATGTTTTTTGGATAAATTTTGGCCAAAAGATTTTTTTGAGTAAGTAAGAACTGAAAATATTTTGTTTTGGAAATCGAGCGGACCTGGCTAATGATCCAAGATTTTCCGACCTCCAACGTTATTATTAATTTTAGCGATAGTCTCGGGCTCAAGTCTTACGTGCACCTGCTGTATAGGCCGAATTTAGAAATTCTATAAAAAGGAATTTAATTTAGAAACACAGAACAAAGGCGTTTCAGCAAGCAGTTAGTAGTCTATTAGAAATTAATTACCTTTATATTGCTACCAAAGTGATACCTACATAATATGTGGTAGGACAAATCTGTATTAGCAAATGATGTTTCGCCGAACATAAAGTAGCAATGAAATTTAACTAATTTATATTTGTTAGGTATGGGTGTTGGATCTGTCTATATTTATTTACAATTCGTTTTTCCTTTCTAAGGCTTTTTATTTATTTTTATAAGGAAAAAAAAATGAATTTTTCAACATTATATTTTTACATTAAAAATTAAATAGGCATATTTTTCTTTTGTTTTTAATAATTTTTTTCATATTTTTCCATTCTGTTTGTTATAATATGGAGAATTTTATTTTTATATATTTTTTTTCGTTAAAAACATTGAAGTACTGACTGAATTTTCCTCATCGCAGTTATTATTGACGTTTTATTTTCCAAGCTCGACAACCTCGTCGACTGGGACGCAATACATTGCCGTCTACTACCACGGCACGGCTACAGAGAACAGAAACGCAACCACCCTAAAAAGTTTTCGTAAAACTTTTGCAAAACTTTTCATTACATTGTTCAGGTGATTCAAAATTCATTTTCTGTTTATAGAAAAATCGATATTAGGTAATGTTTGGGAATCTGGAGAATAAAAATGTTTAGAAACTCGGAATCAAGAACTTTACATTAGTTTTTCTATCGAGTAAATCAAGTAAGTGTGAGATTTTCGATCAGAATAATTGGTAGAGTATCTAATCTTATAGAGGTAGAAAGTTGAGCATTGTGATCAGCGTAATGCTCGAGTTTTATGACTGAGAAAACAAATTTAGGGTACTCATTCAAGTCTTAGAGCAATAAAATCTTTCAAGGAATTAATTAAAATGAATAAAAAATTAATTACAATTTGAAGATAACGGTAGAATTTGAATTTTTGGTTTCATTAACTGCAGTCCATGATTTTTTCCCCAATTTCTTGATTGTTATATATATTTATACTCTGTGTGAGTTTCTCGAGAGTTGCCATTTTTATTATAGCCAAACCGTGGAGTTAATCGAAAAATTGTTCAAATAAGATTTGTAGATATCGACGGGGGCAACCGATTGCTATAGTCAGGAGCTTTATAGCTCTTATGATTTTCGAGTTATGATACAAACTTATAGATTTTTAAATGAGGCTATATATTAGTTTTTCGATAAAACTGATCTAATGCATTAATACGATAAATGAGAAAAAAAATAACATAAATGAGAAAAAAAAATTTTTACGCAAGTTTAATTTTTTAATTATTCTTTAATTTATCAGTTAGACGGTAAGAATTTGCATAATTATGTACTTGAGGCTACTTCAGCCGAGAGTGTTTTGTTGGGTTACATTTCCATTATATCCAAAAAAAGAACCTTTTCCAGTACCATTTCTATCATAAAAATTTGGTTGTAATAGAAATGGCAACTCTCAAAAGGCTCACATGGTATAACTAGGTCACAGCAACTACGTCGCCTTTGTAAGTTAGTTGTAAGTGTCTCCCTAGCTTCAACTTTTCCGAGGTGTGCTCCATGTACTTTTTCTGTGGTTATCTTTCCTATTCCTTTACTAGGATTTTGCCAATAGCTATACTATTCACGGTATAGCTCGAAGGTTTATAGATGCATGAAAGCTACTCCAGCTACTCTAAGAGTTTCAGCAAGGTTAAAGATACAAATTCATTAAATCAAATCTCTTTTAAATCTCGTTAGTTGTTAATTAAATTTAACAATTTACAGGAATTATACTAGGATTTTCCATTTAAGGGGAGGTTTACTTGAGATGGAACAAAAATTATGTATTTTTCTGGAATTTTTTCCTCAAGAACGAAAGTAAATATCAATTTCAAATTTTGTACACATATTTATTAAGTATTAAATTATACAAAAAAAATTTTTCAAGGAAAAATATAAAAAGTTGTCCATTTTAGAGATAGTGCAGTGTGACGATCCGAAAATTCGATGCCTTGTTGGTTGATATCATAGCGCCGGTAATAAATCGCTGAAATCCAAAAACAAAAAAGATTTATAAAATATATGAAGAGTGCTGGCACTTATACGTATAATATCAATAAATTGCTGGAAGAAAAAAAATTGGCGGATGTGTGAATTTTTGATTACGATTTTTGTCTTATTTTTCGTTCTTTAAAGCAAAATAAAAAAAATAAAAAATAAAAAATATTGAAAGTGTATCGAACTTAGGTATAGGTGCCGGAGAATTAAATTACCTTTAAAATAAAAAAATAAAAAAAGGATCCATCGAATAGTTTTTGAGTTATCGGGTCAACCAGTTTCAAAAATGTGGTCCCGAGATATTATAAAATATATATAAAGAAACGTATTTTCAAAATTTTATATTTAATACTCATTATTGCAAAACCTACGTTTTTTTTTTTTTTTTTTATTTTCTTTTTTATTTTTTTATATCAAGCTGGATTCGGTTAATGTGCAAAAATCATTTTTTTTTTTTAATTATTTTCAGCAAAATCACTATGGGAACATATTTTACATATAATTTGCTATCAATTTCTGCAAAAAAAATCGATTTTTTGATCAAATCTCAAGTAAATCTTCCCTTAATTTACTTTTAGCAAAATCACTTTGGGAACATATTCTACACACACTTAGCTACCAATTTCTGCAAAAAAAGATCGATTTTTTTTAACGACGCTCAAGTAAACCTCCTCTTAATATGAAACTTTCTGCTTGGTATCAAGAACTATATTTTTCACAACCAACCTGAAGACCAATATACCTTACTTTTTTTAATGTTCCATTTCTAGGGAGATTTTGCCAGTAGCTTTGCTACCGTCGACATTGCTCTAAGGTTCGTAGGTGTATGAAAGCTGCTCGACTTGTAGAGTTCCAGCAAGATTAAGCATACAAAGTAATGACACAGAATCTCGCCAGTTGCTAATTGAATTTCCAGGAATTATGCTAGGATTCTGGCTTTCTCACTCAGTATGAAACTTCCTGCTTGATACCAAACGACTACATTTTCTGGCGGTCAACTAACTTAAAATTCATTAATACCATATTATACACGTACATCTATCCAATAATGAGATAAACAGTGCAAGTGGAAAAGAGACAGCCAATACAAAAAAAGTGAATAAGAGTGAATTTTTTAGTAGATTGTAATAAGAAGTTTTGTCCACAAATCACATCTCCGCCGCGCGTATCCCCAGTGACTACTCACTTAGTTCCCGGTCCCACCACACCCCGCCCGCCGTGGACTAGCCTATAAGTTTTATTTTCATCATTTATACACCAACACACACGCAGACTTCGAATTCACCTATATAATGTATGTGGAAGTAAGAGTGGAAAAGTTTTGTGTTTGTGTTGGTGATAGTATTTATTAGGGCTTGCTGGTAGCCTAGCAGCTTGTGTGTGTGTGTACGACAGTGTTGCCTAGATGTCGCGTTTTGCTAGTTTTAGTAAACGGTAGCACCGGTAGGTAGCACCTATGGAATATATGCGTGTGTATATGTTGTATTTACAATAGAGTCAGAGTCAACACGACGTGGCAAACACAATTTCTCTGATGGCGTTTAAAATTAAAATCGAAATTAAAAATTGGATTTCTTTTAATCGTTAGTTACAAGTTGATGCAATCAAACAATGGGAGGTAATAATCGAATGTTAGTTACCTGAATTCCCTTGGGAATTTACTAGGAAGTACCCTTTCGTCTGTTCTGTTATCGGCCTCCTGTGGGTGTGTGACCTTCGACACTTTCAATGTGCCTTTACTTTCACGTACAATAGCCCAAATTCAATAATTTTGTAACCTGAAATTGAAAATTATAGGCCGTAGGGAAATTCGGATGAAAACAATGATTACGGAAACTTAGCTATTTGAATTATTTAATCTCATTGCTTAGATTTTCGGGTATTAAAAGAAATTAGGTATTGCAATAAAATTATGTTTACTATGAGTTGGGGGTATATTTTTTAACCGACTTTAAAAAATGAGGAAGTTTTCGATTTGACTAAGTCTACAGTTTTTTTGGGTATGTTACTTTATATTTTCGATCAACCCCGAATTTACACTAAGGGTACTAGAGGCTAGTGCCCAGGGCGGAAGAATATTCGGAAGGACGGCAAAAGTTGGAACGTGAGTCACTCTTTTTAAGGAAAAGTTTTTATTCTAATTTGAAATATTGTTTTTGTTTTCCTTGCTCGCCAATAATGTGATTGTTTGCCAGGAGGGGCATTTTTTACAGAGCCGTTTTTGGTATATTTGGTTATGTTTTTGGTTCGAAATATGTCAATGATGTCCTTCCGAGCTAGCCCCATACGAATTTAATCAGAATCTGACCATGGACTTGAAAGATACATCTCGGAACTTCTTATTGACAAGGAGCACGCATATCATGACTGGGTTATTGTGCTGAACAATGAACTGAAAGTGACAGGTAGTGGCTAGTTACTGGTCAGGTTTTAAAATTAATTACCATAAAACCGTCTACACCCGGACACTTTTTTACATTTTTTTGATTAATTTTATGTTTATTCATGTTTCCTTCATAGATATCACCAATAAAAATACCATTAGAAAGAGTGTATATTATTTATTATATCCCTGACTTATTTGTTTTATTCTACTTAAGTAAAAATAAAAAAAAATAATAATTAGTAATCCGACACCCTAAATCGGTCTTGACCCGAACACTTACTTAAATAATGTAATAACATGCAAACTAACCTCTCTCGTCGGGGTTAGGACAGTGTTTTATATCGTCTGATGTCTTTGAACCTAGTAGAGGCTTCAAAACATTTTGTGGGGAGGGAGAGGGTTCAATGTATAGTATGCGTCTCTATGAAGTAAACATACGATATGACACCAGAAAGAGGCATAAACTGCGTAATTCTGACGGGAATATAACGTATGGATAGTAGAAGTTATATTTGGTGCGAATTGCGATCATAATGTTATAAACTGATATGTCCGGGTCTATACGATATATGTATATAGCATGTATTTATTTTATATATACATCGAATATAACTTTAAACATCATTAAATGATGCGCGACAAAATTCTGACACATACATATCAAAACTAAAACAATATGCCAATTATGACGAAAATTACAAATTAGACACAATTTTATTTCTTTGAAAAACTAGAGGATAGTAATCCTGTAAAATGAGATAGTAAAAGTTGAAGTCCGTAGTTTTTATTGGTACAGCTGTTTAGAGGATATTTTTCTCTCTCTAATGACGTCAAGAACAAATGTTTATTGTTGCAGGTTAATGTAGAAATTATTTACTTTGAAGATTGGTGCAAAGTGTCCGGGTCTAGAGACCCTGTTCGGGTCTAGACACTTTTACGGTATAGATATATGGAAAATTTGAATGAAGAGTACATGATTCTTTAAAAAATATTCATATAGAAATTTAAAATTGGATTTCTTTTAATCGTCAGTTTCATGTAGATACAATCAAGTAATGGTAACAATCGAATGCTAGTTACCTAAATTCCCTTGGGAATTTAACAAGAAGTACCCTTTTATCTATTCTGTTATCGGGCTCTTGTGGGTGTATTGGCTCTCCGTGTGCCTTTACTTTCACGTACAATAATCCCAAATTCAATAATTTTTTAACCTAAAATTAAAAGTTGTAAAGAAATTGAGTGCAAATATTTCATTTTGGGCGAAAACATGATCACCGAAAATTAGCTTCCTTTTTAAATTACTTAAACTCGTTACTTGGATTTTCGGTAACTAGAGGAAATTACGTGGTTATGTATATTATGAGTTAAGTGTATATTTTTTAATCGATTGCAAAAAAGGAGGAGGTTCGGTAATTCAACTTTTTGGGGTGGGAGGGAGAGATATGTTACTTTATATTTTTGGTATGTTTAAATCGATTAAGATGGTTATGTCTTTTTTTTTTGAAATGATGTCAATGACGTCCTTCCGAATTAGCCCCATATACATAAATTTGATCAAAATCTGGCAATGGACTTTGGAAGTACACCTCGGAACTCCTTAATGACGAAAAGAACGCATGTCGTGATTGAATTGTGTCACTGGTAATGGCTAGTTACTGGTTAGGTTTCAAAAATATTTACAGAAGAAGGATGGGAAATTTGCACGAAGAGTACGTGATTCTTAAAAATATTTATAAATGCTACTTTATTGAAAAATCTAAAACGAATATTTCATAAAGCAATAAAAAAAAACAGCAGTTATGATTGTCAAAATAATTCCCCAGTGTTTTTCTAGGTTATTCGAACAACAATAAAATAACGATTTTTTATTTATATATTTATTTTTTTCATTTCTCATATCAGAATGGCAAAGACGAGAAAGTTAGAAATCTGCCACTTTATTGGATTAGAGGGTTTTCAGAGAGAAAAAGTCGGGGTAGTTACTAACGTTTTATGTGTATAGTAAGTTGTACTACCGATATATCCGATTACAAACATTATAAATAAATAAAAAAAGAAATTGCATCATATAATATGAATGATTAAGTGAGATAGTAAATCTATTTTTAAAAATGTTTAATATCTTCCTATTCGTTTTTTCTAGTAGGGGACGAGAAATAAGAATCGGGAAAAGGACAAAATGTGAACAACAGTCACTTTTTTCACACACATTCTCTTGCAGGGTTGAAGAGCAGTGACGGATTTATGTATAAAAACTGCAACAGTTTTAATGATGGAAACTAGAGAATAACCTCTAAAAAGAAACATACTGTGTGAGTTTTTTGAGAGTTGCCATTTTTATTACAGCCAAGCCGTTGATTTAATCGCAAAATTGTTCAAATAGGAGTTGTAGATATCGACGGGGGCAACCAATTGCTAATGTTAGGAGCTTTATAATTCTTATAGTTTTCGAGCTATGATACAAACTATGATTTTTAAATGAGACTATATATTAATTTTTCGATAAAACTGATCTAATGCATTCTTTAATTTATCACTTAGGTGGTAAAAATATGCATATGTACTTGAGCTTACTTCAACCAATAGTGTTCTGGTTGGTTATATTTGGTTGTAGTAAAAATGGCAACTCTCAAAAAACTCACATGGTATATAGTTCTGTAAGTTCTAGGGGCTGGCGATTATAATTTGTTTGAACTAAGTATATTGTAATATTCCAGTACTGATTAGACAATATGCTAGAACATTTGATAAAATTAGGCAGGCATAGTTTGGGTTATTTAGGAATAGGCGGCGTTCCTATATAAAATCCAGAATTTTGGCCATGGAAGTCAACTCTACGATAATACTACGTTTCTGGTTTTATTACAAATGAAAGAAGCGATCTCAAGGACTCTAATTCACTTCAGATTTTACGCTTCTGTCCCTTTGTTTACGATTCCTTGAAATATCTTTAGATATTTCAAATTTACGTATAATGACGTCACCAGGTTAACAGTTTTAAATTTTCTTGTGTAAAAAGAATTTTATGTGAAAGGTTTCACTTTATTTATCAAAATAAGGAAATTTCTATATGGAAATTCTTTCTTTCACTTTTATGGTGGTCAGAGCCATCTAGTTGCAGAGGCTTAGCGAGCATAACTGGCGCCCGGTGCATGACACTTTATTTGCGCACCCCTTAACTTCTAAAATTTTAAAAATTTTAGGTAATGGAACGGTGTATTTAAAATTTTGGAAAAAATTCTTTCTCGTAAATTTATATTTTAAATTTTTCCCCAAAAGTTACCTTAACGACCTTTTTTTTTTGCCAGTGCTTTGTTTGTGTTTCTATATATTTGAAGTCATAACCTGGAAGTAATTTCGTAATTTCCCTACACTTTCATGTAACAAAATTCTAATGATAAGCACAAAAAAAAATTAAAGTAATAGCGCCCCTTCTATTAGCTTTTGACGCTTCTCTAATTAGCTTTTGACCCTTCTCTAATTCGCTTTTGGGGCCCCTGTCAAAGTGGCGCCCGGGTCATGATAGTACCCCCTGCACCCCCCTCGCTGAGCCACTGTCTAGTTGTGCCAAAGATTAAAAAAGAGCTTGTAAAGACGCAATCGACTTCAGCTTAAGGGTTTTAACTGTTCTGATACACAAAATGATAATACTCTAAATGTAATTTTTTCCGAAACCGCCATTGATTTCGTACTTGTATTTCTTTACATACATGATTTCTTCCTTTCAGAAAAAACAGCCGGACAAGTTTCGTTTGAAAGGTTGCAATCAAATATTTAAAGGTCCGTTGAGAGATACTAACTGAGGTGTAGTTATACCTATATTATTAACTTCACGTATGTATGTGTTGTTGTCCTGTTGAAGTAGTCATTGTCCTCCCACGCTTGCTTGTATCCTGTAACCTGTACTTACGTTCTTTATTTTGAAGGCGTTGAGAAATGTCAACATCTATCCATGTATCCTTACATCTTTTATCCTGATAGTCGATAATACTCACTTGTCGAACAACTGGGACGAACAGGAGAGGAGTATTATCCTGTACTTAAGAAGGTACATCATGTGAAATGGTCAATAAATAGAGTTTTTTCCTTTCTTTATAATATTGTTAGTGTGCGAAAGGACATTTTTTATGCGAAATTTTTCTGAAAATGTAGGTTACTGCACTGTATTGAAGGTAATCGGATTCGTTTCACAACCAGAGGGTATTTTTGAGGGTATCAGCGATGTCTAGTATATATGACCCCCTACAGTAGAAGTGGAGGTGCACTTTTGTCAAAATTCGTAACTTTTCTAATTCTCATGAGGGTGATAAGGAGAGCTAAAAGCATAAAAAAATTTTCCAAACCAGTTGGACATAATGGGGGGGAGGTAGAAAAAGGGTCTCACATGCCTACAACGCTTCAGAATAATGCTAAAAGGTTAAATTTTTGTATAGGTACTGGTTGAATTTATATCCAGGATGTGCCTTTTAACTCACACCACATTTACGTAAAAATTTCATTTTTTATGTTTTCCAGTATATTTGACACTTGTACAGACCTCCTAAATAAACCCAGGGTTTTGGAGGTTTCAGTATGTAACCTCTACTCCCACCACTTTTACTCCAAAATTTCAGTCTCACTTAGGTATCTTAGAAATGTCGAAGATGAGGGGAAATTTCAACTCTAGTGATGGAGTTCTACTGCCCACTTTATTTACTGACGATATTTTATGACTTTAAATTAAATATTTTTAATTTTAAAAATATTGTGATATACGTATACATGCCAAGCTTTTTACTATGTATTTCTAGGAGGATTTTTCCATGATATTTTTTGTTGAACTGAAATTAGAAATATTATCACGTGTCGGAGAATGACATAGAAAAGACATTTGCCATTTTCAATTGTATTATAGCTACCGTACGCTTAGGCAGGTAGAAAGAGAGTATTAACAGTTCGAGGAAATTAAATTACTGAAAATAATGTACACCCCTGTACAAATATCATAGTTTTTCTAAAGTAGATATTTCAAATATCATGCTACTGGATTAGTTTTGGTAATTAAATAAGTTTAGGATATTTTAACTCAGTCGATAATTTGTCACAGTTAACTTATTCACAAAGATCGCTTATGGTATCATCTAAGCATTTGCAATGAAAACTAATTGTAAATCGATGGTTCTATATAGTGGCCTTTCTATCCTTGAAATGGAATGAAGATAGAATCCTTTCATATACTCTTATTTTTTTTTTTTATATACAACAATGAATGCTTCAGAAAATTGTTAACAATCTTGTTTGCAAAAGACTCTTACCTTGCCGAAAAATTTCAAAATTTTTTTAGTTCTGAAAAGAGTCTTATAAAAATCATTAGAAGCTTTTACAATACCTTTTCATCAGTTGACAAGAAAATCGAATAAAATTTTTGGATTTTACCAAAAATTTAAAAATGGCAGTAACTCCAGAATCACTGAGCAAAATGTGTTAAAATTATGCTCCATTTAATTCCCCATATACAGAATTACTTTGAGTTTAATGTTATGTAGGCGCATGGGATCTGCCCAGACATTGTTGAAGTTACGTACGAAATCTTTCTGTAAAAAATCTAGGTCAAAACATTTCCTTCCGGATTTTTGGTTTTCTGGATTCCTTAGGTTCGGAAACGTCAAAGTTCGATAAAAACCGCATTTGTTCAAATTTCCCTTTTTATTACCAGAGGTCAGAGAAAGTAAGAGGTCACTGCTACTCAGGGAAGAATATAAAACATAAAATTGGGGCCTTTTGTTGGCTACAAGGCGAAAAAACTGAACTATTTGATTTGCAAATCAAAAAAAATATCGCTCTCCAAAATTTGTGCTTACATGTACATCAAATTCTCCATTTATACCTAAATGTATACGACCTCGGTCGGTACTACGCTACTACAACCGACCATAGCATGAGTTAATATTATTAGAAGATGAGATTTGTTAATAGAATGTCCAAAAGTCACTAATTGGAATCAAGGTTGAAATAGTAAATATTTGGAACGTTGTTAGGTAAACTATATTATTTCTCTATACTTCACATATTTGTCCGTACAACATATACGACGAGGTCGGAGCAAACCAACGAATGACCATTTCCATCCAGCTCCACACACCATAGTCAAGAAGTGAAAATTTTTAACCACGATAAACAAAGATAATAAATTATATTACCGATATTTACTCTCTTTTTCATATGTTCCACACACATAGTCTTAACGTTTTATTTGTTATGTGTATCTTTCATGAATTGGCTATTAAGGTTGGCAAACATTACGTTCCACCTAATACGGTTGGTCGGCATACGACCGAGCAAACCGGCCACATGAACCGTACGCTGCTGTACTACAGGCGATGTATATTTTAACCTTTTTTACACAATATATTAATGTATGGATAGCTAATATTAGTGTGTGATTTCTGTGCTGTTGACTTATTTTAGGTCACACATAGGGTATTCTAGGAAAAAATTTATGAGAAACATACGTTTTTGGGTTTGTGAGATAAAGAAGTAATACAAAGAAGTAGGTACGAATTTAGATTCTAAAAATTTAATTATATAAAAGACTCAAAGTTTGTCTGAAACTAATATGATCTGGGTTTTTTACTGCGAGTATGTAAACCGCATTAGTTGTATACACGTGAAATCCCTGAAATGATTTCTTTGTACGCTGAATTTTTACTTCGAGTTTTATAATTACGATTCTAGATGCAAGCGTGGATCAAAGAATATTATCCTGGAGCTTATGTCTCCCCCTAATGAAGACAGGTTCAAATCAAGGTTTTTCAAGTAATACGTTAGTTTTATTTCAGTTGTGTATAAATGCTTTTAACATATTTTTTATCGGAATAAGTTGAAAAAAACAATTGAGAACGGAGTTCTTCGGTTCTGTAACAAGTAAACCGGGGACAGTTCAACCGCGACAGTTAAACCGCGACAGTTCAACCGACGACAGTTCAACCTGACGACCGATCAACCGACGACAATTCCACCTAACGACAGATTAGCCAGTGACAATTCAACTTCACGACAGTTCAGCCTAACGACAGTTAAACCAAACGACAATTGAACCGTAGAACAGTTAAACCACAGGACATTCTAACTGCTTAACACTAATACATAAATTAACTAAATCCAACCTGAACTAACCCAACTCAATAAACTATAAACAAATCTAACGTAACCTAACCAAACCCAACCTAAACTAATCAAACTCAACAAATCATAAGTAAAAGTAACCTAACCTAACTAAACACAACTTAACCAAATGAAACCTGACTTAACCAAGCCTAACCTAAATTAACTGAATTCAATAAAGGTTGATCTCTCGTTAGGTTGATTTGTCGTCGGTTGGACTGTCGGGGTTGAACTGTCGCGGTTGAACTGTCTGCGGTTCACTAGTCGCGGCACCGAGTTCTTCAAGTCATCTGATTTATTTTACTGATTGCTTTCAGACTAGAAAATTCAATAGCCCCTCAAAAAATTTTTATCCCATTAAAATCAAGAAAGAAAATTATGAATTTAATAAAAACGTGTTTTGTCCATTACCATATTTGATTCAAACAATGTTTTGTCGAACGATCAGTGGAAATCAGACAGCGAAGTGCTTTGACCACAGAATATTCAGAAACAAACTCCGTATCTCTGTACTAGCTTTTTCAATGTGGACAGTAGCTTACATCACAAATGACGTAATTTCTGTCCCCTCCAAACGCACAACATGTTACAACATAGATCTCGTATCAATGTATGCATGTGATGTACAGTTGTATGTGTACCAACATCACACCCATCACACGCTGTCCGTGGAGGGAGACGACTGCTCTGCATATGTATGCTAGTATTTCGGTACCTGCATATTACTATGTATTCTCTTATTGTTGAAACTGGTTGATAACAATCGATCTGAACCCGGCTACAGTTGCTGTGTGACTGACAAACTTAAGCGGTATCGAGCACACCCAAGCACACAGCTATCCACAATTTTTTACAAACACGCTTAGGGCTTGGCTTTGACTAGTTAACTGGATCACGTGACCAACACATGTTGGTTATGAGGTTACGTACACAGAAGTAACATTACGATATTTTTGAGGCATTGTTTGTTCAAAGTATGTTTTATTCACGACTAAATGAATCAAAACGTGTTTTCTCTAATCCGTCTGCTTAAGAAATATTTTGTCCACCTTATAAAAACATTTCTCTTCCTAAAAAAAAATAATGGAAAATTAATTTTAATTGTGCTTTAGATCATGTGATCTCAGCTTCAACAATGCAAACTTTAACTTGGACTTGGACCAACCTCCCGAATAGAAAAGTAAGAAACGGACAGTCAGTTCTGTTAGAAGAAAAACCTCTACATTTGATTCAACTGCCCTAAAACTTGAGACAATGTTTTAGATTCCCTACAAAAAACTTTTCTAAAATCTTGCAAATCTTGAAACCTTCATTCTTCTTATCTTAACCGTAAAACTAATAAATTTATTGAAACTTTAAATAGATTTCAACGGAGAAAAAAATTCTTAGATTACCTCATCAGTCTCAAAATTTGCCATCCAATAATTCCTTCAATTTATTTCTATAACTATTCTAACGTTCCTTATTGATACATAAATCAAAATCTAACACTTATTACCTAATAATAATCCTTCGTGAAAATTATTTTCCAATAATAATATGTAAATGCCCACACAAATTTATGTTCAATTTAAATGATCAAATGGTTATAATAATTTTCCATATTTGTCACACAAAATACCCTTTAGAATTTCATAATCAATGTATATATGTACCTACAACCATATCTTTGCTACCTATGTATGCCTGTAGTGAAGTCTCTCGCTTAGTAACGGGTGTTACTGCCTTTATACTTGGTGCTAGTTTGTGTGACAACGGCTTCGTAGCGACCGGCACGCCACGACAACTGGCTACTCTCTACTCGTCACCATACTCATTCACGGTACGAAACTACCCAGCACGTTCATTTGTACCTTTCAAATTGCTCCTTTATAATCTGAACCATGTGCTGTTTTTGTTAATAGAAGGTGGTCTCGGTCGCTCGTGTGTGTTTGGGAGCTTTGTTTTCAATTCTCTAGTAGGTATCAACTTTTCTGTATTTGATAAATTATTCGACTTGGAGTCGACGTGTACTAGAATGAAGAAATTTTATACATATATAGTGAAAAGGAAACTTAGGAAAACTATTTCGAGTGCGCCCTATCGTTCAACCTGCTCAGTTTGCTATCTAGAGTATTGATCTTGCATTCAAGACTGTCTTTCCAAGAGTTTTTCCAAGTTGCTAATATTTTCTCCTGTGGATTTCTTAGGGGCTGTTGTATTTGAAATTTCCGACCATCTGTATCTTGATTTAATATGGATAGGGCCACGATACAAAGCTAAAACACTCGGCAAATGAAACCAAGTCGAATAAGACGATACGTATTAGTATTACTCGATTCTAGAGAGACTTAGAGTGTCATTTTTACACATAATTTCTGCTTGGAAGACATATCCTTATCAGTCTTCTCAGTATGCAAGAGATCATTTGGCTTGGTTTCGTTACCACAGTTTTGACTTCACAGCTTCGATGCTTCGGCGTTTTACAAAAATCGATTAAAAGTAAGTTTGGCCTCGGTTCAAATATTTGTTAACACATTCCTAATTATGGGTTTGTTTATGAGGGTAACTAGACATAGATTAAACTAGCATAGATATTTTAGACACTGAAAATAGTATCTGCCAACTTTTAACTTTCTATCACCAGGAAGTTGTTGTAATAGGTCCGAAAATTGTCTTTTTATTACTCATGCGGGAGAAGTGCTAACTTGGCGCATACATTTCTGTACGCAAAATAGCTGTTTGCCCACTGTACTCTTCCCGCATACTTTTTTGCGTGTGGAAAGTAACTTTCCGCACGCAAAATGACAATAGAACACGCAAAATTTAGTCAAAACACGCAAAGCTGCCTCTTACTTTTTCATTTAATAAATATTTCATAATTATTTCTATAGAAACCACCAACAAAGTAATTTAAACGATCACTGTTTAAACGATAATTAATTCAGAAAAAAAGACGAACACTTAAAAATATTATTTTAAAAAGTAATAAAAAGGTCAAAAATAGTGATAATATAATAGAAAAAAGTATGTGAAATTCGTAACAAAAAATAGTATGTGCAACTCGTGCGGGATTTTCGATTGCTCCACTCAAGCGAATGAGCGCACTCACTACGTTCGTGCTTTCGTGGGCAATCGACAATTTATCGCACTTATTGCGCAATATACTATTATTTCGAGGTCATTATAGTGTATTTTTACACAATTCTTCAAAAGAGGTACTCCCATGTGTGCATTTGTAAGTATGTAAACCTTTTTTCCTACAGAATATCTCACGAATAGAAAATTATGTCGACTTCATTGGTGTATAAATTGAACGAAATATGATCAAAAAAAAAAAAAAAAAAAAAAAAAAAAATCCAACAAACTCCGTCCGTTCTCTTTTCTGTTTTAAGAAATTATCTGCATGACTCAATACAAGACTGCAAACCTAATAGAGTAAAGTCACGTAGTTCCAGATAGCCTGATGGCTTCTAAAACAACTTCCGACCAAACCTAGTAACAGTCTAGTACAACTCCAAATCACATATAGAATTTTATGATCCTCCCAAATCAACAAACAACGTAAGATTCGTTAACGGACAAATTCGAATGTTGGCACCTTAAATTACATACATACATACATACAAGGTTGGCTATATAGGTAAACGTAAACCCTACTGTCAAGGGTGACGATGGTCCCTTATGACATTCGACTGCTATTCAACACACACCACCACGTGACCAGAGTATATTTAGTTTTCGATGTATGAAATGAGAGGTTCGAGAAATGAACCGAGGTGGTTTTATATAAACGAACCGTTTCACAAATAAGCTAAGGTGGCAGTTGGTTGGATGGATACCGTCGTCTTCTTTATGAATAGCTCATCAGAGCTGATTATTTTCTATATAAAAACCATTTATCGGAATCGAGAGAGAGGAAAAAATATTGCTACAATTAGCATTTACAGTGCTGTTAATTAGGCTGTCGAAACTCGTTTGAAAATTGTGCGATGTCTATAGAGACTATGGGAGGCAAAATGGTAGCGAGAATGAATCCACAAACTATTAGCTAGATCTCTGAGAAGTGTAACATTGTTGTTAATGACAAGCACATGCAAGTCCAAAACTAAAAATTTACTAGTCTTGGTGTTGTGGCAAGTTCAGTCTTGGTTTCAGATCTCGGACATGTTGGACTTGTAAGAGAATTATATGACATTACTTTCACTTGTATTTTTAATTTGTGTTCTGGTGAACATTTTTAAGTAAATTATTAATTTACTGCAAAGGAAAATGTTCAATAATTTAGCAACAATCATTTTGAACTGCTTTAACAAAAATACAAAAGGGACCTGCTTCTTTTATCTTATTCATTTTGGGTCTTGATACTGATCTTGCCAAATTATGCATTGTATTATTCCATGACCTTAACTGTTAAAAAGTGTAGAATCCAATCGGCTTAACCAATCGTTCGAGATATTGAAGGATCTGTTTCAAAGACACTTTAGTCCCACTTTAGTCTCTTAGTGAGTATATAATATACTACATATTATCCTTTTATTTTAACACAGTTCTACATTTGCACAATAATTCAACTTTCCAAAATATTTGTTGAGCACAATTGCTGTCGCACTTGTCGAAGCCTGCATAAAATTAGCGTCTGGACCCACGATAAAATTCACCATGACCTAACTACAGTTTTTTCAATTAATGTCGAAAGATTTAAGGTAATTGGTCGATAAAGCGATTTTTTCAAAGGATTTTAACGAAACTTCTCTAGATATTTATTTAATTCAATGCCAGTAATACGAGCCCTTGCCGAAAAAAAATTGGCCACCCCAATTTTGAAAAAAACGATTTCAAAGTTTTGTAATTTTTATACGAGCTCTTATGGGAAAACTCTATTTTTTTTTTAATAAAATGAAAATGTGTCAAAGGAATTTGATAAAAATTTAATATGTTTTAAAATACAAAGTTACAAACCATATTTAAAAAGAAATAAAAATTATTAACCAAGCCGTTTTTGAAATATAATTCATAAACATCATTTTACAACATTTTTACAACCCTTTTTAAAGCTTTTATTTAACTTGGTATGTTAGTATGTTGGTTTAGATCAAATCTTGGAATCAAAATTTAGGCAGGTTCTAACTGAGCTAGAGGTTTCAAATTTTGCGTACGTGTGTAATCTTGATGACAATGCAATATTGTATAATTAGCTTTGTCCTAAATCGCTCCAAAACCAAAATTGTTGGTTTTTAGTCCTGTGCAACTTTTGGACATTTCAAATTGTCAAATACTGTCCATTGATTTTACATTACAATTTTTTGTTTCCATAGTTATGTCTGATTAGGGTAAATTAACCGATTAAAATATAGGTAAAAAAATTACGTCTATGATTCTTTTTTTAAATTAATTGTGATCAGACTAAAAAGTAGAAAATAAATTGAAGTAAAAAAATGTTTTTTAAGAAAAAGCTTTTATTTAAAAATGGGCTAAAAAAATAACTTTTGAGTGAAGTTTGAAGCAATATGCAACATTATTTATAAAAGCTTGAGGCTTCAGTTTGGTAACTACTGAAAAGTAACTACTGAAAAATAAAATAGCTACACTTATATCCAAAACATCCAAAACAGAAATAACTAATGATAACGCCTCGAGCTTTTATAAATTATGTTGCATATTCCTTCAAACTTCACTCAAAAGTTATTTCTTTAGCCCATTTTTAAATAAAAGCTTTTTCTTGAAAAACGTTTTTTTACTTCAATTTATTCAGTAAATGTTTTTATATGGCGACAAAAAACAAGTGATATACAAATATATTCACTGAAGAATATTGAAACATTATTTAATTTTTGATAAAAGAAAAATTTTTTTTTTGGGATATACTTTTGTATCTATTTCAGAGCAACTACATTAACTGTATTAACTATTAATAACCAATTTATATTTGGTTATTCAAGACATAGTGGTACACATAATATCACTATTATATCGAATGTTCATAGCTAGAGCTATGATTACTAGCGGCTACAGAATTGTTTGTTTTGCTTATCCGTTAGTTAGTTACATTGACGATTCAATGATTTCATCATCTATCGACAGATAGTAGCAGTAACAACCGTTGATGAAGTACCGAATCGAATTTAATGATGACGTTGTCTGATCTGAATCAGCAACATCAGTCAACGATAACTGTAACTCTCCTCTCTCAATTTGCCGAGAATTTATAACAAAACAATCATTACGCATATACTATACAGCAGTTAAATTTTGTTTATTCCAAAATTACTATATATTATATTGTTGGTGCTTAGTACAGTGTATCGAGAGTATCGACATTTCATTTACAGCCCAGCTACAAACATTGCTATACACTGTTAGGACAGTTTCGAGATTAAATAACAATATTGTACGGTTCATGGATCTCATTTGAGATTGCATCCGTGACGTCATACACCAGTGATTATATCTTATAGAGTAGCGAGTCACATCATCGTCATAATATATAGGGAATGTAATCAGAGTAGAATATTTTAGGGGAATGTTTTAATTTCAAAACTTAAAATTAGATACATAATTTGAAAAATAAATGCAGGAACGAAAAGGGCAAACGTTAGAACTAAGTACGTATAGATGACTCCAAACTGGATAGAGGCCTTTTGAAATTTCGATTAAATCGTATAGTATAAAATATCCGACCAGAATCTACCACCCAAAGAAATTTTTTATATTTCCGTAAAATTCATCTAGTTTCCTTCTCCGGAAAAGAATTCAAGAGTATTTGACGTTTTAGAGCTTCTCGAACAATATTGGTTTCATATTTGTTTGATTGTATGTTCGTTAGTGTGTCCAAAAATTCCACCAAGTGATATAACTTTAGAACGATTCGATCGACTTTGATGAAATTGTGAAAGTTGGTTTTTTGATGGTACCTATGGTGCAGTCACGAAATTCCGTTAAATTCTGCTCCTCAAATTTTAAAACGGTTTGGGAGTTAGAACATAGGTATATAGTCCCCTATAAATTTCAATAAATTGGAGTAATGATAATTACCAGATATCCAGTAATTTTATTTACGTTTGTGAATATGTATAACATCTCTAATTGTAATGTTTTGTGTAAGAAAATAAATTTTCTTTTCATAGTGAAAATTTTGCACTAATATACGAGATTACAAAAAATTTTACGTATTCTTTCAATCTTTCACTCATAGTGTTCTCTAGAAAAACACGGAGTATTCCAATTATTGCAAGACTATCAACTGATATATAATCCATTTCACTTAAATTTAACCATGATTCGTCACGTATGAATTTAAAGAATTTCCGTTTTCTTAGCTTTATCTCTTTCATTATTGCACTTGCGTAAATTTTTAATTTCCAATTTGTTTTTGGGAAGGAATAGAAGATTGATTTGTTTCGAATAAAATAATTAGGGTAAGTGCCGGAGAGATGCCGCAGTAGCCATAGTTCGTCCGTTGATTGATAGATAGCACTATTAATGGATTATATGTTTAAAATAAGTTATTTATTTAAGCTGTATATGGTAGCATTTATGATTAGTACATCAGTTTAGTAATTATCCAACTTTTTATTATTGAAAAGTAAGTTTTTTAACGTAATATTTTATCAAGCATTTAATTCATTAGAATTTAAGAATGTATATTTCATTGTTTTAATGAAAATGAGTTTTGTAATTAATTTAGGTATATTTTAAAAATACTGTACAAAATTTTAGGTTATAATTCCGCACTATGCTTGCTATAGCAACATGCGGCATCTATCCCAACAAAAAGGAGAGATGCCGCATTTAAATTTGGTATAGATGCCGCATCATAATATTACATGTTAAAAACATAGACTTATATATCTTAATTATGCAATTTTTTTTGGCCACGTAAATATAAAATATCCAGTAATGGATCGGGAAGAGTCCTCATATTAGTGAAGATAACGAAAATAATGATGATTGCCTGTTGTATTGAATGTTTTGAAAAGTACTCAGAAACAAAAAAAAAGTTGACTGATTAAGATGTATAAAGTGCGAAAAATGGTTACATATGGCATGCATTATGTACGGAGATGTGTGTAAAATGCAAAATTTTTAATATGAACTATGCGGCGTGTCACCTTCTTTAATGCGGCATCTCTCCCATAGGTGTGGGAGAGACGCCACTTTGCAGGCTCTACAAAAATACTAATTATGAATCCTTTATGACTCAAAATTTAAAATTATTTATAAATAATTTTAAAGAACAATGTTTACATTTATTTTGTACCAAATTTCAAATCAATTAAATGCATACTTTAAGAATTATCAAGTGTTTTCAAAATGTGTGGCAGTTCTCCCGCATTCATCCTATTTAATTCTATAAAGATGACTCATGCTCAATTTTATTTGAAACTAGGTACACGGAGAGAAAAAATATCGAAAATTTAGTGTGTAACACATTAAAGTGATCACAGACCAAAAATTCTAAAATTATTGTTGACTTACACAGCAGTAAAGTTTATAGTGCCAGCACTAAAAAAAGAATAATTTATTTAGTTATTAGTGCTGGCACTTTAATCTTTATTATGTAAGTCAACAATAATTTTAGAATATATGGTCTGTGGTCACTTTTGTGTGCTACATACTAAATATTCAATATTTTTCTCTCCGTGTATACTTAACTTATCATGGGCGACTGATAATAAATTTGGCAACACATACTACAAGTCTTAATATATTCATTTAAAAACCAAAAGTAAACTCCTGAACAATTAGACCACATTTTTCATTCTTTCCGCTTATCAAAAAACGACGCCATAAGGATGAACGCCGGTATATAACAACGTCACTCAAAAACAATAAATATTACACAATTTTATTACCGTCTTGTTCTTTCGCCATCACCTTCCGGGCAAATAGTCAGTTAGCAAGCGAACAACCGTACCAACAACGTTGCAAATTCGCATCTTACTTTACATTCCACTCCCACTGCCACAATATCTTGCCGGGTTTATGTAAATTGCCAGAATGAATATAACCAGAACAGTGCACATCACAACAACATATCATCATAAATAAAACGAGCTCACACACAAGAGCACTAAACACCGCGCGCCCCGTGCGCCGTGCATCACTCACTACCCAAGAACCACACACACAGAACCGCAGATCTAGACAGCGATGAAACGGTCGGTACAAACGCTAACAATTATACATTTCCTATCCTACCACCTAACTCACACACAGTGTGTGTGTATGAATTTCGGTGGTGGTGGGGGTAGTGTGAGAGTGGGGGCACGATTGTGTGTGTGGGAATGAGCGCTAAGTATTAGTAAGTAGTAGGTAGTAGTAAGTAGTAAGGAGATATGTACAGATAGATACGTACGACGATAGCCTCAAGTAATTCATTGTACAGTGAATAATCCATTCAAATTGCATTAAAACCAGAAACCAGAGAATTATTTTATAGTACCAACATATAAGTAAGAGATATAAGGAGTCGACGAGTGTGGGACTTGGAGAAGACGTTGCGGGAAACGGGATGAGGAAATATTATTTGTTACTTAGCAATATTTCTGTTTGTAAGGAAGTATGTAAAATTTTATGGGGATAATTGTGTTTAATATTTCCTCGCCTTTTCAAAATGAAAAGAGGAAGCTGTATGTTATTCTATTTTAAAATTTTGGAAAATAATTTAGTGGAAAGCAATCGTTTTTATCGCATAGTATCGATCAAGCTTCTCTAGATTCAAAAATTATGGAACAAATTCTATATGCAGAGGGGGATATTCTAGTTTAGGGGCTCTATTTTGAGGTAAACTTTACGGGCAAAATAAAAACAAAGTAAACATTTTTAGTAGCAATTTTTTTACCAGTTTTTTGTTGATATTTGAAAAGTATAAATATGTATAAGAATTTAAAAAAAAAAATTCAAAACTGAAATTGGTAGAGGCCGGCAAAGTGAGGACTCAACAAAAAGGTGTTTCCTGATTGACTTGATTCCAACCCTCCTGGTGATCTGAAAAATAAAATATTAGTTAATTGTTAATAAACAAGGATGTAGAATTAGCCGTAGGCAGCCGATTTAAAAAAATAAATTTTTTCACAAAATGGCATCCATTTAAAAAAAAAATCATTTTTTTGCCTCCTTTTTAAAATTTTGGAATATTTTTTTGAAATAGTAAAAAAAAATCAAAAAACTCCTACGTCGGGCCAATTTTGATAGTATTAAGAAAGTCTGTACCAAATTTCAAGTAAATCGGTGGATTAGAACTTGAGATATCATGTCAAACGTATCGAAAAAAGTAGTTTCGAGTAATTTGTATTAAAAATTTGAATTTAGCACTGAAAAGATACACATAGGGAAAAAATCACGATAACTCCGAAAATAATTCGAATTTCCCTAAATCCTTTTAGAGGCTTATTCTTAAAGATCTGAACTAATTTTTTCGAATTTCTAAACTAGAATACTGCCTTAAGTTTTGCACTTAGCATTATTCAAACCGAAAGTTCGAAAACAGAAAATTAAGTAGGTTTGTTTAATTTTGTTTCATTTGTTGCTTTCCTGGTAGCTGGTGGGTATTTACTTTTTACGTGAAAATTAATTTTTTTTTTTTTTTTGATATGTCACGGAACACTATGATTTTTAAAGACTTTCTTTTTTACCGAATTTTTTCACTAACAAGTGCTACTACTATTACTAAAATAAAAACGATTCTGTTTCAAGCGTTATAGTTTGGCACTTTATGGTATACTGAGTGCACTCCTCTTGTGTAGCTTAGTCCCACTTTTGAAATACATTGTACATATGTCTATATTATTATTATAATATAAATATATAAATATGTACTGAAAATTTTGTGATATTATAATTAAGGAAAAACATAATATGATAAATATAATATAAAATATGAAGGGAAATACTGTCTTAATAGCCTATACGATGGGGACAAAGAATAACATGATTACATAGATAATTAGTGAAACAGAGATGATGAGTGTATACTTCACTTACTCCGGTCGGGCCCGGGGTTCTCCACATAATATTATAACATAATAATAATGCGTATATACGTGTAAGTATATATGTGTAACCATAATATAATAAGGTCTACATCATGGATGGGATGAGTTAATAAGCACTCCTGGGCCAACGGGACAAGGGCAGGGAGTGGCAGGAATGAAACACTTCATTGTAATAATATGATAAGTGAGTGGGTGGTTGTGCTGGGCCTCAACATCATTTGGATGAACGCACTCGAGACTTGACTTGTTGGTGAAAAAGAGAACTGAGTGAGAATGCGTCTCTTTGTCAGACGCAGTCGAAGGGCGTCCGTATCTGTAGTGATGGTAGTGGTGGTAAGTTTATGTTTTGGATCATTTACTTGCACTGAATAAACATCTTAGCTATTACTTCGAGGCGAATGAGCGCGATAATAAACCTATTAATGAGTAAAATATTAGATTCACTCTGGTGAGTATTACAAACCAAACCGAAATGAGTAAATTCAAGTCTCAAAATGATATTTGTAAGCGCACACAGAGCTATCAGCTGTACGGTGGTAATACTGTTTGTTACGTAATGGGTAGTAAAGGATAGCTCAGAATGATAAAATCATTTATTTTAGAATTGACTCTTCATTTATAACTAAATATACTCTAGAAAGCAATATCTGTATACAACTAACTAAGATGAATAATAAACGTATTAGGTACCTACAAAAGGGAATTTTCCAAAATTTACAGAAAAAATTATAAATAGAACTGTTTGGATTGGCAAAATTCACCAAGAGCGTGCTAGGCATGCATTAGGTAGGGATTCTTTAGGAGTTTAGGTATTTTTACGATTATAAAGGTCTATTACATGGTAAATAATTATCTATATCTCCCTAAAAGAACGGCATTTCCTGTAAGAGTGTTGACTGCCTATATCCCAGCAAACAGGTGTTTATGTTAGGGTAAAACCGATCATTTCCCCTATGAGCTAGACTAGAGTTTCAAAATTTCAATGGTCTCTGCAAAGTTTCAGTTACTGAGAACTACTGAGATAATTTTCTTAACTCGTTACACAGGGGAAGGCCAAAAAAGCCTCATTTTGAAGCTCAATATTTCCTAAATAAAGTTTGAAATGAAAATGATTAACGAAATCTCAACTCTAAATTATCATTTTCCACATGATATAGGAAAAGAATTATTTGAACAGATTAAAAAAAAATTTATTGTTTATTAATTGAGACCCACATCGGTAGCATGCACACGCAAAATTTTGTGTCCATAACTCAAAAGATGTAACAAACAGACGCGAGGACAGACTGACTTGAAGAAATTATAGTCGTTTCGAGATTTTTTTTCGGAATCCTAAAAAATATTTTCTTAAGTTTGAAATAAAAACTTTTTACTATATTTGAAAATTTTGCTATTTCTGCTAAATAAACAAAATATTTAGTTAGTATTTAAATAACATTCACTTCCGTAACCAAATTTATATTTTACAACTTTTACTGGACTTCACTATAATTTACTGAACCCATAACTTATTAAAACCAATTTTTTTTTCGATGTATCAGCTAATAAAGTAAATAAATAATTACGACTATATATACATAGCCAGAAGTAAAAATTTCCTCAAAGAAAATAAAATTAGTGTTTTTCTTTTAAAGAAATATTTTTGCATATGTTTTTTCACTCCCTTGAGTTATTTGCATATGAATTAATAATGCTGACTGTGGAGCTTGGTGTTTGGACTTTTTATTTGTTGGTATTGTAAATATCTGTACTTGTACAAATCGTTTCTGATTTTATCAGACATACACGTATTAATATGTAAGACAAAGAAAGTCAGTGACAGAATGTTCAGGAGCTTGAAGCGCCACGAAAACGAACAAAATTGGATAAATTTCAAAATAAATGTAATTCCGTTGAACTTTTATATTAATTAAGGAGCCAACTTTTCAGTTTTTAACAACCGAATATTATCGAAGAATTTATTGGAAAACATGAAACTTTTTAATGCGTTTGCCTTATTTTGAATTTCCCGTGATCTTAAATCACCAACACTAAACTGTTTCCTGAAAAATCTTGAAGAGCAGAAACGAAAGTTGTAATCTACTGACCCCAAAAGTCCCACGTTTGGACATATGCTTTCCGATCACGCCTATAGAACCGAACTCGGACAAATCACGTCATAACCAGACTGTCCGACCGAAAACTGGACGGTTGTCAATCCTGATTGTTATACAAGGTGGTCCAGAATTATGTACCGTAATTGGTAGAGCTCGTAGTACGTTCAAAAATAATGGTACCTTTTCATGTACACTTTTTTTCGAAACTCAATAATAAGGGAGACAACTAACCATTATTTCTTAAATACTTTCCAAACGCTTTTGAATAACGGATTGATATTTTAGGGGTGCTTATTATGCGTTAGAAGGATTAAATTTATGTCAACACTTATTCCACCGCTGATGACTAAGGGGTGGTTTTGGGTGGTAGGTGTGAGTTATCACGTCCTTTCTTTTTTAAATTGAAATTATTTAAACAAAATCCCTGATAATATAATTCCTCAGACAATTCCACGCAAAAAAGGTATACTTATTACATTTCGATAAATATTACCATTTTCGAGTAATTTAAAGTATAAGTATCTATTTCCAAATTATCCCCTAATCATAAGTGATCGAATAATTGATACCATAAATTTAATTATCTTAATGTTCACACGCGCCCCTAAAATATGAATCCAGTAATCAAAAGCGTGTAAAATATTTTAAAAAAAAAGTCAGTTTCGTTCCACCCCTTTACATTTTACCCCTCTGCTTTATCACCCTTATTATTGAGTTTTGGAAAAAAGTGTAGATGAAAAGGTGCCATTATTTTTGAACATACTATCAGCTCCAGCAATTACGGTACATAATTCTGGACCACCTGTATATGGCAAAATACATGTACTTTTATGGAAAATAAGATAATTTTGATTATATTCCATTGAAAAATGTTAGTAAACAGACAAATCTGTTTTAATAATATTGTATGTACGAAATTTAAAAATAATTTGTTCCATTGTTGAAAAATAAATTTATTTTTGTATAAATTAGTCTAAACCCCGACAAAACCTTCCAATTTCGCATTAAATGAAAATGGTTAAAGAATTAAAAAAGGATCACAGAAATATTTTCAGATTGTACACAAATGTCACACTGTATCGTTCGAACTTCTTTAAAACAATAAATTCGATATTTTTAAAGTGACGCTGTTGGCCCATTATATTCATGTTTCTATATTAGATAAATTTCGAAACAATTTGTACATATACATAAAATAGACATACTGATGCTATGTGTGCTAACATAATCTAAAAATCAACAAAAATATTGTGATTTTACGTTGTAAATTATGCGTATTTGTTATATACGGGAACGTTTCAGGGATGATAACTTTATTATTATGGTGAATAATAAAATTTACATAAATAAAGAGAAAAAAAATTTTATTGGTTTTCAGAAAAAAAAGTTTTACAATTTATTTTAATGTGTTTTCTATAGTTCAACACAAAACATTGCGTTGACAAATCAAATATGCAATTTCGAATAAAAGTTATTCCGTCGAAGAATAGAGGGGAAGGAGGCATCGGAAATTATTGACTTTGTTTTCAAATTGTGTACGAATTTTTGAAGATTTTTGATAAAAAAGCTAAAAAGGAATTAAGTAACAAAAATTCTGATACTTAAGGAACTTCGAAAATGAATTCGTTCTACGTTAAGGAGGGTCACCCATCCAGAGATCGAGATAAATTGGACAATGAAAACCAATAACAAATGATATCAGTTCTTGATATCAGTTCTTTTAGATATATGAGTATGATTATTGACGAAATCAGAATTACCAATTTTTCATGTATAGAAACAAAGTGGCGGCAGTTTAAAAAAAAGTTCTGAAATTTTACCCCTTTTGGAGGATTAAAATGCGGTTATGAAATGGCCATATTTTATCTAGAAGATCTGGTTATGATTTAGCCGATAGCGAAATTGAGCTAATTTGGATGAATAGATTTAAAGTAAATTTGACACAGGTGTCAAAAAAAGTCATTGCGAGAAAAACGCGTTTAAAGTGATTTCTGATAAGTATAGCTGTAAGGAAATGCAAAAAAAATCGATTTTTTGGAATTTCTGGACTGGTGAGCCCCCTTAATAAACCATGATCTAAAAAAAAAGTTTGAAATCATCACGTGAAGATATTAGTTTTCGTGTTAGTTTGAGGTAAAAGTAAATTCGTTCCTTACTTTTATCCTCAATTCTCTACTATTTAAATTATTAAATTAAATTATTAGAATCCAACTGCAGGTAAAATGTATAATGAAAAAATTTTTTAACGACAGCCTGCATTAAAAAATTTTTTCATTCTCTACTATTTAGATGGTTGAGACTGCTGGTACTGAACTGATAGACTTAAGTGTTTGAATAGTTCCTCTGGGACAGCGTTTCTTAACCTTTTTTAAGGTAAAAAAACTTTTACCTTAAAATTTAAACTTTTTGAAGCGAAAATAAATTCCAAAAACATAAAACAGAAGAAGGGGTGAATAATAACCGAATCTACAATTTATTAGTGGGTCACTTGAAATTATGAAATAACCCGCGGATGACTGGTTGCCGAAGCGTAATTTTTAGAAAAATTCAGCATATGTGGCAGCAACCCGAATCGTCCCACATACATACCCAACATACCCACTAAAAATCTTTACTGAAAATATAATTCCTTCCTTCATGCTACATTACACATCTAATTTTATTTATTTTTGTTTATTAAGTTGGCACTCACTACTAGCCAAATAAAATAAATATTGCCCAACCAAACATAAACGGTACCATTCATATACCAGTGTAGTAAATATAATCAACATACAAGATACAAACATAAGAAGATATAGAAATACGAAAATAAGAGGCCAATATCTCGACTTCAGCTCAGTAGTAATAGACACATTCACATACTGAAATAATAGCGTAGAGTAGCTTCAGACATGTTAACGATACTCACTGTTGTAATGTACTATGTCTGTAATGGTTGGTTCACACTGAATTAGTACTAAATAGTAAGTAATAAGTAGGTCAAATAGAGGTGGTTAGTGATTGTTGTGTAAGTAGCTTTTTAAAAGGGGACTATTAATAGCATATGAAAAACTGTATTATGCACTGAGAAAAAATTACAGTAAAAATTACGGAGCTGCCTCCGGTAAACCAAGCTCAAGTGACCAGTCGGTAGGAAATTATCAAGCAAAAATATAAAAAATGCCTTTCAAACATTATTTTTTACGATTCATTTGAAAATTTTTCCTATACTGCTCCGTAAAATTCGATGGGCTAGTAAAATTTCAAGTGGATACCAGGAAAATTTACTTAATTTTTGTTAAAGTTTGATAGGTAAAGTAGAGGATAGACACTATTTGTTATCTCTATTTTCTACCTGAAACCTGTATTTCGGCATCTCTCTCACACAAGCATCGTACCAACGTAACGATAGAAGACTATGTGCTTGTCTGCTTCTAACTGCTCTGGCACGCGTAAACCGAGGTCCGCACCAAACCAAGGTCATTTTGAACACAGCTTCTACTGAAAACAGACCACTAACTTATTGTTGTGTGTGACTTGTATGTGATGTGTACGAGAAGTGTTATCATTTTTTTTCTGTTTTTTTTTCTTTTTTTTTTTTTATAATAAAATATTTAATGGACTTTACATTTAAAACAAAGAATTGTTATTTGTTTCATGAAAATCGCATTATTTTATTATTGATAAAGAACTAAGAATTAAGATATAACAATTAAGATTTTTATATGTATTGATGTTTATTGAAACATGTTTTTCTACAAATAATAAAAAAACCACAGAACATTTTTTCAATATTAATAATTTGATTTTAATCCTTACCCTTCTATCAATATCTTTTTAAACTATTTTAATTCTATTATTTATTAATAAATTAAAAAAAAACCTTATATATAATACGGTAAGGGAGTAAAATTTTTACGGAGTCACAGTGTAGTTTTTACTGTGCAGTCAAGTTTTACGGAGCCATGGAGTAATTTTTACTATAATCATCGTACTTTCTCCTTTGCCTGTCACTTATGCCCGCATTACCAGAGAGCTCCATAATTTTTTACTAGAAATTTCCGTAAAAATTACCGTATCTTATTCTCAGTATAGGATTAGAATACAGCGAAACATCAAAAATTGTAATTGTTTCTTACTTTAATAAAAATCTTAAACTTTTAAGATCTATACCTAAAAATTTCATGCTCTTATTTAAAAAATTTCAAAAGTTATAGCAAGAGGACCAGAAAAAGTGTCGTGAAAACATTTTACTTATACCGCAAAGAATATTAGGAAAATCGATTGTACGGTGGAGAAATCGCAAATTAACGACCAGATATGAAAATTTTTTTATTGAAAAAAATTGATCATCAAACTTCAAACGCGTTTTTCTTGAAACTCTTTTTCAAAACAGTGGACTTGATATCTCAAAATGTAATTGAGTTTATTTTCGAAATTCGGCGAGTTTATTTTTGAAATTATTTAGGGCACTATTCAAAATTTTTGTTATTAAATTCACCTTTAATTTCCTTATTATAATTCTTCAACACTTAAAATCAATCATTTCCGACGCCTGTCTTCTTGAAAGTATTTGATTTGTCTGACTACTGCGTTTTATGAGATTAACTGTACAACAGTAACAACTAACTTACCACTTGTTACTTGGTATGAACAAAGCTTTATCCCGAATGTAATGTGGTGTATAATAGTGTAAAATAGTGCGAGTTGACTAGTCACAGTATTATAGAGGAAGGAACGAAGTATACACAGTAGTAGCTTTTGGTACAGAGCTTACAACGAAGAACTATATGTATTACTATTAGTTCTTGTATAGTCAGTCAGTCCTTCCTAATGTGTTTATAACATATAAATATACACACACATATCGAGTAGATCTCGGTGACTAGTCCGCCTCTTTTCAACACAAATTACTATCACAGTAACGCAAAATACTATATACAAATAATATAGATATAGTGAAATGTGGCAATTAGATGTGTACCGGGTGAATCTAGATTATTTTGAATTAGGGACTGGAGAAATTTTAAAAACTTACAACGGCCAAATTTACGGGATACAGATCTACTGTTTGATTTTATCGGGATTTGTGAAGCTATTGCAAGTAATGAGCAAATTACCTCGGGCTTTTACCGACCCGAACGCAACGATTCACACGAAAGGATCAAAAGAAGCACTTTAATTCCGTGGCATATACAGGGTGTTAGAGATATAAGTATCATCCTTTTGAGAGGTGACTCACAGCACCCTGTAGATACTAAAACCACAGGAATTTTCTCGGAATTAACAATCGCGTCACCCCTTAAAAGGATAAGAGTTATTTCTTTTACACCCTATATATATATATATATATATATATATATATAGACCTGAAATTTTATATTTAGACAATTACGTCACAAATTAGTTCAACCCTTCAAAATGACGTCATATAGATTTTAAACCAATAACTGAATACAAAATTTTTAATACTCCTTAAAAATACTCCTTCTCGATTTAACATTACGAGTTAAAAAAAGATAATATAATAATATAATCCAACCTAATTAAACACAAACAACTGAAATATTAATAATAATAATATAAAGAGGCGACTTACGTCGTTACCTATTTGTAACCACACTCCAGAAGAAGACGTAATTATAATGAGTTGTCAGTCAAATGTTACTCTTAATAAGATTTTCAAATGTGTTTAATTTTGTACAGTAAGGCTCAACGTAATGGTAAACTAGTAATTAGATTTTACCGTGCAAATGGTTTAAATAGTTATAAATTATAGCTATTTAATGACAAACAAATCAACCAAACTTTTCAATCTTATACCTAAACTTTTTCTATCAATAACAACTCACTCATATTTTATTTTAAAAATGCCTACTTTTTTAGCTTATCGTACTTTTTAACTTGACCTAGTAGTGTACTTTTAAATAGTTTTAGAAATCAGTTTACTTATTGCAATTCAAATGTTTGATGAATTTCTGCCAGGAAAATTCAGCTACTACACCATATCTCACCAGGTCACCATAAAAAACGCTTTTATATTCTCCAGCCGCCATATTGAAATCACTGTTGTGTGAGGAGAATTTTGCCACGCATATTTGAAAAATAGAGTCCATAACCTTTAATTTGAGATATTACAGATCTATTTTAAGCAACACCAATTTTTGAAAGCAGGGTGTCCCGTTCAGAAAGAATGTCCTATATATATATATATATATATATATATATATATATATATATATATATATATATATATATATATATATATATATATATATATATATATATTATATATATACATATATATATATATATATGTATATATATAATATATATGTATATATATAAACATATATATATATATATATATATATATATATATATATATATATATATATATATATAAGGTAAGAGCACCAGTAACCGTCACTGACCCAATAGCCGTCAAGTTTCAGTAAAATGATAAATATTAAGATATTATGCAAGCATATATTTGTAACACATAAAGCAGACAATTTGTATCACTTCTTGACAGAGTGTCCCTGTCCAATTATACCGAATTCACTACATAGCCAAATACACATTGTAAGATATTACTCAAAATAACAATCATCTAAAACTATTAAACATTGAATCCAAAGAACAAATGAATAATATTTTTTTCTACATTTTGCCCTGGGAGAATAACCCATAGAGCGAGAAACTTAAAAAATTATAAATAAGAATTTATTCTGTTACAACGTCTTCCTTTAAATTACTGAATATTTGTTATTGATGTTATCTTTTTCACTAGAGATATATTATTAAATATTATTTAACACTTCTTGATAACACAAGAAGTACATAATTGTTAAATCATTAAGCTAAAATTGTTAGGCCCGGCATACACGTTACGGTATACCGGAGAGGTATACCTGTACAGGTAAACTGCAGTGGTAATTGAAAATCAGTATCTTCTACCTGCGCAGGTATGTATACCGCAGCGTGTATGTGAGTCAAACAACACCTACACAAGTTTGATTTCAATTGTTTATACGCTTTCATAGTAAGCGTCATGAGTAATCATGAATAAAATCTGTGCAGTTTACCTGTACAGGTATACCTCTCTGGTATACTGTAACGTGTGTGAGCTCGTTGCCTGTTACCGTAACGTGTATGCCCGGCCTTACTTGATACTGTATAGGTATTCTTATTTTGTATTTATGAAAAAGCTCAATTGCCAGTCGATGTTCTATACAAATTGTATTTAAACATTAATAAAATGTTGATATATTGTTTATACAGAAAGTATTAATGAATCGAATAATTGTGCTGAAATGACAATTCCGCCAGTGGCGTAGAATATAGGAGGAGTTAACCTTATTTGTGACAGTAGTTAGAAAATCTTATTTAACATAGTTTAGTATGGTTTACGGTACCTACACATCCTGCCAAGTATGATAGAGATACGTCAAATAGTTTTAAAGTACTGGGAAAAAATAGTTATTAAATTTTTAAATAAAACACTCGTAGCTTAGTAAAGAGCAATTTTATCTAAGTGATTGGGGTTGAATCTTCATATTCTGAGCCCAGGAATCCTCAATTTAAATATTTCCAATTAATTAATGAAACACCTATATATATATATATATATATATATATATATATATATATATATATATATATATATATATATATATAAATTTTGGCGAATCGGCATCATTTTCTGGTGACCTCAAAATAAATTTCTATTATAGTCCCGAGCTCAAGTCTTCCCATGACAGTGGCAGTAGTAGCTGAATTTTTCATTTGGGAGTTCATTAAAACATTTGAATAAAATAATAAAATAAAAATTTAAAATATAATATATTTAGCAGTACACTACCAGCTCAAATGAAAAAGTATAATAAGCTCAAAAAATAAATAATTTTAAAATAAGAACATTACATCAAAACAAGGTATTGAAAAATTATTACTAGCTGTACTCGGGACGTCGTTTGCGTGAAGCGTTGTTATAAAATCAGTGAGAAATATATATTATATGTTTAGTATAGTATATATAATATATTGGTATCTAAATCGCCAACTATCTACAGTATCAGTACCTACAATTTTCCAAAAACATTCCATGTACAGATACGGTCTCGTTACAATTTTATGATATGTGTATTGTGTATATAGATTAGTAATGCACTGCATTTTAAATATAATCTTATTTATAAGAACTGAAAATTACTCATTTCAAAAATAAAATTTTGTAACATATATAAAAGTTATTATAATTTCTACTATCCTATTTCAATATATTAGATAGTAGATCTTGTGAGAGATAGTTATATTACGAGCTTGTCTGATACATAAATTAATGTGAATGAGTTATTTTCAGTTGTCGTTGTTTTCACTATAAGTAATAAATATATTATGTACTTGGAATTTATTGATTGTTTTTTAAAGGTTTTTTGGATATAAATTTAATATTTTGCGCGTTTTATTGGTCTTATTATATCATACGCATCTGTTTAATCATAAGTTTAACCTTTCGCGTATTATAAAATTTATAAATAATTAGTCTCTTTGTCAAAACCACTAGAATAATATGAACATGCCATATTTAAGTTTGTGGGCTTTTAATATCTGGGTTTTAATATATGGGTTACTATAATACTATTATAATTATATAGTAATTAAACTTTATGTCCTTAAAGAATTACGGTCAGATTAACTGTTATTTACGAAATTAAATTTCAGACTTTTTTTTAATTGCTATTCATTTTTGTTAGTAGAAGCTCTAATAGCACATTATTTTGCTAACCCGTCAGACGTCAGAAAACTACGGTCCGCGGGCCAGATCTGACCCACCTGCTGTTTTTAATCCGGTTTGCCAATTAATATTTTGTCTTTTTTAACTTTAATAATGTTTTTTGATTGTCAATTTTTTGAATGAATACTTTTAGTAGAAGATAGCTAAATAAATTATTTAAAGTTTAAAGAAATGGGTTAATTCAAATTCTAGAATGATGATACGATCCACTAAAATCACCTGCATGGGGAGTTACATTTGTATTGGAAATGTATACCTCTAATACGAAAAGATATTTTCAAAAACATAAAATAAAGATATAAATTTCCAAACAATTTTATACCAAGCGAAGTCAAGTTTTAGTATTATAAAAAGATTATCTCAAAATTCCATTTTGTTATATTTTATTAAATTTTATTAAATTTTTTTAACTCTCAAATAAATATAGTAACCTGACGAAAATTAGGTGCTTTAAATGTACCTATCATGTTTAATAATTAACCTTTATGTAGTCAAAATTATTTATATCCCTGGCAATAGCGGGCTGTGGGTCAGAAAACAAATTAATATAAGCTGTTATTGAAAAAAAAAAGTTTAACTACGATTGAAACATTTGGTTAATTTATTTGCAATTAAATAGTTATAATTTTGAACTATTTGTGTGAGCCTTACTGTACTATGCTTCGAAACATTTGAAATCTTCCAGTGGTGTGATTGTTTACGCTAACAAGAAGAGTATATATCAAGTACACTGTTCAAATTTTTGTTGAAGAGTTTTGTTATCTAGTGATTGCTATCTAGCGAATATTATCTCGTTTTCGAAAATGCCGAAATCTAAAGTCATTTATGAGGAAATAAATTCCGTGATTTTAAAATTGATAAACTATTTTACTTTAGAATTGCAAAATGGTGGTCCTTTGATTCCTTTAACTGCCGTACAAGAGGTAAATATAAAATTTTTGCAAATATATTAATTTATTAAGTAACACTCATGATTAATTTTAACATTTTAATTAAATACAATATTGCGCGGTTTTAGAGAGTAGCTTCAGCATTAGATTTAAGTATATCTTCAATTACAAGAGCAGTTCAAGTGGCAAAAAACCAGCTGAGCCTAAGGAACGCAAAAAATGAATGCGTCCCAAAACTACCGACTGCGATTCAGTTGTAAAAAATGATATTATAAGGACCATTTATGATATGCACCGACATGGTATGTGCCATCATTGTAAATTATCTGGATACTTTTTAGAAATTTTACATAATATTAGATATTAAAATAAAAGTATAACATTTTTCTAAACATCATTTGATAACATCAAAAAGACTGTGGACACAAAAAACTGAATAATATAATTATTATAATACTAAAGTTAGTCATAGCACACTTATTAACATCATAACTTAGTTGAGTAAGTAATAGCTATTTCAAAATACTTTTCAGTAGAAAATTGTAACTTTGTTCCTTAAATATGTTGAAATTTTATTCTAATTGCTCAATTAAATTTTTAAATTATATAATTAAGTATTTTTATTTACTGAACTAAATTCACCACAGTATAGATCCATTACTGTATAAAATTTTGTATTGTGCCAAGATCTGCGAAAGATGAAAGTGACGTTAAAATGATTTTCCGGGGCCTTGGTGCCTTGAAGGGCCTAAAATAGAAACAATTCTAAAACTGCTGGTATAGGTACCCATATTAAATTCTTACGGTGCGGAAATTACCCATGCTAATAAAATATCAAGATAGTTATTTTAGAGTCATTGGGCGAGCAAGGTCAAGTGCTATAAATAATTGATTTTGCACAGAATTTTGGAATATATGATTGAATTGACCTATAAATTTTACCTATAATTCAGATAATTTTATGCGAATGACACCGCGGGTCGCAGCTAGTTAGTATTAATTTAATTTTGTCTGTCTGTCCGTCTTGAAATCTTTTAAACACGCCAGTAATAAATATTAAGTACTAATAAAATTTGATTTTGATAGTATTTAATTGAACTGGCAGTCCTAAGCCTGTGTGAAGTGTGAAGGAAAGATTTTTGAATAAAACAAAAATTATTTTATGAAATTCTACTGAGTGCATTTGAGTCCACACTAGGTAAGCGCCTTTTTAACTCATGCAGTTGTTCCCAGCACTATGGAAGAAAATGATTACATGAGACGAAAGTACACTAATAATTTATATTAATAAAGTAAAATTTTCGCAAAGTAATTTATTTGCTATTATGAGCTGAATTTCCACAAAGTCACGCTCACAATCAAGGCCGTGGACGAGCAAAAAAAGCTCCTTTTATATTCTCCCGGGCTCCCTACCGATAGCTATGAGTCCGCTCATAAAGCAAAAGTCCTTTTCCGATGCTGCAACCCCGACTACCACCTCTTGTTGGGCCTGCAACACAATTCTAGACATTTTTAGGGAATTACTTCCGTTAAAATAACTAATGATTGATCCTCAAAATTGACACTGACTTACAAAATCTTATTTAAAATAAAGATAATAAAATAAAGTTGATTATATCAAAATTGTAAATAAATACAGCAGTACAAAAAAGAAATTGAAAATATTTTAACAGTGTACTTTTAAGATATATTATTTATACCAATACCTAGATGCGCATGTCATTTATTAAGAGCAACTTTTGGCAGACAACTCATTATAATTACGTCTTCTTCTGGAGTGTAATTAAAAATAGGTAACAACGTAAGTCGCCTCTTAGTAAATAATTCATATAATTATCATTTATACTTCAATTGTTTTGGTTTAATTAGGTTGGATTAAATTGTTATATTATCTTTTTCTAACTCGTAATATTGAATAGAGAAGAAATTTTTTAAGGAGTGTTAATAATTTTGTATTCAATTATTGGTGTAAAATTCATATGATGTCACTCTGAAGGGTTGAGTTTATTTATTACGTAATTGTCTAAACATATTAATCGGACGATATATATATATATATATATATATATATATATATATATATATATATAGGGTGCAAGAGAAATAACTCTTATCCTTTTAAGGGGTGACGCGACTTTTAATTCCGAAAAAATTCCTGCGGTTTTAGTGTCTACAGTGTGCTATGAGTCACCCCTCAACAGGATGATAATTATTTCTCTGACACCCTGTATAATATTCTTTGCAATACCATATATTTTAAAATCACAAAAGTTATTTCAATTCATTTAAGTTGTGTAAAATAATATGAAGGCAAGTATACTATCGACAAATTAAACAAATTGGAAGGTACAATGTAACTGTTGGTTTTTATCTACAAGTTAGAATTTGTTTATTATTTTAAATAAGTAGTTCATTACCTAGCAACACTACCTATTTTATTTAAATTTCGTTTGCTTAAATTCTGCTTGCTAATTGACTTAAACGCCGAGGCAAAAGTATTTTTGTCTCTTGGGACTAAAAGTGACACTGGACTGTCTACTATGAGGGACTAAAGCAGGTCCCAGATTTTCAAAATAGTATATTATAATACACCAAGGGAATAAAGTGTGATATTTGATTCTGAGAATGAAGTTTGTTGCCAACGAGTCTCTAAATACTCTTGTCTTGGGACTTCAATCGCTTGACATCTTTTGCAATTCTTGTTAATTTGAATTCATAGAGCTTACGTTTTAACTTTCAGTGCCGAAATTGCAAGAAAATAATTTTATTCAAATTTTTACCAACGGAAAAAGTTAATTGAAAAATTTTCTTTGAGATATAGCATCTCTTTATGAGGTACAGTTGATATACATATTTCTCCATTATTTTCGTCAGTTATGGCATTTCCTCTGGAGATATCAATACTAGTTGGATTCTTTTTGTTTTTTTGTTTCACAAGCACTCGATAATATTTGAAATTGAAAAATTGTAACTGCTTCTCGCATTATAGAGAGTACATATACATAAAGTGGTTGAATGTTGTCTGTATCGGACGCCTGTCGAGCAAAGAACCGGTGGTGTAATGGATAGCACACCTGGCTAATTACCAGGAGATCCTGAGTTCGATTCCCGGCCGACCCGGATAATTTTTTCGATCACTTTGTGATTTTTAATTTACCTAGTTCGATTATGTTGTATGAACTAAGATACTCACACACTGAACATTTGAACATTTGAACACGTATTGAACTATTAACCAAATATTGTTCCTACTTTTGTTCGTCATTCTGGTGGCTGACTCAAATATAATCACCTGTATACACACAACTGGAAAAAACCATCAACATCGAACCTCAACAAATAATCAACCTCGATGGTTATTGTTCACTATTTCACTCATTTCGGCGAAAACAACAACACAGTAAATAAAAATACGGAAAAAAGGCTCAAATAAATTGAGCTTACTGTTGACATTCAAATACCTCATACTCTGCACTAGCTACACATAGTCTAGTCATATTCATTTATTTTGATACATTTTATATCACTTTTACACACATTTTGACATAAATATAGTTATCGCACTCTATAAATATTGAACATACTTGTTATGTAGTATCCCTTTTTCTTTTTGTTATTAAATATAATCCAATTATCCATTTCTCTCTCTTGTATGATTGTTTTATTAAATGTTCGTTTTAGATGAATTTTTTAATTAGTAAAATGGATTTTTATTTACAATAAAACATAGTGAAACGCTTTTTTTTTCGTTTGTCGGAAAAAGTCGAAAAAAGAATTTAAAAATATATGTGTGTACTTATGAAATATTTTTCGACATAAATTTTAATGTAAAATAGTTTAGACACTTTTTAAATTTACTCCGAAATATTTTTATATAAATTTTTTTTTTAATTTATGAGTATTTGCACTCGGTTTTTTGAACGAGTTATTAATTTAGGGAAACATATTTTTAATTAAAAAATAATTTTTTTTTGGTTTTAATTTGTTTAATTAATTTTTTCCCATTGAGAAAATTTTTGTGTGCGTAATAAAAGGTTTGAAGGTAAAACAGCACTTAAGGAGGTACTCGAAACCGCCGGTCCTCCGTGCTGGGCTGCGAAAGTATTTTATCGGGCCGCTGAAACATGCGTAAATCACAATAAGTTACAAAAATAGTTATAAGTTTTATTTTTCGCTTTAAAAAGGAAAATAGAGCGGCTAGCTTTATGTAAAAAAGGCCTAAGAGAGGCTTTAATGGCTAAAAAAAGAGTCGATATTTATCTAAATTACATTATAGACCAAGTGGTCGGAACACGACATTTCATATTAGACGACCTATAATGTTATTCCAGCTAGGTAATGGTGGAAATGATTCCAGACTGCAAGAAAACTATTTGAATTTTAAGTACTTAAGAAAGTGTCGATACTCATCTGAATTACATTGTTGATAAAGTGGTCGGAAAACGACATTTCATATTACACAACCTAATGTTATTTCAACTAACGGTGGAAATGATTCTAGGCTACAAGACTTTTATTTAAAATTCAAGAACAGCTTCAGAACGTTTCTCTGGAAACAATTCGTCAGAGTATTTTCGGATAATGTAATTCTAAATGAGTATGATATCGATTTACATTGCCGTAACAATATTCTAAAACTTCAGTCTCCAGCTGACAAAAATAAATAAATAAGTAAATAAATAAATATGTAAATAAGATTTGTATAAATATCAGTAAAGTAGGGGGGGGGGGTATTTTTCTTTCTAAATTCTGTACTTCAAGTATATCGTAAGTTTATAACAATTCATTACTAAAATACGAGATTCTTTGATCATATTTTTGCTCGTTATTAAATCAAAAAGTTTAAAATTTTTCCAAAGTTAATATTAGCAAGGAGTGTATTTATGCAAAAAGAAATAAACTGATATGATGTAAAATATAATTAATTAAAAATTTTCTAATTTACACATAAAACAGCCTCCTCTTTTAGCAAAAAATGCCTGATAAAATTAAAGGTTGGTGTAGCGGATGAAACTACAATGATTTTGCAACTTTAATTTTGGTATCTTGGTAAAAACCTTAAAGTGCCATTTACATTTATATATAGCTTCCCTACCAAAGCTCTTACTATTTCCAAGATATTTAAGAAAATTGAAAAAAACTCAAATTTTCAGGGGTGAGTTTTACCTGCTTAAACCGCTTATGGGCTCGAACGAAATATGGCTCGTGATTAGTTTTAATAAGATCTACAATCCACCAAAGTTTCAAAAATTTTTGAGACATACAGTTGGATACCTTTCTTTGTTAGTAATCTCTGTTTTCTTTAAAAAAATATTTTCGTGGCTAAGACAGCATAGGCAACCATAATATTTTTGTAGTTATCGTTTCGAGTAAATCTTAACATAGAACTTTCTTAACTTTCGTAATCATACAGCATCGAAATTCAAACTGTGTGTCACCTTTAAAATAAAAACTAAAATTGTCATTTCAAAACAACTTCAAAAATATTCTCGAATATTTTAACATATAATAAACCATTTCCATAGTCATTCCTGTCCACTTTCTACTTCTCACTCATCATAATCTCATTTAGTGTTTCGCCAAGTCGAAGTTTATTCAAAATAAACTCCACGAATAGCTGGCCCCAGTGGCATGCGCGTCATATTGTCGAACAACTTGGCTACTGATTTTCATTACAAGCAATTTTGTTATGTCGAATAAAAAGATTCCCGTCACATTAACACACATAAAAGGGTAGCCAAAAACATTCGTATATGAACCCTTGAAAAAGATGTAGTGTAGTCTTCTACATTACATAATGCGTTGTTTATTTCGTCTTCCTCTGCGATCCTTTCCCGGATACGGGGTGTGGTGTGGGGCTCTTCTACGAAGGGTTATTCAAAGAGTGGACACACACAACAAACATCTGACGACATTCCGCTTTATATTTTCTTCTTCGGGTACACACAAGAAATCATCCTTACATATGCACACGTAAAATATGTTGTGTATTAAAACTATTTTCATGTATCCTTTATGGCAGGGATCGGCAACCTTTTTTGGATGGCAGGCCATTTTAAAAAAAATTATAAATTTTTAGCGGGCCGCAGTCAAATATTTTGCAAGGTAGTATGTGGCTTAAGTAGGTTTTTTTTTAACGAATTTTCGAATCGAAAATTCAGCTATTAGAGTCACTGTCTTGATGCTACTTGAGCCCGGAACTATGATAGAGATAATTTATTTTGAAGTCTCTGGAGGCCAAAAATGACTAAATCACTAAAATTTATATACCGGTGCTCATAAAGTTGCGGAACAGCTGAAAATCTCAGCTAATATTGACTTTATCGAAAAATAACCCGGACAAAAGTTTTATGGGAAGAAATGAGGAACTAGAAAATGACCTCGAATTTGACCTTGAATCATATTTTTTTCGTTTTTATGACCTTTACACGGCCTTGGGATATGAAGTATGAATATGGTTTTCAACGTAAGATTTCCCGCTCTTTCCGAATCCGAGGTCAAAAATAGCGGTTTCCATTTAAAAAAACAAAGATGACCTCCAAATTCTGGCCAAGGTCATGTTCAAGGTCAACGAAAAAACGAAAAAAATATGATTCCAGGTCAAATTCGAAGTTATTTTCTAGTTCCTCATTTCTTCCCATGAAACTTTTGTCCGGGTTATTTTTCGATAAAGTCAATATTAACTGAGATTTTCAACTATTCCGCAACTTTATGAACACCCGGTATAACTCTCGAACGAAAAATCCCGTTTTTACGAAATTTGGTAAAAATATTGGAAGTCCAAAAAGTCAGACACGTCCGATGCCCCAAATGTTTTTTGCCCAAATTTCCTCTAGTTTTTGCCATATATTCTTACACCGTTGGAAAGAGGAGAAAATAATTACATAAAAAAGATTTTGAGCAATAATTCTATATCAAGTAGTTTCCGAGAAAAACTAATTTTTGTAAATGGAAATTCGCTATATTATGCAGCATAATTCGACAGGGGTATTTTCTTTTTTTTAACACAAATTAATATAAATATTATTAAAATTTAACATGAGGAAAAGTTTTTAGTAACAGTTTTATTTACATGTTATAAAACATCGGAGAAAAAAAAAATAAAGTATGCTCAACTCCTCATAGGCAGAGCAAGTTGTTCGAAAAGTTATATTGCTTGGCGGGCCGCATGAAAGCTTGCAACGGGCCGCAGGTTGCCGACCCTTGCTTTATGGTAAATGGATGGACATTGTAGCAAATTTGTACCACACAGAACAACGTGTATAGGTTGGGGAAAGTTTTTTCTGTTACCCTTCGAATACAGTGAAATTTTTTACTCATCAAAAATGTATGAAATAAAAAACGAATTTTCAAAACTAACTACCCTTTTAAATAAAGTACAACTGATACAATATTATGCAGTGAGAATTGCAGAACTGTAGGAGCTGCCTAAGTTTCTTAACTGACAAGTTTACGAAGGAAGTTTAAAATTTCGTCGATTTTTGTGTAAAAATATTCCATTTAGAGGTGTAGTCAATTCAAGTGAGTTTGTTTGTACGCTAGAAAAGTATTTCGAATTTAAATTGCATATGAGTATCCAAATGAAGGTACACATAGGCATATATTAGTATGAGTATGTTGGTTCAAAGTTCAATAATGGCATAAATCAAGAGGCTTCAAAACTGTGCGCCGTGGTTGTCTCGCTTTTCACGTTCGGTAGAAGTAGAAAAGGAATCGACTGTGAAACTACTTTTTTTTTTATTTGCTAGTTATATTTGTTCGGAATAAATAGATAAGTAAAAAAAATTATTCCTACGGGCTGAGCAGAAGTTTTTTTTCATTTTCATCGCCGATATTTTAGGGAGAAATTTTTCAAAAATCCGGATTCCAGGGCTAACGGAAGACTTTTTGAAAACAACAGCACAGTGAAGCAGTTAAGAAAAATTAGAATAGATTTTTGTAACAAAAAAAAAGAAGGAAACTAGTACAGAACTTTTCATTGTCATTTATTTGTAGATAAACATGACAAAAATTAAGGGAAAGTTTTTATTGTTAAAAATCTCACTTAATTCAAAACCATAGTAACGAAATGTTAAATAATAATCTGAATTATACTAACTTATCTACGCTGTTATGTTTCTACAAACTAATAGTTCTTCTCGTTAAGGGGGACCACTAGTGTGACCGCCTGAAAAAAACGTGATTTTTGGGAATTTTTTTAAAGAAAACTACTGTATGGAATATTTTAATATTTTAAGAATATCTTCTTTGATATATAATAAATTCATGATAAAATTTTTGGACCAAAAAATTGAAAATTCAGTGAGTTATTCGAGATCTCCCAAGGCTCCAAAAAAAATGTTCTCCACTGCTGCAGTGATAGCAGCCTTCACACTGCCTGAAATCAAAAAAAACTAAAAAGCCTATTAAAATAAAGGTATGGTCCGTACCGTGAACCTCAATCGAAAGAAAGTTAAAATTTAACAAAATGACGGAGTTTTTTAAAAAAAGTTTCAAGTTTTGCGCGAAAATTTGATGGTTTTTTGATTGTAAAAATTACATTTTTTATTTAATCGGAAAACTGGAGGTTCATGGTACGAAGAAATATATATAAAAGAAGCTGCAATAAGAATTAAATGGATCGAATGATTTGTCTTCGATCTATAACTACAGCAAATTTGAAAAATGCAGTTTTTCGTAATTTTACCTTTTGGTTTTAATCACTGAGAATTTTTACTAAAATTATTTAAGATTTACTGACTATAACGGTCATAGTAAAACTAGATGAGCCGTTTAAATGTGCCAGGATCTAGCTTCTCCACAACATGTGGCTGGCAGCCACGTTCAGAAACTCCTGAACTATCAACCTTCATACATTTCTCAATACCTTAAAGTTAACAATGAAAATTAGAATCCATTCTTCGGATGGCTGTAACTCAAAAACTATTTGAGATATGCACTTGAAATTTTAGTATGTTATTTTTAACGGTATAGACTATCGAAACATGCAAAAAATGTGTCCAATTTTTTGAAAACGTCACACTAGCGGTCCCCCTTAAATTACTGATAAAAAAATTTTGTTCAACATTTTAGAGAGTAAAGGTCCTTCAAAAATAGAGGGCTTTATCTTTCATGTTTAAGACAAGAAAATTCTAAAAAACATTAATGATTTTTTATAATCGAACTCCAATTTTTATCTTAACAGTCCGCGCATCTACGCAGGAAACTTCCCCAAGGGCCGATAATATTTTTAATACGACACAACGCTGTACCACGTCAACAATTCCGTATAAAGTGTAGACCAATATGGTATGCAGATACAGCTTGCACGTTTACAGAAATCATCGTTACGCTAAGAGTGTGGTACCCATGTTTTGCTACCTGTCCGTGGTAGCATCAGATTGTAAAGTGTTAAGAAAAATATAAATCTTGTAATCTTACAGTTTCAGCATCACTCTCAATGTCTCACTTCTAGATTGAAAACTTATTGAATTTAAAATACAATTTCTTTCGGAATAATAAGAGACAATGTACTCACTAAATAAACACAGTGAAATTATACTAAAAGTAAAGTTTATTTTTCCCAATCCATTTTTCTTTTCGCACTACGTCACTCAAACTCTATAATTTACTCTAAACGTATATACTTATTACATATGCACATATGTACCGTATACGGTACCTTCTTTCCTGATGCTAACGAACAAAACTACTAAACGCGAGGTAATACTTTATTCCATATTACGCGAACGAATTGATAGCGATAAACCATTTTGGTAGTAAATAGAGCTAAAAGTTTGAACTGAGCAAATGACATAGGTACCAATACATTTTACAACGGTTTGGTTTAATGGAGTTGAAATAATTTTGTCAATTTGATATCGAAGAACAATATTGAAAGAATGAAACTTCACTGACGCCTGCCTAGCTGCTCTCTTTAACAAATATCATTCAACAAACTTGAATATATGCATTCGACATTACATACGTCAATATATATATATATATATATATATATATATATATATATATATATATATACATCGGTAAGGTGAAATTGGGAGGGGCGAAGAATGAATTCACTTTGTTGAATTATCATCAAATATATTAAGCGAAACAAAAAAAATATGCGATTGATATAGAATGTTCATTGTAAAATTGTAACGGAAATTAAATTTCTTTGCTATTATTTACCATGTTAGTTTTTTGAGAGTTGCCATTTCTATTAAAACCAAATTTTTATGATAGAAATGGTAGGTACTGGAAAAGGTTCTTTTCTTGGATGAAATGGAAATGTAACCAAGAAAAACACTATTGGCTGAAGTAGCCTCAAGTACATATGCATATTTTTACCGTCTAACTGATAAATTAAAGAAAAATTAAAAAATTAAACTTGGGTAAAAAAAAATTTTTTTGCTCATTTATGTTGTTAATTAAGGCATTAGATCAGTTTTATCGAAAAATTAATATATAGTCCCATTTAAAAATCTATAAGTTTGTACCATTGCCCGAAAACCATAAGAGCTATAAAGCTCCTGACTATAGCAATCGGTTGCTCCCATCGATATCTACGACTCTTATCTAAACAATTTTTAGATTAAATGAACGGTTTGGCTGTAATAAAAATGGCAACTCTCGAAAAACTCACCCAGTATATATGCATCTATTTTTGAATAGAGTCAATCTAAAGGATACATTTCGCTCCTCTAGAATGTAAGTGTTCTATGTCCATTTTCATTAAGGTCGATATAGAGAGAGATAGCTGTATAAATGCATATGTTTATTCTACAGTTCTCTCTTTCTACATCGACCTTATTGAAAATGGACATAGAACACTTTCATTCTAGAGGAGCGATTTGGTCTACAGCATATTTAAATGCAATTATTTGGGAACCGAACATTTGAATGTATTTGACGTCAATCTTCTAGATATCTTTAAATTCCATCTCTGTCGTATCAAATCCTATGTCTTGAATTTTAAACATTTTTTTGTACTTGATGACGTCATCAGTTCGAAAACTTATTGGAACTGAATCAAATTATAATTCCCTAGTAATTTGAATATAAAATTTTCATTTTTAATATGTAATGACTTATTTATGTACTCACTTCTACAGTAAAATATAGGTACTAAATTCTTAAATTTACAAGTGCCTACATAAGTAAAAAAAAAAAAAAAACACATTGATTTTTTACTGTTATACTAATAATAAGGCCAAGGTAACGTTTAAAATAAGTGATAACAGTGGAGAAAGTTTTCTAAAAATTTCCTTTTGTAGAAATTTTTCTAATTGAAACCAGAAGCGCTCACGTAATCTTTGCATATAGCGAATAATGAACCAGATTCATTTTTCAGCAAACAATAACATCTGATAATATACAAATTTTTAGAAATGTAATTATTTCCGGATTAACAACTATATCAAACCTTAAAAATAAAAGGTTCATCTTACACGAATCACTCTGTACACCATTTTTCAGTTGATTGTGTCACACACATACACCGCCCCGCACCGCACCACACGCGGTGTACCTATAACATGCGATTTATTTAAAATAGTAAAAAGTCGTTACACGTTTCACTAAACTTATGTGTTCGTTTCATCTGAACCGAAATAATTTTTCACTCGATTTTTCATCGATATATATTTTTTCCGATTATGTGACATACATACCATATACGTTTGATCCCATTACGGTATAGAATGAGCATATTCCTTCTATTCCATATAGGTACCTTTCCGAAGTATGTTGTAAATATAGTGATTTCGTATTATTCGGGTATTATTTTTATTGACTATTAAATAACTCAGAGTAGTGAAATTGAAAAAGAAAAATATAGTTATGTTTACGTAGGACTGACAGGTATTTATGTAGTTTTTCGCCGTGAAAATTGTTCAGTTTTTATTTGACATATTTTTTATGGCGATAATAAAACTAATACAGCAATAAAATTAAGTTGATTTTCGAAAATAAAACTATTTAGTAGATTCGAATTTGAAGGTTAATTGATGAACGCCTGGCGAGAGCAAAAAGTAGAAAAGTATTTTGAAAATTAGGACAATAAATTTTTGCAAATTTTTAAGCAAAACTAAAATATGGATAGTTAAGTCTGAGTTATGTCATTTGGCTACATACAGTCTTAAACAGTTATAGTGAAGAACCTGGACAATACAAGGGGAACGTAAGATCTTGTAGTCAAAAGTTAAAAATGTAACAAGTTCACTTGCCAAGCCAAAATAATTGGTTGCGCCCTACACGTCCAGAAGTATTTTTGGTGAAATCATCTTCGTTGATATCTGCAAACTAAAATTTCTACCATGTGTCAAGGTTCCAAAGAAAACATCTTGAAATTGTTACAATATTGCCAATTCTGTCAATCTGCCCTTAGTCTTTTCTTTCTTGCGATAAAAAATTTTTCTTAGTTTCTTGCAGTACTTTCCCGTATTATTGGAAATTGAAATGGGTAAAAACTTCTTAAAATGAAATTAAATTTCCTTTTACCATTTTTCATTTTTAAAATCCTCGTCTACGAGATGGTGAACTTTAAATATTACCCCCCCCCCCCCACCTATGCTTTAGGTTTTTAATCGACGGTTTATGAAAGTTTAAAAAATTGCAGATATTGACTTAGCCTAAGCAAACCTAAACTCAAGCCGTAGACAGTAAATCCGCTAAAACTTTGGGTGATTGGAAACCGATTTTTTTTCATATATTTCTACTTAAACACTGAATTCTGCACTCAAACCATTTTTTAGTATGGGTACTCAGCTACTCGACAGTAGTTTTAAAACGCTGCAGACACTATTGTATTACGAGAACATAATATCATAATACAATATATCTATTAGTTAATTAGTAGTATGTATCACAATGTATTGTAGCAAGACGTCCCGTCGTTGTGTTGTATCATGTTTTCCTAATATAATAATTTTCAAATAAATGAAGAAGGCTGAGTGATATCAGAGCGATGATGGGAATACACTCATTATTTATTATGTAAGAATATTTTATCGAACCGGGAGCGGAGTGATATCGTACTGAGAACGGAGCGTTAATGTAAATCGGGCCTTAGGTCCCCTAGAGTGTTGTAATTAATAAAATACGTACCTATTGTTTATGGCGCCGCTGCGGCGCCTAACGAGTGGAATAAATGTTTATTGTGTCGCCGTGGTGGCGCCCATCGAATGCAAAAGAGTTAATACTAGTTCAAAAAACCTGCTAATCCAGATTTGTTTAGCTTCCTAAGACATTGGTTTTGTTCAAAGATATCATCGAAAAAATGTCACACCTAGTAACGTCACAAATGACGTAAGATTGACAAGTAATATCAAAATGTCGTTTGACGTAGTTCAAAAGGGCGAAAGTCGAAGACTACCTATCTACTTAATAAATTTCTAACACTGACTGACTGACAGACAACACACAGCCTAAACCGTTGGGTTTAGAAGAATGAAATTTTGCATAGGAGTTCCTTATATAACGTAGATGAGCACTAAGAAAGGATTTTTGAAAATTCGTCCCCTAAGTGCGTTTAATAGCGGGTGAAAATTTGTATGAAAATTCGCCATTTCTGAAGTTAGAAATATATAATAAAAATATGTTACTATGGCTATTAAAATTTAATATCTTATTTAATAAATTTGTGACTCTGACTGACAGATAGCGCACAGCCTAAAGTATGGGGTTTAGAAAAACGAAATTTAGTACCTCAGGAGATATGAAAATTGACGTTTAGACTTCTATTTATAAATAAAAGTCAGTTGTGTAAACGTTTCTGAAAATTTTTTAAAGAGGTTAAAACAGGAGATGAAAGTTCGTATGGAAAGTACGTCATTTTTTAAGTTAGAGATGTGGATATTGATTTAGGATTTTGAAAAACATGAAAAGTAAGCAGAAAGTGAGTATCTAATAAAAATATGCTGTTGTTGAGAATCCCACCGGGTATACGACTAGTATTACTATAAAATCAGCTTAATACTGTATACTAAAACGTATACATACAAGAAATATTTTCTATAAAATATAACACCTAAATAGTTAAAAACTAAATAACCAATTCATAATTCCATGAATAATTCAGTTAAATTATTGAAATACTTCAATACAACTGTATACAATAATTAGTCTCAAAATCGTCCCCTTACTATGTGTATAAAATTTGTCACAATCGAATAAACCTCTTTAAATCATATTCATTCTGTGATATCATCATCAATATATACCAATATTGAAATACAAAACACTTTACCACCTCTTACCATCATCATTTTACCACCAATTTTCCAATGTATATATAAATTAATTACAAAAGAAAATTGTAAAATCCTCTTGCTTACGAAATTATTACCATCAGTTTACCAAGATATGTAGGTACATACCATATTGATTTATCATATTCGTAAAGAAAGATAAATCTATTAGTTCAAATATATTTGTCCTACTTTAATAAATCGTTCACTGATAAAACTAACTATGAAATTATTGTTATCTTGAATCGCAGTGACAAAGAGATTATTATACCATTATATATAACTGTTTTTGTTTATTGATTCGTAAAATTTTAGACGACTGAATCGACTAAATATTCTCGAATGAAGAGATTGGACAATTTTCATTGGCACAAAGTATATCTTTTAAGTGGATATTTAGCAACAAAAACAGTAAATTAGTTGTTAAGGAAAACTAGTTTACAGAAGTTTTTAAGGTTTCAACCTTAAAAGTTTTTGAATAAAAGTGAAATCCTATTTGATTGAAAGTATTCTGGCAGATGTAGCAACCACATAAATACACTCTCTAAACGAATTCTCTGTTCAGAAATTAAATTATTCTTTGATTTTCAAAATTTTTGATCCGCAACCACATTTCGGCCCCCCAAATGTGTATAAGTGTGCAGAAAACGGCTACACGATCTGTAATTAATTATTTCTGCGGCCTCCACTTTGAGAATAACTAAAATAAAATAACAAAAAGTTTTTCATTTTTATAGGTCCGAAGACATTCGTCAATCTTCGGACCTATTATAATTTCGTTCAAATTCTTGCTATTCTTGAAACATCAGTAGCGCATACAGCAAAAATCCACTTGTCGCACACTCCAAGAAGTGCGACATCGACATTAAATGAGCGGAGAGTCCATACCTCGCTTACTCACGTACACTGCTTCTTGAGTATGTGTGTGTCCACACAACATATTCGCCTTAGTCATAGACGGTCATGTATCGTCATATTGTATGCTTATCTTAAAGTATTATTAATTTACCTATGCATGTTTTATTACAGGTTTTGAATCGATTCTTGCAATTGCTATACATTGTTGATTTTAATGCAATTTATTATTTTTCGTTATTATTAAAAAACATAATATTTGTTATTATTTTTTATTTAAATTGAGTTTAATTATATTTATTTAATAGAGTTCAACGTATTATTATTATCATTATCATTATTTTAATAAAAAAAGTGCTTAAAAAATTTATTTTACAATTTTTGTTGAACTAGAAAATATAGTTTCTATCTTTTGATTTGATATTTTGTAGTTGCAAAATTTGTTGCCATAATATTTTCTTTAAAAAAATACAACAAAAAATACAATTTAAAAAGTGAAAATAGTGACAATTTTTACATTATTTTTTCACATTTTTTAATGCAAACATGGCTGACTATGCTTCAATTTTAATTTTACAGTTTGGGGTATCCTAGAAAAAGAAGTATATATTGGCATTTTACATGCTATTTATAATATTTGTCTCTTTTTAACGTGTACGTATTATCTTTCATACCTAATATAAATTACTGGTCCTTTAATTTCTAATGTCAATGGTCAAACATATTCATCTATTTCTTTAATAAAACGTAAAAATGTACTTTATATACATTATCCCGAATGTATGCATGTCAAACACGCACTTGACGACTTTTTAAAAATATCTTTTAAAGAAAAATTAGTTCCTATTTATGATCTTTAGATAAAAGTACACTTTGTATCGATTTAACAATATTAAATTTTACGATAGTGTACCAGCTAGTTCATAATATTGAATAATAATAACGAAGATTATAAAAGATTAGAATTTATGTGGTACAGTCAACCATATTTGAAAGCCATCTCTGGTACATAGATATGAATTTTACATACCATATACATATACATACTTTTGGGGATTGCGAACAAGTCGAACTGGTAGAAATTTGTAAATCATAATGGCAGATGTGTTCGAAGTATAGGTAGGTATCTAATATGTGTATTTATGTATAATTATCTCGAAGCAGCATATGAATTCTCTCTATCTATAGAGGTGTGTGCGTGCTGAGATATTAGTTGGAGACTTACAAATGGACATAAAATATTCGACTATGTCTCATTTCAACATAATAAACTATTAAGTCAACTTGACAGTTTCATTCTGGTTTGATATTCTTAGTGGGAAGTTGTGTTGTCCGTTGATCCACTGTACTAGAATTTTACAGATATTACCTACACTATGAATTTTGACATTACCAAAATTCGAAACTAGAGTGTTATTTAAAGTTATTATGGAATGAGGTTTAGTTTTTTAAATGTGGTGATACTAAGTCCTATATTAAAGCATTGCTTTTTGAAAGTATTGCCAACTGCATCCAACGAAATTTCAAAGCGAAAATTTATTAATTTTTAATATATGGGGATATAATTTTAACATTAAAGTATTTTAAAATGTCATTAAATATCTTTATAAACATTTTAGATGAAAGCAGTTTTTTCTTTACGCAATTATTTAAATATTATATCTTTGTATAAAATATTGCAACATTGAAGTAAAACAATGGCCAGTAAGTGCTGCCATCTATTAACACTGTTCTTTACTTTTCTAACTCAACCACTATTTCGTCGGTAACATTGAAACGCATAGGGGATTTTAGATTTTTTTAACCTTTTCAATAAATAAAAATACATAAGAACATCAATGTATGTAAAATACTATTGTATTTTTAAGTTTATTTAAGTGTTTTATGTCTATGTGATAATAAAATATTTATGAAAAGTTATAAAAATAAGTTTATAATTCTCTAGCAAAAAAGTGAATAATTTTTAGTTTGTTTTCTGGTGTCTGTGTGATTTTTAAAAACGTATGTAAGTGTTATACAAAAATTTCATTAAGTATTAGGTATTTTTATTTACTGTAATGAATTTATATACCTGCTTTATTATTAAAAAATTTTGAAAAAAACAATTGAACTTTTATAGAAAAAAGGTGTGATGATTTCATTTCATTCAATTATAATTTAAACTGAGGAAAATAAACAAAACTTATTTCAAATACGTATTGTTTTTTGTTATTTGCACCAGTTATTAGTGTGCGCTGTTTTATACTTTCAAAAAAGTTATATTTTTATTTTCAGAAGTTTTATAAACAAATAAATTGAGGTTAAGTAGATTTAACGAGACCTGTAACCCCTCTCACATTATTTTGATTTCAAATATATAACAGTGTTGCCAATGTTATCACTACTTTAAACGTTTCCGAAACTTTAGATCAAAAAATCTAATGGTTAGTCGACCGGATCGCAACTGAATTTTGAATATCGATTCTATATTGGTTAAACTATAACAAATAATATTTTTATTTAATTCTCTTTATTAGAACTATTTTTCTTTTAAAATTCGAAACAAAAAATTCACATGTCTCCATAAGCACCCATGTATTTTTACTCAATTTTGGTAATTTTTTCCTCGACTCTCAGCGACCAAATTTTTTTGTTCTTTCATAGGATGATAAAATACCTTTTTGAGAATCTGTATGCAAATTTTTATAATTTTTTCTCTAGTCAGCCCTCATGCCACCACAACCTTAATTGTATTGCAGTTCTCTAATTAGGGTAGTGTTCTTTCTTGTTGACCATATTATGGAATTTAACCATTAATCAGGTTTGGATACATTTCGTAACTATAGAGCAATACTTTCTAAAAAAAATTTGCAAAATCTTCCAACTTTGGTGTACATTATTGAAACACCTCCAGCACAGTTCTCTTGCTTATGGAGATGCGAGCGATCAGAATCAGTAAACTTCTTTGAAAATGCTATCAATTGATTAAAGCAGTACAACACATCGAACATAATATTGGGATTCAAATTGAATTTGATTTAGTCTCTAAATGGCATTATCATATATAAAACACTATATTCGTTCCAAAACGAAACCTTTTTTCCTGGGTAATTTGTTGTGAAGATAATTTCTCGAAACTATATCAAAACTACTTTATTAATTGTTTTGACGTTTAATACACCTATTTATTATTACTACGGATAGTCCGTAGACGAAGGGCTTAGAAAATTTTTTTTTCTTAAATATAGCACTTTACCAAAATAGTATGTTATACATCAAGGGACTAAAGTGTGAGTTTTAATCCCAAGTGGGAAGTTTGTTGCCAGAAGACCTGCAAAGGCCCCAGGGCAACAAATCACACGAGAGATGAAAGAAACACTTTAGTCTTATACTATTTTTTTCAATTCCGGATAATTTAAAATTGTCAAAACTGAAAAAATTACTCAAATGTCATTCAAATTGTATATAATAATATTCCATCAAGTATACTTTGGACAAATCAATCGAATTGTACAATACAATATAAATGTTTATCTCTGTCTACATATTTGAATTTGTTTATCATTTTCAATTACTTTATTTTAAAATTGTGCTGGTTGATTGGTTTAAAAGCGGGAGCAACATAATTTTTTAGTCCCTTGGGACTAAAACTGGCATTTTACTCCTTATTATGAGGGACTAAATCATGTCTTTTAACATTATTCGAAATTGCAAAAAAGTTATTTTTTCTACTTCTGTTGAAGAACACACTCATTACATATCCATTAAATGTTGAGAAAGTTAGGCATAATTTAAAGGTGTGGAGGAATGATTATTACTCAATACCATTCGACCAATGAAATCAGCGTATTAACCATTATTCAATAGTATTGCGATTGTTTTGTGAATAATATATCTATAAGTTTCAATTTCATATATGTTGCGTAGTAACGTCTAAGTAAACAAAGTAGTTTGTATTTTGTTTTCATCGTTTGTACATATATAAACATTTAATTAAATTAAAGATAGATTAAAAATTGTATTCTTTTAATTTAAAATTTATGTTCAATTTTATTTAAATCAAATAGGAAAAAAGTCGTAGAAAAAATATCGTATTCTACTCGCTTGCAATGGCTATTACTCACTCAGATGCATTACGACACTCGCTTCGTAAACTCGGCTCAAAATTTCGTCTTCATGAATAATAGCTATCATTACCAGCTTGTTAAATAATATACTATTTTCTTGCGATAAAAATTTTTACATTTTTTTTCGTATCCAAAAAATCATCAAAATAAAATTTTCTCGACGTAGGTAGGTATATCAAATGTTGCGTTACACTTCGTTTGCTCGAATGTCTTTCCCCTCCATGCCACGTATCACCTAGCTAAGCAACTGCTCTCTCTTTCCCTTCTTTGCGTACGTATTTTATGGGTAGTCACTACGTAATTTTTGTAAATATGATTTACCTAAGGAATTTGAAATAAATACTCGTTTAAAATTTGCAAGTATTTAAAAAAAGTTTGAACACTTTTTAATAACTTTGATAAGCTACTAGGTAATGGCCATAACTTATTTTTTGTACGATCGTGTATTTTCATGCATTTACCGATGCTGTTGACAATGCTGGTAAGTTACATTTCCCGAACGTTTTGTTTATATCCATGGAAACCAAAAAATAACAGGGCGGTAAGTGAAATAGATGCGTGGTAAGTGAATAGGATTGTGGTAAGTGAAATTAGCTCAAAAATGATTGTAATTATTTAATTATATTGAAATTAAAAGTACAATCTGAACAGTTAGGAAAATTAATCGATTAATATGAACATTTTCACTAGTTTGCACATTATTATTATTATTGTTGGCATTAATCTTCTTATTTTATTGACATTTCAAAAGGTCGTCAATCATTAAAATTTTCTGTGGTTTTCATAATCTTCCTTTCATTTTACGAGAATAAATTTGCAACTAAAAATAAAATGCTTCATTAATTTCATTATTCTCACTAATATTATAGTTTAACAAATTATTTTCCTCAATTTTTTAATAGAAAATTAAAAAAAAAATATTCACGCCAGTGAAATATTGACACTTAATTTTTTATTTACAAATATAGTTGTCAATTGTCACTACAAAGATTCGTATTAGTTGTTATGAATATTTATAATATTTATTCATGGCATTCTAGGTCATAACATAGAAATATAAATTTCACCTATATTATCCGAATTTTATTTTTTATTTAACATATTTTTATTCTTTAATTATTTTAAATCGATCGTGCAAAAAATATTATACAATACACGATGCGTTAAGTGCATTTACTAATCTCGAAAATTGCAAAAACTCGACGCTGCGGATCTGGTTTTCGTAACATTTTTTCGATCAGTAAAAGCTATTTACCGAAATTATATTGTAAAATACTATTAAGTTCAGTGACTACCGAACATTCAAAACTATATATTTTATTACAACTAATTCGCCAACTTCGAATAAGTTTCATCCAAGTTCCAGCGTTCTATGTATATATACCTACATATGTATTTACATACATGGCTGTACATGTATTTTGTATATATTTATTCGTCATTTTCATTGAAATAAGACGCTGGTGGTTATACAAATGGCATATTATTATTCAAAATATGACGTACAAATTCGTCATAGCTACACAATAAGATACAACATTGTAACATTAATATATTCATACGGTGACATATTTGTATCTAGTGACCTGTGAGAAATATATCTTAAGGGGATATAATGCGTGACTGTGTAGCTATAAAAAGGATGCAAGGATGAACGGGCGGCTACCAGGAAGAACAGGAAGAACATGGACTCAAGTAGAATGTATTTTATATATGTTTTGAATATGGGAATGATGAGTTTGGGGTCAGTATATATTCATTTTATCAATATATTCATGTTCGTTTCTATCATTTATTTGAATACGAAGATATGCATAGGTTTAGTATGAGGCTATGTGGTTCATGTATAGTGAAATCAGTGTTTATTCTCTTCTGGTATCAAGAGCGAATTCTGTTAGGTTGGCCAAAAAGTACGTTTTTTTTTATATATATAAATAAAACGCAAATTTCACGTACATATGAAATAATAACTTTATTCGAATTCATACAGACCCTTTTTTTACTACCGTAAAACCGTCTAGACCCAGACACTTTACACCAATCTTCAAAGTAAGTAGTTTCTACATTAACCTACTACAATAAACATTTGTTTTTGACGTCATTAGAGAGAGAAAAACATCGTCTAAACAGCTGTACCAATAAAAACCACAGATTTCAACTTTTACTATCTCATTTTGCAGGGATACTATTCTCCAGTTTTTCAAAGAAATAAAATGTGTGTCTAACTTAGACATGTAATTTTCGTCATAATTGTCATATTGTTTTAATTTTGATATGTATGTGTTCATTTAATGATGTTTGAAGTTATATTCGATGTATATATAAAAAAATGCATGCTATATACATATGTATATCTGTTTAGACCCGGACACATCAGTTTATTACACTATGTCCGCGATTCGCACTGGCTGTAACTTCCACTATCCATACGTTATATTCATAGAGAGGAATACTATGTATTGACCCCTCTCCCTTCCCACAAAATGTTTTGAAGCCTCTGACTGGTTCAAAGACATCAGACGATAGAAAACACTGTCCTAACCCAGACGTAAGAGGTTAGTTTGAATGTTATTACATTATTTAAGTAAATGTCCGGGTCAAGACTGATTTGGGGTGTCGACCCGGACACTTACTAATTATTTATTATTTTTTTTATTTTTACTTATAATGAAACAAATGGGTTAGGGATATAACAAATAATACACGCCCTTTCTAATGGTAATACTTTTATTGGTGATATCTATGAAGGAAACATGTATAAACATAATATTATACCAAAAAATGTAAAAAAGTGTCCGGGTCTAGACGGTTTTACGGTATATTTCTCCACTTTTCGGGCTGCTATATAGTTTTGTTTTTACAGAGTCTTGACTTTTTTGTTCAAAAAATTTTCGAAGGTCGATTTAGCTCTTCAGTAATTATATGCATCAAAGTTCTATACTAAAAGCAAGGAGGTTACAGCAGTTCTATACCAAATGTAGTATGGTTACAGGGGTTCTGTCCCAAAAGTAGTAAAGTTACAACGGTTCTGTTCCAAAACTAGTAAAGTTAGAGCAGTTCTGAACCCAAAGTAATAAGATTACAGTGGTTCTGTCCCAAAAGTAGTAAAGTTACAACGGTTCCGTTCCAAAAATAGTTAAGCCACAGCAGTTCTGAACCAAAAGTAGTAAGGTTATAGGCTATAGCAGTTCTATACCAAAAGTAGTAGTAAGTCACAACAGTTCTGAACAAGAAGTAGTCAAGTTACAACAGTTCTATACCAAAAGTGATAAGATAAGGCATATGAATATGTGTTTTTTCATTACAGCTGCAACTTTATAATATAAAATTGAGATCAACCGTGCATCTCGTCCAAGGGGGGGAAGGGGTATTACTTTGTTGAACAGCTGCAGTCACATAAGAATTTACCATTTGTTCAGAATTGCCAAATCCTCTCCATTTAGGTCATCCTATCTCTAACTGTATGAATTTGTGGATTGTAAAAGTAGCAAAATGCAATAAATTGTTATAATGTTGTACGAAATTTGTTTCAAGTCCCCGCAAGTGGCTTTGCACCGGGCTCCATGTTTGGTAACGTGAGTTCTGTGTAGAATATTCTATGTCTTTTCGAAAAAGCCGAAGAAAAATTCTTTTATAATTAAAACGATCTCTAAGGCGTCTAGAATCAAAACACGCCAAATCCAATCAAGTAAATTTTACAAGAAAGTTAATAACCAGTAGAGATTAGCTAACTACAAAATTTCTATTAAGATTCTTTTAGTTTTCAAATGCTGAGATGTACACATTCATTAAAAATTAATAAATTATGAAAGATTTATAATTTTCAATCGCGGATTTTGGACCCAGAATCATGATTTAGATTGTTTTAATTTTCGACTGCCAAATTATTATTTTTGTCAATAGTGTTAATAAGAAAGGACCCATTTAATATTAATACGTAACTAGATTCAAAAAAAAAAAAAAAATAGACAAAAAACACACCCAACATAAAAGCAAATACAGTCAAGCGGAAAGCAACAAGGCATTAAGGCAAGTTTGAATTGACTAAAAAGAATTTAACGGATTTTAATAGTAAATTAAATTACTATTAAAAGTATTTAATACCAACCGACCAACGGATTTGACAAATTTTCCTATGCAGACAATTTCTAGCTCTATTTTTAGTAAAACATGATACAACACCTCTATTAAAGTGAATTTGGCGAGTCTAGCTTAAAAGTGGATTTGGTGGGTTTTGATTCTAGACGCCCCCTATAACTGAATTACTTTCATTTCATTCATTTAAAATCTTCGTTAAATTTCTAGCTCTATTTTCAATAAAGCATGTCACAAAACATCTTTTATAGTGAATTTGGTGAGCCCACTTTAAAAGTGGATTTAGTGAGTTTTGATTCTAAGCGCCTCCTATAACTGAATTACTTTCATTTCAGTCATTTAAAATGTTTATTTAATTTCTAGCTACATTTTCAGTAAAGCATGATACAAAACGTCTTTTAATGTGGATTTGGCGGGTTTCATTCATTTCATTCATTTGAAACCTTTGTTTAAAAAGTCTCAATAGTTTAACTAAGAAATAAAAAGATAGTTTTAATATCTATTATACGAAAAATAAAAAATGTCTTCCCAGTACTAAATAATATAAAAGGAGGTACAGGGAAATATATTGAATTTGTGCGTTAATATAAAATGAATGTTACTGTCATTGGCAATGCCAATTGGCTAAATTGCCTTAGAGATTCAGAGAGAGTTCACAAAATAATATACTTCAACCTCATATCGCGTTATTCTACCATCTCATGTCTACTCCGATGTAAACCGTACAGATAGATAAGTGAACGTTAGCGATGATCTAAAGTATTTAACAGTGCTGTAAACTTCTCTCTTTACTAAGTGGCGGCGGGAATGACCAGATGCAATCCCCACGGGAGTATGGGAGTGTCACACATATTACTCTACCTATATTCAGTACGTGGTTGTATTTATTCATGTGACGTGACACCAACTCACTTGATGTTGACATCAACAACGACACACAATCGACACCAATATACTATTTTCATCTTGTTCTTCGTGACGATGACATATTATATCTGTTTGTGTGTATGTGTATGTATAGATACGTAGCGATAGATGTCTCCACTGTACATTAAAGTTTGGTTGGAAGGGAAGAAGGGGCGAGTTTTTTAATTTAATTTTGTTGCTCTTATCGACAAGGTCTTGAGATTTGTCTTAAATTTCGTTTTTATCATTCGATAGTCTTTCATTTCTTAGAAAAATCATATTTATAGGAACAGTTACATTTTGCCCGAAGATTTTCCGAGGACACTACCATAATTTTAGTTTGCTTGAATTGTTTTTGGAACAGCGTCAAGTACAATGAAGATTTAAACCCTTAAAAGCCTCAGAAGATATACCTAATTTAATTATAATAACAATATTTCTTTTAGCGAATTTCCAAAACTGGAAATTCAGCTATTTTAACCTTAACCCAAATAATGGAAATACTAATCTAACGATTGAAATAATTTATTTTCTTATAGTATTATTTTATATATCTGTATATCTATCTATATATATATATATATATATATATATATATATATATATATATATATATATATATATATATATATATATATAAAATTATTTCATGAATAACACAGGCCTACGATGGTTTCCCCCTTTAAGATTTGACAACTGACTGATAGATTTTAGGGCGCTGATTACGAAAACAATATTCAAAAAATTCCAGCACGTCAGAATTTTTGGATATTAGGTATTAAAATTTTTGACTAAAATTACCTAGGTCGACTAAGTCAAGAATAGATTATGCATGTTTATTTATGTCGTTAGTTTTTATAAGTACGGCCCCGTTAGCACCGTTTTGCGAGGTTTAGTTATCAATTAAAACTGAATAGAAAAAAATAAATTACCCTCAATAATGAGCTCATTAGCGGATGACCTTAAAATTCACCTTTTTCCCCAAAATAAAGATATGTCACTTAGTTAATTAGGTTTCATTTTATGAAACCATTGATGAGAATGTGTTCCCAAAAGCCAATTACAACTATGTAATGACTTTTTATTAGATAGCAAATCAATAAAAATGTATAATCTATTCTTGACTTGGTCGACCTAGGAATTTTTTGAATATTTTTTTCGTAATCTGCGCACCAAAATATCCTAAGATCAGTCATCAAATACAAAAGGGGGTGACAAAACTTAAAATTCGTAGGCCTGTGTAATTATTTCAATCCTTAGATTAATATTTCCATTATTTGGGTTAAGGTTAAAAAAGAAATACTGTTATTATAAGTATACCCAAAAACACATTATATTACTAATTTAATTATATTGATTTAAATATAAAATAAGAACGTATTACGAGAAAATTCTTTATTGGTTCCAACTGTTTTTCACGATTTTGATTATAGAAACTCAAAGTCGTTAATTTTCGCATATACCAATAAATGCAAATTATGAAATATGCGAACTCAACCGAATTTTCTCGAATTTCCGTAATCAGTATCCGTTAGCAGGTACCATCCGTTATTCCGTTTTCGATACTAACATCAATCAAACGAACCCAGATTGGAATAGTGCACAAATGATCCTATTAATCCTTCTTAAAATTGATAAATCTGGTTTAGAAAATCATGTTATCCTTGGTAGACTATAAATTCTTTTGATATAAATTCTCGTAATTCTAAAAACCTCTTAATTCTTTAAAGTAGTTCGTAATAATTTTATAATTATTAGTATTTCACTCAATGGAAATAACCTTAGATACAAATCTCACATTAGTAGACGGTAGCTTTCATATCCACTTATAAATGTCTAGGGATGTATAGGTCAAATCAATTAAAAATGATCTGACGTCATCCATCACGCAACTGTAACAAGTGAATCAAAATCAGACGTAACTAGTTTTCTAGCTATTTTCCTTTTTGTTATTTTTATATTAGACTAACTATTGTAACTTCAAATTTCATTTGTTAATGACATCAGACCATTTTTAATTGATTTTACCTATACGCACAATATGCACAGACATCTTGCATAGGTATATGCAATATTCATAATATTAGTTTCCATATGAGATACTGAATAGGTAAGAGGAACGTAGATTCCCATTACACAGTGGTGGTTTTGCTTGGTCTTGGTCGCGGTCGTAATTTGTTATATTTTACATTTAATATTTAATCACTTAATTTAATTACAACTCATATCATATATATCGCTTGCACCGCTAAACTCAAACCCAAACCCGAATGAACACATGCATTTATTCGTACCATTGATATAGAAGAATATGGATGGAGACTATTTCTTAAGAGAGGGACAAGATATAGTTTAATATGATATGTTAGAATGAATACGTAGATTCTTTTGAATGTACCACAAAAAATAAAAAACAAAAGAGTAAATATACACTATAACACGTGCAAATAAGCACTAAACATCCAGTCCTACAAAAAATTAAATTTAAAATAAAATTAGTAAACGTAATACACCGTAAATATAATATTTGGGTAAGTAAATATTGTATTGATCAATAAATGCAACCATTTCTAGGGAAAATTTGTTAATTTTTCTACATTTTTCATCTAAAAAAACAGGTTTATAATAAGCGGAAAAATACCAATTTTGACATTACACAAAGTAAAGGAAATATCGAAAAAGGAATCATTCTACGTAAATAAGGAATTCGTTTTTTAGTTAAAATATGTGATAATAACGACAAAAATTTTAAAAATATTGTAAAAAATAAAATTATGTAAAAATTAAAATATAGGTTAGATTGACCCTTCATTTCAGTAGCGTCTTATATGTAAAATTAATGAGCATATAAAAATTTAACTTCAAGATCATGTATTTTATTTGTATTTATTTATTTATTAATAAAATGATAATTTAATAACTGTATAGTTTTATTTATGTTTGTGTCTACTTTTATCAAAAAGATATGTCTTATTAGTGATGGAAAATTATAAACCAAAACGTAATCTTTTTACAAAAATTGTTATAAATTGTAAATAATCGATTAATTTGAGCAATTTTTGTTTTCAGTTTATGGTAATTTATAATATTCTTTAAGCACCGTTAAAAAATACAATAATTTAGTAGACAATTAAGAATTCGAAAAATTAACTGATAAAATAGTCGAACAGCATTCTTAAGGAGTTGATTATTGAATTAACTAGAACAGATATTAAAAATAATTAATTAATTGTTTATGTTTTTATATAGAAATCACAATTATAAGAAAAATATACTAAATATATTGTTTTAAAAGCAATGGCAATGTTTTAATTAAATTAAAACCGTTACTGTATATTTACAAAATGACGTCATTCATAATACGCACGTTTAATATTCATAATATGTTGATCAGTATTTTGGGAAATGCTCCTTCCTTTACAATATTATATATCTCTCCTTCTTCCATGATTCGTACACATATAATATAACCATTTTGATACATACGTTTTAAGAAATATATTGTCTTAAAGTGTAGAAGTATATAGGTATTTATGGATATGATATGCAAGTGTGTACACTGGATTTCAAAAATTTAGAGTAATTGCTCTAATATTCGACCAAATTCAACAATAAATTACTACAAAATATGAAAATAATTTTTTATTACTCATGCGAGAGAAGTGCTAACTTGGCGCACACATTTTTGTACGCGAAATAGCTTTTAGACTATTATTCCCACATACATTTTTCGTGCGGAAAATATACTTTCCGCACGCAAATTGACAATAAAACATCCAAAATTTAATCAAAATACACAAAGCCGCCTCTTGATTTTTTTATTTAATAAATATTTCATAATTATTTCTGTATAAACCACCAACAAAGTAATTTAAACAATATTTAATTCAGAAAAACAAAGACAAACACTCAAAAATATTATTTTAAAAAGTAAATAAAAAAAATGTAAATAATAGTGATAATATTAATAGAAAAAAGTATGTAAAATTCGTGATAAAATAATATGTGCAACTTGTGCGGGATTGTCGAGTGCCCGCCCTTATTGCACAATATACTATACCTTGTCATTTTTGAATAAATTAGACTATTCGATTACAAGCCAGCTTTCGAAGAATTAAGTCAGCGTCAGGTATCACATAATTGAAGAATTTTTAAAATACAATTTTGACTCTTTGTAACATCAAAATTGAAATAGAATCATATGCCTTACTCTTTTTACGTATACGCGAATTTTATTATCTAAAAAGAATAAGAAATATGATTCTATTTCTTACAAGTAGTCAAAAGTGTATAAGGTGAAGACGTAAAAACCAAATTTTATAAAAACAAAATATAAAAACTGTTATTTTGTAAGCTGGTAGATAGACGAAACGTACCTACTATAGGGCATTGACTCATTTTTAACATAATAAAAATAACCATTATATTATGGTAAAGCCCAAGAAGTATCACAATATTGTGTCCGATTAATTAGTCCAGTGTAATTTATAATTAGTATTAAATTTCAAATAAATAAAATGCCCAGCGAGAAAGAATTTTTACCTTCGCTTGTGGACGGTTATTACTAAATTTTTCAAAAACAAAGAATCACAAAAAGAGTTAACGTAAACCGAGATTTTGGGCGATGTCACATTATAACAGGAGAATATCATTTCCACTAATTTGACTACTCATAAACTGGTCAAAATTGTTTTGCATTTCTGTTGGACCACATTCTGTTGGAAATAAAGAAATAAAACTCAAAAGTCATTAGGATGTCAATTTACAATTTGTTTGAAACGATATGCAAAGAGTTGAAGCTTTATTGAAACTAACACAATTTTCTGTTTAATTTCCGTTTAGTGGAAATCTAGTTGTAGAAAACACAGTATAGTGTCTGGGAATTAAAAGGCTTCTACAAGATGTAGCGAACATAAAATATTTACGGAATACTGTTTTTTTAAGCTTCAGAAACTACTGTTTTTTTAAACTTCAGTTTATTATATTCGAGTGTACTTCTACGAACAACCGGTCGTCTAACTCAAGCACGATTTCATGTACAACAAGAAATACAATTTCTCTTATCCATTCATAGATGTAAAATTTTCTCATTTCAACCAAATAATACCCTACTACTACCACTTTCGTGCTCAGGCTATTGTAGCTACATACTTCCTCCACTATAAAGAAGTCAACTGGCTGAAGACTTGGTCGACGTTGCCGACGACATCCTCATCGTCTGTTGTTCATTCCCACGAGAACATCACATTTTCCCGCTATTCCACCGACCGTTGAATACGTTGTTCCGCTGTCGTTTGAACTCACTTACTCGTTCAATGCATTTGATAAAGTGCAATATTTAGTTCGTTATGTTCCGCCATCAGTATTTGCCCTGAAAGTTTCGTCACGAAACCAAATCATTTATACTCGATATTGATTATATTGTTCCGTTAAACGCAAAAGTTGGTTTAAGGACAACTATCTTAGAAAGGAGGTAATCAAAAAATGGGTGACTTTTTGCCCAATATCGACTGTAGGTAAAATCCCGCCATGTCTTGTTTGAAGAGGTGAAACTTCAAAAAAACAATCTAAAAATTTAATACAATCGTACAGACTGTTAGCATTAATTGTGTCAAACTGCCTGAGGATTTGCTAAAAAATAAGTTAGCCACATTAAATTTTCATCTTACTATTATTGTTTTTCCTGCTATTTTTTGCAGTATATCTCCCATTATTGTAGAGTCAAATAGAAACAGGTGGCGCCCAAAAATAAATTTTAGCTTAAGTAATTTAGGAGCAATTATTTAGGTCGTTCTGGGTTTTCTTCTTTTTTGTTTGGGCTTTTTATTAGGTTTCCCAACGCCAAAAATTATTATTTTTTTGGGTTAAGGGCAATCTTTATTTAACGGTCTAGACGATTAGCTTCTGTTTTCAAGGTTTTTTTCTAATAAAAATATTTCTTTAATTAGCAAAATCTAAACAACCACGGTTTTACTTGCCTCCCATTGGGTAAAATTAATATCTTTTTGAACTCGCTTCTTTAAATTGTTGATTTTGAACAAGTTTTAATTATTTTAGAATTTTGTGTAGGTTGCGGCTTGGTAGCGGCTTTTTAATGAATTTTCGAATCCAAAATTCAGCTTTTGTCGCTGCTGTGAGGCGACCGGAACTATGAATGAAATTTGTTTTGGAATCTCTATAAATTGAAAATGACATTTACTAAAATTTATGTATGTATATCTGTCCGTACGATAACTTTTGAACGAAATATCCAAAAATTTGATGAAAATTTGAAAGTCCTGGAAATCTCGGATAAATTCTTCAGCCAGACACGTCCAGTGCCCGGACGCATGGCATTTTGGGCATTTTTTATGAAGAAAATAAGTTTTTGCCAAAATTTCCCTAAATTTTTTTATACCATTAGAAAGAGAAAAAAAATTACAAAAGAATCTGAACCATTAATTTATGTAAATTGACTTCCGAGAAAAAATAATTTTTATATGTAATCGAAAACTACAATGCAGCCCTGAAAAACACTGTATCTTTACTAAGTACACAACAGCTTCTACTATGAACATATCTGCCCATCTTCCTCTATCCTTTTGACTTTCTATCGATAATAATATTTGTGATTTAGTTACAAAACAACATAAAAAAAAAACGACAAACGTACGGGGTCAGTCGTGTAAGTGAGACAGATACAATCGGAGAGCGGATGAATTAAATTTCGAAGTCCGTGCGACGAAAAAACTCAAGAGACGAAAAATATTTATTTGACATAGAAAAAGTTTTTGTAACTTGTGTGTACCGTCTCATCCTCGACAGTCATGACCGTTAGTTCAATCCCCAATATTACTCTAAAGGCGAAAGGAGAAGCGACGCATCAGCAGCGTTCATTTCAAAGCTATCGGTCTCCACAACTCTGCTATGGGATGAGTGTTGGGTTCTTGTTTGTCGACATTTAGTACGTGGACAAATAATAAGTGGAATAGATGCTGGGCGGGTATCGCAGGGAGTTGAAGAGGAGGTAGGGGACGTTAGATCCGACAAGATATGATTTGTGGCTATTTGAAAAATATTGTACGCGCAGTTTTGTTAGTAAACTAAAAGTTATGTGGAAGTTTTATGAGCACGTGCTTTCCCAACTGTATCCACTGGACTATTGGTAGTAGTAGTATTGGTAGTACTGGTAGTGAATTTATCAATGACTTACAATATGTAGAGAGCGGTTCGTGATCGAATATTTCATTCTAAATAAAATACGAGATATGTTTATATTTTATGAAAATAAGGAAATAAATCAATAAGCCTTAAATTTTTTGCATTGGAGTTGTATAAAAATATTTTCACAATAGTAGATATAGATTTTTAGGTCTAAATATTTAGGCCACAACACTTTCCGACCTTTTCTTTGGTTACTGGTAGTGATGAGCAAAATTAGTCTTGGTCTTGCAGTCTTGTCTTGGTCTTGCAAAAAATGCAAGACCAAGACCAAGACTATGTATACCAAGAGCAAGACCAAGACCAAGACTATAAGTATGGCTGCAAGACCAATACCAAGACTTAAGTGAGGAAGACCAAGATAAAAGCAAGAAAAAAGCGAGACTCTTGCTAAACTATTTAAATAGCTTGAAAGTATAATTAATACCGTAAAGAGAGAAAATTCTGATTTTAGAAGGAAAAAATTCGGTAATAAAAAAATGCAAGAAAGTGTAAGATGTTTTAGCAATACCAAGACCAAGACCAAGACTGCCAAGTCTTAGTCTTGGTCTTGGTCTTGCATTTGCTCATCACTAGTTACTGGATTAGGAACTTATTTCCCTTAAGTTAATTTGAAAGGAGTCATTTATTAATTTTATCTTGCGAACACACAAAATGTTCTGGGGGACCATGATCCGAAATCTTACCTAGAAATTGTATATTTTGTCAATTAGACATCGAAGTTTTTCTCAGGCTATGTAGTTGAGAAATTTTGATCAATGTTGGAAAGCGTGTTAATTTATCCGAAAAAAATGTTGGAAGTAAATTTTCTTTTGAAATTTCTGGCCAAAAAAGGATTCAACAGAACATTTTATCTTAGGCTTACAAATCACGGCACATGATCCTATAATATTTTGTTGGTTACGTAAAGATAAAATCAGTGGCAGACTTTAAAAATTTTTAACCCCACCATTACTGAGAGGTCATTATGGGAAACCCTACCTACATAGTACATCGACTTATAATCGGAACTTCTGGCAGGCTATCGAGGCAAGCGAAATTTCGATCAGTGCCGAGAAATATCTTGTGTCGAACAGTCGGAAAAAAATCTTGGAAATAAATTTCCTTTTTAAATTCCTTTTTAACTGACAAAAACCCTACCATACAGAAATTATGGTTCGTGGCAGACTTTAACAAATAAGCAAATTGATTAGGAGGGTTCGTCAAATAATATAAATGTTGCTTAAAATGAAACTGCAACGAGGTTGAGTCAGCTATTATAATAAAAATTCATGAAGGGTCTAGTAAATCTGTGAGAACGTTGGCATGTTCATGGATGTTGGCAACCCTTCACTTTATCTTGACCCTCATGTCAGAAAAAGTAATGCATACTTTCTAATAATCTCACCGAATTTCGTCATGATACCTTGCTAAACGTCTTTCGAATTATCCCATGATGCCTTCTCAGGCAGGACTTATCAAAAACTGCCACCTGTTTTGTGTGTATGACAGGCAAGTTTTTATATTGTCGCTTCACTCCATTTATTTTATAAGGAATCTCAAGAGAAAATTTACATTTATACTCCAACATTCAACAATGACAAATACGCAAGATGTTTCCAAATATTTTAATCGAAATTTAATAACTACATAGACTCTCAAGCATGCGATTTGACATTTGTAATATCATCTACTACATTAACCCAAATTTTAAGGTTTTTCCATAAAAGCTTCTACCCCAGAAAATATTGGATCCATTTTTTTTCTAAATCTAGGATCAATAAACACGATAGCGCGTCGCCAAATTCTCACCAGCCGTACGTGCACCAAACTATATTTACACGAACTATTTCAAGGCATTTTTGACCCCCTTAAAACTCTAGTTCTATTTGTTGTATTGAATTAAAATTTTGCATACACAATAACACGCCTGAAATCACTGTCATTTTCAAATTTCATCGATCTAACTTTCGTAGTTCCTGAGTTATAGGTCTCCAAAAATCGATAATTTTGGCACTCACTCATTCACTCACTGACGGATCATCAAAACCTCTGGCCTATTTCCAGTGGACCTAGGAAATTGATATTCACTCAGAATATAGATCTTAGTCTAAAAGTAAAGGGAAAAATCTAAAATCATAATATATTTCGTTATTTTCATTATTTGTGCCCTTTCTTTTGAAAAATACAGGGCAATTTTATATAAAAAAAAAATATTACTCAAAGCCTTCCTAAATATTCAAATGTACTAGTTGCCGGTAACTATGAAAAAGAAATAATTATTTGTAGCAACAAATTACCTACTATTGTTGCCTATTATGATTAATAAATTCATAAACATTTAAATTGAACAAGTTTGTATTAAACTATATTTCCTACAAAAAGTCGTGAGATCCCACCAAAGGAACTTGGAAAGTTTTTATTCATTTATCATGTATATTAAACTTGGTGTTAAAGACTGCGCAAGTTCTAATGAAAAATTTCTATTATTTACTTTAAAAAAGCTTGATTTGTATTTCTTAAAACAATTTATTTTATTCCAATTCTGCACGAAAAATGTGTTTGGAACTTGACAGTTTATTTTGATTTTTCAGGCTAACACAATATAATAGAACTTGCCCATTTTTCACATTTATGTTTTTGGTGGGATATAAATAACGACTCACAACATAAATTCCCATACTTGATACCTTTCTCCTCTGTACGTATGGCGGCAAATCTGGTAATAATTTATTGTTTTATTATTAATATAATTTAATCTGTTCTGTCTATCTATTTCATTATTGATAGGAGAAGATAAATAATCTACAGAAAATTTAATGATAGATTACATTTTAGTTTCGGGAAAGATATAGTATAATGGTAAATCATTTTGGCAATATTACCATGATAAACTTAAAGACAATATAATATAATAATAATGTAAGATAAAACCAGCTACAGCGGAGCTACCACGTCATCGTGTTCGGCGAATGAAATGAATAGAAGACGACACACCGTCGTTATGTTCCATAGCCTAGCTCTAGCTCTTTCATGGCTCCGACTACGTACAGTAAGTATGGTATGAACCAATTCGTATGGATGGTTTGGTTAACAGTGAGGTGAGCTGATGTTTCTTCAATCAAAATACAATTTAGACACACATAATTGCATTCATTAGAACGTCGTCGCTTGCTATGCTCTCCTATTTAAAGTCATTATTATTATAATAATTTGTGTCTAACGCGTGGAATAAATCATTAGTGTTATTTTTGATTAAACAGATTTAACAACAGTATTATTATTGGGTTTGTGTAGGTGGTGTCTCTGTCTCTGTGCAAGTTATTATGAATGAGTTTAATGAAATAATCGATAAGAGAAGAATTTTTGATTATACTACGGAAGAATGTATAATTACAAAGTGGTGGTGTTTTATCTAAACTGTTTTTAAAATTTTAACATTACCACTTATATCAGTCTAAATGAGTGTTAAACTTTTCGTTTCCAGACAGGAGGCACAAGAAGTTATAAAGTATCTTGAAGGTGTAATAATATCTTCAACCGCCAAATCATCCCAACATTCATCAGAAATTGTGAAGGAAAGCTAACTCATACAAGCGGAGGTTTATTCGAGAGTCCTTAATAATTATGTATTTTTCTAGAATTTTTTTCTCAAGAACGGAAGTAAATATCAATTTCAAATTTGGTACACATATTTACTAAGTATTAAACTATACAAAAAAAATTTTTCAAGGAAAACTATAAAAAATTGTCCATTTTATAGATACTGCAGTGTGACGATCCGAAAATCCAATGCCTTGTTGGCAGACATCCTAGCGCCGGTAATAAACCACCGAAATCCAAAAACAAAAAAGATTTATAAAATATATGAAGAGTACCGACACCTCTACCTATAATATCAATAAACTGGTGAAAGGAAATAAATGGCGGTTGTTTGAACTTTTGATTACGATTTTTATCTTATTTTTCGCTCTTTAAAGTAAACTTAAAAATAAAAAAAATATTGAAAGTGTATCGAACTTAGGAAGAGGTGCCGAAGAATTAAATTATCTTTAAAATAAAAAATTAAAAAAAAGGATCCATCGAATGGTTTTTGAGTTATCGTGTCCGCCAGTTCCAAAAATGTAGTTCCGAGATATTATAAAGTATATATAAAGAAACGTATTTTCAAAATTTTATATTTAATACTCATTATTGCGCGAACTACGTTTTTTGAATTTTTTTTATAAAAAGCTGAATTCGGTAAATGTGCAAGAATCTTGTTTTTAAATTATTTACAGTAAAATCACTTTGGGAACATATTCTACACATAATTTGCTATCAATTTCGGCAAAAAAAATCGATTCTTTTATCAAATCTCAAATAAACCTTCCCTTAAATTACTTTCAGCAAAATCACTTTAGGAACATATTCTACAAAAAATTAGCTACCAATTTCTGCAAAAAAAAAAACAATTTTTTTAACGACTCTCAAGTAAACCTCCGATTAAAAACACGACAAAACTTTATTTGAAACAACCGGACGTGACTCGTCCATTTAGCGTTCCCAAAATGGACACTTCTTTAAGCCACTTTCAAAATTTCTTTATAACTTTATATTTCTGATTAATCGACTAGCCGAATGACCGAGCATGCTTTGGCACTGACCTCAATTCCCGTAATCGACTATGTACGCAATGGTTTTTCTGCAGTTTTTCTTCACAATTCCAAATGAATACCTTCCTTAAAAAGTTGACTCCAGGCGTATACAGTCCAAATTTCCTCACTATTTAGTTAGAAATAAATACTGGTGACGAACAACTGGAAGACCAAGACTAGGACTCTCGTAAGATTACGACTTTGATCTTAATTTTGTTCTTGCACTACAAATTTTGATCTTAGTCTTGGTAGTACACACATAATCTCGGCTTTGGGCTTATCAAGTTTAGTCTTTGCCTCAAAATTGATTTTGATTATCTCTATTGTTTCTTTTATTTTAGCAAGAGTCTTTGTTGATTTTGACCACATGCATTTCAGTCATTAGTCTTGCCAAATTAAGCATAGTATTGATCTTGACTTTGTTCTTGCAAAAGTTCTCTTAGGTATTCTACCATCTGATATGCTAGACCAAATTATAAAATGAATTTAAACTTTACATTTCTCCAGCACTAATAAACTCTGATAAAACTTAAGGCTTTAATAAGTTTTTTAGTTCTGAATTATTACACTATTTGCAGCAATACTCATCCATATTCTCTAGCAAATAAAATGTTTAAAAAGACATCCCAAAATTGATATAAATTCCCATTTCCACTATTATCATTTTACCTATCAATTTTCATATTAGTTGTATAAAGAAACGAAGCAACAACAACAAAAATATATAAATGGATAGATAACCATCGAATGACCACTTGGATGAGGACAATATAAATTATTATTAATTTCAATAAAGTCAAAAGAGTACCAATATTACAAAAATAAAAAACACATCTATAGTAGCAAAAGCAATATAAATATAAAAATATTGTAATAGCGACAAAGATTTATTGATTGTACTGCACTCTAGGAGGAAAAGAGTCATTGACTACAACAATATTAAAGTATAAGATGATATCAGCGGCTAGTTGAACGATTTATTTACAAAATAGGGCACACGCACTGTGATCCCTTTTTTTATTTTTATTATCTATACGCAGTTCACATATTTTCTATCGCTATTTCGTCCAGGAGATTTATTTGATTTGAAAAGAGAAAAATTGAGAGTGACAAATATCAAAGCTGTCCTTAGGACAGTTAAAGAAGACTCTTATTCTGACGCAGGACCTTTCAGTTGTTTTCGAACTCTGAGTTTACAAACTAAAGGGAAACGATGGGAAGGCTGTATGCCAAACTGATAATCTAATAATTCGAAAGAAGAGAAAACCAAAAAGAGAACCTTTTAAAAATTCTTTGAATAAAAAACGAATGGGCTATACTGGCAAGCATCAGTACCGTGTATACTTGAACTTATCAAATGGATCATTTGGTGCCCGTGGGTCGTAGATTACCGAGGCATGATTAGGCTAAAAGCAATATCTCGATAAATGTTTTTGCCTTAAACTAGTCTTAACTGAACTTATCAAATGGATCATTTGGTGTCCCGTGGGTCGTAGATTACCTAGACATGATGTATGCTAAGGGTCTCAATAAATATTTTAGGCTTACAATTGGTCTTAACTGGATGTTCTGGGTGTCGAAACAGTCGATAAACTTACTGCATTACAGCCTATTTAAACATCGATATTTCAATACCTCGAGTTTTGATTTAGTTACAACATTGAGTGTCTAGTGGATAGATTCCCAAAGTTTTACATCAGCGGACCAAATGTAAATATTAGGCGGACCCAGAATAAAAAATTTTAAAGTAAGGAAAGACACTAAGGAGAATCGTTTGGTGGAACAAGAGCAGTAGCGGTTCAACCAGCGTTGATTGCATTGGATCGGTCGAACGACTTTTAATCAATCGCCTATTACAGGGGTACAGCTTCACAGAAAAATCTCATCCAAAAAGTAAGTCACATGTTTTGAACTAACTTGGCCATTTTTCAGAAAAAATGAAAGTTTGACACTCAGATTGATTATTAATTCAAAATATAAAAAATTGTGTACTTGGTAACGTCATCACGTATACCAAATTTTTTAAAGCTTTAGGAACCGTTATTTTGATACTAGAAGTTGAAATTCTGAACTATTCTAGAGTTCGAAGATAGGATCTTGCTTTCGGGCTGTATTTTGGAAACCCCTATACTGGTTTCCCTACAAATTTCTACCCACTGCATACGATTTTTTAAGTGCCATAACTCTCACACGCTTTTGATTTACAGTATGTAGTCTCTTCAACAAGGCTTTTCATAGTTCTTGTCATTAACCCACAATAAAATTTCGGAATGTATCCATCCTTTAGAGTTCCTTACCATACAAGTTTATCACTCTTCGCAGTACTTTCAGTTCTTACATGACCTGGTACGGACACCAATTCTGCTCCAAATTTTTCCTCTCCGTTAGAACCTTCCTTAGAATAAATAAAGTATCTTCCCCAGCCTTCCCGATTGCGGTCCATCTAATTTTATTTATTATTTCCATTAAAGTATATGGTAAACACAGAAGCGACACACAAATAAACAAAACTAAACAGCCAAATTACAGCCAACATCTACTTACATTATGATTTGTAAAAGTGAAAATAAAAAATTATTATATCTCAGTATTTGCCGAAAATAGGATATCAGAACCCTTATTCATTCCTTAAGTAAATACCCGTAGATTGTAATACATACATATAAGAAACTAAGAAACTGTACATTATACATATACTCGTTTAGAGCAATTCGACATACATATATACATATATCTAACAAAGACATTGTTCGTTCGTAATGTTTGCAATTCGAACGATCCCTATATGTGTACAGTGTAAATAGAAAGGGGAATCACACGATAACAACTACTGGTAATTCTCAACTATTACGGTAAAAAAGTGCTGCTAAAGACACGATTGCGCAAAGTTTTTTTAGCGTAAGTAGTCGACGAAGTGGTCTGAGTCAAATATTTTTTCGAATTTACCTGGAATCACCAACAAAATATTTCCCATGTTTCCATTCCCTCACATTCGTATAGTTTCTTGTATTTACGAAAACGTAACGGACATTCCCGTGGGAATTTCACGTTTTTGCTATATAGAAAAATGAAGAAAATCCAAAGTTTCATACCAAAAATACCTATTTATTTACATCGTTTGATCTTTGCCGCTTCTTTTGTACGAATACGTTGCTTAACATTCTTGTACATATGTATAGCCGTTCCCGTTTACATTTCAATAAAAAAATCATTTCCCTCGTTCGCTTGAAGGTTTGTTTGAATTAGAAGCACGGAACAGAACAACGTTGAATGCCTCTTTTTTTCTGTTGTCGTTAAATGTTGTCATTTTATTATTATTCTTGGGGTAGGTTCCGAGAGCGAAATGTGCCTTTTTTTGTATTCTTTGATTTAATTTTGTTAGTAGATAGGTTAAATAAATATTCTGGAATTCCTTTAATATTTGATGGGGCTCGACAGTCAAGCTTATGTTTATATTGTTTTAGTTTTGTACTGTTTATTTCTTGAGTGATTTTAATCACATTAAATTTTCTTATAAACTAAAACATTCCTTTGTTTGTTTCGTTTTGAAATGTGTTTTATGTAAACCAAAATAAAAAAAAACGGGACTAAGCGAGCTCGTATGACAACCTTAAGTATATTTGACCATATTTATGTCCCTAAATTGGCTAAATTATTAATTCCAGTAACAGTGCCCTGGTATTTATGACTGCTTATAAGTTTCTGATGTATTGAATGATCGACGCTAATCATGAATTTTAAATCAAACCATTGAGCCGCTAGAGAGTGAAAACTATTTCCGATGAGAGTTCTATAATTTGAAAACGCGTTTATATTTTTAGTTGTCTCAACAGCACTCTAATGGAATTTAACAAATTCATATTGATTCATTTTCTATACTCAACCGAATTTTGAAATTTATATAACAGAAATGGAACATTAATTTATCGCCATATATTTCAAGTATTTTCAATAAAATTTCCAATTGAAGTTAAGGGGAACTATAATATGATTGACCGTCAAGATTTTTGGCGTCATTTTTCCATTTTGATAAAATTCAAATTGAAATATTCACCCAGGACAAATTTTTAGGACGTAATTATTAGATTTCCATATCAATTTTTGAAACTCCTTGAAAACTAGAACGTAAAACCTGTTTCATTTTCCGGATTCTGCTACACATTTTGCTTCCGAGACTACTAAAGTAGCGGAAGCATTGTGATCACTTTTTGAAAATAAAAAATTTTTTTACGCACATTTTACGTTTTAGATTTCGTAAAATATTTTGGCTTGATATCTGTCCGTCCGTCCGTCTGTGGGTTGCCAGTTTGCACCAAGTAGCATAACTTCTGAACTATTCGATTGTTTTTAATGAAATTTTCAGAAATTATGCAGTTTGGTTCCTAGATGGTCGTCTACAAATTTCATTGCATTCGGAGTAATAGTATCCACGGCGCTACCATGAAATCCCATTAGATGTAAATATCTTACGTGGGTAGCGCGAAAAGTTCTCGGCCTAACATGATTAAACTTATTTAAAGGTGACGTAATTTATACCCACAGAAATTAGTAAGTCTCTAGTAATCATAAACGCAGTGGACGAGTTTACATGTGTTTTATTTATTCTGTTGTAAAAGTGTAAACTCAATATGTCGACCGTTTCAAAAATTGAATATCGTGTAGTCATAAAATTTCTGACAAAAGAAAGACAAACTCTAGAAGAAAAAAGGACAGATTGGACGGTGTATACGGTAAAGCCGTGCCAAATGTTTCGTTTGCGGTACGAGTCCCTCAACGACGATGATCGTTCTGGACGTCTGGCAGATTCGATCACTTCCAAAAACATCGCTCTTGTAGTATCGCTACAAAGAATTTGCTTATTATTATAAAGGAATAGAGATGCTTATCCCACCTTATAATAAGTGTATTGGAATAGAGGGGGGTTATATAGAAAAATAAATTCTTTTCACTGTTCTCTCTGTATTTTTTAATACTCAGGCCGCAGAGGCGTAGCGAGCATAATTGGCGCCCGGTGCGTGACTCTATATTTGCGCCCCCCTTAATTTCTAAAATTTGAAAAATTTTAAGTAGTGGAACGGTGTATTTAAAATTTCGAAAAAAAATCTTTCTCGTAAATTTGTATTTTAAATTTTTCTCTAAAAGTTGCCTTGACCACCTTTTCTTTTGCTCAAGAGTGCTTTGTTTGTGTGTCTATGTATTTGAAGTCATAACCTGGATGAAATTTCGCAATTTCCCTACACTTTCACCAGTGACATAGTGAACATAACTGGCTTCCGGGGCATGATACTTTATTGACACCCCCATTCCTACCAGAAACACGTATAAGGTTAGTCCATATCAAATCAACCAATAAAAACATGATTTTAAACTTCAATGTTCTTAAAATGCCTAATATTGGGTGAATAGCTTCTTCCAATCAGTGTAGCCAAAAATACCAAGTTTTATATTTTTTCGAATATTCATATGAGTTATAACAATTTAAAAAAAAAAAAAAAAAAACCTTAATTTTTCGGAGCTCTTTGAAATATTTAAACACATGTAGCTCAAAAACTATTTGCTCTAGAAAGTTGAAACTGATACCATTAAACTATTTTCCATAAAAAAAGAAGTTTTAAATAAGTCAAATAGTACGATTATGTCGACACAGTCACCCCCTAATTAACTACTCCTAAATTTAATATTAGAAAATTGAACAAAAACAGGTCGATTAGATTTTTTTACGTATAATTGAAATCTGCAAACAAAATTTTAATTTATTTAATTTTTAACCCCCTTTCGCAAAATTAACTCCCTAATTTTAACCCCCAACTACCCCTGTTGGTGTAATTTGAATAAATTGCATATCAATAGATAGCTCTTTAAAAAAGAGCAATATCGTCAATTTAAACTTTTATTCTATTAAGTAACATAATATACTGTACTAAATGTACCAGATTTCCACACGTCTTAATTCAGAATAAAAATTATTTTAGTGTGTTACCATTGGAATATCATTATGAAACTTTGTATACAACTTACTTAAGAGGTTGGGTATAACATATATTTTTTTCAAAAAAATTAAAAATTCCGATTTTGGGTTTTTTATAAATATCATTTTTTTTGGTTTGTGGAGAAAGAGTTAAATTTGAATTGCATTATCACTTTATATGTCAAATTAAAGCCCTTTTAATTCTGAAATTAATGGTACCAGTTTCTAATTTCTAGGGTAAATAGCTTTTGAGCTACATGTGTTTAAATATTTCAAAGCGCTTCGAAAAATTGCGGTTATTGGATTTTAAAAATTGTTATAACTAGTATAAAAATAATGGTAATAAAAAGATAAAAATTTATATTCGTTATCTTCAAAGCAAGTACTATCATATAAAATAAATATTATAATGATCTGAAGACATAAGGTTTTGGGCATTGGTTGATTTGATGTGAACCAACCCTATAGTTAATATTTGACACTTCTTTGGTGCACATTTGGCGCCCCTCTGCGAGTTGCGCCCGGTGCATGATAGACCCCCTTGCACCCCCCTCGCTACGCCACTGTCAGGCCGAGAACTTTTGACGCATCCGACGTATTTACTACTAGTCCCACTTCGCTCAAATTTTTAAGGTATTTTGGGGGTTAGTTTCTAAACTATTTTTGCTATTATTTTATAATTTAGCCTTTAAGTATTTTGAGTTACAACGTTTTTTTTTATGAACTTTAAGACGAAAATATATATATATATATATATATATATATATATATATATATATATATATATATATATATATATATATATATATTTGGTAGAATACTAGCTGTTTTAAGGTCTTTTAAGAGTACGAGGTAGCTGTATGCCACACCCCATTGGCAGCGTATTTTTATTTGTATACCCAAGTCAAAATTCAGTAAAACTATCAACTTCTAAATATTACGAACAGCTGCCCTAAAACTGACCAGCTCTCCTCAACGTTCCACAAAATTTAACATATTCATACACAACACTCAAAAATAATATTTTAAAAACTTTTCAAAGCATCATTTTTCACGAACAAAATGCTAACAATAAATAAAAAAAGAACATCTGACTAACGTTTCATTTCGTCGAAAATCAAAAGACAAAATATAGGTTAGGTACCACTTTAATTATCTTTTTATTCATTTGTTCTTATTCCTTTGACAACTGACTACTACACAACACAGTCAGTTATTAACAAAAGAGGTTTTTACACTCATATTAGTATAGAGAGTATGGTAACAATAATCATACCAACATAATAACACAAAAGAATAGTTACACAGTAAATAAAACAAGATATATGCAGCAGCAGCGACAAAATGCAATGGTAACATGTGCGGTAATTCTGTGTGTGTGTGTGTAACTGTACAATAAATATAAAGATACATCATAAAGAAATAATTTCACAAAGTAACAAGGCAGTGGTAGTCAACATTTTATCCATCATATAAAACAATATGACAATAATTTTAAAAGAAAAATATAATGGACACAAAGGCAACTGCTGCCGACTAGCTATGATGGGCAAACGGGCAGGAATCGACGGTGGCCATCAGAGAGCTGATGACAAAGAACATTGTGTAAAGTAGTAATAATAACGAAACGGAAGGATTCAGTTTCCTACTCCTATTGTGCTGCTGTGTGGTTACTTCTGTGACTAAAAGCCACTTTGAAAATTATTTGTTAGTGTTTGATGAAAATGTGTGGTTGGTGAACGTGGTCGCTTTATTTGATTGTGTATGTCTGCATGTGTAGAATGGGCTTTTGTGTTTTAATCTTTTTAATATTATAGGTATGTGAAATTGATTACTTGGTAAATATGGACATTAAAAAGTCGATTATGCAATATAGAAATAAAATCATATGAAGATTTTCAATTTCCGAAGTGAATGATGGTAAAAGAACGCCACACAGTCAAAATTTTGTTGACGTTTTGGGCGGCTCCTTTAGTCTAAAATTAAAAATTAAAAGAGAAAGTTCAAGTGTGATTGAGTGAAAAGTTAGATTTGTTCATAGAAAATCCAGTAACTGAATTTGACATCTAACACAGAAGCCTCCTTATCAAGCGCAGTCGTAAAGCAGACGGAACTAACTAAAAGTCTTTTAATGAAGTCAAATTTAACTCCTTAAGAAGTTTCTCATTCGTGACTTTCGCCCAGAAAAGTCTTTAGTCTTTAGCCTCCACGAAGATGCCTATATGTAACTACTTTAACCAATGGGAGGATTTACTTTCAAACATATCCGACAGGAGTAACTAAAAGTCTTAATGAAAGCAAAGTTGGCTCCTTAAGGATATTTGTAGTCATTCGTGCTTTCAGCATTAAACTTACCTCCTTGTTATTAGGTTATTTCACAGACAGGAGCTTTTCGTTTAAATATATTTTGTTACCTCTAGAAGACTCTAGTTAATTTCTCCACCAAGGGACTTATTCACTTAGAATAACGAAAAGTTAATTATGGTAGCCTTTGGTTCTTTAAAAAGATACCAGTGGAAGATCTTAAAGATATCTGTTGAAAGAAGGTAGAAGTTTTTGAATGGAGCCAATAGATCAGGTTCGCTGTTCCTCTTGTCTATATACCGAGCATCATTATTTAAACTCTCTGAATGAGGAAGATTTTCAGCAAGATGGATTCATTTTTTGTCCAAAAGCTCTCTGGTTTTTTACCACCTATAGAAAAGATTATAAAATAATGTTTTGATTAAAATTATAGTTTTTCCAGACTATAGATTCTTTATACAGTCTTATAGCTTTGAAACTTTCCTTGCGCCTTACGTTTTAAAAGACTCTTTACGACAGCCTTATACAGGATGTAAAACAAATAAATTTCGTCCTTTTGTGGGGTGACTCATAGCACCCTGTAGACACTAAAACCGCAGGAATTTTTTCGGAATTAACAGTCGCGTCACTCCTCAAAAGGATAAGAGTTATTTCCCTTACACCCTATATATATATACACTGATAAAAATGGGGGTAAATTTACATAACTTTTACATAAAAAGTAGGGTAAAAATAAGGTAATTTTAATGTAAAAATATTCGCTACATAAAATTTACTGAGTTTTTACAAAAATTATGTAAAAGTATGGAATTTTCCAACTTAAAATTCCATTTTCGTGTAGTATTACATTTTTTTAAGGAAAAATACATTTTTAAAATCTGAAATTACAAAATTAACCGTTAAAAATGTAAATTTAAACAATTATTACGTAAAAATACAACATTTGTGTAAAATTACATAACTTTTGTGTAATTATGACGTCATGATCATGCGCATTTTATCAATCATCATATTTATTTTTTATGGCGTTCTTGAAAGTATCTACGTGTATTTAAAGACTGTGTTTTCGAACTGTTTAAATTAATGTAATTAATAGTAATTCTACAAAATTTATGTTTGATTAATGAACTGGTTATAAAAAATTACATTTTGTTACATAAATATTAAGTTAAAAGTAATTAAAATTTATAAACTTGTGTATAGAAAAAAAATTTGTGTAAAAATTGTAGGTTGTGTCCGTGAATGTGCATTTTTCTTTGTTGAAATATGACATGAATCTGTTCTAAAAAAAAATTGTGATGTTTTTTTTTTTATATGTGTAAAAATTATGTGTGGAGATTATGTTCAAGAGAATTCTTACTTTTCTAAAATACTGTAAAAGTGACTTGTTATTTTAAATATGTATATTTTTAGTTATTATTGTTATTATTTTTAAGGCGTTTTCTTGTTCAATTTCTAAATTTAAATTTTCTCCTCAGAAGTAGATAGGTACCTAATTCTATTAGCGGATGTAAAAATTGTAGATACAAATTAAAGCTGATAGTTTCTAATGCAATAAAAACAATATTGTAACTTAATTATGTGTTAAAATTATGATACAGTTACTACATGGTAACAATAAATTGTTTTCATGATAGGTATACCTACATAAAAAAATTTACAAACTATATGTATATTAAGGGGGTATTCTAGTCTAGAGGCTCAATTTTGAGGTCACTTTACGGGAGTAAAAAAAAAAAATAGTAAATATTTTTAGTATCCTCTTTTTACCGGATTTTTTATTAATATTTGAAAAGTATAAAATGTATAAAAATTTTTAAAAAGTTTAAAATTGAGATCGCTACAGGCTGGCAAAGTGGGGACTCAAGAAAAGGTGTCTCCCGGTTGACGTGATTCCAACCCTCCTGATGATCTGAAACATAAAATTTTAGTTAATTTTTAATAAACCAGTATATACAATTAGTTAGACGTCACCGATTTGAAAAAATTAATTTTTTCACAAAATGACATACATTTAAAAAAAAAATCATTTTTTCGCCTACTTTTTGCGTCTTTGGAAATTTTTTAAAAATAGTAAAACAAATTCCAAAATCTCCTACGTCGGACCAATTTTGATAGAATTAAGAAGGTTTGTACCAAATTTCAAGTAAATCGGTGAATTAAAATTTGAAATATCATGTCAATCGTATCGAAAATAGTAGTTTGGAGTAACTTAGAAAAGATACACGCAGTACACAGGGAAAAAATAACCGTAACTCCGAAAATAATTCGAATTTCCGTAAATCTTTTTAGAGGCTTATTCTTAAAGGTCTGAACTTTGTAAAAAAAAAATGGTTTGTTTTTTCGAATTTCTAGACTAGAATACCCCCTCAAAAAAGTTCAAGATAATTGAGGATATCTACAAAGGTAACGGAATTGATGAGATGGGAAACTGAACTTAAAATGATTATCATCTTTGTACGTAACCTTTGTAGTTATACTCAATTATGATATTTTAAAAATGATTATTTTAACAGCTATAAATAATTAAGTACTTATACAGAATTAAATTTAATAAATTTTCAAAAAATGGCATATATTTATAAAAGTATTTTAGAAAATAATAGGCTCATCTTTCTCTGACTCGTAATGAGATTAGTCGAAAATTACGTTCAGATTTGTGCAGGCGAAAAGGTTACAAAACACGTTTAAATTACGAAAAATTGGTCTAGGAAAATATGTACAAAAATCCATTTAAAAACTAACTCAAGACCAAAATAATTACATCTGGAACCAAATCGGTGTTTACGTATAAGAATTTAATAAAAATAAAATAAAATATATAATAATTATAAATCTGTATATACAGAAACTAGGATGTTTTAGGTTATATATTTTAAAATCACATGTTTCGAATATTATCAAAAACATGAGACATTTAGAGCGATATTAGACTCCTTCGGGTTGGAAAAGTCGGACATTTTATACACGTAAAATATGCTCTTGGAATTATATTTTAATAATATTTTTTGAAAGTTTCAGAGAAAAATTGCAAGGATTGCAAGTCACAAAACAGATTATGATTTGATGATTCCAAAAGCAGCATTTTTTTCGTCAAAAAAAAACCCGTCAAAAACTGAACAAAAAATTGTCGATCGGTAAAATAGTTTTTATGTTATTGTGCACGCCGTTTACAAAAATCTTGTTTCCAGAAATTCAAATTTAATTTTGACAAAGTTTATAATACTCATTAGAGTATCTGGCGTTATAATCATTCCGAAAATATTTGAGAAAATATTTTTCTGAAACGTTTAGATAATATTATTGAAATATACCTGATACTTTCCAATAAATCACTTTCTAGAAAGTCGATTTTCCTGACGCGGGAAAGTGTAATGTGACCTTAAAATATTAAGGTGACAAATTTCTATGTTTATCACACATAAATAATTTTGTTATTGTTAATTGTTTATATCTTGGCATTATTTTACTAAAAATATTACATTTACAAAAGTTATTGCAGTTCTAAAATTAACAATTGTAAATTGTACAAGTAATCTAATACTGGAGTAAGTATCTAATTGTTACTGGTACATCTATAGATAATACAATGTAATATTACAAAAAATATTGTAATATTACAATATACTAGTGTAATAATAATATGTAAATATACAGATTTCATATGTACTTTTGTAAACGTACAATGTAAATTTGTAAAAACACCATGTAATTTTGTAAAAACACAATGTAATTTTGTATAAATACAATGTAATTTTAAAATTTACTGTGTAAATATACATAAACTTTACTGTAAAATTACAGTTTTTTATTTACATATTCCCCCTTAAATTACATAAATATTAGTGTAAAATTACATGCATTTTTATGTAAAAAATTGTGTAAAATTACAGGGAAATATTACATGAGTTACGTAAAATTACAGTCGCCTGTGAATTTACAGTACTTTTTATGTACAAAAGTAACCAATGATATTTGCTGTAATTTTACATTGGAACTTTTTACCGTGTATATATATATATATATATATATATATATATATATATATATATATATATATATATATATATATATATATATATATATATACAGGGTGTAAGGGAAATAAGTCATCCTTTTGAGGGATGACGCGATTGTTAATTCCGAAAAAGTTCCTGCGGTGTCTACAGGGTGCTATGAGTCACCCCACAAAAGGACGAAAGTTATTTGTTTTAGACCCTGTATAGAATAAATGCAACATTAGAAATTTTATTTATATTCAAATATTTACAAAAAAAAAATTTTTTTTTAAAAGTGTTTGACACCTGACAGGCCCTTATGAGACAGGTTGTTCAAACAAACTGTTATAGACTTTCGACAATGTCTTGACATGTTTCAATTCTCGATACAACGGATACCTTGAATAAAATACTGGATCGATTTGATTTTTATATTATAGAAAAATTACACATACTTTCAGATGGACTGACTTTCCATGATATTTTGAAAAATTAAAAGAAGAACATTTAAAATATTGCATGGTATTGAACTATGAACGAGAGTCAAAACTCCTCCAGTTTTTTCTATTATTAAGAAACAATACTCGAGAAAACTTCAATGATGACAAAAAAAAAAAATAATTCAAAATAATTTCAATAGTTTCATATTTATTACAACATTATGTGTGTTGTTATAAACCAACCAAAGTACCATAATATCATAATCTTTTATTGCTTGCGATAGTATGCTCGCTGTGTTGATACGTATCTATTGCTAGTAGCAATAATATCGCCATCTAACGTATCATAACATAACCATTATCTACAATGATTAAATTACAATTATCATATCATCAGATTAAAATATAACTAATAATAAACGTTAAATAAAATTATACATATCTAACTATAGTGTTGTCGTCATAAAGAAGAACAAATATTAAATAATTTTATTGGTTTATTCATACCATAATAGAATGTGTAATATCTATTGATACAATGTGTAAATTTTATTCGGACATATCGGCGCATGAATATCAAATATTGTATCATTTAAAAATATTATAGTTTTATTTATGTATGTAAACAATTAATATAATTTTTAATCACGACGGAGCGGGTCTGGTATATGTATTTGGGGTAAGAGGTGCGCGTCTGTGTGTTTGGGATTGTGTGTCTGCTACCCTTTACCTCCGAAACGGTTTAACCAAAAATATGTATTTTATTTGAAAGCTGGTAACGGTAAAAGCCCCCATACCGGAACACTATTTTTAGGTGTGTAATTCAACTGGCTTATAAAAATTGATAAATAAATTAAACACCCATTTTTATTTCTTAACAAGCATGAAAGATAGTTTTCTTAATCCAATGAAAATGTTGATAAAAAATAAAACCTAAAAATTTTTATTTATTAATGTTTTTCTGTTATAAAATGTCGACAACTATATCCAAACAGAGAAATATTAATGACACTAGAAGTTGTGTTAAGTATCAAACGTAAATTAAGGATCAAAATACTGTATTCAACAAAAATTATTTAATATATATAGTATGTAATTCTTTAATTAATTAAGGAAACATTAAATGCGAGGTGGATTTAAATTGAGAAATACGTTAATTCCAAGATGCTTCTTAGCTAGGTTTGATGAAAACTGGTTCAGTCGTTTTCGGGAAATCCAAGGATATCCAAGGGAAAAATAAAAATAAAAATTTTGAAAATTCACTTTGAAAGCTAGCAATTGTGGAATTGTCGCTTTTCTTATCCAGGTTCGGAAAAATTTTAAAATAGAACAAAAATTAAAAAGTTGAAAAATCCACGTAGAAAAACCTATAAAGTCTTTTTAAAAATCCATGATGAAAAAGTTTGTCCTCTCGACAAAAAAGCAACAATTTCACTATAATTTAGAAACAGCAAATTTTTATTCGTCGTGTGTGACATTACACTAGAAAATACATGACAAGACATGTCAAACACGACGAACAAAAATGACCTGTTGAAAATAAGTGTTAGAAAATGACAGTATGTCTACGAAAGTGCATTCACACATTTCTAAAAGATAAAGTGGATTCTTTGGCAAAGCAAAATTGTTTTAATTTCGTTTAGAATCAAAATTAGCTTATTTTAAATTATAGGTAAAGAAATTTGGAGTATGGAATTCCAAGTAGTGATGAGCAAATGCAAGACCAAGACCAAGACTTGGCAGTTTTGGTCTTGGTCTTGTTCTTGCATTAAGAATCTTGGTCTTTGTGTTGCTAGAGCAATTTGAGTCTTGATCTTGGTATTGCTGAAGAATCCTGCACTTTCTTGCATTTTTTTATTAGCGAATTTTTTCCTTCTAAAATGAGAGTTTTCTGTCTTTACGGTATTAATTATACTTTTAAACTATTTAAATAATTTAGCAAGAGTCTTGCTTTTTTCTTGCTATTGTCTTGGTCTTGCTCACTTGAGTCTTGGTATTGGTCTTGCAGCCATACTTATAGTCTTGGTCTTGGTTTTGCTCTTGGTATACATAGTCTTGATCTTGGTTTTGGTCGTGCAAAAAAAGCAAGACCAAGACAAGACTGCAAAACCAAGACAAATTTTTCTCATCACTAATTCCAAGAATATTTATTGGGCTCTTTCTAAAGCTATTTCGTCGTGGGTTTCCAAACTGTTTTTATTATAACAAAGAACAAAGTAAACTTTTAGTACTTTGATGACGTTATTAAATTAAAAATTCAATTTTCCGAAGAAATTTTTAATCTTTAAACAAAAAAGTCATCTTGAGAGTCTATTTAAATTATTTAGGATGAGTATAGATTACAGTGAACTAATTTTAGCATACGTGACCCGACATAAAAAAAATACACCCGATATCTATAATAATTGTAAAAACAAAGACAGATAGAAATAGATTCGACATAGATGATTTGTCTTTGATAAGATAACGAATGTGGCGCACATTTTACGTACCGTAGAGACAACGCGCGTACTGCTTGCTTACTGCACACCAACACACATTACCCCGCACATCCAGAAATCGGCATGGCGGCGGCAATACTACAAGTTATGTACCAGTCGTCATCTCATACACACATAGCTAACACGGAGTAGATTATGGAATGGCACTTTAATTACACTAATGGCGGTGGTAGCAAATGTTAATTACAATTCGAAAAGAGAGAATAAGACTAAGAAGAAGAACACGCCAAAATTTATAACGACAAATATACATACGGCTGGCTATAGAGTTGCGGCTGCTGCAGCCTCCAACAAGATATGTTGCCCCGTATATGTATGAATGATAGTATTTTGTACGAGAGATGGAGAGGGGAGCGGGGAGTGGTAGGGTGTGCAATGGGTATGTAGCGAAAGTTGGAAGGGAGATTAGCACATTGATGTACAACACAAGATATGTTAAAAGGACATATTAGGAGGTATAAATATGCGGATGGGTAGAGAGAGACTGAAATAAAGAGAAAATTACGAAAGGATTTATCTATATCTGAAGCCTCCAACCGCTGGCTGTTATTCGTTATAATATTACTGAACTGATATTGTTGTTGCAGTGATTCGAAAAATTTTCCACACACAATTGTTGACACTTATGCCAAGCTTTGAACGTTGGAACTAATAGGAAATTCAACAAGTCCATACTGGACACACAATAATTTTTTTATAAAGTGCAAATATGTATACATACATATATTTTTTAAATTTTTTGAATTCGCGCGACAGGGTTGAAAAGTTATACGGAATTCCACTTTCTAATATAGAATAGTGCCTCAAGAAACTAGAAAAAAAGATTTCACAGTTTACAGAAGCTTTTTGTACCACCCACTGTAAAAAAGGATACAAAATCTTTACTTCGAAACCCGGAAAATAAACTTCTGAAAGATAAGTTACATCTGATGGAGGAATTTCGCTATTTTAAAAGCAACCTGAAAACTTTATTCTAATTATTATCGATAAATTATTCGAAATTGCATTTTTTTTTAATTATCCTAATTTTATTAGCTTGCTCGACAGTTGGACAGTTTGTATTAAAAAATCAAAATTTTTACTTGATTACGTGATAATGGAAACTGGATTCTTTTAAAGTCCGAAAACGGAATTATTTTAGTAGGTAATAAAGAGACTAAATTTGAAATAAATGATAAATTTTCGAGGCCCTTCTTTTTGTGTAGCTCTCTCCTCTCTCTTAGCTTAAGTAGTAGGGGAAAAGTCGCATGAAAGGGACGTTTTCGTTTTAAGCGTTCTAGTAAATAAACGAGATAACAAATTAAATATTTACGAACGGAATTAGAAACTTCAGTTATCTTACTCTTGAAATAAAATTCAATAATAAACATTTCTTTATTATTAGTTATAATTTTTGTCAGTTTTTAAAAAAAGTACATTTTGTCCCATTCATTAATAGACTGTATTGAAAAGGACATGATAATTTATGAAAGGGACAATTCATACTATTGCGCAGGTCATCTTACTGAACTTACAAATTAATAAATTTAATTCAATAATGGAAATAACGAAATGATTTCAGTAATGGATGATTATTAATTGCTTGGTTTTATTAATCGATAATTAAAATCATTGTTTTTACCAGAAGAAAGTTTAAAAAAATTAATAAAACTAACAAAGCCCGATAATAGAGAAAAAGTTGTGACATGTGGATATTCAAATAAAACTAATTCGAAATTACTAGTCTTAAAGGTAGTCCCTTTCATTACTTGTTTGTTCTGTCCCTTTCAAAAAATATCACATGCAAATTAAAAATTTAACCTTTAAATCTACAATTTCATTTAAAAGATATCTGATCTGTTGATTTCCTCTAGTCGAAAGAATAACTAATTGTATATAATTACAAACATTCCAAAAAATACTTACAGTATATCAGAAAACGTTCCGAAAAATTAAAAAAAAAAAGTCTTTGGAACATAAAAAAAATTTACAAGCACAGCATTACCAAGTTTTAAATGACAGTAGCTTGAAGTCAGGAACAAACATATCTGCATTGGTGCTGCCACACAACACCAATACCTTTGATTTGCCGGGATTTGTATTTAGCGCGTAATTTGAATTGTCCTTTTCAATACGTGTCCCTTTCATTCCACTTTCCCCTAGCAAATTTATTAGTAGCTATAACATAACAGACACTTTTAAATTTAAACAATCTGTCCAAAATTTGTTCAAAACATTTTTAATGTAATTTATCGCCATAGGGGTTAAATTTTAGGGAAATTAATTTTTTACTTTCGTCACAGTGAGTTTTTAAAAAGGTCTAAAAATTATGTTCTAATGATAATAAATTCGTTGTAATTTATCTAAAAAGCTAATAAAACTAAAATTAATTTTGAGTATTTCGAATTTACGTTAAATTTTTTATTCAGAACGAAAGAACTTTTTTCTAAGTATTCTTATATGGTCTATTTCAGTTAAATTTAACCATGCTTCGTAACTTTGAATTTAAATAATTTCCGTTTTCTTGGCTTTATCTCTTTTATTATTGCATTTATGTAAATTTTAAATTTGCAGTTTATTTTTAGAAAAGAATAGAAGATCGATTTGTTTCGAATATAAGAATTATTTAATTTTTTAACGAAAACTCATGATCAATTTTATCTGAAAAGAGGTATAGACAAACAAACTTACCCTACTCATTTATTCAAAAATTCTAACTGAAATCTCAATTAATATTTGTTTGAGAATTACTGTTTGATCCTTGTCAATTTTTCCATCTGCTTTATTTCCGTTTTAAATTTCGCGACTTACAATAATTAACAATTAATGGCGCAGCCGTCTCGTTTCGTTTAAAATAATCTAAAATGACTTTATACTATATTTTCTTTTTGATTCTTTATCATTCGGCGTTATTGTATTTAACCAGCTAACAATTAACTTTGTACCACACACATACAAAGATTAAAATTGATTATATATTATAGTATATGCTCTATGTGAGCCATTATGTCAATCTCAGCTTTTGAGCTTTTATTTAAAATACACCAAAGCGACAGGGACATTATAATACTTAAAAGTGACGTTCAGTGTTATTTGGCGCTTCCATATAAAAGCTATTGCTACGCTGTGTGTGTTAGAATTTTCTTTACCAATAATTTTCCAGTCATGATAATAATAATAATAATAATATTTATTTTATCATTAATGAATGCTTGATTATAGCTGATACAGGATGGACTAAAAGTCTTTTTGTAACATTTTTGTATAGTAAAAATTGTAGTTTCATATTCTAAATAGTTTTCACAAATACGTGTAGACGGAACCGGAGTGTTTACAACCAAGTGACAGAACCGGTTTTTATCACTATGCGAAAAATTTTTGTGCACGACAATTTGGTAATTAATAGAAAAGCTGAAAATTTTATCCTAATTATCCATAAATTATTCAGTTAATATTACAGGAGAAATTTACAAGTATTTTTTTCGAATAAATTTGTATCTGTACATAAATAAAAAAAAATATTTGCCTAACAATTTAACGAGGCGAATTGTCAATTAGTAGAAGCACGACAGGGTAGCCAGAGTGTTTTTGAATTAACAGTTCTTCAAGTTAATTTGCTTTTAGTCAAGAAATTTGAGTTGTAGAAAATCCAAATTTGTTCAGAAAAAATATAAAACTTTAGTGTAAGACAATAAGACAAATTAAAAATTCAAATTATTATTTAATGTTTCGTTACTATGATTTCGAAATTAGTTAAATTTACCAATAAAATTTTCTCTTTAATTTTCATCATGTTTGCCTAGAACGAAATAACCAATTAAAAATTTTCTATCGTTTTTCAGTAAAAGTTGATCCAAAATTTTTTCAAGGTAAAACACAATATTCTTATTAGATTACTTAAAGAACGAGGAGTTAAATCATTTTTTAACATCGAAATTACTGCAATTCTTTTGCTACTTGCTCCAAAGTTAAACTTCTAGAAAATAAAAATTTTTATTTAATGATATCACAATGTTTACTGAGTTTTTTAAAACTCTAACTAACAATAAGATTAATAACTGTAAACAAAGAAATTCGAAATTCGAAATATGCAAGTTTTTGACTAAACGACCACCTGAAGTCCTAGAATAATGGATTTCCGCCTCTCTGCTGCCTTGGAATAAAATAAATTTAAAGTTAATATCACGGGATGCAAAACCAAAAAAGCAAACTGTTAGAGATTCAGAGAACACAAATTGTAAGTATTTTGAAAGGATCATAAAGTGTATTTCCTACCTCCTAACTTTCCAAGGAACCCAAAAGGAAATTTTTTGGCGGAAAGTGTAGTTGTTGCACTTCAAGCTATTTAATTTCCGGGTATTGGCATCCAATCTTAAAATCTCGGCATTCTGATTAATTTTCAGTGTTTTTCAGGATCGGGATTGAATTAATATATTGAAGTCTCGGCGTCCCAGCTAAATTTTAATATTTTTGGAAACCGGGACTGAATTTTTAATTTCTTAATACTCGGATTAATACACTTTTTACCAAAAACTTCATTTCAATCTCGTTACTATTCAAATCCATCTGATATCTTCCAATATATGAATAAAGGAACATCTTATAAATTTCCATTTCCTACCACACATTTCCTCTGTTCCTAGTAGACGATCATCAACACCTTCCCCCGTAAATACGTGCGGTGTTCACATCAACCTGCCGCTGCTGCTGGTGTTTTACACTTTCGCGATGCGATACGATGTGTCTATTGCGTGTGTGTGTTGTCGTCGTCAGTCAATCCGTGTCGTCTTAAATTTGACGTTTGTGGAAATATTTGCCGCCTTTGGTAATTCAGTCGGTGTTTGATCTCTTATCGTAAAACAAATAAAATAAATTAAAATGAATCCGCCAGCACCAAGACAGGGCGATATTTTCATGATAAATATTGACATAAAAATACTACTTAGTTACTTCGCAGGAATCGTGGATGGTGGTATAGTCTCTGAAGAAGTTTTTGTACTAGACGTGTAGATAGGAGGAGTACCTGTGGAGGGTATGAAGTAGTTAAAAGTGGATGGTGGCAAATCTGGTTGGTATATTCATTACCTGTGTTATTACTTATTTACTGTTACTACAGTTTCCGATGTTTAATGAAAGTATACTTGAAATATGAAGAATGGAGTTTTCTAAACCCTTTCGTTACGTGACTAAAATGTTTAAAAAGTAGAAGAATTCTGTCTCTGATTTAGTCTTCGTATGTAAACATTCTTTTAAAAAAATTCCCGAAGTGAATTAAAGAATTTTTTTCTCTCTGGACAACTCAACAAGTTTCCTTTGACCAGTTCAAGTAACCGGATAAAACTTGATTACAAAAGTTCAATAAATGAATGTAAAAAATTCTTTGATTTGAAAAAATTAATTTCTTTCAGTAGGATCTAATAAAAATTGTCGCAATTCCAGGGTTAAAATGCATACGTTAGTTCTACATACCAGTGAGTAAAGTGTCACTATTAGTCCCAAGGGACTCAAAATATTTTTGCGCCCAGTTTTAAGCTAATAAGCAAGTAAGCGAAATTTAATTTGAATAGCGCTGTTAGCTACTGAACTATTTATTTAATAAACAATTTCAAACATGTAAATAAAGACAAACAGTTATATTGTATTGTACAATTTGTTTAATATGTCCAATTAATGTGTTGCATTTCACGTAATTTATGTGACATTTAGATAGTTTCTTTCTTAAATTTTATAATTTTATTATAAACTATCCAAAACTGCAAAAAAATGCCTATATATCCCAGGGGCCGGATTACCTCTGTTGAGGCCCCGGGGCATTTTTAATGTGGTAGCCCCTTAATACTGCAGATGTGAAGATTCCTGAATGCCTTAATGGAGGCACCTTTGGAGAATTTACGAATTCAAATTTTCCGGAAAAATAGGGTTGACGAACGAAATAAATAAAAAATAATTAAATATAAAATTTTGTGGAGACCCCTACTGTGTCTCAAGGACCTGGGGTCCCGACTCTGTATATCCTACAATCTAATATGCCAGAAAGACAATTGTACTGCCTTGGCTGGTCTCATTGCCCAAACTTTCTTCCCAATTTATGACTAGTGTCATAAAACGTAAGAAGGTTTGCAAATAGAAATGTTTCCACTAGCGTTAGGTTTTGATTAGTTAATTAAATTCGAGTAATTGCGTTGAATAATCGTTTGCTTCTGAATTCACGCAACCCAAATGAGTTAGGGATGACAAAACTTGGCTGTTGTGCTTACCACATTACTCCATTAAAGGAGAGCTTTAATTATAAATAGGCACATGTCCTCCACCCACATCATAAATGTATAATATAAAGGATATTGTAATAAAAAATGTTAAAATAATAAATAAAGTTATAAATAATGATGTGGGTGGCGTCTATTATATGTAGACTAAATGTCTCAAAAACGGACGTCAAACGCATTATTATTATTACTAATTTTAAATACCAGTTTTAGCAGTAAGAGAAAATTTTATAATTTTGTAATTTTTATATTTTGTAATTTTTATATTTGTAATTTTTATAATTTTAATAATTTTCTAATATTTTTTTAAACTGCAGCTTCCCATAGAAGCCGAAAACCACTAGCTATGATCAAAATTTTATAAAAACCCACATTTTTACAATCATATTCTTATCTTATTCCTGCTATACGTTTTAAGCAGTAAAGGGTTGAATTGTTGCCATAAAGAGATAATTTCTTACACCACACAAACTGATGTACATCACATCGCCGCTGTGCATCCACCACCATTACCCCTTCCCTCTTTACCCCCCAACCACCCTCATATGTCTGTTTTTCATTATTTTCCTTGCACTTTGGTGCTAGAGTCCCGCGTCGCGTACAAATACATACTCACGATGAGACGTCTCTCCTGCGTTGTCAGTTAATGTATCATATTTAAAGAGCAGATACTTTTACTTTAACTTTTATCTTAAACGCTAACAAAGTAATGTATAAATATTAAGTGTATGTCCTCATTATATTATGCAAATAGTAAATTTTTAAATTTAGAATATTCTCTTCGTGTTCTTAGGCGGCATATTTCTGTTTTACTGTAATGTATTAGACAGATATTTTTACCCTTTGAAGTTTCAGTTAGATAGACGTGCGTTCGAGTTTAATATTTGCCGATATAATTATTTATTACTAAAAATATTAAAGACCATTTTTCATTTATTACAGTATAGCGGCGATAATGGAAACATCAGTTTTGGAAATTTTTTGAGAGCATCAAATTAGTCTACGTCAGTTTCGGAAAGTTACATCAAAAATGTCAAGTATATAAATATTAAATCCATGTGCAATAGACTATGACGCATGATTTTATCAAAAGAAACAAATAAATATACCGGTAATGGTAGTGACAAACAACGACAGACGTCAAAGCGTGGGAATGTGGATTTTAATTATTGTACATGGAATGTTTATCTATATATATTCTGTTCTGTGGCGGTTTTTATCTTACTTAAAATGTAAATAAAATAATTTCAAATTAAATTAATAAAACGACAAATGAAAAAATATTTTCTGAGATAAATAGTTTTTAATTCTTCACTTCGTTTTTCTTTTATTAATATTTAAAAAAACATAATTTTTATTTAAAACATAATCTTACGGTATTTGTGAATCGCCCTGATCAAAAAGCATCACTTTTGTCAAGCACCACTTTTGGAGACTACTTTTTGTTGACAAAACTGGTGCTCTACTGTATTTCAAATGATGAAAATTGGAAAGGAAATTCAATTTAAAGCCAAACGTAGGGAAATTATTTAGAATTTTTGGAACAATTTCAGTTTCTATTGAACACTTTTGCAAGACTATTTTCTTAAGGCGCTACACCTAGCTGACTTACCAGAAAATCAGATCTCTCTTTAAAATTTTTTTTTTTTTGTGAAAACGAAATGAGATTCAAGGATTTATTCTACATATAATTCATGTCCACAAAATTTTTTGAATAAAGAAAACAAGAAGAAATGACAGCCCATACGCGATTATCTCGAAGCTATATTTTTTTAAAAAAGAAAAACCAAAAGCCAGGCAATTTTCATCTGATGGATTTGAAATTAGAATTTTTATAAACAACAGTTTTTAACAGTCTCTATTGCCATTATAATAGGAATCCCTGTAATTAATTGATTAAAGAAAAGACAAATTTCCCAATTCGACTGCGTATTTTTATATTTTCTTGGATATGTTATCTACTTCATATTTGCGATATATTTAAACCGATTAAGATGATTGTTTTTCTGCTTGAAAAAATGTCCGTTCGAGATGGTCCCATATAAATTTGGTCAGACCATGGATTTCGAAGTTTAACTACGGAAAACCTTAATCACAAAGAGCACGGATATCGATACTGTCTCCAACGATACTGACTCCTACTTTCTCCTACGATACTGACTAGATTGTAGGATATATTTTCAGAAAATTTTTAGTTGTTTGTTCTCGGTGCAAAATTGCCACCTGAAGCGGTTCACTCACAAAAAAAGAAATAGTTTTGCGAAAGCTGCCATACCGCCTGACCGCCATGTTGTTTTTAAAAAATTAAAAAATTTTTACACTTAAGACAAGTAGAGTAAAACACCAGTTTTGTAAAGAAAAAGTAGTCTCCAAAAGTGGTACTTGACAAAAGTGATGATTTTTGATCAGGGGCGATTCACAAATATTATAAAATTATGTTTTGAATTAAAATTATGTCTTTTAAATATTAATGAAAGAAAAATAGAAGTGAAGAATTAAAAAATATTTATCTCAGAAAATATTTTTTCATTTGTCGTTTTATTAATTTGCTTTGAAATAATTTTGTTTACATTTTACGTATGATAAACACCGCCACAGAACAGAATACATATAGATAAACTTTCTATGTACAATAATTAAAATCTATATTCCCACGCTTTGAGGTCTGTTGTTGTTTGTCCCTATTATTATCGGTATATTTATTTGTTTCTTTTGATAAAATCATACGTCATGGTTTATTGCACATGGATTTAATATTTATGTACTTGACATTTTTGATGCAATTTTCCAAAAGTGATGTTGACTAATTTGATGCTTTCAAAAAATTTCCAAAACTGATGTTTCCATTATCGGTGCTATACTGTAGTTTTATGTAGTTTGATGTACATAAATCCAAATTTAGATAAATCTTTTCATTTTTTATAATAAATTCTATTTTGACTGCACACAAGGTGATACCCCTTAAGTTTTTTTGCTGAATCAATACGAAATACTGTCTTTACTGTCAATTGGTTAAAATGTTGAAACTCAAACCAACCATTTTAATACGAAAAATGTATAATTTTGGAAACTACATACCTATCTATATCCGCAATAAAAACTTCTTAATAAAATAAACTATCATCACTATTTTCATGAAAAATAAATTGCTATATTTCACGAGTAGAAAATCACATAAAATATTCACATTGTCAGATTGATACGTTATAAAACTATACATATATGCGAGCCTAATATTTTTCCTATATGAATATGATGATTCCATCATAATATGAATGTATATACCTATTTCATATATACATTGTGTTGTTGGAATATAAATAGTAATATATATTTATTTGTTTTTCTATTCAGCAATACTTCAAACCCCGTAGCGGGAGCTATCATCAGTACCATTTGCAACGTATCCGAGCATCATCGGCATCATCATCGCCCACGTCATCAGCAACGCAAGGAGCTCACCAGCACCCGGCTCCCGGCTCGATAGAGACAATTTTACACGCGGCGCCACCTGGTCCTGTTGCCGTCACTACTCAAGGTAAGTAAATAAGATCATTCAAAAACTTTTATATTGCCTACGTATTTTTCAATAATGCCAACTATGTATATGTAGATGTTATACTATACCTACCACCATGTATTATAGTAATATTTTTATTCTTCCTATCGTTGTCTTTTCAATTATGGATAAATATTTGTTTTCAAAGTTGCGGCGAAAAATGGAAAGCAAAAATTATGGCTTGGGTAAACATAAATTTAGTAATGGTGTACGGTATCAAAAAATTTTTATGATAAAAGACATCAAAAAATGTTTTGATTAAAATCAGTTCGTTAAAAGTTTCCAATAATTAGAATCGATTACCTAAGAAACAGATCATTCTAACCCCTTCTAACTCTAAACAATTAGGTTTTTGAAGAAAATTTTCTTTTTTTTATAAATGGAAAGATTTTCAAATAAAAATTTTATGAGAAAACTCTTTTTATTTTATTTTTTTACGTAACTTAGTATCGATAACGTGCCGATAGTTCCTAAGCGCATATGTGACGTCATATTGTTTATATTGCTTGAATATACATTAGTGTCTTTTTATTTATTTATTTATTTTTTTAATTATTGTTGCTATAAAATTACTGCTTGCTAAAAATATTGTGAAAATGTCTAATTAAAATGGTTATGGAAACATTTTTGGTTTGTACCATTATGTCATAATAATACAAAGATGTTAGATATTTCGTGACCATAATAGTATATTGTGCAATAAGTGCGGGAAATTGTCGATTGCCCACGAAAGTGAAGTTGAGCGCACTCACTACGTTCGTGCGCTCATTCGCTTGAGTGAGGCAATCGACAATCCCACACGAGTTGCACATACTATTTTTTATTACGAATTTCACATACTTTTTTCTATTATTATCACTATTTTTGACATTTTTATTACTTTTTAAAATAATATTTTTGAGTGTTTGTCTTTTTTTTCTGAATTAATTATCGTTTAAATTACTTTGTCGGTGGTTTCTATAGAAATAATTATGAATTATTTACTAAATGAAAAATTAAGAGGCGGCTTTGCGTGTTTTAGTTAAATTTTGCGTGTTTTATTGTCAATTTGCGTGTGAAAAGTTACTTTCCACATGCAAAAAAGTATGCGGGAAGAGTACAATGGGCAAACAACTATTTTGCGTACAGAAATGTGTGCGCCAAGTTAGTACTTCTCCCGCATGAGTAATAAAAAAATATTTACTAATATTGTCAGAATTAGCCTTTATAAATGCCTTGTCAAACATTGTTAATCTATTCAATCACCACCAATAATTTTTTGGCCAAAATTTTAATAATTTTGATAATATGTACGAACTGTTATTAACCTAATGACGTCACAAACGTCGGGATTCTTTGAGGTGCCATAGTTCAAAAAGAACATTTTTGATAATTTTATATAGAAGAATAGCCGGTTCTTACAAAACCGAAATTATTCAGCCAGGTTATCGACATACCTACGTAGTCGTTACTCAAGTTATTGACGATTTAACTTATTGACAATGATCGTAGTTTACCTCAATTTATAGACAAATCATACGTATGTAGCATTGTCACAGCATCACACAGCACGTATGACCTTGAGTACATGCGCATGGTTTGTCTATAACTTGAGGTAAACTACGATCATTGTCAATAAGTTAAATCGTAAGTAACTTGAGTGACGACTGTATAAAATGCCTTTTATCAAAATTTCAACCGGTAAAAAACTCTTTGAATAAAATGCATGCTTCAACCCTTGGTCTATAATAACTAATTTCTTTCTGTTTGTTATTGGTCTAAAGTATATTGTTACACGATCGCCTAAGGTTATTGTTACAATTTGCCCGACACAAAAAAAACGGCCATTGATAGGTTAAATTGTGTGTGATTCCTTCAGAGACAACAAAACATTCTTATATTTCGAATTTATACAAAATCAAATACAATAAATACGGAACCAAATAAAGAAGCCATCATATATATTTTTTTCACTACTTTATTTCTTTCGCTATTATCGTGTGATTTGTTTTTTATTGTTTTCGAAATTTTCTTTTTCATTGTACTTTAGTTTTTTTTATGTGTAAAGTTATCCCTTCAACAATGTTTCATCCCTTTTTACAACAGAATTACCGCCTTGGTATAAGTATCGTATTATTTTTTCCATTTCAGTAGGAATTTATTTTGATATGAATAGATTGAAACATATCATGAATGATATATAGGCAATTGATCATCATGCATAACTGTAGTGTAAATAGTGTAATTGATTATACATATATACAATAGGGTGTGCCAAAAAAAATTTTTTTTCCTCACTCTCCGCTCAAAATATTGTAGGCTATATCTAGACAAACATCCTCACCAAAGCGCAGCTCAAAATTCCAATTTTTAGAGGTGCATCATCGAATCTAAAGTTTTCCCATTTAAATAATACAGGAAAAACGATTTTTTATGTTATTTACTCCTGCAAACTATGTAAAAAAAAGTAAAATATCAAGAAATTTAAATTTTAAGGCTCTGTAGAAAGTGAAATATTGGTGATAGAAATTTGACTCAATGAAATTATTTGTCCAAAATTTAATGCTTAATAAGGTGCTGTGATTCATTTTATGGAAAAATAATTTCTTCATAGTTTGCAGGAGTAAATAACATAAAAGATCGTTTTTCCTGCGTTATTTAAATGGGAAAACTTTAGATTCGAACTTTAGATGCACCTCTAAAAATTGGAATTTTAAGCTGCGCTTTGGTGAGGATGTTTTTTTAGATATATCCTATACGATATTTTGAGCGGAGAGCGATTTTTTTGTTGGCATACCCTAATATACATACATAATACATATAGTAAAAAATGATGAAAATATTAAAATGATAATAAGCAATTTAGTAAATATTTTTATGTTACAGTAACAAGCTAAAAATAAGAAATAAAAAAAAAATATTTTAAATACCTCTTAGAGACTATAAAGAAAAATTAAAATTCACCTTTTATCATACAAGAAGAGAATGTGTGTGTTTTACTTTTTAAATATAGACAAACTTTTCCTGAAAAACAAAATAAAGAATGTGCAAGCTACGTAGAACGAACGACTCAGGCCGTTTTATACCTCTTTTTTAATAAACGTATTCCATTTTTATGAATATATACATATATCGTTCTCTTTGTTTCATCTTACGAAAAAAAAAAATCAAGAATTATTTCAACGAATATTTCATCTCTGTCGCACACGAACACCTTTTGTATTTGTGATATATTACGTCAGTTAAGACAACGGACACCAAAGTTTACATTTTCATAAATTCTATCGGTGCTTTTGTGCTTAGGTTATACATATTATGTATAGAGCCGGAGCTTTCATCTTTGTACTCTTCTTATGTATTCCGTAACATTATTATTATTTTATAAAAAGCTAACAACTTTTTCCCCGTGTTCCTCTGAGCGTGGTGGTCTCCTCGTGCTGCTGTAGGTGGTACCAGCTATGTAAGAATTTCATTATTATAAAAAATTATAAGAAAAGAAAAATGAGATACAACTTAAAAAGTTTACATTTACAAGTAGATTACAAGTTGAGTTGAATGTTATTTGTAAAATATTAATAAGGGAATGAGAAAATGATGTTGTAGAATGTGTACCAGAAATGTTATTTATCAACGAGTATAAAGATGCCAACGATTTTTATCCAGCTTTCTCATTACTATTCGAAAACATGAGAAAATATGTAAGTTGTTAGACTTGTGGAAATTTCAGAAAAATTACTGACAAGGAGCATCACGGGGGTGTACCCCTCCGATTTTGTTTATTCTTTGATGTTGTAGAACATCGAAAAATAAGGGACATGTATTTTTTTTAGCGGCTGTAAAACGGTTTGAAGGGGTGAAATCACCCTTCAAAAATTGGGGTAAAAATTTAATTTGTTAAATATCTCGAAAACGGTAAGAGATAGAGCCAAAGTTTAAATTAGCGATATTGCTCTTTTTTAAAGAGCAATCTATTGATATGCAACTTGTTTAAATTACTTCAACAGGGGTGATTGGGGGTTAAAATTTAGGGGTTAACTTTGCGAAAAGAGGATAAAAAATACAATATATTGAAATTTTGTTTACATATTTCAAATCTATGTGACAAAATCTAATTGACCTGTTTTTGCCCAATTTCATAATATTAAGTTTAGGAGTAGGTCACTAGAGGGTGACTGTGTTGACATAATCATACTATTTAAGTAATTCAGTAACTTCTTCATGGAAAATAGTTTAAAGCAATTATAAGAACGAAAAAATGATATTCTCGAGTTCAAAATTCAGTTTGATCAACATTAGACAGGGGCGGCGGGATAGTCACCCTCCTAAATTACATTACGTTTTCATACAATCATTTATATTATTAACATACTGGTGGAGGGTAATAATGTCAAAATAAGTGCTTCGGAAGTTACACTATCGTATGTATTATTCATCTTGAAAATATCGTTATTTTCGATATCGATAATTTTCGATAACGAAAGCTATATTTTGATAGCCGTAATACGTTTGGATGCCCATAGCTTGCTACCTTTAAGTACTATATAATATATATACACTAATATTAAAAATGCTTGTATGTAATTTGAGAGGGTGACTCACCCCACCCCTCCTCTTCAGTGTTGATCAAACTGAATTTTGACTTCGAGAATATCATTTTTATGTTGATATAATTGTTTTAAGCTATTTTCCACGAAGAAGTTCCTACATTACTCAAATAGTATGATTATGTCAACACACTCACCCTCTGGTTACCTACTCGTAAACTTAATATTATGAAATTGAGCAAAAACAGTTCAATTAGATTTTTTTACGTAGATCTGAAAACTGTAAACAAAATTTTAATATATTGTATTTTTTACCCTCTTTTCGCAAAGTTAACCCCTAAATTTTAACCCCGAACCACCCCTGTTGAAGTATTTTAAACAAGTTGCATATCAATAGATAGGTCTTTAAAAAGGAGCAATATCGCCAATTTAAACTTTTGCTCTATCTCTTACCGTTTTCAAGATATTTGACAAATTAAATTTTTGCCCCAATTTTTGAAGGGTGATTTCACCCCTTCAAACCGTTTTACAGCCGCTAAAAAAAAATACGTGCCTCTTATTTTTTCGATGTTCTACATCATATCAAAGAATAAACAAAATCGGAGGGGTACACCCCCGTGATGCTCCTTGTGAGATCAGAAGCTTAACATATTTTTATAGATTTCATATGTTTCATATTTATACAGCATGGTCCACTGGGTACTACCAAAAATTAACCTTTTGTTATTTGCCTAAGAATTGTGCTAATGGTGCTATCAGCTCGTGACAAATAATAAGGCGGTTTCTGGGCTAAAATCTAACCTTCACGTCCCCGTTCGTGCCCGGCGGGCAACTGTTAGCTTCGGCTAGCAGGCTGACGAGGCTCTGGTACTGTGTTTCGACAAGAATGATCGTGTGGAGGGGACGGTGTTGTATCCCCCGAGTGAGTGTTATGCCTGCGTCAGTTTGATTTGGTTTAATTGGTACCTTGACCGGAATTCAACGCGTCGCCAGTGCTGCATACTCCAGTGGGCGTGATCTTCGGAGTCCGACGATACCGTTCGGATGTGTCGAAAAGGTGATATTGCGTCTGTGATTTATGTAAAAATTGTGATCTGTGTCTGTGATAGTTGTTATGCCACCTTGGGTTCTCATGCCTGCGGTGGTACTTTTTAATTGTTACTGTGATGTTTCCCTGGCCTTGTTCTTGTCATTTCGATGGTTGGGAATGCGGCTTCCGACGCACTCGTTCTCATCGGCCACACGTACGAGTCGACGTCTGCCCGAACAGCTTGAGCGAGCTCGCCCAGTAAGGAGACGTCGTCGTCCCTCGTACGGATGCGTTCGTGGACGTTGATATGGCGGCTTCCGCCCCGTCGAAGTGATACGAACACAGGTCAGATGTTGGCTTTGTGATACTCTGTGGCATTGTCCCGTTCTCTGTAGCCTCGACTCGGACGAACGTGGCCTAGTCATCGTACCGGTCTCCCGTATAGGTTGACCCCGACACCTGACAGAACGGCACATGTACCCAATAATCAGTTATCTGACAGAACAGTACATGTTGCTCAGTAATCAGATGTCACTGTCCCTACACGTGTGAGTTCCTAGGTGTTGACGAAGCCATTTCGGAATTGTCGAGACTATGGGGAGCGGAATCGTGTCACAGAGCAAGAAATTTTGAAAACTGTGATATTGTTGTTTTTGTTTTTTAATAAGATTTTTAATTGTTTTATTTTAACGATGTACCACTGAGGGCCTTTACCACCCGAGGTGGTACATCAGTTGTTGTTCTGATCTGTGATATTTTGTCGTGCCGCTGTAGGCTTGCTGTTGTGATCCTTCAGCGGTATCGTTTTTAACTACTTATTGCGGCACTGGTCGGCCTGTGGCTCCCCAGTAACGTAATAAGATTTCGCTTTTCCTGTGATATTTCTAGTCAGAATTTTCCACTCCGAGGCCCTTTACACCTCGGAGATTCATCGTTGGATTTCAGACCTTGGTGACCGGACGCTCTGGCTAGCCCTTAGCGTACCGCCACCAAGGACTGTCCGTACTTTTTAGGCCTTGGGATGGCAGGGCTCCTCGTTGAATTTTAATATGTGTATGTTGTCCATTGTCTATTGCATTTATGTGTTCCTGTCTTTACGTGTTGTTTTTATTTTTACTGTGTTTGGCGGCGCATGCCCTTAGTAGGCGATGCCGCCGGGTGCTGCTGACCGCGCCACCCACCGGCAGCAGTACCCCAATTTTAATAAAAAAAAAAAAATAAAAAAAAATAAAAAAATAAGGCGGTTTATATTATAAGTGCTTTAGCTCGGATTTAAAATGTTCTAAATCTAATTGCTCATGGACAGCCGTGCAACGTGCATGGAAGACGTCCAGAAACATAAAGGATAAACCTACTGTTAAGACATTAAAAAAATTAGAATTGGGACTGAAAATGCCATGATGCTCAAAGATCAGTTTGCTACTTTCATTCGCGAAAAAGATTCCGATAGTACAGGCCGGGGTGAGACCTCATCGCACCCACCAAGTTTTTGATGTGCTTGAAAACATTTTTCAATATCGTGTGATCGGTCTTGACTTTCCAAAAATTCATGGAAAAGGAATAGACTGGCCTCTATATTTACCGGATCTTAACCCTTGCGATTTTTTTCGTTGGAGATAAGGTCTGGAAGACTAGCCCAGAAACCATCCCTGAATAATAATGAAAAAAATTCTATAGTAATGTAACCTCGATCTAAATCGTTTGACCACTTTTCAGCAAAATTACTTAAGGGCTAGTATGAGAAAATACCAAAATATGATTTTTTAGCAAATTTTTGAAGGAGTGTTTCCCTAAATATGGGAATAGGGCACGTACAATTAAAATATGTTTGTTACTTTGTCAACTACTACAATATAACTCAAAATGAACGAAATCGCAGGGGCACACTTCCGTAACATTCCTTGTAAGCTAAAAAATTTCATAATCGCTTAACCCACTCGATAATCAACAATTTTAAAAATCGGATCACTGCGGTAACCTCAAAAGAGGAAAACCATTTTGAAATAATGTAACATTAACTGCATTATATACCCTTTGCTTCCCATACCTTGCCTCTACTGTATTTTGTCGTTTCTCTGATTAATAATGAATGTTCAAATCTTACATTAGTAGAATCTAAGGGCTGATAATTAGTTTTCATACATACTATTGAATCTGCTTTGAGACTAAAATTGATACAAATTTCTTTTGTTGCTGCTAATAGTTTAAAAGTTGTCTATGATAACCTCCTTCAAAGATTCAGCCGAATGCAAAAAATTCAACGATGTCTGCTCAAGTTTTATGGTTAGTGTAGATCAAGACATTTGTACCGTAGATCCAAAATCTAAAAAATTACCACATTTTCAAGTAACTATGGCAATTCCCACGAGGTAATGGTTTGAATTTTACCTATAAATATTAAGTAGAAAGCTTTGTATTAAGGGGATGGTAACGTTAATTCGGCATAAAAAAAGGCCCACTTTTAAGAAGTTTTTCAGACGCTACCCGTAATAAAAATTTAATTAATCGGTCGTAACATTATAGTACAACATACAGACAACATTTCCTTAATTTATTAAAACAAAATATAAATAAAGAAGCCAACGGCAGCAAATCTTCGGAGGCGCCGCGAAAAAAAGTTGTTTGTCGGTGAACAATATTACTCATGAGTGGATAATCCGAAATAAAAAAAATGAGTGATATCATTAGACAACCTCTTTCCTAAGGTATCCCTGGGAGGAATTTTCTTTTTTTCGATTTTTTAATTTTCGGTGACACTTTTCGTCTAAAAAATTGACCTATTTGTTATTGTAAAATTAATAATTATGAAAAATAAAAAAAAGCTCCCAGGAATACCTGGTCATTTATGTAAGGAAGCTGTATACAAAATTTCAAAACAATCGGTCGAGTAGATTTTGATTTAAACTGTTCACCGGTTTCAAAAATAACAAGTGTCAGAAATCGCTTTAATGTTTTGTATACCTGAAAATCCAAAATTAAATATGACAAATTTTTTCATGTCTACGTCATTGGTTATAGTATACATTAATATACTTACAAAGACTCATCCATGAATAAAAGAATATTCAGGAATTCCGAGAGCACAAAGCCACGTACCTGTTGGGCAGGGATACGAAAAGTATCGGAGCAACAAATTCTGAAAGTTCTATATCTTAGCTAGTTTCACTCCGATTTGTTTCAAATTTTGACACAACAATCTTAAGATGTTGTACAATCATATGAAACAATAAAAAAAAAAAATAATGAGAAAAATAATTTTAATACGTTACCATCTCCTGTAGTAGAACAGGCCTCCTGAATCCAAGTTGCTAGTTCCCTCTGGAAATTTTAAACTACCATCAGGTTGAAGAAACTTTTTTTTTTAGTACAACCTATATAAAAGTATATAAGCTGATTGCCACTGGGCGATCATAATTCTTTTAGTCGAATTGTCAATAAAGAATAAATTCTTTTTTAAATGTAAGGGCGTCATGTTTTATTTTTAAATACTTTTTTTTTTGCTTCTTATAATGATTCAAAATTATTTACGTATTTTAAAAAACACTTTCTTAGGAAAAAATGAATTTCTGTTTCAAATTATTGTATTTTGTTTTTCATTTTTCTCAAGAAGAACAATTGAAAGCAACTTCTTTTATTAGAAATAAGTCGAATGCTCGTAATTTATTGTTTTTTTCATTTTCGATAACATTACTTGAAATATCTGCGAAAAATGTTATTTTTGTGTCTCAAACTGATTGTTTGTTACACGTCTCGTTAATAAAATTAATTAAAAATTGTACCTAATAATCAATTTGTGTCCCTAATTCCCTATAATATGACGATATTGAATGTTATTCGTATTGTTATTATTATGCCTGTCGTTCTCATTTTAATTTTATTGTTTTATTGAAACCATACAGTGCTTACAATACTACTTTCCCTTTTTCCAATTTCAATAATCATAATAATACACACAATACGGCTTTTCATCATTACTTTCACTTTTCGCTGTGATTTAAGTTCAATAGTGATATAAGTAAGTGTCTGATTTTGTGAAAATATTATGTTTCAAGTAAGAGTTCTTGAAGAAAAGTTTTTTTTTTAACCCTAGAATCATATGTTGGTCTACGAGAAACGTTAATCATACATCGACGTCGTTTTGACGGATGGACTTTTTACGGAGACTTTTAGAGTTTATTTGCAAAAAACATTTTTTTTACATAACAATACTACAAAAGCGAACAAAATATTTAAAAAAATTGGATTTGGAAAAATTTCTCAATGTAAATATTTATTAATTTTTTTAATCTTTTTATCAAAGCATATTTTCATTATAAAAATTAAAAATAGATAAATGCATCAATTGTATCATAAAACATGTGTTTCAAATAATTAATTTATGAACTAGTATGAGTCAGTAGACATGTGTGACTTTACCGAATGTGAAATTTCTGAGTCATAAATATTCCTATAGATATGTAGTTATTTCCCCATTAGGCACATTTGTAAATTTTCTAAAACTTGTTAGTAATTTTTCGAACAAGATCTCAAAAAATAATAAAAATTAAAATATTTTCCACAAAATAAATTGTTAATCTTTTATTAAGTCACTTGAAACGCATTCTTTAGTTTTCGATTCAATATATTAAAACTTCAGTATTATGTCGTCTAGCTATAAGTCAAACAGCTGTAATCATCTTTCACATTATCATAATCATTGAATAAATTAATTATAACATGCATATCTTTAATAAATTTTAGAAAAATTAGAAAAACTTTTATATGTGAAGTACAAAATCTTAAAAAAAAAACATCGCGTAATCATACCATCTACGTCCTTTTGACGGACATTATTTCAATACAAACAAAACGACAATGACTATAAACAAAATAAATACGTCTTATGTCTTATAACAACAAATAAATTAGATAACAGAAATCTCACAGCAAGAAGGTACCGACAAGTTGTAGTATTGGAGCAGGTAGAGAAGTCCGTTCGTCGTTTTGACACGTCTAATTACCTTACTTAATACCTAATATGGACATCTAGCGTATTGAATTGGCTATAACTTTGTAGATTTTCAAAATTTTTAAATTTCCTTTTGAGAACAATTTTTAAAGGTCTATACTTTTAGATAACAAAACAAAAATTAATTTTTAAAAAATTCTTGGCTAAAAGATCTATTGATTTCCATCAATTTCCCAAAGATATTTCTACCATCCGCAAAACAATAAGACCAAAATTATGACATTATTGAACTTAACACACGTCTGGCTCTACCTACAAAGTATCGTCTAGCAACACAAATAGAACCCACCCTCTCCATCCGGAATATGTGTAGAGAAAAGCAAACTGGATATAGGTACAATATACATGGGATGAAAATCATTTATTCCAATGTATATACGTGTACGAATTGACGTGGCTTCAATAAAAAAGGGGTAAAATGAACCGACAAAACCTTACCGACAATCGTATCATATACGCCTTTACTTTTCATTCACCAAGTCCTAGGTTTGCCTAGGTGTATGCCAGTCGTAATAACAACTCATACTCCCCGTCAATTTCCGTACGGTTTTAATATGAGCATGTCGGAAAGGTTTCAATACTTACTGAACAGAACATGAAATATTATAAAAACACTGAACATTAAAAAAATTGGATATTTAGTTAAATTTTTTTGTATGATTTAATTAATATATGTGTGCTTTTTAATTGATGGCGTTAGAAGGAAAAAACCGGGATTACGAGAATGTAAAAACATTAGTAAATTATAGTAAAGAGAGTACAAATAACTTCTCGCAGTTTCCGTTTTACAATGGATTAATTTACTCACATTTACTATAGTAAATAGCCAAAATTAAACGGTAAAATATCTTGGCAATTCTATAAATTATATCAGCGCTGTTGAGTTAGCCGGAAATCATAGTTTAAGGAATAGGAAACAAAGGAATTTTAAAAATAATTGTTTTGGGCAGAAGACAAATTCATATTTTTACGAAAATTTTTCGATACTTGAGTTCTGCGCGTCACTGAGTTTATATACAATTTAAAATTGAAGCCACTGAAGTAAATAATCTAAGAAACCTGTCTACTGTAATATTTAATTAAGCACAGCAAAACCGTATTTTTGTAAAAGATAACAAATTTTATTTTTCAATTAGTAATTTATTTTTTTCCCTGAAGATTTTTAGAAATAAAATTTTGAAAATGTTCAATAAAATACTTTTGTTTTTCAGACAAAGAAAAGTTTCGGTTAAAATTATACTTCGAAAATAGTTACCAAGACAATATAATAAAATATTTGCCTTCGAGTAGTGAAAAAGCTCAAATTACGATCTTATTTAGTTAATAATAAAAGCTTTGGAATACATAATTTTCTATACAAAATATTTTCAACGTTATAAATTTGTTTAAATACAGTGTGTCCCATTTTTACTTCTTGATATTAACTACCCAATTGAGAATTAAAATTCGAATAGTTTAGAGGAGAGGTGTTTCTATAGTATCCAATAAAAATTTAATGTACTATAACTTGATACTTTAACATAATTGAGAACTTTAATTATTATGCAATTTTAACCTAACGTTCCGTGTATCGCAGGAAATAAAGCTAAGAAGAAATGTAAAGTCCGCACAGACCAAAGAATATATAATATATATATTCTATAGACTGACTGTGGGAGTAGATAATTGAAGCACCCACATACGGCCAATATAAGACCAGATACTATTTTGTAATATTGTAATCAATGCAATAACCATGGTATCTGTAGTAACGTTTTCAAATAATTATTGTCAAAATTTAATTTTTTTTTAGAAGAAACTAGGAAATTTAAAAAAAAAAATATTATTTTTAAAATAGGTACGTGTATACAAATTATGTCCAGCAACAAATATTGTTCTGTTTACTGAAAAACAGACAACAGTTTTCAGTTGAGCATTTCTAGGCAAAAAATTTCTGTTAATACAATTAAGGAGCTGCAGGAGCTGCATATATGCAGCTAAATCAATTCTTGACAATGAAATTTTTTTTTACTACAATCAATCTCCTCTACTAGTAATGGTTCGGTAGTTAGTGTTGAAGTGCAAATTATTCAAGATTCTCAATTATAATTGCTTTTTCGAAAAGTTGAGCTAGAAACATATTGGTAATGATAGAATTCCCTACCGACAAGTTGCGAAACTAATATATGACATGCAATGTTCACATATCTGTGCATTTTAACAACAAATCTATATGTTCTATAAAGTTTTTACGTAAATTGTGCAACGTATAATTAATTATGAGATTTAAAGTATTAAAATTTTGCCTTACTAAAATTCCTTGTTTGGTACCAGCACACATCAACATTCTGAAAAAATTCTGCCCACACTGACGAAGAAGTTTTGTGATATTTTTTTACTGTTTTGGAAATGTACAACGAGGAAATCGCCACAAAATTTTTTATGAAACAATGAAATAACGTTAAACTTGGTAAGGGAAACCTGTACAAAATCGTATACCAGGGTAAAACAGTATAGTAGGTCTATTTTTGGTATTAATTAAAATTTCCGGAACGCATGCCGCTCAACAACGTCCACCAATGAGAGCTATTTGTCAATAAACATTTGTAGCGGCAAGCACGAACGTTTTAAAAATATTTCATTTTAGTGTTTCTCGGTAGACTTGATCTTATTTTTGTGAAAATTCAAGTAAAAATAGTTAAGTTTATGTGTACTATAAGCTAGTCTCCAATCAGTTATGTTATAATGTGTGTATTTACTCGTAATTTACAATATTTGTACCGGCGAAATCAATTTGCATATGTAGTAATGAGTTAGGTGTTTATACATAGGTCTCCGGGTCCAAATCGTACGGAGTAAAACCGGCCTATATACAATTTTGTCTTGGATGTATGAATATGAAGTAAACTAATTTTTTTATTAGGTATTAGTTGCAAAAAGATGCCACGTAATCATAAAAGGACTACTACTGGTAAAATAAATCGGACTAGAATAACATTAGAAAAGACGTTGAAGCTGTTTTTGATGGAACCATGGGGTACTTCAAAACTGCTCGAAAATGTCAGGTATAAAAATTAACATTATACAAGATTAAGTCAACAAATTCAAACAAAAAGCGGGATTTAGGTTCTTCAACACGCAAAGACCTAAGACGATTTATTCCGATTTTTTCGGTGTCGCGTATAGTATACGATTTTGTCCATGGGTTGGGGTAAAACCGTAATAAATAGTGGTTTGAATTTTTTGTGCTATTTTTGTTTAAAATTGTAATTATCCAAAATATGTTTATATAACTATGTTCCTTATGAAACTAACCAATTATAAACGTTGGTTTCATACATTTATCTTTTCAAATGAATGATCTACAACCCTAAATCCTTAGCTATACGGTTTTGACCCGGTCTCCCCTACACTTATTGGCGACGCAAAGATTCTCACTCGCGCTTCTGGTGGTAAAATTAGAACTAGCATCAAGTAAAAATATATACGTATACGATTAATGTGTGATATAAAATCTAGTAATCCGCGCATAATTTGTATAGTACATATTTCCATCGACAATTAAACGTATACAATAATTTTTACTTGATACAGCTTCTAATTTAGAAAACCAGGAGAGCTCGCGTAATCTTTGCGTCGCCAATCACATAATTGCCGGAAAGTATCTGTCAACCAGGGAATTTTAATCGTTGCCAACAAGGTTTTATTTGTTTTTATTGGAAAATATTTCTTCTGAAACTAAGTTCCGTTCAAGCTCAGTAATACTCAACGTGCAAACTGCTAATAAAGTTCAATGCATCCTAGAAAATTTTGCGATGTTTAAGCAACCAAAAAAATATCTATGTTATAATATACACAGCTCACTAGATTTTATAATAATACATTTATAGGGTGATATACACTTACGCACACGCAAATACACACACACACACGCATTTTATCAAGTGGTGGGGATAGAATCGTATGTATATATGTAGTTAAAATTCACATACGTATATTGGATTCGAACTTATATCATATACTACAAGCATTGGAGGCATACACAGTGTATGAATTTTCATTCCCGTTGTTGTGGTCGAGCCTTTTCTATAGTTTGGGCCACAGGAATTTTCTCGTGAGATATATAAGAGACGACGCTATTTTACATAGAATCATACCATGCTCTTCTCGACGAGCGAACATGTTTCAAAATATATTATATTTTATTATACAACGAAATTATTTCGATAGAATTTTCACAAACCATGCGAATAATGTGTCTGTTTTTCTTCTCGTTAGTTTTCCGCATGATCTCTCATCAAATTTTATTGTAATATTAAAATAGATTATGTGTTGTAATATGTTGAACATATACATAAGAGTAGTAGCAGCCATGTTGTATTGTTATTATTAGAATATGTAGTTTAGAAGGATTTTACCGAAAACATGCTAATTTTTTCCGCCGTGGGCTTCTAATAAAATTATATATATATATAAATAGGTCGTAATATAATATGTGAACAGTACAGTGTGTTTCCAAAATATGTAGCCAAGATGTAAGAGGCAATAAGAAAAATTACCTAGAAATTTCTTATTGTGAAAAAATATACCATCAAAAAAAGGGGAAAGCAATTTCACTACAGCTTATTGTTAAATTTTTATATTAATACGTGATTTTTCAACTGTTTTAATTTTGTAGGTATTTGTTAATAAAATTTCGAGTTCTTCACATACTGCGAGTTTCTTATCTATTATTCGATTTTGATCAAATTTGGTAACTATCTATAATTTGATCCAACTTAAAAGATCAGATAGTTTTTATCGCAAAATTTTTAGTCTAACCGTAGAAATTTACGAAGACCCGCAAAATACCAATTTTCTATTACTGTATACAGATATCTGTGGTAAAATTTATAAAAAAATCATGCAAATTAATTTGTTGCTAAGCATTTGGAAGAAAATAATTTTAGAATTTTTAAGTATTTCTATAGATACCATCAATAATATTTTTACCTACGACTACTATGAAATTACTTATCTACTGTGCAAAATACTCTTTGTATCCTACAAGGAAATAAACAACTGGATTATTCAGTTATCATGAATTGGCACTTCTGCTGTTTTCAGCAAATTCCATACATATGAAAATTAGATATGCTATAATAATATGAATATGACTTGAAAATATGAAAATATGAATAATACTTTAGAGTCGTCGAGCGAGCGAAGCGAAGCACATAAGGAACTGATTTTGTACAAAACTTCAGAATATCAAATTTTAAATGAACGTGTGGTCACATTCTCCAGTAGTTACACCAAATAGGGCGCAAATTAAATAACTGAAGAAATTTGACAATTTTTACTTAAGTACTATTGAAATCTCTGTGAAAGATGAAAGTGACGTTAAAATGGTTTCCCATCGCCTTGGTGACTTTAAGGGTCTAAAATAGAAACAATTCTAAAACTGCTGGTATAGGTATCCATACTAAGTTCTTACGGCGCGGAAAGTAACCATGCTAATAAAATATAAAGATAATTATTTTAGAGTCATTGGGCGAGCAGGGTCAACTGCTATAAGTAATTAATTGATTTTGCACAGAATTTTGGAATATTTTATTGAATTGACCTATAGATTTTACCTATAATTTAATCTAACATCGTTTGACATCTAGATTGTGTAGACACCCGGTAGATGGCGCTGTGTTTCGATTTCTAGATCAATTATCATTCAAAATACATTCTATTCCACGTCATATTTGTTTATGTTCACGGTGTCAACGATTTTTATAATTATACTGTGTATTGTGTGATAATTGTTCAGCGTATCGTTTGAAATGATAAGAAAAAATTAATTCAATCAATTATAACTACTGAGTCACAGCAACGGGTGGCCGGGTCAGCTAGTCTATACCTACATATAATAAAACTGTAACGAAATCATTTCTGTACATTAAATATTTTTTGAAATTATACTGCTACTGTAAATAGTTAACGATGTAGATATCAAAACAGCGATTTTAAAAGTTTTTGTCTGTCTGTCTGCCTGCCTGTTCACGTATCACGCAAAAACTACTGGATGAATTTCAATGAAATTTGGTGTGATGATAACTTAATTCTTGGATCAACATCTAAGGTATTTTTTACTCCGAAAAAATGTCTCATTCCTACGGGAAAATGCAAAAACCATTTTGAGCATGTGCATACATTACGCAAAACTATTGAATGGATTTTGATGAAATTTTGTGTGGTGATTTTACTCCAGGAAAGTGTCTTATTCCCACGGAAAAACAGAAAAACCATTTTGAACATGTGTACACATTACGCAAAAACTGTTGAACGGATTTCAATGGAATTTAGTGTGGTGATAACTTATTACCTGAGTCAATCAACATCTAAGATACATTTTACTCCGGGAAAATATTTCATTCCCATGGAGAAACAAAAAAAAATTGAGTATATGCATACATTACGCTAAACTATTGTTCTATGCAAATGCTTTATAATTATGATACTTATATATACATTTCATTCTTTTTATGCGCGAACGAGGTCGCGGGTACAGCTAATGTAAGAGTAATTTTTCCAACAATCAATCAAAAACGCTTAATCGTACAAATGGGCTACATGGGGGGCTACAGGGCATAATATACTTTCTCCCGCTACTGTTTCTCAAAAGACGACGTAATGAAAAATATTTTGGAAATTTCTATTGGAAAAACCATTCAAATGATTACCTATTTACGATATTTAACTATAGTTTTTGTAAAAAAACACAAAAAAACAAAATTGATTGAATATTCAAGAGAAATTATCTGTATAGCTTAAAACAACTGAAGTTGGTCATCAAACAAATGCAACAAATGATAGAAAATTAGACGTATTATTTTTCTACCTCTTTAATTATTTTATTTATTTATTTATTTTTTTTTTATTTTTATATTAGACTAATTTTGGTTCATTTGTTAATGACGTTAGACTTTTTTTTGTTTGAACTTTGACATTTCTACAATGTTGGCCCACATAATTTTTGATCGCCGCAATACCTAAATTTTTTTCCGCCTCGTAACTTTCAACATCTTTCGGCTCATTTTCACAAACCAACAGAAAGAAATACTTAAAAATTCAAATCGATTTTGGTAATATTATAGTAAAATGATAGCTGCTTTTGCTTCGCTTTTGGACAGTAGAGAAGCAAATCAGAAAAATCTTTTTCAAGTGTCAGTAGTAATATTGAGAACTTTTTTTCGTTTTGAAGAACCGTCACAGACTGTTAAGAAATCAAGAACTGTCAAGTTCATGTTGGACCATGCAAGGCGATGGACATTACTGAAACCAGGGCTGGGAACTATTTAAAATGATTTTCATTTTAAATATGTATTTTATTCTATTTTAAATAAGTTCGATCAAACCATATTCGATTTTGTATTTAAAATGAAAATTTGAATCCATTTTACATTTAAAATGAAAATGCATGCATACTCAAATTTATGTGTATATTTATGACACTTATAACTCATACTAATCATAGAACTCGAATTGAATGCAATCTAACAAATTGTAAGTTAAATGTAAGTTTATTCAGTTGACTCAAACTTTTTATAACTCGAGTTGTAATGTCACTTGGGTTAAATTTGTTACTAGTTCTTTCAAATCAAATTTTTCTGACTCAACTTGTTTTGAAATCGTAATTTTGTAGCGTAGTCAAGGCTTCAATACCTATGTCAAGGCTGAATTAAATTTTACAATATTTTTGAGTAACAATATTTCAAGAGTTAGATTTCGTTTTCATATCATGCAAACTTTAGAAAATTTTCTCAAAAGATTACTCTTATTCAATGTCAGTACGTTTGACATTTTCTTAACTTTTTTATTTAAATAATTATCCTAAAGTGTCAACATAAATAACGATAAAAAATTTATAGAATAAATTTAAAGTTAAAAAAGCATTTTGCATTTTATAATCCATTTTAAATAGCTATTTTTCATTTTCTATTTTAAATATGTTCAGCAAAACCATTTTCCATTTTGTATTTTAAATGCATTTTTGGAAACCATTTTGCACTTTCTATTTTAAATGGTTTCTATGAACCATTTTTCCCAGCCCTGACTGAAACCAATAGTTTTCGATGAATTCGACCACGGAATTCCAAGCAGGACGTTCAAAAAACCACATACTTCTGTATCGTATTTAGATATTCCACACAATTTCATAAAACAGACATCAAAAACATTAATAAATCAATCATTTGAATAAAAAATTAACACATTTAAAAAAAATAAAATCTGTTATCAATACGTCTGCACATAATTACCATATTATGGATTGGAATACGAAATTCGCATGTTGATACAAGACTATAAATATTTGATAACATTAGGTGTCGAAGATCAAATTACGCCTACCATATTACACGTTCCATTCCAACATTCATATGTACATAAAATAACATACATTATACATAATAATATGTGTCTATGTGTCTATCTGTACACAACAGCGCTGACACCTGTAGCATCATCATGGTACTAATACCATACTTACGTATATAAGTGTTCACATGTAACACATATAAACATATTATATACTGGATTTACTGATGGAGGTACTAACTATCATCATGGTAGCTGCTGTAATAGTACTATTGAATTTCAAACCATGAACAGCACAGGAGATTTCACACAGTGCTGATGTGAATAGTCCTATGAGTCCTGTGAATATAAATGTTATAGGTACCTTAATCGGCTATAATACACATGGAAATATCCTGGATGTAATCGTTGTTGGCGGGGATTGGTTGGTCGGGAGGTAAATCTAGTCTTAGACATAAAATTTCAAACTGAAAAGGTCCGCTAAATGTTTAGAGTAGCAATAACAGTGAAAATGTGGCACTGACTAAGTGATAAATTATAGAAAAACTCGACCGAGAGCGAGTCATATTCGTACAATTGAAGGCTGGACTTCAAAAAGAAACTTAGGGCCAAAACAAAACAAAAAATTGAGTTAGACCCGAAAAAGGAATCTAAGTGTCATTACCAACAATCTAGACAGCATGCCTAAATTTATTTTTTTTTTTTTACACTTACAAGGAGAGGTTCAGGTATGGTCGTCACCGATTTCAATCAAATTTCGTCTGCTAGTAGAGCATAATATCAATATTAAAAATTTACAATATTAAGGTCCACCTCTGAATACAGGAAATATTTTTATTTAAAATTTGGACAAAAATATGAAGGTAAGATATAATCAAGTTATTTAGAACGTTTCATCAAAATGGCCACAGCTCAGTGGTAGAGCAACGGAGTGCGCATAGTGGGGTACCGGATCGAATCCTGATGCAAGTGATTATTCAATTTTTTCTTTTTATGTCCCGAACTAACTTCGTGTTAGTTCGGGACATATTAAAATCCTTGAGTGATCGAAAATTTGAGAGAGGTGGTAAATAATTATAGAGTTTTACATTCATATATTGAATAAACGCAAGAGGGCTGTATTGTTTGTGTATTGTATATATTTTATGTATCTGTGAACTCTATGGTTTGGTAAGAACACGATTAAGAAGCCATCCAGTAGCAAGTAGTGACTTTGTATATTTAATATATAGTATAGCATCACGTCAAGTTACTAATTGTTGTGCTAGATAGCATTAAATGTATTAAATTAACAAATTATGGTATATTAATCTACCATCAGTTTTGCTACATTAATTTGTATGTATTTGTGTGTTAGGTGTGTGTATGTATTACGTATATGTGTACGTATATGTCCGGACTATTATATTTTAAGAAGTTTTGGTTATGACCACTGAGTGAGGGACATTACTTAGTGCGTGTCAAACACGCACTTGACGAATTTTTTTTTTTAATAACAATTAATTAATTTATTAATTATATTATCAAAATTAAGCTACGAAATATTACTTGTCGCAAAATTAATGAATTAATATAATTTTTCTTAAAATCTTTGTTGACTGGCGACGTGTGAGTGAGTGCGTCATCAAAATCTAACATTTTGCCAAATTTCTAAATACATACATACGTTCATTCAATCACGCTACATAGTTTTCCATAGCAACTTCCGTGATAAACAGACAGATGGACACGCAAGTGATCTTATAAGAGTTTCGTTTTCCTTTTTAAAGTACGAAACCAAAAAACAAGATAAATAAAATGCATTTATGTACATCTAGTCTATGGACAGATCAGTTATTATAAGAATTTATTAGAAAATTTTAATATTACGTTAATTAACAAGTGTACTCTTTCTCAATAGCATCATTTCTGAAAACAGTGGAGAATATGTTTCAACAAAAAATAATACCCCCACTTTCGGCCTATATTACACTCCTCAAAAATGATGTTTAACTCTCTCAGTATCGCCGATTTCATTTTCAGCCACTCAAACTCTTCTTTCAATGACAAAATTATTCATTCTTTGAATGGCAGTATTGGGAGAGTTCCATTTCAATTTTCTTAATTCACAGAAACGGCGTGCTATGATCGAGACGAAAAATTGGAACGCGGTAACATTGGGAGAGTTGGTAATATTCAGAGAGAATATCTTTTTTCAATTTTCCCTAGCTATGACTACAGTGTCTACCCAATTGAAACTAACTTTGTTTTTTTGATTTTCCTATTTCATCCTTCGTACACATAAAAAAAAGTGAAAAATATATGTGAAAAACACGTCACGTTATATATGTATATATATATACTTAACCGAGGGGAAATTGTGGCGGGAAATCATTTGTAAAAAGGCTTGTCAGAACATTTCCTGCCAAACGAAGCGAATAACAGCAACTAAGCAACAACAAAATGCCGCTATGATTTCACTTCTTTCTATGTTGTTATCCATATCTGTCTCCTCTGTGGTGGTTCCATTTTCGTCCAATGGTAGTCATCATAGAATTATTCTAGGTTACATTAGGTTAGGTTAGGTCAACCATAATAAAAATAATATTACGTGAAAAAAACCCACAATCTGACAAAATGTAACACAATATTGAAAAGGTAATGTGATGGTGTTATAAAACGTATATTTCATTTATCTTCTCTTTCCTCAATACCGGGGAAAGAAAATGGATTTTTTTTTTTTTTTGGTGAATTTTCGTTTGGTGAATGAATTTTATATCTGATTTTTCTCAATCAGTACTAACTTTCACGGAATTAACGCAATGATAATTAATTTTATCTTTAAAAGTTAGTCAAAAGCTTTTTTACAAAAATTTCACCTATGGAAACTAACATGAAAGCGGAACTAAAGAAATATAAATGGCTACTATGTGCAAGGAAAAATTCACAACTGTCACAACAAGTGAAACTTGAACTAATTCAAAGCTAATTTAAAAGAATTTTAATAATACTGAGAATATTTTCCCAGATGGTCATTTAATAAAACTGGGATTACAGAAACCGCATACCTTCGATGGAGCTAAAAAATTTTTATACACTTTTTTTCGTTCAAGAGGTTACCTGAATGTTCAAATATAGAATGTCTAAGCAAAATATCAAAAAAAGAAAAAAAATTATTCCCTCTTTTTTATTCTACTCATCAAGTTCTATCGTTAGTTTAGATCGTTATGGTAACGGAAACCGTCTTTTAGTAACCCTTCTAATTGGACATTTAGAAGGTTAAAAAATAAACTTTTTGTTCGCATCGCCGAAAATCCGTTTAGAGACAGTAACTTCAAGTTAATAAGTGTATGTAAAATAAAATTGCTTGTGACAGTAGAACGACCTGACAAATGGACAGCAAAGTGATTCCATAAGTGGTCCGTTATGCCAATTTTGGTACGAAACACTAATTTTAATCTTTTGACCACTTCAAAAATGTCGTGATGCGGTCTCTGAACAAAGAATTTTTTTGAATCTTTTAAATGTTTACTTCAAAAATATTACAGAATTCGATATTTCTCGTACAAGCGTCTCCTTCTGAATGAATTTTTGTGAATCTTTAGTATCAATGTTTCAAAGACAACTCAAAAAAACACTCAGATATTTATTAAAATCGTTCATTAAATACTTTTATTACTTACTTATTCCACTACCAATTAGTGGTCAACAAACACATGCACAAATAGGGTTGACCGGTGTAATTGTGAATGGATTTTCATGAACTGAGATAAAAGCGTTGTTTAAGTATTTTTTATTTTATATATCACATTATAGTTGATTTATTTTTAATTATACATTATTCAGGATTCACAACACAAATTTTGAGTAAATTCATATGAAAAACAAAAATTTTATAAGCCATTCACATTTCCCCGGTGCGGTTTTGCAAATCTTATGAATTTTGGGGTAAAAGTAAATGCCATCAGAAAAATTATTTAGAATGGATTACAAGAGAAGTGAGGTACATCAGAGTAAAGCCCAACTCAAGTTCTTCACATTTACCCCACTTTCAAATTTTTCATCATACTTTAGCGGTCACAATTTCTCTTTGTTTAATGCAAGTTACGCATACCTCAATTTTTTACAAAAAATCAAGATTAAATAAAAATAACAAAAATTGTAGGAAGAAATTTATTACAAGCTAAAAATGATATTTTGATATTTTGTCATTTTATCATATAAAAAATCAAAAAATTACATGATTTTCACACAAAAACAAGGAAAATAAGACTTTTTCAAAGAGGTACATTTAGTTTACATGAACAAAAAATAACAATCTATTCGACCTAATACTATAAATAAAAAAAGAAAAATGGTTTTGTGTTAATCCTACTGCCTTTGGACACTCACAGAGACATTGAAAACAAATAATTTTTCTGTTTTTGTAAGTTGTTATTGTAAGGGAGCACAGCAATGATTTCGTAGATTGATACACAAAAGATATCGCTCTTTACACAATTTTTTTTTTTTTTGTATCGTTTGTACAACGGAAACTTGTACAATATTGTCACCACCATCTTCATCAACATTTTCAACTCCGAAAAGGACACTACTGAAATTTTTGACCGAATAGGGGCATTTATGAATGACGTTCACAATTGCCCCACAATTTTAAAACCATGGGGTAATTGTGAATTGGTAATAAATTGTCCAATTTTTTTAGCAGTTAATAAGAAACCCTCTCAGGGTTTAGACCACTTCTTTAGAAGTACTTTTAACCATTTCTTACCTTTTAAAAAAATAAAATGTATTTAAAAAATTTTTTTTTGAGGATTGGTCGAAGTAAGATACACAAAATTTTGGGGTTTTTTCAAAATAAAAAAAATATACTGATTGTTGAAGTTGGAGAATTGTTATCAAATTTTAAAAGCATATTAAGAAAGAACAGAAAACATACTAACGGCCGGTTTTACATTCCCATTTAAAGCCGACTTTAACACTAAAGCCAACTTTAAAACTGATTTTATTTTTGGTACTGTTTTACCATCAAATTTAAAGCCCCGTTAGTGTAAAAGTCGACTTTAAACTAAAGTAAGAATTATCTCGACTTTTACTGCTTAAAGTTGACTTTAACATATTTGTTATTGTTGATTATTATCATTGAATTTTGTTTATAAGAATAATTTTTCTATAAAATATTCGTACCTTAAATAAATAAAATAAAAATTTTATTTGTTTGCTTATTTTCAACAATAATTTTGATTATTTTTACGTCTTGGATTAATATCAAACATTCCTTTTGGGTTAAACTGGCTGAACGATTTCTGAGTTAACCGCGATTTCTTTTATGATTTATTGTATTTATGATAAATTTCTTTTAAAATAATGAAGTTTTCTATTCCAATCTCACTGGCAGTAACGAAATGAGTGAAGTGCGTATTTTTTGAAATTCAATCATTTTGATATTTTCGTTTCTGTAGTTATTTTTTTTAAATGTAAGATTAGCTACGATCATTCATAGTTCGTTTTATCCATGCAACACTTAAAAGTCTTTTAACAAAAGTAAGCAGACCTGATCATTGTAAAACATCCCTAAAAATAAAGTCGACTTTAAATTAAAAGTAGTTTTATAGTTAAAAAACCTTTAAAATTATGAATGTAAAACCGGCCATGAGAGTTGATTTTTAACGCGCCGTTCACAATTGCCCCAATTCGCAATTACTCCGGTCAACGCTACGTAATGAAATGGAATCTAAATGAAACCAACAATACCAAATCGATCCACACCCACACTTTCCATTTCCAACCATCCGAATCCAAACAACCGAATTCAAACAACGCCAATACAAATAAATAAATACAAAATACAGTATATATAGATATATACATCCAAGGAATTTATTAAAGAACGTTGGGACCATGAAAATCTAAGCTATATGCGCAGCGGACGCAAAGGGTCACAATATTAAACAATAGCCTCAGCGGCGGCACTCGTTGCAATAATAATATGCGAATAATCAGTCGGTCGCATATTCAAGGGTTCAATATCGTCCTAGAGTATAAACGACCATTAAATTTATGTATAAGACATTCCAATAGATGTAGTACCTAATGTTGTCTTATTCATAAGAGGACAACACACCTCCCCTTGCACTCCCGCCTACATACCATCTCCTGGTGTCGACGACGCTTGACAACAATGAGCACGACTATGAGGACGACGACAAGAGAATTCTCGAGCATCTTGTACAACATCTTGAATGACGGTGTAAAACATACGGTAGGTAGCTACCTTCACCAGGAAAGGTCCTTAGGTAGTGCCAAAAGAGGTTCATGTGAAAACAGTGGTGATGATGGTGATTGTAATAAGATCAAGGAGACGACTACGAAGGATCAGTATTTTCATTGTTTAATCAAATAAATGTTGGCACCGGTTGAAAAGAGTAGGATTTATATGGTGGGGACATCATTTGGATGGTGTTATCTCACTTACTGAGTTCGGGGAATAGTTGCAATGAATTTATTTTATATGTATATTTGACCAGTACCTACCATCTGTGAGTACGGAAGAACAATGTCTTCGGGTATCAGACCGGATAGACGTCACAGGAATGACAGGATGTGCCATATTCCTCCCTGAAAAGTTGAAATTTTTGTTCAAGGAATCAAAATCAGAAATAACTATTTTCCTTTCAAACTGAAGATGTAACCTCTAACTCTTCAGAACAGATTTTTTTCTAATGTTTTCCAGACTGTAAGGTATACTTAAGGTATAAAATTTAAAACTTCAAGGATTTTAGATAACTGTTCGAGAAAAAAGATTTCTAGGTATCCCTAAATTCCCTTTATAAGCCCTGAAAACAGGTGAAAAAACCATTTCCTAAAATAAAAAAATATTTTTCCTTCTTCCGCCCATATTTTTCTCTATTACGCTCTTTTTTGTCATGCGTCCTGGAGCGACTGCCCCACTTACTTCGTTGTAGTTACGCCTCTGATTTTTCTTTTAACAAATGCCGTAATGAACATAATACTTTAAGCTACCATTTTAATCAGAAATCGATCCAGTTTTGTTAGTTTCCACTGATATTTAACATATTTTTGGCAGAAACCTAACCTTCTCAAAACTAAATCGTCTAGCATCTTTGCTTGCAACCATCTACAATTATTGGTAAAATATCCATGCATTTCAGTAACTTTTCCCAGTCACTATGAACTTAAAGAGCTAATTTTTCTCAAATATTTCCCTATTTTCCAAAAAGTAAATGCCCTATAACTTGCAGAAATAAATTTCAATATCTGATTTATCTACAAGCCTAGCAATATTCTAAAATAATTTATTGAAGGTTTTTTGAAAAATTTGACAGTCTACAAGCGTAGGTACACAAAAACTATAGCTTTGTTCCTTTTTCACGAATTTTTAGTTCAAATCAGTAAAAATCATGCGCAGTTGGAAAAGTTGAAAATAATGCGTTCCTTTTAAAAAAATATATTACTTGTACTGATAGTTCAATGTTCCTTTTACTCTGAATTTGAATTGAACTGAGTTCAAAACAATTCAATAAGTCCGAGATTTTTGTCAAGAATTTGAACTAGAATTTCAGTTTGTGTACAGTTTTGAAAAAATTATCAAAAAAGAAAAAAAAAATGAAGAATAATATCTATACGATATCTACCCATTATCTACCATATTTACGATATCTACGGTTAGCGTCGTTAGTGTGGTAACGTTGTCATACGAGTGCAAAGTTATTCAAATTTATTTTTTTATAAATAATAATTAAAATATTTTTGTTGATTATAAATTGTAAATAATTGACGCTAACTGACGCGACTGGCACTGATACTATTTGAATATATATTATATCTATAACCCTGTTTCTCATCGAAATTTTTGTTGCTTTTCTCTATGATGGTAGTGTCACACTTCTATGCCCTCTATAGAGTATTTTTAGAATTTATTGCGTTCCTTTTTAAAAATTCAGAATTATTAGTTCAAGTAATAATTCAGTTCGATCATGCGTATTTGACAAATTCATTATTATTTGAACCGTTCATCATTTTGGAAAAAGAACAAAGCTTATATTGGTGCATTAAAGTCGTTTCATCCTGTATCCAATGAAAATGTTCAAAATGTATTTGTCTATATAAATTTGTCGTCTACGTTTAAGTATTTGTTGATGATACCAGAGGGCATCGTAAATATTGAAGGATTCTTGTCCTTACTAATATTATGATTGTAAACTCTCTACATATATTCCAATATTGTTCATTCAAAAACGGCTAACAGTGGGTCCAGCATTCATCCTTCCCCCGTTTGTCTATACATATAACATTAATTAATTTGTAAGCTTTCGAAGCTTAATTAAGAATTATTTTATGAATATTTAATGATTTTTATATTGCTTCTTAAATATTGATGATAGAGAATATGTATGTATTTATTTTATTGCCTAAATCGTTACAGAACGTCATATTAAATTACTAGAGGCGTCAGTGTTTCTAACCGTACGATGAGTAGTGCGAAGAATGATACAGAATATATGTCAGTTTTACGGAAATTGTCCGATTGTATTGTTATAAATTTTGCGGTTGTCATTTACATAAATGATAAATAAAAAGCCAAAACTGACTTTCAATAAATGTTTGAAGAATCTATTCAAAAACTGAAAATTTAAATACAATAACTTAAATAATTGTATATTGCAACATGTGTTTATCAGTGAACGATGGCGAACGAAGTGAACTACTCTTACATCCTTTACATATTTCGGCTCTTTCTTTTTTGGGAGGTGCACACAGCTTCCTCGTACTAGTAACAGACTTTTTATTCAATCGTTAAAGTGTTTTTGTACTTAAACAGCATCTTATCTCGAATTTCATACCTTATCATATTATTATCGAGAAGTTTGAAACGGGAAAAACTTTAAAAAAAGAACAGTGTGAACCGCCTCCATAATTATGTAATCGCGAAAGGGTTGAGACTGCGTAGTTTTTTTTAATGTCAAATCAATCCATAGAAAAAATTAAAGAAAGCAGTAACATTATATTTTAACGTTCCAAAACTGACACTACGTAGCGAAAAAGCTGACATTACGTAGTTTTTTTTCAATGTTAAATCAATCCATAGAAAAAATTAAAGAAAGCAGTAACATTTTTATTTAACGTTCCAAAACTGTCAAATAATTGACAGAATTTAAAATTAAAAGTTCTTTTGTTTTTTTTATAGCTCAAGTTTTTTGTTTTCATAGCATCTAAAATCACAAGGAGTCCATTCCATACACCCAACGTTAATATAATATTTTGCATTTGCGCATGCACAGTAACTACCATCACTCTGATTTTAATGAAATTTCTAAGGGACAATATATGACCGAACTTCAAAATACTCTCAAAATTTGAATCAAATTGGACGAGTAGTAAATGAAATATCGACATTTAATCGAATTTACCGGTAGTGCCACAGCTGATAGCTACCATTTTTCCGATTGCGATGAAATTCGTAAGCGACCATCTAGGAACAAACACACGCATAATTTCTAAAAATTCAATTAAAAATGATCAAATAGTTTTGGAATTATACCACTTGGTGGAATTTTCAGACGCATAGACAGACAGATCAACAGACACAAAGCCAAAATTTTTCAGGAAGAGCCAAAACGTAAAATAAAACTGAAAATTTTTTTATTTCAAAAGTAATCACAATGCTTTTGCTACTTCGGTAGTCTCGGAAATAAAAAAAAAAATATTTAAGATTTAGGGTGAATGCGGGAGAGATGCCACACATTTTAAAAACATTTGATAATTCTTAAAGTACGCATTTAATTGATTTGAAATTTGGTACACAAAAATGTAAAGATTGTTCTTTAAAATTATTTATAAATAGTTTTAAATTTTTAGTCATAAAGGATACATAATTAACATTTCTGTAGAGCCTTTCTTGTAGAGTCAACTTTTTTTTTTGTTCCTGAGTACCTTTCAAAACATTCAATACACAGGCAATCATCATTATTTTCGTTATCTTCACTAATGTGAGGGCTCTTCCTGTTCCAATTAATGAATCTTTTATATTTACGTAGTATAATTAACAGTCAAAAAAAAAATTGCATAATTAAGGTATAAGTCTATGTTTTTAACATGTAATATGATGCGGCATCTATACCAACTTTATATGCGGCATCTTTCCTTTTTGTTGGGATAGATGCCGCATGTTGCTATAACAATCATAGTGCGGAATTCTAATCTAAAATTTTATACAGTACTTTTAAAATATGCCTAAATTAGTAACAAAACTCATTTTCATTAAAACAATGAAATATACATTCTTAAATTCTAATGAATTAGGTAAATGCCTGACAAAATATTATGTTAAACAACTTACTTTTCAATAATAAAAAGTTGGATAATTACTAAACTGATGGATTAATCATAAATGTTACCATATACAGCTTAAATAACTAACTTATTTTAAACATATAATCCACTAATAGCGCTATCTATCAATCAACGGACGAACTATGGATACTGCGGCATCTCTACCGCACTTACCCTATTTGAATTACATGCGGGTATGCTCTATATTGAACGAATTTTTAATTTGTTACGCGACTTTATAGTCATCTATATATGACTCTCACAAGTATATCGCAACTCGGTGTAGATTTCCCGGTAGATTTTTGTTAAAAAAAAAAAAAAATAACGAATAAACAATGGCCAGTTTTAGACATCCAGATAATATTTTTATATAAAAATAAATTTTTTTATTCCAGTGATACCAACTCTGCAAATACCTACTACACACAGTTAACCACAAAACGAAAAAAAAAAAGATTTTTTTTTTGTTAACCACTCACAGCATTACCAACAGATGCCAATGTGTGTGGGTATTGTGTTAATAAAATGTAGTTTTCTATTTAAACGGCGATGATGATGGAAACTTACAATAACCGGGCGCTGTGCTCGCTGCTCAGTGAATGCACGTATTGTTGCCAGTTGTATCCGGTCTAGCACATCTTGTTCCGCTCTAGGATATAACGTTACTATTTTACTACTTACATACTCTATGTTTATTGTGTACGAACTCGAACTGCTGGCTGCGTTGGCCCCACGTTTCGTCGTCGACTCCAGGATTTCCGGGGCCGTCTCCAGGGTATTCCTTTAAACTTGTACGGCTACGTATTCCGGTCGTCTTTACAATATGTGTTTTTGTATTGACCAGAATCACCCAACTATAGTGGTGGTGGTAGAAGTTTCGAAGTTTCGAAGAGAATACAAAAAAAAAAAGAAATTGTAGAAAAATTATATTTGATTTTATTATTATCCGAGAGATAGTATCGATGTTGTAGAATATAATAGCTGGTGATAATGGAGGAATAATGTTGGTCAATTATCCGGTAACCTTAGGGATTCATAACTTTTTTTTTGCTACCACGACGAATGTGAGCGGAGATAATAGAATTTATAGAAATATTGTACGAGAAGGGTTGACGTTGTATCAATTAGAATTTGTATAGAAAATTTATTAGTACGTGCTAGTCGGAAATTTAATAAAATGCTACGTGTGTGACTCCAATACAAAATTTTTTGAATCCTACTCTGTATTTATGTTACAGACAAAATAAACAGAAAGCCTTTGTTTGAATTTTTAAAAATTTTCAATTGAAAATATAAAAAATAACATGTAAATAAAGGTCTATGTTCAAAAAATTTAGTTCAAATATTGTCAAGTCTGAGCTATCATCGTCATACAAATTTTAAATTCAATTCATAAAGAGAAGAACAAAAATCCAGAAAAAAATATTTTTAGGATAAAATCTTACTTTAGGTAGGGTAAAAACCCCCTTTGTGGAACGGTATCTAATACTGGAACAGTTTTGACATTTACATATTTATTTCTTTAATTAAGTAAGGAAACTTTAAATGCGAGGTGAATTTAAATTGAAAAACAATCATTCTATTAATAATAATTTTTGTTATCAGACGTTTCTTTCAGAAATAAGTTCATTAATATGTAAATGTTCATAATTAGATACCGTTCCACAAAGGGGGCTTTTACCCGTATATGATAAAATAATATTGAAACACCATTTTTTTAAATTTTTTTATAATACACGTGTACATTTTGCTTGGAAAAATGTTCCTAAAATGGTTTCAAAGGCAACTAATTCTGAAGTACAGAAATCAAAGAGTTATCAATTTTTCCCAGTTTTTGGTCTTTATCATTTATTTAGTTTACAATTAAAACCAAAAACTATTAACACAAAAGTCACAAGACTTTTCTAGATTAATCATTTAAATCTACGTTTAGGAATAATTCTTCCATACCATCAGAGAGAATTACAAACACATTAAGAAATTGAAGCAAAACAATTGACTGATGTGAGAAAAAAAATTGACTGATGGGATTACTTTAATGGCAGTCATACCATTAATTTAATTGTTTATCTAATATTTATAAACAAGTCTCCGTGGTTACAAGTTGGGCTTACTGCCTGTGGTATCTCTAGAAAACATATATTAATATGTTCGATTCAGTGCCCAGTGTTCCATACACCCTATCAATATCTGTAATAATCATCCTAGTAGCCAACTTTGTGCTCAAAATGTAATATTAATGACAAAAATCTTGTCGTAGCATCCTATTTAACATAGCCAGTTTTCCAGGGCTTACTTTTAATGTATACTAGTTGGAAAAAAAATTTCAAAGTACTTTACCAAAAGTAGATTTTTGTACGTCAACTTGTTTCACTGTTGTGTTCGAATTTGTTTGAACGTTACTGTGCAAAAGCTAGAATTTTTGTTAAAAAAAATCTTAAATTCAAAAAAGAAAATTAAAAATATATATAAAGTAGTCAGAACCTAATTATGTTCTTTTTTCTCTAGGGAAAAAAATAAAACAATACGTAAATCAAGTAAATTAAAAATCTGTTTTCTTAACTTTTCCTAAAAACCAGTTTATATAGAATAGTGATGAGCAAATGCAAGACCAAGATCAAGACTTGGCAGTCTTGGTCTTGGTCTTGTTCTTGCATTAAGAATCTTGGTCTTGGTCTTGCTAGAGCAGTTTGAGTCTTGGTCTTGGTCTTGGTCTAGCAAAACGCAGTCTTGGTATTGGTCTTGGTCTTGGTCTTGGCATTGCTAAAGAATCTTTCACTTTCTTGCATTTTTTTATTAGCGAATTTTTTCCTTCTAAAATCAAAATTTTCTCTCTTTACGGTATTAATTATACTTTTAAACTATTTAAATAATTTAGCAAGAGTCTTGCTTTTTTCTTGCTATAGTCTTGGTCTTGCTCACTTGAGTCTTGGTATTGGTCTTGAAGCCATACCTATAGTCTTGGTCTTGGTCTTTTATCTTGTAAAATGCAGTCTTAGTCTTGGTCTTGCAAAAAATGCAAGACCAAGACAAGACTGCAAGACCAAGACTAATTTTGCTCATCACTAATATAGAATAATACTTCATTCAACGAATAATCTAAAAAATCCATCTTACCTAGATATAATCTTTTCCTCTCTTTGGTGGTAAAAAATTTCGAAAATATTTTGCCTTTTCCAAAATTTATTTTCATTTTGCTCGAAAACCAGTTTACCTTGAACAATATCTTAAAACCCATCTTATGTGATTTTTTCCGCCCTTCCTGATACTGTTAAAACCAAATTTGGAAAACTTTTGAATTGTACCAAATTTTGGCAAAAAAATTTCTTTGATGAAAGAAGCCCAAAATATCCATTTCTGGGAATCGGACGTAACTGGCTAACGAACTCATCCAAGGTTTTCGAGCTTCCAAAATTTTCACCAAACTTGATCAAAATATAGATGTTTCATTCGCAAATTTTCGTACCGACACACATAATTTCAGGTTTTAGGGACCTCAGAATAAACGTTTGCTACAGTCCCGAACTCAAGCCTCACCATGACAATACCTGTAATTGCTGAATTATCCCTCTTGAATTTCGCTAAAATTTACACGGTGAGCTTTTCAAAATAAACATATACCGTTTACGTACACACAGCTTGTCCTTGATGAGTACAAAAAAACCTTCGCATACAACGAGTGAAACAAAACTATACGATAAATTGTACAAGTTGAACAAAGACGAGACACCATCATGCCATATTACTATTCACCTAAAAACTTTTCAGTTATGATGAATAATTTTCAAACTTTTTATTTATTACATTAATTTACGAACATGTTTCCTGGTGGAACTATAAACCTTGCCACTTATGTGTAAGGTACATATAGTCCGTGTATTGCGGCTCAGCAAAACATCGCTGAACTTCGAATCAAAAACAACTATAGCCTATCCTCAAGTAAGCTGGTGTATATCGCATTACTTTCTCATTAGTTTCCTGTTCTCTATATAGAACTTAGATCAACAATGTTTTGATGAGCCACATTGTATACCTATTTAATAGAGTATTGTCGGTTTAATATGTACGTGGTAGTCACAGTTGAGAATAGTAAAGTAACAAGGATTGTAATTCAGTTGTGTTGTGACTGTTCTACAACTGATATACAACAGTAATTTGCCTGTTTATTTTATCACCAACATAAACTGATGTCCTTTAATGCTTATTATGTTTTATATTTAGTATTAATTATGAATGTTCTTCATTTCATATTCATGCCCGACTGAAGAATTTTTACTAAAAATTACACTGGGATCTCATACGGAACACTAGTATAGTTCGGACACAGTCACCATTCCAATTAATAGTATATTACATCACGAGAGAAGTGAGCAAGATTAATTTTATCGCGAGGGAATTTATTACCTAAGTTTAGAGAAATTGAGCGAGTACTGTTATTGGCGAAATAAATTGTGGACACTTTTTTTATTTTTGGTGCAAAAACAACTATAGTGAATGTAATAAAAGCTTAAGGCAGTATTGCAGTCTAGAATTCTTTAAAATTCAATAACTTTATTTCATTTTCTGAAAGTATAGACCTTTAAAAATGTGTCTTCAAAAGGAAATTTAAAAAAAAAAAATTAAAATTTAAAATTTATAGCTATTTTAATACGGTAGGTTCCGGTATCAGGTATTACACTTCAAAACTTTAAATGCATTTATCTTGAAACTACATTTCTCAAGCTGGTCGACATGATACCTCGAGTTCTATTTATCCAATCGACTTCGAATTTGTCGATTGTCATGTACCTTCAATACATGTTGCTTTATGGTATTAATAAATTTTTACTATTGTCAAAAAATAAAAATATTTAAAAAAAAAATTCCCTAGAATTTTTTAGTCCGTAGAGGGACTAGAAGACCCTCTTATTGCAATAAAAAAAAAAAAAAAAAAAAACATTTAAAAAAAAAAGCATGAGACATTTTGTATTAAAATTCCATATACGATGTAGCATGGTAATCACAACTATATGAACATGGATCTGGGAACTATGTTAATGGATGGGAGTTCTATGTTGTATAGTAACCGTCATCGTGTTACAGAGTGAATATTTATATGTAGTCTGGTTGCTTATTTTATATTTTAAATAAATCAGTGCTATATTACATAGATATTGCGACGATAAAAATAGTAAAATCTATCATAGTTATAAAGTTAATTTGCCTATAATTTATAGCGGATACAATTATGTAAACATGTTATGAATACTATGCTCACTAGTTGAGATACTCATAATATTTGATATTTTGTTTGAACCATGCTACATAGTTCCTAAATCTATGTACATATGAAATTTTACTATTTTTAATGGTAAATCGTTCTACATATTATAGCTGCGACCAAACTATTATGTAACATAGTAGCCTGAACTATGTATTTTTTTCAGTGTATTTTTGTTCAGTAGTGAACAGCACTGTCCAACACCATATTAAATAAGGACCATTTTATGTCTGTATGCTAGTTTAAATGTATAAATATTAATAATACAAGAAAAAATGACAATTAAAATTCGCCTAGCCATTTGGCTACCATGGCCAACAAAGGGTTTAAAAGAGTTATTAAAATTTATATATTTTGCTATAAATGTTGTCGACCGCATAGATAATACAAGAAATTATAATTTCGGTATAAATAATACACTCTTGGTGCGATGTGTTTAGTCTTACGCGACGTATATACCTGCACTTAGGTTTGTGTAAACAAATTGTAAAGAGGATTATTGCAGATATAAAGTAAAATTTTAATCTAATTTACATTACAGAGCGCAACGCTTTCCAAGAAACACTATTGACTTCTAAAGAGAGAAGAATTTCTGACAAAAATGTGAAACTTTTGGATCAAAATTGAAAGTTTATAAGAATTATTAAAAAATCAAAAGCGTTATTCAATTAGAAAAATGTACAAAAAGTACAGTGTGAGTGCATCAACATAAAGTGCCATCTTGTATGGTATTTCATCAATCACGTAGTGCCATCTAACGTGTCAGGTATCAGACAAAAAAAAAATATATATTTGTTATTTTTTAAAACGTTTTTGGAAAAGAAGAATTGAGGTAATTGGTCGATAAAATGATCTTTTCAAAGGATTTTAACGAAACTTTTCTAAATATTTCTTTCATTCAATACCAATAATACGAGCCTATTCCGATTACAATTGACCACACTAATTTTGAGAAAAACTATTTCAAAATTTTGTAATTTTAACACGAGTTCTTATGGGAAAACTCTATTTTTTTGAATAAAATGAAAACGTGTCAAAGGAATTTGATAAAAATTTAATGTTATAAAATACAAAGTTACAAACCCTGTTTAATTAGAAATAAAAATTATTCACCACGTCGCGCCGTTTTCAAATATAATTTAAAAATATCATTTAACAACGCTTTTTCAACAATGCTTTTATATTGTTGCAACATAAGCGCACGGAAATTAAAAAAACAAGTGCTCTATGAAAATATAATAACTGAGGAATACTAATACATAACTTAATTTTTCTTCAAAGAACATTTTTTCGCTGAGATATACTTTTGTACCTTACTATCTCAGAGTAACCACGTTAACATTATTTTCCAAGGAAACTTTTCAACTTTTTTCGAAAAATTGTTTCAACATTTTTAAACTACAGTGCGTTCGTTTTGTTATTTTGATATCTTTACTGTAGCAAATGGTTTTGTAAAAAGTGAGTAAATATTTTCAAGCACAACTTTTATTTATCCTACAAAGTCCCATTTTTCACTACTATAAATTTTCAATACAAAAATATTCGTACGGTTGTAAGATGAAAATATTTTGCCATGTCCTGGCATCCTCGACATAATGTAAGGTATCTTTCAACAAGATTTGAGAAATACTAAAATCCGTAACTGAATTATCATTAAAACCGCATCAGCGTATATGCTACATATTTCTCTTAACTAAAAGTATGTGTGGTACTACCTATCTAGTTGTAAAATAATAATAATTTATATTTACATTTTACAAGCCCTATATGATTTCTACAGGTGATTATCAATAAAAACGATAAGATTTATAGCTTAGCTTAGATAATGAATTAAAACTAAAGAAAAAATACGCTGCCAATAGGGTGGGCACACAGCTTCCTCGTAGTCGTAAAAGGCTTGAAAACAGTATTCTACCAAATATACATATTATATACCGTGAATTTTTATTTTCGCCTTGAAGTTTATAAAAAACTGTTGTAACTCAAAAGACTTAAAGGCTAAATTATAAAATAATAGCAAAAATATTTTAGAAACTAACCCCCAATATACCCTAAAAATTTGAGCGAGATAGGACTAGCAGTAAATAAGATATTGACATTTAATGGGATTTCATGGTAGCGGCGTAGCTACCGTTACTCCGATTTCGATTAAATTCATAGGGGACCATATAGGAACCAAACTACATAATTTCTGAAAATTTCATAAAAAAGAATTGAGTAGTTCAGAAGTTATGCCGCTTGGTGCAATTTTGGAATGACATGGTAGCGGCGTTGCTACCGTTACTCCGATTTTGATTAAATTCATAGGGGACCATCGCGGAGCCAAACTGCATAATTTCTGAAAATTTCATTAAAAACAATCAAATAGTTCGGAAGTTATGCCACTTGGTGCAAAATTGGAGACACACAGACGGACAGACAGACGGACGGCCCAAACCAAAATTGTTCAGGAAGCTCTAAAACGTAAAATGTGCGTAAAAAATTTGATTTTGAAGAGAAAAAATTTTTTATTTTTCAAAAGTGATCACAATGCTTCCGCTACTTTAGTAGTCTTGGAAGCAATAAATAAAAACAACTTCAAATTAATAAGACTGAAAAGAATGAAAAAATAATTACGCCATAAACCAAAACCACCGACAGTATAAATTTTGTAATTGATGCCAATTAGTAATTGAGGTATTATGATAACATTAAATGTAGTTCAGTTGGCTTGGCACCAACTTCAAAAAATCAGTTTACACTTATGTTTTGATTCATGGCGTAGTTATTTCTCTCATATTTTATATCGGTTTTCTTTTTTTCTTAAGAAGTTGTTATTTTTCCCTTTTGAATTGCCTTGGCCTTAGTAAATGTCATCAGTTGACCATCGATAAGTACTTAAGCAGCCACTGCGTATGTATAATAACCCAGCCAAAATATGTGTGCTATTCGTTACTGAGTATTTCCGGGATATGTCATTGTAGTCCATATTTATATGACACCACTGCGAATAGATACCCTTCAAAAAAAAAGTTAGGGTCAAGTGGGGCAATTGCGAGTATGATAGCTAAATTTATAAATTGAATTGCATACTGCTCATTTACTTCTTAGAAATTAATAATGAACATATATGTCTGCCATAAAGCAGATATGAGGCTATTAAGTATTGAAAAAAAAGATATAAGTAGATTTTCATAAAGATGAGATTTGAAATTAAGTATCATGTCTCATTACTACATTTACCCCGTCAAAAGGGGCAAATGTAATAATCATAACTAATTTTTTAACAGTGTGTATAGACTGTATTCTGGGACAATAGCAATAAAAGAGAAAAAAATAATAATTTTTAGTTTTTATTTCAATGAGATCGGACAATTGTATCACAAGTTATGAGCTTTTCAAAAAAAAAATGTTTTCATTTCTTAATTAGGTAGGAAAATATTAATTTTAAATCAAGATTATGAAATAATCATATTAGCGAACTTAAAATCAAATGGTATTATTCCACGTCTAGTTATTTCAGGGTTAGGCAATATCTGAACGATGGAGTCAGAGGTAACTAGATTAGTATCATCCATTATTGGCCATGCAAAAACACTACCCTTGCGTCGTATAAATTTTACCTCCCAACGATCATTCACTTTTTTTCTGTACAACGCCTACGTAGTGCTGAATTCCTTTTTTGAGTAAATGTAATAATGCCTATATTGCAATTACCCCAAGGTAGCAAATTTTTGGGATAAATGCAATAGCGGCTGTACCTTGTAACCTGTAGTAGATATGATAAAAATATATAATTAATTTATCTTTCTAACACAAGGCAACACCATTAGACAAAAAAAAATAAATAAAATAAAAACTCACATTAGAAATGTAGATGACACTCGATGAAAAGTTAGATTATAAATTTTGGAAGCACGTTTCTTGAATACCTGCCGCGAAATGTAATTGTTTCTCATTCGTCCGTCGGTAAAACAGTGTTGACAGGTGGTTAGCTTTGAGTTAAGGTAATGCTTTCTTCATATCAGAAATGGAAGCCCCGTTATTGCAAATGCCCCACTTGACCCTATGCGCTAACACTAATAATAGTTAAGTGTGCATATTTCTTAAAGTACTGAACCAATTTTAATGAAATTAGTGCCACTTACCAAGTTGAAAAATCCTTACGTCAGCTCAAAAAGAGACAGTCCAATATTGAATTCGTAGTTTCTGAGCAAAACATGACCAAACATTCATGACTTAGGTATGTACGAAACGAACCGACAACTTCTTTTTTTGAAGTCGATTAATAAACAAATTTTCAAATCACCTCTACCACGAGGCTTTTCCCATAGGTACTTACATACATTCATATATTTTGGATGAAAATGCAAAATATATAGGTTATGTTAGGTTAACTGATATTAAAGTAGAGGTTAGGATCATCTTATTATATATAACCTCACTTATTCTCCTCTCCACTTTTCCGTTTATATGTCATATCTCGTTCACTTCTTTTCTCTTTACATACTTGCTCTCTAACCCTTTCTTCCCCGTTTTGGAGGTAGAATAGGAGATCAGAATGAGTGCTGCTCAAAATATATAAATATATTAATTTCTATCACACAGGAGAACATGATGAGAGTATAAAATAGAGTGAAACAAGTTAGATTACCGGATGAAGATTCAATTAAAAGGATATGTACGGATGTAGTACACACACATACATAGGTGGTACCAGCTATCTATCAATTTAAGTAATGTTGTAATGTTTTTGATGTTTGATCATCATTATTATTATTTTAGTCCTGGTAATGTGTATCTAAATGTGTGCGAGTAAGAGGGAATGATATTTATTTTCTGTCTTATTTAATATTTGTAAAATAAATTTCTGCCAAAATTTTATATTTAATGTCATTTATAATATTATTATATTTTGATATAATATAACATTATAGAAAATGTACAGATGAAGATAAATTAAAGGGAGTGTGTTTCTGTTAATTTACAATAGTTCATAGGTGGTTTCAACGGTGTCCTTGAACTTTATTTTATAAATGTTTGACCCTAAATTATACATTTTTAATTGATCCGACCTTTAAATATTTACAAGATAAAAAATCAAAAATTATCAATACAATTTTTCAAAATTTTCGGAAATATTTTCAAGTCTAAAGGCGCATATTCACTTGCTCAAATGTATCCCACTTAAACTGCGTTTACGCGCGCACTGTTATATGCACGAACGCTATCAATCAGTTGCTAGTTTTTATGATTTCATCAAAAATTATTTTTCAATAAGCATATAATTTGTAAAATATGAAAAAATGGAGTAGGTACAACTATTCATTATCATGGAATCAACAAGTTAATTATTGGACACAAGAAAAATTCTATTTTATTGAATTTCCAAGAATTAATTCCATTTTTTCAAAAATTAAAACAAAAATATGCCTGGAATATGGCAAAAAGTAATTTGATAGTAGAAGTTTTAGAAGCAAAACAAAAAATTGAAAATGTTTAAAAACTGTTTGTTCTTTCACAGAAATAGTTTTACTCAACTGTAACATCAGTAGGGGCGAACCGAGACAGTAGGGGCGATTCTTGACAGAGCTGCCTCTCGATATTTTTTCGTCAGTGTTATGACCGTACAAGGTCATAGAATAATTTATGCTACTGAATTTTGTCAGTTATGAGTTAGTCATCAAAGAAAAGCGGTGAACGTGACATCTTTGTATTTTGTTATTTTACAGGCGCATTGTTTATAATTTTTAAAAATAACGCGCGTTTTGAAATCTTATAAAGAAACTGCTGTACAAAAAAAACAGTTATATATATAAAGTAGGGACTGGCAACAAAATATTTGGCGTTTTTTGACAATATATGTACCAAAAATGAAAGCTGTATTGTGCTTAATTTTTTTTTATAAATTGATTAACAAAAAATTGTCTATAGATGAGGCGAATTCATACACCATGTTGCGTCAGTATAAAAAGAAAGTGGGTATAAACTACATAAACTGTAGTCTAGATAACATAAAATGGGCTCTTTTCGACAGAGGCGCAACAACCGGAGAGGTCCAAGGGGTCCGGACCCCTAAAATTACCTGGAAATTTTCCTTCAATTTATTTTATTTATATTAAAAAGTAAAATTTTTAGTGGTTTACTAATATTTTTATTTGAAAATCAAATTTTCGGAGACGACATTTTATTACAACATTTTCCATTGTTATCGGAGAACTGCGTTATCAAAAAATTTGATAATTTAAATTTTTGTTGTACCCTCTGTAGATATGTAGTTGTTGCGCCCCTGCTTTCCGATATTAAAAACAAATGAAAATTGCTCAGACAAGCTGATGAATATTTCCATGTTCCCAAATCGACCTTGCATGATAGACTCAAAGGCAAATCGAAATAAAATTTATTTAAATCCAAAATGTTTTATTCCACCCATCAAAAGTTATTCGCTGATGCAGTTATTTAGCTTAGCGAATTTTCAGATTGGAAATTCAGCTATTATTATCTTTTTATGTCCGATTTTACCCATATGTATGACTGAATGTGATTTATATTGCAAATAAAACACTGTCTCGATTCGCCTCACACATAGGAGCGAATCTAGACACTATATAACAAAAAAAAAAAATGTTGCAGTATCAATTTTGATATTTTTATTACTGCCCTATATGCTCGTGATATTAAAGCATTTAAATTATTTTTTTAGAATTTTTTAGATAAACTCTAAACAATTTATTGCCAAAAAACTGAAAAAATCGTCTACATTCGTCCCAACTGACGGTATATTATTCTTCTCATTAATTTTAGATGAATTTTATTGAAAATTTGCAGCTGGATTTTACGGTAACAAAATAAACATTTGTATGCATGAAAAAATTCTAGACGCAAAAACGTTTGTACGCATAAATTTCCTCAATTGAATACCCCACTTTTAGTAGCTGTTCTGGAAGTAAACAACAATTGCGGTTACGTGAAGTTCTTACAGGAAATACTTGTATCTACGGCACACTAGGATTTCGAATTATGTCCTATCCTAATCGAAATGAGTTTATTTAGTTTATTGTTCGTTGTTTTCCGTCGTAATTTGTTCAAAATACCAAAATATTTGATACTGAACGACATTCTAGTAACCGAAAAAATTTAAAAATACCCAACTACATATTTCTTCTCACTTAATTTTACCCAAATCTATACCGTTAAATACACTTTGACATACGTTTAACACACATGTATATACATATAAGTAAAAAGTTTGATTCTAGTTCGTTCCTACATATTATAATTATTAAATTTTAAGTTGAACAACTCAACAACGTACATACGTTTTGGTTGGCACTTAATGAGTCAATATGTGAGTCTGTGTGAGAGTATGAGATGAGCGCAGCCGAGTGCCTACTACCGGGAATGTGAAATTCATACGTTTTTAGATTTCTCCAAATTTAATCACTTTTGATGTTTACTTTTACATTATCTTAATCAATATTGAAAATAATTATTTATTAATAAAATAAATAATATGATGTTTAAGGATTAATGTTGAAAATTGAATTTGAACTTTCATAAAGGTAGATATATAGGATAGATTAGATGTAGTAGTTTTTAGATACTGATTGAATGAGTGTTTTGGTTTTGATTTAATGTAGGTAAGTAATTGAAAGTGAAAATTTTAAGTTGTACTGGGAAGAGATGTAGGTAGAAATTTTTGGTTGGTAAATAATACTTCTGAATATTTCAGAATGGATGGTTCGATGGCGTGACATTAGTAATTCTTTACCAACTCAGCTACTAGCAAGTTCTTAAAAATTTCTTAATTAGTGAAGTCTAAAGTAAACAAAATATCCATCATTCAATATCAATATTTAAAATTATGAATTTACCTTTAAACAAAGTCTAGAGCTATTTATTTGTGCTTTTGTTAATGCCTCAGTTATGGTCAAACTTATTTATTTATTGTATCGCAACCGGTAAAAATTAAAGTTTAGATATGATGGAGAAGAAAACTGCAAAAAGTTGTTATTTGTAAGTAATTTGGATTAAATACATTAAATATTGATATTTTTTTTAAACGTCTAATTTTATGTGGCAATTTTATTACGATTCTGATATTTTTCAAATGTCAAATTGTGTGAGAGAGATGCTGAAAGACAGGTTTCAAGGAGAAAATGGAAATAACAAATAGCGTCTACCTTTCAGCTTAGTAAAAATTACACTGTAGCTTTGTAAAAATTCTTCTATGTCTAGTATAATTTTACAAAAATTAAGTAAATTTTTCTGGTATCCACTTGAAATTTTACTAGCCTATCGAATTTTATGGAGCTGTATAGGAAAAATTCTTAAGCTGTACAGGAAAAATTTTCAAATGAATCGTAAAAAATAATGTTTGAAAGGCATTTTTTATATTTTTGCTTGATAATTTCCTACCGACTGGTCACTTGAGCCTGGTTTACCGGAGGCAGCTCCGTATTTTTAACTGTAATTTTTTCTCAGTGTACAAAACTTTTCTTTGAAGATTTCAGTATAATTGATGACGTAACCAGGAGTGAATATTTGTATTTTTTTCCAATTTAAATTTTATTAAAATTTATCTTCTTGGCATTACCAAACCACGATTAAACAAAAAGCACCATTTAAATTAATTACCGTTCAAGATTTGTTTATGTAGTCATATATGCAATACGAGTACAGTTAATTGACCTTAAGATATCATCGATGTAGTGTAAATAACACTGGTTAAGGTGTAAGGAGGAAACGTGTAGAATTATATATTACTCCTATTATCTCCACATGTCCTGCACATATATGAACATGTAAGACACATCCCCATACCTTATGTCCATTTGTACTCCTTTAAACTGTGTACAATCTTACAAAATATTACTAAATCCGTACAACTACAGCTAGGAAGTATAGTACAGTGGCTGAACAAGTAATTGAAACACACAGTGAATTTGAATATTGTAGTTGCCGTAAATATTTCAACAAAAAATGAAAACCAATAGTTTACACCAGGGGTGGACAAACTTAATACTGGTATAATCGATATTAATTTTTCTTATTTATGAGCGATCGATTTCGAAAAATGCGAGTTAAATTAAAAACAAATAAAGTATCTTTCATGTCCAATGCTCACTAGGTAAATATAGGATTGCCATAATTTCAAATTTTCATTTTAATAATAGTTTAAAATGGAATGTAATGTGCAATGATTAATAAATTTCTGGTACTGTGCTTGATAGTGGACTGTATATTTGGAGCGGCATTATATTTGGCTATTTTTGGACCGTTACATAATAATTTCTGACAACAGTGCTGCCTTGAAATTAGTTATGTCTTCTAATAAAAGAAATCAATCTAGTTAAAATTGCTTTCATCACCTTAAAAATTAGAAATAAAATTATCGAATGATGAAACTGAAAGCGAGTCGGACATTTTCTCTTCATTTTTACCAACGTTAGGCATCTAAGACCACTAAAAAGAGACTTATATTGAATTAGTCACGTTTCTAAAAGGAATTTTACCATTTTGATAGAAAGAATGTAAACTTCATACTCAAATTATCCTAATCCAACCAATTAGTCTAATAAAGATGACTTTCACAAAGCTTGGTTTAAGAAAATATAAGTTTCCCAATTTGGTGACGTCACCAAGTTCAATAAAAAATTTTTTATTACTCATGCGGGAGAAGTACTAACTTGGCGCACACATTTCTGTACGCAAAATAGATGTTTGCTCACTGCACTCTTCCCACATACTTTTTTGAGCGCGGAAAGTAAACTTTCCACACGCAAATTGACAATAAAATACGCAAAATTTAATGAAGACACGCGAAGCCGCCTCTTGATGTTTCATTTAATAAATATTTCACAATTTTTCCTATAGAAAACACCAACATAGTAATTTAAACAATATTTAATTCAGGAAAACAAAGACGAGCACTCAAAAATATTATTTTAAAAAGTAATAAAAATGTCAAAAATAGTAATAATAATAGAAAAAATTATGTCAAATTCGTAATAAAAAATAAAACTCACTACGTTCGTGCGCTCAACTTCGCTTTCGTGGGCAATCGACAATTTCCGGCACTTATTGCACAATATACTATTGTTGCCTTAAGCAGCATAAGTAAAATGATATAGGTAATGATGAAATTGGAAGCTAAAATTGGAATATTTTCGAAGTTGTTTTTTCCCACTATCGCAAGCCCACTAGGAAAAAGATATTTGTCAAAACAAACATATTTGTAAAATGAATTAAATTATCTTTGTTCAACCAATCACATTAGATAATTCAAATTAATTCTATGTTTCATTTGAGAAATTAAGAATTTGTTAATTTGATGAATCAAAAACTGTAAATAAAATGATAGGATGATGAAACTATAAGTGAGTTATAGGTTTCCAAAGTGTTTATTTCAATTTCTACTAAACCTAAGATCACTAAAAAAGTGGCTGCTGGCCAATGAATCTAGTAGAGGTAGTAAGGACACTTATTCGTTTTGAGAAAATATATTAACACTATGAGGCCCGAGCACTTTCATAGTAAACTTCACAGAAAGACGGCAATATTTAAAAAAAAAAAAACTTTATATAGACAAATACATAAAACAAAATGATTCAAACACTGAATAGATTTAACACAGTTCAATATGTATGTTTAAAACTGTAAACATACATACGTACGTGATACGTACATACTACATATACACTGACATTCAAATCAATTTTATTTAAAAATATAAATTATTTTTTTTATGTATTTTTTATGTATCTTAAAATTTTTTATACATAGAAACCAAAAGAGTAGTGTGTGTTGGTATGTATTTGTGTGAGTAGGAACTTATCCGTGTGATGAATGATGATAATCAATTAATCATTGATCGTGGTCGGCTTCTGGGGATGTTTTGTTTGGTTTCGGATGCCGAAGCCATGGGACAGAAAGTTTTAAAAGAAATTCAGGATTTTTTAAAGAATTAACAAACAGTAGGGCCAAATTGTTGAAAAGAATGAAGAATATAGGTACCTTGTAATTAATTAAACCTTCTTGGTGTTGCAGTTATTTTGTACAGTTACTGTACGTCTCTACACTAACAACTAGTTAGTCTTTACAGCTAAATAGTTACGACTAAACACACACACACATATATACAAATATAAATTACTAAGTAATACGCACTATAAGTAAGCATATTATGAATTTTCCATTCGTGAAAGTTCGTCGTAACATTATTTGATGAACTTTTACCGGCGTCTACTACTTTCGGAGTTGTGCGATAAACTCTAAACTCTAATCCTCTTGCCACTGACTTTGCTTCTATTCTATTTCTTCCTTCATCTTTCTCATACTTGTTCGTGTTCGTGTGTATTTCTTTGTTGCGTCTGTTTCTGCACCATTTACTTGATATGTACAGCTATTTCTACCACTTTCTAGGTGGTGGAGATATATGATTATTATTCACCTAGAAAGAAGTGATTATATGTGATGAAAATAATTCGTTCGAATTAGTGGAAGGTAGGTACTCTATGATATATTTTATGATATTCATCGTGTAGTCAGCCGAATATAAGTAGTGAGATAATGTTGAATAATTTTTGGACATCGTCTTCAGCGAGTTTCACCGAACGTTGTTTTAAAGTTGTTGTTTGGTAAGGGAGAGATGTGTCAATAGTAACGAAGAGTTTAATGTTCCATTTCTTGATATTCTGAGATAGTGGTAAGCAGAAACTTCGTTGGGCTTGAAGACTTCTCTCGGTTATTTTTTACAAGACCAAGAAAATAGCACAGTTTTTACTAAAATATAATAAACCATAGCGGGTCACCAGATATTGTAATTAATTTTTTTTTTTGGAAAATCTTCAATATGGCTGACTAAATAATAATTTACCAAAATTTTTCAATTTTTTTTTTTAAATTTTTATCCCAACACAATTTAAAGATGCAGAAATAGGCAAGATGCCTTAAAAAATGGTGCTCCTAGAAAAAAGTAATTTCCTTGAAACTTTTTTTCCAACCCCAAAATCAAGTGACGAGCACAAAAAAAAAACGTGAAATATCTAATTTTTGCGTCCTCACTTTTTGGCACTCCTAAGACCTGGCACCCGGGGCACGTGCCCCGGCTGCCCCCACCTTAGATCCGGCCCTGAATGAAGGGCAGAGGTTCCCAAAGGAAGTGTGATTTAATTTAAGGTTCGCCTACGATGTTTTGTTGTTTTTACAATTCCGATTTTGTTAAAAATGAAAAGATCTATAAGCAGCTTCAAATTTCATGTTTCAACCATCAAAGTTACAATTTTTGGAGCTTTTAAAAAAATTTGGTATTCGTGTAGACGTCATTAGGTTTAAATGAATAGTTACAAAAATGATATGAATCATATCTGTTAGTCAGGTTCCAAATTCGTTCAAAAATGTGACTTTTCGCACTAGAAAATACATAGTATTTCCTCAGTAAGTATATGAATTACTAGAAGAAAGAAAGAAATTTTTATTAGAACAATAGTTTGACCTCACAGATGAGACAGATCTACAGAGCCTACATATGAAAAAGTGTAATCCGAAAGTTGCAATAAGTAGCAATTTACACCACTATTGATTTAGTCTGTTACTGACCATCGTGGTGTTCACGTCATAATAAATATCATGTTTTTTTTTAATCAATTCGTGAAATCTACACAGAAAAGAATATGAATTGTGTCATATTTAAGTGTAAAAATTCTATTGAATAAAAAATTTCTCAAAATAAAGGGATATCTTGCTTAAAATAAATAAATTTATTTTTAATTGTTGACTGGTGGTAACATACGGTAGCCATCATAGTGTATAGTATATGTATGCGTACTGCACACATCATCATCAACATATCATACTAACACATCGGTATATTCGTGTCCATACATCATGTGTTTTGGTCATATTGGTGCTGTGTTACGTCGCTCGTTGGTTGCAATTTGGTAGACAAACTAGTTTGACCCGTTGTTTGGCCCCTATAGTCACAAAATTGCAATTAACCATTTATTACGCCTCTCCTACTTAATGTCATATATAGTTTTTATTTTTTTAAAAGCTTTTATTTAACTTGCTATGTTAGTATGTTGGTTTAGATCAAATCTTGGAATCAAAATTTAGACAGGTTCTAATTAAGCTAGCGGTTTCAAATTTTGCATACCTGTCTAACCTTGATGACAATGCAATACTGTATAATTAATTTTGCCCTAAATCGCCCCAAATCAAAATTTTTGATTTTTAGTCCTGTGCAACTTTTTGACATTTCGAATTGTCAAATACTGTCCATTGATTTTACATTGCAATTTTTTGTTTCCATATTTATGTCTGATTAGGGTAAATTAACCGATTAAAATATAGGTAAAAAAATTACTTCTTTTTTTTTCTTAAATTAAGTGTATTCAGACTAAAGAGTAGAACATAAAATAAAGTAAAAAAATGTTTTTTAAGAAAAAGCTTTTATTTAAAAATGGGCTAAAAAAATGAAGTAACTACTGAGTGAAGTTTGAAGCAATATGCAACGTAATTTATAAAAGCTTGAGGCGTTTAATTACGTTTGGTAAGTACTGAAAAATAAAATAGCTACACTTGTATCCAAAACATCCAAAACAGGAATAATTAATGATAACGCCTCAATCTTTTATAAATTATGTTGCATATTGCTTCAAACTTCACTCAAAAGTTATTTTATTTTTTTTTAGCCCATTTTTCAATAAAAGCTTTTTCTTAAAAAACATTTTTTTACTTTAATTTTTTTTTATTGTTAATTAAATATAATCTTTTTGGTTTTAGGGATTTTGACACACTTACACCATTGAGCCAAAAAATTCTATTGCGTTTCTATTTTTAGTTTGGAGATGATTCCCTAAGCAGAACCGACCAATTCTTAAGGTTTTAACAACATTTCAAACTGACGTTGTGCACGCTACATTTTTAAACACTCCTTGTTCCTGTAAATTATATTCTCTTACTTCCGAATATTTCCCCAACATAAATTATCCACAAAACCATTGTAAACACATGGTAGTTTTCAACTATAAGTATACCGAATAAAGGGTCCATTCTATGACTAACTCACTTTAAATTACATCATTCTTAATAATACAAAATTATTATTATGTGGGACAATCAACCCCACACAGTGCAGTGTGTCGGTATTTCAGTTTACTGTCGTACCATACCGACCGAATACAGTAGAGAGGAATAAGGGAGTACAATTATAATAGTAAGCGTACACTGTGAATGGTTAAGGTAAACGGAAGATATAATTAGATATCTTTGTGCAATAATTCACGTGTAATCTCCGGACACGCGGCAACCAGCCAGCTAGGGGGTGGGGGATTGGTGAATCACACTCCCATCCTCTCTCAGGCACCTACACGTGGTGGATGAATATCTTAAGGTATTTGCACTGGTACTTGAGTCATTTCTAGTCGTAGAATCTCGATTGTGTTTCCTAACGAACATTATAAATTAATGAAAATATTCGATACCCAGATTTATTTACGATTGTTTCTTTGGTCTATTTGCTATATACGTTTCTTGCTACTTCGTTACACAATTTTAACGCAGTACATTGCTTTGACGTTATTGTTCCCAAGTTTCATTCCGTGCATTCCACCGGCGTTAGTTTTGGCGGCGCGGCGTCGTAAAGTAACTCGCCGTTTCTATTGTAATCAGCGTGCTAACTTTTCGGTTTGAAACAATGTAACCGAGTGTACGCTATTTTATATCAGATGACAGTAGGTATAAGTGAATAATATTCGGAAAAATAAATGAATAAAATTTTAAAGAAATTTAAGAAATGTCAAAGAAGAAAGAAGGCCGAACCAGCGTGCGGTAGTAAAGCTATAACTCTTAAATTAGGGACAGTCTCAAAATGATGTTTTTATTCAAAGATAAAAAATTTCATGGAACTTTTTTTCTTTGAATCAAAAAAATGTTTAAAAATTTTTTTTCAGTAGTCAAAGAAATATTTCTTAATTCAAAGAAATTAGAAGATTAATTAAAATACCCCTGTCGCAGCATCTGCATAACATAGCTTTTTTCCAAATATTGGACACTGGCGGATCTCATCGAAGACCTGTACCTATTTAAAATAGTTAAGCTTTCTAAGAGTAAAAGAATTTTTAAAATCCGCTGGGTAATTAGTTTTGGTATTTTTGGGACCCAAGAACCCGAACGGATTTTGTGCAGCATAGTTGTATCTATCTAAAATAGTTTAGTTCTCGAGCAGTGAGGAAATTTTTAGAATCGGTTCGGTAGCTTATTTCTGGCGTAAACCGTTGTGTAGCATTCTACGCCGCATTTACATCCGCAGGACAGTTGTGGATCTCAGATAACACAACCTGTACCTATCTAAAATAGGTTACCTCGGTAATAGTGAAAAACTTTTCAAAATCGGTCAGTTATTTTATTTTTGACACTTTTGGGTACCACTAACGCTGTCGGACCTTTCATAACGTAATCTATATCTATTTAAAACATTTTAACTCTCTAACAGTGAAAAAATTTTGAAAATCGGTCGGTTAGTTTATTTTTACCACTTTTGGGTCCCATGAACCCTGGCGAACCCTACATAACCTAATCTATATCTATCTAAAATAACGTAATCTATATCTATCTAAAATTGGTGGGTTTAGTTTATTTTTGACACTTTTGGATTCTATGAACCCTGGTAGACTTTACATAGCGTAATCTATATTTACCTAAAATAAAATAGTTTAGCTCTGTAACAGTGAAAAAATTTTCAAAAACGGTCAGTTAGTTTATTTTTGACACTTTTGGGTCCTATGGACCCTGGCGGACCTTACATAATGTAATCTATGATATATCTATCTGAAATAGTTTAGCTCTGTAACAGTGAAAAAATTTTCAAAATTGGTCGTTTAGTTTATTTTTTACAATTATGGGATCAGTAAACCTGGCGGAACTAATACAACTTTAGTACTCTAACAGTAAGAAAAGGGTTCTAGGAATCTCATGACAGTCCGTAAGGTTCTTGCGGACATCATTTAATTTATTAATTCAAATACTTTAACTTACTAGCTGTAAAAAAAAATTTTAAAAATCGATTAGGTAATTAATTTTATGCCATTTTATGTCTCCAAAATCTTGACGGATCTCACATAAGATACCTTAAATTAATTTTAAATTGTTTAACTTTCTAACATTAATAATTTTTAGTGAAAAAAATTTCAAAATCGATTCATTTAAAATTTTTTTCCGTGCATACATACATATTATGCTGTTTTGTTTTATATCTAATAATATTATATTTAACATAAATTTCAATTTCTTGTTTATTTAAAATTTATTAAAAACAAAAAAAAAAAAAAAATATCTTCATTACATAAGCTTAAGAAATCCGTTTAATTTTCATTTTTCAACTTAAGACAGTTCTATGCTAATTATAATGCAATAAATGAGAAACAGAACTTTGTTTATTATAATACATATATTGAATAGATACCAATTGTTTCCATAAAAACACCTAAACAAAAAAGAGACTTTTATATATTTTATAATGAATTGAGACAAAAATACAAATTACTTATTAGACTGACAAATAGAGAAAATTAATACAAATGTGAAAAATTTTAATTTTCTCGAAAAATACTTAACATAGAAAGAAAATTATAAGAACATTTTCTTCATAATTGTTTCTTTTTTTTGCTTTTAAACGATATAAAAATCGAACTGTTGATAGGATCGAATAATAAAAAATGATGAAAAATGGCTAGAAAACCTACTTCTGGGCATCCGACGTGTCTGACTGACGAACTTAGCCGAGCCAATCCGGATTTTAGTTCACACAAAAAATTTAATAACCACTAAACGTTTCGTTCCAAAGTTATCGTGGCGACATATATATATATATATATATATATATATATATATATATATATATATATATATATATATATATAAATTTTAGTGAATATCATTTTCGTATTCTAGGGACCTCAAAACATATATTTGTTATGGTCTCGGGCTTAGGTCGCGTTATGACACCGGCTGTAATAGCTGAATTTCGAGTTTTCGAAATTCGCTAAAACGACTTTTTTTAATCAAGGAAAAGAAAATAAAAATAAATTTATTCTTGGTATGAAGAAATTCTCTCTCTTAAGAAATCGTTGTGAGAGTGATCAGATCTCAATTTTTTGACAGCTTCATACTTTTTTTTCTTAACACTTCAAATTTCACTCCTGCGTCTATGCCTGGCCCTACATAACTAATTTTAGTGCAAATGGAAAGAATGATTTCGGAAGTTAATAATTAGCTTCCAGTCTCATCATTCTGTCTTTACATTTACGGTTTTTAAGGCAATAGAAAATTTTAGTAAACATGATGTCGTTAAGTCAAAAATTTTCTGAAGTCCATTTTCTGATTACCCTACATTTGCGATTTTTAAAAAACTAGAAAATTACGGTAATAAAGTTCTCATATATTTGCATTCGGGTGAGGGAGGGTACCTCTGTGATTATCACCTGTGTCTGCGCTTGACAGCGTGGCAGTAAAACAGCAAAAAATAAGAACGATAACGTGTTTATGATTTTATGGTCTATAGTGCCTTAGTCTAACGAAATGTCTAAAAAAATTATTTCTTTATTTTTAAATTAATTGTGATTAGACTAAAACGTAGAAAATGTTTTTTTAAGAAAAAGCTCTTATTTAAAAATGGGCTAAAAGAAAAAAAATTACTTTTGAGTGAAGTTTGAAGCAATATGCAACATAATTTATAAAAGCTTGAGGCATTTAATTAAGTTTGGTAACTACTGAAAAGTAAAGTAGCTACACTTAGGTATATATCCAAAACATCCAAAACAGAAATAATTAATGATAATGCCTCAAGCTTTTATAAATTATGATGCATATTGTTTCAAACTTCACTTAAAACGTTTTTTATTTTTTTAGCCCATTTTTAAATGAAAGCTTTTTCTTAAAAAACATTTTTGTTACTTTAATTTATTTATTTCATATTTCAATAAACTGATATTGTAAAACCAATTACTTGTATTTCAATAAAATTACAATAGCATATCAAATACCAAATAATCATTTGATGGTTAACACAACCGTATAAGATGTATCTACCTGGATCAGAGAAGGCCTCGATGGCAAAGGTTCTGGTGATGAAAAACCACGACGTATTGATTACAACTCGTTGAATCTATTAACGAAAATCAACACAAAGGCTATTTGGTGTGGTTTAACTTTAGGTCTCCGTCAGTTAAATATATAACATACATATAATGCCGGTAAAGGGTTAAAAATTATCATAATTTTCTGATTTTAAACACAAAACTTTAGTGAGGAACACAGTATATGATAACTTCTATCATTTTCTCTATTCCCATGCGAAATACTTGCATATGCTTATGTACACTGAATATTATTATACGGTAGAAAATAAAATACATATCTCTAAAAAGAGATATTAAATACATAAACCTAAGTGATGAGACTGTGAGATAATGTGCTCTTTTTCTATCTCATAAGAGGTGTTGTTATTATACGAAAAAACATTGAAAAAGACGCATTGATGTGACATGTTTTTGTTTTGAAAATTGACGCGTATATATCTAAAACAATGGAATAAATAAGTATGTCTCAGTAGACTTAAAAGTGTGTTACCAGTACAATTAATATTTAAGACAAGAATAAATTTACATTGAAAATGATTATGCGTAGTGTCCAAGCAATTAAACTATATTTTGTGCCCTAATTCATTTGTTATTTAAACCACTTGTATATCTAATAATTGGAGAGGCAAATGGAGGAAGGAATTCAAAAAACGAAACAAGAAATGTCATAATATAACACCTTTATCTACTGTTCCTTGAGTTATAAAGTAATTTTTACTTTGCACAAAAGTTGCAAACTGTCGTATTCCAAAGAACTTTTGTAGAAAATTTCGAAAAAAATTGTTTTTCAAGAATAGATTTATTTTTTGGCTAACTCTACCCACCGTAACTCGAAAAATTCTTAAATAATATTTTAAATCTTACTAAATAGAGACAATGTCTCAACTCCCAAAAACGGCGAGTGAGATCGAGAGTCAACTAAAACTGTAAGTACGATATATAATCAAACATAAGCTGTCCAAGCGCCAAATATAAATTTTTACCTCTAAATCTGAACAGTTTTTTTCACTATCACCTTCGTTTGACACTCACATTTCTTAAGACGTTACGTTAGTTGACTCACCATAAAATCAGAGTTCTCCTTAATTTTTTTTTGTGTGTAAACCAAAAGAACAAGACAACTACATCTGAAACTTTTTTTGTGCGGTGGATAGGGACCGCATAAAAAAATCGTACAAAAAAAATATATTCAAAAATATCGTAAGTAGCTCTGGAGCTGAGATGCAAAAAAGATCTTGTCCCAAAAATTCAAAATGTAGTATAAAGTTATAAATTGTATATAAAGTGTATAATTCTAGTAAAAAGTTGTAAAGTGATACAAAATGATTACTTTTCAATTAAATTTTTCTTACTAATATTCTGCGATTCATTATACATAATTTTTGTTTATTAATAATAAAGTTATCAAAGGATTTAAATTTAGAATTAACATTGGTATAGGGATGACCAACAGAGGTACTAGAAAAAAAATTTAGAAATATCAGAGAAAATCAAAGAATCGTTAAAAAGATGAAGAAATATGAATTATCCGAACGTGTAAAAATATTTTAAAAATTATTTGTTTAAAAACTGTTAAGTATTTTGATTTTTTGAAATAAAAAGAAAGAAGGCATAGAAGTGTCGTTTTTATTTACATAAAACATGTACAGCCCTAGAATAATGCCTTTGCAAAAAGTATTATGTCCACTCTAAAATTAGGCAAATGAAATTATGTCCAATATTTTTAAGCAAAAAATTTTATGTCCAGCAATAAAATGTAAAAAAGCGATTTTTCTTAAATTTTCTGATTAAAATAGTATCATTAATAAGTTTTAAAATTAACTGAACATCCATTTTAAAATAAATTTTGTATTTTAATTTTATATTTAATTAAATAATACTGAAAAAAATGTCTTTTCTTATTAAATCTCTTTTGCATTTAAGCTCCAGATCTATAAAAAGATTAGTTCGATCTAGGTTACAAAAAAAAACTTTTTTATGTAGTCCCGATACATCACATAATCGATCCATCCCGATTCATCGAAAATACATAACTCAAAAAGTTTGAAACCTCATGATTTCCTTAAAAGTTGTTTTTCTAAATAAGGTAAAGCATTAATTTACATAGGGTAAAAGCCCCCTTTGTGGAACGGTATCTAATTATGAACATTTACATATTAATGAAGTTATTTCTGAAAGAAACGTCTGATAACAAATATTATTATTAATAGAATGATTGTTTTTCAATTTAAATTCACCTCGCATTTAAAGTTTCCTTACTTAATTAAAGAAATAAATATGTAAATGTCAAAACTGTTCCGGTATTAGATACCGTTCCACAAAGGGGGCTTTTACCCTATACGTGGAAACATTTTATTTCATTTTTATGATATGAAAATTTTGAAAAAAAGGTTTCTTAAAAATAAATGATGCAATAACTATTTTATTCTTATGCAATGTCCAGATTAAATGCTTAAAAACCAATAAAAAGTATTTTTTTCAAAGAAAGTTACTATAGTTAATGTTTATAGGTATTTTATAAAGTAAAATTAAAAAAAAAATTTTTTTCTTTAATAACGTCGCTCCTAAGTTTAATATAAATTACTATCCGAAAATTCAACAATTTTAATGCATTATATAACCAGAAACTGTTAGAAGAATCTGACTAATTTGTATTCGTCATGTTTTTATTCATACCACACTGTACGTCCTGTATAATATGTGTTCTATGTAAGACCTCCAACCATCATGTATCTACATTCAGTTATTCAACTGAAACATATGTTGTCACCGAAAGTTTTACTACATTTTACGCTACTCTGACGTAATGCATAAAAACATATCAACACTGACATTTAACGTTTTGCGATTTGGTGCGTCACACCGAAACACATGAAAATTCATCTCCAACCCGTGAATGTCTTGGAAAATGTGTTTCGTATTATAAAACCAAAATAGAATTATACAACATTACAATATATATGGTGGTATATGTAACTCTCAGTAGGTAGATGGAGTGCACGTCTTTTCGTTTTCGGTTAGATTTTCTCGGCAAAATATATGGTAATGTAATAGGGAAGTTATATTCATACTTCTCATTCTACAGTATGGAAAATCTACTGTCGAGTTTGGGAGAAAAGTTTGAGAGTTTATTCTTACATTAGGAAAGAACTATATGTAAAATAATGTATTCTATTGTAGTGCTTTGTGTACAAGGTCATGTTTACATACGGATTTTAAAGTTTGAATTTGGAAAAATGAAATGATACATTACTTACAAATCTCAGAAGTATCTCATAGGAAATGGTCAGAATCTCATTTGGTGTTGGCCATTTACGACATATTAGATGCCCGAATCATGCACCATAAATCGAAAATAAAAATATAAAGAGCTCATTGATTCCGAGAGCACCAGACCCCACGTTTCTAAAGGTTCCGGGCCATTAACTAATTTGTAAAATCCAAAACTTAAATGTGACTTTTGAAAGGCGATATTGGTTCATTTAATGAAATCAGAATTTGTCCTGGAGTTTTGCGTTCCAGAATCGCAATTTTGTAAACAGATGTATCACAACATTTATTTAAAAATATCTACAGTATAGAACCGATAATAGAAACATCAGTTTTTGAAATTTTTTGAGAGCATCATATTGGTCAACATCACTTTTGGATAGTTGCATCAAAAATGTCAAGTACATAAATATTAAATCCATGAGCAATAGACCATGACGCATGATTTTATCAAAAGAAACAAATAAATATACCGCTAATAGTAGTGACAAACAACAACAGACCTCAGAGCGTGGGAATATTGATTTTAATTATTGTACATAGAATGTTTATCTATATGTATTCTGTTCTGTGGCGGTATTTATCATACGTAAAATGTAAACAAAATTATTTTAAAGCAGATTAATAAAACGACAAATGAAAAAATATTTTCTGAGATAAATAATTTTTAATTCTTCACTTCTTTTTTTCTTTTATTAATATTTAAAAAAAAAAAAAAAAAAAAAAAAAACGTAATTTTAATTGAAAACATAATCTTACGATATTTGTGAATCGCCCTTGGTCAAAAAGCATCACTTTTGTCAAGCACCACTTATGGAGACTACTTTTTCTTGACAAAACTGGTGCTCTCCTGTAATTTATTTGAACTGTATCCAAATTCTATTACTATTATGATAACTATATCAATTAAACTATTACCATTGTATCTACAGAATGATCTTATTCAAAAGTTTCAATATTGCTTCGGACCTACTGTTAGTCAAAATTGATTTACCTTTACTAATTTAATCTATCAAATTTGTGTCTATAAAGCTAACCCCGCCAAATCATAACCCCGAGATCCCACTTAGGCAATATTTTTTTGCTATTGTTTTGCTATTTTTCCCAACGAAATGATTTTTTTGTCGCAGCCGTTACCGAGACATAATGGCGGTGCTGACTTAAGTCTGAAGTCAGCCCAACCACCCCTATATCTCCGGACCTGTTGCACTTATTCAAATGAGATTTACGGGATATTTTTTTGCTAATATTTAGCTTTTTGTGCCAACGAATTGATTTTTTTGCCGCAGCCGTTGCCGAGAAACAATGACGCTACTGACTTAAAACTGAAGCCGGTCAAGTAGGGAAGTCACAGAAGTCCTATACCAAGAGTAGTAAGATTACAGCGATTCTATACCCAAAGTAGTAAGGTAACAGCTATTCTGCATACAGTTCCATATACCATGTGTGGCGCTGTTATCGCTGAGGTGTAATATAAATCAGTTCAACTTCTTACACACCAAAGACACCTATAAATATTTTAAAATATGTAAATATTCAATATGAGTTTGTAAAAGGTGATGACATTTCTTAGTTTCATCGCTAACAAATGGCATTTATCTAAACCTACATCCCCCGTCACAAAAAAATAAAACCTAATTTAAAATTTTATTCTATCAAAATAAGACTAATTACTTGAAATTTTCTTTGGCAATTTAACTCATGTGTATCAAGTCCCATAAGAATATTGTAGTTTATTATAGAAGAAAAGTTAGGACAGATTTTTACAGCGAAAAGATGGTAGAAAACATTTCGTTGGTCATTTCATTGTAGGTAAATACGAAAAAAACGAAACGAAAATCGTATTGGTAAATTTAACTGATTTCAGAACCATAATAGCAATGTATTAAATAATAATATGAATTATACTAATTTATTTTATTCATTAAATTCTCTTACCGTATTACACTTGCGTTTTATATTTTTTTCTGAATAAATTTGTGTTTTGTGTAACTCAAAATTCTTTGCGACAGCGAAGCTGAAGCGTTTTTGTTAGTTGACAACTCTTCTCGTTAAATTTCTTGGCAACAAATTTTCGTTAGACAAACACAAATTTATTCGAAAAAATACAAACTTCTCATGTAATAATAAGTGATTAAATATTATAGATTGGTCTAACAAATGTTTTCTCAGTACTTTCATCATTGATCCAATTCTTTAACCAACATTTCTAAACAATATATCACCCGATACTTTTGAACGACTGATTACATTTGATTGCAATTTAATACATAATATGTGATGACATATTGTAACCGTATATGCAAGGTAAAAATACGTACAAAATATTTTCCATTATATTGAAAATAACTTTTCTTCATATTGTGACAAATCGTAAGTGCGCGCCAAGAATTTCAATAAATTCTAATAGAAAATTTCCCTCGTAGACGATTCTACATACGCAGCAGACACGTATATGTTTATTGAAAATTTATGTATTATTAAAATTATTAAATTATCATTAAGTAATAAATAATCACAAATATTAATAAATGATAATTGTTTTTAATAGTTTACTTGTTAAAATTATTAATTAGTTTGATTTTTGTAATTAGAAAATTTATTTTAACTCTATAATAGGTATGGTAAACGTAAACAGTATTGGCTTTTGTGAAAGTTTTATAGAATTTATTTCATATGAGTTTGTTAAGAGTTATTTGATGTAATTATTCATATTTCTTTTTATAAACTGAAAATAGTTTATTTCTATTGAATTTATTTACAATTTACTAAATAACTAAATATGTTACTTAAGTATTTAAATAATTCTTTCCGTAACTGGTTTCGACCATAACGTGAGTTAAAAGTTATATTTACGGAACAATTAAATTATTCGTAGTATTCATTTTAGCGTGTAAATTATTCCATATACATTTTTGCTGCTATTTACCGCCCAAAGCTAGCCAAAAAGTTTTAGTTGAAAGCTCTTTTTAAATGTTAATATTTCTGTTATTTTCAATTTTTTTTTTTTTTTTTTGAAACTTTAATTAAAAAATTAGAGGAGGAACACATTGAACATTTCTTAAAGTTTGATGAAGACTAATGAAGACTAAATGAATAAAATAAAGTAAAAAAATGTTTTTTAAGAAAAAGTTTTTATTTAAAAATGAGCTAAAAAAAATGAAATAACTACTGAGTGAAGTTTGAAGCAATATGCAACATAATTTATAAAAGTTTGAGACGTTATCATTAATTATTTCGGTTTTGGATATAAGTGTAGCTATTTTACTTTTCAGTACTTACCAAACTTGATTAAACGCCTCAAGCTTTTAGAAATTACGTTGCATATTGTTCAAACTTCACTCAGTAGTTATTTCAATTTAGCCCATTTTTGAATAGAATAAAAGCTTTTTCTTAAAAAACATTTTTTTTACTTTATTTTATTTTCTACTCTTTAGTCTGATTACAATTAATTTAAAAAAAAAATAAAGAAGTAATTTTTTACCTAAATTTTAATTGGTTAATTTACCCTAATCAGACATAACTATGGAAATAAAAAATTGCAATGTAAAATCAATGGACAATATTTGACAATTCGAAATGTCAAAAAGTTGCATAGGACTAAAAATCAACAATTTTTGGTTTGGGGCAATTTAGAGAAAAACTAACTATACAATATTGCATTGTTATCAAGGTTAGAAACGTATGCAAAATTTGAAACTTCGGGCTCAATTAGAACCTGTCTAAATTTTGATTCCAATATTTGATCTAAACCAACACACTAACATAGCAAGTTAAATAAAAGCTTTTAAAAAGGGTGAATGCTATCTGGTCTTTCGCGTGGTATTCAACATATACGGGAAAGAATCTTAAAATAGGAATCTTTTTGTTTATTAAGTGAAATCTCTATCTGTATTCTGTAGCATGTATCGGTAAAATTTTACGTCCAAATTTAAGGGTTTTGTAGTTTTGACTTTGCAACCCCAAAAATTAACAAATATGAAGTTATAGATTGTACGGAAAAATAATTAATTTTCGCGTCTTTTAGTACCCGAAATACAATAAAGAGCTTATAATAATACTTATTTACGGTAAGACTGTATTTGCACAGGTGACAGGTATATTAGTGTATTAGCTCATCGATCAGAGAGCCTTCTAAAAGCTTGACTTTTTTTTGTAAAATGCTTATTTGCAAAAGATTTTTACTAAATATCCCTAATCTCCTACTCACAGTGAAGTTGTATAGTAATAATTTCTTTAAAAAACATGGGATCGTTGCTTTGTCACTTTTCACAACAAAAATCGTATAAACAGGAGTCGACTTTCGGCCATTACGCCATCCTCAGGCGAAAAACATAACAGTTGTGTTTTTCACCTGAGGATGGCGTAATGGCCCGAAGTCGACTCGTGTTTATACGATTTTTGTTGTGAAAAGTGACAAAGCAACGATCCCATGTTTTTTAATATGGATTTTCACAAAGTAAACCTTTCCAATAATAATTTCTTTATTCGATGCATAAAGTAATCACGGCCAATGAAACGGCCGGCTTTACTCGTCAACTGTATTTTTGTGAAAATCGCTTTGAAAATTTTTTTAGCTCCATTATTTTCTCCGCTACTCTGAGAGTAACTCCAGCTTTAAAACAGTAACTGTTAATTTCTTTACTTTTATTACAATCGTCCCTCAAATGGTGTCAATTAACAAAACAAACTCTGGTGAATATTTTGGGAACGATTGATTTTCTCTGAGCTTCTATTATTTAAGATCAGACGGAATTAGGTTAAAACTATTACAAAATAGAAATTCTCAGTTACGTAAGAGTACCAAATTGCGAGAAAATATTCGAAGGTCAAAGTGAATTAGTTCTTCATAAATATAGCCTTACCGGAATCAAAATTTTTAACAATTTATGCTTAATATGTTATAATACGACTTGCTCAAAATATTCTTTATTTACTACCTCTTTTACTTCAACGCTGACTTACTCAATATAGTAACAATATGAATAAAATCATTCTTAAAAGTTCTTTTTATTCAACTATTATTGTATTTCATATGTGAACATCCATATACAAATCTACATACATACCCAAATGTGTAGTGTTGAATCGAGGACTATTTGCATATAAAATAGCAGCTGCGTTTCCCCAAAACTTTTCCAAACAAGCTTCAAACAATGAACATTATCTGTCACCATACTGTACGCTCCTTGAGTGAACCTTGTCGCCCACCTAGTTACTACCTCTCGTGCCCCTTTTGACACAGCCCCACGACTCTATGTGTCGATGAGCGAGATACAAATACATCTTGTGTCCCTTTAACCCGCATTTTCATACGAAATTATTCCTACATTTTGTATACATAGTACGTGTAATATATTCTTTGTTTTGCACCCTCACCTAATCAGAATTTATTTTTCCTGAAAGTTTAAGAAATATTTTTTGGTGTGTTAATTTTTTGGTGGCAACAATTTACACCGTAGACAAATTTTTAGGACCATTATTTTTGGTAGAGTTATAGGGAAATTAGGACCTTCGCACTATAGGGTGAATGCGGGAGAGATGCCGCACATTTTGAAAACACTTGAAAATTCTTAAAGTATACCTTTAATTGATTTGAAATTTGGTACACAATAAATGTAAACATTAATGGATCTATTATATTTACGTGGCATAATTTACAGTAAAAAAAAAATAGCATAATTAAGGTATAAGTCTATGTTTTTAACATGTAATATGATGCGACATCTATACCAACTTTAAATGCGACATCTCTCCTTTTTGTTGGTATAGATGCCGCACGTTGCTATAGCAAGCATAGTGCGGAACTCTAACCTAAAATTTTATACAGTACTTTTAAAATATACCTAAATTAATAACAAAACTCATTTTCATTAAAACAATGAAATGTACCTTCTTAAATTCTAATGAATTAAATGCTTGATAAAATATGTTAAAAAAACTTACTTTTCAATTATAAAAAGTTGAATAATTACTAAACTGATGGACTAATCATAAATGTTGCCATATACAGCTTAAATAAGGGTAACTTCAAAAATGTAAACTTTACCGCATCGATGCAGCATCATGACTTTTCTGATGCGTCTAATACTGCATGATGCGCTGCTGATGCTCTCTTGAAATTTGATGCACATTAGATATTTTTGAATGGGATATTGGCATCATGATGCATGTAGCATAATAGACACGATAGACACAATGTAGCCAATGTAGCATGATGTACTATAGATAATATAGCAATACGGTCCTTGTATAGGTATATTATCTTTGAATTTCAACTTGAACTTACTTGAAATTGAAAATATTGAAATTGTTTGAATAAAAAATATTACATACCTATTTTGAGTGCAAGATGTATTTAAATAGTTTAAACAATTTTAATGAAAGGTAAATACTTTAATCTTTTTCAACAGTTTCTTTTTCGGAATTATTCCTGTTGGTGTTAATACCTACATAATATGGCAAGTAGTTATAATTCTACATTATACACATCATACACATGACAAGCATCTTGGATTCGCAACACCAAATTTCTTGATGCATTGTTTTGACGCATCAAATGCAAAAATGAACTTTTGATTTTTCGTTGTGATGCGTCTGATGCGTTTTTGAACTGTTGACTCTGCCTCATGCAAGCAGTGATGCATTTCTGAGGTTAGCCTAAGTAACTTATTTTAAACATATAATCCATTAATAGCGCTATTTATCAATCACGAACGAACTATGGCTACTGCGGCATCTCTCCCGCACTTACCCTAAATATTTATAACACAAAAGACGTAAGATGTAAACAGCGGAAGCACTGTGATCACTTTTGAAAAATAAAAAAATTTTTCCCTGCAAAATAAAATTTTTTACGCACATTTTACGTTTTAGAGTTTTCTGAACAATTTTGGTTTTGTGTCTGTTCGTCCGCCCGTCTGTGTGTCGCCAGTTTGCGCCAAGTGGCATAACTTCTGAACTATTCGATTATTTTTAATGAAATGTTCAGAAATTATGCAGTTTGGTTCCTGCACGGTCCCCTATCAATTTAATCGAAATCGGAGTAACGGCAACTACGTCGCTACCATGTCACTCCATTAATATACTAAATTGCACCAAGTGGCATAACTTCTCAACTATTCAATTATTTTTTATGAAATTGGACTAAATTATGCGGTCTGGTTCCTAGATGGTCCCCTACAAATTTCATTGCATTCGGAATAATAGTATCCACGGCGCTACCATGAAATCCTATTAAATGTCAATATCTTAGTTACTGCTAGTCCCACTTCGCTCAAATGTTTAAGTATTTTGGGGGTTAGTTTCTAAAATATTTTTGCTATTATTCTATAATTACTTTAAGTATTTTGAGTTACAACAATTTTTATGAACTTTAAGGCGAAAATATAATTTCACGGTGTATATATTTGGCACCATATATATTTGACACTCCATTGGCAGCGCATTTTGATTTTTTTTCTATTACAAGCAAAGGGAAGTGGTCAAGTGCAAGTTGTACTTACACAAACAGTGTTACACAATCAGTGGTATTTATGAATTTGATGTAGTAGCATACGAAAGGGGATAAAATATTTTTCTTGACGCAAAATGTTTTCTTCCAAAAATAAACCCTAATTTTCGATTTTAAAACGATCGTATGTTTATCTTGGTATGTTTACGTTTACCAGAGAGAAAAATAATTATTTGGAATATTATTGTCAATTCCTTTGAATCTATTACTTCTGTAAAAAAGTTAACAAAATTTTACAAATATTAAATAATATTCATGTGCAGAGATTGTAATATGTATATCTTTCGCGTATAGATTTATAATTCAATTTTTAGAACACATTTTCTAAAGAGTTTATAAAAATATCCGTTTGACATTAATATAAGTATTAACTAAACGTTTTAGCAGCATTAGTCATCAAGCCTTCTTTTTATGTTCCAAGGATATTATGTGAGAAAATTCAATCCTAACACTTTTCCTTCGATCGACACCTTATTATACTTTTAATGTCCATAATATTTAATGTTCATGTACATGAAATCTGATATTTTTCAGATTTTTCTGGGCAACCCTTTTGATAATAAGGGTCAGGGAAAGAAATATTTTGCTGTATGATTATGTACCAGACCAAATTGTTGCAGATGATCGTTAACGTATTAAAAGAGAGATCTATCTGCGCTGTTATTTTGTAATTTCTGGATAGTTTCGAAAATCCTGGCTATCTGGCAATCCTAATCCCAACAACAAACTTAAATACCCATACCCTGTAAAATTAAATAAGATTTCCTCACTGTCTCAATAGCAATCTAAATCAAATTACATCGGCGTCTTAAGAAAAAAATTAAATATTTATTTATTTTCCGCAAGGCAAAAAAGAAACACGCTGCTGACAAAAAAAAGAGAAACTTGTGGTTAAAAATGTCAACTCTATCCCCCTTCTTAACCTTTATCGCGCCCTCATGTATCACCCTCATTTTGGTAGATACGGCTAACACACTAGATGAATAGGTGCTGCAATGGTCGGAAGGTTTTGTATAATGAAGTTTTAATCGCTAGAAGAAAAGAACGGAAAAAATGTTTTATTTTACCGCGACGCGACACCGCACCGCCACCAGAGCGGCACGACACAAGTGACATAAATAATACCTGCAATACCGTCCAAGCAAGCGAGCGAACGAGCTAGTGCTCTTCGTTGATTTTAAAACACTGATTAGATGAGAAACAGCAGTGGGTGAACGTTTAATTTTAAAACGTATACAACTGAACGTGTATATCTTTCACGATATCTTTTTTCATTTTAATTTTTCCCCGACTTTTCTTTTTGTAATTATGAAATTAATACAGATATTTATATTTTTTCCCCGTTTCAAACATGAGCGTAGGAAATGTGTCAGTTTAAGGGGCTAGTTATTGTTAATCAGTTTGATCAGAGATACTTGGCAATTTTTTAAACAGAATTCTTGAAATAAAGTAACTTGGTTTGTAGCAAGTTTGCGCAGACTTAAAGTTCTCATTTACCACCTTTCCGATTACCATAGATTGTCGGTAATATTTACTACGGCCAGGGCTGGATTTACCCTAGATAAGTGCCGTCCTGTGCACCGTGAAAAATGCCACCCCTGCCTTTCCCTAAAAGAATGATTTCTTAATAACTTTTTTTTTAATAAATTTCCTACAAAAAATAAGTAGATAACAAGCAAACAAAGTAAAATTCCATATTTTGCCGCCCGGATCGCTAGCCCCGCGTGATCCTAGTGTAAATCCAGCCTTGACTACGACCATGGTTGTACATTTACCTAACAGATAACAGAAAAAAATAGAAAGATGCCGAAGGCGTTATGAAGAGTAAGAAACTGTTTCGTGCGAATAAACATGATTAACACTATTAATAGAAGCAGTAAGCTACCAAGAAGAAATTAAAAATCTCTCGTTTCTTTTTTAATTTACTTTTAATGATTCAGATTTTTTTATTGTTATTTTTTCTCATATATTATTGTCACGTTTAGAAATATACAAAAAAAAAACGATTCTAATATTACACTATTTCTTATGAAGTGTAAAAAATTTTCCCAGGAGCTTTCACTAAATAAAATTGCTTAATTCCACATCTTTCAGATTAATCAAAATAAAATCAGCGATATCAAAATTTACAACTGGAACCAAATTTCGAATCTTTATAACTTAAATTCAGTTTTTCTTTTAGGTCTTTCAGTTAGCACACTTAATGACGTGATTAAGCTATTTTTTTTTAAATTTGTTCTTAAGGAGTCTCCACTTTCTCGCCGAGGTTGGACGAGGATCCTCGTCGAGTTCCTCGCTGAGGTTGGCTCAGCCATATGGATAGCATTAAAACACCAACCGCGAGACACAACGAAATGACCCTCTACATTCTCGTTTCGTCCAACCTTGGCGAGAATGTGGAGACTCCTTATTAAGAATAATTTTCTTCAGACCACTCACGTGGCACTTTATTGTTTTAAAGCTGAACTTTTCAAAGTTAAAATGCCAAAATTATTCCCAAATTGAGTTCACTAACTCTAAAATTCAAACACTAACTGGCATTAACGTAAGACTAACGACTATAACATTTATATCGCTAGTGCTCAATTGGAAACGAGGCAACTTCACGGACATAACAAACGCATGTTTCCGTTCGGAAAGTTACCAAATCTTATCATAATTTTTATTACAACTTTCACCGACATAAATAAGTTTATTTGAAATGACGTAGAAATTGCATTGAATTTACCAAAGTAGTAAAGATAAAAAAAATGCGCATTATAGTAAGAAAAACTAGAGGGAATATTGCCTGGGACATCCTATAATCTTTTTACAAATGAAAAATATTGTTGTAAAGTTTACATCGTTAGTGTTTTTCTAACTGAACTGATTAAGTAATAACAACTGAAAGAGGAAATTGGAAACATGATTTTTAATTTTTAACAAAATTTACGAAAATTTTTTTTAAAGCATTTCAGCTACGACGGTAATATTCTATCGCTCCAATTTCTATTACCATTTTTTTTTAAATTTACGCCATATCATTGAAAAAATTTATTTGTTAATATTTTAAAAATATTTTTTGTAAACAAAATTACCTCTTACACTTTTCTATTCTCCCGTTCATATTGTATACAATATAAAATAAATAGCTGTATGCATCAGCAGGAAGGAAATTCAAGTGACGGCTTTTCGAAACAGTCAAAACTTTTCACAAGTTGATTGATTACATTGAACAGTATTGACAGCAGTGGAATAGGTACAGTACACCTTCTCCTACACGGCCTCACTATGGCTGCAACTCACTCTAGTTTCTTATCGACACCGTTCTATTATGTCAGAATATTACCCCATATAGCTTGGCAATATAGTATACATACCTAACCCAACATAAATAATTATAAATTTTTTGAGATTAATAAACCGACAACTGCATACAAAAATCAGATTAGATACTGAATAAATTTCTTATAGGTTAGATAAAAACACCCAAAGTTAACACCAAAATGTTGATAATAATAATGGGATAAAAAAAAATTATGAAAAAAATATAAATAAGCAATTAAAAATTATATGTCCCTACCATGCTGCTCGTCCATACGTTTAAAAAAACCATCACACGAATAGTGTGTTACCCATGTTACTGGCCAATACCCGTTAACGGTACCATTACACACATTTGATCACCGATCGCGATCGATCTCTGCTATTGTTCTGGCTATGGTACATAATAATATGTTGTTTGGAAAAATACTTAGATAAAAATATGTTTCAAATAGGTATTGATAGGTATTTTACCTTATACTATATTCAAAGCATAGATTTCATAACTACCGTGCCCTCTGTCGCCGGCAGATGACGTGGACACCGCTACCCCTACTAAACGTATTGGTGTAATATGGTGATGTATGTACTGAACACCTTGCATATATATAATATATACTGTCATAGCCGACCTAAGTGACCAACAACCAACAATTAAAAATATATTTATTTATTTTAATGCAACACTTAAATGCGACACACTTCATATTTTTTTTTGTTTAAATTTCAGGAGTTGCTTAAAAAAACAATGACACTAAGAACGATGTGAACGATGTGACGAACATTAACAGACTAAATCACAAGCGGTGTAAATTGTAAGTCATTACGCCTTACGAACAATAGACTTTTATATATACAGTGAATCTATAGTGATCTGTGTGACTCAAAGGTAGTCTTAGGTAATCTTTTACTCGTAGAGATTTTTAAAAAAAATCTTTTTACACACACTTATGTAATTGTTGAACTGAATTGACTACTCTTTAACTTCCTGTACGTACTTCCTGTCTCATCCGGTCTGCTTTGTTAAATGATCATCTTTTTTAACCCTTTTATTTTTTATATCAATAAATTCATCCCTCTGGTTCAAACAAATTAAACATTTGACAACGAAAAAAAATCTTATTTTCAAAATTAACTTTTCCTGCGTATCGTGGGTACGTTTCTTCTGATTTTTCTTCCGCACTCACGGAGATTGCACTCCCTAAGTTGCTTTATCGCTTTCACTTGTGTGGATTCATTATTTTACTATACCCCCGTCCTTTCCTCCCACCTCTGTACATCGATGGGTTTGATCGTGTAAAGGTAAATGAATATCAATCAGAATTTACGGAAGCGGGAATTTAAATATTAAATGAATTTATCTTTGTTTGTTCAATTTTTATTCGATATTTTATATTCATTTCAACTTGTTTGCCGGTGATATTAGGTATGTAAATTTTATTTTTTTTGTAGAAGAAATCACAAGAGGATGAAAATCACAGACGCATTAAATTCTAAACGTGATTTATACCACTGACTGGTCACATCAGGCCAAAACTCAAGGGACGAAACGTTTCTTCGTTACAGCAAGCTTTCATTATAAATTATGGCTAGATAAATAAACAAATTAAGGGGGGCCACTAGTGTGACGTTTTCAAAAAATTGGAATTTTCGATAGTCTATACCTTTAAAAATAACATACTAAAATTTCAGGTGCATATCTCAAATAGTTTTTGAGCTACAGCCATCCGAAGAATGGATTCTGATTTTCATTGTTAACTTTGAGGTATTGAGAAATGTATGAAGGTTGATAGTTCAGGAGTTTCTGGACGTCGCTGCCAGTCACATGTTGTGGAGCAGCTAGACACTGGCACATTTAAACGACTCATCTAGTTTTACTATGACCCTTATAGTCAGTACATCTTAAATAAATTTAGTAAAAATTCTCAGTGATTAAAACTAAAAGGTAAAATTACGAAAATCTACATTTTCCACATTTGCTGTAGTTATAACTCGAAAACAAACCATTCGATCGATCTGATTCTTATTGCAGCTTCTTTTATATATATTTCTTCGTACCATGAACCTCCAGTTTTCCGATCAAATAAAAAATGTAATTTTCGCAAGCCAAAAACCATCAAATTTTCCAGCAAAATTTGAAATTTTTTTAAAAACTCCGCCATTTTGTTAACTTTCAATTTTTGTTTTCGATTGAGATTCACGGTACGGACCATACCTACTACTTTAATAGGCTTTTTGGTTTTTTTTGATTTCAGGCAGTGTAAAAGCCGCTATCACTGCAGCAGTGGGGGAACTTTTTTTGCAGCCTTAGGAGATCACGAATAACTAACTGAATTTTCAATTTTTGGGTCCAGAAATTCTATCATGAATTTATATCAAAGAATATATCCTTAAAATATTAAAACATTCCATACAGTAGTTTTCTTTAAAAAAATTCCCAAAAATCACCTTTTTTCAGGCGGTCACACTAGTGGTCCCACTTAATGTAAAATATGCAAATTTCAACGCTTGAAAATAGTCCGATTCTTGAAAGTTTAGATGCGTTTGTAAATACTTTTCTACTTTTTAGAGTTCCGTAAGTAAAAACTCCCAAAAAATAGAATGCTCAAAGTAAGACTGGGATGTCCATTCGTCCGTAATCCACGGTCAACTACTACTGCTATCAAATTTGGCGTACTTTTAGAAGTTGTCTCATGAGCAACTTCTAAAAGGAAGTTGGACAGCTGGGGCAGTTGCCCGGATTCAAAAAAGGGGCGACAAATTAAAGTGTTTTTTTTGCTCGTCAACTGTTTTTTAGGAAAAATTTTTTAATTTTCGCTAAGCCCGGCGTCCCGTCATTTTCCTCGTCGGCACTGGTTGTATCTTAGCCTCACTTACTCACTCTTGTATTTTTAAAAATGTCTACATATATTTCTTTTTTTACCAAAGAAAGAGTGTTTTCGATTTTTTTGTTGTACAAGAAAATATAATTTATTCCAACTTTTGTCATATTATTATATTTTATTTTGAGATACTGTAACAAATTTTTCATGAAAAAGAAATGAAAATTAGGCAATTGGCAGCTAGTTGTTGACAATCGTTAATTTTTCGCCGTAGATAAAGTAACTGGTAAGATCCTTATCTAAAATCAAAAGAAATTTTTTTTCTATTGGAGATATTTATGATTTGCACTTGAATTTGTTTTTTTTGTTTTTTGTATGTATGTAATAAAATTTTATATTATTTTCGTTTTTTAAATGTTTATACTTTGTTCAATTTTCTTTTTAAAAGTAGTATATTCGTAACCCTGAAACCTATCTTCGATCTTTACATGGTTTGCTATAGAAAATCATAATTTACTTTGCGTCATTTCAATTTGCGTCGTGTTTCTTTGGTACGTAACCACGACGCAAATTGAGGTATTGGTGTAGTACTACACCGATTTTTTGAATTGTCCTTAATAAACCTTCAACTTTGTAGAAGCACAAAATATCAATTGTTCAATTTTCTGCTACATAAAGCTACCAACAAGGCCTCCACTTTTACCGAACATCCTTTCTGAAACGTTCTACACATTATTTTGTTTTATGTATTACGCAGAAATAATATATTTTAGTTATAAATGGAATTATGCAAGTCATATTCGAGAGCGATCTCATTTCAACGTTTACATATAACATCAATCAGTTTTGAAAGACAGCGTTCAAATAATGCGCTTCAAGCAAGCAACACAGCTGCCATGACTGAGAACATCATTGGTAACGCTTGGCAATTTACCGCTTTTTATTTTTTATTTTTTTAAATACAATTTTTTCTTCTTTCTACACTGTCATATTTTACGATTTGTGAATATTGTTTTTAAAAAATGCGTTTTAGATATTTGCGTATCTGTATACATACATACATATGTTTGGTAATGTTAGCTACTTATAAAATAATAAATTTACCTTACCGTATTACACATGGGACTCGTGTTACGCCACGAGTTATGTAATGTATATTATTTAACTTGAATACATTAGGGGATTTAGGAATATATGAGCGGGTACCTAAGGGTGTTTGTTCAGAAACGTCAAAATGCAAATTGAATTTTAAAAAAAAAAAAAAGAAAAAAGAAAATACAAATAAATATTGGATAATATTTTTTTTTCAAATCTAAAAGTATATCCTTTTTAGGGTTCCTAGGAATAATTTCAGAATTCTAGTAATTTTAGGATGTCCCTGTGTCCTACATTCTTGGACCAGAAATGAAGACGAAATTTTGCATGACATAGATGTGAAATAGGAAAAATATTTTTCTTAATTTCTGGAGGTACCTACTGTAGTCCTTGTACTAAAAAGTGGGGACGAAATTTCTTTAAGGTGCCACATCGTGTGGGACAGTCGGAAAGACTCCATAAAATGAATTTGTGGTTCTTTTTACCATTTTTCAAAGTGGCCAATAGCTTGTCCTCTTTCCTGTAAAATTACAGATACTACCATTTTCTAAAAGCACTTAACACAAAATTAATTGTAAATAATTTTTCTTTGTGAAAATCCATAATGAATATGGCGAAAAAATTATTCCAGCTATATTGTGTCGATACCTTTCACAGATTTAGGCAAATAGATTTTCCAAAATTCAAATTAATTTAGAGTTGAGAAAATGGTTTCCAGTAAATGAAGTTGTGCATCAAGATATGTTTTAGTAGTAAAAAATATCTTTCAAAAATTCGAATCCAAATTTTTGTGGGAAATACTGGGAAATGTACAAAATTTTTGTTTTTCGTCTTTTCGAAAGATCTTTTAAAATCATGTTGAGGTTCTTCTAGCAACTTTTTATTTTTAAGCCCTGTTTATATAGTACCGATGCATTTCGAAGTTTATATAGGTTTTCTTTCTACTATAACAATTATAGCCAAATAAATCTGTGAGATCTGTCAGTAATAAATATACTAAGTACCCTGCCTTTTACTTCGAAAAACTGTGGAAATATTAAATCATTAAAGATCCTTGGGTAGGTACCCTTATTCAAAGCGCGTCCAACACACACTTTACGAATTTTTGTAGTTGTCTCTCTCTCTCTCTCTACTATGCTGGTGCCGTTTGACGAATATATTTAAATGTTTTGGTCGTAGCCAAGTAGTTTACATTTTTTATCAAGTTTTTCTTCGCAAAAAAATCTACAGTATAAAAAAGGCAAGCAACAGTAAAAAATCATAGAACTAAAAAGTTTAAAAATTAAATACACAGTAAAAAAGAACGATCGTTGATGCAATAGTGGTGGACGAACGAACGTTTTGTGCGACAGAAGCTTAATTAGGAAACGTTTTCAGTGCCTACAAGGCATTGAAATTATATATGTAGGGAAGTTATCCGCCTCTTCCTATTCTTCCCCATAACTCATTCCCGTTGTCCTGTTCCTTACTCCTTCCTTTTTCACAATCACAGTAAAATCAGTGCATGGGAATTAGTTGGTATATATATATATATATATATATATATATATATATATATATATATATATATATATATATATATATATTTATATATATATATATATATATATATATATATATATATATATATACAGTGCAGCACACTGAATGTATCAAAGCTATTTAATTTTGTCTTAGATTTAAATGATTTTGACTAAACGTGAACGAAAAAAAGGATTCCACTGAACGTTATACAATGATTTCGTAAATTGCATATACTTACTTTGTGACTAAGAATGTGTACTTTATCCAACTCCGAAAGTTCCTGTTACTTAATAATATTCCCACCTATCCGCAGGTTCAGCTCCCAAATTATTATAAAAAAGGTTTAAAACTGCGGCAGAAAATTCCCTTTCCAATAATTACTACAATTTTTGAGACGAATAACCATTTAGCGAATTTTCAAATCGAAAATTCAACTATTACGACCACTGTCATGACGCGACTTGAGCCCGAAACTACGATAGAACATTGTTTTAAGGCCCATACAAATCGAAAACTACATTCATTATGACAAAATTTGGTGAAAACATTGGAAAAAAGTCCAATTGTCCATTGTGAAAAAAATCCAAAAATCTTGAATTAGTTCTTCAATCAGACCCGTCCGATGCCCGGAACATAGTTTTTTAGGCAGTTTACTAAAATTTTCCCAAATTCAAAAGTTTTTATAACGTTCTTTTACACCATTGGAAAGAGGAGAAAAAGTCACACATAAAAGTGTTGTTGAACCGTTATTCTGTGTAAACTGGTTTTCGAGAAAAACAAATTTTGGTAAACGGGAATTTGCTATTTTATGCAGAATGCTGTTACAGGGGTATCTCGAAATTGCAAGCAATGCAAACAGTAACTTGCCTTACGGTAGTTGGTCGATAAAACGATTTTTTCAAAGGCTTCTAACGAAACTTCTCTAGACATTTATTTAATTCAATACCAATAATATAAGCTTTTACCGAAAAAAATATAGACCATCTTAATTTTTAGAAAAACGGTTTTAAAGTTTTGTAATTTTAACACGGGCTCTTATGGGAAAACTTTATTTATTTATTTATTTATTTTTTTTATAAAATGGAAACGTGTCAAAGGAGTTTGGTAAAACTTTAATATGTTATAAAATACAAAGTTACAAACCATATTTAATAACAAATAAAAATTATTGACCACGCCGTTTTTGAAATACCTATAATTTATAAACATCATTTTACAACGTTTTTACAACGCTTTTTCAACAATACTCTTATATTGCTGCAACATAAGCGCGCGGAAATTAAGAAAGACAAGTGGTATACAAATATAATAACTGAAGAATATTAATACATTACTTAATTTTTGACCAAAGGAGTTTCTTTCGCTGAGATAAACTTTTATACCTGACTATCTCAGAGCAACTACGTTAACTGAACGTGGTGTCAAATTTTTCATAGACACTTCATTTCCTTTATACTCAAAAAGTTTACGAGTAAAATTGCTAGCGCATTCACACTGTCATTTTTGCTAATCACAAAAAAATTTAAATACAACAAAATCAACCTAAAAGACACTTTTATGAAACTAAACAATCTACATAAGAATAAAATCAACATAAAAACTAACAATGTGAAAAATTCAACCTATTCTACGACCTACTAATGGAACATTCAATGTGTTAAAATGAAATAAAACATGTGGAAATATGCAATAGGGGAAAGGTTATGTTTCAAGTATAATTTTTGTATTCATGTAGTTTTTTTTTTTTAAAAAAGAAAATACAACGAATGAAGCCAACCTATACTCACACAATGAGGTGTAAACATTTAGGTAATGCCCTGCAACCTCTACTTTTTTCGCTGCGTCTTCGTTCATCATCTTGTCGAGTTGTTGTTGAACGTAATTAGTTATGCAAGTGTCACTCTTGTTAATGTTAAGAGTTTTCATTTTAATTTACTTTTATTATACCCAGCTACTATGAAGAGGTCTGACGTCGATGTTGGTTTGGTTTAAACTTGTAATGTTTACCTCTGTTTACATTTGTTTGCTTATGTAGGTATGAAGAGGTTTGTTTTAATTAAATATTTAAAAAAATGCATGGTACAAATGAAAAATTAAGTAGGGTACGCGTAAAGAAGTGTAGGTTAACCATTATTGCTTCTAACAAGTAAAGGACAAGAAGTCGAAAATTCAAAAAAATCCGAAACTTTGCCAGCATAAAGAGTGTGGCTACTTAATAACATAAAAAATATTAGTTGCTACTAAAAAACGTTTTTAAGGGATGAAACATCCCCTCAAAGTTGGAACTCAAAAATTTAAAAATGATGAAATTTTGTTTATAGGTACCTTAAAAAGTTCTAGTAACAAATATAACATTATTTTTTGCATTTACACATTTTTAAGGGTTGAAACCACCCCTGAACTGTGTACTCAAAAATTTAAAAATTGATGATATTTTCTTTATAATATATACGATATATACTATACTATACAGAGCTCTAATAATAAATATAGCATTATTTTTTGCATCTACAAATTTCAAAATTTATAAATTTTTAAGTACACATATGAAGGGGTAGTTTCAACCCCAAAAAATTTATAGATGCAAAAAATAATGTTTATTACTAGAGCTCTGTATAGTAGGGGAGAGGTGTGTCAGTAGTAACAGAGGGTCAATTTTAACTTCAAAATTTGCGAGATATCTATCAATCCTATTGAAGAGTATTACATATCATAAAGTGGCTTCTAAAGTTGTGCTTTACTGACAAAACTTTCAGTCAATATCATCCGGCGGTTTTCTCTCAGCAATATCAAATGTGTTTATATAAGCTAATCGTAAATTTTGAGTGAGTTAACAATTTTTTGATTTTTGAAGTAAATACCCCATCAATTGGGAGAAAAGTGATTTTATTGGAAACATAATCAATCAAATAATATTATCAGATAGGTAACTTAGCTTTTTTAATCCTAATTAATATTTTATGAATATTTATATAAAATGAAACAGCGGTGGAACAATTGTAACAAATTCAGTAGTGTCGATTGTAACACGTACAACTAAAAAAAAATTTTAGTTGAACAAAATTAAACTTTATATTTTAGGTATGAAACGGAATAATAAAGGAGAAACAAAAATCTTCCATTAATGGGATTAAAAAAATGCTTATAAAATGTAAAACGAAAACCTAGGATAGAAACTATATTCAATGACGTATATATGAATTCCGTAAAAGAGTAATAGAAACAGAAAAAATTCAGAGTTGTTGCCTGATACTATGCTATTTGTCACCTTCCTTACTCAATATGTAAGGAAGAATTTTTAAAACTGGATTAATTATAATAACTAACGTGTAAATTCAACTAAATAATAAGTGTTACAATTGAACCTAAGCCCTGTAACAATTGATCCTCTGTTGGTGACGATTGTAACATTACACTTTGGTCCACATAAATGCAGTTATTTTAATTATCAATCAACATAGAGTATTTTTGTGCAGCTCATTCAAAACCTGAAAAATGCCCGTATCTTGTACCAAAAATTTAATTCTCTGTGACTACTAAGTACAAAGTTACTAGCCTGTATATTTTTTTTGTTACTACTGACACACCTCTCCCCTATATATATACAAAATATCATCAATTTATAAATTTCTAAGTACACATATGAAGGGGTGGTTTCAACCCCTAAAAATTTGTAGATGCAAAAAATAATGCTATATTTATTATTAGAGTTCTGTATAGTATATATAAACAAAATATCATCAATTTTTAAATATTTAAGTACCCAGTTGAGAGGTTGTTTCAACCCTTAAAAATGTGTAAATGCAAAAAGTAATGTTATATTTGTTACTAGAACTTTTTAAGGTACCTATAAACAAAATTTCATCGATTTTTAAAATTTTGAGTTCCAACTTTGAGGGGATGTTTCACTCCTTAAAAACGTTTTTTAGCAGCAACTGATATTTTTTATGTTATTAGGTAGCCACCCTCTATATACTGACAAAGTTTCAGATTTTTTTGAATTTTCGAGTTCTTGCCCTTTCCTTGTAAGTTGAATTGAAAGACTTGTAATTTATTATTTTTCAACAATCTTTACATAGACCTCAATAGCCAGAACGGCTTATGTCGCCATTTAGAAAATTTTGTAAAAATATTCACACGAATAAACCAAAACTTCTATAAAATGCCTGTACCTCCCCCCCCCCCCCGAAAACTGCCAAAAAAAAACGAGAAAGCCACTCGTATTTGTCCAAGCGTTACTTTTTATTCCCCAACCATTTTCAAATTTGTTTACACTCTCAAATAGAATTACCCCTGTTATGGAAATTTCCTCTCTGTATAGGCAAATGATAATCCCCTTATAGTGTATAGATTTAGTATACCGATGTATAATGGCGGCCTCAAGAGACGACGAATTGCTACTTTGTATTCCATGTAATAACCGTGGTTAATAAGAAAATAACTTTTTTTAAAAAAGAAAAACTGTAAATGTTTAATAATTAAAAGTGTTTACTGAATAATAGACAGCACATTATATTCCTCATAACACACTCCGCTAGGTGCTTCAGTGAAATATCTAAAAACTAGGTTTATGCCCTGTCTATTCAACTGTAATATAGTAGTGTTCCTTGGTTCAATTTTTACCCAAAGTTATTCTGCAGTTCGGATTTACAAATCTGAAAGTGAGTTGGCTTGTTTATCTCGTTTTCATGCCTCAACAATTTAATCAACGATCTGAAACTTTGTCCAGTGATGGCTGAGAGAACAGAAGAGGATGTAGCCGGAAAAATATCTAATTCTCTCTGGGGGGAGGGATTATTTGACTCTGAGCGACAGAAGAACATAAGCTACTTTTTACCACGAAAAACATCTCATTTCCGATCGAAAATGTATTTGAAATTAAACTATAAAATTAAAACTTCGTATATTGTTAAAAGAGGGGACCAAAAATGGAATGTTCCTGAAAAAATATATTTAAAATTTCGTTTAATGTTATAATTTCAAAGACTATGCGGGCAAACCCTCAGATAAAAACTAGTTGACAATATTCTTCATTTTTCTAATTTTGTTTGTTAATTACTAAAAATATTTTCATTTAGTTTTCATCTATTTTGATATTCATCATAATTAGTCGTAAAAATATACGAGAAAAGCAAAAAAAAATTAATATTCAATTTTCTAAATGTATCATTTTTTCAACTATGTACACAAGCATGTACTTGAAGCTCCGTGTCGTCCAGCATTCATTTCGCTTCAATTAATTAACAAATTAAATCGTCTCTCCTTCTCTCACCCACTTGACGGCAACAAAGAACACAAAATTTCATTCATAATATCAAATTCAAACGAATTCAAGAGTTAAAAATAAGAAACAACTAAAGCGTATTAGCTATACGACAAATGCCGCGAATGAATGACGAAAAGGGGGACACAGGAGGGAAAAAAACGCGATGAGCCATCCACAGTAATCCAGTGACGTATAATATTCAACCAGTATAATGAAGCAAGCGGGTGATGCGGGGGTACATGGTTGCATACACGAACGAAGTAGTCGAAAGTCATTCTAAGTAATTACCATAATGGTGTTAATTAAAACACAGATGTTTATGTTGGGTCATCAACATATTTTAATAAAGAAATATGACGAGATTTTGTTCTGGAATTAATTTATATATCAGAAAAATAAATTTATTTATTTTTCTTGTAAAGAAAAAAATAACAAAACCTAGCAAATTCTTTTTATTAAATGGATAAAGACACTTTACGTACTCTGATTGTATTGAAATTTGTTTGAAAATTTATGACCTAATCGTCAAATAACCTCAAAATTTGAGCGAAATTAGATCACTAGTATAAGCAAGATACTGACATTTAGTGGAATTTCACAATAGTGCCGCAGCTTCCATTACTTCACTTTACTTTGCAAAATACCACTTTTATTGACTCTTATAACATGTTTCGGTCAATATGACCATTCTTAAACGTTTGATTTCATTTTCATTCATGTTGACCGAAACATGTCATAAGAGTTTTTATATTCAATAAAAGTGGTATTTTGCAAAGTAAATTGTTTTTATTTACTAATATTAAATATGGAATACCATAAAGTAACGCTCAAAGCTATTAAATTTACCGTTACTTCGACTGCGATGAAGAGGACCATTTAGAAACCAAACCGCAGAATTTCTAAAAAAAAAAAACGTCAAAAATGATCGAATAGTTCCGAAGTTATGCCACTTGGTGGAATCCTCAGACAGGTATAAGAACAAACAAACTGACCGACAAACAGGCACAAAACAAAAATGGTTAAAAAAGCTCTAAAATTTTCATTTTGGAAAGAAAAAATTTTTTTATTTCAAACGTGGTCCAATTGTTAATGAGTTTACAATGTCAGAAATATCTTTGCAAGATGATACTCTAAATATTTGAGCCTTTTTATCAAAGAATCTCCCTTGTGCCTCTAACCAAATTACTTTCTTAAAATATTCGATTCTGGTTACAATACAAGCAGGAAAGTTAGAAAGTGTCTTGCTTTCTGGTATGATTGAGCTTCAAGACCAAGAACAAGATCCTAATAATCCTGGTGTCGATTTTGTTTTTGCACTAATAATAAGAAATTTGATTTTGATCAGGATCTTATAAAATACAATATTGACTTTCGTCTTAACCTTGAATTATTCAAAAATACTATAAGATCAAGACTGATCTTGCTCACACTTTGATTTCCAGACTGAGTTGTAATGAAGATTTTTAAGAAATTTGCAGATTCGAGTAAATAATTAATTATAGGCGAGAGTTGGCAAAGCAAACAACATGTGTTGAAGATTTTTCAAAAATTTTTATTAAGAAAATGTAATGAATCTCTATAGGGTTTCTTATAGGTATATTATATTACCAAGAGTTATACTTTTGCCTTGGTCCTCTTCACTTGAGTGTTGAAATTGGTTTTGCAACCATACTTATAGTTTTGTCGTCTCATCACTAATCTGTAGTGATTTAAAATCCTAAGAATAGTAACAGCGCTGTACACATTCAAGAGTTTGGCTTCTCAGTCATGTTCGTAAAAGATATAAAAATATTTGAAAATTCATATTTTTTAACTTCCCATAGGAAGTTATTGTAATGGGTCCGATTTTACGAATCGCTAATTTTGACATATCTCCACGTTTCAAGGTTACTAGAATCCGAATCCATCGTTTGTAGCGTGATGTCTGTGTGTGCGTTCGTTAGTTCGTTCGTTTGTTCGTTCGTTCGTGAAATTTTTTTCGTCTCGCATATCTCGAGGACAAATGATGATATCAACTTCGGACTAATTTCGTTAGATGCGTAATCAAAAAATGACGACCGGATCAAGTTTTCAGCAAATTCGGATTAGCGGTTCGTTTTTTGTGGTAAAAAAACCGAATTCACTTTATTAACATAACATAGATTATATGGATTTTTTGCCATAACATTATATATAAGGGCCTAAGAACCTTCCTTGATGTTAAAAATGCTAGTATTTTATTACAAAATTAAAAAAAAACTTGAAAAAATTAGTTTTTTACCAACATATATTTTGTCTCGCATATCTTGAGAACAAATGATCTTATCGTTTGTTTGTTGAGGGTGGAGCCCCCACCCTTAGGTACAGAAGGTGAAGCCCCCGTTATGGTGCAAGGGGCAAAACCTCTATCGGGGGCCCATGGGAGGAGTCGCCTGAAATGAAAAAAGAATTATTTGTGTACAGTAGTCTTTAGTCTTTAAGGACACCCAATGGGAAGTTGACAGTGTGGGTAGACCTGTCCCCCAAATTTTTTATTATTAGTTTACTACACCTAGCCTGTTAAGCTGTTTTGTATTTATTAATTTTATTTGCAAATAATTTTCTATGGGACAACTTCTAGCATACAATACCCATACAATTTAACTCTTTCATAAATTTCAATTCAAATTCAAAATTAAGATTTTTCACTTTTCAAAATATTTTTAATTATTAATAACATACAAAAAACAATAAAAATATAATTACTCGGATGTCATCGTGACAAAATAAAATCTTATTAATAAATGAAAATCTTAAAAATGAAAGTGAAAACAAAATTAATGTCTTATTTATAACCGCAGATGTTAATATAATAAAATTTAAATATTTTCCATCTAAAAAATTTCAATTTCATCACGTATATTTGTCTTTTTTCTCTGTGTAACACATTGCTAAGTGCGGAATAGAGTGCGAATATCATTCGATATATAAACGAAAATATATTTTATATTTTAACAACAAAAATTATTAAGTAAATTACTTGAAAAACCCTTTTTTTCGAGGTATAAAAATACCCCAACGAACAGAATGTACACGGTAGTAACATAATGCACAGTTGGTGTTTTTTGCTTCTATTATGTTGGTAGGCCTATAAAGAAAATAAGTTGAGTAAGAGAGTGGTTTTGGTTGTCGGTAATACAGTTTCTCCGGTAGCTTTTCACTACAGAGCGGAGTCAGTATTAGTGATTATTATTATTATTTATAAAAGGCAGCAGGCATCAGTTGGCTCTTTATTAGTTAATAGCAAAGGTGTTTTTGAATACAGTGTAATTGTGTTGTCAAAGAAGTCTTGTCTTTCTTCTACGTCGTTATTGAATTTTTGTTGTTGTATGATGTATGGTATTTATTTGGATCGCCAGAAACGCATAAATCTCTCGAGTTATCGTTAATTACCTGCTTCTAAAATTCACGGAAATTGAAAGAACGATACCGGAAACTTGATTCATTTTGTATATTATTCAAATTTTATTTTCTTCTAGATTTAACATTATGAAAGTATTTTTATTTCTGTATTATCGATATGCTTGTGAACATTACGAAATACAACAAACTTTTTTTTTGTATTTTAGCATACGTTAATATTCAACTAAACCAAAACTTGGACCCATGATTTATACCGGTATATATGACCAAATAATTGTTTTAATTACTTAGAAATCATATACTGATTGAAAAATTATCAAACTGGATCGGTTGCGACTCAAACCTAAAATTCTTGATAACCGTAAGTGATGAAAATAAAATAACTGCTTCTCGCATTCAAAAGAGTAATATATGAGTATGGTTGATTAATTGTCAAAATGGAATGTCTCTTGAGTGGCAATGGGTGGCCTAGTGATAAAGTGCTTGACTGGCTATCAACAATTCTAGGTTCAAATCCCAGCTGATTCAGTTTGATAATTTTTCAATCATTATGTGATTTTAATTATGAAAGTAGTTTTCATTACACTGATTTTTTTCCAAAAATTGTCTGAATACCTTTCAATAATGTAATTTACTCTACGATATTCTAATTTCTTTTGGTTTGCTACTTTCTGTTCTAGAAAACTACAGAATTCGTGGTTCATTCAATAAAAAATCTCCATGACGTTACCGAAATAAATTTTCTTGCCATTAAACATTTCAAAATTATTTTAACGCACATGTTTTCTTTTTTTGTTGTGAAAATTTTGTGGAAAACTTGTACCCCAAAAGTGTTATATTCTTCCTATTTTATCTTTTTTTCTGACAAAAATCAAAAACCAACTATAATTTATTCTTATATTTCGTAGGGTAAATTTAAGATTATTTTTACAATCAACCGAATTATAATTATAAAATTGTGTTGTAGCTACACCGAACCGAGATGAAGAATATAAAATCGTGAAAATGGAAACACCAGTTGAGAAAAACATTTACAATTTTCTTTTCCATCACAAATTGTGTTTGTGCCCCGAGTATTTATTTCCATTCATTCCCGCATTCAAACATTTCATTTTGATATGAAAATATAGTCAGAAGAGAGTCAGTCATCATTTTAACAATCATTTTACGATTTTACTATATTTAATGATGGGTCATGAAACCAGATAATCGAATAATGTAACTGACTCCACTGATTACAAATTATTTTTCATGTCGAGTATTTCGATGTTGGATTACTCGATAACTTTTTCTTGATAAAGATAACTATCCGATACTTTTTTGGGACAATACTTGCGTAATAGACAAATTTCTGTTGTACCACAATACCGAGTTTTCTGTCAAAAATCTAACTGTTAAATAGATTTAAATCTTAAAAAAGTTTAGGGTAAAGTCAGGTAAGAGTACGCAGGCATGTAAGAGTACGGAGAATTTAAATAGGTTTTTATCTTGTCTATGAATACCGTCAATATCGAATTTAATAGTCTATAGGGATTAGCACGATACCTATTTATATTTGATCAAATATTATTCAATTCACGTCAATTCTTATTTAGTTATTTTGTAAAATCAATTAAGGTACCTCAAATCAAACAAATGTTATAAAAATTGATATTTTTTTGATAGAATTTTACTGTGTCTTTAGTTCATTGAAAAGGTAAGATAATTGCCTTTATAGATTCTAAAGTCATTTTATTTTTATTTGAATTTCATCTATCAACTCAAAGGTAAAATTAATTTTTAATTGTTAACGTTTAACTGACAAAAACAGATTCTTATAAGAGTACGCACCCTAAAAGTTGATAAGAGTACGCACGTTTCTATTAAAATTTCTATTTATTTTTAAACGGGTTTTTGAAAGATGAGTTATCAACGAAAATTCATTAGGGAACTGATATTTACAGAAAGCATTTTGAAAAATATTTAAGAAAAAATAAAAAATAAATAAACAAAAGGCTATAACAAAAAAATGGATATAGCGGAATGCACTCTTAGAAAGAGACTTAAACTTAGAAACGTCCCATCCTCCCTTGGGAGATACAAAAGAACATTTTGAGAAATTATGAAGCAACAATTGGCTGAACATATTCGCGAATTAGATATTATGTTTTTATATCACATAGGTTTAATGGCAAGAAGAAAAATAGCAGGAAAAACGTGGGTGGTAGATTTTTGTAAAAGACATAATTTAAATTTTCGTTGACCAGAAAAATATTCATTAGCGAGGATGATGAACTTCAGATACAAGTAAATATATTTTTTCACAATTTAGAAACACTTTATTCGAAGTATCACTTTGATGCTTCTCAAATATATTATATGGATATGATAAGTTTTACTCCCAACAAAATTCCTAAAATGTATAAAATTAAGAGCAAAGCATTCACTTTAAAAAATTATTTGTGAAAATTGTTAATGCATACTCTTAAAATAACCTATGCGTACTCTTAAAAGCAAGTGCTTGTAGGAGTACGTTTTTGCAAATTAGAGAACAAACATTTTTTTTCCTATTAAAACTTTAAAATTATGGTTTTTTTATCATTAGTAGTAAGTTTAATAGAATGTTCTTTTTGTAACACAACTATTTTATTTTTACTTAAATTAAAAATAAAGGCGCTATGTAAATTTAAAAATTAAGTGCGTACTCTTACCTGCCTTTACCTTACATTAAGAAAATATTTGATTAATAACAAAATTGTTTTCTTCATCCACAGTCAAACTAAATTTATTCATACTATTCTCGATTATTTTTGTTGAATAAACCTTTCGATTTGCGTCAGTACCCAATTCGAATTTGTATTAAATCACAACACAACACTATATTGAGAATGATGTAGCGAAGAAATATGATGGAAATATTTTCTCTGTGAACCATTATCAAAATAGTCACGTTTTATTTATGAATTTGTAATTTATTTTATTATAAAATTTAATTTTGAAATTTAACGTCAATTATTATCATTTAAAGGTTATGGTTACCTACCGTTGGTTGAGATTTTATATTTAACCATATGGTTTTTGAAGCAGTAGAAATTTTTTTCAATTGGTAAATTGGTTGCTTGTTACTGAATTTTATATAATTTTTAAGAGTTAGCGATCAATGATGTTAATTTAGAAAAAAAACTCTTACCACCTTTTCAAAGTCATTGAAGGACTCAATCTATGATGGTGACATTTTTCAATAATGATCTGATGTCATTACATTCTGAATATAGTTTTTGTCTCTTTCCCTAAAGGTAGTGAATGACGCAGTACAAAAGTATGCACTTCGAAGAAAATGGAAAGTAGGCATATTTTAAAAGTAAATGTAAGTAAAGAAGTAGTTTGTTGCTTATGGTAATGAAAACCAAAAAGTAATAGTACTGTGTCATACCCACACCAAAGGGTGAAGGGGAGAGTAGAGCTTGGAGTGAGCTTAAAGTGGATTTGTTAAACAGAGTGACGCCGTGAACTAAATACAATACAACAAAGTACAGTAAAATTGTAGTCGATTTAAAAAAAAAAAAAACTGTATTTGGAATAAAATTTCCTTTAATTTTATATATTTTTATGGAAATGTCATATGTCACGCGGTGGTGATTCTTTAACGCAACGAATTTTTTTAAAATTTTCATCCTAGTATTGTAAAGTTCGATGTTGTCTTGGTTTTCATTTTGATATTGTGCAGGAATACTGCAAGAAAGCAAAACTTACCTTGCTCAGTTTTGCATTTTTAAATATCCCTATCCAAATACTACAGAGCTGTGCGTCTCTGTCTTGTATTTTTTGCAAAATCAAGATGTTGGTACTATGCATAATTTAGAAAGACTAATATCAAAATTATAAGTACGGTTGCAAGACCAATACCAAGACTCGGGTAAACAAGACCAAAAGAATAGAAAGACTTTTTCTGAAATATAGGAAACCTCAGATATTTATGAAATATTGTTAATACAGTGTTCAGGAAATCTCCAGTGGGGCTTAATAATTAAAAATTTACGAGATTTTTGAAGGAATCTTCATTGCAAAGGACAATGGGAAAAAAAACTCTATGGGGAGCTGCCCCCTAGCGCCCAAGGTTGAGACCGGTGCTGATCGATAGTCCTGGTCAAGTAGTCCAGCTTTGTCAATGGGCACGTTCATGGAGAACTTGGCCTTCAAAATTTATAGGGCGTCAAATGTACAAAAAGTCTGCACGTGGCCATAGCCAAACGGGATTCTATGTATAGGTACAAATAGGTTATGAGACATGTGGTGGGCCGGCCTATCACTGTGTAAAACCACTTTCCTGGCAAGTGGCCTAATCTCGTTTTTTCACGTGGCTTGTGACAGAAGACGTACGGAGCGGCTTCAAACCTGTACATTGGGAATATCCGAAGAGAAGTTTGGGAGTCCTACCGGTGGCGATTTCTGGCAGACCCCTTGGTAAATTACCGAAATAAGGTAGTCCGAAGTGCACCCTCCCGAAGGAACTCTAATGCCCGCTGCAGGTCAACACACATCGCTTCTTTAAGAAATGGCCACGTGGAGTATGCAAAAGCTACTGCACGTAAGAACTTTTGAAGGCCAGGTTCTCTATACCTAAGATGAGTATATTTGTGACTTACTAGGAAAGGGCTTTCAGAAAATAGATATCTCTCCAGTGGGCGCTGAGGGCAATTTTGCGCATTGTCCTTTTTCTTGCTCTCCCGATATTTTCAAACAATACCAAGACTACGGCCAAGACAAAGACTAAACTTTACTAGATTAAAACCAGAATTAAGACCAAGATTCTTGGTTTCACGAAAAGTTTCTGTGACAGACGGATATATGAGAGCGATCTTATATCTCTAGGATCGTTTATACAAAAACAGGGACCGAATCTTACGACTGACACTGTTTCCTTTTACAATTCCAGAGAAGAATATCGTCATAGTTCCTTAAGAAGATGGCTGCAGACGCATACCCATTAAATTCTAACCCACATATTACTTCCCTTGTTCTCCACTAACATAATAATGAAATAAAAATTGTATTTGATTTCGGCATCAAGACTAACCTAATGGAAGTTGTAACTATTAGACAAATTCCAGGTTGAACATTATGGTAGTTACCGAAATTTTTATTTTGTGTATGACTGATTCAAAATCACTGTACCAACATGAACTGGTTTAACTGTACTTTATTACAATTTGTACTTATTCGTCTACATGTATTGAAGAGTAAGTGAGAGTAAGTCTGTTTTGAAATTGTTGCGTAGGTAAAAGTTATTCCTCGTTAGTCTCTCTCATACATACATACATATAGGTATACATATATATACAAACATACATACATACATATATACATACATGTACACAAACATAGATACAGGTAACCCCCGAAGAACACGGGTATCTTCCCCCGAATTACACAGTCTCAGACAACACGATTTTTAAGTAATTCTTTTGAAAAAGCATAAAAAATATATATTATTCATTTGACATAAAGTTATATCGGTCCTAGTGATGAGCAAAATTAGTCTTGGTTTTGCAGTCTTGTCTTGGTCTTGCATTTTTTGCAAAACCAAGACCCAGACCAAGACTATGTATACCAAAAGCAAGACCAAGACTATAAGTATGCCTGCAAAACCAATACCAAGACTCAAGTGAGCAAGACCAAGACAATAGCAAGAAAAGACTCTTGCTAAATTATTTAAATAGTTTAAAAGTATAATTAATACCGTAAAGAGACAAAATTCTGAATTTAGAAGGAAAGAAGTCGCTAATAAAAAAATGCAAGAAAGTGCAAGATTCTTTAGCAATACCAAGACCAAGACCAATACCAAGACTGCATTTTGCAAGACCAAGACTCAAACTGCTCTAGCAAGACCAAGACCAAGATTCTTACTGCAAGAACAACACCAAGACCAAGACTGCCTTGCATTTGCTCATCACTAACCGGTCCTCAATGTACGCGGATATATTCGTTCCATGTAAATTTCATTTACACGAATAAAAATCGGGTAAATTGAATCTGTCATTATAAACGGAAAAATACTGGAAATAAGAACTGCTAAAAATTTTAGAGAATTTTATAATAGAAATGATAACGAATATAATTATAGAAATTTACATATTTAAATTTTAAAAATATCGTTATTTTCGACATGGATAATTTTCGATAACGAAAAGTAGATATTGACAATCCCAATAATGTGTTTGGAATACACACAACTTGCTTCGCATAAGCCTTCAAAAATTTCATTATTTTTGAGCTACGAAGCACCGTTTACGAAATATTTACGATTAAAGTTTTCAATAACGTAAAGCATCATTTATAAACAAACTTAATAAAAGATAGGTACATTTTATGATATATTGACTTCAAAGCTTATAAATACTCAATTCCATTCCTTTTGAATTGCAATTACTACACATAACATACACACTACTCACAAATGTGTATGAAATGGAATCCCGTCTTTTGTAGTCCCGAACAATACGGAACCAATTAATTGTGTTCTTCGGGGGATTACTGTACATACATACATTCATACATTCTCGTAATGAGAAACACAACTACCAAACTACCTACCTATAGAATGAGATTGTATTGTATGATACAATTCTAGGCATACACTAACATTGCGAAACATACACACTTTTATATATTGCTACGATGATATATTACGGAAATTAAGTGTCAGTTCACGGAGAATGGAATTTAAACGAGCGCAGAGGAGAAAAGTATTTTAAATACTCTACATCGTCATCATCAATATCATCCATCGAAAAGCTAAACGAAAGTGTTATTATAGGATAGGTGCAGGAGGCGTCGTAGGTGCCACCGCGATTCAACATGGGTCTACGTCACACGGGAACGAACGCATCGACGAAAGAGAGTTCTCACTTGAGTTTTTATATCGTCGAACAACTTCGGGTTTTTTCGACGATATATTAAAACGCTTCTGTGACCGATCTGAAATATCATTTCTGTCGAATATTTTGTTTTGTTCAAAAAATTTTATTGTTACGATTACGAACAACCCATTCCCCGTGTATCTACGTGTGGTGTCTTCTTCATGACATTTTTAAATTGATATGATTTATATAAAATATTATTGTACTTATTGAAATTTGTGAATATATTGTATCAATATTTAAATGGTATAAAGTGCATATGCTTGTTTGAATATTGTGAGTTGGTGAATACACTGATTTTTGTTATTTTTTTGTAATGTATATTTTTAGGAAAACATAATATTATGACATTAAGTATGATAAAAATATTTTTAAATGCCTATAAAGCTAGTGTTCTACCTAACATCTAGATTTTATAAAATTATAATTTTATAGTAAAATTATTTTTTACGAGGTGTTCCACCTAGTATCTAAATTTTATAAATTGATTATACCGACTATAACCGATAGGAAAAACGACTACTTAATGATAAGAGAAAAAATAATGCCAAATGTCACTTTACAGAAAAAAAAACTTATTTTTTACATACTATTAAAATACACTTACTTAAAAAAAATAAAAAGGCAGTTTTTAGAAAACATTCGTGGTCATTGTACAATTTAATATGGTACTAAATTTCAAGTTAGATTTTATTTTTTCATCAATAATGTTATTAAATTCAATTGAAAAAGTAGAAAAATTTCTACTACTACAATTATAATTTTATAACCTCTAGATTTTATTACACTAATACGATTACACTAAAATTTAAGCCACGCCCCCGTAAAATTATAATTTTATAAAATCTAGATGTTAGGTGGAACACTAGCTTTAATCTGACTTTGAACACTCTGTGGTATATTGACTCCAGAAACGTCACTAAATTCAAAGTACAAGCGGTAGTGATACCAAAATTAATTGTGATTTTTTCCCATTCTTTAAAACACAGCATTTTGAGGTAATTTTACAGGCGTAATAAAAAAAAAAAAGACTAAAAATTTTTACTATCCATTTTTAATAGTTTTTTATTGATATTTGAAAAGTATAAAAATGTATAGAAATTTTTAAAAAATTCAAAATTGAAATCGGTACAAGCCAGCAAAATAGGGACTCAAAAAACAGGTGTTTCCTGGTTGACGTAATTTCGACCCTCCTGGTGATCTGAAATATAAAATTTTAGTTAATTTTAGTTGGCCCATTTCAAAAAAATAAATTTTTCACAAAATAGCGCCCATAAAAAAATCATTTTTTCGCCACTTTTTTACAACTTTAGAAATTTTTTAAAAATAGCAAAAAAAATCCGAAATCCCCTACGTCGAACCAATTTTGATAGTATTAAGAAAGTATATATCAAATTTCAAGTAATTCAGTGCATTAGAACTTGAGTTATCATGTCAACCGTATAGAAAAAAGTAGTTTCGAGTAATTTATATTAAACATTTGAATTTAACACTGAAAGAATACACAGTACACAGGGAAAAATAACTATAACTTCGAAAATAATTCGAATTTCGGTAAAGCCTTTTAGATGCATATTCTTAAATATCTGAACTTTGGAAATATGAAAAAAAAAAACGATTTTTTCGAATTTCTAGATTAGAATACCCTGTTAATGCGACGACAGACATGACAAGTTTATAAAAATTTCATTGTACTTACTACGAAATTCTAAAAAAAAAGAAATAGACCAACAAAATACATTCAATTTTAAGTCGACTTTCTAATCAAATTCTAACATTTTCAACACCATTTCTTTGATACTTACCTATAAACCCAATCGATACGTATCGATAAACCCAAATTTTGAGTGATTTGTCCATTCTTTTTCCTACCTAGGAAGAATATAGCCTTCTCTTGAACTTTCCTTTGATACATTACTCAATACTTTTCGAGAAAAATCTTTTTTCCCAGGTTACCCCCTGAAATTAACACTCAAAATCGAAATTCAACTTTACATCAATAATTGGACCACCACACTCTATCTCTATGCTGTTTCAAATTTTTGCGTTAAAATGATTCCGGAGAAAATCGCCTCCGTGAGAAAGTATTCCGTTTTGCCAATTTTGGTACAGAATACCAAAAAGAGCTAGATATGATCGCTTCGACTTTTCGAAACTATGATCGAATGGGACTAGACCAAATTTAAAGATGTTTCGATGAAAAAAACCAAAAAAAATATTGGTAAAAATCAGGACTCAAGATGGGAATTTGACACAAATCTGTTACTATTATCAAAATGCATATTATTATGTATAGACGCCGACATGTAATGTTTACATAATTAATACAATTAAACCAATACAAAAGGTACAATGAACCGAAGTTGAGTCGTATTTAAGCGCTGCTTATTGCGTTGTGTTCATCAAATTGGATGTGTGAACTGATGTTTAATTGTTTCATTGATGATGCATCATTGTTATTTTGATGATTTTATATGTATTTATATGTAGATATATATGTATACCTAACACATATGTATAGTACAGCTGATGACTTTCACATATATACGTACAACAGTATCATATAGTAAGTATTTCACAGTAATTGATACTATAAAGTACTATGTAAATTCACAATTCCCTGCATTATACCTACATACGTTTTAGCGATTAGAATAGCATTATATTGTTACGGTAACACTTTAATCGGTGTGTCTAAATAAATTATTTGTACAGGATGTTTTTTTTTTATATGCACCATTCAGTGAATTTCTACCTGATGATAGCCTAATCAACCGATGATAGGCTAGCTCCTAGGATATTTCAATTTTTCAAGTGAAAATTTGACAAATTACTCATCTCTGCGCTGGTAGAAAATGACGAATTACGAAATATCACATCAAAATGTGCCCTTTAGTGCCAGAAAAAATTATAAAAATGGATTTCGTATCACCTGAAGTTTTGTTCCCCAACTTATTTCAGTTCACCATCAAAACTGCCCTTTGCTCTTTTCTCAATACATAAGAACCTGGATACGAAATTTTCAATTGTGCTATCACAATGACAAAATGTTTTTTAGAAATATGATTGAATCAACAGAAGTCTTTTCCTAGTATTCCTAGATATCTAATTTTGATACAAACGAAAGTAACTGCTTCGAAAAGCTACATATATAATATATAACCCACTTTCAATTTCCCTTTATTTACGGTTTTTCAATTCTTAAAAATTTCAGTAAACTTCATGACGTCTCCAATGTAAAAAAAAATTCCATTTTCTTAGGGGGAGCTTTATTGAAGTAATTTGAATTAGGGTGATTGAGTGAATTATGGTAATTTGAGTTTAAACCTTTCAATTTTGTTATCAAAATGACAAAATTCCTTTTATAAAATATAACTGATTCGAACGAAATTCTTTTCTCGTGTTTCTCCAATATATAGATGGGATTCTGCCCGGAATTTTTTCGGGAAAATTTCCAAAGTGGTTAAAAATGGGGTAAATTTCCGGGAAAATTCCCTAAAAGTGGGTATTTATTTTAATTTACTATGTATCGTAATATTTTGGATTTAAACTATCAAAACCGCTGTTTCATAAAGAATATTTGCTAAACGTAAGTAATTAATCTTACTACTTAAAAACTAATTATACAATTTTTGTTTGACAGTTTGTCTCTAGAGAATTTATTTTTGTCGCTACTTGTACAATATGCGTTTCATTTTTCGGTGCCAATTTCCTGGACCTACCGCGACAGTTTTTCCATAGTTTTCGCCCCTTTGGATTATGTTTTATGTACTACAATTTCCGAAACGTCGAAATTTTAGCTAGTTTCTCACTTGTCAATTTTGAATTTCGTGGTATTTTGATTTTTTTTTAAAATGTAGATATTTCTCTGAAATTTGAACACATTGAGTTACAATTCTATATTTAAATTAATTGCTAACTTTAATTTGTATATTTTGTACCTTTATCATTTGAAGTAAATGGTTTTACATCAACATTATTTTATTTAATACTCAACGTACAATTAACAGATATACAGAGATCTAATTAAAAACACATTTGCAAAGAAGTACAGCTAAGTAATCGTTTTTATCCAGGTTTCGGGAATTTTCCCGTCGCCCATCTCTACTCCAATATAACAAATTTTGATAAGAAGAAAAAGAACAGCTTCGAAAACGTATAGCTTGTTTTAGACGAGGGGGGCATGATCCCCGTCACCACCCTCTTATATGCCAGAAAAAGTATGAAGTATCTTGGAAAAAAGGAAATATATAACTTATTCATTTTCTTATGATTTAAGGGGGGAGTTGACGCCAGAAACGGCTAATAAACTACTTTTTTTCGAATCTCGTTTTTTGTTTTTATTTTGTTCTGTGATTCTTTACAGACACGGTGATATATAAAACATGGCCAAAAAATTTTTTCCCAAGTAGAAAAATATTTACTTGTGAGCCGCTGCACAGCCATGTTGCTACTCCTTTGCAGACAACGCTCGCCCCCCTCACGATTTGATCAGTCATATTTAGTTTTGGTGTGTACATCGTGTACATGAGTTATAGTATGCACTGAAATAATGTTCTTTTATTTGTAGGCCTTTACAAATACAAGCAAAATAATTATAAATAAAAATTATTTATTTTTATTTGAACTCCCCCCTTAAAAAATCATTTTTTTTATTTTTTAACCGAAAAAAATATTGGTCTTACCTCTCACCCTTTATTGGCTTTACCTTTACCTTTTATTCGTACTGTTACAATTTTTTCACAAATTTTTATCTTTTAATCCTCGGAACTCGCCTTACCTCTGTCCTCGAAAATTCACCCGTAATTAAGTTGCATATACACTCATGTTCACACATATATTCCAAGTATATATAAACTCTACCTATATTCTATGCATGCTTATATCGTTTACAAACACATTTCAGGTTAGGTATCGAAATATATCGAATTGATATGTACCTACAACCTATTGGAACATGTTCCCATCAATTAGCCATGTTGACAATATCAATAGATGCCACAATGATTATCGAATTTCCCCCCCCCCTCCCCACCTATTTATTTACAAATTGCTACCGCATACACTTAGGTATCTTGCATATACCTACCTAGTCCCAATCATCGCAGTCAATGTTGTCTAGAGTACGTGAAGAAGACACGAGAGAGGAAGAATCTGTATGTGCTACAAATTCTAATTATTCTATTTGGATTTTCTATGTACATTTTCGAGGAGGAATATAAACGGAAAGTATCGAATTAGACGGACAATTGTATACACTGAAATTAAAACGAAATTTTAACCTTTGTCAAATCAGGAGAAAATTCTGTTTAGTGGCTTCCAGATCTTTATGACACATATAGGTATCTTTAGACAGCGCTAAAAAATCGATTTATTTTCCAAAACTGTTGGAAAATAACGACAAAAAATGGAAATTATAGCAAGTACGCAATAAGAAAGCATTTTTCTTCTTACAATGAACTACTTTTAAAAAAATCTTAAATTAAAAGTCTATCCAAGAAAACTAGAAGAAGATTCTTAGCCAAAAAAGATAAACTTGCTGGTACTCGTAACAGACTTATTCAATCTTGAAAGTAATTCTCTGCTTAAATTGCATCTTAAATTTTGTATCTTGTCATATTATTAAAGTCTTTTTTGGAAATAGAAGTAACTTTAAGACCAGGATAGTGTGAACTACTTAACTTTTTCTAATCTGCTATATAACTATAGAAATTACGAGAAAACGGACTGTCTAGCTCCTTTTTTACTGTCAAATTCATCCGTAATAAAATTAAAGAAATCAATTGCCATTATTTTGACGTTTCGAACAAGAAAAATAAGGAGTCCATTCCATGCACCCTACGTTACATATTTCACGTTTGCTCATGCGCAGTAACTATAATTATTCTGTAATGAAATTCATAGGACACCATAAATAGCCTAACATCTAAAGATTTGCAATGAGTGAGATTTTGGGGTAAATGACACTAGCAAGCAGTAGAAAAAGCCAAGCCCTAAGCGTATGTGTAAAAAATTGTGGATAGCAGTGTGCCTGAGTGTGCTTGATATCGGTTAAGGCATTTAGTTAGTCGATGTCCGTCATCGAATACATAACGCATTGTAATGTATTGTTAGACCATTATTAGCTTGGACCTCACCTTGCTCTGTCCGACAATACGTGTTTTGTAATTGTGTGTGTGACAACTGACACAGTTGCAAATATCAAACCAACACCACTATAAACAGTGTATACCTACACAATATAGTGGTGGGAACTGGAGGCGATTTTTTGTCTACACTGGTATCACTAGTGCAGAGATAGCAACTTGGCTTCTGATTATTCTGTGGAAAAAGCCAATAGATGCGATAGAAAAATTAGATAAAAATAGCTAGTATTTGTTGTTGCATGTACGTGTTTTAAATACATCTCCACTGAAATCAAAGTTTTTTCCGTGGTAAAAGGTAGCCTATGCCTCTCTCCGTCCCTTTAGCTATCTCTTTGCAAAGTTTGAAATCGATTGATTAAACAAATGACTTTTATTAAACATTTCGTCCATCAATTCATCACAATATTTCTACTTTTCAAATCTAGACGTAAATTGACCTGTGAAGTGTCTGTTTTTTTACCCCCACTACTGTACTCTACGTCGTATTTAATCACGAACTCTAAGAGTACATGGTAAACAACGAACGAACGAAGCTAACTCTCTATTCTAAAGCTTCAAGTATTACAAAATTACAGCACTGTGTTTTAACCGTTCTGTATTAGTATCCGCCTATCTGTCGAAGAAGCTATCTCCGATCAATTTAAATATCGTCGAGATTGTCTACAAGCGACCGTATCGTCATCGAGATTGTACATATACCCCAATATTACCCATCCATATATGTATACACATATATTTCTGTCTACAATAATATTAAGGTTTATATCACATAGTACAAGTATTTATAGGTTGCTACCTATCCTTAGTACTTACTGTATATATGGTAATCTACCACAATATGAAGAGGTGGAATTTCTGATTGAAATTCTTCCCTTAATTATTTGCAATAATTAATTTTCTTTTTCGGAATGCATATATTATATAAAGCGAATTAATAAATTATATAGTTATATATACTATATAAGGATAATTTTCAATTAAAAATACAGTAACAATCAAACTAATATTGTCATATTCGAACCATTACCGCCGACTTATGCCGTATTTACACGTGTTTAGTAGCTAAAGCAGGTTACTTAATCAAGTTACTAAATATAGTTACTTTTGTCATGTAGACAGTTGTATTTAGTGTAAGTGCAAGTAAGAAATTTAGTAATCTGTTTAGTCAAGTAAATAGAAGCCTGTTCTATTTACTTGTGCAAGTAGATTACCTCCACTTTATTTTTTTGAACTTGCTGTTATTTATACCAGTGTAAACACATTAGTTTAGTAAAGTGTTTAGTAGATTTCCAATATACAAATATAGGCGCGTAAATATTTATTTATTGCAAATATTTTTTTGGGAATTTTTGTACTTATTGTATTATATAAATTATAAATATCAAAAAAGTCACTAAAGGCAACTGGATAAAAAATTGAAACTCGTCTGACAACCACTCTTCATCTAATAATAATAATAAAAAAATATATAACATTTTTTATTTTTATTTTTATGGGATATATTTGGAACAAATCATATATAAATATAATAAAAGGTCGAACCAACAAGTCAGTTCAAACATAAATGTCACATTTTTTTCTGATTAAATCGCTTATTAATATATCTGATATATTTTTGTAGTGCACAACGGATTTATTGACAACTATGTACCATTTTTAATTTAGTTTTTTACTAGGTTATGTATTACTACTACAACTAGTACTAAATCAATTTACTAAATTGTATGTAGACAGCCACTAAACAAAAAAATTATTCAATTTAGCTACTTGCTTTAGTTACCCGCTTTAGTTACTAAACCCGTGTAAATTCGGCCTTATCATAAGCGACAAATATCAAATTTTTAAAAGCTTTTATTTAACTTGCTATGTTAGTATGTTGGATTAGATCAAATCTTGTGAATCAAAATTTCGACAGGTTCTAATCAAGTTAAGGGTTTTAAATTTTGCATTAGTGTATAACATTGATGACAATGCAATATTATATAATTAGTTTTGTCCTAAATCGCCCCAAAACCAAAATTGTTGATTTTTAGTCCTATGTGCAACTTTTTGACATTTCGAATTGTCAAATATTGTCCATTGATTTTACATTTCAATTTTTTGTTTCCATAGTTACGTCTGATTAGGGTAAATTAACCGATTAAAATATAGGAAAAAAAGAAATACTTCTTTAATTCTTTTTTAAATTAATTGTGATGAGACTAAAAGGGAGAAAATAAATTAAAGTAAAAAAAAATGTTTTTTAAGAAAAAGCTTTTATTTAAAAATGGGCTAAAAAAAATAAAATAACTTTTGAGTGAAGTTTGAAGCAATATGCAACATAATTTATAAAAGCTTGAGGCGTTTAATTAAGTTTAGTAACTACTGAAAAGTAAAATGGCTACACTTATATCCAATACATCCAAAACAGAAATAACTAATGATAATGCCTCAAGCTTTTATAAAGTATGTTGCATATTGCTTCAAACTTTACTCAAAAGTTATTTTTCTTTTTTTAGCCCATTTTTAAATAAAAGCTTTTTCTTAAAAAACATTTTTTTTACTTTAATTTATTTTAAATATTTTTTACACAAAAATGTGCTATTAAATTGTAACGTAATATAGAATTAACTCTGTAATTAAAAGATTTTTGGAAAGGAAACGTTAACAATGCTTGGTCCGTTACAATTAGAATGTTACTAACAATAAAATCTCAATTTCGATAAAACTGTCGCTTACGGATAAGTCGGCGGTAACGGCTCGTATTATGTTTAGAAAGATCATTTAGTGTCATTTTTCTATTATTAACGCCATAAAGGTCATAAGCCTATAATCATAAAACGCCCCAATGGTACACTACACGGAGAGAAAATTCCTATAAAAATTACTGTACTCAACACTACAATCGACGTGTAACAGGCGAACATATTCAATTTTATACGGAAAAAATTATAAAAATGATAATTTTTTCCGTACAAAATTGAATATGTTCGCCTATTACACGTCGATTGTAGTGCTGAGCACAGTAATTTTTATAGGAATTTTCTCTCCGTGTAGTTTTACAACTAATACACTTTATATGGAATTGTTAACGTCGCACGATGTGGTGTGTGAGTTAGTAAAGTTTCACTTAACGTCTTATGACGCCGATGACCGCCAAGGTATTAATAATGTATATTTTTATTTTTATTTTTTTAGATATTTAGCAACACTAATCGATAGTTTCTAGTAAGTTTAAATTTTAGCACATTTGACCCTTATAGGTAATATTAAAAGCAAAGGATTAATTACTAAGAAATTAAACTATATTTCGTCTATGTAACAGTAAAATTAAATTTAAAATTTTAGTTGCCTTGACTTTATTAATTTTCTCTTATTTTTCCTTTACTTTCGTATTTTCTAAAGTTTCCAGCATGATACTTTTAGAAGCGTTATTACGTTATTAGTTAAATAGTGTCTCATCATTAATCAGACACTTAAACCTACTTAAGTTTTTGAAAGAATGACAAAACAGCTGTAGAAAACATAAGAGTACTCTCTTTACTAGATTTCGCTAACCGGTGGAATCCAATTAAAGATTTTGTTTTGGATAACAATTACTTATAACATAGCCTACTAGATTTACTTAAGATTTAAAAAAAAATATCAAAATTGATCACAAAGTAAACAATACATTCACAAAGTAACTTCTTATTAAAAACTATTTATATATATATATATATATATATATATATATATATATATATATATATATATATATACTCCTAATTATTTAAGATGGTTGGATGTTAGATAAGGAAATACGTTATCTTTTTGTGACGCACTGTATTATTTCCGTTTGGTAAATATTTAATAATTAGCAAAGTTTGAACAACTATGTCGTAAGTATAAATAATTTATATTGTTTTCAATAAATATCGACAATTTATTTTTAATTTTATTCTGAATATTTTTGTAATTTGAAAAAATTTTAAAAATTACATCAAAATCAGAAACTTTTTTTATACATTTTTTTAAATATTGAATAAAAAATTTTAATTAATTCTAGTTTACATAAAAAAAATAAATTTGAACAAAACATTTTTAAAAAAATATTTGCAACTAAAAATTGTAAAAAAACAAAAAAAAACCACAAAACAAAAACGAATCTAATGCTAAGGTAATAGGGGTGAGGTGGGTCAGTTTTACAGCAAAGGGTTAGTTCCATCATTATTATTATAAACCAAACTATCCCAGTTCTCAACCTTTTGGTATCTTCATTTTTTCTGTAAAATGCTTAATTGCGAAATATTCTAGCTGAACATTTTTTTGATTATTATTTATTGTAGTTGCATATTTGATAACTTCTAATCGTAAAACTTATGCGAGGCAAAATAAATCTTTTATAATTACCTCTAATAATTTCAGTTGTGACATTATAAATTTGTTAAAAGCCGCTGAATATTTTCAGTACAAGATCACATTTGTCCTTAGCTTTTATTTCTGAAAATAGAGAATAAAAAACAAGAATTTTATTGAAATTAAAGTTCTCAATTATGTCCAAGTGCTAGGTTATGGTACACTAGGTAAATGTTTCCGTTGTTTTGACCCACCATTCCCCTATACATTAAGTTTTCACAATTTACTCTATAGCTACTGAGTATTTTAGCCACAATAGCGAATATGCATGTATTTTAGAAAATTATGAAACATTTTTTAAAATATTCTATACATGTCACGAATTCTTATGACAGTTCTTTTTGTTTGATTAATTTTAGTTTTCATAACGAAATTAATGTAAATTATCTACGTTAAATAAAAATTCCGCCAAAATGGTATAGTCGAACAATGCAGCGATCCTATTGGTTGTTGCACACGTGTGTCGTATAATGTAATTAAAACACCAAATATGCCGGATACATATGCGTGTGCACTAAAGGTATAACGTGGGGTACCATAGGTAATAGGATACACTCCATAAACTTTGTCACTGGTACGAAAACATATATCAAGTAAAATAAAAATTAATTTTTGAATATTTAAAAATATTTAGTAACTTGTCAGAATCAATATTAAATATTTTTAAAATTGGTTTAGGTAACTAAGAAAATATTAAATACTAGCCGTATTCCCGATGGGATTTCCCATCGACAATATATTTTTATTAGGTAGGTACTAACTACTCACTTTCAATGTTTTTCAAAAGCCTAAGTACCAATTTCCACGTTTCTAATTTAAAAAATGACGAACTTCCTATGTGAACTTTCATTTCCTATTTTAACCCCTTAGGGGATGAATTTCCAGAAATGTTTACACAACTAACTTTTATTTATATAAGTAGTAATGTCTAAAGATCAATCTTCATATCTTCTGTGCTAAATTTCGTCCTTCTAAACCGAACAGTTGAGGCTGTGCGTTGCCTGTCAATCAGTGTATAAAATATTATTTATTTGAATAGTCATAGTAACAAATTTTTGTATATCTCTAACTTCAAAAATGACGAATTTCCATAAAAATTTGCATTCCTTATTTAACCCATTTAGGGGGCGAATTTTGAAACTATTCAAAAATCCCTTCTTAGTGGTCGCCTACGTTACATAGAGAACTCCTGTGCAAAATTTCATTCTTCTAAACCCAACGGTTTAGGCTGTGCGTTGTCTGTCAGTCAGCCAGTGTTAGAAATTTATTAAGTAGATTGATCATTATTTTTTAAAAAGGAGTTGTATTGAAAAAAAAATGAAGAAAAATATTTACTGATTTTAATTTTTGAAAAAATTCGTAAGATATAACGGTCTTAAAAAAATAAATTGAAAATTAATTAATAATTATTTCTTAACTATTTAATATATTTACTAAATTTTAATCGTCAAAGAAATTAAAATATTGACAGATGTGGAAAGCAATGGAAAATAATTAACGATTAAATTTTTAATATCCGAAGCAGTGCCATTTACAGAACGAATTATATAATAATGCTTCTGGCCTGGGTGGTAATAGCCTTCTTATTTGAATATTTACAAGTGACGTAAGCGCGCCAAATGGTGATGTTTAAATAATGATAAGGTAAAATTAAATTTTTTTTTTATTTTTTTGAAATAAAAGTGTAATTTGTACTCATAATATATTTTTGTGATTTTTTGACATGGACTTAAACTATTTTTGAAATAAATGAAAAACATGCATATTCCCTATTGAGTATTATTACAGATCGAAACAAAAAAATAAGAAAAATCTAACCCAATAGAAAATAAAAAGTCTCTTGACAAAACGACATTGGTTTTGATGTTTATTTTATGACATTATTACGATTGTTAAGAGACATCATAAAAGCGTTCCGGATCACTTTGTACTCTCCTTATAACCGATGAATTATTGCTTGTTGAGGTTATGTCTCTCTTCTTTATACTCCTGACATCCTAATAGCGCAATAATATACGCAATAAAAATGTTTAGATGCAGTTACGATGGATGAGTTTTAGAAATCAAGCAAATTTTAACGATTTTCTTCAAATGTGTGTCACATTGATTTTTCCTGAGCAAAATACAAATTGAAAAAAGGTAAAATACACTTCGTTCCCTCACCCTCCCTCCCGCTTATCTCTAAAATTATTATATTTTATGCACCCCTTTATATTTCCTTAAAGCTTAACATAATACAGCAAACAGCAACCCCTATTTCATATCGTAAAGAAGTATAGGTACTCTGTTAGTCGTAATTTTTTTTCCTGGTAAATTTTATAACTGCTACACACACGTATACCATACAACACTTTTTTTCTTCGTCTTCCCCGTTTCACTCTACGGCCCGGAACCGATCATCTCCATCATTATCATCATCGGTGCGCGATCAGGGACGGGGAAATTGAGGGTGGGAATAAGTGGTATGCTCATAAATATAACTCATTCCATAGCCTCTGTAAATATTTGCACTTGTCAATTTTCTGTTTGCTGTTCTTTTTTTCTCTCCTCACCAGTTTTGAACGACGAGTTTGAGCTGCAGCAACTCAACGCAAGCCACTTATGATTTCATAATTTTTATTTGATTTTTTTTGTTTATATACAACGTATTATGGAAAGGAAAATAAAGGTATAATCTGTAAATATTTTGAGATTATTAGGAATTTTTTCGATATCGAATTTTTAAAATTTTTTTAATTTATTAAAACTGAAGGGTTTGGTTTTTAATTTCTTGACCAAATGCTTCAAGAATGTCACCTAAATCCGGGTTTCTAGAGATGAAATTCGAAAAGACTTCCAAACATATTGTGCTGGAAAATTAAGAATTGAGTACTGTTTCTTTGGATACGATTACCTAAATTCAGGGACAGGCAAGAGTGAATACATATGTTGGATCTGTGCCGTCATTAAATGGGGATCTATAACTGGTTTAAACTGGCTGTTAACCAGAGCAATAAATGGTTTCAACTGGCTGTTAACGGCTTTACCTCAGATCGGGTTAACAGCCCGATTGAATGCTGATACTGCTCTGTTTAATAGTGGTTAAAAGCAGTTAAAAGCCAGTTGAAACCAGTTATGTATTGAAACCAGACCAACATATGTATTTACTCTTGCTCACCCCTGAATTCAGGCAATCGTACATGCACTTTCAAGTATCCGACTACCAACTGTATAGCGACAACACCATTCACTCAACTCGAAATATTTATTGTTAGCTTAATGTAACATAATATAATACAGAAAAAATTTCTCAAGCGATAATAACTTATTTTGCGTACAATTAATAATATTACATGAGTCTTAGAAAAGTATATTTACTGGGTAGTTACATGTAAAAGACGTAGAAGGTTCTAGAAAACGTAAAAGAGATGGGAAATATTAACATGAATTCGTGTAAGAAAACTGATTTAAGGGTTCAATAAGCAAAGTTATTGATATTATTACATTTTTACATACACGGAGAGAAAGTTCCTATAAAAATTACTGTGCTCATACTACAATCGACGTGTAACAGGCGAACATATCCAATTTTTGTACGGTAAAATTGGATATGTTCGCCTGTCACACGTCGATTGTAGTATGAGCACAGTAATTTTTATAGGAATTTTCTCTCCGTGTACATACTGCTTTTTTCCACTTCTATTAATTGTTAATTTAAAGTACCTATTTTGTTGTGTACCCTTTATACAGCAAATACTTACAAGTACGTACGAAGTTGCGAAAATAAAAATTTTAATAAAAATATAAAATTGTTTTTGTACACGAAAATTGGAAGACGGTGAAAAATTTCATATTAATAACAATAATTACTAACGAATTTGATATTATGGTAACTAACAGTAGCAGTGCTGACAACTCCTGGGATTGAACCGTTTTGTAAAAATTGACATGCGCATATAATTTTCTTTTCAGTGTATATATAACTATATTACGGATAGTACATTTAATTCAGGAACGCCTGACACTGGTGGGCCCTTAAAGTAACAGTGAAAAGTAATACCATCAAAGAGTTCTGTAAAGTTTGAAAATTTCTTAGGGTATAGTCGATAGAGTAAAGAAGTGAAAACCGTTGACGGGGGGGACACCTCCAGCCAGCACCTTCTAGAAGTTGCTAAGAAGCCGTTTAAAAAAAGTAGTTTCGAAATAAATAGATTTAAACTTTTAAAATAAAATCTGATATCTGAACCTATCATATTAAAATGATAATAAATTTGTAAATTTTCTAAATTTTTAAATTTTTCTTTTAGAAACATATTTCTAAAGTTCCATACTTATTTTTAAAAATTCTAAACTGGAATACGGCCTTACAAGTTGTTGTTAATCAAAGAAAGTACCACAATTAATTCAAATTTGGTTATTTGCCCCAGGAGGGGCAAATGAAAGAATTATTTTTTGGGATTGTGGAAAACACTATTACCAATACCAAATCATCCACCATATTAATTTTTCGGTTTAATTGAAGAAATATATTCGATCGTTAGCCACTTTAGGAGGGATCTTGAGTCATTCTTAGCGACGATAGTGTAATTCCATCATGCAACCTCACTAATATTAAAATAGTGAACATTTCTTATTGTCGCTTATTAATTCAGATGATTGAGGAGAGTGGTAATGTGATGAAACAGAAAGTTTTCTATGCAGCACATCAGAGATCGACCACAAAACACACTACGATCGTGTTAGGCAAGAATTATTGTCTTCCAACAGAGTATTATCAGAATGATATCTACATGAATGTGTTATACCGAGGTATAGTATTCTTTATAAAATACATGGCGTCTATGTTAAAATTAAAATGAAATTATTATATGTAGTTTAAGTGAGTATATCAAATATCTATATATAACTGGAAATACAGGGCCAGATTTACACATGTGGAAGCCCCGGGGCACTTTATATGTGGGTGCCCTGGCTAAGGCAATAAGGAAATCTTTGAAACTTTTCAAAATTTTTCCAAAAAATAGGGTTGACGAACAATAAAAAAAAAAATAATATACCTATATAAACAAAACGAAAAAGTGGATATTTTTCGTACTATATTCCTTTTTTCAAGTATTCACTATTGATTTTGTGGTGGTCCCGACAGTGCGGGGGCCTCGGGGAAGATTGGAATTCAGCTATTGATAATACTCAAAGCACATTGATAACAACAATTGAAATTTAGTCAGTTAACTGCGTCTCGCCTATTAAGAGAATAATATATCAGGTCAGTCCATAAGTTCGTGCGTATTTATTTGGTAAATTTTTAAATAATAAAAAAAGTACACAGCTAAACACAATTCATCCTTTCTGCGATCTGATCCACTGTTAATTGTGGCTCTGACTCCACAAGATTTCGAAGAATGTCATCATCAAAATTAACAGGACGTCCTGAACGGGGTTCATCATAAATGCTTCTTTCTCCAACTTTAAATTTTTTAAACCATTTCTGGGCAGTCCTTACACTAACAATGTGTTCACCATATGTACACTATTAATTTTTATCGCTGCAGACCTCGCAGATTCACCACCCGAAAATAAAAAATATAGCACAGCACGTTTGTATTGATTAACTATATTCATCTTCCATGGGTACTAAAATGCGTTCGATATTTACGAAAGTTGGTGATGAACTGAATAATATGTTAGTCAAACGATGACAAGTTTCGACAAGTTCAAAATTGTATTGGTTTAGTAAATGAGTCATAATGAATTCCATGCATGCTATTAATACGCACGAACTTATGGACTGACCTGATAGTATGTGATTGATGGGTTACCCAAATAGGGAGGCACTTGATTAAGGATTGGTGGCCTTAAGTTGGGAAGACGTTTGACTGGTTATCAAAAGATCTTGGATTCAAGTTTGCACCCCGCCAATTGGGTAATTTTTCAGTCACAGGATACATTTTAAAAAATGCCCCTGTCACTAACAGAAAGTGCTGCAAATGTCATGAGCTATAAAATTTTAATTTGAATATAATGTAATTTAGCAAAATTACCTTCAATAAATAAAATTTCCAACTTTTTGAAAGGAATAGAGGAATAGCCAAAATGACGGATTTTTTTAAGGGGGTATTCTAGTCTAGAGGTTCGATTTTAAGGTCATTTTACGGGCGTAATAAAAAAAAAATCAGTAAACATTTTTAGTATCCATTTTTTACCAGTTTTTTATTGGTATGTGAAAAGTATAAAAATGTATATTAAAAATCACAAAGTGATTGAAAAAATTATCCGGATCGGCCGGGAATCGAACCCAGGATCTTTTGGTAACTAGCCAGACGTGTTAACCTCTACACCAACGATCCCATGCTCGGTAAGCGGCCGAGCCGGAGACCCATTCAATCACCTATGTGTATTAGTACTCTCTCTGATTCGAGAAACAGTTACAATTTTAATTTCAAATATTATCGAGTGTTTGTGAGACACTACTACGTATGACAAACTTTTGTTTGCATTTCAACACACGCAGTATTGATATGTTCACTAATCGTTCAGCTAAACTGAAACTTTAAGCAGTCGATTTCTTTGGTATAGTATGACCAAAAACCACATGTAAATTAAAAATCACAAAGTGATTGAAAAAATTATCCGGATCGGCCAGGAATCGAACCCAGGATCTTACCAGAAAAATTCAAAATTAATATCGGTACAGGCCGGCAAAGTAGGGACTTAAAAAAAAAGATGTCTCCTGGTTGACGTGATTCTCACCCCCTAAATCACGTGATCTAAAACATAAAATTTTAGTTAATTCTTAATAAACAAGGATGTGGAATTAGCCGATGTAGCCGATTTGAAAAAATAATTTTTTTACAAAATGGCGTCCATTTAAAAGAAATCGTTTTTCACCTCCTTTTTTAATTTTGGAAATTTTTTAAAAATAGTAAAAAATAAATTCCAAAAACCTCTACGTCGGGCCAATTTTGATAGTATTAGAAGGTCTACACCTACCAAATTTCAAGTACATCGGTGCATAAATACTTGAGATATCATGTCAACCGTATCGAAAAAAGTAGTTTCGAGTAATTTATATCAAAATTTTAATTTAACATTGGAAAGATACACAATACACAGCGAAAAACAGCCATAACTTCGAAAATAATTCTAATTTCCATAAATCCTTTTAAACGCTTAGGTATTCTTAAAAGTTTAAACTTTAAAAATATGAAAAAACAAAAAACTCGATTTCTTAGAATTTCTAGACTAGAATACTGTCTTAACTCGTTAGTATGTTTGGTTGCTTTTTCTCTTGCCACTTCATTTTTTGTGGAAACTTTTGTAAAAAATTAGAAAAGGTGTTCCGGCGCACCTATAATTTTAGAAATTAGGTCCTGTTTGACGGTAGCTATAAAAAGATTTTAGTTTAATTTTTTATATCAGAAACATATGTAATATTTGATCCATTCTGTATCAACCTCGAATACATTACGAAACTATTCAATTGAACACGTATGCAATACCCAACTCCAATAACCACTACCACCAACCAGTGGACGGACCAAAACTACACACCAGCTACAAATGAGAGAATTATCATCAAGTAGCATCGTCATCATCGCCTTTTGTATCGAATTTAATTCACACATTCCAAAATGAATCGTTTTGTGTTCGCCGCATTTTGCGCGTGGCAGGGGGACGAAGAGGGAACAAGAACATAGCTAAACGGAACAAAGATAGGTGTAGATAGTGTAGAATTATTCACTTTGGTGGCTGACCCCTTTCAATTCACAAGGAACCGAACGGCGTCAACCAACTAACTACATCGTCATCAGCACTTCCGTTACTTCCACTTCCGGTCATTCATACCTTCCTTCTCAAGTGTGTATGTGTTGCTTCGATAAAAGATTCTCGATCTGTATTATTTTAATGAACATTTAGAATTACCACGACCAACCCATCTTCTTCTATGCAACCTATGCTGTGCGATATCGGTTCAATCCATCTTTTAAAACAAATGTTCGTTTTGATTCAATCTACGATCTTTGTGAGGAGTTACCGGACGAACTGGAGTTAGTTGTTGGTAAAATGGATTTAATAGAAATCGTTAATTCAAACATAGATAGTACTTGGTAGTCAGTGTTTCTTGTCTTCTCGATGAACTATGTATATGTGTGTCTTTGTTATCTAGACTAACTAGGGGTAGGTTAAATAAATGGTCAAATTACTTACTTTAGAGCGTTACTCGAAGCTATATATCGTTGAAACGGAGCTTGTTAACTAACACGGGAGTGTGCGAATCAAAAAGATAACTTGCTTGTTCTACAGATAATGATTTGAAATAATATTGAATGGAAATAATTTAACCCGTTTTATAGTTTAAACATATTTTAAGTATTTTCTAATATGAAATTTTCATTTTATATAGAGTTAAGGTATTAAAGATCTGAAAAAATAATTTCCCCGTTTTTCTTACTACACTGAGAAAAAAATACGGTAATTTTTACGGAAATTTCTAGTAAAAAATTACGGAGCTCTCCGGTAATGCGAGCATAAGTGACAGGCAAAGGAAAAAGTACGATAAGTATAGTAAAATTTACCCTATGGCTCCGTAAAATTTGACTGCACAGTAAAAATTACACTGTGACTTCGTAAAAATTTCGGCACTATACAGGAAAAATTCTACTCTCTTACTGTATTATTTATAAGGTTTTATTTTTTTATTTATTAATAAATAATTGAATTAAAATAGTTTAAAAAAGAATTGATAGAAGGGTAAGGATTAAAATCAAATTACTAATATTGAAAAAATGGTCTGTGGTTTTTTATTATTTGTGGAAAAATATGTTTCAATAAACATCAATATATATAAAAAACATACAATAATTAAAATAAAAAATAAACACCAATTCATGAAACACAAATAACAATTCTTTGTTTTAAATGTAAAGTCCATTAAATTGTTTATTATAAAAAAAAAAAAAAAAAAAAACATGATAACACTCCACTCAGTGTACATCCACTCACTACCAGGGCTCGCTGCTACTGAACTGGTAACGGTCACACAATGAATATTTTTTACTACAAACTAAATAACATTTCGTGTGATCATCTAAAAATACTTCTAATAATTTTTTTGCAATGCACCAAACTCGACCTTATGTGGATGTTACACACAACTGTTTATCGTCAGTTGTGAGTGATGCTTGTGTGAGAGAGATGCTGAAAGACAGGTTTCAAGGAGAAAATAGAAATAACAAATAGCGTCTACCTTTCAGCTTAGTAGCTCCGTAAAAATTCTTCTATGTCTAGTATAATTTTACAAAAATTAAGTAATTTTTCCTGGCAGCCACTTGAAATTTTACTAGCCCATCGAATTTTACGGAGCTCTGTAGGAAAAATTCTTAAGCTGTACAGAAAAAATTTTCTAATGAATCGTAAAAAGTAATTTTTGAAAGGCATTTTTTATATTTTTGCTTGATAATTTCCTACCGACTGGTCACTTGAGCCCGATTTACCGGAGACAGCTCCGTAATTTTTACTGTAATTTTTTCTCAATGTAACTTAAATGGTGTATTAACATCTCTAAAATAATATTCAAAAAGAAATGACTGCAGAAGTATTTTAAAAATCGTTTTGAACCCAATTTCTTAAACGACTTCGAATGGTTGAAAATATTAAAAAACGCCACTCCGCTGTGCCCTGTGCGTATCATTTTTGAGTCTTAACTTGATCGATAATATTTTTCCATCAATTTATTTCATTACTTTTGCTACATTTCCATAAATAACTCAAAAATGGTAGGTATGAATACATAAAACAATAAACACGTTTTGAAATTTACGGGCTAAATTCGCTCAAAAAAAAAAAAAAAAATCTTTTTTTTCTTCATAATTATGTTTCTTAAGGTGTTAGAAACATTCTCCTAAAATTCAAATTAGAAAAAACGAAAAAGCAAAAAGTTATCGGCATTTTAGTGCACGCACTTTACTACAATTCAATTAAAAAAATATACTAAAATGCTATTTTCTCAATAGTAGTACATTTTTCGACATAGTTCCGCATGTATCCCAAAAAGTATTTGAGATATCGACATAAGTAAAAGTGCATATTATTCCTCAATACCGCCATTTTAGCAGAAACCAAGAAACTAGACTCTTTTGGTTCCGTAATATATTTTCAAAGTGGCGGCTGTTTATAGTTGAAAAAAAGCGGTGATTTTTGAAAATTTATTTAAATAGCTATTTCTTGCTGGTTTTTTTTTTTTTTTTAAATCCTAGTTAGAGCCATAACTATATACGAGATGTATATTTTCAAAAAAATTTTGACTTTTCGATTTTTGTTCACTAGGGATTTTAGAACTCGAGGAACCATCAAGGTGGAAAAATCTCGCAGTTTCGACTTCAGTCATTTATATTCAGCTGATTTTTGAATTTTTTTTAAAACTATTTTTTTTTTGTAATTTCTTTTTTTTTAAAACAAATTTATTTTGTAATTTCAGTTTTTTAATAAAATATTTATTTAAAAAAAAAAATAATAGAAAAAGGTCGATTTTTAATGTTTTTTTGGCGAATCTCCCCTTAACACCGTTCTTCTAAACGGGGGGCACAATAATTACAAAAATTTTCAGCTGGTTAACTTGAAATTTTACCTGTAGAAATGTTATCTAGGGAGACACACACGACGTTTTTCAATTTGATAATCGGATCCGAATTCAAGTCGGAAGTGTGAAGGCAGCCTATAAACCTCAAAATCTTTAGGAACAAAATCACACAAGCCGAATTAGTTGGTTATCACACCTCCCCGTAACATTATAATGAACTCTTTTCATCTTGTAAAATATCTGACGTCCCAAATATATTTTTAATTACAAAAATATCAAATAATAATTAAAAATTGTTTAAATAAAAAAGAATTTATAAGACGTACCTACCGAAACAAGTAACTTGATGATGTCGAAAATTATTAAAAATTGCACGTGTTAGCAATTAATTCGTTCAAATAAAGGTGAACCGTAAAAAAAAATTATGAAAAAAGTTAAGGAAGGTATCAAACGTCTCATATTAAAAAACTTATCTTTCTTTGACTCTCTTATCTTTGCGCCGGTAAAAAATATTGAATAGCATAAAAAACATTCTCCTCAACATACATACAAAACAAACGATCAGTGTTTTGATCGGGGTAATTACTTGAACGGGGTTTGGGAGAAAAATTAAAGGTGTCAGCAATATTGTTGATCTGAAAATATAAAAAGATTTTTTTAACTAACAGTGTAAGATGTAATTAATATTGATGCTTGTTATATATTTATAGACGGTTATAGAAATTTTTGTTTATTAAAACTTTTTTTCAGACATGCAATTTATTTTTTAATGTTTTAAAATTAAAAGTTAATGAGTAATTATGAAGTATTTTACATAAAAAGATTTTACTGAAGCATCAATAAGCTTAGGTAGTGTTTTCTTGTTGACACAAATTTCTTTTTTTGCTTTTTTTTGTTGTCAAACTAATGACTGTTCCAAGCATGGAACACTGGAAGCAATACAACTATCTCTTTTCTACAATCACTTATGGGCAAGTATGTGAATTTTACAGAACTATGTTGTCATTCACTTAGTAGCTACCAATGGGTGTGTTTCAATTGTTGTAATATTGTTGCCGTTGTGTTGACACGACATACGTGGTATACGTACATCACGTACATGATGCGTGCCACATGCATGTTATGTATATACGTATGCAAGACACCCATACACACAACCATCTATCGCACTACCACACACAACTCCGCGTGCACATATATAACATAGTGGGGGGTTATTTTCTATCCTTTGTCGTTACACTGGTTTTAGTAGTATAGACATACTACCGTTCGTTCTGTAATATTTTGTGGTTCCAGTTTTCTAAGAATTGGTTTAGTTCCTTCATAAATTATCTTTAATTCCGAAAATAATCATAATAGTAAGAAAAAGCAGAGATTAAAATTTAGAGAATATACCTACGTGTTAAAATTTGAAATCTCCCGCGTTCTAAGCTTAATCGGTTGTTACGAAACAAATGATGGAAATCAGTTAAAGCTAACAAAACTGAACATATTTTAGGATAAAAAATTGCATTGAAGCTTTATGTTGGCTAGGAAGCCAATTATTGAGAAAAATGCGCTAAGTATAATATAATGCAAATTTACTCTTGGATGTTGCTTTAAAATTTTTAGGACTAGCTGGCCTTCTTACTCAAAAACTTGTAAGTCAATACCCGTGCAAAGCATATTAATTTCTTTAATGCAAAAATAAGCAAAAATTTAATAAAAATTTATTCAATTAAAAAACTCGTCTTCTCAATTTTTTTACCATTTTTTGTTCACTGACAATTATATGAAAAAGCTTTTTAGAATTTTTCAGATGAGGCTGCCGGATTCTGCAGTCTCCATTTTTGTATACAAGGAAATTGAACCAAAATGTAACACTTTAAGGTCATATAAAATAAAATTTTAGGTCTCCAGATAAATTTTTGCTTGTTAAAAAATCGCGAAATTACCTAAATTTTCGCCTGTCTGAAGATATTTGTCTCCTTAACTTAAAATTTGGTAGCATTTGGCAACACCGCATTAAACAGAGCGTAGTGAATAACTTAGAAAATCAAATGACGTCATTTTAAAAAAATCACAGTTCAGTTCAAGAAATTTCTAGTGATTGCCAAAATATCTTCAAACTGTACAAGCCCAGATTCGTTAAAAAATAAAAGATAAAATAAAATAAAATTCTTATTTTTGATAAGGAAGAAATCTCAAACAAAATTGTAAATAATATAATAATTTTATTAATTCCTATATAAGTATTAAGAATCCTTCCACTAATATTAAATAAATCCTTCCTTACATCGTTTCGACGTTTAAAAAAAAGAATATAATTCTTTGCTATTGTTTAAAGAAAAAAGTACTATTATCATTAGAATCATTTCAACGGACATTGTGTCTTAAGCACAACAAAAGATGCAGGAAAAAAGGTTAAAAGAGATTGTTGTTTAATTAAATTAACACTGAACCTGATATAGTTGGTGCGAGTGGTTGATTTAGAACAACGGATATGGCGCGATACCAGGCAGTATCAGTGGCGGCTACACTAGCGGTCGTAGCGATGGTGCTACGGTTTCACAGTTAACTTATTTTGTTTAATTTTCATTGAAAATGTTTTTATAAATACAATAATAGTATTATCAGTTGTTTCTTAGTTTTTTTGTTTTTCTTTTGCTACAAAATAATTTGTTATTTGTCCTGTTTTTAAATGGAAATACCAAAAGGTTAAATATTTTGTAAACACACGATAATGGATTAGATACTTAAAAAGTTTACTGGCGACTTTAGTGTCCGATCCACGCGATCCGGTCTCGCTCCAATATAATCTTGTTCTGTTCACACTACAGTGCAGATACCATACTGATACCTATTCGTTTCCCATTGACATTATATTGCCGCTCTCGGTACGCTCCCAGTTCGACACAAGCATCTTTTCATAACAACTGAATGCAAGCGGAGCGGAGTGGAATCATAAAAGTGTTTACACTATAGGTACAAGTCATAACAAGTCTGATATCGCTCCGATAAAATATTACCAATTATGCGGCTTTCGTTAAAATTTTTTGGTAAATTGTATTTGGTTTACATTCTTTTTACACCGTTAAAAATAGTGCACCGTAATTGATAACACCCCGTATATTTACATATGTATGTTCCCGCACATTAACTCTCGAACAAAATATCCTATGCTTACGGAATTTGGCAAAAACGTTGGTAGTCCGAACCCTCTGAATAAGTTTTTCAGCCAGACACATCCAATGCTCGAAACATTAAAAAGAAAAAAAATAAGTTTTTTACAAAAACTTTCTAAATTTCCAAAGTTTTTCGAATTTCTTTTACACTTTGGTAAATATCGGTAAAAATCATCTAAGATACATCTTCTAGCTATTACCCTGTGTAGGCAGGTTTCCGAAAAAAGAAATCTTTTAACTAGCAATTCTCTGTGTTACGACAGGAGAAAGGAGAAACGTCCACAAACTAGCTCCGTTTACGAAAGTACTACGTATTTTACTTTCTTACTTTTTTATTAACTCAGTTTAAATCGCTTCAACCATATATTCCCGCTTTACCATTGGCACCACCTATTAATCGTTATTACAACTACAGTCTCAATATTATGTTCTAAGAATCCAATTGCTCTTAACTAAATTTTTCGAAAATATCTAGACTTTTGATCTGAAGAAACAATAAACCAAATTTGTTGCAAGTTGATAAAAGCCACTAAATTATATTTTTATTTTTAAAAATTATTATATCAAACTCCCCATGTAAAAATACTTAAGACATCGCCGAACTTTCACTTTCACACTTAATACTCCTTAAAAATTTATCGAAAAAAATAAAAAAACACTTTTAACCAAATGACAGAGATATTGTATCTTTTTTCTTATCCAGCGAAATATATTATGTATCACTTACTTGTTTATAATGTAGTTATTTTTATCTTGTCTTTTTTCCACATCATGAATATTTAACTCGCATGTCGCAATAATCGTTCCCAAGGGAACATCCAATAGCCAATATAATACATAAGTTAATACATACCTACTTATATAACGTGGGTATAGATATGTATGTATACTAGTAAACAAGTTGACGCAAAAGTGCACACATTAGAGACGAGATAATTTAAGAAAGTTTTGCCAAACATGAAACTTTACAAGTTCACAGAATCATTGACATTATTCATGCTGTATATTTTAATCATACCAATGTAAAAAGATATTTTGTTTTGAATTCTCAAATTCTGATATTGTAAATTTCGGATAAAATGACAAAAAGTAACAACATTGGTTCACCCAAAAATTTTACACAACGTATAAGTAAATTTATTTTTATAGATTTTAATTTAAAATCTCTACTGGTAAATTAGTGATAATAATAATGACTGTCGGCTATATAGACAACTCAATTGGCGATTATCACCACCGTGGGTCCAGTGATCCCAAGGGACCTCGACCATTGTAGTCCTAGTGGCGTGAAGACGACAGTAGTTTCACACAATGAAATTGTAGCACACCTCTCAAACAGTGTTACCAGAAAGATTTTGACGAAAATCGCCGATGAGCAACATTCGAGTAGTCCAAAAATAGCCGTTGCCTAAGGCCGCCAACTTTTCGAAAAATGCCTTTCCAATAAAACAGTTGATAAGGATAAAGGAACAAGGAATGTTTATGTAAAATAACTAAAATATTTTATGACAGTAGGTGATAGTAGTTTATACAGTTATAAATACGTAGGTGAATCATATTTAAACCGACCTTTAATTATAACTTTTTATTAAGTGACTATTTTATTCAACAAACAGCATATTATTTTTCTGTATATATTCTTTTTCTATTAATGCATTTTTGCCATCGAATTATTTTGCCCCGGAGCCTCGAATGTACTTACTGCCTCTGTGCCCCTGAAGACCTAGTTACGGCCTTGCTCTCATCGTGTTATTATCACATGTTTGGCCTGCTTAACAACGCGCTGGGAGAACAACGTTTTGAAACTAAGGCTGTATACACAATCAATGAAATAAGGAATAAGAAATAAGGAATAAGGAATAAGAAATAAGAAATAAGAAATAAGAAATAAGAAATAAGAAATAAGAAATAAGGAATAAGGAATAAGGAATAAGAAATAAGAAATAAGGAATAAGGAATAAGAAATAAGGAGTATTCCATCTAGTGACGTTGAATGAAACTTTAAAACTTAACTGCTCATAGGTAAATGTATTTAGGTATTTTTGTACATCAGAATTCATGAAAAAGTAACGTTCGTGATGACTTTTTTGTCACTAAGTGAAAAAAATCACGAATTTTGATGTAAAAAAATACCTACATATTTATATCTATGACCAGTTACGTTAAAGTTCCATTCAATATCACTAGATGGCATACTCCTTATTTCTTATTTCTTATTCCTTGTTCCTCATTCCTTATTCCTTATTTCTTATTTCTTATTCCTTATTCCATTGATTGTGTATACAGCTTAACGAACAAGTAGAGCAGTTTGTGTGCAACTGGTTACGTACACGTCCTTCATCTTTCTTTGGTAACGGAATTAACAAACTTCCGGTTCGATGGCAAAAATGCATTAATAGAAAAAGAATCTATACAGAAAAATAATATACTGTTTGTTTAATAAAATAGTCACTTAATAAAAAGTTATAATTAAAGGTCGTTTTAAATTTGATTCACCCTCGTATTTTAACCCCTTATCGCATACGAAGCCATATATGGATTCTAGGTTTTACTATTTTTTTTCAACATATTAAATTTTTTTTTTTGAAACTAATGTTAAATCTTAACTTTATACTCTTTCGAGTAACGGAACGTAATTTTTGTTGTCTTTGGTAAGTGCGGGTTGTCAAATTATTTGAAGTTATGTTCAAAGTGTCCGACCGTTACAGTGCAATTAATTGGCGCTAATTTTATTTGTAAAAACTAAAAACAATAAAACGGTAAGTACTAAAATCAAGAACTTTCAAAACACATTCTTTATATATTCAAGAACATGGAATAGTTGTAATTCGTGTGTGTTTTCTTGTTTTCTTCGATTTTCGGGGTTTATTTTGAAGTTGCTATATTTGCGAGTAATTTCTATACAATAAGTTTAATCAACGTAGTTTTAATTGGGATTTCAAGAGTTTAATGATTTCGTTTTAACCAATTACCCAATGATTTAGGAACCGGATATTCAGGACCCCAATAATTAGAGTTGAATTCCAGAAAAACAATTTAAATTGTTTTTCTGGAATTCAACTCTAATTATTGGGGTCCTGAATATCCGGTTCCTAAATCATTGGGTAATTGGTTAAAACGAAATCATTAAACTCTATACAATAAGACTTAATTTCTTTTTTCTTAATTTGACTACTAAAATAAAAGAAGTGGAAGACATTTTCAGCCAAGAAAAATTTTTTTCTTCACCTCCTTAATAATTCATGCAATAAGGGGTTAAAATTACCTTGAAAGATATCCGACAAAATTTTACAAAATCTAGAATTAAACTTCATCATACACAATACAGATCAGGGCCCATAGAAATCTGAGGCAGGTCCCACCGCAGTAACTGGTTCAAGCTTAAGAAGTTTACCTGCGATTTAGATTTTTTCTATCGAACCACCTGACCTTCTTAACAACCTGTGCCCGGTGCACCAAATATTAGACGTAGTTGTCGTAGCCTTTCTATAAGTCTGAAACTAAAATATACCATCATATAAAAAAGTGGTTGATTTTAGAACAGGTTTTTGTGTTGATTCTGAATATTTCCGGAACTCCTGGAATTATAGCAATGAAATTAATAGCGAAAATCAATAATAATACTTCTTATACCTATCTTTAGCAATTACAAAGTTTATAAAAAAATTTCTTTATTTTCTGAAATATCGAATCACTACTAACAGTTCTAGAGAAATCTATGTATTCCTGTACTTATTTCGGTTTGATCTCCTTACTAATACTAATAACTTTCACTTTTATTATTTTATTTTAAAAAATATTTCATATACCCAATAAACTGTGGTTACGTAACACCAAACGCAATTTATTAATATTTATAACTTTTAAACTTTTTTTTTTTTTTTTGTAAATATCCATATAATTTGTGAAATTTGCATTTTTAAATAAATGTGTATTCTCTACTGAGTAGAAAAAAAAATATGTTTCATTCCCTATCCACATACTAAATACAAGTACGTAAAATATGCATATATATAGTACAACAAAAACAAATTTTCGTAAACGATAAAACAATAGCATTAAATAATAATTTATTTAAGGCTAAGAAAGAAAAAAATTTGATAAAATATTCATACGATTTTCATCAGGAAATTGGCGAGTGCTTCGGTTCAATAAAGAGGCAAGTAAAAAGTTTGGAAATGAATAATTTCTCTCACAAAGTTATTCAATGAATCGAGTTAAACACTCGCTAAGCAGAAAAAATTGATTTATGATATAATATTCAAAGAGTAGACGTCCGAAAGATTTCGAAATGGAACACGGTAGTTTGGAGTGTTTAGAGTATTGTGGGGGCAAAAAAGTGTACTACATGACAATAAAATTATTGTAATCCATCAAAAATGAGCCAGTTGTACCATTCGTGGACTAGGGGAAGCAAATTTAATGCTCAGTTCTTCATAGAATGTCACAGGAGTGCATCCCTAAAATCTACTCTCCTGATGTCCTTGGACTTCAGTACTAGAAATACCAAATAATTATATTTTTAAAAGCACTATCAAAATAGACTGGGGCACAAGGAATAAATCCAATTAGATAAGCCAAGATTAGTGTTTTCTCAAGACACTATCCCTAGTGGGGAAACCTGTAAGACAGCTCAAAAGCACCCTAATTTTTCGTTTAAAAGTTGACAGAAGTAAAAGTTTCCGAGCTCGGCTAGCTATTTTAGATACCTCCCAGACATGAGGTTACATGTAAGGAAGCAGCTATAGAAATAAGTAAAATATCTTTAGGAAGCTGAGAAAGAAAAGTAACCGAATTATTTATAGGTTTCCAGAAATAACTTATATTATAGTCCTAGTGATAATTTGTCCAAAGAAATTGTTAGTAGCAACAAAACTGAAATGTATGAACGTTCGTTTACTCGCAAAGGTGTTTATTTACACCTTTCCTAAATAATTTTGAGAAAAGAACTCTGAGTTGATCCAACATTGGTCCAACAATCATTGATCTTACAGTGATTACCAGCCCCATCTAATCTAATGGATGGTGAATTCAAACCATATCTGACACCAAAATCAATAGCGCTACCAAACCATGCATATTAAAAAAACTGTTAAAAAAATTTTTATAGAAAGTACTTCTGTAATTATTCACTTATTGAACCAAAAAAAATTGAATTTATATTTCAAATCTATAATATGCCGGGCTATGAATATTATAACAAGACGTACACAATATTGGGGAACAACTTACACCAATATATTATAATACGCAGTTGATGAGTTACTCAGAGAGTTTGTAAGTGAATGAGTAAGTCGAATAAACTGAAAACTGTTAACTTATTTTTCAATATTCATACCGGAGCGGGGGAGAGAGAATATGAGAATATAATGAAAAGACTATATATGCATATTTTTTTGTTAAAAAAAACTAACATTATTACCAAAGCGCAACTATAAATTATATGAGAATTTTTTTTTTTGTTGCCGTAAACATTATTTCTTTAATATAACACACTTTAATTTTATGATGGTGTGTTTTCTTTATGAATTTACCGGGTGCAACACTTGCAAACAATTCATTCGTAATTAAATATTTTAAATTAAAAGGGAAAGTTTTTTCGTATTTCTAATGTGAAATCAGTGAATGATAATTTTAGCAGCGTTCCTTCTATCTGTACTAAATGAAGCTAAAATAAATTTATGGTATAACGTTTAGGAATATTGACACTTCGTTTTTGTAATATTTGTAAACGACCAGTATGGTTTCGATGAAAATAATATAGTGCTAGTACTTGTCGTAGTACCATTAAGATTTCAAAATGGAAACCTGCATACAAATTACAAGCATACTTCTTTGAGGGTTTACAATATGTTAAACTGAAAATCCGTTCTTCAAAATAGTACTCTCCTGTTTCTCGCAAAAGAATTACCAAAAATATTGCGTAACATCTTTGAAATAACATTCTTATGCCTCAAACTATGAAAGTGTCCAATTCAATATTTAGGCCGTAATACTACCGCCCGCATGTAGGTAATCGGAAATCGAGTTAAACATCGACTATTAAAATTAAAATCAAGCGTAGATTGGTCAAGTACATTCAACTAGAGTTTCAATAGTTGATGTCCAGTTCATACTAACGGAATTGAACTCGTATCTGTGCTGGTTACTCCCACAATTCAAACCAACGATGCACCTATTCTCAGTCGAATATTGCCTCAAGTTCTGCCTTGGATTCTAGTATTTGATGCAAGCTAAATCCTCACATTCAAATAGAAGGTGATGGAGTGATTTTCCATTTTACTGTATTTCCTACATACTCGTTCTCTTCTAGAGGTTTAAATCCGATACTGATCTCTCCTTAAACGATAGTGTTCCAATACAATTTTCATCCTTATTATCATCAGTTATCTCTTCGATAGCAAGTCTCGCATATGTGGATTGCGAAATATTAATCGATATTACAGTACGATAAGACTCTTTTGGCGTGGCTTCAGTAATTGCTTCTTGCGTAGGTGATCCGTGGACTTACAATTTTTCTCATTGCTTTCATTTATCGCATGACTTAAAAGTTGACAACTCTGATTCGATTATCCAGTTATGATTGCGCTTACTCTACAACATTTTAACTCTTAATACCTGGTATTACTCCCGGTTACCTTACAAAATGCAACAGTCAGTACATTATAATAATAAACTCGTTACAGTTAACAAGTAAAACGTCTTGTGGCGGTTGTTGCTGCCGTTCTGACTCGTACTCGGATGATGATGGTTACGACGTGTATGCATTACAATTTTATTCTCTTCATTCCAAACTTACGAAAATGTGCAGAGCAAAAGGCAAACAAACCAACTTATTATCGCACCTACTCGCGATATATAAAACGGCAAAGTAAAAGCGCTCACAACCATCGCTAAAGTGAGTATATTAGGCGGATAGTTTATGTTTGCCAAGGGGAACACCAAACTCCACGATGTGCTTCCACCAACATCGCATGTTGTTGTAAAAGATTGTTTTTATGAGGAAAACATCTTCATAAATTATTGTTATTTATATTCACGGTTACTCTCCGTGATTGTTTTTTCTAAGAACCTTGTGTGCGATGCGGTACTCTCGTAGTGTTGGTGTTGGTGCGGCCAAAAGAAATGAAGATGATGCCGACAACGATGAACGGAGCGTAGCGGGCGTAGAGTATGGAAAAAGCATTATATAAACACATAATGATTCTTGTTGACGCCTTATTTGAAGGAATTTTAATATTTAAAGTCAAATATGCATATAAATAATGTGAAGATGGTAACAACCTCAAAGAATTTAATGAATTTGCCACACACGTACGAAGTGAAATTTCTTTTACCAGTCGAATTGTTACTCCTACGATATACTTTATTTGGAAATAAATATAAGACACAGAACGGAACTTATTGTTAAGAAATAGACTTTGTAGTCCCGGGTTCAGACTCTGAACCTGAACTTCGGAGAAGTAAAATTTAATTTGTATCATTGAATTATGGTTTCCAAAAACTGATACTGAAGATAAACTTATGATTTCACTTACACAAAAAAATTTAAAAATGCACTATTTAGAATTGCAAATATTTTTACTTAAATACCTATTTTTACTATTTATATTCGAGATTTTTACTTTAGTTTAGTAACAAATAAAAAATTTTAGATACTTGTAACATAATGCGTTTTCGACAATTTTTTATTGTATAAAATTCTACCTAACCATTAATTTAAAATTAATTCACTTACTATTCACACTAGTCCATTTTGTTATGGTTTTAATATATGATTCAAAAATATTTCACTGAATTTAAATAAGTACAGTGATCCTTCTCAATAGTTCCGGAGAATGAAACAACGGGAACAGCTTTTCCAGGAAATGCTGTCCCCGCACCAAAGTCCGTATAAAATTTCTTTACGTCTAGATTCAGAATTTTTAGCGGTGTTCAATAATTTATGACTCTGTCAAAATTAAAAATTTTTCAGGAGCATCAAAGCAAGTAAAGGGGTCTAAAAATAATAATGTAAATTAAAAATTTTAATTACTATTTATATAACATTTTAACAAAACTCTAGTGGTTTACATTTAATATATGCATATACATTGACATTCATAATTAATATAATTATTCTATATGCGTATAATGTACCTGTAAACAGTATTGGACTTAGGTATGTAATCATTTAATTATATACCTATCATTTGCATTACAATCATCTATTTATGTACGCAGTTAACAAGTTTATTTTATTGAATTTTATTATTTAAAACCTAATTAAAAAGTATTGACTATTGTGTAACATTTTTCTTTTACTGATTATCTCCTCATAAAATATTGCAAGACTACGCTCGTTTCTCTAAATGTTTTTTCATAAAATCATAATTTTTTCATATTTTGTATAAAGAAATCAATTTTTTTTATTCCTGGGTAACAGATTTCATTTATCTTTAACTGTTTACATAAAGAAGATATAAGTATAACACTAATTGATACATATCAGCGATGCAGTGGAACAATATAAGTAGTGCTGACTAGTTAGTCGAATAATGATGTTACAAACTTAAGTTCTCTTACTATGTTTATTTCATTTAGGTAATTTTTCTTTCACTTAATATAAACAAAACAAACTTTTTGATTCTTAGCTCTTATGAAATAAATATTATAAAATTTATAATAAGTGGTAAAGTGGGGGTAACGCTCGAGTCTCAAACTGAGGAATCGGAACTATTGAGAGCGGAAATATTCAGAATGTGCACTGTACCTATATTTTGCTGTTTACTAAAATTGCTAATGTATAAATTATTTTTATAACTGCACTTTAAACATAACTAGTTTTAATAGAGGAAACATTTTGCACCTCTATGCAATTATCGTTATAAAGACCACTTCGTCTTGCAACAATATAAAACTGAGTTGAAGTGGGTGATACCTTTTATAGCCTTTCACATAACGCCAAAACCAGATTTTTTCTTAGAAAAACGTTATGGAAACAATAATTTTAACAATTGAAAGAAACTTTTTGAATTTGAATCCTCCAATCAAAGTAAACCTTAACAATCATAAAATTATTCAAAGATCGTCAAGTGTTATCCTTTTATTGAATTACTAACTGGCTAACTATTCACAGAAGTATAATTATTATTCTTAATCAATAAAATAATTTCAATAAATTTCTTTCACAAAATTTGGATGTGTGTTTCTTTAGATTTGCACATAGAACATTCTAAGCAAAACTAAAATCGAAGTAAAATATAAAATCAATGTTTACTGAAGGAGAAAGATCCCTGATTCACTAAAAATTTAAAAAAATTTTTTTTTTTAATTGCAAATAAAATTTGTGTATTAAGAAGATGACCTCAAATTTGGGTCACAAAAATTCAATTCATTTCAAATCTGCTACCCTGCAAGCCGTTTCGACCATTGCCCAATCTAAACAACGTGGGGCACACCATATTGGCTACCTTTTAATTATTCTAATTAAAAGAACCCTGGGGGCATAAAAATTTAGTTAGACCGTACCGGAATTGAAAATTCGACTCTACATTTTTGTTGTTTTTGTACCGGAAAAATATATTATTACAAAATTTATATGATAATGATTTCTTCTATCCGCCTAGTCGTGACAATACGCACCTTATTCAACTCTACTAATATTATTGTCCATTCTCACAAAATCCCACAATAAGTAAGGTACTCTTTAGGGAAATAATATGTAAACTACAGGAATATTATGATGCGGCGCTTGGCTATCTAGCGAGCGGCCGGGGGCTGACGGGGGGTGTTGTATGAATACAGACGTCGAACTTTTTTTTCTTGACGAGGTGACAAATATAGAATTTGCATTTAAATAGGGTATTTCGTAGTGTTGTCGTGGCCGGAGTTGTTATTGTTTGTCTTCATCTTGTTTGTATATGTATATGTGTATGTATGTATGATTGCTACAATACCCAATTCGAGAATGTCACATTGGTTGCTGCGATGTGCCTTCTCATTCATATCTCATAACCTCATTTTCACTCGTTCATCTTTATCATCTTCATTCGCCACACATGCCTACCGTTGTTTCTTTTTGGGACGTCTCAACTGTTGATAAGCGACATATTTATATTTTTAGAAACACATTTGTAACTAATTTCCTGCCAAAAGCTTTTTTTTATAAAAAAGAAATATGCTCTTCTTCATCCACCCAGCTAATATGCTTATTTCATATACAGCTACTATGATAAAAATTAATTTTTCAATATTTTATTCTGTTCATCTAACAAGTAAAGGGCCCGACGGAACAGTCCAACTTCAGAACCACTTATTGTGACATTATAACCCACTGTCAGTGTGTTAATATTAAAAATGAGTGTATGTTAACTAGTATGTTATTTAAGAGGGTGACTCACCCCCTCTCCAATGTTGCTCAAACTGAATTTTGAAATCGAAAATTTCATTTCTACGTTATTCTAAATGTCTTAAACTATTTTCCATGAAGAAGAACTTCTTGAACTACCCAAGTAGTACGACTATTCGACACAGTCACCCCCTAGTTAACTATCCCTAGACTTAATATTAGGACAAAAACAGATCATTGAACAGGACATTGAAAAAAACCAGGTCAATTAGATTTTCTGACGTAGATTTCAAATCTGTAAACAAAATTTTTATATTGTTTAATTTTCAAAATTTTTGCAAAATTAACCCCTAAATTTTAACCCCCAGCCACCGCTGTTGACACAATTTGAACGAATTGCATACCAATAGATAGCCCTTTAAAAAAGAGCAATAATACCAATTTAAACTTTTGCTCTATCTCTTACCGTTTTCGAGATATTTAAAAAATTAAATTTTTATCTCAATTTTTGGAGGGCAATTTCACCCCTTTAAACCGTTTTTCCGCCGAAAAAAAATACCTGTCTCTTATTTTTTAGTGTTCTACAACATATCTAAGTTTCACCAAATCGATAGGTCCGGCCTCGAGCCCTTTACTTGTAAGTTTATATGTTTATATGCCACTTAAAATATCTCCTTGATTCAAAAGTATTGGACCCATTCAAACTTTTTGAAATAAAATACGTAGGTATTTCTTTTAATAAAGAAAAAAAATTAAAATTATATTCAGCTCTCAGATGTGTGCCCTCTATATACCCTTTCCCCCACCACTAAATGGAACGTTCCCGAAAAATTGAAATATTTCACGAAAATTACTCAATACTTTTGATTCGAGGAGATATTTTGGTAAAAGCGCTGGGGAGTAAAACTTACAAATTGTCTTGAAAAGTAAACCTGGAATTTAGGCCTTCCGGCCTTGTAACTCGAAATAGTGCCTACTTTTTTGTATTCAAATTTTATTTTTTTGACAGTTGGCGATTGCATGTCACCTAAAGTCAACCTTAAGATTTCAAGTGACTATTTCGTGAATATTTGAACTATAAATTTCTTCAGTCCTACACCTAAACTAGAAGGAACCTAAGCAGAAATTCAATATATAACCGGTATTTTTGGTATTATATGATAGAAAACCACAAACCAGTAATAAAATCTCAGTTCCGATTTATCCGTATAACAACCCACATTTAAATAAATTTCCGCGACCGTCATTTGAGACTCGAGCCCACGCCTAACTTTAGCACCATCTATAACAGTTACCACCAACACTATTAAAACTTATGATGTGAGTGGAGGATAGGGAAAGTGGTTGAAGGCGTGGAAGGAAAGTATCCGTGTGCAGCCATCTCCTTAAACACTCTACCAGTTGACTGTAACCAGAAGAGTATCTGAGAACTTAATCCAACATTTGTTCTTTTAGATGCTCTGAAAATGTATATTTCCTAACTATATTACATACGTATGCGATATATAAGTACTGAGAAAATTGCGATATGTATAATATAGAGCGTATGTTATATGTCTATATGTAGATATGGATTTGTTGCTGGTTCTATTCAATTTTATAATAGGGTTAGGATTAATGGTTTACAAAGCTGTATGTAAGTGAAGAATGATGTCAAATGGGTTTACATGATGCACAAAAAGCATTATAATGCATTCAAACCATAACATACCATCTTCACAATAGTGTCATCGTGTTCATTTTGACTTAACCAAACTATTCTCACAACAAAAATAGAGATAAAATAAAATTTTTACTAACTGCTAAGAGTTTATTTTAAGATAGCGCAAGTTAATTTAGTTTTTTTTTTCTACGCAAGTTAATTTAGTTTTTCTTTTGCGCTCTGTGAAGTGGGCGCAAAGTATCTATTTGCGTAAGACTCTCGTTGCCAAGCAACAAATTTCTACTTTGCGCTTTAAAGCGGAAAAGTAATACTTTGTCGCTCGCTCAACGTATATTTAATTACAAATCGGGTAGGCGTTGTTTATATTTTCTACGGTAACAAATAAATAAACAGATTCTAAAATTATTATGTTTTTCTACTCCTGTTGAAGAACACACTCATTACATATCCGTTAATTGTTAAGAAAGTTAGGCATTATTCAAAGGTGTAGAGGAATTTTCATTACTCAATACCTTTTTGACCAATGGAATCGCAGTATTAACCATTATTTAATGGGCTGGCTTTTGTTTTGTGTATAATATACGTATCATTTTTTAACTTCAAATATGTTGCGTAGTAACGTCTAAGAGTAAACAAAATAATGTGAATTTTATTTTGGTCGTTTCCATAGATACATATACAAAAAATTAATGAAATTAGAGATAGATTAAAAATTTTATTCTTTTAATTTAAAATTTATATTCAATTTTATTTAAATCAGAAAAGAAAGAAGTCGTAGAAAAAATAGCGTATTCAACTCGCTTGCAATGGCTATAGCCTGGATTACACTTGGCGAGTTTACTCGCCAGTGAATAGCGATTAAATTCGCTAGCGAGTGTAAACGTATCGACTCGCTCAATGAATGCTGATTACACACATAGCTAGTAAATTCGCTAACACATGTTGTTGTTATTAATATTTAACTGAGCAAATATTTCATGTTTTGTTTTTTTTCCTCTTTTGCTTGTTATTATTACTACAAACTTATTTTTATTAAAAAATTTTCATTACTGTAGAATTGATATGTTATATAATTTACTATAAGTTTTTATTTCCTTTACTTATTAAAAATTTGAAGTGGAATAAAACTGACATTTTAATTTTTTTAATTTATGAACTTTTTTTACGTAAATACTACGCTGTGGAACATAAAACACCAAATTTTTCCCGTCTTATTACCCAATTTTTTATCTACCTATCGCATTTTTTTGCTTTTTCTGAAAATTCTTACGTAAAAATAATAATAACATCGCTGGAATTACAAATCCTGCACAAATAGTCTCTGTTGACATTTTGAAAGAACTGTCAAATACAGCGATTTTACTCGTTAAACATATTACACAAAGCGATTTCATTAGTCAGCGGGTAAAAATACGAAGCGAGTAGCGAGTAAAGTAGACTGGTCTTCAACTTTACTCGCTTTAGAAAAGCGAGTAGCGAGTATCTGGCGAGTAACTAGTCAAGAATATTACACTAAGCGAGTTTACTAGCAGCGTGCAAATTCGCCAGCGAATAGCGAGCAAACTCGCCAAGTGTAATACAGGCTTATTACTCACTCAGATGTATTACGACACTCGCCTCGCAAGCTCGGCTCGTGTCGCAATTTCATCTTCGTGAGTAATAGTTATCATTTCCAGCTTGTTGAATAATATACTATTATCGTAATCAAGTAAAATATTAATTTTATTAAATTTCAAAATAACTGCAAAATATTAATTAAAAATAATGAATAACTACAATTAATAAATAATATAGAATATAGAATAAAAGATTTAAAAAAATATGTACATATATGATGAAAATATGTAATAATGACAGTGATTTCTCAAGTACACCTCCAGATATTTCTGAAGCTGCAAAAATTATAATATTAAAGTAAATATTAACGTCCATTATTATTTTTTCAAGTATCTTTTAAATAAAAATTTTTTTATAAGATTGTAGAAAAAATTTTGTGTGTAATTCGAGCACGAAATGACTTGCCGCTCTCATGAGATTAACACGCTCCGCCTGGCGGCGTCACGCGTCAACATTCTTAATCGAGCGACAAGCCACCATTTTGCGCTCTTAATACACAAATAACTATTGTGAAGTAATCCTAAATTTATCAAATGTAGTGATGAGCAAAATGAGTCTTGGTCTTGTAGTTCTTGTCTGGTTTTGCAGTTTTTGAAAGATCCAAACTAAAATTTGTATCATGTACACTCTAGCACGACTCAAATAAACAATATCAAGACGCAAACAAGATTCTTGATAAAATGTGAGAAACTTTAAAGATTTACCTCTTCATACAAACACAACATAAAAAGGAAAGATTAGGTAAATGAGTGATTAATTTTTGTTTGACAATAATTTTGAACAAAACAAAAATCATGATCGAACTTCACAAGACCAAGACCAAAAGTCCAATGCAAGAATAAGATCAAAATCCAGATAACCAGAATCTGGGTCTTGGACTTGAATTTATTCATGACTGTTACAAAGTATTATCAAAGAGACAGTTAATTTTGAAAAGATAAAAATTTATCCCAATGACGTCATCAATTGTAAATTGACTATTTGAGTCACAAAAATTTATTATTTCCAGCTACTGAAATGTTTGGGATGACGCTCATTTCATTTTGATAAAGGTAATTCCCTCAAAATATTCGGAAACAGACAGGGCCGTGGAGAGAATTAGCGGACCCCGGGAATAAACCATATTTTTTTAAAATTTTCTCCCAAAAAAATAAGTAGTGAGCAAATAAAAACTCTTTACATTTTCCCGGGCCCACTTCCGACAGCTGCGGGCCCCCTATTCAAGTCCGGGCCCCGGGGCTGCAACCCCGGCTACCCCACCCTCTCGTCGGGCCTGGAAACAGAACTCGAAAATGTAAGTATCCTCTTGAAAGCGAATACCGGTTTCTCTCGAAAACTCTTTAACTTAGAACAATGGTTCAAAGACCCATCTTATATAATTTTTTCCGCTCTTCCAACGGTGAACGAAAGTTTGGAAAACTTTTGACTTGTGACAAATTTTGGCACGAAACTCATTGATTTTTCCAAAAGATACCCCAAAAATCAGGTTCTGGGCACCTGACTGAAGAACTGACTAAAAACTCTTCCACGTGTTTGGGGTTTCCAATATTTTCCCATCACTTTCGGGTTCTATGGGCTTCAGAACAAAAATCTGTCACAGTTTCGGGCTCAAATCTTACCGTGACGGTGACTATAATAAGATACTGGTGACAAAACTATTATGCATCTGGAAATTCGCTAAAATTTACCTCCAGATTCATACAATTCTACTAGGAAATCGATTAGAATTAAATTATGTAATATTTAAAGTCCATAAGGGCACACGAAATAAATTTGTTGTGTATAAATATATCGAAAAGCAAAAGAGAAAAAAGGAAATTGTTAGCAGGTGGCAGTCAAAATTCCCTCATCAAGTTAATTGTAATTCTTTGAGAATTTTTTTCGCTCCCATGTTATTAATATAATTATGATATTGAGAAAATGTTATTATAAAATAACAATACCGTTCACACACTCACTCACAATACCCGATATATACACCCTGAAGAAAGAGAAACACATGTATAAAAAAAGACGAACATTAACATGGAATCATCATTACACTTAATGGATAAGATTGTAAAATAGGGTGGGCACCAGAATCATAGTCTACTTACATTATTATAGATACCTAAAACGTACACCTTCATCCAAAAAATTCCAAATATTACATAAAATATAATGTTAAACAACTTGAACAAATCTAAAAAACATTACTAGTATACTATAACAAACAATTGATTCTCCATCTAGGCAACTGACAGAACACTCCTGTAAAATAGATTGTATAATAATATTTCTTTTGTTTTCTTTGAATTATTGTGTACAATGTGTTGATACGTTCGATACGAATGGGGTAAATGGAGGTTGATTTAAATAAGGGCAGGCGTGATATCTCAAGGGCTCATTTTAACAACAGCAAAAAAAATCGTGAATAAAAACGTAAAGTATCAAACATCGAGGCAAGAAAAAAAAGGAGTTGTATAGGTATCATCATCCACTTAAAGCTCGTTTTTTTTTCCTTCTACCGTACCTAGCAAGTAGCTGCTACTTAATTTAAAAATACAAACGATGAATTGGTGAGAGGGGAGAGGGGAGAGATCATGAGATAAAATTCTTTAAAATATCCTAATAAATGTCAAGTAAATTGGGAATTATGATTTTGTTACTCTTCTCATTCTTAAGTATCCTGGTTTTTTCTTCTACTTGTTTCCTATCTTTTTTTCGTTATTTTTTTTCCCAAGATATTGTCTTAATTAATTATTTGCATTTTGAAAAAGATACACGTAGCAAGAACTTTAGTGTTTTTATAATGGCCAACAATTAATTTTTGTATATAAAAAATATTTCAAATCTTAATTGAATCAGTTCAAACTATGAATTATACAGAATACGAGAATCTATTATATTAGAAAACTAAACAGTCATAATCGTTTTTAAACTAACAGTACTTCTCGCACTGTTACGTACTTCCAGCACTGTTTCGTTACCATGACCTAGATATACAAGGGCTCGAGAAATATACTAGCATTATCAGCAATACTTGAAAATACCTGATCGCGCAAGAAAGTTCTTGCTTTGACAAAAGATACTACATATTTGAGCTGGATAATCATTTCTTTAACCCTTTTATTTTAACCATAGAGAAAATTTTTTTGTCTCAAAATGCCGGACATTCTACTGCCAGTGACAAGTACAATATAATATAAGGTTACAAAAAAAGAAAGAATCAAAGATCCCAAGGTCAAAAAAGTGAACCCTAGGAATTTGCAAAATATAAATTGTACTTAACTATATGTTGGTAAAATTGAACATTTCCTAGAATTATACCGTATTTCGAAAAATCTGTCACAAATGGCAGCAACTGTGCCACGAACACAAGGTCAATAATTTTACGTCATCATAACTCGCTACGAGGCATCCCCCACTTTCTATGTCTATGTACATATTTAGAGTTTGTGTTTGTATGTGTAGTATAGTGGATATTAGTATGTGTGATATTCGTTATGTATGTGGTCGAGGTGTGAGGTGGGAGTGGATACATACTATAGAACAACTATATGTATGTATCTGGCACTAACACGATCTAACAATCACAGCCACCACCTAACAATGCATGTTCGCTCTTGTAGAGCCGATGGACGACTAGTCAGTAAGCAGTATAAAGTGCAACTTATTGCGACTTTCTGACCACACTCTTTTATACACGGAGAGAAAATTCCTATAAAAATTACTGTGCTCAGCACTACAATCGACGTGTAAAAGGCGAACATATTAAATTCTGTAAGGTAAAAATATAAAGATTATAATTAATCATAAAAAATTTAAAGGATGGAATGTTCTTTTCGTAATATTATCTCCGTAAAATTTGTAAAACAGCACAGTAAAAAGTTCCATTACCGACAAAAAAATATTTTTTAATTGTGTTTATTAAAAAAATTACCATGCTAACATGCTAATAATAGAAAGAAAAAAAACAGAAAGAAGGTTGGTTGTGTTGGGAACGCTGTAATGAAATGTACCTCACTCAGCGAGTTAGGCGAGTTACATGCGAACCATAGGTGTGGACTGTGGAAGAAACTGTCAGACAGTTCGCACCAAGCACCTTGATTTATCACTGTGTTACAAACAGCTAGTAGTCAGTTGCTTTTACACTCTCTTAGGATGATGTCATCGTTTAAGTCATCTTTTTGTTATTTACCTATCTTTAGCATATGTATTAGAATATATTGTTGGCAATCATTTTTGTATACATGTTTTTACAGGTACAGTGCAACCAATATAAGGTCGCGAGTCAGATGCGCAAATGAAAGAGTACGACAACAAGAATTAAACTATAATATACATGCATAAGAGTGTGATAAAAGTTGTGTTAGCACCGCATTAAATTTTACCATGCTAGCACATATTTTTTATTTTGGTCGTCGATCGCGCACGGATTATAGGGGAGCATGGTAATTTTTCTGAAATTTTCTCTATAAAAATTATAGGATTTTTCTCTCCGTGTACGTACGCTTCATCTATCTCATCTGTGCACAAATATATACATATCAAAGCATTTTTAGCCGCCATATTGCAGGATGAGTAAACTGGTCTTAATCATTTAACAAGATAATTAACTGCCGATGAATTATCAACGAATTAACCTACAAAATTGTAGCTATATTCTTATTGTACTCAAATGAACTCTCGTCGACATATACCACTTTTTTCAGTATGATAATTATGACATCTTTACAATTCAAACATGACAAAAATATATTCTACCTTTTTTACATATTCTACGCATAGCACACTATCTTAATTTTCTTTTTTTTCCCACCTAACCTAACCATAAATCGTACTCTCAACAAGTACTACCGCTTGAACGTTTTAACTTGAACAAAAGAACATTGAATGTTGAGCAAAAAAATAACGTAGGGTAAAGCACATAATAGAATACCTTTATGTTTTTATCTGACACCTTTTTAATTTACTTTTACGCATGTATATTTTAATTTACACCGGAACAAAAAAGAAAATAAACATTTAGATGCGTTTTATCACACGTTTTATCATTTTAGTTATCATCCAAAATGGTTGTTTTAGTTTTTAAGTTTTGTTTATGCAAATATAGCAGTATAAAATATTTTATTCCAATTGTTTTAAAGAGAGGACGCGCTGAGCTGAATTATTGGCCCAAAAATTAAAAGAATAGTGTCTAGACTAAAGGAACTTATACGGAAGCCCGACTGATCTAACTAGAAAAATTTTTAATTTCGTGGGAAACTTAATTTTGAGAAACCATAAAAGCAAAGTTTAAAAATTTTCTGAGTCTAACTTCGTCATTTACGTCTTGTAAAAATTAATTGAGTTAGAAGAAGTTTCTTTGGCATATCAAAATTTCAAGTTAAACAGATGAAAATTGCTGGAGTTGTCAGTTATAATATTTCAAAACGTCTTCACTGTTTTGTATGTTTATACCTATTATAAACGCCATCTGTAAGTCAGCTATGAAAATAAAACTAACCTGTATTGAAAAAAAATTATCGACTGAGAGATTCTAAAATGCTACCGGCCACCGGAGTAACATTTTTGAACGTCTTTAAGGAGGGAGTTCAAATAAAGAAGCAACTTTTTTATTTTATGATTATTTTACTTGTTGAAATTTTTTTTTCAAATTAGGGAGGGTTTCAAATAGAAAATTTTGTTTTGGAAACATTCATTACTCTTCCCTGTGGGGGGAGGGGGCTCTTTTTCACAAGTTTTTAAGCGTTTACAAGGAACGCCATATCTCAAAAAGTAATGAATATTTTTTTAAATATTTTTTCATTATTTTATTCCTAAAGGACCTGTCCATAAAGCTGAGTATGTGTTTCAGGTAAGTTTAAAAATTAACCACAAAATTGTAATCCCAAACTTCTAAAAATTATAAAACCCACTTTTTTATTAAAAAAAAAAATGTTTAAAAATAGTTACAATTGTTCAAATGGAAAAAGCATACTCCACTTTATGCGCAATATGTTTATGAACAAAATAAAAAAAAATAAGTCTCTATCTTTTCTAGAACTTGAGATATGATTTTCCTTGTTGGGAAAAACACAACTTTCGGGAAAAGGTAAAAAACAAAAATTATAACAAAAGAAGCGTTTACTCATTGTTTATTAAAACTCTCCAGCCCCATACATTGTCTCCTCTTGTTCCTTTTTCTTTTCTTTATCCTGGAGATTCTTCATCTTCAAGTAGTTATATTACTGATCAAAACGCGAGGGGGGAGCGGTGTTGTCAGTAAAGGAGCAGCAACTTGGCTGTGCAGCGGCTCACAAATAAATATTTTTCTACTTGAAAAAAAAATTTTGGCCATGTTTTATATATCACCGTGTTTGTAAAGAACCACAGAACAAAATAAAAACAAAAAACGAAATTCGAAAAAAATTAGTTTATTAGCCGTTTTTGGCGTGAACTCCTCCCTTAAGCGCTCAAAGTTATTTCAGAAATCGGAATTAAAACGATTTTTAAAGTATTTGACAGTCATAATTCTAAAGCTGTTAAGAAAAAAAAATTTTTGAAATAATGTAGAGATTTCTCTCTTAAGGATTTCCTCTGGTTATAAATAAGGAATAAATTTACGCCGTAGAGTTTTAGTCCAAAATCCGAATGTTTACCGTTGTGTTCGGACACATAGAAAAACCGCTTATAACGTTCTGAGTTTACGTTTGACAATTTTTTAACTGATTGCAACCTAAATTTTAACATGCAATTTTTCGCTACATCTGAACACGCCTATCGTCAGCAAGAATACTTATCAAAAATTCTATAAACACATCTAGAACACGTTGAACTCAAAAACTCTTACTCTCACTACAACAAAGAAGGAAAAATATTACCCACCGTCGTTATACATATATAATATTTATTTTTACAAATGAGAAACACTATAATAATAAATACAGTATATTTATGATTACAATGCAATATACTTACTTGCTATTCTTCGCGTATTATTAACAGACAGTAGTATAAGATATTCAGCGGTACATACACAAAAATGTTCAGCACTTCATTTTAACTTTGCTCATAACTTTGTTGCTTGCTCCGTTCTCCTCATTCACACTCAATGTCTTTAATTAACTACAATTTCCTTTTATTATTATGTATGTGTATGTATACATATACGTTATGACGTACGAACGTATATTATGTGTACAACAGCAGTTTCCTCCCACTACTTATGTCTGTTAAGTAACACGGCGGATACACAAGAGTACAAAATATGGACACTAACATTCCCTTTACGTTATTCCCTTTAAGCCTTCAAATAAAAATCCGTGACCTTCTCACTGTTTAGCTGATAATTCTTTCGGTAGCGGTGACCGAATGCGCGTCAATTGTTATTGATTGTTAAGATCTTTGTTAGTTACATTGCATCTTGCTCTGTCCGCGCTTGCACTCACACAGACGCAAACATCAAACAAATACAACTACAAACAGTGTGTACCTACATAGTAGAGATTTTTTGTCCACTAGTATCGCTAGTGAGATAGCAAGTTGGTTTCTGAATTCTGTGGTTTGGACTGTATTCTTTTAATGGAGTTAAGAATGAGATATTTCATATTATATGGTCGCAGTAAAATCCCTCACCGATTTCGATCAGATTTCATCTACTAGTTATTTGAAGCTTAGACAAAAATATAGGTAACATATATAAGTTATTTAGTCTGGTGCTTGGTAAAGCTTGTGCACTAACCGGTGGTTAATATAACTATGTGTGGATTGTAGGGTACTGGGTTCGATTCTCGATATGGTTCCTGTAATTTTTTTTTATAAAATGTATTAGTTTATTAATTATGTTTCCAAAACTATGCAACTGAATATTACCTACTGCAAAATTAATAAATATAAATCTGCTTAAATCTGTAATTACTTACACAAAGGACTCCGCACAAAACTTATGGGAAATGGGTTTCGGTCAAATTGGCTGAAATTTCACTATATTATAGTTTTTGCCCTACTGATGAAAAGTTTCCATTGCACCAAGTCCCAAAAGTCAATATTTCCCAAGATATAAAGGGCCAAAGGTGTGAAATATGGTCATCATACGTATATCAAGTGATACATTGATATTTATGTAGAAGAAATAAATAAAAATCGGATTTTACATACATACATACATATATATATATATATATATATATATATATATATATATATATATATATATATATATATATATATATATATATATATATATATATATGTATATACCAGGTGAGTTTTTTGAGAGTTGCCATTTTTATTACAGCCAAATTTGTATGATAGAAATGGTACTGGAAAGCGTTCTTTTCTTGGATGTAATAGAAATGTAACCAAGAAGAACACTGTCAGTTGAAGTAGCCTCAAGTACATGTGCATATTTTTACCGCCTGATTGATAAATTTAGAAAAAATTCTAAAATTAAACTTGGGTAAAAAAAATTTTTTTCCTCATTTATGTTGTTAATTAATACATTAGATCAGTTTGATCGAATAGTCTCATTTAAAAATCTATAAGTTTGTATCATAGCTCGAAAACCATAACAGCTATAAAGCTCCTGACTATAGCAATTGGTTGTCCCCGTCGATATCTACAACTCTTAGTTGAACAATTTTTCGATTAAATCAACGGTTTGGCTGCAATATATTAAGAAATTATTGTAAAAATAATTTCAAAACTTACAATTAGATACATTATTTCGAACTTAATACTTAACCACATTTAGTTACGTGGTAACAAAATTTTAATCCCTTTTACTTGGCACTGACTCAACCAGCTTTCTTCTGATCACAATATTTTGTGCTCCAATGTCCCGATTACCAAAAAAAAAAAAAAAAAAATCTACAAAAAAACAAGACAAGGAAATGCAAATTTTTATATGTTTATTTCTTTTTATTGTATTACAAGTATAAACTTGGGGAATATTATGTTTTAGATTGCATTGTATTTTTTTATATATGAATTTATACAATTGCTACCAACATACAAAAAAAAAAGAAAAACACGGAATATCTTGCTCTGCCCTCTATGTGAATATGACCGAAGCAGAATGGAATGTACAATTTTTATATTTGATACAGTTCATTTGTTTTAAGGACAATAAAAATATTTTTTATTATTATATGAATGGTTATTTTACTCACTGCTTTATTCGGGCGAAATTATTAGACTTTTTTTCGTTTGAATTTTTATTATTATTTTTTTTTCGTAACTTGTTGGTCGTTGTACGGAGGGTCCTTTTTTCTGCGAAAAAATGATGCGGTGTTGTAAATTATATTCCGTCTGAAAAGTTTTTAAATCATTTTCACACATAATTTTGTTCATTTAAAATTTATTAGATCTTTCTAGTGTTGTTTGGTTGAATACCGCTAGATGGCAGTTCGGTTAAATTAAGTTAATTAAATGTTTCTTATAAATTATCGCTTCTTTAACATTAAGCATTTCGTTATGATTTCGAACATTGAACCATAAACAGGTTTGTGGTGCAATGTCCGAATAATCTTGGAAGGAGTTACTGTCTGTCCGTTTAGTGGAAAACATTAATAGCAGGATCGAGGCAACGAAAATTGTTAATAAAGATGGGTAAGTTCAATGATTAATTTAATTTTTTCGAATTATTTATATTATTCCAAAAAAAGTTTTTGTAGATGGTTGGACTACAAGACGGTACGCTTGAAAGTTTGTGCAACGTCTAGAGACCCAAGAGTTTATAGTCCTGCCCATTTCAAAACGGGAAAAATAATTGCTATTTTTAAGCAAGTTAGAGCTGAGCCAGCTAACAGGTATCCTCACGGGCCTGAATAACATCTGCCACGAGAGACGCCTTAGAGGACAAATCCCCGTTCCATGTTTTATGTTCTTGGAAGGTATTGTCCTCTTTGAGATCTTAGCATCCGCTGGAATCTCTAAAATTGAATTCCGAGAATATCAGGAAAGCTGAGTTTTTACCAGAGATTGAGCCTTAACCCGGCGTGTGTACACTATATTTTCAAGAACACGGTGTGTACACTGGGTCTTTCAAGGAACGGTCGTGTTTTCAAAGTTTTGTAGGCTTCCAAAAAATCTCAAAAAATTCTGAGTTACTTTTTGGAGTGTCTACTACATAGCCCAGCAGTTGCCAGAGTCAAAAGTTTAAAACTGTTATTAATAAAAATCGACCAGTAGTCCAAAAAGCATGAAAAATAAAATTTTGTAAAAAAATTCCTAACTCTACAATGAAGGAATATTAAAACAAATGGTTTTAGGCTTTTGTAGCTTATACTATGCGCTTTCAAATGAATATAGTTTTTTTTTTTTGCATCGGCTCCAAAAAGCTGAATTATTCAAGCACCTGAAAATGGGGAATATTTACAGGCAAGTCATAATAAACGGAACAGTAATTATTTGACACAAAATGAGTTTTTATTATTGAAAATATAAAAGAAATTAAATACTAGTAGAAAAAAACCGAAAAAGCAAGAAAGTAAAGAAAAGAAATGGAGCAAAACTTTGTTTTATATAAAAAAAAAAATGAAAAAATAAATCCGTGATTCCACTGCTGTGCACGTTATCCATGTCATCTAACGTGGATCCATCAATGAATTATAACGATATACAATAATTTATTCTAGCCTTAAAAAAACTAAAAAACTAAGGGAAAGATAAAAATAACACCATTCACTAACCTTCGAAAATACTGACGCCGTGTGTACACTGACCCTTTTAGGGAACGGATGGAACTTTCACTCGCTCGCATCAGCAAGTCAATCGCCAAACCCAGACATCCATTGGACCTTGAGTCCTCACTACTAACTAGACTTTTTACGGAGGGTAGTCAAAGCCCGCGCTTTATTCATAAGAGAGAAATTTGAGTCTTAAATTTCGACTGTTCCTTTAGAGATCCAGTATACACACGCCGGGTTAACCAGTCCCTCTTAAATGATGTGGGGTACAATGGACCCATTTTGATGGCTTACTTGAGACGGGAACTTTAAATCATGACCGACTTACAGCATTCCTTGATTCAAGATGTTGTTTAAAAAGAGATAAATCGTGATTTAGGCAGCCACAGCAACGATGTTCCTTGCTAATCGAACACATAGTAACTTTAAATTTTCTTTTCTGATATTCTTCGATGAAGAAGAAAACACTACTGATAAAGTAAGAGAAAAATTCAACGGAAAATATTTATTTTTCTCGCATTTCAGAGTAAATTATCTAAGAATAAAAATCACTTAATAAAACAACATTGTTCCATATAGAAAAAAATCTCAAAGTAACAATTGTGTTTAACCCTCGCATGTCTATCCACACGGTCGTTCTACCATATCCCGGTGGTGTTCCTTTTGTCGCCAAGCACAACGACAAACATGACGAGCTAACGTGTTAAAATAAAATGCACTAGGTGTATATACGAACACCGACTATACGAAGAGACATGAAGAAAGAAGATGGCACAGAAAAGACAGGTGTAATACGCGAACAAATTCTTCCACACACAAAGCCATCTTCTTCTTCTCCTTTCCTGTCTATCTTTTGTGGCATCAGTGATAGAATCATCTACGTCGAGTCACGTGTTCGTCATTCTTCATATTCTTTTTTCCACCGCACGTCTTCGTAGCGTCGCGTCACGAGAAATGTGTGACATTAACGGAATTTTTTAACACGCTTTGTCAATTCTTTTCAAAACCACATCAAGTTCCAATCTTGGAACCACAGCAAGCACTGAGATGCCTGCATGTGTTTGTTGTATCACTGACGAAACTGAATTGAATTTGACTTGAAGGGGGAATATGATATGAAAAGTGTTAAATTTTCCACCTAATATATTGGTATCATTTTGTCGTCGTGAACGGTTAGAGATGGTTAACCGGTTTATTAAATTTGATGTTAGGAATCATATTTTTTTATATTTTGAGTTCTTCAATTGTATGTAATGTATTTATGGGGATTTGATAAATGGATTGTTGCACTGGTTTTGAAAAAGATTTATTTTCTGATTTTTGTTCTAGATTTAAAATCATTTTATTGTCACTTCTATATAGAATGCACTCAACAAATATTAATTTGATAAATCAGTATTAGGTGCATACGGTTTCTTGATTCTTCTTGAAACGCATACATACTAGCCTACAGATCTCATCAACGCAGAATATTGTTCTAAACTAGTTGTACCTGCGACGTCGTTCGCGTATAAATTCAATGAAAAGTATATAAGTATAATAATTATAAAGCATTTGCATAAAACAAGAGTTTTGCATAATGCACGCACATGCTCAAAATGGTTTTTGTATTTTTCCGAAGGAGGCAAACATTTTCCCGTAATAAAAAGTACCCTAAATGTTGATGTAGATAATAAGTTATTACCCCACCAAATTTCATCAAAATCCGTCCAACGGTTTTTTCGTAATGTATGCACATGCTCAAAATAGTTTTTCCATTTTCCCGTGGGAATGAGATATTTTCCCTGGGTAAAAAGTATCTTAGATATTGACCCAGATAGTAAGTTATTACCACACCAAATTTCATCAGAATCCGTCCAGTAGTTTTTGCATGATGCGTGAACAGACAGACAGGCAAACAGACAGACAAAAATTTTAAAAATCGGTGTTTTGATATCTGCGTCGTTAACTATTTACAGTACCAGTACAATTTTCAAAAAAATATTCCATGTACAGAAACGGTATTAATTTGATAAATCAGTAGTAGGTGCATACTGTTTCTTGATTTTTCTTGAAACGCATACATACTAGCGTACAGATCTCATCAACGTAGAATATTATTCTAAACTAGTTGTACCCGCGACGTCGTTCGCGTATAAATTCAATGAAAAGTATATAGTTATAATAATTATAAAGCATTTGCATAAAACAATAGTTTTGGATAATGCACGCACATGCTGAAAATGGTTTTTGTAATAAAAAGTATCTTAACCTGTTAGCTATTGCTCAACTCGTTTCAGAATGGGGACTTTTTGTTCGCAGCGATAAGTAATATCACACCTCAAATAATAAAAGAATATCGTTTTAACTTATGGTTTTTATTTATTTTGATAAAATATTTTATATTTAAAATATAATTCAAATGTATTCAATGTACAAGGAATTAATTGAACAAATTATAATAATTATTTCGCAGTATGATATTGTTTGAAACAGTGTGGCATACACAAGGCAACACAGCAGTCAGGACACCAGAATCCATGGGACTGAAAGTGTTAATTTCCATGACGAAAAATGCCCATTGCAGTAGGCTTTTATGTATGACGAAATATTTCGTCATACCCAGTTAACAGGTTTTTCCATGACGAAAAATGTCGTCATGCCCATTGCAGTAGGCTTTTATGTATGACGAAATATTTCGTCATACCCAGTTAACAGGTTAAATGTTGATGTAGATAATAAGTTATTACCACACCAAATTTCATCAAAATTCGTTCAACGGTTTTTGCGTAATGTATGCACATGCTCAAAATGGTTTTTCTATTTTCCCGTGGGAATGAGACATTTTCCCTGAGTACAAGGTATCTTAGATGTTGACCCAGGTAATAAGTTATCACCACACCAAATTTCATCAAAATCCGTCCAGTAGTTTTTGCGTGATGCGTGGACAGACAGACAAAAATTTTAAAAATCGGTGTTTTGATATCTGCATCGGTAACTATTTACAGTACCAGTACAATTTTCAAAAAAATATTCAGTGAACAGAAACGGCCTCGTTACAGTATTTTTATATGTATAGATTTGATTGGCCCATCTCACTAACGCTGTTCTACTACATCTCAGTAAGCGTCTTACCATAGCCGTCTCAGCAACTCAAATTAAGAATCACTGTATAAAAAACAACCAAATAAACAACAGAAATTAAATAATTTCTTTGAGCGAGATTTTAGATCCCTCCATTTTATTTTTATTTCTCAATTTTGATCACAAGCACATTGCCAATATTGAAATTGAAATATAACAGCTTCTCCAACTGGAATGCTTCCTGAACAGAGAATGGTAGCTTGATAGTGGCAAAGTACTTAGCTCGTTACCTAGAGATCAGTGGCTCAAGTCATAACCGATCTAGTTTTTACAATTTTTCAATCAGCGTGTTATTTTCAATTAGAAACATTATTGAAAGCCTTTATTATAGAAAGCGCTTCTCACTTGAACAATAATAGCCATAGTAACAGATAATATACTACACTAGCGGAAAGAATTAAAGGATCAAAGAAAAATTCCAAATTTTTAGCGATTTTTCGAATGGCTGTATCTTTGTGAAAAATGGTCCTATCGGAGTCGTAAGCAAAGCAATTTAAAGCTGGAAGTTTCTAGTTTGGAGATCTTGTGATAGAAAAATTTTCAAAGCAACGTGTGTAGCGCAATCCTAACAAATACACTAAAAAAAAAATTTTTCGATATTTTTTCGGTTTTTCTTTTTTTTTTTGTCCACGGACTTGGAAAAAATTTTTTCGACTTAACTACCATATGGGCCGGATAACTTGTTCATTCAGCTTTAATTTGCTTTTTTATAGACTTTTATACGACCCTTTCTCGCTGAGATATCGGACTTTGAATGGAAAAGGATAATTTCGTCTTTGACCATCGATATCTCAGCAACCAATGATCACACAGAAAATTGAACGGGTGTTTTAAAAACTCGAATAATTTCTCTACAAGGATTAGTCATTGTTTTTTCAGAAAAAATTTTTTTTGCATACTTTACATGAATTTGAAAAATCAAAAAAAAGAGCTTTTGGTGGCTCTTTGGAAAATCAAGCGCTGAATTAAAAACTTCGAGAAAACCACTAATGTCAAGTGTGCCTTTTACAGTTCAATATACCTACAAAAATCCCACCGAGTTTCAGTTTAATCCATCCAGTCGTTTTTGTGTTTCATTCGGTTGAATTTTTGAAAAAATTAAAGGATAAATTTTTTGATCTTAAACTTTTATAATCTTCGACAAAATAAAAAAAATTTTTCTCAGCTTTTTTCACATTTTTATCAATAACAATATTTGAATTTATAAAAAAAAGAAAATTTCTTAGAAAATTTTCAAAAAAAATTTTTTTCGAAAATTATTCAAACGAATTCCGTGGACCAAAAATAAAAAACCGAAAAAATTTCGAAAAAATTTTTTTCAGTATATTTATTAGGATTGCGCCACACACGTTACTTTGAAAATTTTTTTATCGCAAGATCTCGAAACTAGAAACTTCCAGCTTTAAACTGCTTTGCTTACGACTTCGATACGACCATTTTCCACAAAGATACAGCCATTCGAAAAATCGCTAAAAATTTACACTAGAGTTCATTTACACTAGAGTTCATCACTGGCTTCTACGACTATTTTGTGAAAGTGGTGCTGGCGAAAGCTATACTCGAAATTCAAAAATATTGCCTAAAAGTATTACAAATTTCTTTGGAATATTTTAAAAGAATGCCAAGAACTAAAATTTTCAATTTACTTAAGTCTGTCTGCAACAATTTCATTAAGCAGATTCTAATAATTATTCAAATTACATCTAATAACACTTTCGTCTGCACAGTATAGAAGAGTTAAATCGTGATGTCGAGTTTTTTAATCAAGCAAAAAAAAAGGGTAAGATAATAAGTACTCACACACAAGTGTGGAAAAATTATAATTTTACACTCATTAAATAAAATGAGATTAATTAAACGCAATCTTTAATAACAACAACTGGCACATCATCATCATCATAACAACCGGGCCGGGCACTGTATGGAGAGCTTCCAGCTTTAATGACGCTTTTGTCTTCTTTTAAGTAATTTAAAAGCTTTGGTTGTTTTTTTTCATAGATACATAAGTACGTACAGTGTTGTATGATGTCTGTGTATTAAAACTGTACAAATAAAAAGACATAACCCGTTCAACACGAAAGTGTAAAAATAAATAATGGAAGAGTGAAAATCCATTTCTTCATAAATATTATATGTGCGTCCGTGAAGAGAGATTATTCAGTACCGACATAGTTCAGTTTTAGAGTTCCGAAGAAACATTAGTGCACTCTTATAGTTCAGTCAAATTCGTCTGTCTGTCTGGTCGTCATACCCTCAGAATTCAATTTGAAAATAGAAATTGCAAGGTTAGTAATAATTAAATTACTCAGCATGGATATCCATTAGAAAACAAACTCTCAGATTGTTTTCGATGGCATGTTTTTCTTTCTACCAAAGGTTTTGGAGTTCGCTTTAAAACACTGAACAAAGATATCTCCTTCTAGATTTGCTTTCCGCAATTTTACTAAAGTATTTCAATCTGTTTCAGGACTTAATTTGGTTTGAATATTTCTAGAAAAATTCGATTTCTGTACACTCTCACAACAATTTCTTTGTTCAAAGATTAAACATTTTTTTGAATTTTTTTCTTTGAATTAAAAAAATAATTTTTCTGATTGAAAGAAATATTTCTTTGACTATTAAAAAAAAAATCAAAAAATATTTCTTTGAATTAAAAAAGTATTTTCTTTCATTCAGAGAAATGTTTTTATGATTCAGAAAAAGAAAATTTAATCTTTGAGCAACGAAATCGTTTTGAGAGTGTAAGAATATGGCTCCTTTTAGAAAACGAAGTAAGCTATTTGGTTCACTTGACGATCTGAGGGAATTTTCAAAGAAATATTTCTTTGACTGCTAAAAAAATTCTAGAAAATAATTCTTTGAACAATAAAAATATTTTCTTTAATTCAAAGAAATATTTCTAATTAAAAAAAAAAAAAAAGAAAAAAAAAATTTTAGTCTTTGAACAAAGAAATCTTTTTGAGAGCGTAAGAATATCGCTTATTTTAGAAAACAAAATTAACAATTTGGTTCACTTGATGATCTGAGGCAATTTTCAAAGAAATTTGCTTTGTCCACTACAAAAATTCTAGAACATATTTCTTTGAACCAAAAAAATATTTTCTTTAATTCAAAGAAATATTTTTAATTAAAAAAAAAGTCTAATCATTGAGCAAAGATATCGTTTTGAGAGTGTAAGAATATCCCTCCTTTCAGAAAACAAAGTTAACTATTTGGTTCACTTGACGATCTGAGGCAATTTTCAAAGAAATATTTCTTTGACTACTAAAAATATTCTAGAAAGTATTTCTTTGAACTAAAAAAAAAATATTTTCTTTAATTCAAAAAAATATTTTTAATTAAAAAAAAATTTAATCTTTAAACAAAGAAATCGTTTTGAGAGTGTAAGAATATCGCTCCTTTTAGAAAATAAAGTTGACTCTATTTGGTTCACTTGACGATCACAAGCAATTTTCAAGGATATATTTCTTTGACTACTAAAAAATATTCTAGAAAATATAATATTTCTTTGAACCAAAAAAATTTTTTTCTTTGATTCAAGGCAAAAAAAAAATTTGAATCTTTCAACAAAGAAATCTTTGAGAATGTAAGAATATCACTCCTTTTAGAAAATAATGTTAAGTACTTTCAATTTTATCCGAATCATTGTTTCTAGCAATCCTAAAACATCAATTTTTCCTCCAAAAAATCGCTTTTGTATTTTTAACAACTCTATTAAACAAGATTAGTAATACCTCGATTCTTCTCGACAAGTAGTAACATCTTCACCGTCTTGCCTACCGTGGGTATTCATTTCAGTGCGTATATATATATGCATTGTTATGGAGAAGGTTGTCTATTTTAATACCGTGAACGTCTCACAACGAACGTAACCCACTACTTCGACACACGCATATATAGCCTGGTGCTAACGTTTTGAGTATATTTACGTATACTTATGCCAGTCAGTTGTCGGAGTCGAAGCGTCTAAGAGGGATAAACGTGATCCTATTATACACTTCTAAGGTGTGTACATAAAAAGTGATTGTGATCTTCAGTACCCATCATGCCCGAAGAAGAACTCTTCTGTCTCATCCTTAGCGTGCGTTATAATAAAAGCTCGTATGCTGGCGAGCAGAGATCGTATAAGTACGTTTATACCATTCTGTTTTAGCGAATTTCCAGAATGGAAATTCAGCTATTACAGTAGGTCTCATGACGCGACTTGAGCCCGGGACTATGGCAGAAATTTGTTTTGAGGTCCCTAGAACCCAAAAATAACATTCACTAAAATTTATATATATATATATATATATATATATATATATATATGTATATATGTATTTATGTATTTATGTATCAGCACGATAACTCTCGAACGAAATGTCCTAGGTTTACGAAATTTGGTGACAACGTTGGAAGTTCAAAAATCTTGGATGAGTTCTTCAGCCAGACACGTCGGATGCCAGGAACATGGTTTTTGTTCTTGCAAAAAATTAGTTTTTTGCCAAAATTTCCACTTATTCAAAAATTTTTGCCAAATTTTTTTACACCATTTAAAAGAGGAGAAAAAATTACATAAAAAAGCTCTTTAAACTATTATTCTATGTCAACTAGTTTCCGAGAAAAACTAATTTTTATAAACGGAAATTCGCTATGTTATGCAGGATGCTGCGACAGGGGTATCTTAACATTGAGCTATATAAATGCTGTAGTACCTATAAGAATAAATTAATAGTAGAGTTTACTAAACGGAATTTGCTTGCAATCAAATCGTACTGTTTTCCATCTAGTTCCTTTTCCAGAATGTCGTGTAAAAAAGATCCACAACTCTTGGAATTTTTGATATTTGTACACAGTAAAAAAATTTGTGTTCTGCGTAAAAAAACCAATGGTTAAAATTTTTGTGTTAAATGAGTAACACAACGCTGCGTTAATGTAACATTTCGTGTTTATGTTAAATGAAAATATTAACACAAATTTCGATTTAACAGAATAAAAATGTTAACCTCTTTTAAACAGCACGGAAGTAACACAATATTTGTGTAGAGCAAATGAATTCTATAAGAACCTAACTCACATATCTACCAAAATATATATAATAAAAAAGATGAGAGTAGTTCTCATTATTAAACAAAACCGAACAATTATAAGTTTTTTCAGTTATTGACGAATATAGTTTTATTCAACGTTTAAAAATGAAACAATTTTCTTACATTTTAAGATTATTTTGTTATAGATTCAGTTACAAAAAATCATGTAAGCTTACTTGAGATTGTATTATATAATATACAATCCCGCATGATTTGTTTTACTGAATCTGAAACAAAATAACCTTAAAATGTAAGAATATTGTTTCATTTTTAAACGTTTAATAAAACTATATTCGTCAATAACTGAAAAAACTTACAATTGTTCGGTTTTGTTTAATAATAAGAACTACTCTCATCTTTTTTATTCTATATATATTTTGGTACATATATATGGAAACAAATAAGAATTTTTACAAAGGATTGACTTACTTTGCGTTCTTTGAGTCTCATTTATAATAATATATGAACAAAATCGTTATACTTTTTGACGATTTTCAAATATCTTAAGTGGAAGTAAAATATTGAATAAAAAAGTTTAAGAACTAACTCTGTGTAAAAATCTTGTGTAAAGATTTGACACATATGCTTTATGTTAGAATAACACAAAAAATTGAGTGGACCGTTCTGGACATGAAATGTGTTAATTTTAACACAAATTTTCTCACTGTGTACTGACTGTTGAGTGGTCGAGCGTGCTCAAGCACACACGGATAGAAAAATCATATGGTTTTTGTAGATAAAATTTCAGAAAAATTACCATGCTCTCTTATAAAGTTATAATGCGTGCGTGATCGACGACCAAAATAAAAAATATGTGCTAGCATGGTAAAATTTAATGTGCTAACACAACTTTTATCACACTCTTATGCATATATGTTATAGTTTAATTCTTGTTGTCGTACTCTTTCATTTACGGATCTGATCCGCAACCTTATGTTGCTTGGGCGGTACCTGTAAAAACTTCGAATCTGTAAGAACTTTATGATGCATACAAAAATGATTGCAAACAATATATTCTATACTAAAGATAGTAAAGTAACAAAATGACGAATTAAACGGTGACATCCCCGTCCTCTAAGACAGTGTAATGAAATGGGAAATGGGACTTGTAAGAATCTTGATTTTATATTCAAACTGAATAAGTGATGTCGAAGATCTCTAACTAGCTATAATTATGATATTTCGTAGAAAGAATAGAAATTAAAATAAATTTTCGGAATTTTATAAATTTTAATGGCGTTACCAGAACAAAAAATTTAAATTTTTCCTTATAGTAAAGTGAATTAAATTAAACCAATTTTTTAAAAATAAAATAGCTTAAGAACAAAATATTATTTTTGGTATTAAAGTGACTTAATTTTTACAAGAACGAAGCTCACGGGCCCAACTTTCCCACTGTTATGTTCGAAAAAAAAATCCAAGACGTAACAGTAAACATTTTTTGCGACAAACACACTGGTACTTCACAAAAGAGATTTATACTTCTACTAGTAGGTATAGATTATTTATATCGTAGAAACTATTGCTGTCAATCGGAGGATTGTATATGATCCTTGAGTTTCCCCGTTTAGTCCTCGATTTTCCCCTTTTAGGAGCATAAAAAAAGTTGATAATCGAACGACATTGGTGAGAGAGGTTAAAAGTCATTATTATTTGTTTGCTGTTATTGTTATTTATTGTTGGGAAAATGTATACTGACCAGTAGGTAAATAAGCTTTATTAAAAAAAAATTTGAATTTAAATTTAAATATGTATACGACAAGTGGATATAATCATCAGAGATTACATTACACAAAATCTTGGTCTTTTCACTACATTAAATTAAATTTTCTACCTTCTTCCATCTCAAGTTATCAGGGCCGTAGGAAACTGAAGGTCCATGGCAGTAATTAGACTAGTTTAAAATTTATTAAAAGCTTTTATTTAACTTGCTATGTTAGTATGTTGGTTTAGATCAAATCTTGGAATCAAAATTTAGAAAGGTTCTAATTGAGCTAGAGGTTTCAAATTTTGCATACCTGTCTAACCTTGATGACAATGCAATATTGTATAATTAGTTTTTCCCTAAATTGCCCCAAACCAAAATTGTTGATTTTTAGTCCTATGCAACTTTTTGACATTTCGAATTGTCAAATATTGTCCATTGATTTTACATTGCAATTTTTTGTTTCCATAGTTATGCTTGATTAGGATAAATTAACCGACTAAAATATAGGTAAAAAAATTACTTCTTTATTTTTTTTTAAATTAATTGCAATCAGACTAAAGAGTAAAAAATAAAATAAAGTAAAAAAAAAATGTTTTTTAAGAAAAAGCGTTTATTTAAAAATGGGCTAAAAAAATGAAATAATTACTGAGTGAAGTTTGAAGCAATATGCAACACAATTTATAAAAGCTTAAGGCGTTTAAGTACTGAAAAGTAAAATAGCTACACTTATATACAAACCAGAAATAATTAATGATAACGTCTCAAGCTTTTATAAATTATGTTGCATATTGCTTCAAACTTCACTCAGTAGTTATTTCATTTTTTTAGCTCATTTTTAAACAAAAGCTTTTTCTTAAAAAACATTTTTTTTACTTTATTTATTTATTTTTTTTTCAATTTGATTTGTGTCTGAAACAAAAGCAAAATTTTTTTCGTTACTTGTATTAGATTTAGGAGCGAAGTACATTAAATTATTAAATAATAGTGTTTTTAATAGAAAGGGCCACATTTTAAATAATTTTTCTGCTATTTCGCTAAAAAACTGGATTTATTGTGTTTGATTTTTTGGTAAGTTGGCTAAATGTAACGCCGTAAATCATTGCTGTTTGGGTTGATAAGCCAGGATTCGAAACCCTCGATCCAACTTTGTCTTAATCTGAAGCTTTTCAATAAAATATACTGACCACGTTTTTCATAAACAAGCCGTAAATTTGAAATCGCGGGGAAAAAATTATTGGAACCTTGCTGATATGTAGAGGCCGCAACAGTCACGTTTCAAATTTGGGATCCAAGTTCGTACCCATTGGGCTTTCCTCGGAAAGAAAAAACATTTAAATGCCTACATGTATCCTTATGTACTCATATATTTAGTCTTGTGGAAAACCCTGTACAAGGTAGACATGGTTGACTATTGACAAAGTTCATAATCAATTTATCGTTACGTATATGCCATTTATACTTCCTTTAATTTCCTTGCAACTGCCGTTCGACAATTCCTGTCATGGTCGACAATTCTTCCACAATTCATCTCCACGTGCATTCACCTCCTGACGCGACTCGTTCACCCCCTCCCCTCCCCGTGTCTATCTACCTATAACATACACAATATGTCACGGTGATGGAAATTATACCTTTACCGCCAGTTACATTTCCTTAAACAGAGAGGCTGAATGTTGCTCAATACTTTTCTGCGTTTCAATTTCTTCAACACATGGGTTTGTTGTACTTGTACCGACGTCTTCATCAGCGGGACCTGGTTATCTACCGCTATCATCAGTTATAATGATTATACAGCATACATATTTATGTACATTTCCATATTCTTCTTGTCGCGGAATGAATGTGCGTCGAGAGTGTCGTAGAGATACGTGAAAAATCCTGAATGTGTTTGGTGGTGAAGGAGAATTTTCGTCATTTAATGTTTGTTACCCCTATCGTTATTTAAATATATCCTGTACGCAGGATGTTTGAAATTTGGTAAAACGGTAGCGAGAATATTTAACGAGACGCCGATTTTATTTAGATATTTCCTTAATATTACGGTTTCGTCAGTATCAGTGCCGATTTTAGCGAGTGGGCCAGATAGGCCCGGGCCTACCCAAAAATTTTGAGAAAATGGAAAGGGCAATGGAAACTGTCACCGCAAAATGGATTAGTCCGCTCTGTCGACACTATGTAAAATGTTAATAAATGAATACCATTAGGACGTGTAATATGAAATGTCGTTTTCCACTGACCACTTGGCAGATCATGTAATTCAGACAAATACTGTCACGTTTTTAAGCATTCGAGAAATGTTTCAAGGCAATTCTTTAACTCTGAATAGATTTATTATACTAAATAGCTTGGAATCATTTTTGCCATTATCTGGAATAATATTAGGTCGTGTAATATGAAATGTCGTTTTCCGATCACTTGGCCGACCCTTTTTTAAGCATCAGAGGAATGTTTAAAAGCAGTTCTTTAATTTAAAAAAATAAAATTCTTGTACCCCGAAACTATTTTCACCATTATCTGTAATATTATTATTAGGTCTAGAGTCGAATTATCATACAGGCAAATCATACAAATAGCTAGGGCTCGATATTTTGAAAGGTCTGGTCAAAGAATATTTGAATCAATATTTCTATATCTATTTTGAATATTTGTTTTAGTTTCTCACATTAGTTAGTTTTGTTTTATTTATTGTTTTATAATTCGTGTGCTATACAGCGCCGGATAAAGGGACGGGCAAGCCGGGCGACCGCCTGGGGCGCCGACAGGGCCGGATCTAGGGGGCACGTGCCCCGGGAAGCAGGTCTTGAGGGTTCCAAAATTAGGTATGTGACTTCTTTTTGCTCACTTGCTTTATGAGAGGGAAAAAGAAATCTTTTTTTCTGCAGGGGCGCCATTTTTTGACCCTGCCCGGGGCGCCACTTAGGCTAGGTCCGGCCCTGGTGCTATACACTTATCTTGTAAGGGCGGGAGGGGGACAGATAATATGAAAATATCTGGGGCCCCATACAGGCATTATGATTATATATAGGCTCTCTTAAGTGGTATATGATTACCTGAAATGGTTTATAGATGTTGCTAAAAATTACATTTTTTTAGTTTAAAATTATGCAATAAAAAATGTTCGCACCTTCAAGAAAAATGATACACATAAGTTATATGTTTACAATATAGAAAAATTCGGACCTACCCTAAATATAGGTACTTATATAAATGAGGCAGCAATTAGACCACGTCTAGGAATGGATGGGATGATACTCTGCGTACAATACTCAACTACCTGGACTGTCACAAGTATATTAAATACATGTATATAGTCGGTATACAATTAGTTTAGGACAGTGTTCAGTTTAACATCCGAGTAGCGCAGACTTAAATTGTTGCAGGTGTCTGAAAATTTCGATCCGGTCCATACCGGATACTATTAAGTCGATTTTCTTCAAATTTCACATAATAGTAATATCCAAATAGGATTTACGACCTTTAGTGAAAATAATATGGATCAATTCGAATAATCAAATCAGACATCAATAAAATTTGAGAAAATATCGGATTACGAAAATCGATGCAATTATTGTACTTGTTAGAGAAAATAAAAAAAAAATATAAAAGTTTTAATGGAATTTTTTATTGAGTAATCACAGATCAATGTCAAAAAAAATTGTCCATTTCTTTTGAAAATACATATACATGCCATACGAATCGAGAATTTGGCTCAATTTCTTTATAACCTTATAATTTATTAAAGTAGTAAAATATTCTACAACAATTCTGAAAAAAATTCATTCACTGATCTTCGATCTCGCGAATTTTCGATGATGTCTGTATCGATCTGATCTACAAATAATCGATTCGAAAAATCTAAGATTGGTTCTGTAGAACTTAATTTTTTAATAAAATCGTATCGAGATCTGATACTCTAAAACCAAAGATACTGTTTGGTTTCTCGAGTTTCGTTAGAACAAAGATTAACCTTTCAAAATACAGTAATTTACATAATGTTACTTATTTAGTACTCTTATCTATAGTTAAACTATCTTTCTAATACTATTTAATAAAAAAAAATTAATTTTATATTAGCATAAATAAGAAACTTTCTCTCAGTGCTCGGTACCTCGCGTTCAACCTTCTTATGACGCAAACAATACCACAGTGGGACTAAAAATATTCAAATGAATTTCTAATCTCAAGTACCTTTCATACTACAATATTAGCAGTTAGCAGCACATAGCATAGCAAATATGTATATACATATACGTTTGCACATTATAAGGTGACGAAGTACCCCTCTGATGATTCAAGTATTACATTGAACCTATCGCTGTTTCCTGTTCCATGTCGCTCCTTGCTGATACCCGACAGACTTGAGTGGTAGTCCTGAATCATTCCACTTTCTATTCTCATCGGATTCTCTTTTACTTTCAAAATAAAACAACAAATAATCTGATGCATTATTTCACGAGTTAGAATTATTTTCATTTATAGGGTATTTGCGTTAAGTAAATTACAATATATTTAAACATTTATAATTTATATTGCACATTGTAAACAAACTTCACTCAAAAGTTATTTTATACTTTTTAATCCATTTTTAAGTAAAAGATTGATTTAAAAGTAACATTTTTTACGTAAATTTATTTTATACTTTTTAGTCTGGATATATGTTTATTATTCCTATGGTTAGATCCTAATATTTGTAATGTCTATTAGAAACTTAGAAAATTTCTCTGCCCAGTAATCTTAAACAAAGCCTTTAAAAATTTTGTCTAAAAACTTCAGCTCGCCAGAATTAACCTAGGTGGCTGAAATTTTGTATGTTGATTGACATAAGCGGGATTTCAAAAAAAATATTGGGAGGGAAGGGATATATTTAATATAAAAATCACCTTGGGAGATTCTTACAATAGCAAACCAGTTCAGGTCGACAAATGCTTGACTTAATTTCTGCATCCTCACGCCTTTCCTTCATGTTTTTCAATGGGTATGTCAGGGCTACAAACCCTCTAAATAAACCTAGAGGGTTAAATTTTTTTTTATGAATTGAGTTAATATCCAACGTGCCCCTTTTAGGGATTCCACATTCCCCTGTTTCTCCACATTCCTCGTTTTTACATCGAAATTTCATGGTATTTTCGTGAACGTACACGGAGGAATTCCTATAAAAATTACTGTGCTCATACTACAATCGACGTGTAACAGGCGAACATATCCAATTTTTGTACGATAAAATTATAAAAATTATAGTTATATTATTGTAATTTTTATAATTTTACCGAACAAAAAATTGGATATGTTCGCCTGTTACAGGTCGATTGTAGTATGAGCACAGTAATTTTTATAGGAATTTTCTCTCCGTGTACACAAGTAATTAAAAAAATGTTATTAATATTTACAAAATATGAATTCTAGATTTTTTTGAAAGAAAAAAGGACCTCAAAAACTGGAACTGGAACTTTTAATATTTTAACAATAAAAAAATAAATTTCAATATTACATTTAAATAACTTGAAGGATAAAGTTTTGGAGAAAAATCACCAACAGTTACTGATATAAAATAAGTATTTATTTGCGACGTTTCGAAAACATAGAATTTTCATCTTCAGGCAAGAATTTTTCCTTTAGAAACTAAATATAAAATAAAACATTACAAAACTTAAAAATAACTTTAAATAACTTAAAATATCGAAGATGAAGGGAAAATTCAACTCTCGTGACGGGGCTCTACTATACTCTTGGCTTTTTTTTATTTATACAATTAATCAAGTTTAAATTATTTCTAAACTAAACAAATATCTAGAAGCACCATTGTTTTAAACGCACTTTTCCCCGACAAAACTACTAACATCCTCACCTAAAATTCGCTGTAATTTAAAAATTCAAATTATCATAACATATATGTGGCATATATGACATTACAAATGTGTTCCAGATAGTAAGTAAGTACTTATATCTCTAATTCCACACTCACACACTGCAGAGGGTATCATGACTGTGTTTGTTACCGGCATACATACATAAGTGGCACAATGTGCGGCAAGTAACTTGCGGGAACATGTAGCGGTATGTAACATGTACCGGAGTTGCGAATGTGGGATCGGTTAGGTGGTGGGAACCGCTTGTCATTGTTACAGAGCAATGCTGTGCTGTATGTTTTATGAAAATTTCACTCACTTATCATTTAAATTTTCTAGATAGTATTATGTATATGCATAATATTTTAAAATAAGACGATATGCCAGGCAGCCACATCGTAACACCGAACCTTCTAGGTATTCGGGTCTGTTACATTTCTCTCCATATATGTATTATGATAATTCTATCACATATTATTAAAAAGTACTACTGAGAAAATTTTGTATATATTATCTCAATTCTGTATGTGTTATAGTCATTGTATCTAATGCAATGGTATTTTGTATGACTGGAAAAAGCGACTATAGAAAATGATAGCTTTGTAATGTGAAATGATGATAGTTTTTCATATACAGATAAAATTAACTTTGGAAATGTGTTTTATTTTCCACATATGTTAGCGTATAGACAAAAATAAACAAATATGTTTGTTTTCGATGTAGTGTGAAGACTTAAGGGTTGAAAGTATGGTCATTGCTCTGGAGAACGTTTAAGTACTAGGGTAGAGAAAGTCATAAGCAACTTTGGTATCTGAAATAATATAATTTTTAATTGATAACAGAATCAGCAAATGCATTTTAGATGCCCTTTGAGTTAGGGTTTCTCAGTAAAAAAATAGCTCAATTTGGCAAAATATCTCAATTTGAAGTTTAATATTTCGCAAACGGAGTTTATAAATGAAAAATAGTAAAAGTAACCTTAACTCGATTTAAAAACTCTTTCTGCGATATCTTGAACAGGGACCGGGCCTGCAGTTATCGGAAAAAATAATTTTTTTTTTTTGCTCGTCACTTCTACTTTTGGAGAAAAAATTATAAAAATCTGGTTTGGCCTTCACGATCTTGTTCGTACGATATGATACCTACATAAAAAAATTTTCATTCCCATTTTTCAATAGGTACTTTCTAATACATCAGGAAGAATTTTTTTTTCTGTATGTTAATTGAGATCTACACCTGTAGTATGTACATATAAGATTTCATATTTATAAACCAAAAAACATAAGAATTTATATCTATTCCGAAATTTTTTTCGGAATATTTATGAATGAATGAAAGAGTAGGGTTCACTGCACGTAGGCCACTTTGTTGGACCCTTTGTGCCCCCTTAAACTAAGAAGGCTTAATAAAGGAAAGCAAGCACTTCACATTGATCTTCCTGATAAGTTCTGGGGTAAGGTGACTGAACCCCAGATGTCGATGCCTTAACCGCGACAGTGCGTCACAGCTGCACAGGGTATGGTAGGAGGACTCCTCCTCCCTGCCACATTTCCTGCAGGTTGCGTCTGTGCATAAGCTCAGTAACTGCAGATGTCACCTGAGCGTATTGTGACCCGTTAGGAGACCAACAACCTTACGGAGCTGTCCCTCTCAAGCGACAAAAACACTCCTCTATAAGTTTCCCAAAGAAAGCCGTGTCGATCCTGCACCCATTTGCGGACACAGCATCTTATTCTCTGGATAGAGATCCCCAGCATAGCTTCAGGCCCTACAAACGAGGTGTTTGAGCCTGCTCTGGCCAGTTTATCAGCTGTTTCGTTCCCTTCTATACCCCGATGTCCTGGAACCCAGTAGAAAGTCACTTAGTATCGAGATGCGAGATTATCCAACATCCTCTGGCACTTTCGCACCAGTTTAGATTCGGAACATTTAAAAAATTTTAAATTGGGGTTTTGGGGATTTGGGATCATAACTGAAAGTTATAATTTTTCAAGGATATTTTGGAGTAATGGTCATCTAGGGAAAACAAAAATGTGTTTTTTTCCTAAAGGCTACCGGTTTCGACTATTTATAGTCTTCTTCAGGCGTCTGGGAAAATGTGCATAGATACAATACAAAAATATAAAAATCATTACTACTTACATAATTGTATTTGTATATCAAACTGACATATGAAATTAAAAATAAAAAATAACAACACTGATTTACAATTAAAAAGTTTAAAAAGCAATTGAAAGCAACATATTAAGTTTAAAGTGATTAGAGATATGAAAAGCATTATTTAAAAATTTTAATAATTTGAAAAAATATACAATCAAACTGTGCATCACGAAAAACGAATAAGGTTAGAGCAACTACGATGAATTCCGAAAACAAAGTGCCTGTAAGTAAGGTGAATAATAATAATAATTATTTAATTTTCAGTGGGCGTGCGCAATTTGATGCTTTTGACAGCGCCAGGTATAATCTTGTCAAAATTGCGGGTATGTGTATTATCTACGGAGATGGCATCCTGGTAGAGGTTGCAATTTGGCTGAACGGTATTGATCCAGTAGCTTTCGATGAAGAATCTCTTCTTATAATTCGATTCACGTTGGAGCACCATGGGGTTGTCGAAGTTGACTTTGTGTCCATTTTCCCAAGAATGCCGTACCAGTCCCGACACCATGTTGGCTTGTCTACCGTTGAAAATTTAAAAAATTTGTATTCAGAAATATGAATCAGACTATGAAAGCAACTTCCATACAGTCGCATTTTTCGAATCTTTTCCACAGAACTCGCTATAGCATCCTCATCCTTTCTTATACACCCCATACCACATTAATTAACCCCATTTTCATAACATCGGTAATATTTACGCCAACATTGTAATGCAATACGTTGTATGCAATCCAGCTACTTATCCAACAAGCGAACAGTAATCATTTACACTATAACACTCGAGGCCACCAATCAACGCCGAATAACTCAGGATCCCAGCGTCCAATACCTAGTCCATGACCAGCAAACATACATACCTATATGCATATACAGACACCAACAATGAATCTTATTTACTGCAACGATAAGCCAGTTTATGGGTTGATTTGGGGTAGGGGGTGAAGGAGTGAGGTGGGGGGAGGTTCATTATTTGGTGTATGTATGGTAAAGACATCAGCAGGAATGATGATGTGCTGATGTTGTTGAACGGATCATCGTTGTGTTGTACGTAAGACCATCTATCATCTAATTAGCTGACCGATCAATCATTATCGCCAGTTTTCAGATATTGAGTAGATGGCAAGAATATTTACCCTCCTACAGTTAGGTAAATGTACACTGTTATTCAAAAATTATATGATCAATTTTAAAGTCAATCTTTCAATGCTTATCGTTATTTTTCGAAATTTAATGGGGACCACTAGTGTGACGTTTTCAAAAAATTTATACCTTTAAAGATAACATACTAAAATTTCAAGTGCATATCTCAAATAGTTTTTGAGTTATAGCCATCCGAAGAGTGGATTCTGATTTTCATTGTTAACTTTGAGGTATTGAAAAATGTATAAAGGTTGATAGTTTAGGAGTTTCTGGACGTGGCTGCCAATCACATGTTGTGGAGAAGCTAGACCCTGGCACATTTAAACGAATCATCTAGTTTTACTATGATCGTTATATTGAGTACATCGTAAATAATTTTAGTAAAGATTCTCAGTGATTAAAACTAATAGGTAAAATTACAAAAAACTACATTTTTCAAATTTGCTGCAGTTATAACTCGAAGAAAAATCATTCGATCCATTTGATTCTTATCGCAGCTTCTTTTATATATATTTCTTCGTATCATGAACCTCCATTTTTCCGATCAAATAAAAAATGTAATTTTCGCAAGCCAAAAACAATCAAATTTTATCGCAAAATTTGAAACTTTTTTTTAAAAACTCCACCATTTTGTTAAATTTCAACTTTTTTTTCGATTGAGGTTCACGGTACGGACCATATCTTCTAGTTTAATAAGCTTTTTGGTTTTTTTGATTTCAGGTAGTGTAAAGATCTCGAATAACTCAATGAATTTTCAAATTTTTGGTCCAAAAATTTTATCATGAATTTATTATATATCAACGAAGATACCCTGAAAATATTGAAACATTCCATGTAGTAGTTTTCTTTAAAAAAATTCCCAAAAATCATCTTTTTTCAGGCGGTTACATTTTTGAAAAACACTGTACAATGTAGTAAGTACATTGCATCGATATTTTTATTATTATTTTGTGGCTTAAATCATTATTTACATCAAAAATTCACTTCGAAAATTTTCTTCATCTAATCGACGGATGGAAAAGTAAACCAAACCAAATCGAACCCCTTTCATTCATTCTCTCTCAATTCGTCTTCATCATTTCTCGATAAGTGTTTATTATGAAATTAATTTCAAACTCTATAATACAAACAATTACCAAAATACCAAAGATATTTCTTCATCACATAATTCCCTTATTTAATTAACTCACTCCTTTTTTTTCTGGGGACGATTGCATAATAAAACAAAAGAATGTTTGAATAGAGTAAATTATTTTGGTCAGTTTAGATTCTTGAGCTACAGATAGCCCCCGAAGAACACGGTACTCGAAGAACACGGGTACCTTCTCCTGAATTGCACGGTTTCAAACAACACGATTTTTAAGTAACTATTTATTTTGAAAAAGAATAAAATACACATATTATATATTTGAAATAATGTTACACCGGTCCTCAATGTACGCGAATATATCCGTTTCATGTAGATTTGATATAAACGAATAAAAATCGTGTAAATTGAATCTGTCATTACAGAAGGAAATAAAGACTAGGTACTAAACTATTGGAACTACTGGAAATAAAAACTACTAAAAGTTTTAGAAAATTTTATAATAATAATGAACAAATATGTAGAAATTTACGTATTTAAATTCTGAAAATATCGTTATTTTCGACATCGATAATTTTCGATAACGAAAAGTAGGTTTTGACAAACCAATATGTTTGGAATACCCACAACTTCCTCTGCTTAAGCTTTCAAAGATTTCGTTATTTTTTCGCTACGGCGCACCGTTTACGGAATATTAACGATCAAAAATTTACGATTACGAAAACTAACGAAATGTAATTTTTTTAAAATATTCTATTGTTGACCAAATCGGAGGAGCTAATAGAGCTTAAATTAAACAATTATAACCAATTTATGATAAGTAGTTCGTTATCACACTTGAAATGAAATGTCTGTCTTTTGTAGTCTCGAACAACACGGTTTCAAAAAACACGGAACCAATTAATCGTGTTCTTCGGGGGATTGCTGTATTTTTCAAACTTCCCGCGTGGGGTTTATTATGCAACACAATATCCTCCTGATATATATTTCTTTAAAAAAAAATATTAAAATTAAATCTAATTTCTTTTTAATAATTTCATACAACATCTTCATTCCACGGTGTACATCTTAATTACAAATTTTCATTATTTTTTTTTTTTTTTTTTGCCTAACGTCTTTTTTAGCCACCACCGCCGTTGTTGTCTTCGGCGTTGACTGTTTCTGAATTAAAATATTATAAACTTTTTGAAAAGATGATGAAGTTGGCTGTGCCTGTCTTATTCAGCAGTATAGTCGGTTACTTAATTTTGTGTCTGTATATTATCAAGCAAGTAGAACGAAAGACAATGATGTCACTATTTGAAACATATAATGATTAAAATAGGATAGAAAGTGTATTAAAAGATATACCGTAATATATGAATTGTTAATGTTACACTGTAAAATTGTTTGGAAAAGTTTTATTTAAGTGAAAAAGTGTTATGTACACTATAAAATTTTTTATTGGATGTAGATCAGCGGTTTCCAAACTGGAGGGCGCGCTCCCGCAGGGGGCCGCAGGTTAATTGCAAATATCATTGTCGTTTTTATGAAATCATGGTTTTAAGAATAAGCGCTTAAATATAATTACCGAATAATGGACACTTTATATTAAGGAATTACATGGGTCTTTCGTAGCAAAAAAAAAAAATATTTTGTCGATTTTTCTTTTACAATAACTATAAGAAAATATATTTTATTTCAACTTTTGGCATATTATTATATATTATTTTGAGACACTGTAAAAAAAATTTTATGAAAAAAAAAATAATTAGGCCATTGGCAGCTAGCTTTCGAAAATCGCTGATTTCTCGTCGTAGGCAGAGTACATCGTGAAAGTCTTACCTAAAATAAAAAAATAAAAAAAATAAAAAAATAAAAATAGAGGCAGAGGTAAAATTTTTATAGGGGGGGGGGGGGCGTTAGTGAACAAAGTTTGGAAACCGCTGATGTAGATATAGTAGTGATGAGTAAATGCAAGACTAATAAGAAAAGTTTCTTTAATGTCAATCTCCGATTTCGATGAAACTTGGTATATGTGTAGTATAAATAAAAAAAAAAACGGACTCCTATTTTTTGGTCTGCCACATTGGCTATATAACGAATAAAATCACGCTTCACAATTAAGACAGAATATCAATTCGAATATTAATTCGAAAACTTTCTACCTATGTAAAAAGATCTTTCTACCTGTGTGCAAAAAATCGAGGCCCACATGTACTTTCAGGTAACTATGAGGGTGATTTTACACCTTAAATGACCAGAGTAGCTGATAAAATATAACGACCGAGTTTCCAATACGTTTCATCGAAATGGAAGATTTTTACATATTCTAGTAAATTATTAATTCATAAGCCGACCGTAAAACCGTCTTGACCCGGACACTTTTTTACATTTTTTGGTATAGTTTTATGTTTATACATGTTTCCTTCATAGATATCACCAATTAGAAAGAAGTATTACCATTAGAAAGAGCGTATATTATTTGTTATATCCCTGACCCATTTGTTTCATTATAAGTAAAAATTCTGTCTGATGTCTTTGAACCTGTCAAAGACTTCAAAATATTTTGTGGGAAGGGAGAGGGGGCAATGCATAGTATGCCTCTCTATAAAGTAGACATACGATATGACACCAGAAGGAGACATAAACCGTGTAATTCTGGGGGGAATATTAACGTACGGACAGTGGGAGCCACAACTGGTGCGAATCGCGGCCATAGTGTAATAAACCGATGTGTCCGGGTCTAAACGGATATACATATATAGCATGTATTTTTTTTATATATACATCGAATATAACTTCAAACATAATGATGCGCGATAAAATTCTGAACACATACATGTCAAAACGAAAACAATATAACAATTATTACGAAAATTACATGTCTAAGTTAGACACACATTTTATTTCTTTGAAAAACTGTAGGATAGTAATCCTGTAAAATGAGATAGTAAATGTTGAAATCCGTAGTCTTTATTGGTGCAGCAGTTTAGAGGATGTTTTTCTCTCTCTAATGACGTCAAGAACAAATGTTTGTTGTTGCAGGTTAATGTAGAAATTATTTAATTTGAAGATTGGTGCAAAGTGTCCGGGTCTAGACGGTTTTACGGTATGCTTCTAAATCTTTAGGATTGCTTACAATTTAGCAAGAGTCTTGCAAGCTTTTGTTCTGATCTTACTCAACTGAGTCCTAATATTGCCTTGGTAACCACACTTATAATATCGGTGCTGGTCTTCCTAGAATATGGATAGCATTAGTGTTGACCTTGGTCTCACAAAAAGTGTAAGACCGAGACAACACTGAAAGATGAAGACTGACTTTATTCCTAATACTGAGGCATGGCTCCCCTATTCGTATGTGAACAAAGCATTTTTTGCGAGTTGTAAGAATCACTATTCTTACTCTACATTCGCTGTACATAATCACTAGTTTCCGGAAGTTTAATTTTAGAGTGTACCTACTGTTTTGGTAAATTTACTTAAGATGCGGTTTCATTACTCTCTATCTCGGCGGAGTAAATTTTCAGTTCTTGCCGAACTGAACGGAAAGTAGATATGAAAAATTCATTAACATCCAACATTTTATTTCTTATTCTTATCTTACACAAACAACTATTCACCATCTCCTTCCCACCTATTTACTTAGTTATCCGTGTGCATCGCCGGGGTATGAGAGTACCCTCCCCTCCCCTCTTAGTACGGTTGGTACCGACATTTATATTTTCACTGAATATTCATATATAAGCAATTGATGGAAATTGTCTAACTGTACGTCTACTGTGTGTGTGTGGCATTCTGACGACGTCTATGTGGCTGGCAAGACGCTCACTATATTGCTCAAAGAATAATGCAAATTGAATTTAAATTGTATTTTGCTTCCGTACTTTTAACATATTTTCGGTTTCCCGTGTGATACGTATTGTAGATGATGATTTTGTCTTATCATAAATAATATTAATTTATATTTATTAGACCGTTTCGTTCAGTCGAGAATCAATCGAGAAAACTTGTTTATTCGCAACAAAAAGTAATGGGCTGCTTTTAGATGATTCAAGTGACACAAACTGAACCAAGGCTTAGTGTCAACATAATAAAATCTTTAGTAATTATTTAGAAACTTAATTTTGAACTTAATTCAGATGACTAGAAACGCGCCATTACTTAAAAATGACGTCACAATTTATAAACAAACATTCCAATTCTTATATGAATTATAACTTTTTGATACTTTTATTAGCCTTAACCCTAAAATCATACGTACTCGTCAAAATGACGAACGAACTTCTCTATCTGCTCCAATACTACAACTTGTCGTTGCCTGCTTGTTGTGAAACTTCTGTTATCTAATTTATTTGTTATTATAACACAGCAAATGTATAAATTTTGTTTATCGTTGCTGTCGTTTTGTTTATACTGAAATAGGGTGCGTCAAAATGACGACGATGTATGATTAACTTATGTTTTTTCTTAAAGATTTTGGACTTCACATATAAAAGTTTTCCTAATTTTTCTAAAATTTATTAAAGATATGATTGTTATAATTAATTTATTCAATGATTATGATAATGTGAAAGATGATTACAGCTGCTTGACTTATAGAGACGACTGAAGTTTTAATATATTGAATCGAAAACCAAAGAATGCGATTCAAGTGACTTAATAAAAAATTAATAATTTATTTTGTGGAAAATATTTTAATTTTTATTATTCTTTGAGATCTTATTCGAAAAATTACTGACAAATTTTAGGAAATTTACAAATGTTCCAAATGAGAAAATTACTACATATCTACGGGAATATTTGTGACCGAGAAATTTCACATTCTGTAAAGTCATACATATCCATCGACTCATAATAGTTCATAAATTAATTATTTGAAAGACATGTCTTATGATACAATTGATGTATTTATCTATCTTTTAATTTTTATAATGAAAATATGCTTTGATAAAAAAATTAAAATATTAATAAATATTTATATTAGAAAATTTTCCAAATCCAATTTTTGTAAATATTTTCTCCGCTTTTGTAGTATTGTTATGTAAAAAAAATGTTTTTTGCAAATAAACTCTAAAACTCTCCGTAAAAAGTCCATTCGTCAAAATGACATCTATGTATGATTAACGTTTCTCGTAGACCAACGTATGATTCTAGGGTTAATATAAAGTAATAATCAATCGGAATTCACAAAAACACACACTTGCTATTACTTTGACATTTAAATGAATATAAAAAAAGTTTTGAGGTTATAAAGATTAACGCTGATGATTGCTTGTCTTATTTGTGACGTCATTACAGTTAGCTGTTTTTGGGATAATTTGCTCATTCAAACTTAAGCGGTATTTTGTTGAAGCTTTTCACAATATTTATTTAGAATAGTTTTTTTTTTTTTTTAAATTTCAGTCAAGTACCCTATTATGTGAATTAATAATGGGGTACTTGAGGTACTATAAAGAAATGCTGATAATCTAGTTATAGGATTATCCTGTTTCCCGCCTAACGCCACGTTTTTTGAATAAAAGACCAAAATTTTAAGCGAAAAAAAGATTTGAATATGAAATCGAAAAAGTGACATGATGAAAGACCCTCGTGAATCACTGCGTTGTATCTAATTAATTAGAAGTGCCGGAAATTTTGTTCTCAGTTTCGCTCGCTTCTAACCAATTATAACGTCATTTTGAAAAATGGGAATTATCTATTGCGGATAAGGAAGACACTTTCTAATAAACATCAAGAATTTGACATAAAAAAAGAAAAAAAACGAAGATTTTGGAAGGGAAAAATTTACATTTTTTAAAAGTGATCGTTATATTTTCGCTACTTTATTAGCCTCTGACATAAAAAAAGGAAAAAGGAAGGGAAGATTTTGGAAGGGAAAAAATTTACACTTTTTAAAAGTGATTGTAATATTTTCGTTACCTTAGTAGTCTCGGAATTCAAATAAATAGTAATTCTTTAAAAAAATCTTATACATTACGGTTTTAGTTTAGAATAAAAATTTTATATATTCAGCAAAACTAGAATTTTCTTTCTACATTTTTAATATGTATATACCTAAATTAAACGATCAGAATGAAATTAGATAAAACGGAAGGAGAACACCAGGAGGTGGTATACTAATGTGTGGCACCCTATTGTGATTTAATTTCCCCTAGAATTGTTTTCAGTAAATAGTAAAACTGAACTATAATTGTCTCATCAACAACAATTTCCTCATACCTGCACTATCGTCATTTCCCATTTTCTTGTTGATGAAACGTTGAATGATTTTCGTTTGTCAGATCTACGTAAGCACGTTTGATCAAAGTTTGAATTTTTAAAATACAAAATTTTATTCAAAAAATATTTGCCTCTCTCATATTACCTACAAACACCAAATTTTCCCATTGAAAAGAGTCCAACTAAAAGCTAAATGTGGCACAATGATAATTTTAAAATAATCGTCAATTAATTTTTTCTACTCCTACTATTAAAAGTAACATTTTGTGCACGGCTAACTATATGTAAAAATTAACAATTACCCACACTGTACGGAAATACAGTGGAAAATTATTTCCCATGCCTTAATATAATAAAAAAGTAGGCTGTTCCGTTAGTTTAATATATAATATATAGAAATAATACTAAAAATATACATATATGTATGTTGATTATTTATTATTGTTTCCATAGTTTCAAAGTATGCTTTGGCAAAAATTATAACATCTTACCACTGACATTATAAATTTAAAAAATTTTTACTACTTATTTAAATTTTATTTTAATTATTTATGTTAAATTTTACGAAAAAAAATGTCATCGTAAAAAAGTATAGTGTAAAATGCGTGGGAAAAGCTTATTTCTCACTCATACGAATTGTTGCACTCGCCCTGCGGGCTCGGGCAGCAAACTCATATTCGTGAGAAATAACCCTCTTTTCCCACTCATTGTACAATATACTATTGTGCATCAAATTGATACAGAATCTAAACAATTCATTAAAAAAAAACTGATTCTATTAAAATTGCTTTTCTAACCAATGATTTTTTCACGGTATATTTGATTAATATAAAGGTCATTGCACATAATATTGTAGAAAATGTAAGACTTCCCGGAGACTTAACATAAAACAGAGACTATCCGCAAACTAGTTTTATCGTCTTCATTTGCAATTTTCTACTTCTCTAAGATTTTCTTCTCTACTAAACTCGATTATGAAAATGTAGGAAACAGTAAGCTTTAAGACCTTTCACTTTTCCTATTACACCGTCATGAATAAATAGCCGGTTACGAATTCAACAAAAGGTTAGACATTGCATAGATTCGGAGTAATTTTACATGTTTTAAAAGTTTGTCCTAACTGGATATTTTAATAAATTTAAAGAAATTTAATAAATTATCAAAAACCAACTGCAGGTGAATATGAATGAGTAATTTCAAAATTTGCGATTGACTGTATGAAAAAGTGTTAGAAAATTAAAAGAAATGTTCTACATGTTTCAATTATTTAAATAATCATCTTCAGGAAAACCAAAACTCAATTGTGAAACAACTGAGAAAAAATATATAACAAAAGGACATAACCTCTACAATAAATTAGGTGTCAAAATGACAACCGACACAATAAATTAGGTGTCACAATGACACCTAATTTATTGTAGAGGTTATGTCCTTTTGTTATATGTTTTTCCTCAGTTGTTTTACAATTGAGTTTTGGTTTTCCTGAAGATGATTATTTAAATAATCGAAACATGTAGAACATTTCTTTTCATTGTTAGAAATTTTCTAACAATTTTTCATGCAGGCTATCGCAAATTTTGAAATTACTCATAAAGAAATTTATATTGATTGTAAAAGCAACGCTTCAACAATGCAATTCCGTGAAAAGAATTTTGTTTTGGCGTTGGTTACTAGCAAATACATAAGGCCATCATACTTCGGATTCAATGTCACAAACAGTTGTATATCAGCTCGTGCAAAATAAATGGAATTGAATGAAACATTCAAAATGTATCATTAAATTGTATGTAGATTTTAGATGTAGAACCGATGTGAAATCAGCCTTACATTTTCCCCGGTATCACACGCATAACACAATATATATATACACGTAAAGTACCCAATAAACCCAACAAAACAAAACAAAACAGTGAAATGATAATAATTGTTGAAAAGTGGGGTCAGTATTTAGTTATAGTTTTGTGTGGCGAACAGGCCGGGCTGGCATTAGATGAACGGAATTGGATTGACGAGGTACTGCGTTGTTGCGTTATGTTGTGTTATGTCCATCACGTACTGTTCATGACAGCTTGTAATTAACGAAAATGTGGTTCACAATCTGTTCACAATTTTCCACTGCGTTGTTATATACCGTTATGTCCGTATTTAAACCGACAACACACCAGTATCGCCAGTCGGTCCTATTTAGTAGGTATATTGCGTATTGGTAGGGTATATGTATGTGCATACGGTTACCTTACCCGAATTACGTGTGGGTAAATAAATATACATACAGGTAACGTAAAATGTACAACACAAGCCACAAATGTAAGGCCCACTTAATTAAATGAATCTATATAGTGATGAGGAAATATCATATCAAAATAATAGTAATCTTGATTATAATCTTGTTCTTGCGTCAGTAATCTTGATTTTGACCTTGTTGGCATATAGATAATCTTGTAAAGTTCAATACGGTACTTGACTGTATCCAAATTTGTTTTAAATGTTGAATAATTTTATGTAACATCCTTAAATATATTCAATTTTAGTAGTAACAAATAAAAATACGCTGCCAATAGGGTGGGCACACAGCTTCCTCGTAGTCGTAAAAGGCTTTAAAACAGTATTCTACCAAATATACATATTATATACCGTGAAATTATATTTTCGCCTTGAAGTTTATAAAAAACTGTTGTAACTCAAAAGACTTAAAGGCTAAATTATAAAATAATAGCAAAAATATTTTAGAAACTAACCCCCAATATACCCTAAAAATTTGAGCGAGATAGGACTAGCAGTAAATAAGATATTGACATTTAATGGGATTTCATGGTAGCGGCGTAGCTACCGTTACTCCGATTTCGATAAAATTCATAGGGGACCATATAGGAACCAAACTACATAATTTCTGAAAATTTCATAAAAAAGAATTGAGTAGTTCAGAAGTTATGCCACTTGGTGCAATTTTGGAATGACATGGTAGCGGCGTTGCTACCGTTACTCCGATTTTGATTAAATTCATAGGGGACCATCGCGGAGCCAAACTGCATAATTTCTGAAAATTTCATTAAAAACAATCGAATAGTTCGGAAGTTATGCCACTTGATGCAAAATTGGAGACACACAGACGGACGGCCCAAACCAAAATTGTTCAGGAAGCTCTAAAACGTAAAATGTGCGTAAAAAATTTGATTTTGAAGAGAAAAAATTTTTTATTTTTCAAAAGTGATCACAATGCTTCCGCTACTTTAACTGATTATCTACGACATTTAACTGATTATCTACGACAAATTGCATTTTCATTGTCTACGTATTGTCTACAACAAATTGCATTTTCATTGTGACATTTTTACAATTCTAATTGACCAAGAAAATTTGTTTTTCTTTGTAATTTATTTTGAACATTTTGGTTTACAATTAATTTTGCACTCAAAAAAGATTGATGGAAGGAATACATCGTCACTTAATATGTAAAATATCCTTATCAACTTGTTTTAAATATTATGTTAAAAATGCTTTTATTTTTTGCTACAATTTTATAGTTACGTCAAACTGTTTTCTTAAAGTGCATTTAATACTTGTAAGGGCTTCACGAAAATCTTACAGTGATGATAAATGAAGAAGATAACAAAGTAGAAAGTTGTAAATACCACTAAAACTGAGCATGATGACTGCTGAATATTGTCTACAAATTTGAAACCGTGTTGACAAGTGTTGACATGAATGAAAGCGACATCTGTTTGAGTTAAATCGTAACGTCATTGCATACGTCACTACGCCAAGTCGTTTTTCCCGCCAATTTGTTCATTTAAAATTGAACAATGGTTTTTTTGAAAATTTTTAAAAATTTGACAAAAATGAACTAATTTATACGTTAGAACAAATCATTTAGAATCGTTTCTCAATTACACCCAAGTACCCTATTTAAGTCTCGCTAGTAAATTATTAGTTAATGAGGTATATTGCAGCGATCTAGTAAATCGCTAGATTTTAAAAATTTTAACAAGAGTCTTGTTTTTTTTTTTCACTTCCCTCTTAATATTGGTCTTACTAAATTATACACAGTATTGATCTTGGTCTTGGTCTCATACAAAAGTAAGACTGAGGCAAGATTCCAAGACTAAGACTGATTTCATACAGATACATTATATACCGTAATTTTAAACACGTTTTGCTCGAAACAAAATTTTTAAAATTTGCTGGAATTCACTCAAAAATTACTAGACCGATTTTTTTGAAACTTATACCAAATATACTGCCTTCTATATGAACCAAACTTTTATATGAATATTCGAACAAAAGGATTTTTTAGTTTTTAATACAAAAATAGACGAAAATTTTCACGAAAATTTAAATTTAAAAAAAAAAAATAACTCGTGAATGCGTCATAATTATTCTACATATCTTAACAACATGAAAATAAAGTTTTAAATTTCTCAGATAATAATTATGGCTGTTAGAGTGGCAGCCGTTCGGAAACTTGTGGAGTGATTTTGTTGTTTTCAATAAAAATTTTCTGCAGTCGCCATTTTTATTTATACATACTAAAATAAACAAATATTAGGTGAAGCGTTATGGTCATAGAAAATTAAATACCAAACCCCAAAAATATAGTAAATTTTTTTCCTTTCCGAAAAAAAAAAAATTCCCGAAATTTTCGCCTGACTAAAGATATTTCTCCTCCTAACTTTTAAATCCAGAACTATTTCAATATTTCAAATAATGTTTGTCGTTAGTACTACGAAAAAGTTATTCTTAAATATTTGTACGTTCTGGTTCTAATATATTCAGGCTTGCATTGCCGGAAACCAAAACAAAAGAGCAATATTGTTTTATAGACATATGTCCGAACTCCTTCATTTACAAAGGTATACACACTCAAGTTGATGAGGTTACACTGATCGTTTCAGTCGGTCAAATAGTAAATTTTCCATATCTACAAACGGTAACATTTCAAATGTCCTATTTGAATTTTCATATTTCAATTAATGCTAACCCTGTTATCCCTGTAACAACGAAGAAATTTTAATTTTTAAAATAATTTGTGAAAAATTGTGTTTTGATTTTTTTTATTTATTTTGATTTACGCCTCTAAAAGAAAAACAAATCTTTTCAACCATTCAAAACAAGATTGCGTAAAGAAAACACTATAGAAGTAAAAAAAGACAATAATACAAGTTATAATGAACATAACAAAATAAGAAAATCGGTAGTAGTTAGCGACAATAATAACAAAAGACTATCGAGGAGCGATGAGCGAGGGGCAAGGCACACAGTGTCGTTACGCGACAGTTATCAAAAGCACTTAAAGTCACTTTTATTGGTCCCTGATAGGTTATAAAAGGGTTATAACAGATAATTTAACAAATTTCTACGTGCGTTTCGCTATTATTGTGTTTTTCCGCTGCCACCGCGACCAAAATTTACATGATACTCATTTTAAAATATTTTACCAAAATTATATTGTGGAATGAATAACAAATAATGAAATAGGAGGGCGCCTCCGTCATCAGGGACCATAAAAATAAATTTGATAGAGAAAATAAGTTTTCCAAAGATAAGAAAATTGAGCAGAAAAAAAAAAACGATATTGTTGTTTTCAATCAAATAAAATATTTTTCTTTTTCAACTTCTGCGAAAGGTGTTTGAGTATGGTGTTGAAAAAAGCAGTTAAAATTGTTTCTATTAAATTTTGTTTTCGCTTAATTTTCAGTTAATTAAAGTAAAAATTCTCTAAAAAAATTTTTGGAACTCTTTCTAATGGGCTAATAAACGAATTTTATACTTATTTTTAATTTTTGTACAGATTGATTCATTTACGTTCTGTGGCCTAAGAAACCCGGAAAACTAAAGATTCGAAGAATGGACTTCTGTTCCGGACCCCTCGTACATATCAATGTTGGCGTCTAAATTAATGAATATCTCCAGCTCTACTGGAGGTAGTGAAACCAAACCAAACTAAAAATAATTCTATATATTATGAGGAATTAAAAGGGAAAAAATTTTGATATATTTTGTCAGTGGTTCCGGAGTTACCGCCATTTAAAAATTTTTGAAATAATCGAACAATTTTAGTATTTATTCAATTTTTTCCGGACATTGTTTATAAAAACCTGGATAAAAAGGATTAACAAAAGGCCCCAATTATTTAGAAGGCAAATTTTTTCCATAAATCACCTAACTTCAAAGAACTTTAGTTCTTTTGTGTACTTTTTTTCAAACACCCTTCTTTTTCTTATGAGGACTCTAAAAGGACCTCTCCGGATAAGATAGGTGAATCTGCCTAAGGTCCAATCTGGATCGGGGGTGCCATGGTAGGGTTCGCCCTTGCACATGTATTCCATAGCTGCAATATTAGGTCAAGGTTGCTTTGCGTTTTCAAGTTGTACCAAAATGTTCAATTTTGGACTTTTCCCGATTTTCCATTTTCCTTCCTCCCCCAAGTGCATAAGTATTATGCATGGAGGTAGGGAACCTTAAGAAACATGTGCCCTTAACAAAACTGTTCAATAACTGCGATAAGCATTCAAGGATAACTTGTATTTAACTTTTCAGTTTACCTTTTTGTGACGGAAGTCATGTTTTTTGATTTATGATATTTTGTTAGACTTTTCCCTACTAATGAAAACACTGGTAATGAGCCTTAATCGCACACGCTTGCTTTTTTTAAGGGTAAGAGGGAGGCGTCGCCATATTTTATGGCTAAACAAGCCCACTAAAGTGGCTGCAACACCGAGTTTCACTGGAGCCCCTTGTATTTAAATCCTTAAATTGGATTTACTTAGCCCAATTTTGAGAAATATTTTTAGACATATATTTACTAATTCAAGGGCGTAGGTTTCAAAAATCTATGTCTCATTTTGATCCAAGATCGCGTTTTGTGTGTTTTTATAGGTCATTTAGAATTTTTTGCAAATATCTTTTTCTAAACGCCGTGTTTTGGAGAGCTGCATGCACTGTCTTATGGAGCTCTTGGAATTATGCACTTGCGGGGAAGGAACGGGGAAAATCGGGAAAAGTCTAAAATTGAACATTTTGGTACAACTCGAAAACGCAAAGCAACCTTGATCTAATATTGCAGCTATGGAATACATGTGCAAGGGCGAAACCTACCATGGCACCTCCGACCCAAGTTGGACCTTTGGCAGATTCACCTATCTAATCCAGAGGGGTCCTTTCTAAATTTTGCGGCAAGGTGGAAGTTGTAGCATACTTCAAATCAGATTTTTCAAAATACCGTTACAGCGGATGGTAACTGTTAACTCAAAATATGAATTTCCCTCCTAACAATGAAATAGGGAGCCGGGAGCAAAAAGTATATAACAGCCTGTAGAGGAGTTTCAAATTTAAATTCTGGATCTTGTAATTTTAAAGCAAATATATAGTTTCATGCGGAATTGTACGGCAAAGGGGCCAATATCTCCATTGTTGAAATTATTGTCTTAAAAAATTTTGAGATTCATAGGGAATAGATGCTATTTTTGTAAATGTTACAACGAGCAATATCATGGACTGTAATGTAAAGAATCACAAGTTCCCTCTTGTCAGATATTTCCCTCTCTCCTCAAATTTCAGTAAGTTTATTTATTCTTGTCTTGACCTAATCCTTTAATGAATGCCTTATAATACTAGCGCTGGTGCCACTATTTTGTTTACAGACAACACTTCTAACGGCAATTGAGGCCGGTCGTTTTCAACAGCATCATATACGTGGGGAGCGCCAAAAGTTCTCAGCCTAACATGATTAAACTTATTTAAAGGTGAGGTAATTTATACTCACAGAAAGTATTAAGTCTCTAGTAATCATAAACGCAGTGGACGAGTTTACATGTGTTTTATTTATTCTGTTGTAAAAGTGTAAACTCATATTTCGACCGTTTCAAAAATTAAATATCGTGTAGTCATAAAATTTCTGACAAAAGAAGGACAAACTCCAGAAGAAATTAAGGACAGATTGGATGGTGTATACGGTAAAGCCGTGCCAAAGGTTTCGTTTGCGGTACGAATCCCTCAACGACAATGATCGTTCTGGACGTACGTCCGGCAGATTCGATCACTTCCGAAAACATCGCTCTTGTAGAATCGCTACAAAGAATTTGCTTATTATTATAAAGGCACAGAGATGCTTCTCCCACCTTATAATAATTGTATTAAAATAGAGGGTGGTTAAATAGAAAAATAAATTCTTTTTACTGTTCTCTCTGTATTTTTTAATACTCAGGCCGAGAACTTTTGGCGCATCCTACGTACATTCCATTCCCAACACATGTAAAACACACTATATACTAGGCAGTAAATGAATGAAGTTTATTTATAAAATTTATTTTATAAATAAAGTAATATCGCTACATTACTTACAGGCATAAAGCGTCATAAGTACTTACCTCCATAAATACTGACTGACTCCTCACTACCCAAGTTGTTGACGAGTCTCATCATCCGACAAGGCGAACATAACCTCCAAGAAGAGTGTCTAATAGTACCTATATACAAGAAGTGGCTGACACGTTTACGTACACATTTATCTATGTAACTACCTGTGTTTGTACATAAATATACAACTAACTATATTATACAGTAGTCGGATAATAGTTAGGTTGTAATGTATGTAGTTACTAGGTAGGCATACATAGCTACGTAACGCGCAAAAAGTAACCATTAAGAAACGGAACCCCAGTAGGTACTCTACACAGGATGCACAGTGGATGTATATCTAACTAACGTGTAAAATAGTACTCGAATTACCTAGCCGAGTATAAATAAATATAAACTTAAACAAGCTATGTACGTAGCGGTTTTTTTTATGGTACTGAATGTACCAGGCTTACTTCCGTGAGAATGTCAATCCTTAAATTGAATTCTGACTAAGGAGATCCTTCTAAGATTCTAAATTCAATTCTGGGTTTACATGACCGTAATAAATCGGTTAAGGGTAACTCTAAACTACGATTGTATTAATGTCTAAATTTCCTTGTAATGATTGCCAAAACGGTTTTGAGTTAGAGAGAAAGAGCAAAAGTAAAATGTATAGGTAAAGTCGCTAAAACGGTTCTTTAATGCAACTGTTGACTAGTGTTGTCCTGTTAACCTGATACTCTCAGAGGTCAAAAGAGATTTAGGCTACAGTTTCCATTCCTGATCACTAGTGTGACTCTATAATTAAATTTGGTATTGATCATTCCATACTAGAAAACTCTTGGTTTTAGCCTTTCTGGAAAGTTTCAAAGATTGTAAATTATTATTAATTAATAAGCCACCCTGAGATTTTTAAAAAATTTTAATAACATCTGATGAATGTATAGGGTTTTGTAAGCAAATCTTGCTTTTTTCTCAGTTTTTCTCCCTTAGAGTCTTGGTTCCGGCCTTGCAAAAAATACAATACTAGAAGAAGACAGCAAGAAAAACCTTTTTGTTCATCGTTACCGACAATTTTTCAGTATTTTCTTAGGATTTATGACGATGCCAGAGAACAGAGAAAACATCGCTATCTCTGTACTACTGATACCTGCGTCCACTTTTCCCCACTATGTTGTGTCGGTACTCACTGTTTGTAATCGTGTTGGTTTAATGTTTGAATGTGTGTGAATGGTGACACACACACAGCTACATAACACGCACATGCTAACAGAGATCCATGCAGTGATCCAACAATTTTTTTTAATAATAAATAATAATTGTCGTGCATTCGGTGACCGACACCGAACATTAAATGCCTTAAACTGTGACAGACAACAAATGACTCCAAGCGATCTACACTTTTTTGATTTTAGTTTGCTTCTAGTGTTCTATAATGACGATATATTATTACAAAATGTTTAATATGATACTCATAAATTTTCAGCTATTCAGTGTTTTCAGGTAAATGATAAGAAAGAACGAGTCTAATTTTGGTCAGCACTACTGTTCATTAGAGATAATATTTTCTTAGGATTATAACAATTAATTATCGCAATATTTCTGAGAAGATACCCGTAAATCTTCAATTATACAGTATTTTTGAGTAAATGGTAGTGCTGAAATAAGCCTACCAATTCATCTTAGTATTTCTAAACGCCCTTACGGTTCAGAATGCATTTTCTAAAATGACCATCTCGCAATTTCTTCGTAAAAAGCCACAGAGGACAGAGGTACAATACGTATCTCTCCACCACTGGAATCAGTGTAACCAGTAAGAGATAGAAAATATGTTATATACGTGCACGGTGTTTACTTTGTATTGGCGCGCTACACTGTGTATGTGTGCGTAATCGAAATAGAGGTGGCAGTCACGTGACCCTTCTTTGCATACATATGTGTGATACCAAAACGCTGCGTGTGGGGGTTCTACAGTGCGCTAACAACAATCAAATCCATTGTTGTTTGATTGAGCTACACTGAGTGAATGCCAGTGAGGCACTGACTACCTACGAGCCTAAGGTACACAAAAATGCACACTGCAGATTTCATGATAGAGATAGTTGCTGTGCCTCCATTACTCCAAGGTAAAAAACAAAGTCATCTTAAGCTGAGACTCACTGTACCTTTTTGATCTATTTACTTGCACACATAGCATTTTATTACCTTTTCCGTTACCTTGATGCTATTACACGACTACTTAGAACGTTCGAAGACAAGACAACACAATATACAGTACGATTTGCTATTTACTAACACATTTTAGTGCTCTTTGCCTGTGTTTTCGTTTATCAAATAACACTCTCGACTGGTTAACAATGAAGACATAGAGCATAGCAAAAGGTGTATAAGAACAACACTTCCACCATACATCCTTCCACGACGGTACTCATTTTGGTATGTGACATACGGGACGCAAAATATGGAGTTTGAGAATGTTTGTCATACACTATGACTGTGGCACTTGAAGTGGGTTCTTGGCGTAGTTATTCAATTAAACGTAATAAACGTAATACAAAACAAGATTACAATGTAACTGCAGTTTATATGATAGAGCATGATTTTTATTTTAATATGCATGTATGTAGGGATAAAGCGTTTTGCTACGGTTTTGCCAGAGATCTCTTGGTTGACTTGGTCAAATGAAGAAAAAATTTGGGTTATTCTGACTTATAGCCACGAATAGTTTCCTGGGACATGGCAATTCCTCAGATTTTATACCATCAAATGTTTTGATCGGAAGGATGGCACTACTTAATTTGCAGTCTTAACACAACACTGAACAAACCAATTATTTCTTTTAAAATTATTCTAACTATTCGAAATTTCACCAGGCTTTTACATACGAAGAAACAGTGAGTCGAAGTCTACTGTAAGAATTTTTACCATATCCGATCAAATTGTACTTGTGCAACCAGTGCTTCGTAGAATTATTGGTTTTTTAAATATAGATTTGATGTATCTCGCGCTAGAATTTTCTAATTCTGATAATTTTAACTCAATCTACACACCATTCTCAATCAGAGACGTAGCGACGGAGGTGCAAGGGGGTCTATCATGCACCGGCCGCCACTCGTAGAGGGGCGCCAAATGTGCGCCAAAGAGGGGTGTCAAATGTGCCCCAAAGGGTGGTAGGTCTTTGAAGGCGCCAAAAAAATGAGGTATGCGAGGTTTTTTTTTGCTCGTCACTTGTTTTTGGGGAGGAAAAAGGCAATATTTTTTCTATAGGGGCACCATTTTTTGACTCTGCCTCGAGCGCTACTTAGGTTAGGTCCGGGTCTGAGGGGCACTAATAAAGTGTCGTGCCCCGGGTGCCGGTTATGTTCACTACGCCACTGTTCTCAATGTTGGTAATTATGTCGGAGATCTTTCTGCACGATCCTTTTGGTGATAAGCGTGAGGGACAGTAATTGTTATACCTATTTGCCGAAAAATGTTTCAAGGAATACATTAAAAAATACATTAATTTTTGAATTCGTAACCTTCTTTGATACAGTACGCAACAAACTTCTTTCCCTTCCTAAATTTACCTACAGATATTAAACCTTAGAATCAAAATTCGATTTTTTATACTTCACGTCTCTAATGGAAGCATGACAGCCTCTATCTTTGTACTAAATTTCAACAACCCGGACACCGAACTGATTTCTTAAACATTCCGTTTTTCCAATTTTGGTACAGAACGCAAAAAACACAAAAATTTATAACTCATTCACTACAATGTGAAAATTCAAATGATGGGTAAAAACCTCAGTAACAGGTTCATACCGACATGCAGGGCTAACTTAACCCTAAGTGCTCCCCTCTCAGGCACCGTGAAAATTCCACCCCCACCTTTTGCTAAGAAACAAGAAAATCTTAACTTCGCCTACTTTTTAACTGACAATTTACAACTTTTACCGCCCCTAGGCCATGGCCTAGATAGGCCTAGTGGGTAATCCGTCCTTGCCGACGTAATGCATTACTTACTACTTACTACTTGCTGCTTCGATGTGAACGAATCATCAGAACTAGAGTCAAATACAAATAGTACTCAAGCCACATTTCATTCGATCGTAATCCTTCGACAGAGGAAAAAGAACAGTTATAGAGCGATATCACTCGCAACTATCTTATCTCAACCAGGAATCCAACTTCCAACAAAAATTATTGTACTATTAAATCGTCATTAAATGTCAGTGCATATAATTTATGGCCAACCTGTATCCGTGGACATTAATTACAAAACAATGGTACTACGCGCTACCAGCCACCACATTGCTGACTTGCTGACTATAGCAGGCTGACGGGCGGGTTACACTTTTACTATATTTCGTTTTTACTTTCATTTCTTCATACTAAACATTATACTAACATCTGTATGTATGTTTACTGTGTACACATATATGTCTACGTGATTTACGGTACTTAAATCCTGTTAATTAAATCCTTTTCTCCGTCTGGGAGGCATTCATTATTACCTACACCATTCCTAACTCATTCCGCCAGTTGCACGATAGGAGTGTCGTCGGACGCTATGGGTGGATATATCAAAATCCATATTTGTATGGATTTCTCTTTCATCTTTTTATATTGACGACTTTTATTTGACGGGGTTTGGATATATTATTAGTGACGTTCTTTATTTATATACTTACCTATATTTATTATAGTTGCGGTATGGAAATAATTGGGTTACGTCAGTAATATTAACAAGATACAGTGGCCATCCAATGGTACGCACTCCGATTTTACGTAGTGACGTCAGCGATTTAGTGGGGTTATCCTCTCACAGATATGTTGTTGTTTGTCTGTGTTGGTGAAAATTTATGTACCAAGCCAGAGTCAGGGCCGTAGATAATATTGTCTGAGGGTCTCGTAGCCTTTAAAAATTTTAAAATTTCACTGCAGATATATATGCACATATTCTGTATACGTAATATGCAAAATGCAAATGCAAAATGAGTAACGTAAAATTATAGAATATTCTAATCGTCAACTAGCAGAGATATCAAAAAAAAGACTTCACCGTTGAATTGGCCATTAAAAATGAGATCACCAGTGTAGTTTAACAAAAATTCTAGAATATTCTATTTGTCAACTAGCAAAGATATTCAAAAATCAATTGTACTATTTAATTATCCATTGAAAAGGACGTCAAATTACACATTTTGACAAATGTTCTGGAATATCCTATTCGTCAACTAGAAAAGATATTCAAAAACAGACGTCGCTATTGAACTGGCTACCAAAAAAGAAACCAAATAACACATTTTGGGAAATGTTCTAGAATATTCTATTTGTCAACTAACAAAGATATTGGAAAATCTACTGCACCACTCAATTGTCCAACCGAAATTAAACATGTAAACCAAATGTCCGATTTTGACAAAAAATTTTTGCTATTTAACAAATACAATATTCTAGAACATTTATCAAAATGTGCTATTCTGTCTTTCATTCGATGACCAATTAAATAGTGCAATCGATTTTTCGATATCTTTGTTAGTTGACGAATAGAACATTCTAGAAATTTGTCAAAATGCGCTGCTTAATCTAATTTTTAGTGCCCAGTTCAATAATGAAGTTTGTTTTTTGGTATCTTTGCTAGTTCACGTGTAGAATATTCCTGAATTTTTGTCAGCTTCCGCTATTTGGCGTCTTTTACGCTAATGAATCCGATAGTGAAACTGATTTTTCGATAATTTTTTAAAAGTCATCACTCATATTCATTAGTAGAACATTCGATTTCCTTTGTCTACACAACCAAATTTTAGGTGTAAATTGTCTCTTAAAATAATTTTGTTTTAAATAAATTCAGATAAATAATATTTACCAACCCCCGAAACAAAAGTTTACCGACGCCCCTGATCTTCCGATTTTACGTACTTCCCCTTAAATTTGCACCGACAACTACGTAAAATTGGATTTGTGGTGTACTTCAAATTTTCGATCATCATCAAAAAGGGACATAAATGCCTTTCTTTTTTATTATTAGATTTCTGTGAGGCGTAAGAGTGGTAGATTAACTGCAGAACAAACTACAGTTTGTTCAACAACAAAAAAATGCACATTTTTATGTCGAAGTTTTCGCTTAATCAAATTAAACATGTACTAACATGATATCGCGCGCTAATACCCAATAATAATTTTGTCTTAGTTTGACGTCAGTTATTAGCTAGAGCCTGGATACCGGTATTTCGGTACTACCGAAATACCGGAATACCGCAAATTTTTATACGTTTTTTTTTTTTTTTAAAACGGTATCAAAATTTCAAATACCGGTATTTCGGTTTCGGTATGAGCAAAATCAGATACTTTATATAATTACATATTTTAAAAATTTTTACGTTAATTTACTATTGGTATTGAATGGTTATAGAGTATTTTGTATATATAGCAGTATAAGCTATTATTCAATATATAGGATCATAAATTATTACAATATCTTCAATTTTGTTTAATGTTTTCCAGACGTCCAGTTGACCAAATACCCTATATTCATTCATATGTTTTTATACATAATTCTTACAATTCTGGAATACATATTTTTAAGTATTTTTCTGTCAAAATAAAAATACAAAATTACCTATGTTTGAGTAAAATATTTTAGTATTGTTGAATACTATTGTTAATTCTAATGGTATTTAAAAAAAAAATGCTCTGTATAAATAAAAGGGTGAAATTTAAAAATTGATGTCCATGTATTTTTTTAAAATTATTTTAGAATTGCTACCATACGTCTTTGGACTATTTAAGCTGTGATTTTTCGCCCTCGCACTTGGTATGTATCTCTTTAAATTAAATGTGCAGTAGAATCGAAGAAAATTTATATTTTATTATTTTTTGTTGTTATTCCGTTTACTTTGTTTTACTATTAGCGAATTTCCAAAACTGGAAATTCAGCTTTTACGCCAGGTGTCATGGTGCGACCTAAGCCCGGGACCATATCAGAAATATGTTTTGAGGTCCCTAGAATACGAAAATGATATTCACTAAAATTTATATATATATATATATATATATATATATATATATATATATATATATATATATATATATATATATATGTATCCGCGCGATAACTCTCGAATGAAACGTCTAACGCTTATGAAATTTTGTGTGCGGACTGGATTCTGAATTGGCTTGGCTAAGTTCGGTAGCCAGACACGTCGGATGCCCAGAAGTAGGTTTTCTGGCCATTTTTTATCATTCGATCCTATCATAAGGCAGTTCGATTTTTACATCGTTGAAAAGGAAAAAACAAATTATGAAGAAAATATTCTTATAATTTTCTTTCTATTTTAAGTATTTTTCGAGAAAATGTAAATTTTCACTTTTATTCTTTCTTTGTTAGTCTAATAAGTAATTTATATTTATATCTCAGTTCTTTATAAAGTATAAAAATATTTCACTTTTTTATTAAAGAATTTTGTGAGAACAAGTGAAAACTATTCACATATATGTGTAATAACACACATACATGTATAGAGTTTTGTTTCTCATTTATTGCATTATAATTAGCATGGTTCTATCCCATGTTAAAAAATGTAAATTAAACAGATTTTCTAAGCTAATGTAATGAAGAATTTTTTTTTTTTTTATTGAATTTTTAAGTAAACAAGAAATTGAAGATTATGTTATGATATAAATATTAAATATAAAACAAAACAAAATATGTACAATGTAGATATGTATGTACGGAAAAATATTTTGAATCGATTTTGAAAATTTTTCCACTAATAATTAATAATGTTAAAAAATTAAACCATTTCAAATGGATTTAAGGTATTTTATGTGAGGTCAAGGTTTTCGGGACCTAAAAAGGCCAGAAATTAATTAACCAATCGATTTTAAAAATTTTTTCACAGTTAGTAAGTTAAAGTATTTGAATTGATTAATTAAATGATGTCCGCAAGAAGCTTACGGACTGCCATAAGTTATATGAGATCCTTAGAACCCTTTTCTTACTGTTAGAGTACTAGATTTGTATGAGTTTCGCCAGGATTTACTGATCCCATAATTGTAAAAAATAAACTAAACGACCAATTTTAAAAATTTCTTCACTGTTACAGAGCTAAACTATTTTAGATAGATTTAGAATACATTATGTAAGGTCCGTCAGGGTCCACAGGACCCAAAAGTGTCAAAAATAAACTAACTGACCGATTTTGAAAATTTTTTCACTGTTACAGAGCTAAACTATTTTAGATAAATATCGATTACGTTATGTAAAGTCCGCCTGGGTCCATAGGACCCAAAAGTGTCAAAAATAAACTGCCTGATCGATTTTGAAAATTTTTTCACTGTTACAGAGCTAAACTGTTTTAGATAAATATAGATTCCGTTATGTAAGGTCTGCCAGGGTCCATAGGATCCAGAAGTGTCAAAAATAAACTAACTGACCGATTTTGAAAATTTTTTCACTGTTACAGAGCTAAACTATTTTAGATAAATATAAATTACGTTATGTAAGGTCCACCAAGGTCCATAGAACCCAAAAGTGTCAAAAATAAACTAACTGACCGATTTTGAAAATTTTTTCACTGTTACAGAGCTAAACTATTTTAGATAAGTATAGATTACGTTATGTAAGGTCTGCCAGGGTCCATAGGATCCAGAAGTGTCAAAAATAAACTAACTGACCGATTTTGAAAATTTTTTCACTGTTACAGAGCTAAACTATTTTAGATAAATATAGATTACGTTATGTAAGGTCTGCCAGGGTCCATGGGATCCAAAAGTGTCAAAAATAAACTAACCGACCGATTTTGAAAATTTTTTCACTGTTGGGGAACTAACTATTTTAGATAGACATACATTACGTTATTTAGGGTCCGCCAGGTTCCATGGGACCCAGAAGTGGTAAAAATAAACTAACCGACCGATTTTGAAAATTTTTTCACTGTTACAGAGCTAAACTATTTTAGATAAATATAGATTACGTTATGTAAAGTCTGCCAGGGTCCATCGGATCCAAAAGCGTCAAAAATAAACTAGCCGACCGATTTTGAAAATTTTTTCACTGTTGGGGAGCTAAGCTATTTTAGATACATATAGATTACGTTATGTAAGGTCTGAAGTGTCAGTAGGACCTAAAAGTGCCAAAAATAAAATAACTGACCGATTTTGAAACCTTTTTACTATTACCGAGGTAAACTATTTTAGATAGGTACTGGTTGTGTTATCTGAGATCCACAACTGTCCTGCGAATGCAAATGCGGCGTAGAATGCTACACAACGGGTTTTGAATATATATATATATATATATATATATATATATATATATATATATATATATATATATATATATATATGTATACATATATATATATACATATATATATATATATATATATATATATATATATATATATATATATATATATATATATATATATATATTACATAAAGTCCGCCTAGAATATACGGTCGAGCTGATTTTTTAATGAGGTCCACCGGGATCTTGCAGATCCGAAAACGCCAGTAATAAGCTATCGAAAAGATGCTAAAAAATTTCTCACTGCTAGAGAACTAAATTATTTTAGATGGATACAACTATGCTGCACAAAATTCGTTCGGGTTCTTGGGTCCCCAAAAATACCAAAACTAATTACCCAGCCGATTTTAAAAATTCTTTTACTCTTAGAAAGCTAAACTATTTTAAATAGGTACAAGTCTTAGATGAGATCCGCCAGTGCCCAAGATTTGGAAATTCGCTATGTTATGCAGATGCTGCGACAGGGGTATTTTATATTTTGTATTTATAGTTTTAGTTAGATTTATAAAATCTAAAAATGATGTAGTTTGTTATTATTACTGTTGTCAATCATTTTCAGTAAAACATATTGCCTACTTATACAAAAACGATTTTCATTAAGAGTGTTTTTTAATATTCCTTTTTTTTTCTATCTCATTTTCATTCAATACTGTAAGAATACCGAAATACCGGAATTCCGGTATTTTAAATTTTAATACCGAATAAAAATACCGGTATTATAAAAAGATCACCGGTATTCCAAGCCCTAGTTGTTACGTCGAGTGCACGTCCAAAATATCGTAGTCACCTGTGTAGAGAGTGGAAAGCCAAAAATGGCATAGAGACAATAGAGTGGCATTCACAATCTCCAGATGCTAATCCAATGGAAAATGTTTGGAGTTATATGAAGAGGAGGCTCGCTGGAACTCGTGTTTTCACTCCGTCGTCCAGCTATCGCGTCGCATTAAGATTTGGTTGAGAGTATGCCGGGGAGATGTCAAGCTATTCTTAATAATAACGGGGACTGGACACCTTATTAATTAATTGCACCATAGAGCTGGTAGCTTACTTTCATGTAAAATAAAAATTGGTTAAGCATATAAAAACTTAAAGAAATAAGAAAAAAATGCGTATTTTTTTTTTTGTGGAACAGACTATAAAATAGCAAAACTATTTTCTAATGACGAGCTTTCATTGATCTTGATTCTGTACTATAATTCTTCACAATGTACAAATAACTGATATATATGTGTATATATGAATATACCTAATTTAGTTACAGTTTTACTGTAATTAACACGAGAAATCAATTTCTGATCATATTACTCGTTGGATGCTTTTAACTATAGTATTTCTAATATTAGATTTATTGAACTGGATACTAAAATTTGTAAAAAAAATCCAACTTGTAGGTTGGTGGTCCTACTCGCCTAATTTTTATAAAAATGAAAGGAACCTATAACTCACTACTATATTCATCATTCTATCACTTTATTTAATGGTTTTTAATGCGTTGAAAAATTTTAGTAAACATGATGACGTCCTCTAATTAAAAAAAATTTCTTTTTAACCAAATCAAGTTTTATTAAATTGATTTGAATTCAGACGATTATGATTGAATTAGGGTAATTTTTGTGTGAACTTTTCATTTTTGCTATTTAATTCTTTTTACAGGCCGGGCCGAACCTACAGTTATTAAGAGGGGGAGGGGGCAAACTTTGCTGTTGGCACCCTCACCGAGAAAAACGCCAAATTGAACGCTTTGGCGCACCGATATTTTTTAAAACTTTTTAAAATTTTTCCCTGCAAATAGTAAAGTGACGATATTATATATTGTAGCAAAAAATAAATTAAAAAATTAAAATTTAAATATTATTATATATATTGATTATTTATTGATATGGGGGTTATGTTTTCGGGTTTGAATTTGGGTGCTACTTTTCGGGTTGGTTGGGGTTTCGATCAGCAGAGCATTCTCCAGGTGTTACGGAGACGAGAGTGTGTGGCAGTGGAAGGTTATGGTCGCGGATCGTTTTCCCAAAACCATGAGATCCCCAAATAACCTGAAATTTTCTTTTCGACAACCAAAAGGGTGGTTTTAAATTAGAAATACGAGAATTCATCAATTACAATTTATTACAATAAAAGGGTGACTCGAAAAAATTTTTGAATTACAATATTTGGAATCTTTAAAATTTACGACAACAAATTATTACAAATTTTTGAGAATTTATACATATTTTGAAAGACTGATAAGCCAATTCAAATAAATTTACATAATATATTTTAAAATAGAATTTGCATCTTAGGCTTTGGTGTGGCCATACTTTCCAAACCGAGACGCACGATATAAATATATGGTGTGTACTGGCTATGGGAATGTATCACCACAGTTGGTAAATTTATACACTTTTGACTTAAACATAAATTTGAAGTTTCGAATTTTACGGAACAATTTTAAATATTGCTATAAAATATATTTTCTAAAGATATGTTATTAATTAAATTAAATTGATGTCAGTATTTGAAATTTTATAATTGTATCTTTAAAATTTATGACTAGAATAACTTGTACAAGTATTTTATAAGTATCAAATTTTATGAAATTGTAAATTAGTCGATATTAATTTTGTTTGAGTTCCTTAATTAAATTTTTTTGGTTTTTTTTTTTATTTTTATTTTTTCGATTTTTTTTTTTGATTTTTTTTTATCTTTAATTGTTTTTTCAGGTATAATTAAAGTGTCTAAGTCACGCCTAAACACGAGACGAGTGGGGCCTAAAATACGGCTTCCTTTTACCCAAACGTGCTCCTTCGATTTCTTGAAGAGAAATCGGAAAGAAAATTTTTACGACGAGAAACTATTGCAAAATTTTATTGTGATACACGTGTCGGATTTCATATAAGGGAGCAAACTAAATTAAATTTAGCCTGCCAGCGTTTACCCCTGTCCAGACACGATTGAACGCCTTTTGGAAATTACGGAAATTACATATGACAAAAAATAAAATTAGATTTAAATTGAAATGTTTTAGAAAGTTACGTTACAAGTTCTATTCCGCAAATAAATTATACGATTTAAAAGATTATACCAGATATCGAAATATTAGTAAAGGTCACACGTGCTTTTTAGATTTTTTTAAACCGGAAATGATTACGTAATTGAGAGAACATTAAATTATAAATAGAATATTTAAACATTTGAAAACTTACTCAATGATGAATTAATATTTGAAAACTTACTTAATAATGAATTATTAAATTTAGACTAACTTAACCTATACTGGCTGAACTTATGTTCGCCGCATCGACCTACGTGTCGGGAAATTAAATTTAGTTTAACTAACCTATACTGGCTGAAACAATGTTCGCCGCATCGACCTACATGTCGGAAAAAATAAATTATAAACCTATCAATTTAAAACTATAATATTCATATTTTTTAAACTATAAGCTATATATCTAAATTTTAGTCGCAGACCTTTTTTTTGCTAAATCCCCAGAAAATCTTTTGGAAATCTGGATGAATGCGAAAGTACAAACGACGTTAAATATTTAAATATAAATTAATTTTACATGTAACATTTAATTATTTTTTTTTTTTATATATATATATCTAATATAAATTATCTTTTATTTTAGTTTAAATAAATTTCCAAAATATATTTATCTTAAATTAATTATACGATTTTTCAAAATTTAAATTTATCCTACACGCTACGTTTAATTATTTTCTAATCATTTAAATATAAATTATTTTTTGACTACGTTTAAGTAAATTCCCAAATACATGTTATAATAAAATAATACTTATCTTAACTACGAGGAGTTTCTCCTTTTCAACAATACACTTAAACAAATAATACTTAAACTAATTTTAAAATATTTTTTTTTTTTCCTTTCATTTTTAATGTGAGCGGCCCAAAGGCCACTCGAGAAGAGCACTTTTCGCTAACTGTCTTGTGTGCCTTTTTAATTAGTATAAGTTACTTATTTTTTTAGTTATGTAATTTGTTTTGTTAATTATTTTTTTGAAAAATAAATGTTTAATTAAATAATGTACGCACTTGGTATAAATTTAAATTTCAGATTTCTGCAAACGTGTAATTAGTTTTTACATTGTGCCTAGATATCAATTTGAAACTATAACACTAGATGTCGTTAATATATATATATAATTGATTTTTTTGAATTCTATGATTTGATATATTGGACTGATATTAACTTCAAACATAAATGTTAGATGTCAGTATTTTGACATTTTTACAAATCGATTAATTATTAATTAGATTAAAGTTTTATTATCGTTTTCCAAAGTAAATGTTGAATTGATTCATCACATGTAGAAATAATTATTGCTACAATATATATATATATATATATATTAGGGTGGCGCAAAAAAACCACATATTTTTCTTTTTTTTGTCTCATAGGAAAAAAAGTTAATTTAGCTCGATTTAAGAATGCTCACCAAAAATTAGCTCGATAAAAAATTTTTTAAGGGTCGGTCAAAAATTTTTAAAATTTGAAAATGGGCCAAAAATCGATTTTTGTTTTTCATCAAACTTTTTTTCTTATCCCAGCATATGTTTGTACATTAAATAAAAAAAAATTCCTCCAAATGTTAACTCAAAAAATTGATAATAAAAGATCGCTCAGGAATTTAAGGTCAAAATATTCAATATTTTTTAGGGACGCTAAATATTTTAACTTGAAAAACTTTCAGAACTCTTGAGCGACCTTTTATTATCAAGTTTTTGAGTTAAAATTTGGAGGAATTTTTTATTATTCAATGTACAAACATATGCAGTTTATATATATTATAGTTTATATATATTATTTATATATATATATATATATATATATATATATATATATATATATATATATATATATATATATATATATATATATATATAAATTTTACTGAATATTACTTTCGGTTTCTAGGGACCCCAAAACAAATTTCTGCCATAGTCCTCGGCTCACGTCGCGTCATGACAGTGGCTGTAATAGCTGAATTCCATTCTGGATATTCGCTAAAACTTAAAATTGATATACAAAAATTAAAATCATTTTAAATAATTAAACCTCTCAGACGTATATCACATCATCGCACGAAGAAAAGCATTTTTCTTTTTTTTTCTCGTATACATTTTCATGTTTATTTAAAAGCTTTTCCCCCATTTAAAATCCGTTTAGCGTATTCTTTTTTTATTTAAAAAAAATAACATTTAAATATAATAAAGATAATTTTAAAATCTATTTACACTTTGATTTTTAAACAGCTTTAAAACGTTCATCTGCACAACGAACGCCTCAACGAGCCTTTTATATTCCAACGTCGCCGGTTACTTATTAAGAGTACTAAATTTACACTAAGAAGATTTTAATGTCATTGATCTGGTTACATTATACACAACAAAAAGCACACAGAAAAAAGTGACGAAGAATATAATTTAGCGCTAAGAATGGAATGAGATAGATTGTGTATTATATAAAGTTTTCTACTTCAGTTCGCTGTTAATAAGGTGCGCTGTGTGAAGTGTTTGTGAAAGAATAAAAAGGTGATGATACCTCGAGTTGTTGTCCTCAAGAAATAATGATAGAAAAAAAAAATTGTGTAAGCGATATCAATCTTATCGTTGAGTGTAATTGGATTAGGGAGGATCGGCACTGCACGGAATTTTTATCATTTCATCCAATTTTTTCCACTGAAATTTTCCCGATGTAAATAAAGAAAATACAATTGGCTTGATCAGATCATGTAACAGTGTGTTTGTTTCTCATATGTTTTTAAATCATCGTTTCTCAACGTTTCTCAATCTGGGGGTAGAAACTTCTTGGAGGGAGTTAAGTTTAGTAATATGGGTAGGCGGTTGGTAATCTGCCCAAAAAATTACATCCGTATACAAAACATTATTTTATTAAGGGGGTTCTCTCGTCTGACTGCTGGTTTTTTAAGCATTTTTGGGGAATTTTTTTGACGACCAGTGAAAAGATAGAACTTTGAGTTTTTTTTATCATTTATTTATTGCTATCTCAAGAGTATGTAAAACAAATTTCAAGTAAAAATCTTCATTAAAACGTAAGTTGTACCACTTCGAAGACATCCGCCTCGAAAAAAGGACATATACTTCCTTCTGAAAAAAACGGCGTTTTAATCTGTAAGTCTAAATGCATCGCGTGAACTAGAGTCAATTCAAAATATTAAGAATTTGGTTTTTGGCAGGCTTCTGAAAAAAGAAATACTCAAAGGAGGAGTACCGATAAGGCCTTATTTCCGCCCCAAAATTACGAAAAAAAAAATGTCAACGATTTAGTGTTTTCTTTATATATCTTGAAAGTAGACTATATGCCTGACAAGAAAATACGTATATAAAAAAAACAAACTACAATTGGTATTACCTGTGGGACGCCAAACTTTGGTCTAACTGTGATTTTCGTTCAAAATAACACATTTTCAATAACAATTCAGTTTTTTTTTATATAGAGCGCATGGAGGAAGCAGTTTCTTTTTTATGTTATTTTAATGTTCTGATGTTACTGTACAATTTATTTAAAAATTACGTTACTTCCACTTTCCGTTCATAGGTAATCACAAATAATATTATAAGTATTATTCAACGAGTTAGTAATGATAGCTATTACTCACGAAGATGAAATTGCGACACGAGCCGAGCTTGTGAGGTGAGTGTCGTAATGCATCTGAGTGAGTAATAGCCATTGCAAGCGAGTAGAATACGAGATTTTTTCTAGGACTTTTTTCCTTTTTCATTTAAATAAAATTGAATATAAATTTTAAATCAAATTTTTAATCTATTTCTAATTTCATTAAAAGTTTGTATAATATTATGTATAAAACGATCAAAACAAAACATAAACTACTTTATTTACTTGAACGTTACTAGGCAATATATATTAAATTAAAACTTGATATGATACACAAAACAAAAGCAAACCCATGGAATAATGATTAATACTGTGATGTCATTGGTCAAGAGGGTATTGAGTAATGAACATTCCTCCACACCTTTGAATAATGCCTAACTTTCTCAACAATTAACGGATATATAATGAGTGTGTTCTTCAACAGGAGTAGAAAAAATGATTTTACAATTAAAAAATTGATCATCATATAAATGCATAAAATAAGTTTATTGAAGTGCCACCATGGCACAAACTTGTCGGAACATGTCACTTCGTCGTTTTGACGGCGTATAAAAGTGACAAAAATAGAAATTTCCCACTTTTACATAGATGACCAAGGTCTTGTTTAAATACAGAATCGAATGATATTTTAAATATAAAAATTCAGTCTAGGCACACAGCTTCCAAAATATACTCCCTTTGGATAGAGTACAATCCCATCACTGTACTAACCTGGTATTGTTAGTGCAAAATAGGGGCAAGGCTTGTTGCTTGTTACGCTCATATTGCCTCCATAATCTGGTACTTAAGTTACAACAGATATCAGGATCATACTACTCGAAGAGTCTCGTGCGATTTCAAAAAAATTTTTATGGATGCAGATGTTGAAGGATATTGGGGTGACGAGAATGAAGACTAGATAAGAAGTGTAAAGTTTAAAAATGTTGAAACTTTTAAAATTATCCAAATAAAGTTGATTAATTTCATAATTTTGTCTTTTCATAAAACCTTCCTATAATACCTAATTAGATCAACTGAAAAATTAATGATAATTGAGAATATTCCGGCATAATATTTATTCCATCTTACTATTTACCTTCATGTAAACCTAATGCACATATAAGAATTCATGGAGGGGACGGGGCGAAAATAAGGCCTTATCGATACCCCTCCTTTCATGTTTTTTATTTAATATTTTGTTACGAAAAAATAGAAATACTTGGAATTTTTGGATGATTTTGGTTCACTCCGTGCATCTACATATGTTGAGTCTATTCTATAAATTTCAAGTGAATCGGTCAAACCGTTCTCGAGATATGATGGAGGAAAGTTTGAAAAACACAGTTTTGAGAAAAATTCGTTTAATGCTTCAAGTACGGTTAAATTATGAAAATCTTAACTTACCATCAATCTGCGATGCATTGTCCATATAGTACTCCCTTCTCTTCCTCTTGGAAGAGGAGAGGAAATCTTTCAAGTGGAAAAATTTTTTTTTTAACTCATCACACGGTAGAACCTTCTTAAAGGTAGTTTTATGTTTCGAATAAAAAATAAATCTATCTTTGAAATTCTTTTACCAGAGATATGTATGTAGCACACAATTTTAATTCAATATCAGTGCACAGACGAACACTTAAAAGCGGAGCCCTTAAAATGGACAGCTTTTAATTTGATATCTACTCTTGGTCGTCGAAATAAAACATCTAAGACCCGATTTACATTAACGCTCCGATCTCGATACGCTCCCACTCCATTCTCGCTCCGATATAATCTTGTTGTGTTCACATTACAGTGCTGATAACATTCTGGTACCTATTCGTTCGCTATTCACATTATAATGCCGCTCTGGGTACGCTCCCAGTTCGATCTCAGTTCGATACAAACATCTTTTCATAACAACTGAATGCAAGCGGAGTGGAGTGGAATCAAAAAAGTGTTTACACTATAGGTACAAGCCATAACAAGTCTGATATCGCTCCGATAAAATATTACCTGAGTGATATTGATATTGGAGTGGCATTGGAACGGGAGCGAACCGCGACTGATATCGGGCCGATATCAGAACGATGATGTTAATACACTCATTGTTTATTGTGTAAGAATATTATATCGAACCGGGAGCGGAGTGATATCGTAGTGAGAGCGGAGCGTTAATGTAAATCGGGCCTAAATCAAAATCATTTGGCGTTTCCTTATACCTACAATATAGAGTACCGAAGTGTTTAGTTAATGTCTGATATACTTACATATACATTCTGGAAGGGCACTATATTATAACAAACCAATTAGAAAGTTTCGAAGAAATTCATTAACTTTCTACCAAAAGCTCTGTCGAAATTGAATGGGTATACGTATCCAATACACAAACATACACATAAGATAATTTTTCACAAGAAGTGGACATAAAATGTGTTATTTAAATTGGACAGAACGAGGGGACATATTCTAAAATACATTCCATCATACTCCCGAACCAACTGTCTATGATCTTTTCAAAGCCTTTTTACTGAAATAAGCAGCTACTTTGTTCAACTCATCAACAGGTACCACAGCTCCGTCGTCATACGAAGGACATAATAAATGTTTGAAGTCGTCGGATTAAAATTCCCTTTTTAACATTCATTATGTCTGTAATATGAAAACTGAACCTACTGTATGTATGGCTTCAGAAGAGATAAATAAGATCGACTTGATGCTGTCAATATAATGAACTGCAGGGGAGGGAAGGGGAGGACAACATTTATTAATTTTTCTGGTCTGTGGCATATTTGTCAGAAATATAAATTGTATAAGTGTGTGATTTTAAATCGTAATTTTCATAATGTATTATGGCAAAATTGTAAGAAAAAATTGGATATTTAAAGTCAATATTTTTTTGATTCATTGCTGAAGGATTGTATCTTAATTCTAAGCGTTCCCAACACCTGGGTTTTTCAGAGTTTTTGTCAATAAGGGACCTCACCCAAGGCTGGCGAGAGGGTATAGCAGGTGGCGCAACTTTCCGGGGTCCTGGTCTAAAATGGAGGCTTGCAACCTCGATTAAAGGCCCAAATAAAGTGAGAAGACTTTTTTTGCTCGCCAATTGTATTTTTTGAGGGAAAATATTCGAAAATTGTTTGTTCTGTCCAGGCGCCTGTCATTTCTCTCGCCGGACCTGACGACACCTACATTATTATTCCTTGGAGGTTAGAACTTGGGAAGTATGCGTCTACAATCACCTTCTTAGAGGAACCACGTCAATATTCAGACCTATAGCCAATCACAGAGATCGAACCCACGACGTGCCAATAGTAATAAGCAAATATTAGATCAAGGCCACGACCAAGGAATTTTGGACTTGATTTAGTTCTTGCGATAAAAATCTTAGCGTTGGTCTTACTAGTATCGACACAATCTTAATCTTGGTCTCGGATTTAGTTTTAGCCTTATTCCAAAGTACTGCAAGCACTGCCTCTTAGTCACTCCCACATTTAGAATGACCTCCGAAAATTTCATTTCATTTTTCATTCTCAAAAAAATTCTTATAAAAAACTTTGATTTCTTGGTAAGCCAAGTAGATGTAATAGTTTAATAACATCCTATCTTCATCTGCAAAAGTTATGGTCACTCTATTCCACTAATCAACTCAAAATTTCTACTGATGCAACATTTTAATCTAACACTAGCCAGTACATGAAAAATAAAACTGTAAAAGATTTTTTTTAATAATCTCATAATTAATTCTCCATCTCAAATCCTCGTCATAATTACCTTAAAATTTTCCCTGTAAAATTCGCAAATTATAAACACATATATTAATTGCAAACGTAGCTGGCCAACCGCAATAAGTTGATATGCAAAATGTATATTAACGTCTGTACCACATATTATGCAATTGTATGCACACATTTGCTTAGGTAGATGTACTCACTACGTTTACATTAATGTTTTATACGAGCGTATATTTATGTGTGTGGATGAAAGTCGAGAAGTTGATTGCATTTTCTGTTTAGGTTAACTTGTCTCTAATAGTTGGTACCTACTGCTACTAGGCTAGAGCTAGGTACAGTAAAGTTGTTGTAGAGTAATTCTATCTTTCTATAAACCTAAAACTATCAACTCGCTCTTAACTTTCAAACCATATTCTAGTTCGTTTTTACTATTCACATATATAAATCAGCATCATCATATGAGAATATATGTATAAGAGGAAAGGAATGTACATACGTATGTACAGTATCAATCAAAAGCTTAGAAACACTTTAATTTTATTTTTTTTAAAAATGTTATATAATATAATGAGGTTACCTTTAAGGATATCGGCCCCGCAAGGTATTAGTCATCAAAAAAGTATAGAGGCCGAACTCAAACTGTGTTGATCCACCAATGCATGAATAGAATTAGCACCTTGAATTCCAACATTAACAAAATCCACTAAAACTTTGCTTTTATAACATAGTAGTCTTCACTATAAGTCTTCACTTTAGGAAGTCAATAAGTATTAGAAAAATCCCCGAAGTCTTTTTCCAAAGGAAGAAAGATATAGAACATAAAAGACATATTTTTTATTCTATGTATATTTCACTTTAGTTGTGCTAAAGTTGCTGATAAAAATAATTTCAGTAAAGAACAATTACGAAAGTTGATTCTGATCAGTTCGAAATTTTTATCGAAATTTTGAGAATTTGTAATTTGGCAGTAATCAGAAACTGACAAATACCTAGATGTTTTTATTCAACTTGAAGAAGAGTAAGGATAATTTTTTCTTAAATTAAAACCAGACTTACAATTTGAAACCTAAGCTTACAATTTTAGAAACCAAACTTACAAGTCTGGAAGCCACGAAACAAATGTTCAACCATCTTTCACCTTGGGATAAGCCATACTAGCTTTGATTTTGAAATCTTGCTATTAAATCAATATTATGCGTAATCTGGCCAAGACCAGTATCATGATTATAAGTTTGGTTTCAAGACCGGTACCAGAATTCAAGTAAAGAACAAAGTCTATTCGAATTTTCAAAAATTTCTTGAAACTCTTCAAGGCAACTTAATTTAAAATGCAAGCTCAGTCTTACTTTTACAGTATTTTTAAGGATCAAGACCAATTCCAAGATTTAGATTAAATTTTGCAAGGACAAGGCCGAAATTATGTATATGCTCAAGATTCCTTGTGCAATAACAAGGCCAAGTCTCGAATTGGCACTTCATTAATTTCACTTTCACCTAGAAAATAAGCTAGAATACTCCCAGGATTTTTAACAGTAGAGTACTCTATGTATACATTGAAGTATATCCCCCCTATTCCACTCATTCCACGCCTTATTTGTGAGTTGATACTCACATGGCGTACAATTTTGTTGTTTCATCATCATGGTCGGTCCACCCTTGTCTTAATTAGGAGTCAGAATCTGTGGCCGACATCATCGTCGTCGGTACATACGTTGTTGTTTGGGTTCGTACAGTACGTTGCGAATTTGTTGTTCGTATATATATATGTAGAGAAGAAGAATAACTGCTAACGTCATACAAAACTGAGCTAGTAAAATTCGCTGTCTATTCTCTAGTAAGCTGGTAGCTGGCTTGGTAGCTCTAGCAGTAGTCAATTTAATGTGTATAGTAGTATATTTTACTAACTTTCCTGTTAGTAGTGTATATGTCTATCCAGTGTATAGTACTAAATTGCAGATTTTATATTCTAGAACGATGTATAAATTGTACGTCCCTTCTTTTGCACATTTTCCTCCTAACATTATTTAGATAGGAATAATGAAAAAGTTTTTTCCTTTTTTTAATGGGAGAGATATTTTTGTCTGAAAATTTGTAGGTGGATTTTGATTGACGATGAAGAAAGTACTGATTTATTTAGAACAGTTTCCTATAGAAACTATTTTCGATGAAAAGTATAAATGCTTGGATTGTCAAACTACAGTAATATAGTTAAAACTAGTACACTTTCGACTCGTTAAAACTGAAATAGAATCATATGCCTTACTCTTTTTACGTATATGCAAATTTTATTATCTAAAAAGAGTAAGATATACCTATGATTCTATTTCAAGTTGCTTACAACCACTCTAAAAGTGTAATTCTTTGGAAGGCTAAACAAAATTTACCAAGTGCGTGTAAGCCATCTTTGATTTTTCTTTAAATCAAAAAAGAAAAATATTGCTTCGAGAAACTATGTATTATTTCCCGGGTTGGTATATTGCCACCGAGGTCTAGGATCCAGTTTGAGAATTCGAGATTAAAAGTCGAGGATTCTTAAGTATCGAGATTGCGTAAATCTCGACGAGGTTGTGTAAATATGAGGATCAATTACGTTATAATTGAGTTCTTCATATCTCCTTTAACAAAGGATATTTTCTTTAAGAGAGTTGAATATTAAACTAGACCAAAATTGTAAGGAAAAAGGAAGGAGGGGTATCGATAAGGCCTTATTTCCGCCCCAAAATGACGAAAAAAAATGTCTACGATTTAATGTTTTCTTTATATATCTTGAAAGTAGACTATATGCCTGACAAGAAAATATGTATATAAAAGAAAAAAAAACTACAATTGGTATTACCTGTGGGACCCCCAAATTTTGTCTAACAACGATTTTCGTTCAAAATAACACATTTTCACACAATGTTATTTTATTTTTCTTTATATAGAGCGCATGGTGGAAGCAGTTTTTTTTTTTATGTTATTTTAATGTTCTCATGTTACTGTACAATTTATTTAAAAATTACGCTGCTTCCACTTTGCTCATAGGAAAAAACAAATAAAATGATTTTACAATTAGAAAATTGATCATCATATAAATGCATAAAATAAATTTATTGAAGTGTCACCATGACACAAACTTGTTGGAACATATCAGTTCGTCGTTTTGACGGTGTACAGAAGTGACAAAAATGAAAATTTCCCACTTTTACATAGATGACCAAGGTCTTTATAAAATATTTTTACATAAAGAATCTAGTGATATTTTGAGAATAAAAATTCAGTCTTAGGGCACACAACTTGCAAAATATACTCCCTTTAGATAGTGTACAATCCCACCCTGGTAGTTTCAGTACAAAGTGGGGGCAAGACTTGTTGGTTGTTGCGCTTATATTGCCTCCGTAATCTGGTATTTAAGTTACAACCGATATCAGGATCATACTACTTGAAGAGTCGAGGGCGATTTCAAAAAATTTTTAATGGATGGAGATGTTCTTGGATATTGGAGTGACAAGAATGAAACTAGAAAAGGAGTGTAAAGTTTAAAAATGTTGAAATTTAAAGTTATCAAAATAAAGGCCTTACCGATACCCCTCCTTTTTCTTTATGTTAGATGAGACCCACACCTGTATACTAAACAAGATTTCTTGTTCATAGACTGAAAAATGTAAGAATTATCCGATATTTTATCTTTGAAACAAAAAAACCATATTTTGGGACAGGTTAGTTAAAAAAATATTAAAATTTTTAGCTTTGCGGTTAGAGTTTTCAACCAGCAAATTTTTCGCAGAATTCGATCGATTTCGATCCGAAAAATATACTTAAAATCGTCTCTAAATTTTATCAGTTACAAAATCTGGAAAAGGTCTTGTTCGATCGTAAAGAAAATATATATTTAAATCTTTATATTACACCACAGGCCTATAAGCAACATTAAAACCCATCTACAAAACTTCCAAACACACACTCAAAATACCTAACAAAACATCTCAATTCCCAATGGAAATAACACAAGGATGTGGTGGTAGAAAAACTTTTTATAATACAATTAAACGGTTAATTTAAAAATTAAAAAAATATATATTACCAACAAAATAGCACGTGAAGCCAAATATAAATTATTTTTTTAAAAATTTAATAATTTAATTTTTTCCTTAGCAGCGAGCACACCAGCACAGACCAACTCGGGAGTGGGTCTGATGGTTGGTGTCTACTAAAATTAAATATTAAATATGGTTTATAAAATATTTAAAAAAAATTCTAGTTGAATATGATGATAAAGTAATTTTAAAAATCCTTCGTGTACGACAACAAGCGGAGAACAGTGTGTCCTGCTTGGATTGTCTATATTACCCTTTTACTTATACATGTTGGGCTATACGGATGTATGAATTTGTTGATGCTCTGATACAGAAAGATATCGCACAGGCTTAATTTACAGTCAAAAAGGATATAACTACAAAAATAGAAATCGGTTCTCTGGTAAATTTTTAAATTCTGGAAAAAGTTTGGCTCCAATAAATACATCCATTTCAAGTTAGAGAAACATTAAAACTCAGTAGGAGAAAATTTTGACATTTACTTATCGATAGCTTCAATTTTCACATAAGTTTGTTTAATGTTTCGTTTATCAGTTTCAAAGCAGTATGTTTATTTTATTGAACTGAAAAGCTCGATAATACTATATACATACATGCTTCTATACTATATGTGTATAGAAGAGATAGGAGCGTATAAGGGGAGGTGAAGCAGAAGAATTAAAGATAGAATGAATGACTGCTGATGTTCGACGATGTGCTCTAAATATCTAAATATTGTTATATCACAATGACATACAAAAATCGACTCGAAAAGTTTATATAGGAAACGTAATTTATTATTACTAAAAGAAACTAAAATCTAGTAAGGATCAAAACGCGCAGGTAGCCATTTGCGTAGCAATTAACTTCATCCTGTTAATTTTGATGTTACAATGTTATTTTTTTTTTATAAGATGCCAAAAGGAGTTTAACTTGTCTGAGTTATATCCCTTTTATCCCTCTAATTCCCAAGTGCTTCGAAGTCTCAATCATGACCGATAATCGCGCCATTTTCTTACCGAAAACATAACGGAGATTTTTAGTCAAGAATAACCGAGACAAGAGTGGGACCGAAATCTTGATCGGATACTAAAAACTGCATGTAAGCAACAGGCCCCACGAGAGAGTAGGGCAGCCGGGGTTACAGTTCCAGGACCCGAGCTTGTGGAGGGGGCCTGTAGCTGTCGGTAAAGGGCTAGGGAAAAAATTTGTTTTTTGTTTTTTTTGTTTTTTTTTTTCACAGCTTTTTTTGGGAGGAAATTTTGAAAAAATGTGGTTTAATCCCAGGGCCTACTATTTCTCTACACGGCCCAGGTAAGCAATTACTTGCCAACATATTTTATCTTAAATGGGTAGGATAATTTGAACAATATTACGAAAAAAAAAATTACTAAAGTCCTCTAGATTTTGTTTAGTAACTAACCACAAAACTAACTTTACATAAAGCTAGAATCGAACCTATAAGTAAATTGTCTTCTGTAAATTTTTATATATATAAATTTATTCAACAAAATCAAATAGTTGAGTTATAATATTTTGAAACACACTGTTCATCTAAAAACATATAACTAAAAACTTTGTCTTCTTATAGACATCACCATCACCCCCGACCATTTTCACCCACCCCATATGTATGTATATATGCTTTTAACCCTTTCATTTAATTCATTTTAGGGTCCAGAGATTTCTCTTGCCACTCTTTTTCCTTCCTCATCATTTTGTGCCTTAGCTCCACACCGCACGTTTTCCTTTCATATGACGAGGACTTCTCTGCATACATATACATATAACCATATATGATGCTACGACTATTTTCCCTTTTACCCCATGTTTTTTCCAGTTATAACCACCGTATCACCCTTAAATATATCTAACATACATATCTACATATAAATTTTGCACTCCTTCCGCATTCCCGGTGCATGTGGTGGGAAGGTACATTCCCTTGAACTCCTTATAGAAAGGAGCACGTTCTGCAGCTACGCGTGCATATGAACAACCATCGTAAGCTAATTCCCATATGAAACGTAATAAAAACAGTGTGCTTTAAACATCAGGTTCAATATCGCAATTCCTATGTAATTCGCCTGGTACTAATCCTTTTTGTTCATCTGATTTATCGAACTAAAACGATTTACCATTACAGCCTTTCGATTTCCGGTACAATTCCTCCTACATATAACCATCGAACAGAGGAACCTGTGTGTGCAAATTTTGAGAACTTCTGCTATATTCTATGTATAAATCACGGTCAATTTTAAATGGAAACATTAACAACACTTAAATATTTTAGTTTTAAATCAGAAATGCCACCGTTTCTCATTCCAATCCGTCCACGTTTTGTCCACCAGGAAAAGACTAACGTGACGTGGTGCGGTCCAGAGTACCTACGAGAGTACGATGCTCGGAATGATAAACATGTCAGATGATGCACGATACTCTTTCACATTAGATTCGTGAACGTCCAGGAGTTTGTCTGAGGACATACTTAAGCTCGTACGAGTAGGTATACTGAACTGAATATGTGTGTATACCCTAATTATTTTGTTATTTGGGTAGAATTTATTTTTTGAGTTATACATTTTTAATGAAAATATTTCTTTACTTGCAATTAACAACGTCACTACATCTAGTAGAGGCCACATGGGAGCGACAGGGCTTCTACATGTGCGAAGAAAAGGATTCAACGACGGTAATCATTTTCTCTGTCAGTTATTTCGGATGTCATACCCTTTATTTTCTGACAGATCACTGCTATAATTTTTTTTTTAATTCGGCGATGGAAGTAAAATTTGCAAAATAAGTGTTCTTTTACAAACTATAGTAACAAAGAATGAAATCCAATAACACAAAGTAGCGGTTTAACAATGTGTTTATTTAAATGTGCAACTGTGGTTCATAAAAAAATAAACTTGTTCCGAATTGTAGCATACTTACCCAGTGAAGTAGAATAAAATTAAATTATTGATATTTTAGCCAATAAAATGTTATATAACCCAGGAAGCCACGAAAGAGTGATCACTGAGGGTTCAAGACTTGAAGTTGTACCGTTTCGAGTTATCCTGTGGTGAAATAGCCAACACTGGTATTTACTTACATTACTGTTTCGAATAATTTTCTGGAATAGAATCACCAGATCATGAAGTAGTTACTTCCTTGCTTGTCGAAGTGGTTGAATGGTTACCACGTGGAATTATGGTTTCGAAAAGGTTATACAGGAAAGGAACTTATGGTTTTCCAAAAACACTATCGTAATAATAAATAAATTTTTTTCTACATTTCGTCACAATTTCAGTTTAGACAGTATGGAAGTTAAAACTGAAATGAGACTTACTGACAAAAGATCCATACAGACTGAGTGACGATCTGCTATTTCTTTAATACTATTTCAAAGGACGCCAAAACCATGCTTTTTCTAAGAAAGGTATTGTCGGCACGTTATTTTTAACAATTATACGAAATTTTTTAAATTTAAATCCTTCAATCAGAATGAAATTTGTGGCAAGCAGAATTATGTAGAAAAAATATGAAATATTTAGTATTTTATTAAGCCAGGTACACACGTGAGCACGAATGCAAGCCGAGGACCTACAGTATGCCTCGAATTTAATTTCCGTTATTTAAAGTTCCTACGAACGAGGCTGAATAAAATAAGCGAGCTATTAATGCTCATTTGTTCAGCACTTTTAAAAAATGGCAGATGAGTACAATATTGTTTTAGCAAATGCTGCTTTCGTAGTAATGTCTAATTTAATTTAAAAAAAAGAAAACAAAGGCGTTAGTGGTCTACTTAATTATATATAAATAGACCTTTGTCTACAAATATCCTAAATAAATTAATTTATGATGAAGAAAATGGCCGTTTTAAAAATATTGTTCGAATATCTCCTGAAGATTTTGTTTTCCTGTCGCAATGTATTTACGAAAAAGTTAAAAAGAAAGATACAGATTTGAGAAAAGCAATTTCTGGAGAACAAGGATTAGCTGTTGCTTTACGATATTTAGCCACTGGTGACTCTTTTACAAGTCTGCATAATATTTTACAAGTTATATAATACAAGTCGTAACACGTTGACAATAATTACACAAACGTTTAAAAAATTTAAATATTATTGGACAACGGACACCACGTACACACCAGAATAGAACCGAGGCACGAATTCCTTTGATGTACCGACTCGATATGGCTCGCCGTTGCCTCGCCTCGGCATGTATCTGAGGCATATTGCCGCGCTCTGAACAGACGTATACACTTGAGCAAGTGTACGTCCTCGGCTTGCCTCATGTGCATTCGTGCTCACGTGTATACCCGGCTTTAAAATACTAGACACTGTATTCGTTAATGTAACCGACTAACTTTTCACAGAAATGAAACAAATGGACCACGTGTTAGAGCAAGCAAAATATTCAAGATTCAATAAATTTCTTCCATATACTTTTAAGTAATTTCTCATGTAATATATCCCGTTTCAAATACAATTAAGCATGAGTCATCGTTAAAAAATTAAATGATTCTTATATTCGAAACAAATCAATCTTCTATTGGTTTCTAAAAACAAACTGCAAGCAAATTTAAAATTTACGTAAGTGCAATAATGAAAGAGATAAGGCCAAGAAAACGGAAATTATTTAAATTCATTAGTGATGAATCATGGTTAAATTTAAGTGAAATGGATCATATTTAATAATAATTAATTTATGCCGAGTTGAAGAAATAAATTGCTGATTGGTCTATGTATCTTTGTTGTTAACTACATTACTAATTAATTTTAATAATATGTATGGAACTATGGACGTATGCGATTATTACAAATTTTAACCCCTATTTCAATATTTTTTTTCGCTATAAGTAAATTTAAATTCTTGAACATTTTTTTTAATGCTGTGTCATTCTCCGTGCAATGCTGAAATAAAAATTCGGTTATGCATCATTTAACAAATTGCCAGACGAAATATTTATTGCACTCGCCGCAGCGGAGAACAGAAATCAATTTTTAAAAAATTAATTAGTTACGTTGTAACATAAAATAGCTTTTAATTTAATATTCGACGAGTACGAAAATTCTATACGAACCGCGGCCTCTTCACGCCTCGTGTCCCCTGTTCTAACTCGATGCTTACTTACCGACCGTCTTTTATAATTCATGTGTCTATTGGTTCATGAATTAATGATAAAAAGCAGACATTCAAGGAATTAGTATAAGAAATAGCAAACAGTACGGTGATCGCAGACTGTTCACTGCATTCTACGCGACTGTATTTAGGTACAGCAAGACGGTTTTTATAAAGTGTCACACAAATTTCTCTTTGGCTTGCAATGAGTGTGTTCAAATATATTGAGCGAGCACTTCAAACCTGATGTTACAGTGAAACTTGATAAAAATATGTTAAAATTGGCTCGGATGAAAATTTATGCTTTAAAAGAAAATAAGCTTAGGTAAGGCTAGAAAATTTGTACATACTTGTAGATTGAAAGGCGCCAAAATAGACGAATTTACGTACCAAGTTTAAGCTTCTTCACAGGAGTTACAAATATCACTTTTAACTGTAAATAACGATGGGTATCAAACTTAATCTTCCTTGCGTAGAAATTAAAGATATTTCCGAGTAGTTTAAACCAGAATTTTTGCCGAAAATATAGTAGAGGTTCTGCCTCTCCTTCATCGAGTTGGAATGCCAAAATTGCTCCGTCTTAGACAGTTTTCCAAATCAAAGTGACCCATGTATTATATGTAGAAATATGACTATATCCGACCTTTTTTTAAAAGAAGTGGTTTTTCAATTTTGTGTCTTTTGGACTTAATTTTTCTGCAACAGGTTGGAAATGTCCTTTATTTTTTTCCTCTCCTGGATTAAAAAATCAGGCTAAAAGTTATTCTGATTGACCGCGTTCAGCAGAACGCAACAGTTGCAAAACGGTTTATGATTTTCTGCTGAATGGTACTTATTTTTCCGTTGAGTTGCAACATGTTTACTCAGCGGTCGCCATGTTTTCCATCATATTTAAAATACGCTGCAAAAAAAACGTAGTGTGTTGTCCGACATAGTCAACACTGATTGGCTGACTGCTTGTCAAACGTTAACTGTCATCGACGTTGTATAAAAAACGTTCAGCAGAATAAAAAAAACTGTTGCAACTAATCACTAATCGCTTATTGAGCGCTGAAATCTGCTGAACGTAACCATTGATTCTGACTAGCCACCGAAAAAGGTTACCAAGGCAACTTACTAATAAATGATTTGTAATTATCAAATTTTTCTAATACTTACTTTTTAAACTGTCAACATACATTACCTCATACGATTTGCGCGAGGAACAATGACGGACTAAGGGGGCAGGTGGCAGGTGTTATCCACTCTGGGCCACACAGCAGATAAACGGTCCCAAGTTGTCAACTGTAATAATTTAGAGGGAAATTGTAAATTTGATTTTTTGCGCGACAAGGTACTATTTTTTATTTGTGTGCATATAATTATTTTGCGCGTTGACCTGGAGCCCGGCACTGGAAGCCACTCTGAAGCTCAGTGGCATAGCAAGGGGGGAGGATGCAAGGGGTACTATTATGACTCGGGCGCCACTTTGAGAGGGGCGCCAAAAGCTAGTAAGAGGAGCGACAAAAGCTAATAGGTTGGGAGCTATTATCTGAAATTTTTTTTTGTGCTTCTCATTAGAATTTTGTTACGTGAAAGTGTAGGGAAATTACAAAATTACTTCCAAGTTATGACTTCCAAATATATAGACACACAAAAAAAGCACTGGCGAGCAAAAAAAAGGTGGTTAAGGCAACTTTTAGGAAAAAATTTAAAATACAAATTTACAAGAGAAAATTTCTTCCGAAATTTTAAATACACCGTTCCACTACCTAAAATTTTAAAAATTTTAGAAGTTAAGGGGGGTGCAAATAAAGTGTCACGCACCGGGCACCAGTTATGCTCTCTACGCCTCTGCCGAAGCTCCAAAAGGATTAGTCCCAGCCACTAAGCCACTGCCCAGAAACCTTACTTATTACACACAATATCTTAATCCACTGGACCATAGTATCTTCTTGTTTTTATAATGAGTAAAAACGTAAAAAATCCAGTCAGAGCCTTCTTACAATAAGCAAAATATGACATCGTAGCCTTCCAGTACCATTCCGGTGAATTAATGATCCTAATGAATTTTCACTGCATAATGACTAAATTCACTTCGAAATACGCTTATGCACGTATGCCTATAGTAAATTTGTAAACGAAGTCTGCCTGTCCAACATCGATAATGCCAAAAAAAAATAATTAATTATCATTGGATGGGATATAAAAGTATCCAACCACTTCGTATCTTCTATTTTCTCATTTACGTCCCCCACTTTTTCCCTTGCCATCCGTGTCTTCCGGTATTCCACCTACGCTACTGTCAATAACAGAACCTCTTGAGAAGTGTACAATATTCTTATATACTGTTCGTCGAACGTCAACTCACTCTACAGAGAGAGGTATACGTCAGGAATTTTTGTTTAATTGTCTCGTGTTTGCCATACAATAATACCTACCCGGCGATCTGTCGTAAGTTAATCAGTTTGGACGTCGGCTGTCGTTTTAAATTTTTATATCGTCCACGTTATTCTATTTATATAAAGGATGATTCATATTAGATTGAAGACAATCAAGCAGTATAATGATTAAACAGTAAGGCCAGGCGCACATTGAGCTGCGTCACGCAGTAAACACAGCACAGGGTAGAGCAGAGCAGGACAGGGCAAAAAAGCACGAGAAATAAACTGTGTGACCGGGCGCAATTTGAGACGCAGGCAGGGCAGCGCAGTTTCTGTGACTCTTGTTGTAGAACGAGCTAACACGAATTTGAAAGCAGAGCAGAGCAGTACTGTTTTTCTTCAATTTCTTCAATTCGTTTCATTTCGACGAAATAAAACGAAAACTAAAACTCGAGAACGTGTTACAATGTCGCGCAGCTCTACTCTGCGTTTCAATTCGCGCTGTCCCATTCTACAACACAAGTCACAGAAACTGCGCTGCCTTGCCTGCGTTAACTGCGTCTCAAAGTGCGCCCGGCATAAGAATGAACGAAACTACTACTAGACTAGGCCGATTTTCAAGCGGACAGTCCGGTTATGATGTGATTTATTCAGGTCTAGTTCTCCATGTGTGACCGGGACAGTAATTCTCGAGTAAATCTCGAGAAACTCGAGTAATTCTTTCGAAGCAGCTAGAGTAAACTATCAGAATGAAAGCGTTTTATCATTCATTTATGAATTGAGGATTGAAGTGGGACTCTCCCAATACCGTTGTTCAGAAAATGAGAGAATCGAGCAACAGTTTCGAAGAGTGGAAGATATAGCGAAAGTTGAGATATTACTTTTCGAGGAAACATATTCCGCCGTTCCTATAACCAGTGATGTTGAGAAAGAGTACTGTATACTCAAATTTTACATATTAAGAGTCAAACAGCTGATGAATCATAAACTGGGTAATATATGTATCGCGCTGCTCTAGAATGTAAGTGTTCTATATCCATTTATCCATTTTTAAGAAGGTCAATATAAAGTGAGAGAGAGAGCTATAGATTATACACATACATTCCTATAGCTATTTTTCTCTCTATCAAACTTATTGAAATTGAGCATAAAACTGGCTACCTACAGTTCGTCGGTAAAAATTGACCTTAAAATATTATGAAGGGATACCCTGTATAAATACATTAGTACTCCAACTTCAGGATATTTAATGAATCTTTTCTTTTGTGGAGTATTTACAGTACCTTTCAAAAATATCAATTGATATTTTCAAATTAACTTAAGTGAACTATTTTCGACAAAAGCAGTTGCCAGCAGTAGGTTACTAGACTATGTCTCACTGAGCACTGAAGAACTGAACACACACTGCTATTTTTGCACTAATCACTGTGCAATCTCAAAATATATTTCTTGACCAATTTTTTAATATTTAAAAGTCAGTTGTGTCCAAAACTTTTTGAAGCGTAGATTAAAAATATTTTTCCTTTTTTTATTAACAGTTTCTTAATAGGAAAATCTTTTTTACAGGATAAAAAAAAATTAACTAAATTGCAATTTGAACGTCGGAGGGGCGCTCGTCATTATTGTTACTTGACTTGACTAGCAAGCATCACTGATAATAAATGTGAGGGAAGAAATTTTACATAAATGATTGAAAAAGTATTTTCAATACCACCAATGATATGTTTACAAAAAAAAAAAAAAATTTGTATCGAAAATACAAATAAAGCAAACTTGATAACTTAATTAATTTTTTGTCTCTCAAAAAGACAATTTTTCATAAAAAAAATTTTTTTATTCGTAAAGTCATAACTATTTGATCATCCTTCAATAGATATTTCTTTACGATCCGAACCTTGGCAAAATGTATAAATTTCCTTTTTTCCTCTCTTTTTATTTTCGAACAAAACGACATTAGCTATTACCTATCAAAAAACTGTACCTATATGATTTTTGTTTCAAATTTACAAAAGGGCTTCAATCATGCCGATCACCTAATCGTCGATAACATTGAATTTTCCTTACCTTTTTCTTTAATTTTTGTTTTTCTTTTGTACTTTTCCAAAGCATCAACAAGCAACCTGTTAATGTAGTTCTACTGGGAATATAGTTTTCTAATAGAGAAATTTTCAAATTTCGTGTCCTTGTTATTTAAAATGTACCAACTGATTAAAATTTATTCTTATGAAAATTTCTATATAGAGACGGAGAAAATCGATGTAAAAGTATGTGTTGAAATTCGCTGCTCCATTTGAATTTCATTATAGTTGGATTCACTTATGAGATAATGTAAAAAACAAAACAAAAATGTTATTTTATCATTATCTCGTTCACAACTCATCAATATAGCTATACACTGAGAAAAAATTACAGTAAAAATTACGGAGCTACCTCCGGTAAACCAGGCTCAAGTGACCAGTCGGTAGGAAATTATTAAGCAAAAATATAAAAAATGCTTTTCAAACATTATTTTTTACGATTCGTTTGAAAAATTTCCTGTACAGCTTAAGAATTTTTCCTATACTGCTCCGTAAAATTCGATGGGCTAGTAAAATTTCAAGTAGATACCAGGAAAATTTACTTAATTTTTGTTAAATTATACTAGACATAGAAGAATTTTTACGGATCCACAGTGTAATTTTTACTAAGCTACAAGGTAGACGCTATTCATTATCTCTATTTTCTCCTTGAAACATGTCTTTCAGCATCTCTCTCAGACAAGCATCGCACCAACGTAACGCTAGAGGACAAGCACATACCTAACTGCTCTGGCACGCGTAACCGTCCGCACCAAACCAAGGTCATTTTGAATACGGTTTCTATTGCAAACAGACAACTAACTTATTGTTGTGTGTGCCTTTTATGTGATGTGTACCACGAGTGTTATCATCTTTTTTTTTATGATAAAATATTTAATGGACTTTACATTTAAAACAAAGAATTGTTATTTGTGTTTCATGAAAATCGCATTATTTTATTATTGATAAAGAACTAATAATTAAGATATAATAATTAATATTTTTATATGTATTGATGTTTATTGAAACATGTTTTTCCACAAATAATAAAAAACCACAGAACATTTTTTCAATATTAATAATTTGATTTTAATCCTTACCCTTCTATCAATATCTTTTAAACTATTTTAATTCAATTATTTATTAAAAAATAAGAAAAAAAAAAACTTACATATAATACGGTAAGAGAGTAGAATTTGTCCTGTACAGCGCCGAAATTTTTACGGAGTCACAGTGTAATTTTTACTGTGCAGTCAAATTTTACGAAGCCATAGATTAATTTTTACTATACTCATCGTACTTTCTCCTTTGCCTGTCACTTATGCCCACATTACCAGAGAGCTCCGTAATTTTTTACTAGAAATTTCCATAAAAATTACCACTATACCCTGAATATGTATACTTTGTTGGTATTAAGATTGTTGATTGAAAAAACAAACAACTTCACTCTAATACTGCTATTAGTAATATTAATTCACAACTTTCAATAATTACAAATCTCTAGAGACTACTTTAAAAGATGGAAAATATATCTTATTTAGTCTAAAAAACGACCCAAATTCACGTTCGTAGACTAAAATATCTCCTTAAAACGATCCCTAAATCTCACAAAAATAACTTCAACTTCAAATTATACCGAAAAAACAGATAATATTTATTAATAGCATATACCTAAATAAATTTTAAAATCTCTCCTCATTAATGATATTATTAGATAAATATAAATTCATAAGGGTCATTTCCACGACGAAAATCGTTATATCATATGCACGAACGGTTGCTATAATCAGGTCTAAGATCACACAGATAAGTGAATGGGTCACTCGTCCTATATGTAATGTATAAAGAGATAGAGCGGGACGAAGGGTGACTTATAAACGATAGCTTACTCCTGCTATTATAACCTATTACACGTCCGTAAAATATCCCTTAACCCTTAAACTCCATTACTACTATTAATAATGTATAATATACAAAGGATAGAATAAGGTACCCATTTTGATAAATGATAAAATTCATTATATGTTATTAACTGGTATGAATTCTTTTTTGTTTCAGGACGACCTATAATACTTAACAGGGACGTGGCCCAGGCGATGAGTAAAGTAAGTACAAAAAATGTGTCCTTATTCTTTTAAGGAGATTCGTTAAAAAAAATAATAATAAATCGATTTTTTCTTCTTCATAATTATGTTCCTTAAAGTGTTAGAAATATTCTCCTAAAATTTTATTTAAAAAAAATGAAAAATCAAAAAGTTATGGGCATTTTAGTGCACGCACTTTACTATAATTCAATTTAAGGGAGGAGTTCAAATAAAAAAGCAATTTTTTTATTTATGTTTATTTTGCTTTAAGGGGGCCCTTTTTCACAAGTTTTTAAGCGTTTACAAGGAACGCCATATCTCAAAAAGTAATGAATATTTTTTAAATTTTTTTTTCATTATTTTATTCCTAAAGGACCTGTCCATAAAGCTGAGTATGGGTTTCAGGTAATTTTAAAATTTAACTATAAAATTGTAATCCCAAAGTTCTAAAAATTATAAAACCCAATTTTTTATTTAAAAAAAAAAAAATTTTTTAAATAGTTACAATTGTTCAAATGGAAAAAGCATACTCCACTTTATGCGCAATATGTTTATGAACAAAATTTAAAAAAAATTAAGTCTCTATCTTTTCTAGAACTTGAGTTATGATTTTCCTTGTCGGGAAGAACACAAGTTTCGGGAAACGGTAAAAAACAAAAATAATAACAAAAGAAGCGGTTTACTCACTGTTTATTAAAACGTCTACAAAGGCATACAAATAAAAGAACATTATCTCAGTGCATACTATAACTCGTGTACACACCAAAACTAAATATTACTGATCAAATCGCGAGGGGGGGCGAGCATTATCTGCAAAGGAGCAGCAACTTGGCTGTGCAGCGGCTCACAAATAAATATTTTTCCACTTGAAAAAAAAAATTTTGGCTATGTTTTATATATCACCGTGTTTATAAAGAACCACAGAACGAAATAAAAACAAAAAACGAGATTCGAAAAAAATTAGTTTATTAGCCGTTTCTGGCGTGAACTCCCCCCTTAAATAAAAATATTTAAATGCCCTTTTCTCGAAAGTATGTTTTTTGACGTGGTTCCTCATGTATCTCAAAAAGTATTTGAAATACCGACATAAATCAAAGTGCATATTATTCCTCGATACCGTCATTTTGACAGGAACTAGAATTATTTGATTCCGTAATATATTTTCAAAATGATGTCTGTCTATAGTCGAAAAAGAGCGGTGCGTTTTGAAAATTTATTTTCAAAATGCGATTTCTCGCTGATTTTTTATTTTTTTTCTTAGATCCTAGTTAGTGCCATAACTGTATATGTATATTTTCTTGAAAATTCTTGATTTTTTTGATTTTGGTTCACTGGGGATTTTAGAACGCGAGGAACCATCAAGATGGAACAATCTCACAGTGTCGATTTCAAAGCCATTTATACTAAGCTCATTTTTGAATTTTTAAATTTTTTTTTTTTTTTTGTTATCTCTAGACATGTAGAAACAATGTTGTGTATTTCGTTTTTTTAATAAAATATTTATTTGTATAAAGAAAAATAATAAATGGTAGATTTTTGATGTTTTTTTGGCGAATCTCTTCTCAATAAAAATTTTCAACTGAAAAGGAGATTTATTAAGTGGTATCGTTGATTTTCGAGGATCATTATTCCTTCATATCATCATGCGACACGCCCTAAATTCATTTCATCACCTCCGCGTTATTGCAAGTGTCACGTCTGTTTTCCTGTCGATTGTGTCCACTTCACTTCTTGATGTGTCCACTCTTTTTTTTTTTTTAATAATGAAGAAAATAATAAGTAAAGGAACAGTTTGAGATGGGAGTGTATGATAGTTCATGAGGAAGTTCAAATCATTATTTCTCCCCCAAAAGGGAAATGTGTCAGTTTCATTTGTTTTAACGATGAAAATGAAAATCCTCACTAATTTTCTTTGAAGATTATTTTTTTGTTGGACTTATATATTGCTAGCTTTTCAGTTATGGCCTACAATTGGGGATCTATGTAGAAGAAAAAACGTCGAAGTTAGATCGTTGTTTAACAAATTTTATTTTTTAAATTTCTCAGTCTCAATGGTGTCCACCTATTGCAAAAAATTCCCAAAAATTGGAAACCAATAAGTGCGCTCAAGTTGCAGTAATAATTTTAGTAAAATTTAGTTAAAATACCAGTTTTCTATTGAGATACTAATTGTCAAAGTAAGTCAACCCATTCTTTTCGATGATACATCCATTTGAGTCCTAGAAAGCTCTCTTTTTTTCAAAATATAAAAGTCAGTCCGATTCTCTATAACTTTTCGATCGAAGCTATAATAAATAGAATTCTCAATAATACGTTCGTACAAAATATATATTTACGTAAAGATTCATTACGATTTTTTATTGCACTCTAAACGTTCGTTCCATCTCACTCATTCATTTTGATTATTTGGTATAGGTACGTATAGACTATGAAAACTTTATAGTATTATGGTGAACAGTGAATTTAATACAACGTAGATCTGCTGACAATGAGTCTGATATTGTTTCCAGTATAAGATTTTGTAAGCTAAATTTCATAAAATTTGAATAGTCAATCAAAAATTTACAGTTCTGGGGTCAGAATGGAATATGGTTTAGAAAACCTAATCTATCCTACGAAAGTTTTAGGTACAGTTGAATAATATGTAGCTGGTTTCTTTTCGTAATTTGCAACCACTCCTAACTCTAATTATCATTACCATTATAACTCTATAAGTTGATAAAAAGAAAAGAAAAAGAATAGTAACAAAAATCCATGAGGAGCTTCAAATTTCATATTTCTAGCATCAAAATTACAGTTTTTGGGGCTTTTAAAAATTTTAGTATACATGATGACGTCATCAATTTCAGTTGTTTTATTTTCTAAATCTGTTTGAGATCTGTTGGTAAAATTTGAATAATCTGCTTGCAAAATTTTTATTTTACCTACAAAAAATGGCCAAGTTCGTTCAAAAAAAGTAACACATTTTCTGGATGTAATGTCTCTTTCAAGTTGTATCCGTATTTTTAATGTGTAAATTAGAAATCGACTAAAAGTCGCTCTGTGATCGACCGACCCATTGTGATTGACGGGCTAAAACGACAGAATTAAGAAAAAACGCATTCTTCATCAAACTTTTTCTTGATTCGCCAAATATTTTGGTTTTTACAGTTTGACCCGCCAATACAATACTTTTAGAACCCCTGCTTTAAACTTTTTTTTTTTTAAGAAATTCATTGAGCTATGATTCTGTAGAGCACTGAAAAACAAAATGGTTTATCTCTCCCAAACGTACTCTAAATGTTACAATGTCCGATAATGTATGTCTCAATCAAAAAACTATTCATTCGCTAATTCTAATAGAAGTTGATACTTAATTTTTGTTGTCCATTTTAACGAATCGGCAAAAATTCCAGAAAACTTTCTATCTCATGACAATGGATGCAAAAAAAATCATCCAAAAAACAATACCACAGTTTAAGTAAAACTCCATATAACATATACGTGTAACATTTTTTTCAATCATTCTATTACTTTTTACTTGTATGAATAGGAAAAATATATTACGTTACCCAAACTCGTAGCTCGAACACGGAACACAGTGAGTTTGTATTTGCTTGCTTATACAAGCACTCTCACACAACTTGGATACGAACAGGGTGTGTGCGGTGCGCGATGTAGGTAGTAGGTACGGTGTATATTATATATCAAGCCCCAACCACCGCCCAAGTGTACGGAAAAGTTTTAGAAAGTTTTAATGACGAAAAACTGAACGCCTGAAATGATGGCGACATTTTTTTTCCTATTTTTCGTTTTCTCCAGCATTTTTTTATTTTATATATGGTAGGTACCTCGCTTGCACACGCGGATGGCAGCAATGTGATGTTTGTCTACGGTTTTGCTTGTGTACGTCTTGTACAGTGTGTTCAAGGTTGTATGAGGAAGAAGCTTCTCTCCTATGTACCTATGATATAGCGGAAAAAATATGCGATCCAATTTTTGTACACTATATTCAATTTGAAATATACTAGTGCTATGATAGCCTTCCTAATACCGCCCGACTGGATACTATTGCATCAGTTCGGTATCGTGGAAAGGAATACTTGGTCCTAAAAGGTTCGGTTTCCCCTACTTCCCCTTTGTCTTTAAACCGCACATCTTCGCTCGCAATCCGGATCTGAGAATCGGTGCTGTTAGTGCGGTACTATTAAATTGCTGATCATTTTGTGGTTGCATCTATACATATTTACTGTGATTATATTTATATTGCTTCCGAGACTACTAAAGTAGCGGAAACATTGTAATCACTTTTGAAAAATAAAAAATTTTCCTCCAAAATAAAATTTTTTACGCACATTTTACGTTTTAGAGCTTCCTGAACAATTTTGGTTTGGTGTCTGTCTGTCCGTCCGTCTGTCTGTGTGTCGCCAGTTTGCACCAAGTAGCATAACTTCTGAACTGTGCGATTGTTTTTAATGAAATTTTCAGAAATTATGCAGTTTGGTTCCTAGATGGTCTCCTATAAATTTAATCGAAATTGAAGTAACGGTAACTACGCCGCTACCATGTCATTCCATTAATATAGGTATACTAAACTGCACCAAGTTGCATAACTTCTGAACCATTCAATTCTTTTTTATGAAAATGTCAGAAATTATGCCGTTTGGTTGCTAGATGGTATTTTTGCTATTATTTTATAATTTAGCCTTTAAGTATTTTGAGTTGCAACTTTTTTTTAGGAACTTTAAGGCGAAAATATAATTTTACGGTATATATTTTGTAGAATACTGTTTTAAAGTCTTTTACGGTTACGAGAAAGCTGTATGCCACACTCCATTGGCAGCGTATTATTTTTTATTTTTACTTTTCTTTTTGACGATATTACCAAATTTTCAGTTGTAACTTCGTTCATTTTGGAAGAATATTTTATTATTAATTAAATTAATAATCTTAGTTGGCGAATAATATGGCACTTCCTTCAAATCTACTCGAAACGCTAGAATTAGGCTCGGCGTATACATACAATTTGTAATCAATCAACTGTTTAGTAATATGTCAAAAGACTATGGGAATTTATAGATGTCGTTGGGAGTAATTTTTTGGTCCCGTTCCGGCTCACTCCCGAAATGGATTTGCCATTCCCGCCCGCTTTCAATCCTGAGATAAATTGTCAAATCCCACTCGAATTGTCAAATTCCGCCCGTCGCGAGTTACATTATTTTTAGTGTCATTCCTACCCGCTTCTAATCGAGTAAAAATTTCTTTATTCCAAGCTCGTTCTCACTCAAGCAGTTTAGTTGAGTTGAAATCGTAAGGCTCACTGATTCCGACTAAACCGTTTAGTCGAAATATCAAAACGAGTGTATGCGCCAGGCCTTAGTACTTCATATGACTTTGAACCATTTGTACGTGAATGGATTGTAACAGAGACGAGCAACGAAGTATCAAGTAAGCTTCAAAGCTTCAGTTTAGAAAAAAGCTTATTCATATGTATCATTTACTGCGGAGCTGAGTAGATAATGTTATACTTATATATTGAAATATTGTTTGTGCATTTATATAATGTATGTATGTTACATATTAGCCAACTTTGTTGAAATTGTTACCGTATGTTTTTTTGTTTGTTGCCTTTTTTGCTTTTTTTATATCAATTACGTTGATTTTTACGGTGAATAAATTTTTATCACCGGCTTCATAATTTATCAGAAACGTCAAAAAATATATACATGTATGAATACAAAAGTATTTGAGTCTCATTTTCTCGCGAGTCGACGCCACGCGACATAAGTTTCGCCCCAGTAAAATAAGATTTAAGTAAGGCCCCCGTTTCACACCATAATGTCGCTTTCGATTCAGTCTCGTTTTTATTATAGTAGAAATGTTATGGTAGAATGCAAAACGGCTTTTCAAATAATACACGGAGAGAAAAATCATACAATTTTTGTAGATAAAATTTCAGAAAAATTACCATGCTCTCTTATAATGCGTACGCGATCGACGACCAGAGTAAAAAATATTTTACGATCATGTAAATATTATTAAATTGAAACGTAAAAAGTATTAGTCATGGCTTCATAAAAATTGTTGTGCTAGCATGGTAAAATTTAATGTACTAACACAACTTCTATCACACTCTTATGCATATATGTTATAGTTTAATTCTTGTTGTCGTACTCTTTCATTTTCGCATCTGACCCGCAACCTTATGTTGCTTGGGCTGTACACACTGAGGAACAATCTATCTTTTCCGACCTTCGATTCTTTATGATGCATACAAAATGATTGGCAACAATATATTCTAATACTGAAGATACTGAAGTAACAAAATGATGAATTAAACGGTGACCGTCCTGCAAGACATTCTAATGAGTACTGTTTGCACACGATACGACACCAGCAGTGACCAGCCTAGCTATGTTACTTGCCACACCAGCCTGGCTATGTGACCTTCATGTATGATTGTGTTGATACCTTCTGCAGCCTGCCTCGCGTTGATACCTTCTCTTTCTTTTTTTCTACTATTAGCAGATAGCATTTGAAATATTATAAGATAGCATGGTAATTTTTGTAAGAAAAACAAATAAAAAAAATGTTTTTGTCGGGAATGGAACTTTTTACTGTGCTGTTATACAAATTTTTATGGAGCTAATATTACGGAAAGAACATTCTATCCTTTAAATTTTCGATGATTAGTTATAATTTTTATATTTTTACCGTACAAAATTGAATATGTTCGCCTTTTACACGTCGATTATAGTGCTGAGCAGAGTAATTTTTCTATGAATTTTCTCTCCGTATACAAATTTTACATAAAAGAATGCCTCAAGTGCAAGTCGTATTTACGCAAATGATATTCCGTAAAATAAACTACTTTTAAACATTGATTTAATATTAAAAACTTTGGAAGACGTATAAGGGAAAAAGTTATTCCTTACATAGGTAGTGAGAAACATTTTTCGTTTAAACCTTTTTTTTTAAAACCGGTGGTCCAGCAGTTGTAATGGAATAACCGAATTTTTTCTAACAAATGATTGGACTCGAATTTTTCAATAACGGTAATTGTCCTTTAATTTACACAAATTCATTCTCAATATTCAGGATATTTTTCAGATTTTTCTAAGTGACCCATTCGATGACAAGAATGAAGGAGGACCATTCTTAAACCAACCCCAACTTTAAAAAAAAATAGATTATCATTATTGAAATCGTGTTTTAGTGAGCTCTCCTTTGATACCCTACAGGATGTCCTTGAAAAAAATTGCTAATTTATCACTTAATACTGATCTCTGTACCTAATACAAATTTAAATTGGACCACCATACTCTAAATCAGTGTCAAATTTCAAACTTTTATGTCGAATAGTTTCATAGAAAAGCAGCTGTAATATACAAACGAACACTGTTGTAGTTCTGTCGTTTTGAAAGTTTTCGTACGGAACTTAAAAAACAAACACTTCTTTGATTGTTTGAAAAATTTGAGTTAAGGTCATTAAAACATTTATAAAGATTTAAATAATTTATTTACACAACTATACTGTTAACAACAGTAAACTTAACCAGACGAAATCCTATAAAACTGTAATTATACATATGCCTACTTTACCTACGTTAAAATTAAATTCGATTAATTAATATTTCTTATCAAAACTGAAAATTGTATAAACATTTTCCTTTTAATCAAGATTTCCATAATAAAAAGTTTTTCACAATAACTCTATATTAACTGGTTTACATCAAAAGTTTCCGTCCTACAAGGTTGGTTCATATCCATATATACGAACAAAATATTATGTAAGGTTTGAAATTTACAACGATATAATGAAACCTTAAAAATGCATTAAAGTCCATTACCTGAAAATATACGTATGACCAACAGGTACTTATAGAAGTATATATGAATAGAATTGGTGGTCGTACTATAGTTACCCTTCTGCTTTCAGAACTTGTTTATCTTTTTTTGAATGAATAGTATTTATTTGATTTATAATATATCAAATTTTACAATATAACTTACAGTGGTGTATGGTATACAATTTCTAACTTATGTCATCTACCATGTGAGTTTTTTGAGAGTTGCCATTTCTATTACAACCAAATTTTTATGATAGAAATGATACTGGAAAAGGTTCTTTTCTTGGATGTAATGCAAATGTAACCGCCTAACTGATAAACTAAAGAAAAATTAAAAAATTAAACTTTAGTAAAACAATTTTTTTTGCTCATTTATGTTGTTAATTAATGCATTAGATCAGTTTTAACGAAAAGTTAATATATAGTCTCATTTAAAAATCTATAAGCTTGTATCATAGCTCGAAAACCATAAGAGCTATAAAGCTCCTGACTATAGCAATCGGTTACCCCCGTCGATATATACAACTTTTATTTGAACAATTTTTCGATTTAATAAACGGTTTGTCTGTAATAAAAATGGCAACTCTCGGAAAACTCACACAGTATTACAATTGCCAATGAAAATTATATCATTTTTATTAAGTATATATTATACACTTAACTTGTTTATCTAAAGGTATTTACTAACAAGCAAGGAGGAAACCTAATTTGTTAGACTAAAAAACAGTTTTTTTTTTTTTCACTTTCATGAATCTTTATAATAAGAATACTCTTCAAAATATATGTATTACATAAGTAACAAAATGCAATTTGAAGACTTTCAATTAAGGTAACGGACTTTTCGAAATTTTCCAAATTTTTCCGAAATATAGGGTTGATGAGCCAAAAAAGCGCTTATCCTTTCTATTTTTTCTTCTATTCTACCGCTTTAAAAGATTTACTATCAATTTTGTGGAGGCCTCTATTGCATGAAGGCTCCAAGGCATATGACCAAAAAGTTGCCACAACTAAACCACTAGGCAACTAAAAGAATTTGATTCCTCTTGAAGTAAACTTTAGTAACCATAGTCTTTTAAATATCACAATATCGTACGACAAAATTTTATGAGAGTAAAAATTCTTCCGTCAGATTTGTTCTAGATCAGGGCTTCTTAAGCTATGGGACGTGATCCCATTTGGGGTCGCTTGGCGAAATCTTGGGGTCATAGCGAAATATATTTTCATATGTAGGTGTATATATTATATTGTTACCTCATCAATAATAAATCATCACAAAATATTTATATATTTTTATTTGAGATCGTGAATGAAAAAAGTTTAAGAAGCCCTGTTTTAGATAGAAATTTGAACGTACCAGAATGTACACAAAAACAATTTTACGATACACGACCAATAATTAAAAATAAATTTGACATTTTAAAAGAATCTCCCACCCTTCTTAATGTAAAACTATACACGGAGAGAAAATTCATATAAAAATTACTGTGCTCAGCACTACAATCGACGTGCAGAAGGCGAACATATTCAATTTTGTACGGTAAAAATATAAAAATTATAATTAATCATAGAAAAATGATAGAATATTGTTTCCGTAATATTAGCTCCGTAAAATTTGTAAAACAGCACAGTAAAAAGTTCCATTGCCGACAAAAAAATATTTTTAATTGTTTTTCTTACAAAAATTACCATGCTGTATTATAATATTTGAAATGCTATCTTCTAATAGTAGAAAGAAAAAAAGAGAAAGAAGGTTGTGTGTGTTGTGAACGCTGTTGAAATATACCTCACTCATATCAAGTCACATAGCCAACCATAGGTTTGGACGACTAACTTGGTCGGACGGGTCGGACCAAGCACCTTGATCCATTAGACTGTCTTACAAGCAGCAAGGAGTATTCATTACACTGTGTTAGAGGACGGGGATGTCACCGCTTAATTCATCATTTTGTTACGTCACTATCTTTAGTATTATAATATACTGTTGGTAATCATTTTGTATGCATCATAAAGTTCTTACAGGTTCGAAGTTTTTACAGGTACCGCCCAAGCAACATAAGGTTGCGGGTCAGATGCGCAAATGAAAGAGTACGACAACAAGAATTAAACTATAACATATATGCATAAGAGTGTGATAAAAGTTGTGTTAGCACATTAAATTTTACCATGCTAGCACATATTTTTTATTTTGGTCGTCGATCGCGCACGCATTATAAGAGAGCATGGTAATTTTTCTGAAATTTTATCTACAAAAATTATATGATTTTTCTCTCCGTGTATAGATCCGTATAAATTTTTCAAAAATCGCAACTGAGTCAGCACACTGGGTACCCAAGTAGCACCAAATAGCCGTTGGTTAATAGAAATTCATGTTATGCTTATTACCCACTCCTTGGCTCTTTGTTTGCCAGCCATGTTGTACTTCAAATTACAAAGTGAAAATGTTATTATTTTCCAGGTAAAAGTGGCTACTAAGGCTACCGATGGCTACTTGTGATTTGCTATGTAAAGGTATATTATAAAAGACTAACAACTATATACCTGTTTACTTTCGTATAACTTATTATTATATTTTACAATATACGTGAATCAAATTAAAAAGTCATTTACGTTATTGTACATCCTTGTTAATTTTCTAGTAGTCAACATATTATCTGTATAAGCAATCATAAGTATACAAAATTATTCTAAAACAGCGTTTTCTTATAAAATGGCAACATTTTGAAAAAAATTTCCCTTTTCTTCGCTAAAAAATTGGAAATAGTTTGTTTATGAACAAAACATATGGATACTACGTGTGTTTAAATGCAGACAAAAGTCTGTCATACGTAGTAGTGTTCCACAAGCACTCGATAATATTTGAAATTGAAAAATTGTAACTGCTTCTCGCATTATAGAGAGTACATACACATGAGTGATTGAATGTTGTCTATATCGGCGCCTGTCGAGCAAAGGATCGATGGTGTAATGGATAGCACACCTGGCTAGTTACCAGGAGATCCTGAGTTTCGATTCCCAGCCGATCCGGATAATTTTTTCAATCACTTTGTGATTTTTAATTTACGTAATGTGGTTTTTGGTCATGTTAACCAAGGAAGACGAGTGCTTAAAGTTTCAGTTTAGCTGAACGATAAGTGAACATATGAATAACGTGTGTTTAAATACAGACAAAAGTCTGTTCATACGTAGTAGTGTTCCACAAGCACTCGATAATATTTGAAATTGAAAAAATAGATGTAACGCCTTAAATTACTGAATTAATCACTGCAAATATAATTATGTAGGATGATTTCATCACCTTTTCGGACTTGATTGCACTTGGTGATGTCATCACGTGGCAGCCCCGGAGCTACGAATTTTTAGAACCGGGGCAGAAACTTGAAAATGGCGCCCCCCTCTCCAACGTTTGACATAAATTGTCAAAAAAACTGATAAATTTATAAGTCCTTTACAAAACTCCTATTTCTCCCGTTGCGGAAACGATAAAAATTGAGGGTTTTGTAAGGGATCAATATAGGTACAAGTTGATTTTTTATTTTAATACATCTACTCTATCTAGCACTACAAGTTGTGCAAATTTCAAATTTTTATCACCAGCCCCATCAGAGATACAGGGGCGCAAAATTCCAAAATTTGGAAAAAAGTTAGTTTTCGGAAGTTTGTAAAATTAAAAGATACAAGTTTCACAATTGGAATAGTGTGTATTTGTTTCATAATGGGTAGTTGTACCCGTATAGCTAGCTATTCTCATAAAAAATATTAAGCGAAGTTTAAAACATTCCTTCCATAAGAAAAAAAAATCTTCAAAAAGTGAATTTTGCTAAATTTTGATATCCAACTTTAGGTAAAGTTTTCTTATGGAAGGGACGAAAATAGGTTAAATATTAACATTACTTAAAATAAAGAGACATTAGTACCTTTAAAACGGTTTTTATTTCAACCCTTTAGGATGAACGGTTTATGAAATATGTGCATTGGTATAAATGGCTGCAAACACAAAAATCAGCGTAAATTGGGAACACAAAAATGGCTACCACGCTTTATAGGGTTCAAGATAATTTTTTTTTAAGAATTGTTCTCAATACTTCGCATATAATATAAGAAACAACTGAAAGAATACTAATTTTTTCTAAAATGGTCGAGCAACCAACTTTTTTTTTAGACTATTTGATGTAGACCTAGTATGATTTTGGCGCTCCCTAAAACTGACACCCGGGACAGGGGTCCCTAAAACTGGCCCCCCCTTAGATCCGGGCCTGTTACTTGGCAGACATTGACTATTGCGAAGGTCAGTGGAACAGAAATTTTATGTATTTTTGATTATCAAATGTTAATGCCCTTTTGAACTTCCACTAACTAAATGCCCAAATGATTAGTTTTCGCAGACATGATGAATTATTTCGTAGCACCTTTTATTGTTTTTATACAATATTCATAATTTTCCAGTCTAATAATAGCTTTGAACGCAACGCAAGTGTCTTGCACTCGTACGGTCATACCATGGTAAGTACTTGCCATGGTATCTTACGCTTTACCTCTGCTAACTAGAAAGGTGTGGTAGTTTATTGTCGGTTGTTATACCAAATAGTAGTTAGTCCCAAGTGAGTGAGTCGTCTTCATCAAGTTGTCTCCGGTTCAACCCCTGCGTTGAATGGCCAGGGACATTAACCACTGTAAACAACAGCTTACATCACTTTCATCTGAAACGAATACCTACCCACCACGTTGGAATACAATTCTCTTGTTAAATTAGAAACCTTTAGGTGTAGCTACAACAATGTAGGCATGAAGGTAAATTGGATATCTATGTGGCAGAGAAAAGAACCAACCAGAAAAACAAACAATATAGTGTAGAAAAAAAATTTTACGCACCATATATCTCAAATGTGTCGTTTGTTATTGTTAAATATGTCGCAATATAATAAATATATTAATTTATTATGGAAAGATAATTGCGTTGTGTAGAAAACCGGAAAATATTTTTTTTTTAATTTCTACATACACATCCTCCAAATTCTGTGAAAAATTATTATTTAAAAAATATCCCAAATCTCCATCAGAATGATGAGAATAAAAAACTATATAGCGAAATTAGAGCCATACACTGAGAAAAAATTACAGTAAAAATTACGGAGCTGCCTCCAGTAAGCCAGGCTCAAGTGACCAATCGCTAGGAAATTATCAAACAAAAATATAAAAAACATTATTTTTTACTTAAACATTATAAATTCACTGCTCCATTTGAATTGCATTATAGTTGGATTCACTTCTGAGACAATATACAAAAACAAAACAAAAATGTTAATTTGTCATTATCGTGTTCACAACTCAATATAGCTATACAACTATACCTGAATATGTATACTTTGTTGGTATTAACGTTGTTGATTGAAAAAACAATCAACTTCACTCTAATACTGCTATTAGTAATATTAATTCATAACTTTCAATAATTACAAATCTCTACACTGAGAAAAAATTACAGTAAAAATTACGGAGCTGCCTCCGGTAAACCAGGCTCAAGTGACCAGTCGGTAGGAAATTATCAAGCAAAAATATAAAAAATGCCTTTCAAACATTATTTTTTACGATTCATTTGAAAATTTTTCCTGTACAGCTTAAGAAATTTTCCTATACTGCTCCGTAAAATTCGATGGGCTAGTAAAATTTCAAGTGGATACCAGGAAAATTTACTTAATTTTTGTTAAATTATACTAGACACAGAAGAATTTTTACGGAGCCACATTGTAATTTTTACTAAGCTACAGGGTAGACGCTATTTGTTATCTCTATTTTCTCCTTGAAACCTGTCTTTCTCAGCATCTCTCTCACACAATCATCGCACTAATGTAACGCTAGAGGACAAGCACATACCTAACTGCTCTGGCACGCGTAACTGTCCGCACCAAACCAAGGTCATTTTGAATACGGCTTCTATTGCAAACAGACAACTAACTTCTTGTTTTGTGTGCCTTGTATGTGATGTGTACGATGAGTGTTATCATTTTTTTTCTGTTTTTTGTTATAATAAACTATTTAATGGACTTTACATTTAAAACAAAGAGTTGTTATTTGTGTGAAAATCGCATTATTTTATTATTGATAAAGAATTAATAATTAAGATATAACAATTCAGATTTTTATATGTATTGATGTTTATTGAAACATGTTTTTCTACAAATAATAAAAAACCACAGAACATTTTTTCAATATTAATAATTTGATTTTAATCTTTACCCTTCTATCAATATCTTTTTAAACTATTTTAATTCAATTATTTGTTAATAAATATAAAAAAAAAACCTTATAAATAATACGGTAAGAGAGTAGAATTTTTCCTGTACAGCGCCGAAATTTTTATGGAGTCAGAGTGTAATTTTTACTGTGTAGTCAAATTTTACGGACCCATAGAGTAATTTTTACTATACTCATCGTACTTTCTCCTTTGCCTGTCACTTATGCCCGCATTACCAGAGAGCTCCGTACTTTTTTACTAGAAATTTCCGTAAAAATTACCGTATTTTTTTCTCAGTGTAGGAGGCGAAATTTGGCAACCAGACAAATACAATTTTAGAAAGTAAGAAACTTAGATGATCAAAAAAAAATTAATTTCCCGGATGTCAAATATGTTGGTGTCTAAATCCAGAGTTACATATTACGCTATTTACCATCGGTTGGGCTATACATACACTTATATTATCGATTGATGGCAAATACCCGCTTGGACTATTTGAGTATTTAGTTTAAAAGTTTCAATTCTTATTGCTTTTTGCACAGAATAATCAGAAACCAAGTTGCTATCTGTGCACTAGTGATACCAGTGTAGACAAAAAAAACCCTCTACTTCCCACCACTATGTTGTGTAGGTACACACTGTCTGTAGTGGTGTGGGTTTAATGTTTGCTTCTGTGTGAGTATTCACACACATAACTACACAACACGTATTATCGGACAGAGCAACGCGCAGTTCAACCAACAATGATCTAACAATACATTACAATGCATTGTGTATTCGGTGACCGACACCGATCAACTAAATTCCTTAAGCGGTATCTTATACACTCAAACACACTGCTAGCCACAGTTTTTACACATACGCTTAGGGCTTGGCTTTTCTATTTTTATTTATTTATTTATTTATTTTTTAGGAAAAAATATTTTTCAAATTTCACCGTTTTAGGCATTGGCTGTTTATGGCATTAGTTTAAAAAATTGTTGACATCACTGTCTAAATCAATGAATAATATCTTCAGAAACATTGGGATTTGAGACATAAGACCAGACTCGAAATAATTTTATAGATATATTATGCGACATTAACAGGAACTCAACTAGATCAAAATTTGTGCAACGTTCAAAAACACATATAAATTTGATTCTTTTTCCAAAGACTTACATATGTACTTGTCAATGATTTCAAAATCAATTTAAAATGTCTGCAATTCTATAGCAAGGTAAGATTAGTAAAATTTTTTTAATGGATTCACAGCTGGAGAGGGTTGATTAAGAAGTATGAATTTTTTCATATCACTTCAAATATTAAAATATAGTTTTTAGAACACCCAACTTCCCTTAAAAATACCTGCATCTTTCCATAACCTTTGAATGGGTTTCAAACGACAGAACCGTTTCGTTAATTTTTTGCCTGTTATTCATAAATGGTAATATATATATATATATATATATATATATATATATATATATATATATATACCGCAGTTACTAAAAAAATATTACTGACCACAACTCACACTTCTCAGCAAGTTTCCAGCAAAAACGAAACTAGAAAATCTTACAACTGTGTTACCAAATTTTTACAAATAACACTTCCTAAGAATATAAGGACAGAACCGTTCATAAACACTCGGAAAAGATATATTCTGTCCATATCCAATCACTAAAGCTTTGTTCACTATCACCCCATTATTTATTAAATTATAACTAAGCTGCGTAAATTCCTATGCCATTTTTCTCTTTATTTTCGCTGTAGTATGTCAGCGGAGACGTAGAAAAACTAAATGTGTAACAAGGCTTTTTTATGTAATAAAACTAATCATACATAATTTTTCACTATTTCCGTTCATCCCCGTTTCTCCTATTGTAACATTTTCTTTGTTTTTATACCATGTATGGTTCGTCACGTGACGTTATCATCTTTATCATTATTGTCAATATAAAGTGTAATCAGAAATGAAACTGGGATACGAAACATCGATTATTCTCGATTTCTTTCTCGATTTCTTTATAGTTTTCTATAGTAATAACTTTTTATTTGAAATACTAATTATAGTCTTTATAATTTAGGTATTATGGAAATAATAAATGCTGTAATATTGACTTGATTGTTCAACATATTAATTATGTTTATACATGAATAAGAAAATTTAAAGACTGTGCCGATATAATAGGCCTGATAGACCTAGCATATTTCCAATTGACAATCGATTTTTTCCAAAATGGCGTCACAGTAGATAAGAGTGACTTTCGTCCCTGGAAAGAATTGGAGGCAAAATTTCTCTACAACAACTTTGTCCCCGACAACTTTCCTTAAAAATACGCTCATCTGCCCTTACAATCACCATCAAAATAAAATTTGATTTTTTGTAACCTTTGAACGGAATGGTCTTCTTCATCAGGGTTTTTTATAGGTTTTATTCATTATCAGTTTTTGACCCTCTGTCCCCTTAGCAGGTTTCAAAAGATAAAAACCGTACGGAACCGTACCTTCAAAATAATATAGTTATCGATGGATCAGAAAGTTTTTTCTTGAAATTAGTTCTAGTTTCTCGAAATGGCGTCTAACGGGGTAAAGTAGCCAGACTTATAATAAGGCAAAGTGGTCAGTGTTTCCGATCGCTGCTCAAATTGAATTCTTAGAATATTTTAACAAATTATATTAAATTCAGAACTTTTATTTAGTTCATTATATTTTATAAACAAACGAATTGCCTGAAATCAGTTTTTAGGGTTCCGAGAAACAATGTGAAAAGGAACCCTTATGAGACTTCAATGTCCGTCCGTCCGTCCGTTCGTTGATATTTAATAATTAATGATAAAAACAAAGTTTGATTTTGTATATAAACATGTTTATTACTTCAAGATTTCTATTTGGGTTAAAATGGGGACCCCTGGCTACTTTACCCAACATAGTGGAGTACAGTGGTCACTTTGCACATGTTGCGAAAAACAATAATTGCAAAAATACCTTCCAAGATATTGTTGACATATTGATGGTTATTGGTTCTGCACTAAAGCAACTATATGTTAAATACTTCTTAATCTGTATTTCTTTTCAAACAAATAAACTAAACAACATTTTGTCTTAGAGTGGCCACTTTACCCCAGTCTCCCCTATACAAATAAGGAGCCGTTACACATTTGGCAGCTTTACCCTACCCCGTTCATTTTATTAACCCTAGAATCATACGTTGGTCTACGAGAAACGTTAATCATACATCGACGTCGTTTTGACGGATGGACTTTTTACGGAGAGTTTTAGAGTTTATTTTCAAAAAACATTTTTTTTACATAACAATACTACAAAAGCGAACAAAATATTTAAAAAAATTGGATTTGGAAAAATTCCTTAATGTAAATATTTATTAATTTTTTTAATCTTTTTATCAAAGCATATTTTCATTATAAAAATTAAAAAATAGATAAATACATCAATTGTAATAATTAATTTATGAACTATTATGAGTCAGTGGACATGTGTGACTTTACAGAATGTGAAATTTCTCAGTCATAAATATTCCTATAGATATGTAGTTATTTCCCCATTAGGCACACTTGTAAATTTTCTAAAATTGGTTAGTAGTTTTTCGAATAAGATCTCAAAAATTAATAAAAATTAAAATATTTTCCACAAAATAAATTGTTAATCTTTTATTAAGTCATTCGAAATGCATTCTTTAGTTTTCGATTCAATATATTAAAACTTCAGTATTATGTCGTCTCTATAAGTCAAACAGCTGTAATCATCTTTCACATTATCATAATCATTGAATAAATTAATTATAACATCCATATCTTTAATCATTTTAATAATTTTTAAAAAAAATTAGGAAAATTTTTATATGTAGTGTACAAAATCTTCAAAAAAAACATACGTCAATCATACATCGACGTCCTTTTGACGGACACTATTTCAATACAAACAAAACGACAATGACTATAAACAAAATAAATATATGTGGTGTGTTATAATAACAAATAAATTAGATAACGGAAATCTCACAGCAAACAAGTAACAACAAGTCGTAGTAGTGGACGTAGTAGCAGGTAGAGAAATTCGTACGTCGTTTTGACGTGTACGTATGATTCTAGGGTTATCGAAATATCTCTCACGTCTCACCATCAAAATTAACTTGCATACATTATATCTATGTAAACGTACAAAAAATTGCCGAGAACAACAAATGAATATGCGGTTTCCTTTAGCAATTTACATTTGTCAACTTACTATACAAGTGCGGTAAAAACTGTGGTGTACAAAGTAGATCGGGGGCGGTGGTACAATTTATATTGAATAACAGTCATTTCCATTCACTCCGCTCATTCCCGATGCTCGCTCGTGTGTCGTGTTCGTGCGTATAAACAAATGCGGATAGAAAAAACAAAAAATTCATTAAACTTTTCTTCTTAACAACCACATCTTTGTGTTTATACATACAGTGTATTTTACATATGTTTTTTTTGTACATTTTTACATGCATATGTTTGCAAGATACGTTAAGATAAATATGTTCTTTTATGTTTGACAATATTTTATAAGACAAAAAAGTTTTTCAGAGAGGAAATTGTGAGATATGTTAAAATGTAATGATATTTCGTTCTTGTGTTTTGTCTTGTGTAACAAGGAAAATAATATTGGGCACAATTTTGTAAATAATTTATGGAATATTCAGAGAGCCATTGGTTGGTGTAGTCAGAATGATTGATTTAAGTTATAAATTATTCAACCATTATCAAAAAAAAAAAGAAAGAAATGTTTTACTGTTAACACTGCAGTAACAATATAAGTAAAGAAGATTATAAAAAAAATTTCAGGAAATTGGAATTCAAAAAGGACGGGATCTCGCAATCCACATTATGATCAACAGTAATATTATGGCTTCTTAAGGTTTCTGAAATATTTAGGTCATGATGATGCGTACATATATCGTCAGTCAACGATTAAGAAAAATAAATTTGGATTAAAATGAAGGGTCAGCTTGATTAAAAAAAGTTTTAATTATCCATAGAATCATACGTTGGTCTACGAGAAACGTTAATCATACATCGTCGTCAATTTGACGAATGGACTTTTTGGAAACATTTTTTTTTACATAGGAATACTACAAAAGCGAACAAAATATTTAAAAAAAATTGCATTTAGAAAAATTGTTTAATATAAATATTTATTAATTTTTTTTATCAGAGCATATTTTCACTATAAAAATTAAAAGATAGATAAATACATCAATTGTATCATAAGACATGTCTTGCGAATAATTAATTTATGAACTATTATGAGTCGGTGGACCTGTGTGACTTTACAGAATATGAAATTTCTTGGTCACAAACATTCCCGTAGATATGTAGTTATTTCCTCATTAGACACATTTGTAAATTTTCTCTAGTTTCATTAGTAATTTTTCCAATAAGATCTCAAATTATAATAAAAATTAAAATATTTTCCACAAAATAAATTATTAATCTTTTATTAAGTTACTCGAAACACATTCTTTGGTTTTCGATTCAATATATTAAAGCTTCAGTATTATATCGTCTCTATAAGTCAAACAGCTGTAATCATCTTTCACATTATCATTATCATTGAATAAATTAATTACGACATCCATATCTTTAATAAATTTTAGAAAAATTAGGACAACTTTTATATGTAAAATACAAAATCTTTAAAAAAAACACGTTAATCATACATCCTTGTTAAATTGACGCACACTATTTTAATATAAACAAAACGGCAGCAACTATAAACAAGATTGATACGTCTTCTGTGTTATCATAACAAATAAATTAGATACCAGAAGTTTTAGAACAGACAAGCAACGACAAGTTGTAGTACTGGAGCAGGTAGAGAAGTTTGATCGTCAATTTGACGAGTACGTATGATTCTAGGGTTGATATATTGTGTGTGGTATCATTTGAAAGAACTATATCTCTGAGAATTCTAGAAATACTTTCTTTTATAATTTTTGGTCCAGTGGTCTTAGGGATATATTTCAAAATTTTCTAGAAATGACTGTTCTCTCCATTCAGTCTCCTAAGGCTTCACAGATTAGAATTTAGATTTTAATCGGATCAGTAGATATCCGGATTACTACAGGATAGTTACTAAAAAAAGTATTTTAAGTAACAAGAAGAAAGCCAGCGATAGACAATGACGTATTTACTAATGTTTCAGTAAAGTGTGAGACAACTCATACATTTTTCAATTACCACAAGCAAATTTGGATAAAATTGAAATACACATAAATAAAAAAAATTTAACTTGGTATATTGAGTGTTCACTGTACGGTACCCTAATTATATGAACTCGACCCGCTCTTGGCTGATTTCTTATCTTGCGTCGTTTTCGAATTATAGCACTTTCACTGAAAACAATTTTTGCACTCTAATAGCTCGACAAATAGAGTACAAGATTGTCTTTTAGAAAACAAAATTGTGATGAAGACTAGTTCTTGATTCTACGTTCATGAGTAAATTACAAAACATACTAGTCCTGATGACGCCAGCAAATTAAATAGAAGACTGTCTTAAATTATCATAGGAAACTAAACCATTGTTGGTACCAATCTATTTTTTTCCGTTCTCAATTTCACTTGAGACACTGGAAAATTTTTACTCCATCTAATTTTGATCGAATATCCACCATTCTAATAAAACAATACGATACATATTTTTAATGTTGACATACGGAAATACTGTGTATACCCTAGTGCCCGTTCCATTCATTATCAATAAATATTACTGTAGATAGTAAGCACCAAAAACAAAAATCAAATAATATATATATGACATTTCCACTATCTATCCATTCGAGTCAAAATGACTTTGAACATAATATTTTACTTTTATTTAATTAATAAATAGACTAGTCGGTGGATCATTCGAGAAACATTCGGGAAGGTCGACATCGAACGGTGCTGGTACATAATGGGAATGGTGAATGATTAGTCTCTAGATAATTTAGCTTCCCTAGAGCTATCTACCTCGATATGTTTGACTATGTAGATATGTAACTATAACTATTCAAAGATGTTTGAACGTTGTTGAAAAGTTGGACAAAGTTTTAAAACTATAATTTGTGTTATATTTTACAAAAAGTTCTTCGTTGTATGTAGATGCACTCATTCAAGTAAAGTGATTTTCATGGCATCATGACGCTGGCCGGAAGTTTTTTTGTAGTCAAAATTTAATAATTTCAATCGATTGTAGGTCGTTTGTAGATGTTTGTAGTATATTTATTTTCGTTTGTAGCCCTTTACTTTATTTGTAATTAACAATCAAAATTTTGTACTGAAGTTAGCCGGAAGCAATCGTGAAGGTAATTTTTTTTAGTAACAATCGAAAGATTTTCGTTTGTAGTGTCTCAATATAACGGTAAAATGTTCGTAGGGTCGCCTGATAAAGCATAATTAATTAATAAAATTCACCAAGTGCGTGCCGGACACGCATTATCACAGTTACATATATATATATATATATATATATATATATATATATATATATATATATATATATATATATATATATATATATATATATATATATATATATATATATATATATATATTTATATACAGTGCATATATATATTTATATACATTTATATACAATTTATATAGGGAAATTAATAATTTCCCTAGAAACACTATCTTCTAACTTCATTTTTCTAAATTTTGTCAGAATATTCTAAAATACATCATTTGCAATTAAAAGTAAAACATATCAATTATTAAATCTCAAATGAAATAAAAATGGAAAATGAAAAAAATGTGTGTGGTACTTTAAGGCAAGAGAAATATTGGCTCGGTTTTCACGGCAAATATCTCTATAAACAACAATAATTTGTTAATTTTTGTTTCTTAAATAAATTATTCAATAAAATTGGCTATTCAGTAATACTAATGTGTAATTTTCAACTGAACACCAATACTTTTAAGAAAATAATAATTGAATTTTCATAGGAACACTATAAAATACCATTGAAATTTCCCTATGTGTAATTTTGAAGTGGACAGTCATATACTATATTATATTATGCAATGTGTAATCTTGAAATGAACGCACTGTATATATATATATATATATATATATATATATATATATATATATATATATATATATACGTGGCTCCTTTTTGCATGTGTAGGGCCCCCTTATGAACGAACTGAGCTGAAATTTGGTAAGTGGGCTGACAAAATGGGGAATCAATACTATAAAAGTGGGGTCAATTTTTGGATATGATCTAACCTTTAAAGGAGTGGTGGGGGGCAACAAAGCAATAAAACTTTTCCAAACCGGTTGAAAATAATGTTTCGGTCAATTATCTCAAAAGAGTGAAAAATCGACCTACGTGGTTCTGGTAGTAATCCGTCGATACGTACTATTAAATTTCCTACATTTTATCCTAAAAATTGCGAAAAATTTAGTTATTGAGCACGTAACTGTGATAATGCGTGTCCGGCACGCACTTGGTGAATTTTATTAATTAATTATGCTTTATCAGACGACCCTACGAACATTTTACCGTTATATTTAGACACTACAAACGAAAATCTTTCTATTGTTACTAAAAAAAGTTACCTTCACGATTGCTTCCGGCTAACTTCAGTACAAAATTTTGATTGTTAATTACAAATAAAGTAAAGGGCTACAAACGAAAATAAATATACTACAAACATCTACAAACGACCTACAATCGATTGAAATTATTAAATTTTGACTACAAAAAAACTTCCGGCCAGCATCATGATGCCGATTTTCATTTATTTGAAAATTATTCACTTGTCTTGAAATTGAATGTTATAGTTAATAGTTTTATCAATAGCACAGTGTGGCTATGTGTAAATGAACATGTCTTTTCGCGATAATTAAATTTTATTTTTAAAGAAGAGACAATTTTGATGCATTTTTAAACGTAATTAATTCTTTGTTGTGTTCCGTACTAAAATTGGAAAAATGGAACACATTACTTCGGTTTTCGTCAATATTCGACGTGAAAATTTAAAATTCAGCACAGGGAGAGTGTATAAAGTTAAATTTTGATTCTGATGGTTAATTTCGCGAGATGAATTGAAAAATGAGAAATAAAAATTTTCAAGAGCGTCGTTTTAGGGAGTGAAAGGAAAGTTTATTATTAAAATTGCTATCCCCTACGTCTGTCACCAAAAGGAACACTCAGTTAAGTCTGAAGAAATCATTGACCTTGAGAGTGAGGTGTAGATTGAACCAAAATTATCAAGATTGAAAAACTCTAAGCGTGATCAATTATTATATAAACTATTTAATTAGTTGATTTTCTTGATAACTGCTGAAGCATTAGTTTCATAGCAACAGTATTTCAACAAAGAATATTTGTCACGATGTAATGAAACAACTTTTGATCTTATATATTTTTAAGGTATAGTCTGGTAACTTGTGCTGTTTTTCATGTCAAGGCAGTTTTTTTTTTTTGAGAAAGAACAAATGAAAAGTTTTGAATTTTTAATGTTTTTATTTACATCTTAAAATAACAAAAAATTGTATATTACGTGATTGAGGTTATAAGTTGCATATTATACAGGACCGAAAAAGTTACGCAAGAGCCGCGTAGCGGTGAGTGCGTAATTGCGCGATTGTGTAATATGCCTTACAACCGAGTTACGTACTATACTTTATCTACGACTAGCATGAAATTCACAATAAACGACAAAACAATACATTAGAATTATGTAGTATTTGAAATTTATTAAAAACAAACGTAAACAATTAGTTGCTAGGTAAAATTTTTGTACAGATTCTAACATAATATGTATCATATGTATCATGTATATCACTGTATAATATATAATAATTATAAGAATTAATAAAAGTGTAGTAGGCGTTATTATTTTTCGCATACATACGTGTAAAGGGCAATTTTTTGTACAGCTGGATATGTGGCTGTGTGTAAAACGTAGCTTACTTAGATAGTATTTTGTACAATAAACAAGCAATTTCATGGTAGTCGTAGATAAAATTTTTCTTGAATAAATTTTGTTTTATTATTATTATTATCACTTCAAGTTGGAGCTTCGAAAAAAACACACCTTGATGGCCCGCGTGATTTTGACTCTTGGGGACATTTGAAATCAAAAATTATTAATTAGTCCTAATCTATAGATATGTCATTCTGGTCGGAACTAGAATTATGAAATTTTATCGAAGAAAAACCAAATGCCGGACTTCCAAAAAAAACTTTTTTTCAAAGGACACTTTTGTAAGGACACTATGTGCCCCATTCTTTATGACATATGTGATGTGTTTTGATAAAGAATGGGGGATGAATTACTATTTTTTAGTCAAGCTTATTTCTTACCACGCCATACTGCTACTTGAGCACTAACGCCTTTCAAAATTCTTGTAACTGAACTAATTCTTATTGCTTGTAGAGCCGTATTTACTTTTGGAAGACCCCTGGACACTTCTAATGTGGGGATCTCTGTAAAGTAGTCAAATTCTTCTTATTGCCACAAATATTATAATTGGCTTTCCAGCTGTAGAGGCCCCTACTGTATCGGGGCCCTAAGGCACGTGCCCAAAATATCCTTATGTAAATCCAGCTCTGATTTCGTGTGGAATTACATTCAAAAATCGAAAATTTCCTGAAGGAAAATTAATCAAGTCAATTTTTATCAATTTTTGCTCCGTACAGAAAGCAAATTGAAGATCGTTAATCATATTTAATACTCAAGCATTTTCCCATTCTTCGATTCTTTCTTAAACTGAATATTCAAAAAAACATTCCCGAAACCCTATTCGTTAATCTTAATAATAGTTCTAACACACACATTTAAATTAAAACATAATAAACCAATTAGTTTTTTTTTAAATATACGCATTTTATTTTTTGCATTGAGATAAAAATTCGTTAAAAATGCAAAACATGCACAAATTATCATCCCGTCCGTTTATTTCGCCGGTTCGTATCTGCACGACCAAAATCATCCTTCGCTATTAAGCAGAGAAAAAAAATAATGAACGAACAAACTCAACTAACTAACGATATAAGAAAAAAATTAATTACACTACAAAGCCATTTTAAAAAGCCATCATAAAAAATAATCACAGAAGCTTAATCTAAACTCGTCATTTCAATGTACAGCGCTAACCTTCGTCTTGCATCATATCCCTTCACAACTGTAATTGTAGTTACATTTTCTATCTTCGCGAATTGCCTCTTTGTTTCACCAATCTGATTTGAATTTAAATCAAATAAAGAGAACTTGATTGCAACTGTATATCATCATACTAAATCAACTCTTGTTAATCGCATCTTTGTCTGGCACACATAAATCTCATTTTCCATCCATCTTACCATTCAGGACTTGTCTGTTGACATCTAACAATCCACATGGTACTAATTCTATCTTTATCCCTCCAATTCCTTCCACTTTCCCACCATCAAACTGTAAGTTTTCTCATTCTTTTCTCTGTTTTATATATAGGTAATATCTCAGATTGTGTATGTAAGCTTCAATACATATGTTTTATTTCGTCAGCTGTGTTATATTTTGTTTCTCAAAAGATAGCAGCTATATAAAAGGAGTCAGCTATATACATATAGTGGGTTAGAGCTTGTCTTATTATGGATGCAAAATTTCCCATTCATATTCAAAATTTTATATACTAATTTTAAATCACAAATACACACACAAATAAATACAAATAGGGAGGATATAGAATGATTCAGTTAGGTAACGGTTTTTGCATAAGAATTTTTCCACATTTTTTAAGAACAAAACAATTGTTCAACAAAACAAAACAAAAATGTACTAAAAAACGAACATGCACAGCAGAACAGAAATTTAGAAGCACTAGCAATTCTTGACACGCACTCAAAGTAATCAAAGATAATACGTGGAGAAGTCTTAAAATTCCCGAAAATTGGTCCGGATCATCAAAACAGCTAGCTAACATGAATGACCAAAATTTTCCATTACCAAAACTACCCATAATTTTCAAAAATAGACCTAAAACAGATCCAAATTCCACGAAAATTGTCAGAAATTGACCCAGGTCATTAAGATAGTTAATTGGTGTAAGTGACCAAGATATCTAGTTACCGCTAATTTCCGAAAATTGAGGTGGTGGTACAATTATTTTTAAGGTATTGGGCACAAAACCAACCACAACCCACTAGTTGTCTATGTACATTCTGTCACACAAGAGCGTCGTCTTCATATTTAAAAGAAAATTTATTATTTCTCAAAAATGAATAAATCGACTTAAAGTGCACTAAAAGCACTAATACGCATTTACTTAGTAAGTTATACAGACTTCATTATTGTCTAGAATTTGTGGACACCGTTTTGGCATACTTTTTATAAGATTTTTCGCATTGGTTGCGGTAACGACCGCCAGAGAGCTCGGATATGGCGGCACACCTGTTTTAATAAAAAACCTAGTAGATATATTTAGCAGAAACCCATGTGTAAAAACACGCTTCGTAAGCAAAAATTACATTACTTCAATCACGATTCAATTTTTGCATAGCCCACAAGCGTCACTTTTTGATATGCTCCGATTTTAAGAAAGATTTCAGCATCGTACTACGCTAACAAATATTTGCTTCGTTTAGTCACGCCTATTCAGTGTCATTATACTAATATTGACTTCCTTTTTAGCCAATAGCTTTTGCCTCTGTCGCAGTGCTAAAAAAAACTTTCGTTGAAATAACTTGAAAATGGTTTTATCTTCTTTTTCAGAATACCCTCACGTTTTTTTCTTTCTCGAGAAAATTGTTGACGCTTTTCTGACCATTATATCGCAACACCCACTTCCACACAAAGTCTTCTGACTTGTGTATATATTTAGCAGCAGCATTATAAGTTATTTTAAGTTCTTTACTGTGAATACACAAGAACATTGCCTCAAAACATTTTGCATATGACGCGCTCATTTTGGAAATGTTGTGTTCTTATCGCAATACAAAGTAATACTGGCGTCTCAAGCACAAAGCGCAGTAGTCTACACGGAGAGAAAAAATCATATAATTTTTGTAGATAAAATTTCAAAAAAATTACCATGCTCTCTTATAATGCGTGCGCGATTGACGACCAAAATAAAAAATATGTGCTAGCATGGTAAAATTTAATGTGCTAACACAACTTTTATCACACTCTTATGCACATATGTTATAGTTTAATACTTGTTGTCGTACTCTTTTATTTGCGCATCTGACCCGCAACCTTATGCTGCTTGGGCGGTACCTGTAAAAACTTCGAACCTGTAAGAACTTTATGATGCATACAAAAATTATTGCCAACAATATATTCTAATACTAAAGATAGTGAAGTAACAAAATGATGAATTAAACGGTGACATCCCCGTCCTCTAACACAGTGTAATGAATACTGCTTGCTGATTGTAAGACAGTCTAATGGATCAAGGTGATTGGTCCGACCCGTCTGACCAAGTTGGTCGTCCAAACCTATGGTTGGCTATATGACTAGCTATGAGTGAGGTACATTTCAACAGCGTTCATAACACACATAACCTTCTTTCTCTTTTTTTCTTTCTACTATTAGCAGATAGCATTTCAGATATTACAATACAGCATGGTAATTTTCTATCCTTTAAATTTTCTATGATTAATTATAATTTTTATATTTTTACCGTACAAAATTGAATATGTTCGTCTTTTACACGTCGATTGTAGTGCTGAGCACAGTAATTTTTATATGAATTTTCTCTCCGTGTATCCTACCCTTCAACGAATGGTACAGTAGTGGAGCTTTCTAATAGTTTTCTCTTGAAATAGTCCAGACTGTAGATATTTGTAAAGTCATATCTCATAAACACGAATTTTCTGTATCAAACCAATTGAAAAAAAAAATAAATGAAAATGCCCCTGTGCGGATCAGAACATCATAACTTTTATACCAAAATATTCTTCAAAATATTCTATCAATTCGTATAGGTTAAATATTGGCAATATTCATGAATCATACTGTATACATCATTCCTATAACTAGGTGTATAAAATATTGTAATTTATTCAACTTTTCTTTACCGTTTGCGGTGGTATACTAGCGGTGGCAGTAACGCTAGCGGTGGTTGCCGCCATTTAAAAGCCGTCCATCCAGCCTTTTATTGTTGTAAGCCACATTAATATTAAGTTTTCGTTACCGATTATTTTGTTATTACGTTTTAAATAAGGATTTTAATTTGCATAAGCGATTTTGATTCTAATCTCTCTCAACGTAGGTATATCTATCTATCCGTACCTAACCATTAGAGATACTTAATTCATTAGCTATCGTTTATATTGTATTAGTTTTTCATTAATTAGAAATAACAAATCAATTTAACCCTTGTGTTCTAATACTTTTTTGGGATTATTAATTTTTTTTTTTTGAAATTTTGTATAATACTTATTAAGGACTCACTCATGTATACAATAAACTGATTAATACTCTTTAATAAATTTAAAACTTAAATCGATTCAGAGTTTTACGTAATTTAGGCTTTTTACGACTTACCTTCTAAAATTATTAAGCCTAATAATTATTAGTATTGATGTATTTTTCACATCGGTACCTAACTAAATTTTTGAAAATTTGTTTACTGTTCGAAAATTAAACTACCTCTAAATAGACGTAGGCTTCGTTTAATGCTAAAAATATCGGATTTTAGAAGAAATTGTAATATTTTCAAATCAAATTTGAGGAAAATGAGCCCTTTGTCTGCTTTTCCATAAAGTTTGGCTCTTACAGTGAGTGCTGTGGTGAAACTCGAGCCCGGGGATGTGATTCAAATTCATTTTAAGGAATCTTTATGTTATGTAAACTGGTTTTCAAGAAAAACGAAAAGACATTTTCCTATGTTGAAAAATCTTTTAGGCCGATGATCTTGTATTCGCTAAAATTATATTGATGGCGTTCTGAAAATGTTATTTTTTGAACTGAAATATATATGAAGACGTGAGTAGATGAAGGTGTTATTTAGCATTTTTTCAAAAAGTCATTTTTTGTAAAATTTTGGAATACTTTATGCTAAAGTACCATATATTACAATTACGCCTAATAGTCTTGTAAAAATTCAATAATAAACACATGCTATTGCATGGGAAGTAGGTATATGTAAATGATAAAAACTTGCAAACGCTTCTATTGTAAAATTATAAATGTTACATAACACCTTCATCCACTCGTGTTTTCACATACCTATTCTATGCAACAGGAGATTATTCCCTTGATAAGTATGTTCTCAAAAATTCGTTAGGTTATGTAAGGTGTTGGGACAGGACTATTTTTATTTTTATTTACACTGGCTAAATCGCTTTTTATAGAATGAAAGAGTGTAAACAAATAATTGATTAGCTCAAGGAGACTTACAAGATAAAACGTATCCGTGTTTAAGACAAATTCCGATCCGAAAGTTGTTATTGCACCTCGAGACTTAAAATTTTGTAAAAAAAAAGATGATGATGTCATAAACAACACCTAGAGTATATACCACTAGTCGATTATACGATAAAATTTCATAAAAACCACTTGGCGTGATTGTTACAATTCATTGTCTAACTATAATTATTTTCTAAGTGGAATTTTATTATTATATATTTATAGTATTCTGTTTTCGATATTTTCAAATAACATTAATGATAAATATATCATTTACAAATATCTCTATTATTGAATTATACAATAATAGGCAAATGATATTATCAAATTACGAGATAGGTAATTTAATATTTATACATATTATATTATTGACTATTGTATAATATTCAATATTGTTTTGTTTGGAATATCGTGGATTTCCATAATGACTTTTAAATTGATTAGATAATTTTGATATCAATTTGTATTAGGCCCGCCACACACGTACAGTTTTAACTGACAATTTGAACTGAACAGTTCAACTATACAGTTTAAACTATACGTGTATGAATATTTCAGTCTCAGTTCAACGCAACTGTACAGTTAAACTGAGACGATTGAAATTTCAATTTTCTAAACTGAAAGGTTCAACTAATTGTTGCGTGTATGGGGATTCAACTATACAGTTCTCAGTTCAATTTGTGTCAGGAGCACAGACCAATGAACACTATTATTATTATACTACTAGACAAAGCGTAAAGCCAGTTTGTAGGCATTTTTCTTGTGGCAGGTAACGGGGTGAGATGGGTGAGATTTAAGCAATATAATATATTGTCAACTTTTCCGCAAATGGAACTATAATTAAAACGAATATCACTCTTTTTTTCAAAATTTTGCAGTTATTTCTCAAGAAAGTAAAATTTTATTATCAATATTATATTTTGACAATAATTATTTGAAAACATTACTACAAATACCACAGGTTATCGCATTGATTACTACATTACAGAATACTATTAAGTCGTATACTGGTCGTATATGGCTGCGTCATTTATAAATTGTTAGAGTGAGTCTATAGAATATGCAGAATATATTCTTTGGTCTGTGGTCAGGAGCAAGTGCGTTTGATTTTTTTTTAACAATATAATTTCCGCGGAATCAAAGATGTTGCTAGGTGAAATTGTCCTGCTGTTTCCAATCCATTGTAAAAACTGAAGAATTGAACTGTACGTGTGTGGCGGGCCTTAACTATTTTTCTTTGATGTCATGATAATTGTCATATCATGAAAAAGTTTACTTTTTTTATTAGGAAAAATCAAAAATTTTGTATCAGTAAACAGACAGTACCTTTTAATAATAAGAGCATCAGTCACAGACCAATGAACATATTATATGTTATACTATATAGACTAATTATATAAATATATAATTGAGGCAGCCAGATACCGACCAAGTTCCGACCTAATAGTATTCTGTAATATAGCAATTAATGCAATAATCAATGGTATCCGTAGTAACGTTTTCAAATAATTATTGTAAAAATACAATATTGATAATAAAATTTTACTTTTTTGAAAAGAAACTGCAAAATTTTGAAAGAAAGAAAGTGATATTCGCTTTATTTTTAAAATACGTACGTATACAAATTATTTCCTGCAATAATTATAGTCGCATTTGCTCAAAAATTGACATTATATTCTTTAAATCTCACCCGTCTCACCCTGTTAACTGCTTCAAGAAAAATGCCTACAAACTGCCTTTACGTTTTGTCTAATAGTATAATATATAACAGTGTTCATTGGTCTGTGGCATCAGTATTTTAATGAAGCTACTCCATCAATATAATTGTCAGTAATTTTATCAATATTAATGAAAAATTTTCACATATTCACAGTTTTCTGAAATAATGTATTATACCAGTCAAACAGTCATTGTAATATTTTAAGCGTTCTTGTCAAGGTCTCACAAGATTATATACGAATCAAATTAAATAAATTTTCGTAATAATTCGCATGCTTGTACCCTTTCTATCTGCTTTTCCTAAATTACAATTTACATTGTCTTCATCAGGGATAGATTTGGGCTTAGGCATGTATGGTCTGGTCTTCGAAAAAAGTAGGGTTTTTGAACCGGTTTTTAAATTTAAAATTCTTAGATCAAAAAAAATATTATATGGCCAATTTTTCTTTCGTAATCGAAAAAGTACATTTAAATTTTAAGGGATCTTTTACAAGTGATATGCTATTAAAAAAAAAAAAATGGAATTTTTTGGGGGGAAACTATTTCTGATAATGAAAAAAAACTTTTGTACATTAAAGTACATTTATAATTAAGTGTATTTTGAATATTTTTTCTTTTATTTTTGATCAACCGTCTGTCCTTGTAAGCCAGTTGAAGGTCACAGGCTTGAACGGTGCCAGCGATTCAAAGGAAATTATAAATAAGTCCGATTGTACTAAACTTGGATACATTCTCTTTATTATGGTATTTTTTATAAGACTCTATAGAATCAGCCCTTAATATGTCTATTCGATTTTTTAGAACACCTGAAAGGTCGAAAAACGGAGCAATTCTTCTTACTTTTTTATTCAAAATGACGCCAGAACAAAAGTATGAGGTCTGATGGGCTGATTCTAGATATTCTTACAGAAAAAACCATAATAAAGAGAATGCATTCAATTTTAGTCCAATCGGACTTATAGTTTTTTTTTTAATTGTTGGTACCGTTTTGAATTACAGAATTTGTATGTGACATTCAACAGGCCTCCAAAAGCATATGGAAGACTAGACAAAAAGAAAAAATATTCAAGATACACTTAATTATATGCACTTTAATGTACAAAACTTTTTTTTCATTACTATAAACAGTTTTCTCCAAAAAAAAAAACATTCCCAAAAAAGTGTTTCTTTTTACCACATCACTTGTAAAACACCCCTTAAGTATAGTTACTTTTTCAGAAATTTAACTGTTGATTTTTTCAAATACAATTAAAAACCTCCTACAAGTTAACTTCCACGTAAAAATGGGTATCAAACGCTGAAAGCAAAGAAAAGTTAAATAAAATTTGTTAATTGTTCTTTATACTTTCATGTTCATACACATCACCCCACGATCACTTTTTTTTTACTACTCAAATAAAAATATTAAATTACTGTTGCTTACAACAGACGACAGCACATATCTATACACTCACAGGATAGAAAGAAAGAGAACAATCTCGAAAAGTTTATATCCAATTTACCTTTTTATGCCCGATCCATTATGCAGCCTGTTTATATTGCCTATATGTGTATACATTACCCTATTTGGTAAGTACTTATTTAATGTTGGCTCCACTCATTGCTAATGTAATTATTACTGCAAATGAATGTGAATATGTGGATGTTACATTTTTGTGGATGGGTGTACACATAATTACATACATGTATGTGTGTATGTGTGTAAATAAGTAAATAAAAATGTATTTGGATAAAGAAAAGGGTTTTTGAAAAAAAGTCTTTTAATTTTCCCAACAAAAAGTGTAACAAAAAAGTATCTGATTACACATTCATTCAAAATAATAAAGGCTTCTAAAAAGTATTACTGTTACAACAATTCTTCTACCTAAGCACGTTTGAATCAATTGTTTTAACCTACACTACAATCGACGTGTAAAAGGCGAACATATTCAATTTTGTACGGTAAAAATATAAAAATTATAATTATTAATCATAGAAAATTTAAAGGATAGAATATTCTTTCCATAATATTAGCTCCGTAAAATTTGTAAAACAGCACAGTAAAAAGTTCCATTCCCGACAAAAAAATATTTTTTAATTGTTTTTCTAACAAAAATTACCATGCCGTCTTATAATTATTCAAATGCTATCTGCTAATAGTAGAAAGAAAGAAAGGGAAAGAAGGTACCAACGCTGTTGAAATGTACCTCACTCATACATGCAAGTCGTATAGCCAGGCTGGTGAGTGGTGTGACGACCAACTTGGTCGGACCAAGCACCTTGATTCATTAGACTGTCTTACAAGGTAGCAAGCAGTATTCATTACACTGTCTTACAGGACGGACTGTCACCGTTTAATTCATCATTTTGTTAGTTCACTATCTTCAGTATTAGAATATATTGTTGCCAATCATTTTTGTGTGCATCATAAAGAATCGAAGGTCGGAAAAGATCGGGCATCTTCGAAGTTTTTCGAAGCAGGTTTGAATACGTATATTATTCCTCAGTACGTACAACCCAACCAACATAAGGTTGCGGGTCAGATGCGCAAATGAAAGAGTACGACAACAAGAATTAAACTATTACATATATGCATAAGAGTGTGGTAAGAGAGAGCATGGTAATTTTTCTGAAATTTTATCTACAAAAATTATGATTTTTCTCTCCGTGTATTATAACCTGGACGTTCGCAGGCTTATCAACTATTTATTTAACTTTTGACACACTAAGAATCAGGTCAGTTTATGGTTAAACATGTGTATGATATATTGGGTTCAACCTGTATTGTCATTGATATAGCAGTTAACTCGTTTGAGACACAATCATCAATAATACTATTACATATGTCAACAGAATGATATGCACTTATGCACTTTATCTACACTTTGTTTCAAAGAAATTGTATCCATATAAGTACTACTCAAGCTGGGGTTTCTTTTTGTACTTTGATTAATAACTATATCCTTTCCTGCACATCTCAAACGTATTTTTCTATTTAAATTAATAAATTTTAAACTTCACACTTGGATACTTATCAGTCAACAGCTTAAGCTAGTTCAGAGAATTTAGATACTTGTCAGTCAACAGCTTAAGCTAGTTGAGAAAATCACACGGTCAAAGGTGGATCTGGTTCTCAAATTAGGAAGGCGGACACAATCCGCTTCCTTTGAAACAAATTAAATTTGTTTTGAGGTTGCTAGAAGCCGGCAATGACATCTGGACGCCGGAACCTCAAAGAAATGAGGTTTTTTTTAAAAATTTGTTACAATTAAAAGTTTGCTAGATTTTTTTCTCACAATCGAGAGAGTGGAAAAATCACATAAAATTGGTCTTTGAACTATTATTCTATGTAAACTGATTTCCGAGAAATACTAATTTTTATAATCGAAAATTCGCTGTGTTATGCGGAATCCTGTGACAAGAGTATTTTTAATCTGTATCACTTAGTATCAAGAAAAAATTTTTGAAATTTTTTTAACAGAAAGCTCATAAGACGCATTTACATTTGCAGTAAAACTATAAATAAATTACGATGAATGAACTTATGTTCAGAGAAGAGGATTGTAACCCCTTGGTCATTCCTCTGTATCCACGTTTAGTCTAAGATGTCTAATTTTGGCAAATATGAAAAGAATGACTTTAATAACCTATACAATTGATTTCCACTTCTATCATTTTATTATTTCATTCACGGTTTTTAAGGCACTGAAAAATTCTAGTGAATCTGATGACGTCATTACATCAAAAAATTATTTTTCCCAAATCAGAGTTTATGGAGTTGATTCGAATTAGAGTGACTGGTTGAAATAGAGCAATTTGGATGCGAATTTTTAATTTTTTTTTTATCAAAATGACTAAATTCCTTTTAGAAATATGATTGGTTCATAGAAGTCTTTATTCTAGTGATGTTTTAACAGGCAACCTATAAGAAGGCCCGTTTAGAGTGGCGGGGAGTCATGACCCCCATGACAATTTCATCTATTCGCACTTGGGCATACTTTCCAAAAAATTAAATTCAGTATTCAAAATTAGGCTTTATGGAGCTGATTCGAATTAAAGTGACTGGTTGAAATAGAGTAATTTGGATGCGAATTTTTAATTTTTTTTTTTTATCAAAAGGGCTAAATTCCTTTTAGAAATATGATTGATTCACAGTCAAGTCTTTGTTCTAGTGATGTTTTAACAGACAACCTATAAGAAGGCCCGTTTAGAGAAGCGGGGAGTCATGACCCCCATGAAAATTCCATCTATTCGCACTTGGCATATTCTCCAAAAAATTAAATTCAATCTTCAAGTTTTCTTCAAGCAATTTTAATTTTTTTCTTCAAGATTCCTTCCTTCTTTGACTCCCATCAGCAAAAATCAGTTGAATCAAAGTGTATCTACCCAGCTATCCATTAATACGTATGTTTATATAAAATCGTTGACAGGAAATAATTATATGCACTGTGCCACGCTCTACCGTGGCACTACCCTCCCCCAGCATATACGCAACAATAATAATATCCGGTAACGGTGTGGAAGAAGGTAGTCAGTCCGAGTCCGTTGAATGGGAAGTGAAGTGGATGATGGCGTGCCGTCCTGACTGCATGGTCACCATCATCAAACGGCTGGCTACGCTCACGTTTTCCTAGTGCTAGCACTAGCTCGGTTCTGGTGCTCTGGTGTTCGGCTGGTGCCGTTCAACAGGTGGTCAGTTTTGTGTGTTATACATTGTGTGTATATTATATAACGTACATTCGTATACCTACCATCATGGTGGACTGACTGAATGATGAGGCCGAATACGGCGATCATCCATGTTGTTGAGTCTTCGACCGACTGCAGCAAATGTCGTTTGTATGTTATTGTTATTATGTTTCACCTTCCTACAGCTACAGTATTATTTAGGTAACGATACCATATGGATTTTTTTATGGGCTTAATAAAATACTTACATATTTTCCAAGTGAGTCGTATTTGCAATTGAAAATTAAGAGAGGGAAAAGAGAGATAAAAATGTTAAAATCAGGCAATACTATCTTACAAAATACGATTTTTTGTACTACTAGAACCACGTATGTCGATTTTTCACTGTTTTGAGATAATTGACCGAAACATTATTTTCAACCGGTTTGGAAAAGTTTTATTGCTTTATTGCCCCCCATCACCCCTTTAAAGGTTAGGTCGGATCCAAAATTTGACCCCACTTTTATAGTATTGTTGCCCCATTTTATCAGCCCCACTTACCAAATTTCAGCTCAATTCGTTCATAAGGGGGCCCTACACATGCAAAGAGGAGCCATTTTTTCCTTCAGAGTCATGTTCTACGGATCCGAAAACGGATAGCGCCCCCACTCTCGCCTCGTCCCGTTCTTATCGTATAGACTCGTATACATTCTAATTTTTTCTGTGGAAAATTCGACTAAACGACTGAGCACTTCTGTACCGACCCCTGTATGGTAACATACCATTAAATTATGGCATAATTTGAAATTTGGAGATACGAGGTTTTGTTATTGTTAAATAACTTTCATTCTGATAAATAAAATAAAATGAAATTTTTATTAGCCGGGCAATTCCGTATGTGACTGACTCTACATTTGACACAATTTACGTTTTATTTTGCCTTATATTACGAATATCACTATGTTTACAGTTTCAATTTTAGCATGGTTTTATAGTTGATACCCCAATTATCCCTCTGTAGTAAAAAGTGTGCACATACAAAGTTGTGAAATATGATTTATTTAATAAAATGTAAATGTGATTGACACTACATGCAAAAGGAAGTCGCTTTCGAGAGTGTTTTTAAACTTCGAAAATCTTCCTCTGTACAGACGTTATAGTTTTAAATTGTATATTTAACCGAAGTATATGAAACAAATTATTAAAAAATGATAAAATGAAAGACTTTACTTTTTTAGAAAAGTAGTTATTCGAAAAATAATTCGTGACTGATACTACAGATCAAAACGTGACTGACACTACCATCACTTTGAATTGCAAAAAAGTAGTATTTTTAAATGAAACCCTCGAAACTGACACTATAGGACATAAAATAGGAACTTTAAAATAATTTTAAAGGTACAAAAATGTACTTATTTTTATTATTTATTACCTAAAATACAAAATTTCTTAAGATTTTTCAAAATCTGTAAATTTATAATAAATTCTATTCCCGTCAAGGATCCAATTAGGATTACAGTAATTCTAAATACTTGCCGTGAAAATTTAATTAAAACACCACTATAAAATAGACTATTAGCTTATACTTGCGACAAAACATTGAAAATTACACTATTTCTAAAAAACTAAAAACAAACTTTTATTGAAATTTTGGGAACTTAAAGTACTATAGTGTTGCCATCATATTAACGTATTTTTACTACCAGTAACAATTATTTATTTTTTTCAATTATGGAGCCTTTTCCTTGGAATTGCCCAGCCTATGATCAGCATAAGATGATTCTGAACATTTATATCTAATCATCTCAAAACAGTGAAAAATCGACATACGTGGTTCTAGCAGTAAGTCGTCGATACGTACTATTAAATTTCCTGCATTTGATCCTAAAAATTGTAAAAAATTAGCTATTGACCACGTAACTTTTATAATGCATGTCCGGCACGCACTTGGCGAATTTATTATTATTATAGTCTAAAATACTTCTTTGTTGTGTAAAACGATTTTAGAACGGAAGAACAGTGGTACCATCTCGCCCAGTGGGATTGATTTACGTCTATTTTAGAAAACAATTTTATCACTTATTATTACACGAGAGGTTTGTAATCTTTCGAATAAATTTCGGTTTGTCTAACGAAAATTTGTGGCCTAGCAATTTAACGAGAAGAACTGTCAACTAACAAAAACGCGACAGCGGAGCTGAATAGTAAAACACAAATTTATTCCGAAAAAATATAAAACTAATTCATATTATTATTTTATATATTGTTACTATGGTTCTGAAATCAGTTAAATTTACCAATACGAATTTTTGTTTCGTTTTTATCATGTCTACCTACAACGAAATGACCAATGAAATGTTTTGTACCATTTTTTTCGCTATAAAAATCTGTCCTAACTTTTTTTCCACGGTAAAAGTTAAAAAAAAAATACAATATTCTTATGCGACTTGATACATGTGAGTTAAACTGTCAAAGAAATTTTGCCAAACGGCATTGTGTCTTTTAGTATATTTCCCGAGAACTATTTCATGTGTTAGCAAAGTAAAATATCTCCAGGAAGTCACAGAAAATAAGAAAAAGGAAGTGTCTAATGCAAAACCGACAGCAAAAACATTCCTATTATTCCTTACTAACAGAAAGGTATGTCAATTATAAGAAGTTATAAGCTTATTATAATAGGCAAAACTATTGACATAATTAAAAATTTCCTGTCATTTGATAGCTTCGTTTTTTCTCCATTACTGAACATTTTGCTTCCGAGACTGTTAAAGTAGCGAAGGCATTGTGATCACTTTCGAAATATGAAAAGTTTTTCCCTTCCAAATTAACAATTTTCACGCACCTATTACACTTGAAAGCTTCCTAAAAGATTCTGGTTAGCATCTGTCTGTGCTTCTGTGTGTCAAAAGTGGCATAGCTGCGAAATTTTTTCTAAAATTCATAAAAATTGTGCGATTTGGTTCCTAAATGTGGAAAGATACACAACAAAATCTGCATGCGTCTGAACACAAGATTAACGCCTTACTTTATTTTAAACTTGGCACTTTTTATTACAGTCGTAAACAGGTTTAACTATTTTACCGTTAATTTTATTATCATCCACAACATACTATAGTGAATATTTTACACCTTTTTCCATTCATCCTGTCTCCCAGTGTACACCGTAACATAAATCTACGTTTAACACACTCTCAGTGTAAATGTTACGTACTGACATGTACAATAAAAAGGTGTCGGTTTTGTAGCAATAGTCAGTATTTAACCTGTAACACCGCTTTACATTCCATGTCCACATTTACCCGCCGTAACATGACTCGATGTTATAAATGAGCAAATAATATATCACATCATTCAACAGATGTGCAATGTCGTACTGTATGGATTTAACATGGATACATAACACGTCCAGCATAGTACCAGATATCCTCGGCAATCCTATAAATCCATCCATCATTCCCGCATTGCAAGGAGAGCAGCAGAGTGTAGTTTTGCAAATCATCACGCCGTTTGTTGTTGAATGGTTGAAAAATGAAAATTTTATTAGTCGGAACACTGCACTGAATTTCCATTTTGGCATTTTTAAACATGTCACCAATACATTTCGACTTGCACTTCTTTACTGTCTTTGTTATATCCTCTGTCATGTCCACATCCAACTCCTGCTTCATGCGACTTATCAGCTTCTTTATCAGAATAAAGAAAATGACGTACCATTCTGCAGATTACCAAATCCATTTCATCGAACCTCAGTTAAGTCTAGTATATCAAATTCGATATGCTTTTATCTCCTTTATCAGTTGATCGAGCCTTCCTCTTTGGTATAAAATCCTAATATCCCCTGTTCGAATTTTGATTTTCCTTTTCATCACAAAGTCATAGAGTTAGCTGTCCAGCGTTTTATAGTATTGAATTTGTTGATAGCTTTGTTTGACAGAGCGCGCTGTTGGTAAAAAATGAATTAAACAATTACGGAAAAAAGATTGTCTCTTGGGCTCTAAAGATTATGTATAACACTCCACCATTCATTCAAAAACCAACCTATAATAATTAGCACACTCAATTTTGAAGTAATTTATGTAGTGCTGACTTTATCGAGTACATTCGAATTTTGTTTACGCATTTTTAAAACCTAGTTTAAGGAAAAATGAAAATCCAGCTGCTTACGACTTACGGTAACTGCTGCTAACTCTACCTAACACGACGTGTATACAGGCCCGGGTCTAAGGGGGACAAACCGGGGCTCCTGCCCCGGGCGTCAGTTTTTGAGGGCGCCAAAATCATACTCGGTCGGTCTATATCAAGTGGTCTAAAAAACAGTTGGTTGCTCGCCCATTTTAGAAAAAATTAATATTCTTCCAGTTGTTTCTATATTATATTTTGAGGTATTGACAACAATTCTTAAAAAAATTATCTTGAACCGTTTAAACGTGGTAGCCATTTTCGTATTCTCAATTTGCGCTGATTTTTGTGTTTGTAGCCATTTATGCTTATGAAATAAAAACCGTTTTAAAGGTAATAAATGTCTTTTTATTTTAAGTGAGGTCCATATTTAACCTATTTTCATCCCTTCCACAAGAAAACTTTACTGAAAGTTGGATATAAAAATTTAGCAAAATTCACTTTTTGAACATTTTTTTTCTTATAAAAGGAATGTTTTAAACCTCGCTTAGTATTTTTTATGAGAATAGTTAACTATACGGGTACAACTACCCATTATGAAACAAATACACACTATATGTATTTCAATTGTCAAACTTGTATCCTTTAATTTTTACAAACTTCCAAAAACTGACTTTTTTCCAAATTTTGGAATTTTGCGTCCTTGTATCTCTGATAGGGCTGCTGAAAAAAATTTGAAATTTGCACAACTTATAGTGCTTTCGGAGTAGATTTATTAAAATTAAAAATTAACTTCTACCTATATTGATCCTTTACAAAACCCCCAATCTTTATCATTGCCGCAACAGGAAAAATAAGAGTTTTGTAAAGGACTTATATACTTATAAGTTTTTTTGACAATTTATGTCAAACGTTGGAGAGGGGGGGGCGCCATTTTCAAATTTCTGCTCCGGTTCAAAAAGATCGTAGATCCGGGGCTGCGTGTGTATTCGCATAGAGAAACACCATCCATACAGAAAGTAGAGAGTGAACCAAATTGGTGGACATGGTTTTTAACGTATCAAAAAATGTATAGTTTTAGACTCGAGGCACAGCGAGCAAACTTTCAAACTCAAAAGTTAATTCTGCTATTTCTCAAAAGAGACAACAGTAGCAGATTGTTACGGATTAAACACCAGTGAACGTAAACGAAAAATAAGAAAGTTAAGTAACATAATTTGTATTTATCCCGACTCATTACACCGAAAGAATGTATTATGCCACATTATTATGCTACTGAAATCCACTCAACATTTTTTTGAAATCATTTTATTCCGAAAATTAAATACTAAAAATTACTTTTGTAATATCGTTCAGTGGCCACTGTAATAAATTTTTAAATTATCAACCATAAAACTCGCCAATATAGTCCCATAAAATGTAGTTTTTATTGGACTATGTTCTGAAAAATCCATTCAATAAACTTCACTCACATTTTTCCCGATGTACGTCAATCATTCAGTCCGTCAGTCAACTGGTTAGTTTGTTGGATCATCTATCACCGGAAAAAATGCACGTATACGAATAAAAATAGATGTTTATACGGATGGATATATTGTGTTATATATAACGGTTAGTTGGCCAGGATGTATTGGACAATACTAGGGGGATCCCCGACTGACATCATTATTTGATCATTTATTTTCTAATTTTGAAATATAAATGTACATACCAACCTATGTAACTGTTGTTCATTTAGGGTCTGTATTATTTTATCTATGGTCTGGAACATATTTCGGAATTGGCTACCTTTTGTTATGCATTTCGTCTAAGTTTTATCAATTTTCATAAATGGGGTCCGAAGAAAATTTCGATTTCTGAAATGTTTTGTTGTTTTACTACACGATCATTAATTTGTCAAATATTAATCACTTAGTATTACACGAGAGGTTTGTATTTTTTCGAATAAATTTGAGTTTGTCTAGCGAAAATTTGTAGGCTAGCAATTTAACGAGAAAAACTGTCAATTAAAAAAAACGCAATAGCGATGCTGAAGAGTTTTTGGATTGACAGTTCTTCGAGTTAAATTACTTTTAGGCAAGAAATTTGGGTTGTAGAAAACACAAATTTATTCAGAAAGAATATAAAACTCAAGTGTAAGCCCACATCACACGATGCTTGTTTTCGTGATAAATCACATGATTGGAGTTCTGATGGCAGTTCTGCTTTCTACACTGCTAGACAGTGACGTCACTGATAGTTCTGCTGCATGCGAGTTTGCTTAATTTTGGTGATATATCCCGTGCTATCTTTTATTATTCTTCATGCTGGGTTACTTGCTAGTTTAAAAGTTGAGCCAACCATCAAACAGAATTTTCTCACGTGGTCTTAAAATAAACAGTATTAATTAGAGACGAGCTAAACGGTTATTTTCTAATAACTGTTATTGCAATTAATTGAGGTAGAGGTTTCAAATTTTGCATATGTGTCTAACCTTGATGACAATGCAATATTGTATAATTAGTTTTTCCCTAAATTGTCCTAAACCAAAATTGTTGATTTTTAGTCCTATGCAACTTTTTGACATTTCGAATTGTCAAATATTGTCCATTGATTTTACATTGTAATTTTTTGTTTCCGTAGTTATGTCTGATTAGGATAAATTAACCGATTAATCCGATCAGACTAAAAAGTAGAAAATAAAATGAAATAAAAAAAATGTTTTTTAAGAAAAAGCTTTTATTTAAAAACGGGCTAAAAAAAAATTACTTTTGAGTAAAGTTTGGAGTAATAAAGTTTGGAGTAAAGTTGAAGCAATATGCAACATAATTTATAAAAGGCGTTTAATTAAGTTTGGTAAGTACTGGAAAGTAAAATAGCTACACTTATATCCAAAACAGAAATAATTAATGATAACGCCTCAAGCTTTTATAAATTATGTTGCATATTGCTTCAAACTTCACTCAAAAGTTATTTTATTTTTTTTAGCCCATTTTTAAATAAAAGCTTTTTCTTACAAAACATTTTTTTATTTTATTTTATTAAATAAAAGCTAGCTTTAAAAAATTTTTAATCTGGTCATAATTAATTAAAAAAATATTTAAAGAAGAAATTTTGCCTATATTTTAATCAAATATAACTATAGAAACTAAAAATTGCAATCAAAATCAACGGACAGTATTTGACAGCTCGAAATGTAAAAAAAATTGTATAAAACTAAAAATCCGTAATTCTAGTTTTGAGCGAATTTTGGACCAAACTAATTACACAATATTGCATTGTCATCAAGGTTATACACATGTGCAAAATTTGAAACTTCTAGCTCAATTAGAACAAACAAACTAACATAGCAAGTTAAATAAAAACTTTTATTAAAAGTAAAAAGAAACTACAATATTCTTATGGGACTTGATACACATGAATTAAATGGTCACTATTAAAACATTAAATTAAGAAAAATATTCATTTTAGTAATTCCAAATATTATACGGATAATACTGACAAAATTTGAGGCAAACAAGTTGTGTCTTTAAAAAATTCTAACGAATTCTATAATAGGTGTTTTTTTTCCACATTACAAATATTTTCATTTTAAATACTCTTTTGAAAAATAAATCAGTCAGAATTAATTATTCCAAAAAAAAAAAGAATAAATAAATAAATTTGATTTATTTTCACTTTTTATTTTCTAAATAATACTTTTTCTGTATTTTTTCTGATTTAAACATTTTCTAAAAGACAAATAGACGTGCATAGCAACAACGTCACCGAGAGAAAAAAAAACCTGTAAAAAGATTAAAATCTGTCGTGAAAATACATATTTAAAAACACATGTTTTTCCTCTCCCTGTATGAAACCCTCTTTATTTTTATTTCTCCTACTTATTGTCAAATATTACTACTATTAACCCACCTATTCGTCTCACCCTCCCCGTCAAACAACGGTGGGTGACACCTTTTTTGTGAAAATGGAACTTTGTAGCGCAGTGAGAGGTTGTTATTATTTAGCTTAAAACAAACATCAAACAAATCAAATGAAGCTTATTGTTGTTGAAGCTGTTGTTTCTATTTAAAAACATCAGCCGTCTGTTTCTCTCCAAAGCCTCCTATTACCAACATAAGTATCTTAAAATCTTTTACACAATATACAGGTAATAATAAAAGAAGTAGGTACCCGAACAGAATATGATTAAAAAAAAAGTAATTTTTGGTATGTTGATGATATTTATTTTTGTATTGTTATGTTGGCAACAGCGTATGTATGTATAATATTTGTCTTCGTACTTTTTAAAAGTTGGAAAACTTTTTAATTGTAAAACCACCAGATGTGTCCATTTCGGCATAGTGGATTCGTTTTAAAATGTTATTCAAGTTTTTTTTTTGGGAGGTATTGTATTTTTTATGATAATAGGAAACAAAAAATATTAGAAATAAATTTTTCCGAAAACGTTTTTATTCAAAATTAAAATGTTTTTTAGAAGAAAAATCCCCCTTATAAAGTATTTTGAGGTTCTTATACAAAAAATTTTCTACAGTAATTATTATTTCCATAAAATTCCTTTTAACAAATTTTATTCTCAATTTCAGTGTTTCCAGCAGAAGCAGATGTATATTTAATGAGGAGCCTGTCATTCTGAGTTTAATTTTGACCTCAAGAACTTAGGTCTTACTATTTTCATAACAAAGCTATTTTCTATAACCATCAAGTTATACACACATATGTAAATTCAGGGCCGTTGAAAAAGATGACGGTCCCCCGGGCAAAGCTAAAATATTTTCAAAAACTTTTCCTCACAAATACAGCTGACGAGTAAAAAAAAAATGTCCTTTAAGTTTCGGTCTGCACTTACCGTGAGTTGCGGTTCCAGAAAAACATAAAAATCCCTGCCGGGTGATAATGGAATGCCATTCGAGGCACTTGAACACCAATTCGTCGCGTTCCAGCTGAAATTAAGACCTGGACTCTAGGCAGGGACCTATCCCTTCTTTTTCGTAAAATAAAAATTTTTTTAAATTTCTTAATAACTTTCTCACTTTTTTCCCTTTTTCTTCTCAAAAACTACTCCCATTTCTTACTTTCCTATCAAGAAATACTTAAGTGACGAGCAAAATAAAAAAGACTTTTGAATGCCGCCCCTAAAATTTGCCGCTCTAGGCGCGTACCTATTCCGCCTTATGGGAAATACACCCCTGCCTCTAGGGAGATTTCTTCAAGCAAATTCGAAATTTCTTCAAGCAATTTTTTTCACAATTCCATGAAGATATTATAACATAATTCTTCTTACAAATGGTACTTTCTGGATCTTTTAGTTCCAATTAGACATCGTTACATACACAGATATGTGTGCGTATTTTCCATATATAATACACTATCCTTGGGTGCATACCTTTACGACAAAATCCTGTATTTACGATCAGGGCCGGATCTAAGGGGGGGGGGGGGCAAACCGGGGCCCCTGCCCCGGGCGTCAGTTTCAGGGGGCGCCAAAATCATACTAGTTCGATTTATATCAAATAGTCTAAAAAAAGTTGGTTGCTCGACCATTTTAGAAAAATTAATATTCTTCCAGTTGTTTCTATTATGTATATTCGAAGTATTGAGAACAATTCTTAAAAAAAAATTATCTTGAACCGTTTAAGCGTGGTAGCCATTTTTGTTTTCCAATTTGCGCTGATTTTTGTGTTTGCAGCCATTTATGCCAATGCACATATTTCATAAACCGTTCATCCTAAAAGGTTGAAATAAAAACCATTTTAAAGGTAATAAATGTCTGTTTATTTTAAGTGAATGTCCATATTTAATCTATTTTCGTCCCTTCCATAAGAAAACTTTACCTAAAGTTGGATATCAAAATTTAGCAAAATTAACTTTTTGAACATTTTTTTCTAATAGGAAAAGGGTTTTAAACCTCTCTTAGTATTTTTTATAAGAATAGCTATACGGGTACAACTACCCATTATGAAACAAATACACACTATTTCAACTGTGAAACTTGCATCTTTCTGAAACTTGTAACTGTGAAACTTCCGAAAACTGACTTTTTTCCAAATTTTGGAATTTTGTGCCCCTGTATCTTTGATGGGGCTGGTGATAAAAATTTGAAATTTGCACAACTTGTAGTGCTTGCGGAGTAGATTTATTAAAATAAAAAATCAACTTTTACCTCTATTGATCCTTTACAAAATCCTCAATTTTTATCATTGCCGCAACGGGAAAAATTGGAGTTCCATAAAGGATTCTTATGAGTTTTTTTGACAATTTATGTCAAACGTTGGAAAAGGGGGCGCCATTTTCAAATTTCTGTGCAGGTTCTAAAATTGTAGATCCGGAGCTGTTTACGATGCGCGCCATCTCTGATAAAACTGGTAACAATATCAAAAAATATAACTTAATGAATTTATGCTAATGACAACACAAGACGTGTCCCACATTGCCTGAAACATCCCCTATACCACACCCTACTCGAATTCGTCGTAGACAGAAGACGTATTTTGATAGAAAAGAAATGAATAAAAATAAGAAGAACCACATCAAATTTAATTAATTATTCCATTCAAGTTGGACAAAATGATTAGCATGAGAGGAGTGTCGCACGGAAAATCTGCACGGCATAACATCTTAGGACAAATCCGTATGAGACGCATATATGATGTACAACATGTAGATACCTAATATATTCAAAGACAGTATTAAAAAAAATATAAGAAACAAAACCACCACACCGCGTGGGCGCAATTGGAAAAAAAAGAACTAATTTGTATTACAAGTGGAATAAATTATTGTTTTTGTATTCTTAATTAAATTTTTTTCCAACTAAAATTTTTCTATTTTCATTACGGTTTTATATAAAGTGTAAATCAATTGTACGAAACTGCCGAGTGCGTAATTGAAAACTAATTACATTTGTGTCTACTCTACTCAAAAAAAGATAAAAGAATTGAATAATTACTGAAAACTTGAAGGGCACAGTACAAATTTTGATTATCTAAATCTGTCTTTTGATCCTCTAAAATTTTGATTGTCTAAATTTGTGCAAACTGAACGTTAAATATTACAATAATCATTTTAAACATAACATTTTCGAAGTAAAGTAATTTCGGAAAAGGTAGTGTGGATTCGAACGGCATAACAACATGATATAATAATTTTTTCCGGTGTAAATCGCTACGGCTAAAACCGCTCAAAATAACCAGTTTTTCAAATAACCGGTTTTCGGTTTTTTTCTAGGAAAAACAACACTTATATAGGCAAAATTTTGTATTTTATAATTATATATATTTTTAAACGAATTTAATACCGTAAATACAAACAAAAACTAAAAATTAAGCAATTTAATGAGAAAAATAACTATCAACTAACAATAATGTGAAAGCGAAGTATTGCCTTTAGGCAACAAAGAGCTGTAGGAAACACAAATTTATTAAAAGAAAATTTAGAACTCATTGTCAGTGTAATACGGTTCGGCAAATTAACAAATAAATTCATCTAGGTAATTCGATAGCGATAGGATATTCAATAGCGATATACGAAAATTTTATTAATTTTCCTAAATTTCTCATGATCTAGAAATTTTCAAAAATTCTAGTAAATTATTAACTAATAAGCAATTTTGAAAGTTGAGTGAAATTTTGATAACAATATGTGGTAAATTTGCTTGTTGCTTTCCTCTTTGTTTTATTTATTTGTTATTTTGTTATTGAAAATAAAACATGATTTAATTATTTTCCATACCATAATAATCATAATTAACTAAATGTATTAGAATTTTAAAGAAATAAATTAATTAATTTGTTTTTAATAAAAACAAATCACCGACCACTGAATAACGACTTAAATTTTTTAAAATAATTTGTCCGGTTTTATTTCCGGTTATTGACTAAAAAAAAAAAAACACCGGTAATAACCGAGTCAAAAAAATAACCGAAATAAACCAGTTAACTGAAACAGAAAAACCGGTATTCGGTTATAACCGGTCGTTTTTTCCGATCCCTAGTAATGAGTCGGGATAAAAAATGCTGCAGACCTTCCTGATCGTTCGGTTACGTTCACTGGTGTTTAATCCGTATCAGTCCACTATGTTATTTTGGGAAATAACGGACTTAACAGTTGAGTTCGAAAGTTTACTCTCTGTTTCCCGAGTCACGGTCTACATATTTTTTTATACATTAACAACCGTGTGTACAAGTTTGGTTTATCCTCTCGTTTCTGTATGTACAGTAATTATGCAGATTCTGTTAATGTGTTGTGTATGCACTTTACTAATCTCAGAATTAAGTTTATAGTTTAAGTAGAGTTAATTAATGTAAATTAAATATCACAAAGTAGTAGTGTTTCACAAGCACTCGATAATATTTGAAATTGAAAAATTGTAACTGCTTCTCGCATTACAGAGAGTACATACACACAAGTGATTGAATATTGTCTGTGTTAGATGCCTGTCGAGCAAATGATCGATGGTGTAATGGATAGCACACCTGGCTAGTTACCAGGAGATCCTGTGTTCGATTCCCGACCTATCCGGATAATTTTTTCAATCACTTTGTGATTTTTAATTTACATATGTGGTTTTTGGTCATGTTAACCAAGGAAGTCGAGTGCTTAAAGTTCCAGTTTAGCTGAACGATAAGTGAACATATGAATACTACGTGTGTTGAAATGCAGACAAAAGTCTGTCATACGTAGTAGTGTTTCACAAGCACTCGATAATATTTGAAATTAAAAAAAAAAAAAGAAAGAGTTAATTAATGTGTAAAATTGAAACGACGCTTTATCCACAGAGTACTGTCAGTGTAAACATAGCTTACTACAAAAGTTGCAGGAAATATCAAGTAAAAATTCTGTCCGTAATAAGATGATGCAAAGTGCCTCTTTAATCCATCTAAACAAAAAGATGACTTTCTTAAAAAATTAGTGTTAAGAGCAAAGAAACTCCAAGCTCGTCGCCGTTACTAGTTAAGCCCATAGAGAGATCACGAGAAGCACATCTAAAACTTTCAACCCGAGTTGTCGAGAAGACTCGGTGGGCCCTGGAAGAATAAACCTTAACCGTCACTGAAAGCAAAATAAACTTCAACCAGAAAATTTTTCATTTGATGAGTAGAAATTATTAAATCTCTTTCTAAATGTTTTCAAAGATTAAGAGTTACTTTAATTTTGTTTTTTTTTGAATCAAATTTTTTATTTCTTTTTATCAGTCACAGAAATATTTCCTAGATTCAAGGAACGAAATATCAAAGAAATTTGTAATCTTTAGACAAAGAAATCGTTTAAGTATCTTATTAATTATTTTACTTGTCTTTAGATTTGGACCTTGGAGTTTTGGTAATAGCTTTTACTCTACGTTACACTTGAATAGGAATCGATAACCCATTTATAATTAATTTAAATACCTCATAATAAAGGATTTGTATTTTATTAAACCAAAATTACTTGTCAAATTTTTCATATTTCTAGTTTTGAAAGACTACTCATACTGATCGTGAATCCACGTGAGCTCACCACAATCCTAACTATTACAGTACCGTAAAATCGTCGAGACCCGGACAGGGGATCTAGACCCGGACACTTTGCACCAATCTTCAAATTAAATAATTTCTACATTAACCTGCAACAATAAACACTTGTTCTTGACGTCATTAGAGAGAGAAAAACATCCTATAAACAGCTGCACCAATAAAAACTACGGATTTCAACATTTACTATCTCATTTTACAGAATTACTATTCTCCAGTTTTTCAAAGAAATAAAATGTGTGTCTAACTTAGATATGTAATTTTCGTCATAATTATTATATTGTTTTAGTTTTGACATATATGTGTTCAGAATTTTATCGCGCATCATTTAATGATGTTTGAAGTTATATTCGATGTATATATAAAAAAATACATGCTATATATGTATATCCGTTTAGACCCGGACACATCAGTTTATTACACTATGGCCGCGATTCGCACCATTTGTAACTCCCACTGTCCATACGTTAATATTCCCCCCAGAATCACGCGGTTTATGCCTCCTTCTGGTGTCATATCGTATGTTTACTTTATAGAGAGGCATACTATGCATTGCCCCCTCCGCTTCCCACAAAATATTTTGAAGTCTTTGACAGGTTCAAAGACATCAGACGATATAATACACTGTCCTAAACCCGACGGGAGAGGTTAGTTTGCATGTTATTACATTATTTAAGTAAGTGTCCGGGTCAAGACGGATTTGGGGTGTAGACCCGGACATTTACTATTTTTTTTTTTTTTTTTTTACTTATACGCTCTTTCTAATGGTAATACTTTTATTGGTGATATCTATGAAGGAAACATGTATAAACATAAAACTATACCAAAAAATGTAAAAAAGTGTCCAGGTCTAAACGGTTTTACGGTAGCAAGAAATTTCGACATGAAAAACCACAGACTATAATAAGGTTTATCCCCCAAAATCCTTTCTTTTTTTGTCATTAAATATCAATTAAACCTATATTTTTCGCAGATTTGTTATAATAACAATTTTTTATCTTTATTTTTATATTCCAACAATAATATCAAAATAATAAAAATAAATTAAATACTACAAACAGTACAAACCCAATAACGTCGAATCTCCAGATACATTCTCGTAATTCAATAATCATCCTACTTTATCAGAAATAATCATAAATTTGTCTCTTCCCGGAAAAAAACAATAGCCATTATTATCTTTTCCGACCATTGAGAACGTCGTACAAAACATCACAAGTACAATTATCATCTCCCCACTCTTACTCCCACCACTATCCCCACTATTGCTACTACATCTATCATATGTTTTTTTCATAAGAAACAAAACACAGTAATAATAATAATGTATAATCTTTAATCGTTATTTGTGATAAAAGATAATAATAATAGTAGTAAGAAGGACCCTTATACCAATACCAGACGAACGAAGTTATTGTGTGGCCCTTTTGTCGAATGGAATCGAATGTTTTTATCTACCATTTATGTAATTTGTGGAACAATATTGGAATCGTTTAAAAATCATACGTTTTTATCTTCTATTGTTTTTCCGTCGACCGACGAAGGAAGTAATAATTGTCAAAGAAGGAAAATTATCAGTATAGTAGTGGCTCTCAAATAATGCAATTGAATTCCTTATATACTTGTGAAATATGAAAATATTAGTCCAGTGAAATTTTGTGATACTAGTTTCCATAGTATCACAAAGATTTATATTTATTTTCTACTACTGAAATATACTTTTTTGTACAATTTCAATTAAAATTATCTCTTCTTTTTCTGTAAAAATTTGGTATCTGTTTCATTTTTCCATTTTTAAATTGAAAAATATCTTCACAATCGTCAAATTACAGTTTCAAAATGTTTTACGTAAACATAAATTGTATATTTTCTAATATTATATAAATCAAGTAGGCGCCACCTATTTTCAAAATATACAAATTTGAATTGTTTTTTAACCATGTGATATTATCAACTTACTAGCATTTACTTCTCTTGTGCCTCATTTCATGTCCTATAAAAACAAATCAGACACCGTTGCTAGTCAAAATTGACCGGTAACGGACATTAGTTAACTATTGATAATTCTAAATGGAAAGCACCAATACCGTGCCATCAGGGCCTTTTATTTTTCCTAATTTCTCTATTTTCAATTTTAGAGAAAAATGATGAGAATACTTTTTTTCTCTAAATGTTTGAAAATATTGGAATTAGGCGAAAAAATTTGTTTTTCTTTTTTTTCGGGGATGATTTCTCCGCAAACTATTAGAGATAGGAGTACGAGGGTGATATACTTGTTTTTATAGAATCAAAAGATCTACAATTTTTATTTGAAAAAATTTTCCATATCTCGCACACTTCGCGAGATAATTGGAAAATAAACTTTTTAGGGGTTGTTTCTACCCTTGTCCGGGATCAGACCACTTTTTTTCATAGGGAGAATTGTTCTTAGTGACTCTAAGAACATTCCCTCCAATTTTCATCCATATACCCCGATTTCCCGATTTCAGCCTTAATTTCACTGGACTATATTAACAGATTTAATATTTAGTTCGAATTATGTGAGTTTTTACTTGGGTTCTATAGCAAATTTTAAAAATCTCGTTCCGTAGCATACTTCTTATGGAAATGGCTGCAGTATTTAAAAAAAGTTGAAAGCCTGACGGACAAATTTTTCAACTTTTACAACAGTATATCCCCCATTAAATAAAAAAAATTTAGGGTCAATTCAAAGAAATTCGTAACGTAGAATACAGTAAAAGCTCCTTATTCGCGTTTTCACTATTCACGGGTTCAAAAATTGAAACACAGTTCCTGTATTCGCGGCTAAAAGTTTCACGTGGTCCCGATTCATTAACTTTTACCCTCGTGAGCTTAAAACTATGCATCCGAATGTAAAAAGGTGATATTTTTGCCTCCTAATACGACGGCTTTCAACCCATCGATCACGAATAAGCCAGGCTTTTAAGCTTTTTTCTACATTAAGTAAACCTTCAAAATCATACTGGACATCTTGAAAATTGGCACTGATATGAACATTATGTAATTGCTGGAAAAAATTTGACATAGCGAAATGCAATGTTAACATAAAAGAACCGTTGGAAGAACTGACGTCATAGAAACATTGAAATCATGTTGGGAAAAACTGTTGTCTGTTCTGACTGTTGAAAATGAGAGCCCGGGCAAAATAAAAAAGTTTTTGTTTTGCTTTTCGACTATACACCACAAATCCAATTTTACGTAGTGGTCGGTGCAAATTTAAGGGGAAGTACGTAAAATCGGAAGATCAGGGGCGTCGGTAAACTTTTGTTTTGGGGGGTTGGTAAATATTATTTATCTGAATTTATTTAAAACAATATTATCTTAAGAGACAATTGACACTTAAAATTCGGTTGTGTAGACAAAGGAAATAGAATGTTATACTAATGAATATGAGTGACAACTTTTAGAAAACTGTCCAAAAATCAACTTCACTATCGCATTCATCAGCGTAAAAGACGCCAAATAGCGGAAGCTGACAAAAATTCTAGAATATTCTACTCGTGAATTGGCAAAGATACCAAAAAACAAACTTCACTATTGAATTTCGCACTAAAAATTAGAATAAGCAGCGCATTTTTACAAAAATTCTAGAATGTTCTATTCGTCAACTAACAAAGATATCGAAAAATCGATTGCACCATTTAATTGGTCATCGAATAAAAGACGGAATAGCACATTTTCATAAATGTTCTAGAATATTCTATTCGTCAGATAGCAAAAATTGTTTGTCAAAATCGGACATTTGGTTTACATTAGTTTAATTTCGGTTGGACAATTAAGTGGTGCAGTAGATTTTCCAATATCTTTGTTAGTTGACAAATAGAATATTCTAGAACATTTATCAAAATATGTTATTTGGTCTCTTTTTTGGTACTCAATTCAATGGCGACGTTTGTTTTTGAATATCTTTGCTAGTTGACGAATAGAATATTCCAGAACATTTGTCAAAATGTGTAATTTGATCTCTTTTTCAATGGACAATTAAATGGTGCAATTGATTTTTTAATATCTTTGCTAGTTGGCAAATAGAACATTCTAGAATTTTTGTCAAACTACACTGTTTAATCTCATTTTTAATGACCAATTCAACGGTGAAGTTTGTTTTTGTATATCTCTGCTAGTTGATGATTAGAATATTCTAGAATTTTACGTTACTTATTTTACATTTGCATTTTGCATATTACGTATACAGAATATGTGCATATATATCTTCAGCGAAATTTTAAAATTTTTAAAGGCTACGAGACCCTCAGACAATATTACCTACGGCCCTGACTCGGGCTTGGTACATAAATTTTCACCAACACAGACAAACAACAACATATCTGTGAGAGGGGAACCCCACTAAATCGCTGACGTCACTACGTAAAATCGGAGTACGTACCATTGGATGGCCACTGTATTTTTAATTTTTGTTTTAAAATTTTAAATATTATCGAGTGCCTGTGAAACATTAATGTATGGCGAACCTTCGTTCCAATACTCATATGCTCATTAAGTGAACATATGAATATTGGTGTATGTATAAATACGAACAAAAATTCGCCATACATTAATAATATTTCACAGCCACTGATAACATTTGAAATTAAAAATATAACTGCGTCTAAAGAGAGGATGTGTTTTATTGATTGTCGAACGGGAGTGGAACTCGAGCAAGAGGTTCAGTAGTCTAATTGGTAAGGCGCTTGGTGAGCAACCAAGAGATCCGAGTTCGAGTCCGAGCCGATCCAGTCTGACAATTTCTCAAACACTATGTGAATTTTAATTTATATTTTTGAACGAAATTTTTTGTCATTTCTCTTCGCGACCTCGACAGTCTGAGCCGACAGTTTCGATGTAGGTCCAATACTACTAGAAAAAAAATTAAGAATTAATATTTTTTGTCGTACATGACTGTATGTACAGGTATGTATGTACAATATGATAGCACAATTGCTAAAATAACTAATAAAAAAACTTTTTTGTGTTGAAAAACAGAACACATAATGACAGTCAATATGAGAGAGTTTCGGTACTAGACTTGATTATACACTGCGATGCATCAAAACATTCAAGTTCTATGCAACGTTCTCTCTGCAAGGAACAACTAGAACCTACACAATCAAAAAATTTGTGTTAAAATTAAAACATTTCATAACAATAATATTATAGGTAATATACAATCTCAAGTAAGCTTACGTGATTTTTTGTAACTGAACAATAGCTAGCCACTGCTTTTTAGAGGTTTCAAATTTTAACCCTCACCCCCCATGATTTTTACGCCCCCAATATTTCCTTGATTTTTTTGCTTTTTTTCTAATAAGTCAAAAGACTCTCTAAGGAAACCTAGGGGGCTGAAATTTTGTACGTGTATTAAGTTAGTATTCAGCTAGTTCCTTTTAGGGATTCCACATTACTTTTCCCCATTTCTCCCATTTTTACATCGGAATTCAATGGTATTGTTAAATGTGTTTTAAATGCATTATTTTTATTCTAATACAAGTAGACGGATAGTAATTTTAAAAATTGTTTAAAAAAATGAACTTTCTTTTATAATAAATGTAATACATAAATATTAAGTGATTTAAAAATGTTATTAAAGTCACTGTTTATTCATAAAGTAGGAATTTTGGATTTTTATTTATAAAATAGAAATTTTGAATTTTTTTGGAAAGAAAAAATATCTTCATAAATGCCTCCCGGTTTATGTATTTAAATATAAAACACAAAGACAATTGGCGGATAAGCATGGGTAGAAATACCCTCGTACAAATTGTGTTGGCTTTTTTCCTACTAACTGCTATTGGCACAAAATTGAAATTTAGCGAGGTTCAGCCCTTAAAAACTTAAAACCTTTATTTAATGCCCCGATCAGCCGGACACTTATCATCAGTTTTGAAACCACCAAAATAACAAATCACTTGTAGACTTTCAATCACATTTCGCTTGTAAACATTCAAAACCGAAGATGAAGGCAAAAATTCGACTTCCGTGATGGTGCCCCGCTGCTCACAGCGTTTTCTATTAAATAGATTTTGATAGATATATATTCTAATGTAACTTACATACTTATAACATTCTTTTGCTTTACACAAAGATTCTGTTACTTCTTTGTTGTTCAAAACAGTTTAACATTTTTATTCTGTTGTAACACTAAATGTTACATTAACGCAGGGTTGTGTTACATATTTAACCACTAGTTTTTTTTTTTTTTTTACGCAGAACACAATTTTTTTACTGTGTATCCTAAAGTTGCACTAGATAATAAAATACATATCTTTCTCACAAGTTCTCAGTGTGTTGTACAAAATCTGGATCGGAAATGTTTTACTGAGCCGCAGTATACATACAAAACGCACGTTATATGTCTATATCGGTATGACTGAACGACCGAATGTGTTGTGTATCTAATCAAAAAGTTATTCAACATTATTATTATACTTGGGCTCTTACTTGTTTGATTAAATTATATAAAAAATTTAATAAAATCATATTAACATACTTTCCTGATGGAAATTTCAATGTGCCAGAGTGGTGGTGGCGCACCTGCATTGACTATAAAATAAATATGTAAGAGGCCATTGGGAGTCCACCACGTTACCATTGCTACACGTTCGCTGCCGACTACTAATATTTGCTCATTTTACTCGCTCACTCACTCTCCACTCTGTGTGTGTCATTCTTTTATAAATCTCATCTTGTTAGGTGGTTGGTTTTTCCCTTTAACCAAAACCACTAACCAACCATTCTCTCTCTGTGTGTATATACGTACTTGGCGTCCGTCGTTTGAGGTTCCCGTACCCCTCCCTCCGGTTCCCCGTATCTACAGTCCGGATTGTGTAAATTCGTTTTATAACAACGTTCAGTGTAAGTGGATGAGCGTCTCTTTTTTATTAATGAACATTTTTATTTAACGCGAATTAAATTTTTCATTTTTTTTTTTGTTGGTTTTAGTTTTTTTTTTAGTAGTGGACGTTTTCGTTTAGATTTGTATTATGTAATTTGTTAATTGGTGTAAAATTTATTTGTATAGTTGAGAAAAGTTAAAATTAGTGTAAACGTAGTTCTGACGTCATGGTCACACAATCACGCACTCAGTTTATTTTAATCTGGATATGAGAAATTAAGGAATTGTGCCCAGATTGGGCCCCTTTGTACATTAATGAAATAGTGACAATTTAAGAACTTGTGTATTATTGAATAATTGTTGAAATAATAATAATGGCTGTTTGACAATTAGGACATGAATCCGGGACTATGATATAGACCTACCACGTATTCTAGAGTAGGGATGGGAAAAACCGGCCGGTTTAAACCGAAAACTACTGCATGAAATGTTTTAATATTTTAAGGATATATTTATGGATATATAATAAATACATACTAAAATTTTTGGACCGAAAGATTGAAAATTCAGTGAGTTATCAGGTCCGAAAAAAAGTCCCTCAACTGCTGCAGTGATAGCGACCTTCACAGTGCTGGAAATAAATTAGAAAGTTTATTAAACTAGAAGGTATTACTCATACCGTGAACCTTAATCGAAAAAAAAATTGAAATTTAACAAAATGGCGGAGTTTCAAAAAAATAGTTCAAATTTTGCGCGAAAATTTGATGACTTTTTGGCCTGCCAAAATTACATTTTTTGTTCCATCGGAAAACTGGAGGTTCATGGTACGGAGAAACATATATAAAAGAAGTTGAAATAAGAATCAAATCGATCGGATGATTTGTCTTCCAGTTACAACTGCAGCAAATTTGAAAAATGTAGTTTTTCTTTACCTTACCTTTTAGTTTTAATCACTGAGAATTTTCACTAAAATTATTTACGATGTACTCACTGCAACGGTCATAGTAAAACTAGATGAGTCGTTTAAATGTTCCAGGGTCTAGCTGCTCCACAACATATGACTGGCAGCCACGTCCAGAAACTCCCGAACTATCAACTTGCATACGTTTCTCAATACCTCAAAGTTAACAATGAAAATCGGAATCCGCTCTTCAGATGGCTGTAACTCAAAAACTATTTGAGATATGCACTTGAAATTTTAGTATGTTATATCTAAAGGTTTACACTATCGAAATATGCAAAAAAAATTCGTTTTTCTTTTTTTTTTTTTTAAATGTCACACTATCGATCCCCCTTAACGAAACTTCTCTAAATATTTATTTAATCCAATACTAATAATACAAGCCCTTACCGAAAAAAAAAATTGACCACTCCAATTTTTAGAAAAATGGTTTCAAAGTTTTGTAATTTTAACAGGAGCTCTTATGGGAAAATTCTACTTTTTTTTTAATAAAATGAAAGCGTGTCAAAGAAATTTGATAAAAATTTAATATGTTATTTAAACATATTACATTTACATTTTACAACGTTTTTACAACGCTTTTTCTACAATTGTTTTAAATTGCTACAACATAAGCGCGTTGAAATTCAAAAAAACAAGTGGTATACAAATATAACAACTGAAGAATATTAATACATTATTTAATTTTTGATAGAAGAAAATTTTTTTACTGAGATATACTTTTGTACCTGACTATCTCAGAGCAACTATACGTTATTGATAATTAATTCAAAGATTTGATGATAGTTCAAAGTTTACTTAAAAAATAACATTTCTGTACGGTGCTGTTCAGAAACGCGTGAACCAATTTTGTTGAAATTTAACACCTGGGCACTTCAACGGATCCACTACTTCTAATAAACAGAGAAACTCAACGTAAAGTGGAGAAGGTTTGAAACCATCCCCACCCCTTAATAAATTTATTTAGAATTTTTTTCAGAGACGACGATATAGTTCTAAGATTTTTTTAGGGGCAAGACTTATCCATTTTTCCTACATTTTTTGACTCATAAGAACTCGGAATTTTGCATAATATCGCAAGAAAAATGTTTACTCTAACACTTATGATAACCGATATTGTTGGCGATAATTTATTACAGATGATGGTAATAAAATTGTACACTCTGTATATTGAAAGGCTGTCCTTGGTTCGGGAAATCTAGATGAACTAGATTCGTGCAGGTTGTGGGTTTTCTACGCCTACGCGATGTTCACCTTTCGGTTTTGCCTTTGTAGGTTGCTATGGGTTTCGACGCCCACAACGCGTGATCGCTCGTATTGGTGAATTCAATAAATAAAACACTCGCGTATTTTTAATTATACGAATATAATTATTTATTAAAATATTTAATCAATTAACAAAATTAATAACAATATTATAAATTGAATTTGTAACAATATAAAAATAATATAAGTATCAGTTTAGACCGTTTTTGAGGGAAAGGGGACCCGAAACTAATTTAGTAGTTGTTACAAGTAAAGATAAAATTAGAATGAATCAACTTTTTGTTATTAATTGAAAATTAATAACAAAACGTTTTATAACCAACTTTGAATCAATCAAAGTTCATTATAAAATTTCTTATTATTTTTTCTGTAGAACATTCCATGAGCTTCTATTTGAGATAAACATATTTTTCATCATATGAAAGAGTGAGATACATAAATCACTTAAGTACATAATATTAATTCTCAGAACTACCTCTTGTGTAGTGTTCTCTTGACCAATCAGATCTGTTATTGAAGCATCTTTGCCACACTATCTTTCTTCTCATTCTCACTAATGTATGATATTATAATTTGCATTACTGTAATTTCTATGCAACTCACATAACATGAATGTTCTAACTATTATCTAATCTCTTTTAAAACTGATACTCGTTAATTTTCTTAGTTTAATTACAAAGATTTTCATTTAATGGAAAACTTCAAATAGAAACTATTTTATTTTACCCAGCGCCTGTTCCATGCGACGCTACAATATGTATATGTAAATATATATTTAACCGCGAAATAACTCTCGAACGAAACTGAATTTTTACGAAATTCAGTGAAAATGTTGAAAATCACAAACCTATGAATAAGTTCGTCAACCAGACACGTCCGATGCCTTGAAAACCTTGAAAGTTTTTGTCAAAATTTTCCAAAATGCAAAAGTGCAAGCCTCACCCGTCACAATATTCCGTGTCGGATAGTAACATCTGTCACCCGAGCTCGGTCAGAATAGTACACAAATAGCCTTAAACTCACGAAGAACACCCAGATCAGTACATTTATTAAAAATCAAACTCTATATTGCTAATAATTTTAAACATAGTTTTATACACCCAGAAAATATTATTATATTAAAACTTTTTTTCGGAAGACAAGAGGAAAAAAAAAACAGATAAAGCATAAAGTCGGTTATGGTACATTGATATATAAAAAAAATGCCAACACTATAAGACGCCGTGACGTATTACAACGTATTAAATACAAGTGTTGCATACAATACTTTTTCTGCGCGCTCCAAGGGATGTTAATACAATTTTTAATACATCAATCTTACTCCAACCATTAGATTGGTTTGGATGGATCAATACAATGTAAATTAATCTTCTTCAAATAAATGATACAGGAAGCGTCTGTTGGGTTTTCTCTCTCTCTGTTTAAAGTTTCGTCTATTCTTTTTTTTTACTATTTTTTTGATAAATGATATTATATTTATGGAAATTTTTTTCGAGGAATATTACTTATTGGAACGTATTTTTAAATTAGAAAATTCTATGATTTTGTGTGTGTGTGTGTGTGTGTGTGTGTGTGTGTTATAGCTTGTTGTGAAACACCCGGTACATTATGCTGACCCCATTGTCCTTTTTAATCAAATTCAACTTGTGTATTATTAATATGATTATTTCCATATGATTTTGTTAAATTGAATCGATGTTTTGGAATGATATAAAGCCAATGACATATACGGAGACTATTACAAACGCAGATGTTTCTATATGTGTTTTTAAATGTATAGGTATTCTTTGCGTTAGAGGTCAATAACGTAATAAGTGTAACACGCACGAGAAAAATTATTTCTGTAGTATTAGTATGGATATTCAGTCGGTTTAAGAATTAATATAACAAATACATACTTCACAAAATATGACGTTATGTATTATTTGTGACATTGTTTCGACCATTATTTGTTCATTTCCAGTTCATATTAGTTGTTTATTTTCAAACAAATGCATTAAGGGGGGAGTAAGGTTTTTAAACTTTTTTTTTTTGCATTTTTTTAAATTTTTTTTCTGAATGTACATGTCGAGCGTGTTGTGTCAAAATGTCAAGTAAATCCGAGCAAAACTAATGAAGATACAACGTTTCAAGCGACCGACATGCTCAATTCTTAGACCTGCCTGGTAGCTGCGCGACGCGCCTACCTGGTAAGTATAAAATTTATTTTAATTTTATACTTACAAATCTTATACAAAATAAATACTTACTATAATTACCCGCGTAAGTATAAAAAATTATATCATTTTATTGATGCTTAGTTTTGGATTTTTGAGTATAAAAAACTTTAAATCCATTTTCTCGCAAACAACATTTTTGAAGTTCGTGAACATCATAACTCAAAATCTACTTCACCAATTTTGTTGAAATTTTGTACACTGTTTCTACACATAAATCAACAGGTAATCAGGTCGAATTTTTTTTTTTTTGCTATTTTTTTCCAGTTTATAATAACAAATTAACCGAAATTTTTAGCAAAAATTGCGTTTTTCACTTCAAAATGCTGCCAAAAATAAAAAAAATCGAAAAAATACAAAAAACTCTTCCTGACTCCCTATCGTTTTATTATATATTTCCTGGGAAACATATCGCCTTTTAAACGCATTTAGATTTTTTTGTCTCGGATGATCCGGTACCAAGTTATGATGTTCACCGCAAAACAACTTTTTTTCGAGGCGCCTCCGGAAATTCGCTGTCACGGACTTATTTATCGATATTTGTAATTGATAATTTTTTCAAAGATACTTCAGATGTTATACTATAACGTGTATATGAAATAAATAAGCCAACATTATTCATATCTCCAAAAAAAAACATGAAAATAAGCCTTTTTTTCGCTTTTAAAACCTTACCCCCCCTTAAATGATCATTTTCAAATATTATGATTTTCATTTTGGTTGACGCATGTTCCAATTAAAAAATTGATATTTTGTGAAATATTTTTGTTATTATTTACAAATATGGTACCTATATGTACCATAAATCAACGCTAAAATTATTTCATTAATAACAATTTCAGGTTACAAAGTGGAAAATTTTAGTGACATGAATTTGGTATCACTATTAATTTTAAGTTTTTGAAACAGCAGAATAAACGAAAAACTGAATTCTATGTCAAAAAATGCGAAAAAATAACAAATTTTGTGCCTACCTTAGTGAAATTTTATCAATGAATCTAAATTAAGTAGGTTGGAAAGGGATTTATCTTTAAAAAAATGAAAATGATCTCTTTGACTTCATCAAAAATATTTTAGTATTTCTAGGGCGTAAATCAAGCCACGAAGACTTGTAAAAAACAATTTCTAGATGGAAAATTACACTTTTAAGGTAACTACATTTCAACATTTCAATGTTACCGTTTTAAATTACTTAAAATCCAACAAAAAATTTATAATAAGTTATCCTAATGGATTGTACCAAAAAATAGAAAAGCTAACACAATATTTATATGTAATATTTTTAAAAAGATAAAATCCAAATTCTTTTTCGGTTTGTATCTCTATTATGGGAATATAAAAAAATACAAAATACCGACTTGTATTTGCCGATTATTCGATCTTCGACCAACGACCGGATAGGATATTTGTTACAAGCCTAGAAGGAAGTATTTCATTTTTATAATGGATATAACTGGACATTAATTAAAAAGGCAGTCTTGTGATGTGGTAACAAATTTTAGATTTTGGATATCAACATGGGTGTCGTCCAAAAAATTATTGGAGTAAAATTTAATTTTATTAAAACTATTATCTATATTTAGTATTAAATAAAACCCTTCAAACTAGTTAAATAACGTACGTATTTGCACTTATACATTTACAACACTAAAAATTCATCTGTGTATCTGATTTTTTTTCTGTATTTTCGTTGTGTTTTGTGTTGTAATATTTTCTATTTTGTTGTTGTGTTCAAGCAATTGAAATGATGTACGATTATTGGCAAACATGCCAAATAAAAATACTTTATCAGGCATCATATACTCCGATTTTTCCACTAAACTTGTCCGATATAACCGTTTCCTGTTATATTGTTATATGTACATCGTACAGATAGATATTGATATATATAACATATAACAACAGTCTAATATAAAACATTTATTGGGAACTTCTTGCACAGTGACTCGGTGAGTATAAGATGTCAATTGAACAAAATCTATTGTACAATTACAAAAATACGTAAGGAAAATAAATAAATATGTTTCGTAAATAGCTATATACAGATCGAATACACATATGTTTTGATATTGTAAATAATTGGATAAATATTGATACTATTTTTTGTTGGAATTTATGAAAAGAATCCTTAACGTGTAGCTAATGTTTACTAGGGTGAATGCGGGAGAGATGCCGCATATTTTGAAAACACTTGATAATTTTTAAAGTATGCATTTAATTGATTTGAAATCTGGTACACAATAAATGTAAACATTGTTCTTTAAAATTATTTATAAACAATGTTAAATTTTGAGTCATAAAGGATCCATAATTAACATTTTTGTAGAGCCTGCAAAGCGGCGTCTCTCCCACACCTATGGGAGAAATGCCGCATAGTTCATATTAAAAATTTTTCATTTTACACACATCTCCATACATGATGCATGCCATATGTAACCATTTTTGGCACTTTATACATCTTAACCAGTCAACTTTTCTTTTGTTTCTGAATACTTTTCAAAGCATTCAATACACAGCAACCATTATTATTTTCGTCATCTTTACTAATATGAGGGCTCTTCCTGATCCATTAATGAATCTTTTATATGACGTCACGCTTAAGAAACACACATGTCCATACATGATGCATGTCATATGTAACCATTTTTGGCATTTTATACATCTTAACCAGTCAACTTTTTTCGTTGTTTCTGAGTACCTTTCAAAACAGTCAATACACAGGTAATCATCATTATTTTCGTTATTTCCACTAATATGAGAGCTCTTCTTAATTCATTAATGGATTTTTATATTTACGTGGCATATGGTACAGTCCAAAAAAAAATGTATAATTAAGGTATAAGTCTATGTTTTTAATATGTAATATGATGCGGCATCTATACCAACTTTAAATGCGGCATCTCTCCTTTTTGTTGGGATAGATGCCGCATGTTGCTATAGTAAGCATAGTGCGTAATTCCCACCTAAAATTTTATACAGTAATTTTAAAATATACCTAAATTAATAACAAAACTCATTTTCATTAAAACAATGAAATATACATTCTTAAATTCTAATGAACTAAATGCTTGATAAAATATTATGTTAAAAAACTTACTTTTCTATAATAAAAAGTTGGATAATTACTAAACTGATGGATTAATCGTAAATGTTACCATATACCTACAGCTTAAATAAGTAACTTATTTTACACATATCATCCATTAATAGCGCTATCGATCAATCAACGGACGAACTATGGTAACTGCGGCATCTCTCCCGCACTTACCCTAAATACTCACTGATTACATTGCCACATCTCCTTAAATTGAAGAATCCAAACTGAATGTTTTTTACAATTCCGTTTCGTAAATGGAAAAATATCACTCTCGTGTTCGACTATCTATTTATCACAGAAGTTTTTCTCGAAAACTATGTATCTATTGTAGGACACTGTGGCACATTAAATTTGATATTGTGTTTGATCTTAATACCTATATCACCGAATATAATCACCAGCCAACGATTAGAAATAATTCTGGATTAAAATGCGAAAGGGACAGTTTGGTCCAAAAAAATAAATAAAGTTTTAATTAACACTATGATGGATCTATATTGGCAAAACGCCCAACTAGTACACAATTTTGACATCTAATACACTTTACTGATATCGTATAACGTAGTGTATGACTTAATAAGGTTTCACTTCACGCCTTATGACGTCAATAACCGTCAAGATATCAATATATTGGATAAAGTATCATTTGATTAAAAATTTGATTGATTTCATCAAAAAGGAAAAAGAAATTGATAAATAACTCGTTTTGTTGAAAAATCAACATTTGTAGAAAACCGTTTCTATTCCTTTTGATGCTCAAAATTCCATTGTTGGGTTGAAAAATCAGTATCTCTTTTCTTTTTTCTTCATTCTAGAAAATGTATATAAACTTTTGTATCCCCCCCCCCCAAAAAAAAAAGAATTTGATTGTACCTAACCTTATGTGCGTATCAAGTTTTACTTTGTGCTTCTTAAAATTATAAAACATAATTTAATTAAAAATTATGTTAAATAATTTAATTAAAATTATTAAAAAAGATGTTTAAAGATAGTTACAATTGTTCACATGGGAAATGCATACCTACTCCACTTTATGCCCAATATGTTTATGAACAAAATTTTTAAAAAATTAAGTCTCTATCTTTTCTAGAACTTGAGCTATGATTTTCCTTGTCGGGAAAAACACAACTTTCGGGAAAGGGAGTGTGTCTCTAACGGAGCAGCAACTTGGCTGTGCAGCAGCTCACAAATAAATATTTTTCTACTTGAAAAAAAATTTTTTTGGCCATTTTTTATATATCACCATGTTTGTAAAGAACCACAGAGCAAAATAAAAACAAAACACGAGATTCGAAAAAAAATAGTTTATTAGCCGTTTCTGGCGTGAACTCCCCGCTTAAACAAAGTCCTACCTAATATCTTACAATTATCTCTACAATCGCTACAATAAAACTTTATAAAATTTCGGTCACCAAATGTAAACTACATTATCACTTATACATTCAAACAAATTCAAAAACAATTATATTGTCATATATTTTTAACTAACTCTCTATTTATTTCAAAATCATTTTGTCCGTATCGTGACACCGTTACATTTTACCTCCCCAAAACAAACAACCCATAAATATGTGTATGGATCGGTTCGACCAAAATGTATATATTTGTCCATGTAAACACCCCCAACAATCCCATTGCCACTGGAAATTCACAGTTTTCTAGCGACACTCTATTCCATATGATTGTTCATATATGTAGCCATGTATGCAAGCAAGTTACGAGCTACGTACCGACGGACGTATGTCGATGATCGATGAATGGTTTGTCGCCATATCGCCTTGCCGGTGGTTTCATCGCATCGGGTCATTCATCATCACCTCTGCTCTGATCATGGTCAAGGCTCAGTGAGTTTATTTGTCCCATATTATTTCCACTAATTTTAACATTGTAAACCTTTAATAATTCACATCTATATTATTTATATTCTACATAGGTTTATATACATATGTGCGTATTGTGTTAGTGGATATTATGAGTGGAAAAATGTATGATGTATTATATTGTGTTTTCATTGTCACTTTATAAAAAATTAATTTCTAATTTTCATAAATTTTTACACTGGGATTATTTATATTTGTAATTTTTAATAAAATCTAGTTTTAGAACGCTAGATTTTCTCCACGTCACCACCTAGTTTTTTTCAGCAAAGTCGAAGTATATTGTCAAAAATAACTAAACTGACCTAACCTTAACTATCTTTACCACCTAGTTTTTATATCAAAGTCGAAGTATATTGTCAGAACTAACCTAACCTTCGGGCAAAGGGTAACCTTAACTAATTTCACTACCTAGTTTTATATCAAAGTCGAAGTATATTGTCAAAACTAACCTAACCTTCGCGCAAAGGGTAACCTTAACTAACCTCACCACCTAGTTTTTATATCAAAAATCGTAGTAAATTGCCAAAACTAACCTAACCTTCGGGCAAAGGGTAACCTTAACTAACCTCACCATCTAGTTTTCATATCAAAAATCGAAGTAGGTATATTGTCAAAACTAACTAAACTAACCTAACCAAAACCAACCTCACCACCAAGTTTTTATATCAAAAATCAAGGTATATTGTCAAAACTAACTAAACTAACCTAACTAAAACCAACCTCACCACCTACTTTTTCAATTCGATTTTTTAAATATGATTCTAAATTACTTTCATTTATTTAAGAACTAATAACATTATTAAAAATCAATACTTACGCGAAAAGTTAATACTTTACGGACGACTAAGTTATTTTATTCATCCGTTTAGCGGACGACTAAGTTATTTTATTCGTCCGTTTAGCGGACGGCTAGACACTTCGTTTATTTTAAATAATTCATGGATAACTGCTACTTGGGAAATGAATATTGAAAATTTCGAACTAAACGTTTTTTTTTACGCTGAAAGTCTCAAACCCCTGAATGAGTTCTCCGGTCAGACACATCAGATGCCCGGAACTTTTTGCCAAAATCTGTCAAAATTCAAAAGTTTTTTACACCGTGCCAAAAAACGAAATAAATTACATCAGATATATTTTTAAACCATTCACAAACTTGTTCACTACAACTCACCAAAATTATATCGCAATATACACGTTTGTTGAAAGGACTCGCACACCGTCTATCGTAAAATAGTGGCACTAATTTAGAGACCTTCCCGAGCATGCACACAATTACTCACCAAAAATTTCATAGTAATCGTCGGATGAATGGTATAGGAACATATGAGAGGCAAATAAAGAAACATTTGCGTCCATATTTTTTTAGTTTTCTAGGTTCCTTAGGCCCCAGAACGTGAAAATCTGATAAAAACCGTATACATTCAAATTGATCTAATTATCATACTTCCACTTCTTATAGTTATAGCTTCGCTATATATAGCCTTCACCACTAACTTGACTGATAATGAAGAAAGAGTTTTAAGCAAAAAATAAAAATCCATGCGAATCTTAAGCTAAATGTAGCAATACGCAGCCAAGATCATACACCTGCATTATTTTTGGAAACCAAAAATATAATCCTCAATAGCTAGGTTTTTGAAAATTACGAAACTTATTCAAAACATTTTGAAAACAAAAATGAAGCTGACACAGTGACTTGTTACATCATTTTCATATCAATAGAAAAAAGACAACGTTTCGGTTTGGCATACAATACAAGAACGCATATTTATTTTTAAACGGCTTGCCGGCAGCGTTTATACTTTATCCACGTACGTACAAGTGGAATCAAACATACACCAAATATGTACATATACCCTATATACATATGTATATCAATGTGTGTATACCTAACCCTATCGTTTCTATTGTAGTGGTTTTTTGGGCTTTGTTATCATCGAATGAGTATTTTGGTTCACTTACTTCTAATACTACCGTAAGGGGTAGCAGAAATAAATATTGTAGCAATAGAGGAACTGAAACCTCAGGGTCCTACACGCGGGGATCAGCAAACAACAATGTTAGCAATGTTGTCATATAATGTTTTATGTATATATGTATATTCATGTTTTGTAAATGAAATTCGTTCGGCTTTCCCGCAACGTTTGCCGCTACCTTTTACTTATTTTTCGAATTAAATCGAATATTGTATAGTTCTTACCCTTATATTACAATAACATATAGGATTAATTTTTTATTATTTTTGATATTGTAAAAGTAAAAGTGAGGCAAAAACTTATATTGGATTTTTTATTTTCAGAATGAAGATCGAACGCGATCATTAAGAGCCGCCAGACCAGTACAAACTTCTGTAAATAGAGACGAAAAAGGGTAAGTAAAGTTTCTACTGCATGCTATGCGAATTTAAGTAAAAATTAGGCTTAGGTTGGCTGGGTGCCGAATATTTGACGAATACTATTCGCTATTTTGAAATTTATTTCCTAGCCTCTATAACAAGACCGTACAAATGATATAAATTCATTAGTGAATTGCAACAGTTAACCATTTTTTCTTAATTATTTTAAATTTGAAAATATTTAAATATATATATATATATATATATATATATATATATATATATATATATATATATATATATATATATATATATATATATATATAATATACTAAACAGTACGCACATCATGACTATATAGCTGTATTTGCTGTATGTGTGTGCATTTGTGCATACATAATATATTCATGGATTGTAAATAGTAAGATATCAAAAAAATAAATAAATAAACGTTTTTTGAGTATGACATTAATTACTTTGCTTTCGGAAAAATACATATTACCTACGTATTAGCTAGTAGAAAATATTACTTATCAAATTTCAAATTATCCTTTACGAAACCCATACAGAAATTTTAAAAGAATTTTTTAAAATTCCTGGCACATTACAATTCCATTTTAGATCCCCCAAAACACCAATTATGGTTTAACTCCAAAAAATTCTTTTGAAATCGTAAATAAACCAATTGGCCCGAGACACAAAAACTTTAAAATCCTCGGCACATTTCAAATCTCCCAAAACGCTAGTTTTGATTAAACTTCAACTTCTAAAATCGTAAATAAATCAACTAACTCGGTACACTATCCTCACATTCTGTACTAAAATTGGCAAAATGAAACACATATGGAATCGTTTCGATGTCCAGTCGTCGATTCGTTTGTCACAGGTAATTTATTGATTCCGAAAATTAATTCTATGAAGAAAATTAGTGTAAAATCTAAAAAAAAAATAAATGAAAAAGTGAATGTTAATCCTAAATCACTAGGATTGAAAAGATAAGGTTACATCTAATCTATTAATCTATATTTAAAAACAACTTACTATACGGAACACTAATTGCACAAATATGAACTATATTTGATCGATTTTTTAATAGACACATCTCTAATAGTGAAAAGACTAATTTTTAGTAAGTTCCCAGACTGACCCCTACAAACAAGTGCTTAGACAAATTAAAATCTTTGCTAAGAACTCATGAACTAGAAATACGAAAAAAAAACTCAAGTTTTTCTTAGAATTTTCCTTCTACAAACATTTTTCCTATCGATAATTTTATTATTAGAAAAATATTATAGAAAAAAAAAATAAAGACATAAATTCACCTAAATTTATTACAATGTCTTCAAGACATTTAATCAAAAGGCATCAAAACAATAAAATTATAAAAATCATTCACGAAAAACAAATAACAATCGTTTCAAATACATAATACGTAACCGTCCTGATCGGCTTGCCTGCCACCTATCGACATCAATAGATAACATCACTTTCGAAACAAAATACGAAAAACACCCCACACACGCACGACACTCGAATGAACTGAGCAACAATCATCCATGTTATCTCAAGCTCCGGCGTTGCCCTTACCTTTCATACATATGGGAGCTATAATTCATAGATTTGTAATCAAATAAAGATATGACGTACTATAAAGAGAATTATAGCTTATCTAACTGGAAATAAGGATGAAGGAAAAAAGAAGAAGAAGCTGGTGTGTGTTGTGAGGCAAATAGGGCGGCACGGTGGAATCCGACCTACCCATGTAGTTTGGTAGCAGAGCCCAGTTGAACAGTAAATCAAGTACAACGCAGAGAAAAAAGTAAGTTCAGATTGAATCGTGTGAGACGTGTGCGTCAGCAAAAAAGCAAAATTGGTAAACGAATCTCCGAATTTGTTGGATCGTGTTAAACAACACGCCACCAGGTGTCATTGAAATGTTTTGTAGCTGATTTTTTCTATAGAACATATTTCTTAAGTGGATATTTTGATACTGTAAATGAAATGATTCAAGGACCAGACAATAGTTTTTCCATTTCGAATATAATTATTAATCCTATAAAATTATTGATAACAACTAAATGTATGTCTTTTCAGGGCCTTGCTCACGCAAACTTATATGTAATTTTTATTTCGTTTTCGTAATTTTTTTTGATTTAACTGTAACATTACTTTTGGTACAGAATCGCCATAACCTTACTACCTTTGGTACAGATTCGCTGTAACCTTACTACTTTTGATATAGAACTACTTTTGATACTTAGGCTATGACCTGCCTACTTTTAATATAGAAATTTGAGAGATAATACATATTGCTGAAGGCGTAAGTCAATCTTGACTAGCCATAGGCCCGAAATAATGTATCTTTAGTCTTGGAAAAGATTTTTCTGTAAATACAGTGGTAATAGTTTAAGGGGATGTTAACGTATTAAATGTTTTTATTTCTCATTTTTTTTTTATTGTTTCAAATGATTGCACAACATCTTAAGATTGTTGTGTCAAAATTTGAAACAAATCGGAGTAAAACTAACTTAGATATAGAACTTTGAGCGTTTGTTGCTCCGATACGTTTTTGTATCCCTCCCAGCAAATTCGTGGATTTGTGCTCTCGGAATCCCTGAATTCTTTTATTCATGGATGGGTCTTTGTAAGTATACTAATGTATACAATAACCAATGATGTAGGTATGAAAAAATTTTTCATATTTAATTTTGGATTTTCAGGTATACAAAACTTTAAAGCGATTTTTTGACACTTGTCATTTTTGAAACCGGTGAACAGTTTAAATCAAAATCTACTCGTCCGATTGTTTTGAAATTTTGTATATAGCTTCTTTACATAAATGATCAGGTATCCCTGGGAGCTTTGTTTTTATTTTTCATAATTATTAATTCTACAATAACAAATAGGTCAATTTTTTAGACGAAAATCGGTGTTTTCAGTTCTAAATATCACCAAAAATTAAAAAAATCGAAAAAATGAAAATTCCTCCCAGGGATACCTTAGAGAAGAGGTTGTCTAATGATATTAATTTTTTTTTATTTCGGATGATCCATTCATGAGTTGTATTGTTCACCGACAAACAACTTTTTTTCGCGGCGCCTCCGAAGATTTGCTGCCGTTGACTTAATTATTTATATTTTGTTTTAAAAAATTTAGAAAATGTTATTCGTATGTTGTATTATAATGTTACGATCGATTAATTAAATTTGTATTAACTGTAGCGTCTGAAAAAATTCTTAAAAATGGGCCTTTTTTATGCCGAATTAACGTTACCATCCCCTTAATTGATTGAAGGTTCCAATAATTACAATATTTTTAAATAAATAGGTATTACCTATAAGAATTGTAAAATTGTGATGCAAAACTCCACGACAAATTTTAATTTCATTAAATAAGTCACTATTGTCTTTCAAAGGTCACATTCTCAGACCAATGAACACTATTATTATTATACTACTAGACAAAGCGTAAAGCCAGTTTCTAGGCATTTTTCTTAGAGCGGGTAACAGGGTGAGACGGATGAAATGTAATGAAATAATATAATGTCAATTTTTGAGCAAATGTGACTATAATTATTACAAGATATAATTTGTATACGTACGTATTTTAAAAATAAAGCAAATACCACTTTTTTTTCAAAATTTTGCAGTTTCTTCTCAAAAAAGTAAAATTTTATTATCAATATTATATTTTTACAATAATTATTTGAAAACGTTACTACGGATACAATCCATTATTATATTACAGATTACTATTAAGATCGGAACTTGGTCGTAATTGATTGCCTCGATTAGACATTTTTATAATTGTTCACTGGTCTGTGGTCACATTTAAAATTTTAATTTTACAAAATCAGTCAGTGGCGCCAGGCCTTCAGAAACGCGAGAACTAGTGCACCGTTTGGACTGCTCGTGGATCGGACCTGTCTATAGATTTTGCACTTCAAATTCAAACCTCCGCAGAAAAATGTGTGAATTACAAAAGTGTTTACAATTTTTGTTCACCACAAAATGTGTTGATATTTTTCTGAATTACATAGTAGACCAAGTGGTCGGATAGCGACATTTCATATTACACAATCTAATGTTATTCCAATTAATTGAATTAATTAAAGAAAGTGTGGATATTTATCTGAATTACATGGTACCTAAACCAAGTGGTCGGAAAACGACATTTCAGTTTACACGACCTAATGTTATTACAACTAATAACAGGAATTATTTCAAGATAGGAAAATTCTATTTAAAATTAAATAATTGCTTGTAATAGTATATTGTACAATAAGTAGGAAAAGAGGCTTATTTCTCTCGAAATAAGCCTCTCGCGAAGTTTGTTGCGCGAGCCCGCAGGGCGAGTGCAACAATTCGTATGAGTGAGAAATAAGCTTTTCCCACGTATTTACTTTACCAGCCTTTCCCACGTAAATACTTTTTCTACGAGCACATTTTTTTTCGTAAAATTTAACATATATAATTAAAATCAAATTTAAATAAGTAGTAAAAATTTTTTAAATTTATAATGTCAGGAGTAAGATGTTCAAATTTTTGCCAAAGCATACTTTGAAACTATGGAAACAATAATAAATAATCAACATACATAATATGTATATTTTTAGTATTATTTCTATATATTATATATTAAACTAACGGAACAGCCTACTTTTTTATTATATTAAGGCGTGCGAAATAATTTCCCACTGTATTCCCGTACAGTGCAAGGGCGGATCCAACCAGTTGAAAAGGGGGGGGGGGCTGCCTCTAATCCCAGGAGGATTCTGGGGAATTGTGTGTTCTGAATGTATTTTTAACTAAAAAAAGTCACCTATTCTCGATCAAGGGGGGGGGGGGGCTGCAGCCCCCACAGCCACCCCCTTGGATCCGCCTATGGTACAGTGTGGGCATTTGTTAATTTTTACATATAGTTAGCCGTGCACAAAATGTTACTTTTAATAGTAGGAGTAGAAAAACATCTTTTTAATGCTTAAGACACTGTCACTTTTATCTGAATTACATGGTCAAAAAACGACATTTCATGTTAAATTTAAATGCAATTTAAGACACTGATAACATGTGACCGATTCGCACAATATTATCTGAAATTTTACAGGGGCCGTAACGGAAAAATATTTAAGAAATGCTGCTCTAGACAATTTTGATAAAATTCCTGAAATATCTAGAATGGATTCATGTAATTATGAATCACCAATTTTTTTCTCTAAGGTACCAACTACATTCTCGCAAGGTAGGCCGAGTACAAGAATGTAGACGGTCTCTTCGTTGTGCCTTGCGGTTAGTGTTACAACACTGTTCATCGTCAACCTCAGCGAGGAACCTCGTCCTACCTCGCCGAGAATGTAGTTGGTACATAAATTCAACATTTATCAACAAATTCGAACGTAAAGTTCAGTTTATTCAAAAAAAAAAAAAAAAATCAAACAAGAAGACGATAAATCGAATTATTCGACATTATTCGTCGTGGCAGTTTGCCTGGTTACTTTATTACGAAACCATTCATACCAAAAAAACGTCTTCCACATATTATGTACATTGCATACTGGCAGATCTAACATTAAATAAAGTTAACATTTTTTTTTGCATACACTTCTTTAACTTGTGTCACGTAAATCAAGTCACCGAAACACACATATATCACATATCGTACTGAACGTACGTAACAAGTTTGCGATAAATCAGATCACCAGACGAAGATTTAAAGCATTAGAACGGGTCTCATACGAATATGCCCACACATATGAATGGTAGGTACAGTAAAATTCCGATTAACCAAGAGTTTTTGTTCAACCACTTATCTTCTGTGATAAAAGTTACGATGAGTGTTAGAGGCGGTGTTTGGTTTTAGTAATTCCGGCAATGAGGACTTTACTGTATCATATTCTGTATACTGTGCAAATACCGTTTTTTTAGTTCATTTCGTGTTGATTTTACAAAATATTTTACAATTTTACAGCTAAGCGCTTCTTTTTCAACACTTTGACGGTCATTGACTTCATAAGACGTAAAGTGAAGCCTTACCAACTCACCACGTGACACTAACAATTCTGTATAACCGTCAAGGTGTTAATACGCTATTAGGTGATAACAAGCAATTTCCTAATTTTTAGGATACTGTACCTAAAAGATAAAAAGGAAATCCTTGTGGCGAGGCTTCTATGTCCGTTCATATGTCAGGACCATTTTTCTCAGTAACTATTATATGGAGTCGTCAGTATAAAAATGAACCAAGTCCATAAAATAAATTTTTTTTTAAAAATGCCTTTAACGCTTAAGAGCTTTAATTTCTTATACTTTAAAGACATTTTTAGAAAAAGAATTTTATAGACTTGGTTCACTTTTACACTGACCCCTCCATATAATAATGAGATAATAATGTTCTTCAGTTTCCGTTTAGCTGAACGATAAGTGAACATATGAATACTACGTGTGTTGAAATGCACACAAAAGTCTGTCATACGTAGTAGTGTTTCACAAGCACTCGATAATATTTGAAATTGAAAAATTGTAACTGCTTCTCGCATTACAGAGAGTACATACACATAAGTGATTGAATGTTGTCTATGTCGGGCGCCTGTCGAGCAAAGGATCGATGGTGTAATGGATAGCACACCTGCCTAGTTACCAGGAGATCCTGGGTTCGATTCCCGGCCGATCTGGATAATTTTTTCAATCACTTTGTGATTTTTAATTTACAAATGTTCTTGAGACTTCAGACATTCTTGTCTATTACAGGCGCAACCCACATCATTATTTTTGTACTTTATTTATACACATTAAGATTACCTAGCATTATGATGTGGGTGGAGGATAGGGAAAGTAGTGACAGGGCTAGGATTTTGCAGGTATGCATCTGCAGCCATCTTCTTAAGGAACTATGGCTGATATTCATTTGAGGTTGTTGAGGAAAACTGCAGAACTTCACAAGCATAGCTGGCCACGAGATTCGAACCCTCGACCTACCAGTCGGCGTGTCAGTGCCAAAGCACGCTCGACCACTCCGCTGGTTAGGTATTACTAATTTAGTAGTTAGTGGTAACTACTATTGATATCGAATTGACAATTTTCATATTGGGAACAATCTTTGTGCTCATTTGTTCATGGTATAATAATTTTTATTTCTGTTCGAAAACGGGTCTGAAAAATTGACTAAATTAATGAATTTAAAAATTAACGAATAGCCAGCCAACTTTTCACTGATTGCGTATTTTACAGGATTACGTTCACTATATACGAAACCCTCGGTGTGCGAGTCAGACTCGCACTTCACCAAATTTGTTTTTCTATAAATAACTAAAAATCACAAAGTGATTGAAAAAATTATCCGGATCGGCCGGGAATCGAACCCAGGATCTTCCGATAACTAGCCAGGTGTATTTGCCATTACACCAACGATCCTGTGCTCGACAGCCGCCCGAGCCAGACAATTATTCACTGACCTATGTGTATCTAATGCGAGAAACAGTTACAATTTTTCAATTTCAGTTACCGGCAGATCCTGGGTTCGATTCCCGGCTTTGTGATTTTTAATTTACATGTGGTTTTTGGTCATACTAACCAAAGGAATCGAGTGCTTAAAGTTTCAGTTTAGCTGAACGATAAGTGAACATATGAATACTGCGTGTGTTTAAATGCAAACAAAAGTTTGTCATACGTAGTAATGTTTCACAAGCACTCGATAATATTTGACGTTTTTCCTCCTGCATGTTTTTCCAATATTAAATTTCTTACAGAAATCCTAATTTTTTCATGAAGCTAGACCATAGCTTGTGCCTATCTTGAATAGTTAAGCTTCCTAACAGTTTTTGTACTAGTAGTAAACGAAAACAATTCTAGAATAAATCGTGTAAACTAACCTTTAGATTTGGACATTCGAATATAGTATGTGCTTTAAATAGAAAATCCCTTTTGCAGCTAGCACTGTATGCTTGTGAAATCAACTGACAGATTGTATAAAAGTTTTTGTATAATACGTATTATACTTGTTCGGTTAGTTATCCGAGATATTTAAATTTTTTTTCCAGTCTCTCGACATTCTGTATCTTAGCCAAACACATATGTATGTACCCCGCACCCCTCACATGGTGTATATACACGTCTGTCGTCCTATTTCATGATAAGAATAGATATCAAAATGTATACTGTAAGTAATTTCCTTTTTGGCCGTATATTTCATTTCAAGTGATTGTAAAAAGATTCTATTTTGACAATATAATATAATTTAGTGCCAATTCGATCATCATTGACATTATCCGAGTAACATGACATAAATTTTACAAACCCTTTCATGGTTGCTACTCAAAGAATTGGTATTTTAGCCGAAATATCTGAGAATATTTATGCGAATATCAGTAACAATTTTGTACTTTCGGCGAGAGCAGCGACCTTTCTTTTTTGGTCGTCAGTTGTATTTTTTCCGTTAAAATAAAAATGAGCAACTTTTCTGTTTCTCTTTCATTTTTCGAAAATGCCGCCCTTAAAATTTGCCGCCCCGGGCAAATGCACCAATTGCCCGCCCCTAGAGCGGGCCCTGGTGTTCGACTTTGTCCCTAAATTTAATAGATTTGAGCATTATAGTATTTCGCGTTTACTATTAAAAAATTAAAGATTTCCTTGAAAAAATTATAACTTTTATTTTATATAATTTTGTGAAAGGTTTCGGTCAATATTATCATTATCAGACAAGTGAAGATTCGATGAAGAAGCAGTAGTAGCGGATGGGGAGATAATAAAGATAAAAGTAATGAAAGAAGTCAAAAACAAGGAAAATAAGTTGAAGTTAGTTGAGTTAACATGACAAAGATTATGATCATAATAATCGAAACATGTCATGTAAAAGTATTGTAATATTTTTTGAAAAAAATTAGGCTTATTTTGATTAATTTAGAAACTTGAATTTGCAACTTCAGAAATTTAAAGAACAGTACCAACTCGCAAACAAGCCACTTCTGGTAGTGTAAGGGAAAATAAGCTCTCGCCTACTACCTACTGATTTTATTACGAGATGAGGGGAGATCGCACAGAATCTCTCGTCTAGAGCGATCGTCATTTATTCAAAAAAATTACTTGTTTAGAGTACTTGTTCAACTATATTTTTTTTCGACAAATAAGGAGAACTTCCATGAACTAGGCCCGTTTACGAGAGTATACTGTAGATTGAAGTCATAAATTGTCTCAGAAAATTTCATATATTTTTGTTCAGTATCCACAAGAGATAAATACAAAGTCTCTTTTTTAAATAATTCATCTTATATTTTTTTCTTATTTAAATCTTTTTCTGACAATTCAAAACATTAATATTTACAAATAAATATCTCTAGCCATGTTTTATTATATATTCTTCAAGAAAGGGTCCGTGGAAACCCTCCGATTTACGATACATAAAATAATAATAAGCCTGTTAATAAATCGTTTTTATTAATTTTTACCCGTTTCATAATTTTAAATGACATTTCCATTCCCGCCGACACTCTCCTGCCATAATATTCCCATCGTATATTGTGTATAGTAGGTATTGAATCTATCAGTTCAATACCATTCATATACAGTCAGGCAGTCGAGAAAAACAGTCAGCGCTTGGTGAATTCGAGGTAGCTACGACGAAGTCATTTGGTGCAGTGCGCAATTATAATTGAAATAATAAAATCAACAAAAACATGGTCGCATACATATACATTTATATTGATATACACGAGTTTCTTGTGTTCAATAATGATATAACTACATACTTTCAAAAGAAACGTTTCAGACTAGACAGACATTAAAGAAATCGAAAATTTTATATATTCAAACAAATAATTCTGATTTTGTCAAAAATGAAAAAGTAGTATCGAAGACCTATGAACAGACTTCAACTTTATGCTACTATAACTTTAAAATTATGGTTCTTAGAGCTTTTAAAAAAAATTGGTATAGGTGATGACGTCACGAAGTTTAATTTTTTTTAAGTTAGAACTTACAGAAACGATATGAATCCATTCTGTTGGTGAAATTTGTGTAATTTGAGTTTTAAATTTTCATTTTCCTGTAAAAACGGCCAAGTTGGTTCAAAAAATGTGACCTACTTTCCGCATGTGATTTTCTGTTAAGCTACCATCATTTTAATTTTGTAAGTTAGAATAGGAAACCGACTTAAAGTCGCTTTGCAATCGACTATATTCATAAAAGAATGTTTATTCTTTATGTTCTTAGTTCTTTACAGGGCTGTAGCGAGAAATGATGGGCCCCATACCATATTTTCTAAAAATTTCCTCCCAAAAAAATAAGTGGTGAGCAAAAAACACTCTTAACTTTTTTTTGCAGCCCTCTACCGAAAACTACGAGCTCCGTTCTCAAGCCCAGGCCGTGGGATTGCATCCTCGGCTACCCCACCTTGTCGTCGGGTCTGGTTCTTTAAAAAGCACCATAACACATTTCAAGAATAGCCTTCTCCCAGTTCACACTCCCAGTTTTAACTAGATAACAGATCATTTATAATTCTTACCACTTTGAAAGAATGGAAAGTCCCAACACTCCCTATTTACTTTACTAGAAATTATAGATTAAACGCAAATGAAACAGCAAATTCAATTCAATCTTGATCTTCTGCTGGTGATTCGTCCTCTTCTTTTAGTAAGGGCTTAGGTATTTTAATTTCTTACCGTGTAGCGTAACTCACTTGTAACAAAGCAAGTGAGATACTTTTAGGAAATAATTAATTAACCAAACGATGTGCCTGAAATTGACTCAAAATGCTTCAAACTGGGTACACTGGAAAATTTTTGATTTTGTCACGTACAAACTTACTCACTTTAAATCGTCTCAAATCAATAGTTTCGTTTCATCACTTATGATAATAGTGCCACGTTTGCAGTTAAAACAATATTATACTAAATAACTGACAACCCTAACTACCACCGAATGTACCTACATATACATATTTTTGTATCGTACCAATTTGAAGTAATAAATAATCAACATTAATGTTTTAATTTCATGGCACCGTAAATATAGAACAAACCGTTTTTATGAACTTCGTAAATAAAACTTGTCAAATATTTTATATTCGTCTGTTGTGCTCCGATAATTACTTGTAAATTTTCTTAAAGGTTAAACTATAAAAAATGTATCCTTGAAACACGAACTGAATTTGTGTTACCGAAATGACAAAATTTTCTATCATTTTTAACCGACTTCAAAACAAAAGGAAGAGAATCTCAATTGGAATGTATATTTTTTGTAAAATTTTTTTGGTGGGGGGAAAGGTAGATTTAAACCAATTGGGATGATCCTTTTTTTGTTTGAAACCACGTCCTTCCGAGAGGATCCCTTATAAATTCGATCAGAATATTGCCATCGATTTCGAAGATAGATCACGGAATTCCTTAATGCCGAAGAGCACGCATATCGGGATTGGATCATTGTACTGGGCAATGAATTAAAAATCAGAAGCAGTGGCTGGTTACTAATTAGGAGCCTACTGGTGGTCAAGTGATCATGTTTCCTGAGAGGCTGAAGCCATTCAAAAGGGAAAAAAATATTTTTTAAGGATGAAAATAAAACCGACTTTAAAATAAAATACGTGGGGAGCGCCAAAAGTTCTCGGCCTAACATAATTAAACTTATTTAAAGGTGACGTAATTTATACTCATAGAAAGTATTAAGTCTCTAGTAATCATAATCGCAGTGTAAAAGTGTAAACTCAATATGTGGACCGTTTCAAAAATTGAATATCATGTAGTCATAAAATTTCTGACAAAAGAAGGACAAACTCCAAAAGAAATTAAGGACAGATTGGATGGTATATACGGTAAAGCCGTGCCGAAGGTTTCGTTTGCGGTACGATTCCCTCAATAACGATGATCGTTCTGGACGTCCGGCAGATTCGATCACTTCCGAAAACATCGCTCTTGTAGAATCGCTACAAAGAATTTGCTTATTATTATAAAGGCATAGAGATGCTTATCCCACCTTATATTAAGTGTATTGAAATAGAGGGCGGTTATATAGAAAAATAAATTCTTTTCACTGTTCTCTCTGTATTTTTTAATACTCAGGCCGAGAACTTTTAGCGCATCCTACGTAATTACGTCATAAATAAAAACGTAAGCCTAAGAATTAAATTTAACAGTTTTTAAAGTTAGTGCCAACTTAATCATTTAGAGGAAATAAAAGTCGTAACAAGATTTCTGTAGGTGAACTTGCGGAAGTTGACTTGACACCAACTTCAAAAACTCAAAAACTGTCAAATTCATTTTTATATTTATATTTTGATTTATGGCGTAATTATTGGGGCTTTAGTCTACTTGAATTTTAAGTAAAATTTGGGTGATTTTAGTGAAGTCCATCTATTGCACATCTCCTTTGAGTAACATTTTTTTTTTTGACTAATCATTTTTTTTTTATTTGAACACAAACACAAAATTTGGTATCCGAAAAGTGTCAGGATTAAAAAAAAAAAACACCCCTAACAATTACATTTTGTAAAAGATAACTTCAACCTGCAAGAAATTTCATTACAATCATAAGTCATAACATTTTTTTTTCTATACTGTGCATACAAACAAATTGATATTATTTCTGTAAATTAGAATAGAAAAACAATAATGATCGTAAATCTGACTAATCATCTACATCTGTGACACTCTGCTTTCCCCCACTCGTCAACTTCCCCCACCACCATCGATATCCAGCATGAGTGGGTACGCCACGAGTCAAGTAAGTCGACGACAAGAACACATACTGCTACGTATTATATAATGGTGGTTACAGCTACAACCATTAGCGTTTTCATATTTTGGTGTGGTACTCGACTGTGTTTGGTGAAGGAACGCTTAAGAGAAGTATCACGATTCATATTTCGATGCTTTCTATACATGTGGAGATATCGAAAGACCAAGTAACAGTCGCTTAGGCAATGAGACGCTTGTACTTATACATTTTATTATATATTATTATGGTCTTGTTATATGTACTGTCTTAACACAACGGATTAGATATTAACCCGTTCGCGGTGGGACATGTGTCATTTTTAACGAAAATACTCATTCTTGAACTTTAAATGTTTTAAACAAATCATACACTGGAACTCCTACATAGGTAAGTATAAACAGACATCCTCACAATCTGCTTATTTGTCTAGTCACACTATGAGTTAGTGACGATATTATATTTTCGTGATGACCTCTTGGAACTTGCAGTTTGTGGAAACTATAAAGGAAATTGAAGTGGCGAATTTATTAAAATACGAGTGAAAATAGAACATTATAGATATTATGACATGTTTCGACCAATATAACCATTAGCAAACAAGGGTAGATTACATTATAATTCATGCCTGCAGATTACGCTATAGTACACTATGTTTTTTTTAAGGAAATTTGTATCTGTTTTATGAACATAACTTTTCTAAAACTACGTATTTCTAAGAGTTAAGCAATTACCTATGTAGTTATTTTTCCTTTGTAGGTATTATGTTTTGCGTGTAGAATATTTGTATTGTATTCATTGTGTAGTTTCAAATATCTGGTTAGTTCTACATATTTTAAAATTCGTAAAAATGGAACAATGTACTTTTGAAGTTCTTGAAATTACATCTAATAAAATTTGTAAACCTGTAATTTAAATTATATTTTGTAAAAAGTGCTAAATTTTGGTGAAAATATGCATATTTATGCAAAAAATATGCAGTAGTCTTAATCAATTCGAAAAGTGAAGATTCGGATACATCCGAAGTTTTATTGATATTTGACGAGAACTTATTGATATGCAAAATATGCAAATTCCGCTCTCTACTTATTATATGTATATTGAAACTATATGTATTTGATTTCTCCATTCAGAAAGTCCATCGAAATTGAATAGTCAGTAGTTTCTGTTTCTTGTTTTAGTTTCATTTGCTGAACATTTTTTTCTCATTTTCTCAGTGTTAAAAAAATTAAATCGAATTTATGTTTGTTAATTTTAATTTCCTCTAAAATAATTAATTATTCTTCGGATTTCTTGTTTCCATATAGGATCTAAAATATTCTACGCTTCTGTTTTCTAAATTTCTGCCAGTTTGACCAACGTAGAAACTATCGCAATCTTAATAAATCGCAACCGACTTATTTCTTGTTTTGTTATTACTTATTATATTATATTGAAACTATATGTATTTGATTTCTCCATTCAGAGTGTCCATCGAAAGTGGCTAGTCAACATTTTTTGTTTTTTGTTTTAGTTTCGTTTGCTGAAAATTTTTTTCTCATTTTCTTATTTCTAATTTATAAGCCTTATTGATTCCCCTCACTATTTACCAATAATTGTAATAAATACACACATACAACTCTAACTATACAAATATAGTCAAGGAAGTTAATCGATATGCATACAGACTGCATACAACAATCAAATTAGGATTGGGGGAAAAGAACCTAGTACGAAGTACATCACAGACACCCAAACGTATACACTAGAGTGGCGTTGAAGTAACTGACCAAACTCTTTACTCCTCCGCAAGCCCTCAAATACTTTCGATGTAGGTACTAACGCTAGTACTAGTGCGAGGAATCCAACAACTTCATATCCTTGCTAAAATAAAAGAGACTAAATACTCACAATCCGTGTTCGATCTCTTCGCCTTCCCCGCCCCCCCCCGTACACCTCGTGCCTCTCCTTATAATATTGTATTAGTAGATGAATATTGTTATACTCAGTATACTAGTGTGTTCTTTAGTATGGAACAAATGAAGTTCTCAGACGATCTTGTACCGTTTTTCCTCAAAGAATACACTGAACTTAAAAGATAATTTTTTTCCCAATTTAGTGCAGAATTAAACCAAAAAAGAAAGGGATTTTCTTCTCTAAAATATTCCGGCTTATGAGATAATTTTTTCCGCGAAATTCACTGGACTGTGAAAATTCTCAAATAAATTTCTAGAAATTTCGTGTTCGTTATAAACAGTTTTGTTACAATGAATGACCTGGCAACAAAATGCTCTTAAAATTATAAATATTACTTCAACAATACTCCTAGAGAAAGCTTTTTAAATTTAATGTCCCATTTAATTTGATAATGTAAAATTATTGTAAATTTTGAACTTTGCTTAAATTTGGCCTAACTCTCTGACTGTCTTAAGATACCATGTGATTGGCCGAAAAATAGTCAATTTTCACAATTTATTTTTCGGATGGATAGGATGGATAGGCGTAGGAATGGGGATGAATTTTTTTTACGATTAATACCACTATTTAACAATACAAAAAAATTTTTTATTTATTTTTATTTATTTTTTATAATTATTATAATTTTTTGAAAAAAGTGTCTTTAAAAAAGGTCGAAATTCGGTGCCCAGGATTGCGGCCGCAGTTTTTATCTGAAAAAAAAAAAATTCAAATGGACTATCAATCTGTAGGTAAACCACTATGTTCCTATGGGAGCTTTTTTTGAAATTTGAAAAAATGGTGGCGGTTTTAATAACAAGTTCAAAATTTTTTACAGTTTTCCGTGTGAAAAAATAGGAAAATTTCAGAAAAAACGCTCCCTAGGAACATAGCGGTTTACCTACAGATTGATAGTCCATTTAATTTTTCTTTTTTTTTCAGATAAAAACTGCGGCCGCAACCGTGGGCACCGAATTTCGGCCTTTTTTAAAGACACTTTTTCCAAAAAATTATAATAATTATAAAAAAATAAATAAAAATAAATAAGAAATATTTTTGTATTGTTAAATAGTTAAATAGTTTTGTATTATTAAACGTAAAAAAAAATTCATCCCCATTCCCCCATCCTATCCATCCGAAAAAAAATTGTAAAAATTGACTATTTTTCGGCCAATCACACTGTGATGGTACCTTAAGAGGAAATTGTCACGTAGCGACCTAAAAATAGTATTTATCTATCGAGTTTCATGAGAACACCGCCTTTAGAAATAGAAACTTCGCTACAAATATGAAATATCAGTAAAAGAATACTACATCATTTTAAAAAGTTCAGTGTCCTCTTAAATTTCATTCATTTTCTTATCCTGATCCTTTATTATTCCGTATTGCATGAAATTAGTCCGTTCGACCAATACATAATATCGTTCGGTATAGTATTGGGATCCTCTCTAGTTAGTGGTGATAGCACGCTCACAATATTAAAACCAAATATATACATATACATCTATAAAATGTATGTATATATGAAAAGAGTATACATGTATTTCTACGTATATCGACTGGCTCGAATGTTATATACATACATAACGGAATAGAATGACGAAATAAACGACCTCTTTACATTGCAATCAAAGTTCGTAATGAAAGATAGAACATACATGAAATAACTGAAATTAAATCTGATTCTCTTTATTTTACACAAAATGGACTAATAAAATTTTGATACATATATAAAAAGTGGCTTTATTAGTAGTAGCGTTAGTGTAGCAATGATCGTTACCGTGTGTTACAAAATTGTACATCCATTCAGACAGCGTCCTTATTTTTTCAAATAGGATTAGAAAAAAAAAGCTTTCTTTGAACTGCTAGTTCTGGGAATCTCTCTGCTGGAAGTTTCACAAAATCTATAATTTTATCTCTGAAAGAAATTTGATCGACTGAAAATAGAAGTGGCGGTATTGAAGGCGCCAAAGGCTTAAGTATAATGGAGCAGGCGGTGTAGTCGCTCCAAGACGCATTAGAAAACGAAGCGCAAAGGATAAAGTAAGGAATTGAGGAATTAGAAACTTACAACAAAACAAGGCTAACGATGTTTTGTTAACTTTTTTTGCTCGCCATTAAATTTTTTTTTTGTTTTTGTTTAACCAAAAATAACTCCTAACTAAAGAAAGCTTTTAAGGGAGTTTTCTAGTTTAGAGAACAAAAATTTTGGCTTTTTTAGGAATTAATAAAAAAAAAAACTTTTTACGGCCCATTTTTTTACTATGTATTTATTGATATTTTAAGAACATATTATAGCCCATTTTTTTACAATTTTTTTATTGATATTTTAAGAACATACTATACAAAATTTTCATACTAAATAAATGAAAATTTAAGGACTGCCAGCGATTTAAATATAGCCATGCAAAGAAAGTGATGTGCTGGTTTACATGATTTTCGAATTTGTGTACATCTAAAACAAAAACAGAAAAAGATTCTGATTTAGAAAGGTTTGTGATTCTAAACCAGAAAAAGGTTTGGAATCACAATGTTAGTAAAAATAGTATATTGTGCAATAAGTGCGGGAAATTGTCGATTGGCCACGAAAGCGAAGTTGAGCGCTCGAACGTAGTGAGTGCGCTCATTTGCTTGAGAGGAGCAATCGACAATCCCGCACGAGTTGCACATACTATTTATTATTACGAATTTCACATACTTTTTTCTCTTATTATCACTATTTTTGACAATGTTATTACTTTTTAAAATAATATTTTTAAGTGTTCGTCTTTTTTTTCTGAATTAATTATCATTTAAATTACTTTTTCTACTCCTATTGAAGAACACACTGATTATATATTCGTTAATTGTCGAGAAAGTTAGGCATTATTCAAAGGTGTGGAGGAATGTTCATTACTCAATACCCTCTTGACCAATGAAATCACAGTATTAATCATTATTCCATGGGTTTGCTTTTGTTTTTTGTATATATGTATGTATCAAGTTTTAATTTAATATATATTGCCTAGTAACGTTCAAGTAAATAAAGTAGTTTATGTTTTGTTTTGATCGTTTTATACATAATATTATACAAACTTTTAATGAAATTAGAAATAGATTAAAAATTTTATTTAAAATTTATATTCAATTTTATTTAAATCAAAAAGGAAAAAAGTCGTAGAAAAAATGTCGTATTCTACTCGCTTGCAATGGCTATTACTCACTCAGATGCATTACCACACTCGCCTCACAAGCTCGGCTCGTGTCGCAATTTCATCTTCGTGAGTAATAGCTATCATTACTAGCTCGTTGAATAATATACTATTATTTGTGGTTTCTATAGAAATAATTATGAAATATTTATAAAATATTTATTAAGAGGCGGCTTTGCGTGTTTTGATTAAATTTTGTGTGTTTTATTGTCAATTTGCGTGTGGAAAGTTACTTTCCACACGCAAAAAAGTATGCGAGAAGAGTACAGTGGGCAAACAGCTACACCACAAATCCAATTTTACGTAGTGGTCGGTGCAAATTTAAGGGGAAGTACGTAAAATCGGTAGATCAGGGGCGTCGGCTAACTTTTATTTGGGGGGTTGGTAAATGTTATTTATCTGAATTCATTTAAAACAAAATTATCTTAAGAGACAATTTTCACTATCGCATTCATCAGCGTAAAAGACGTCAAATAGCGGAAGCTGACAAAGATTCTAGAATATTCTACTCGTGAACTAGCAAAGATACCAAAAAACAAACTTCGCTATTGAAATGGGCACTAAAAATTAGATTAAGCAGCGCATTTTGATAAAAATTCTAGAATGTTCTATTCGTCAAACAAAGATATCGAAAAATCGATTGCACCATTTAATTGGTCATCGAATAAAAGATGGAATAGAACATTTTGATAAATGTTCTAGAATATTCTATTCGTCAAATAGCAAAAATTGTTTGTTGAAATCGGACATTTATTTTACATTAGTTTAATTTTAGTTGGACAATGAAGTGGTGCAGTAGATTTTTCAATATCTTTGTTAGTTGACAAATAGAATATTCTAGAACATTTCTGAAAATGTGTTATTTGGTCTCTTTTTTGGTAGCGAATTCAATGGCAACGTCTGTTTTTAAATATCGTTGCTAGTTGACGAATAGAATATTCCAAAACATTTGTCGAAATTTGTAATTTGACCTCTTTTTTAATGGACAGTTAAATGGTACAATTGATTTTTCAATATCTTTGCTAGTTGACAAATAGAGCATTCTAGAATTTTTGCCGAACTACACTGTTTGATCTGCTTTTTAGTGACCAATTCAACGGTGAGGTCTGTTTTTTGATATCTCTGTTAGTTGACGATTAGAATATTCTAGAATTTTACGTTACTCATTTTGCATTTGCATTTTGCATGTTACGTATACAGAATATGTGCATATATATCTTCTGTGAAATTTTAAAATTTTTAAAGGCTACGAGACCCTCATGAACTATTACCTACGGTCCTGACTCTGGCTTGGTACATAAATTTTCACCAATACAGACAAACGACAACATATCTGTGAGAGGAGAACCCCACTAAATCGATGACGTCACTACGTAAAATCGGAGTACGTACCATTGAATGGCCACTGTATTTTGCGTACAGAAATGTGTGCGGCAAGTTAGTACTTCTCTCGCATGAGTAATAAAAAATTTTTTTTTAAATAGTAAAAATTAAAATTTTGCAATATTCGTAGTCTCTACTATAAAACCAGAGGTATCGAAGGTACAAGCCAAATTCGAAATCCATTGGATAAATAGAATTCGAGATATCATGTCGACCAGCTTGAAAAATGTAGTTTCAAGAAAAATGCTTTTAAGGTCTTAAACCTACCGCATTAGAAATTGAAAATAGTAACTGTTTCTCGCATTAGAGAGAGCACCAATACACATAAGTTGTTGAATGGTTGTCGGGTTGGGGCGACTGTCAAACAGAGGATCGTTGGTCTAGTGGCGAAGACACCTGGCTAGTTACCGGGAGATCCTGAGTTCGAGTCCCAGCCGATCCAGTTTGATAATTTTTTCAATCACTTTGTGATTTTTAATTTACATTTGGATTTTGGTCATACTAACCAAAGAAATTGAGTGCTTAAAATTTCAGTTTAGCTAAACGATAAGTGAACATATGAATACTGCATATGTTTAAATGCAAACAAAAGTTCGTCATACGTAGCAATGTTTCACAACCACTCGATAATATTTGAAATTGAAAATAGTAACTGTTTCTCGCATTAGAAAGAGTACCAATACACATAACTGGTTGAACGGTTGTCGGGTTGGGGCGACTGTTAAACAGAGGATCGTTGGTCTAGTGGCGAAGACACCTGGCTAATTAACGGGAGATCCTGGGTTCGAGTACCAGCCGATCTACATAGTTTGATAATTTTTTCAATCACTTTGTGATTTTTAATTTACTACCGCATTAAAATTATTATAACTTTGTCAGTTTTCAAAATTTTTAAATTTCCTTTTAAAGCAAAAGGTCTATACTTTCAAAAAATGGAAAAAAAATGAAATTTTAAAAAATTCTAGACTGGAAGACTGCAACTAAATTAACTCATTTTTCTTATTTTATCCCCGCACTCTCTTTAAAAGAAAATTACAATAACTTTAGCATTACAACTGCAGCCATCACAGTTAATATAAATGACAGACATTACGAAATACCATCACACAAACATCATCACAATGTAAATAATGCTTTTAACAAGAGAAAAAAAATATGAAGGGACGCATCATCGTAGAAAAGGGCACATGGCAACAGGCTACTTGATTATTATTCAGAATATCCAATTACAAATAATTGTAAAAACAGAAATTAATTTGTTCTGATTGAATGATTCCTCCCTCCACCTACACCTCCCACCACTCGTACACTCCCACTACTTTTTTTCCATATCTGTTATCTTTATTCATTTATTCAAATACTGTTTCGAATGGTAATTGTTCAATTTTTAAATATACGTAGTCTATCTCTCATTCATTGATGTTCAGATTTTTTCTTCTATTTTAAAATGGTAGGAGGTTATTAAAGTTATGAGTTTTTTATGTCTTATTCTTGCTTGATTTTTATTGTTTCAATATGTTTATCTTTATTTGAAGTTTGTATTTATTGGTTAGCAGAACCGTATTTCGAAATAGGCAAAGAGGCGGCTTAATTAGAGGTCCTCGCATCTTGTACAAATTGAAGTCTGTGAAAATTTTGATATTAAAAGGCAAAAATTTTCGTATCTCAAAGCTAATTGAGAGGTTTGCGTACCTTGGTAAACTTGGAGGCAAAATGAAACTGTCTCTATGGGTCCCTACGTATGTAAATCCGACTCTGTTGGTTGGCTAGCGTACTTTCGTTTTCATTTACGCAAAGTGATCGTGCAATTCGAATGATTTAAAGTTAATGATATTCATAAAAAGAAAAAACTGTGTTCCTAACAGTGAGTGATGTTATTGTTATTGTTTCCTCGTGTTTTTATGTTTCCTACCTTAAAACAATGATGTCTTTCTTGAAGAAGAAATACGAAATTACAAAAACCATTAATCTGAATTCACAATTATGATTATTGTCGTATGTCGATTCATTTACAGCAGAGTTTGAGTCGGTGGGTCAAACTATAACTACCAAAATATTTGACGAGCCAAGAAAAAACTTTAGAATAAGGAATGTTACAAAAGAGAAATGCGTTTGTTTACTTAAACTCTGTGAATTGAGTGAACAAACTATATGTATATATAACAATGGTGTTCAACCGATTCACTCTAAGGTCTAACAAATTAACAATGGGAGTATAATCTAACAGACTGGTTATGTTTACAGGAAAAATAAAAATTTCGTACGCAAGTTACCTAAAGTTCACCAACGGGTCTAATTCGTAAAACGGATGACGTCATCAGGTATACCAAACTTTTTTAAAAGCTTTAAAAACTATAATTTCGAGTCAGAAACTTGAGATTTGTACTACAAAACTTCAGATTTCTTAAACTAAAGGTTCTTACGCTTTTCTTAAACTAAACTTTTACGAATAAAAACCCACTATTGAAATTAAAAGACCTTTTTTACAAAAAATTAATAATTTTTTTATTATATTAATTGTTGGCTGACTAATACCAAACAAAATATTAACAAAAAGAAAGCAGTTTCGGGATTTTGAATCTCGAATAGCTTCTGTTACGAATTGATTATACTTAAATATAAACTTTTTACATGTTATTTCTAGTATCAATGTAAAAGTATACGCTAACACTCTACCAAATTAGAATTTTTACAAAGTGAATATTCAACGGTTTTTTGGAATAATTTTCTGTACTTATACATACATACATCACTTCAAATCTTTTTTCATTCACAAGAAATATATACGAAATTAGGAAACTAAGCAGCTAGAATTATTTATTAGAAAATGTTTTACAACAAAGCTAAGACACATTTTTTGGATTCCGCTTTGGCTAATAAACTTCTCGACCATAATTTTTATGTCATCGAAGATAACGTATTAATATCGTTGTGTGATTGAATTGAACACGTGATTGAATAATTATTGAGTTGTACATCCATATTGAAGAAACGCAAGAAGGCTGTAGAGTTAACAACTATAGAGTTAACGAACAACTATAGAGTTAACAAAAAATCATAAATTAACACTTTCATTGAGATGGCATTACTTAGTGCCTGTCGAAAACGCGCACTTAACGAATTTTTATTTAAATATTGATTGATTCTTCACCAAAATGTTTTAAATAAAAGTTGTAGGTAGACTCACGGTTACGAAAACAATCGAATAATTATTTTTGACCTTCAACTCAAGATGTCAACCAACCTACAACACTTCCAAACTCAAAAACTTAGTCTTACACTCATGATAGATTCCCCTATAATTTCGCTGCCTACCTGAAATTCATGGTTTTATAACCCTTTTTACTAGAGTAATGTCCTTCCGTATTTATGGGCCAATTCGTATCGGCGTAAGCGGAAGCGGCTTGTGCTCAATTGTAAGCAATATGTGTTTGAAAACAAGCCCATTTGGCTTGCTATTGATATATATGTATATTCCTGTCTCACTTTCCATGTTCTAGTGAGAAGGGTGAGAAACATACATAGTTTATAGTCAACTATTAGTGTTGGCTACATACTTGTCACCCTTCTCACTGGAACATGGAAAGTGAGATAGGAGTATATAATACATACATATTAATAGCAAGCCAAATGTGCTTGTTTTCAAGCATATATTGCTGATGCTTGAGCACAAGTGGCTTCCGCTTACACCGATACGAATTGGCTCTATAACAAATATCAATTTCATAGCACAAATTTCCTATATTGACAAATAAAATTAAATATATATTACATTTATAGCTTTTATCGACAATACCTAAAAAAAAAAACATTTTATCATATTTCTTGTCCTCTTTTTCTCAACAGTAAAAAAACGATCCTTTTCAATTCGTTCATAAAATACGTACACAACATAATACATATACATATATCCTGTACTCCATATTTTAACTATAATTGCTTAATAAAAATGATTTATATAAAATTTTCTTTTTATCCAAAAGACGGGACACGGGACAACATATGGTTTTCACTTTTATCGTCCCCCCGCGGTCCTTGAAAACATACTGTATCTTTATCTTACAAATCATAACAACCATACAGTCAGCTTGTTTCAGTACCTTCAAACGAACGTTACAAACAGTTGGTCGCCGAACCGACCGACGCAGCCACCATCTGTGTAGTATATGAATTATGACAATGTGATGATGATATTTCGGCGACATTGGCAACAACAATAACACTATGAATACAAATTAGAGTTGTACGACACAACAGCACAGTCGTCAGCACACAGCCAAAATGGATGAAGATAGAGTCAGTAATGTTTACTACTGTCTTGCTTGAATCTTATTATTGTTAGTTGTGTGTGTGTGTGCTATATTTGGGCTGATGTCAACTAGATGTGTTTACATGTTGTGTAGTATATAATACTCAACACCAAGAGTTGTGCCATGTGATGTAAAAAATCAGTTTTTTACATTTTTATGTAAGTCATTTGTCATTTCATTGACTAACAATTTATTTTGACTGTTATAACTTGTTTATAAGTTCACATGAAAAAACGTGTAAACAAGATGTCGACACAAAAATGATTTTCTGCTGGTGGAAGGCCATCCACAACTGACTACAACGCTTTAAATTTCCAAATGAACAAACTGAGTTTTGACAGATCAAAAAAACTACTACATATTTATCTCTCTTTAAATTATAATAACAATAAAATCATTGATGATAATGATGATGAAGATGATTGATACCTTTAATAAAATTTAACTAAATAAATAAAAATCTTTTTAATATTGAATTCTTAAATAAACTATTCTATCAAAACTAACCTTTCTTTTTCCTGTTTGTCCCCATTTATATTTTTAATTTTCAAATTACTTAATTATTAAGTTTTACTTTGCAAATATAGCAAATACTTCAATAGCAAATATGGAATACCATTAGCAACGCTTACATATCTATTAAATTTAAACAATTTAGTTTTTTACATTTTTTACAGTCTTTTTATCAAAACAAGTATGTGTAAATTACAAAGTTTTTTACATGTAAAAAACTGTGTAATTTACCCGAAGTAAATTACACGCACAACACTGCTCTACACGTACCGGTGTATTTATCGACGCTCCCACCATGACTTTTTTGCTTCCGAGACTACTAAATAAAGTAACGGAAACATTGTGATCACTTTTGAAAAATGAAAATTTTTTTCCCTCCAAAATAAAATTTTTTACCACATTTTACGTTTTAGAGCATCTTGAAGAATTTTGGTTTGGTATCTGTTCGTCCGTCCGTCTGTTCGTCTGTGTGTCGTCAGTTTGCGCCAAGCGGCATAACTTCTGAACTATTCGATTATTTTTAATTAAATGTTCAGAAATTATGCAGTTTGATTCCTAAATGGTCCCCTATGAATTTAATCGAAATCGGAGTAACGGTAGCTACGCCGCCACCATGTCATTCCATTAGTGTACTAAATTGCACCAAGTGGCATAACTTTTCTGTACTATTCAGTTCTGTTTCATGAAATTTTCAGAAATTATGCGGTCTGATTTCTAGATGGTCCCCTGTAAATTTCATTGCATTCGGATTAATAGTATCCACGGCCCTACCATCTGTCAAATGGGTGGAGCTTAAGAAAAATGGCTGACGAAAAAGTGCATTAACATTAGTTTTTTTTATATAGTAATAGTCTACTAATATACTCATCCCAACAGTAAAGGCACTAGGTTTGACTGAAGCATGCCCTAATATATTTTTCTTAATTTATATGCTCGCAGTCTAAACAATATCATCGAAAACACATATAAAACACCTGGTACTCCTCCGGCAAAACATATACGAAATAATAATTACAGTTATAACAAGCAATCATTTTCAAGCTTTAACTAAATGTCTGCAAAATATCTAAAACCGTGAAATGATCACATATTTGCCAAAATACACTACTATATTGTCCTGACTGTAGACGTGCCAGAAACCGAATAATATAGTAATTCATATGTCTAAATTACTATATTTTTGGTAATATAACACGACCTTACAAGAAAACCACAAAATCACAAAATAAATGATAATTACTTCAGTAAGTATTATTTCAAGATTATTAAGGATGCATTTTTTTTTTTTATTCATTAATGGCCCTCACGTTATCCTAAACCAGTGTCTTTCTAAAAGGGTCGCAGTACTTTAAAAATAAAACACTCTAGTTCAATATATGATATTTAAGAAAGAGAAGGTTAATTAATGGTTACATTAATATGAGAGTTTTATACTTTTGCGCGATAAAGTTTCAAAATTGCGACTTATTTTCAATAACAGTAAGTCCGAATTTTAAATAATTGTCGTCATATAGACACTTTTCTTTGGTTTTGGTTCATTGGAACTTGAAGTTGACGGTTGTGCATATGTTTCCAAAAACTTACCTATTGTCAATAATTACAATAAGCATAGAATTTTGAATATTAGACAATAATAAGTGAACAACTACTAAACAAGGCAATTCAATAAATTTAAACACTAACGCGAGTTCACAATTCAAAGAATTCAAATGGATTACTCTCGGAAGTGTTAAACGGTGACGACCGTCGTGCGTGCGCATGTCACTTTTTACGCCACGTGCGCCTTCAGAAGCTACTATAAGTCGTCAATTTTGATGTCGATATAAAAATACGCCTATTTCAAGTCCTTAATTACGTATTTAATCGATACCTAACTATAAAAATAATTAATAATGATGAACGGATTCGATATTTATCACATAAAAAAATAAAAGTTGGTAATAGCGGAGGGTAGAGGGTCGTGAAATATTTTTCCATACTAAGAGGTTCGCGCCATGGAAAAGGTTGAAAAACATTGCCCTAAACAGTCTCAACCCTCTGTAAAAGTTGTGTGACCTTTGATCTCATAACCTCAAAATGATTGCCATTTTCATTTGTTCTACACGCATTAGTCAAAACATTTTCAAAATTTAAATTTGAAAATCCACATTTAAATGTCTATATTATTCAAAAATAATACAATAAACCCAGTGAAAATCCTTATTCTGACGTATGTAAATCCTTTAAAACGATATAAGGAACTCTATGAACATGAAAAAAACTACTATTATAACTATAAAATATGCAGTAACAGTAATAATATAAACAACGGTACATTATAGTAAAATATTATCAAAAAAAATTCAATAAAAATCTAAAATAAAACCATATAGTAAGCGTGTAAGTGATTTTTCATCGCTTGCTACGAATGCTATGGAATGCGTATATGCAATGAATATATACATGAGGGGTTAAAAAATCTTTTATGCTTGGGTGTCTTATTTTAAAATCTTTTAAAATTATATGTGAATTTTTCAGAGTAAAATGCACACTTTCCGGATATTATTTTATTTATAATGTAAAAATACTTAGTGGTGGTAAATCCGCAAGGTTCAATTGTTCATTTTTTGTCTAGTATTCCGTATCAAAATTGACAAAAAAGCGGAACATTTCTGAGTCATATTGGTGTCCGTCCGACAATCATAGGTGATTTACTCTGGAACCAACATAACTAAAATTTTTGAGCGTTAACTAAAAAAAAAAATAACCCTGTCGCAACATCTGCATAACATAGCGAATTTCCAAATATTGGGCACTGGAGGATCTCATTTAAGACCTGTATCCATTTAAAATAGTTTAGCTTTCTAACAGTGAAACAATTTTCAAAATCAGTTCAGTAGTTAATTTCTGGCGCTTTTGGGTCCTCAGGACCCTAACGAATCTCATATAGTGTAGCATATATCCATTTAACATCATACTATTACATTACATAACAACTGTTTTCTATTTTTTTTCTAGGTATGCAAATATATATAAATTATATTTTCTCTCTAAAGGAGGACATCATACAAAAATTTCCTTTCCATAACGTACTCTTAAAAAATCGGACTAATTTTAATTTAAAAAGATGAGACAGCGCTATTGTTATTATAACACATACATACATATTGAATAACTAACTAGCACTTGTATTACCTAGAAAAGAATTGCTAAAACGATGAAACATTTATTGTAAATAAATTCAGCAAATTTCTTAATTTTTCTTAATAGTTAGTTCACTTAGTAGAATACTTTAAAAGCTTATCTTATGCAATTTTTTACGCTCTTTTCGATGGTGTCAAAAAAATTAAAAAAATTTTTGAATTATATCCAAATTTTGCAAAAAAAAAACACAAAAATGGGGAAAAATGGCCAAAAAACCTACTTCTGGGCATCCGCGTGTCTGGATAACGAATTTAGCCGAGCCAGTCCGGATTCCAGCTCGTATACCAAATTTCATAAGGATTAAACGTTTTGTTCGAGAGCTATCGTGTACACACATAAATACATATATACATATATATATATATATATATATATATATATATATATATATATATATATATATATATATATGTTAAATGTCATCAGGTTAAAACCAGCATCCATAAGAAGCCAAAGTATGTCTCAGTTTAATAATTTAGACCTAAGTCCGGGACTATGGTAGAAATTTGTTTTGTAGCCTCTAGAACCCGAAAATCTACTTCAATAAAATTTATATATATATATATATATATATATATATATATATATATATATATATATATATATAAATTTTATTGAAGTAGATTTTCGGGTTCTAGAGGCTACAAAACAAATTTCTACCATAGTCCCGGACTTAGGTCTTACCATAAGAGCTGCTGTAATAGCTGAATTTCCAGAATGGAAATTCGCTAAAATGAGAGGGATGGTATTATAAAAGCTGTTAACGCTTATCTAAGTATAAATACAACAATATATTATAAAAGTTTTACATTTATAAAATACTAATCTACTTTTCGGGAAAAACGCTTAAAAATAGTTGCCTTACAGTCTTGGAAATCAAAATAAATTTTAGAATTAAAATAACTGTAATCGCATTTACTATACATTTAACTAACATCAAATATTTTTGTATTTATATTATTTCAAAGCCAACCTTCTGACATAAATTATTTTATGATAAATAGACAATAAATAAATTACCCTTAAAAATGGCAAAAACAAATATTTATGAATGTTTCAACTAAATTATTAAACTGAGACATACTTTGGCTTCTTATGGATGCTGGTTTTAACCTGATGACATTTAACTTTCACTTGGATCATGTGGTCTTAAGCACACTCACAATCACTGTTTTTTAATCACTTTCATAATACTAAAACTCGAGGCTGAAAACTCATAATCACTTTTGGACAACGCAATTAGAATTTAATATAAACCAAATACAGTTAATCCTTTTTTTGTGCGATGGAGGGGACCGCATAAAAAAAATCGCACAAAAAAATATATTCAAAAATACCATAAATTGCTATAAAAAGTATAGTTCGATCCAGATTGTACAAAAAACTCATCATCGAAAAAACATTATCGGAAAAACATCACTCAGAACGCTCAAAACTTAGAAATTTCTTTAGAAGTTGTTTCTATAAACAAGATAAAGTATTAATTTACACGTAGAAACATTTTATTTCAATTTTATAATATTATGAAAATTTTGAAAGATACATCTGTACCAAAATTAAATGATGCAATAACTTATGTTCTCATGCAATGTATTGATTAAATGCTTAAAAGCCATTAAAAAGTATTTTTATCAAAGAAAGTTATTATAGTAATTGTTTAAGTTTCTTACTGTCTCGTGATTTTGATTCACATTATGCATTTTAATGGCCATTTTTTGCAAACCCAATTTTATAAAAAAAATCGCATTAAAAAAATCGCACAAAAAAACCGCACAAAAGAAGACCGCATAAAAAAGAGTTCAGCTGTACGAAGGTTCTAAATTTTTTTTTACTGTTCTTCGATCAGACTATACAAAATATTCAAAAATAGAAAAAAAAAAATAATCAGTCATTCATGTCTCTTTTTGGATTTTTATAGTGGAAATCGTAGCTAAGAAGCTACAGTGACATTGCAGATTTAGAGTCTTGGCTTTTCATCACAAAAAAAAAATATATTTGAAAATTTTTCAAACAGCATTCTTCAGCAGAATGAACCTTACTAAAAACAAATATATTGATCCAAATGATTGTTCAAATCTTACTTTATTACACTTAATCAAACTCAAACAAACGGCTACGTCCATATTGAACTCAAAACTGAAATTTTCACATGTAAATTTATACAACCAACCACACATATACTACCACATTCATCACAAAACAATTCATAATTTTTAATAGAAAATAAAAATAAAAGAATCTCTTTCACAGTTGACAAGATACTAAAATGTAACCCTATTTCATCGCAACCACTCTACCCTTCTCAACCCTATACCCTGCATTATATATCCTACCTTACCCTAAATGCTGTCGACTCTTTTTACATTTTTATTTAATTTCTCCATCTCTGCAGCAGTCGGACATTTATATCATATTCTCACTGTACCGTCCATCCGGCGGCACACAGTGTCGGTTGTGTTGTGTATCATTGTGAACCGACCACGGTACGTACAGCTTTCCTGTCTATCCCAAAAAAACGTCCCCTGCTGTCCCGAGAAATCATCACTGACAATAACAAATACATTTCTTTTCCATATAATAGACATATAATATAAACATATTACTCTCCGGTACAAAACTAACCTCGAAAATTGTATTATATGTATCCAGAGTATATTTATATTATACGGTATTTGTACAAAAGTTGACATAAATATGCTGATATGTCCTCCAAAAAGTAAGCAGTGATGTTTTCTACGATACTCCCCTTAAATATATTGACGGTATTCCTAATAAAATTTCTAACATGGTGATCTCCTAAACACTAAGAAATTATGCAGTTATGTAAAAGACTAAACGAGTAGAATGCTACAATAAGCCTCATTCCGAAAAGGACAATGGACAAAACTATATTGGGAGCTGCCCCCTAGCGCCTAAGGTTGTGACCGGCGCCGATCGATAGCCCTGATCAAGTAGTCCAACTTTGTCAATGGACACGTTCATGGAGAACCTGGCCTTCAAAAGTTATAGGGCGTCAAATGTGCAGAAAGTCTGTACCTGGCCATAGCCAAACGTAATACTCTATATAGGTACAAATGGGTTATGAGACATGTCGTGGGCCGGCTTCAAATCCGTACATTAGAAGTATCCGAAGAGAAGTTTGGGAGTCCTACCAGCGGCGATTTCTGGTAAACCCCTTGGTAGATTGTCGAAATAAGGTAGTCCGAAGTGCACCCTTACGAAGGGGACTCTAATGTCCGATGCAGGTCAACATATATCGTTTCCTTAAGAAATGGCCACGTGGAGTATGCAAAACCTACTGCACGTTAGAACTTTTGAAGTCCAGGTTCTCCATACCTAAGATGGGTATATTTGTGACCTACTTAGGAAGGGGCTTTCAGAAAGTACATATCTCACCAGTGGGCGCTAAGGGGCAATTTTGCGCATTGTCCTTTCAGTCTATTTGTAAAGCACAATTTCCTTCTCTCTCCAAAAACCTTTTAATGTTCTATAAAAAAAAAAAAAAAAAAATTTGCACTCATAACCGTACCTGTATATCTCTTACCAATTACGAGATCCCCATACTAAAATTGTGCCATTCTCGGATTATACTGGGGATATTTTGTTATGGTAAAATAGTCAGCCATGATATTTACTACCGTTACCACGAAGATCTAGGTAAAATTCGCACCGAATAATTCTCTGAAGTAGAATCACCAGGTCATATAGTCATCGTGTCCTTGCTCGTTCAAGAGGTTAATTTGCCACACGGTGTTATTGTTTTTAAAAGGTGGTACAAAAGACGAACTTATGGTTTTACACACAAACATAAATAACAAAAAATAAAAAACATTATTGCTCACTTTATAGTATATTATTCAACCAGCTAGTAATGATAGCTATTACTCACGAAGATGAAATTGCGACACGAGCCGAGCTTGTGAGGCGAGTGTCGTAATGCATCTGAGTGAGTAATAGCCATTGCAAGCGAGTAGAATACGATATTTTTTCTACGACTTTTTTCCTTTTTGATTTAAATAAAATTGAATATAAAGGGCATAGCCGGGTAAGATAGGGAAAACGGCCCTTGACGCAAAATTGATTGTTTTTATAGGAAATAATACTTCTTAGCCCCAGATATATTCCTGCCAAATTTCAACCCTCCGAGGCTAATAGTTTATGAATACACAAACAGACAAAAATTTTCAAAAAAAATTTTTTTTGACGAAATTACTGAACCGATTTATTTGAGTTTAATATATATTGTGTACCCACCTTAGACGAAGTAATGAAAAAAAAATTAACGTTATATCCCTTTATTATACTAATTTTTTTAAATTTTTAAATTTAAGAAAATTTTTTTTTGACACTTAGACGTTAGCGACACCCACCATTTTTTGTTCAATAATTTGTCTCTTAGTACTCTATAACATATATTTTTATGGATAAATTTTAGTTGGTAGAACATAGTAATATTTCAATACAAATGCATGCCATGTTCGGTACTACATATATTACTTATGTATAAAAAGGACCATAAAGTAAAGCATCTGCCTTATTTTTAAAACACAGTAGAACTCTAAGCAGTGCAATAAAATGTTCTTTTCCCTCCTGAGTTGCAGTTCTTGTAGTTCCTGTGACGGTCTAAAAAAATATATATTTTGAGCTGCTATAAAAAATATGTTTTAACTTGCTAAAAAATAATTTTCAAGGTTAATTTTACCATGAATCTGAATATTTGAATGAAATCAATAAAATTATCTCAGCATACTTACTAATTAAAATTATATCTAACTCTTCTTGCTTTTGTCTTGGTCTTGCTCACTTGAGTCTTGGTATTGGTCTTGCAGCCATATTTATAGTCTTGGTCTTGGTCTTGCAAAAAATGTAAGACCAAGACAAAACTGCAAGACCAAGACTAATTTTGCTCATCACTTTGTTCATCCACAAATCCCCCTTCCTCACATCTTCATAAGCATAATCAAGCACAGGATTCGAACAATCGACCATCAGTCTTAAGTGCCTTAACAACCCGCTAAGCCACTTGATTAATCTACTTTAACCACTACTACTTAATATCTATCGTTACGATTCCCATTTTGACAACTGTACCCTACCTTCCCCTTTATGCGCGGAATACCCACGGCGAGTATCATCACTTTTTTTCCTAAAGTGTATGTAACTCATAAACATTACAGAATATAGTCATCGCTAAATAGAAATTTAAATTAAAACAGCCAAACGTACCGACACCACTCTGGTGACAACCCGTGCAGTAGTAGCGTCACTTTATACGTATATACACGTTGGATATAAGTGGCACAGTCACAGAGAGAGCTAGGCCGGGGCAGTGGATAATGAAAAAAGTATGTGTAAAGCCTCCGCTGAGTTACCACCAGTTACCACCATCGTCATCATCATCTAATCCCCGTATTAAAATATAAAAATGAATTTTAAAAGTCATATCAGTGTTTTGCATAAAAAGGTGTCGTGTTGTGTCGTCATCACTTGTCACACAATAAACGAATAAACAAACATTTATTTAAATAATGTATTTCACTCATAATAAGTGGTGGGTGTCTGTTAGTAGCTGGGAGCTAGGAGCTAGAAGTTCAGAGCTTTCTCTGGTTGCTATCACATGCGTGTACATAATATGAGCTTTACGTAATTTTATATGAGTGATTATATAATTAATTATTTCATTTTTTTGTTTTTATTTATATTTACAGAAGGTATTTATTTAAATGTTTTTATTTTTTTTTTTAAAGTGTGAACATATTGTTATCTTCGTTACATCAATTTTTTCCTCTAATTTTTTTGTATAGGTACTTATACCTTGACGATAACTTAAAAGAATGGGAAAACTAAACTTCCTAATCTTTCCTGACAGTTCTAAAATTTATAAGTAGCTCTAAGGAAACCTTTTTTGTACTTATAGTAGCTTGATGATATATTGTGAAGTATCTTGGCTAAAAGTTGGCCTTCTATCCTACCAAGACCATTTTTCACTATCAAGGCTATTTTTTTTGAAAAATGAACACTATTTTCAGCTAAAAATTGTAGTGAATCTCTTGTTTGAAAGCCCAATCCGACTAGTACGGATGTTTCTACGGTTGTCCTCAATAGTTCTTGAATTTAATTTTCCAACTTAATCCAAACTCAAATCCAAGTAGGTCATAATTTCTAAACAGTGTGTTTTCGTATTATAATTAGTTTATAACATTATAAACTTCCATAAAGCTAGCCGTCCCCTCCAAAAAAAATTTGTAAAATCCCCCCCCGCCAAAAAAAAAACTAGATAAAAAATTGGTGTATTTTAGCTATTATTTAGGTGTACTAATAAAAAATTAGATGTTCTTACCGTTTTCGAGAAAATATGAAAAACAAAAGGGACGGCTAGGTTTACGTAATAAAAGGAGTGATTTGGGTAATTTAAAGTATGGAAAATTAGGTGTAAATTTGGTATTTTTCGACTATACTGAAAAGAATTTTGTAAGTAGATTTTTTAAGAAAAAGTAGTCGTTTTGGGGGATTTTGCAAAGTTTTTTTGGGAGGGGGGGGGGCGACTAGCTTTGGGGAGGTGTGTTATAAGCCATCCGAGCAATAACAAAGGTGCCGGTACTGATCAGACTTAAAGACAAGGTCATTTACAGTCTCTCTCTCTCTTGGCTGCTTTCGAATGGGCATCGCTGGCCTAGTGGCAAAACGCTTGACTGGTTACCAAGAATCCTATGTTCAAGCCCCAGTCAATCCAATTTGATAATTTTTTAATCACTATGTATATTTTAATTAAAACAATGATATAAATATGACTTCTAGGAACCTCAAAACAAATTTCTTTCATAATCTCACACTCAGGTCTTACCATGACAGTGGCTGTAATAGCTAGATTTGAAAATTCGCTAAAAACCCATAAATTGTAGCATAAATTGTAGTTACAAAAAGTTTTAGGCACAGCAACGCATTTTACAAATCAATAATAAACAAACTTTAAAATATACTTTTCATTTCTGAATGAAGTTTCACTGCAATAAAGTAACAACAGTCGTCAGAGACGATTTTATTAGTTAAAACACATATAATCTCACAAATACTCTTATACAAGCAAAAAATTCATATGAATTTAAATGAAACATATTTCCACACTCCACACTTTATATGCGTTTAACGTAGTAGCTACTATACGTAACCATATATTTTATTCTGCACTCATTTTCCAACCTTTTAACATTTTTTGATGTCATTTATTTCATTTTTATTATTATAATTTTTTATTTTGTTATTGTTTCATTTTTTTGTTTTTGTTAATGGTTTTTAATTGTTTTTCACTCCGCCTGCTTGCTTACTACTACGCATCATTGTTAGTTACAAAAGTTCTTTTATTTTTTTTTATTTTACTTTGTTATTTTTATTATTATATAATATTTATACATACTTTTGATTTAATTTGAAATTATTTAACATAATTGTCACATGTTGTTGTTGTTGATTTATGAATGGTATTTTGTGAAAATTATTTTTGACAAATACGTGAGTTTTGTTTAATATGAATCCTACAAAACACAGATATTTGGGAATATCTGTACAAAAATGACGCCGAGAATATTTTGTGTTAACATTTTAATGTTTAAAAAAATAGTTGAAATCCATTGTTATGCCGAGAATAGGTGTAAATAATTATGCTTTGGTACAGGGACTATTTAAAAAAATAATCCAAAAGAAAAAATTACAACAAATTTCCGGAATGAAAACTTTTGTTGTTCTCGGCTCTAATTTTTGCTTGATATTGAATAAAAGTAAAAAAAATTTGAGCCAAGAACAACAAAAGTTTTCATTCCGGAAATTTGTTGTAATTTTTTCTTTTGGATTATTTTTTTAAATAGTCCCTGTACCAAAGCATAATTATTTACACCTATTCTCGGCATAACAATGGATTTCAACTATTTTTTTAAACATTAAAATGTTAACACAAAATATTCTCGGCGTCATTTTTGTACAGATATTCCCAAATATCTGTGTTTTGTAGGATTTGACTTATTTTTGTTTTGCTTTTTGTTAAACAGTAAAATATTTACAGCTTTCTACTGGTGTATAATGTATATATTTTCTACATCTGTTAAAATATACTTTAATTTTTCATTACTCTGTATAAACTGTAGACCAGCGGTTTCCAAACTGGGAGGCGCGCAATGTCCACCAGGGGGGCGTAGGTTAATTGTAAATATCGTCGTCGTTTTGATAAAATCATGGTTTTAAGAATAAGCGCGCAAATATAATTACCAAATAATGGACATTTTATATTAAGGAGTTACATACATGGGTCTTTTTAGCAAAAAAAAAAAAAAAACAGTATTTTTTGATTTTTTTTTATATAGATATAATTTAATTAAGAAAATATAATTTATTTCAACTTTTGGCATATTATAAATTATTTTGGGACACTGAAGAAATTTCCGTGAAAAAAAAAAATAATTAGACCATTGACAGCTAGTTTTTGAAAATCGCTGATTTTTTGCCGTAGGCAGAGTAACCCGTGAAATTCTGACCTAAAATAAAATATCCCTGTCGCAGCAAACTACATGAGATAGCGAATTTCCGTTTAAATAATTAGTTTTTCTCGGAAACTAGTTGACATAGAATGATAGTCTAAAGACCTTTTTTATGTGATTTTTTCTCCTCTTTTCGATGGCGTAAAAAATTACGCAAAAATTTTTGAATAAGGGGAAATTTTGTCAAAAAACTAATTTTTCCTACGTAAATTGCCCAAAAAACTATGTTTCCGGCATCGGACGTGTTTGGCTAACGAACTTGTCCAACGGTTTGGGACTTCTAACATTTTCACCAAATTTCGAAAAAACAGGACATTTCGTTCGAGAGTTATCGTTTGGACACACACACACACACACACACACACACACACACATATATATATATATATATATATATATATATATATATATATATATATATATATATATACATATATATATATATATATATATATATATATATATATATATATATATATATGTATGAGGCCTCGAGAGCAAGAATGGCCTAACTGCAAATTACTCATATCGAGATATCGACGGTTAAAGTTATGCAAAAAAATATTTTTGTTTTTCCAACAAAGTCTTAATAAAGTCTTAATGGACGCTACCTTATGTATTATATTTTGAATACAATTTCAAATGCATGTATGGATAAAATTCGAAGGTCTAGCATCTTTTTGCTAATTTTTTTGTCACTTAGGCCATTTTTACACTCGTGGTTAATAAAAAATTAGTAAAAATATATTAGTTAGGTCATGTTGTTTTCAAAGATTTTCTGCTTTAAATTGGGGAAAAAAATGTGCTGTTGGAAAAAATGTATATTTCTATCCAACATATGGTACACAATTTTAAAATTATATAAACAATAAAAAAAGCGTTTGAATAATAAAAAAAAAATAAGTTTATAGATTCAGCCATAGCCATCATCAGTTTTGTTACTTTCATCTACAATATCATTTGTATTTGTGAAAATTTAAACATCTGATGCATGAATATGGCAAATTTATAAGTGTTTCAAGATTTTGATTTCGGAACCAAAAAAGTGTATACTTTATTCATAATTTAAAATTAAAGTTCGAAAATTCTTTAAAATGTTTGCAGAAAAAATTATAATTTCTTGTACTGTAGTAAGTTTTTGAAAAAGCAGGATTTTAGATAAACACAATCTAGATAACTAGTTGTTCCACTGTATTTGTCTAAATGTCCTATGAAATATGACTTGGGCAACAAAAACTTGACTATCGGAAAATATTGACAACTATCGATATTTTTACGACTGACTATCGATAATTATAGATAGTTTCAATTATCTAGAGTCTTTCGCCACTACTGCAGTTTAAAAAAATTACAATATTGTTAATGTGAAAAAATGACCTAGCCCGCCTATGTCATTTAGGCCGATTTTGCACTCAAAGAAAATAAAAATGTATGATGCATGCTGCCATCTCAAGATTCATATTAAAAACACATCTAGACAGTTTTTGTTTCAATAATTAGACCCTCATGTATACTTAGGTCCAATATCTCAATTTTATAAAATTTGTTAGTTAGGCCGTTCTTGTTCTCAACGCCTCATATATAAATTTTAGTGAATAATATTTTCGGTTTCTAGGGACCTCAAAACAAATTTCTGCCATAGTCCCAGGTTCAAGTCGCGTCATGACAGTGGCTGTAATATCTGAATTCCATTCTGGAAATTCGCTAAAACAAAATTTTTTCTATTATTAGATGCTTATGGCTTGTACTTGAACGAAAAATTACTGTTTCCGTTCATTACATCTCATTTTATAAGTCGGAAGTCAATGAAAAACACGAAAATTTTTACCAAAAATAAAAATTTTTTGTTTAAAACACTGTCCAAAGTTGAAATTTCATTTTTTTTTAAATCCCTTTGTTCAAGTACAAGCCATAAGCTATTACTGATAGAAATAAATTGGTAAAAGTTGGAATAAATTAGGTTTTTTTGCTAAAAAAAGCCATGTAACTCTTAACAATGATTTTCCTGCTCGCTACTGTACGTAATACTTTAACAATAACAATTCTCAAGCGGTCAGAGTCATGTTAGCGCGTAAGTATCGAATAATATGTCTGATCAACGGTTTCCCCTCCAGTGTCGTATAGACCCGTCCGCCAAGAATGTGAGTTTTTTCAGTAAAAAAGTAATTTACGAATTGTTTATAAATTTTTTCAAGAGCGGGGTGGGAAAAGTAAGGGGTGCGTTAATGCACAAAGTTTGGAAACCGCTGCTGTAGACCAATCAGAAAGTTATATTTGTAAAACATTCAAAAAAATTATAATAGAAAATAGGCGTTGAAATAGTATCATATTTGACACTAGCTGTACACCCGCGACGTCATTCGCGCATAAAATCAATGAGAAGTATATAATAATTCTACTTAATAAGTCTCTAACACTGACTGACCGACAGACAACGCACAGCCTAAACTGTTGACTTTAAAAGAATGAAGTTTTGCATAGGAGTTCCCTATATAACGTAGGTGAGCACTAAAAAAGGAATTTTGAAAATTCGTCCCTTAAGTGGGTTAAATAGGCGATGAAAATTTGCATAGATAGAAATTATTTATTTTTGAAGTTAGTGATATATAAAAATATGTTACGATGGTTATTAAAGTTAATTATTTAATAATAAATCTTAAGCACTGACTGACATCCTGAGATGTTGCCGATGGTAAAGCCCATTTGGTTGGTATACGGCTAGTTATAAAGAATTTACATAGAAAAAATAGTTTTGCGTAATGCATGCGCATGCCCAAAATGGTTTTTGTATTTTCCCAAGGGAAGGAGATATTTTCCCGAAAATAAAAGCATCCTAAGTGTTAATACAGGTAATAAGTTATCATCAGATCAAATTTCATCAAAATCCTTTCAATAGTTTTTGCGTAATGTGTACACACGCTCAAAATAGTTTTTGTATTTTTTCATGGGAATGACACATTTTTCCGTAGTAAAAAGTATATTATATTGACCCAGGTAATAACACCAGACCGAGTTGGTACGTAATGTGTGGACATGTTCAAAATAGTTTTTGTATTTTCCCGTAGGAATGACAAATTTTCCTGGAGTAAAAATTATCCTAGATGTTGACCCAGGTAATAAGTTATCGCCACACCAAATTTCATCAAAATTCGTCCAGTAGTTATTGCGTGATGCGTAAACAGACAGACAGATAGACAACAATTTTAAAAAACGCTGTTTTAATATCTAAATTGATAACTATCTACAGTACTAGTATAATTTTAAAAAAATATTCCCTGTACAGACACGGTCTCGTTAGAGTTTTATTATATGTATAGATACTATAGATCAGGGGTCGGCAACCTGCGGCCCGCGGTCCGCATGCGGCCCTTTGGAAGCTTTCATGCGGCTCGCCAAGCAATTACCGCCATTTTTTAAACTAGCCGGAAAATTTTTTAAACTAGCTCGTTCAATCTCAAAAATTACCTATTTTTTATGCTGTGATGAGTAATTTTTTGATAGAAAAATGTTTGTATTAAGCAATGTGAAAATTTAGTTCCATTATTTTTAGTTATATTTGAAAAAATAAAATTTTTCAAAAATATTAAGAAATATAACTGTTGAGAAAATAAGTGGTCTACTGTAAAGTAATAAATTAAAAAGATGTCAATTGTTATATAAAAATTTTCTGTTGTTAGTTAATGTAAACATATTTCTATTTCTCTTATAATTATTTAAAAACAAATATATCTCACTTACTTACACAGGTAGAGAGATAATTCACAAAACACAACAGAATACATACATAATATAAACAATATGTCAGACAGTGGTCCTTTCGTGTCTTTAACAGGGGTGAACTTTTTTTTTAAGGTACAGTATATTTTTGAGTCAATTTTTATATATTATATTATGACATATAAAAGTCATTTGAAAGACTTTATTTAAAAGTAATAATCACAGTTGACATCTTCTTAATTTATTGCTTTACAGTAGACCACTTATTTTCTCAACAATTACATTTCTTAAGTTTTCCAAAAAATTTTATTTTTTCAAATATAACTAAAAATAATGGAACTAAATTTTCACATTACTTAATACAAACATTTTTTTATCGAAAAATCGCTCATTACAGCGTAAAAAACAGGTAATTTTTGAGTTTGAACGAACTAGTTTAAAAAATTTTCCTAATTCGGTCCTCAAATCCGGATGAATGTCTTTTCTCTGAATATGAGTTTACCGATTCAGCAGAATAGGTACATCAGTACATCACACATAATATACATACGAGTAGGTATTGCGAATTTATTCAAGTACCTATGTATTTTATTATTTTAAATATTTTTAATATTAATTAAATTTCAGTTAATTTTTATCGAAAGATGCAAATATGTATGTATAATATAGTGACATTATTAAAGTAAAATAGGTATTAGTCATGAAGTATGTTGTATTATTTATTTATTGATTGTTAAAACCAAAAAAAAAACTGATATTATTACAAAAAATTTAAATTAACAAAAAAAAAAAACAATGTATTCTAAATGGCTATTACTTTTAAAGAAAGTCTTTCAAATGACTTTTATATGTCAAAATATATAAACATTGACCCAAAAATATAGTGTACCTTAAAAAAAAAAGTTCACCCCTGTTAATCCTGATGAATGTTTTCAGCCTGCACACAAACCATTCCTAGAATAAGAAACACATAAAACAATAAATAAAAGAACAAGTCAACAAAATACATAGGTAGAGCCCGGACACTATAGTGCACTATAAATAACAAGTATGAGGGGTTAAAAAATGAAAATAAACTGTAATTTCAAAATCTAGTCATTTATAAATTTTAATTGTTATCATGTAAATGCAAAGAAAAATGATACTTTCAGTGAAGTGTAGCACATCTTATTAACATAGGTATTAATTTTCAACAAAACAGTAGTCCAATACTGGCTAGATGCCTTGATGTTCGATAACGAAAAGTTGGTTTTGACAGTCGCAATCCGTTCGGAATACCCACAACTTGCTTCGCTTAAGCCTTCAAAAATTTCGTTATTTTTGAGCTACGACGCACCGTTTAGGAGATATTTACGATTAAAGTTTTCGATAGCGAAAGTTAACGGAAAATTGTTTTTTAAAAAATTGTTCTGTTACTAACCAGATCAATGGGACTAACAGAGCCTAAATTAACTAGTTATAACCAACTTATGACAAGTTACGCGGTATCGATAATTTTCGATAACGAAAAGTAGGTTTTGACAGTCGCAATCCGTTCGGAATACCCACAACTTGCTTCGCTTAAGCCTTCAAAAATTTCGTTATTTTTGAGCTAGGACGCACCGTTTACGAGATATTTACGATTAAAGTTTTCGATAGCGAAAGTTAACGAAAAATTGTTTTTTAAAAAATTGTTCTGTTACTAACCAGATCAATGGGACTAACAGAGCCTAAATTAACTAGTTATAACCAACTTATGACAAGTTACGCGGTATCGATAATTTTCGATAACGAAAACTAGGTTTTGACAGTCGCAATCCGTTCGGAATACCCACAACTTGCTTCGCTTAAGCCTTCAAAAATTTCGTTATTTTTGAGCTACGACGCACCGTTTAGGAGATATTTACGATTAAAGTTTACGATTGCGAAAAGTAACGATTTGTCATTTCTTTTAAAAATACAGTATCGTTGACCAAATCAATAGGACTAATGGAGCCTAAATTCATCAATTATGAGCAGTTTATGATAAATAATTCGTTATCTTTGTTAGTTCTCGAACAGAACATTCTAAAACTTTTGTTAAATATCTTTATTTAGCTTTTATAATAGTTCTTCTAATACTGATATTGGTTTTTCGACATCTTTATTAATTTTCGAATAGAAACTTTTGTCAAATCTCCTCACCTGTATTCAATTTGTTTTTCGATGACTAAACAAATGGTGAAGTAAAATTTTCGTAATCTTTGCTGATTTCCAGATAGAACATTCTCGAACTTTCGTTAAATTTCGCTACATGGATCCTTTTTAACTAACTAATTCGATGGTGAAAACAAGTTTTGGTTATCTTATCTGATTTTCACATAGAATATTCTAGAACTTTTACCGAATTTCATTTTTTGGTTACCTTTTTGATGAACAATCTGATGGTGATGCCAAATTTTCAATAATTTTTCTGATTTCCAAAAAGAATATTCTAGAACTTTTGACGGATTCTGCTATTTGGACACTTTTTTGATGCCCAAACCAATGGTGAAGTTGGTTTTTGGATATATTTTCTATTTTCAGAATAGAATATTCTCGAACTTTTGCCGAATTCCGTTAATTGATCGCTTTTCGATGAAAAATTTGGTGGTGAAATCAGATATTCGATATTTTTTCTAATTTCCAAAAAGAATATTCTAGAACTTATTCTAAATATCGGTACTTGATTACTTTTTCGTTGGTCAATCCATTGATTAAGGATTTTTTATATCTTTTCTGATTATTGAAAAAATATTCTAGAACTTTTGCCAGATTTCGCTATTCAAGCATCTTTTCGATGACCAACCCAGTGGTGAAATCGAATTATGTAATAGTTTTAATTTATCTGTATCTTTGTACAAGAAATATCTCCTCATAAAAATTTACAATACTACGCTCCTCTCATATATGTTTTTCAAACAATTCGATTTTTTGACAGGATGATTTATAGCTTCAGTGTATGAAAAAAAATGTTTTCTTCAAATGGTTGTTTACATAATTCACATGCAGTTGATCAAATTAAACTGTGTTCGTTCGTCCGCGAGCGATGTTACAAACTTAAATTGAGCGACTATGTTGTTGATATGAAATTTTATTGTTTTCAAAACAAAATATATTTGTAGAGTACCTCTTTAGTTCGTGCCACACAAACTATAGAGCGCATTTAGAAAAAAATTATAAATGTATTTATGAAAAATAGATAAATTATGTGCCGCTTCTAACGAATGGTGATACGTTTTTCCGGCAATTTTTGACAGGATAATTTATGACCTGCACTATAGGTCCGGGCTTTAGTTATTATGGGCACAGCAGGTGGCATGTTATTTATTGCCACAGAACTCTTCTGTTCCCCTTTAGTTTCTTGTTTGACTGAGCATTGGCGGTTTTTGAACAAAAAGATTTAAGATATTTTTTAAATATTGGAAACATAAATACTGAATAAATAAAAAGTAATTCTGACTATACATATTATAAAATATTTATTGTATACTAAAAGTATTACATGCAAAATTATATTAGATAATATGTTTCATATGAGTATAATATAGAACAATACTTTACATATGGTACATAATTATACATATACTGTATTCACTGTAAACATGTAAGAATGACGCTCATGGATTGTCAATATTACCATATATATTACTAATATACGTAGTTTGGTTGACGGGGTGTGTTCTCCTATTGCAGTCTCCCCTTCAAGTGATTTTACTAGTTTGGTATGTATGAAGGAATGACGTATCGTGTTTCCTCGACAAACTTGAATTTTTAAAAAATAAAAATTTGCTAAGAACAGACAAGGATAGGTATATATATTTATGTACATATTCAGATATCGCCAAAAAATCGAGTCCTAAGTCGGCTAAATCTAGTTTTAAGGGGAAAATTCCCCTAATTCAAGTTTCGGTTTTGGCGATTCGGAGGTTCTAGGGGCGGGGCTTATTATTTTCGTCAAATTATCTGTGAAAATATTGAGGGAAAATCATTTTTAGTAGGAAAAATGGAAAGCTTATAGTTGATTTATATAAGACATTTAAGGACATTTTGACATAAATATCAATAATTATTACGTAAAAACGAAAAGAAAAATTTGGATACATCATGGTTATTCTTTTGAACTGTATAATAACGGTCTGTTCAGGCTTTCAAAGTGTAGGGGGACAAAATATTCTCGGCGGCAAAAACGACCGTTTTTTTAGATAATAGTAAATGACATAAAGGTTCCAGTAGGAGGATAGATTATTCTTTTTTATCTAAGTATCAGGTCAATCCATAAGTTCGTGCGTATTAATAGCATGCATGGAATTCACTATGACTCCTTTACTAAACCAATACAATTTTAAACCTGTCGAAACTTGTCATCGTTTGACTAACATATTATTCAGTTCATCACTAACTTTCGTAAATATCGAACGCATTTTAGTACCCGTAGAAGGTGAGTATACCGTGTGAGTTTTTTGAATTAATCGAAAAATTGTTCAAATTAGAGTTGTAGATACCGACGGGGGCAACCAATTGCTATAGTCAGGAGCTTTATAGCTCTTATGGCTTTCGAGTTACGATACAAACTTATAGATTTTTAAATGAGACTATATGTTAATTTTTCGATAAAACTTATCAAATGCATTAATTAACAACATAAATGAGCAAGAAAAACTTTTTTACCCAAGTTTAATTTTTAAATTTTTTTTTAAATTTATGAATTAGGTGGTAAAAATATGCATATGTGCTTAAGGCTACTTCAACCGACAGTGTTTTTTTTTTTTTGGTTACATTTCTATTACATCCAAGAAAAGAACCTTTTCTAGTACCATTTCTCTCATACTTTGGCTGTAATAAAAATGGCAACTCTCAAAAAACTCACATGGTATGTAGATAATCAGTATAAACGTGCTGTGCAATATTTTTTATTTTCGTGTGGTGAATCTGCCAGGTCTACAGCGATAAAAATTAATGATGTACATGGTGAACACACTATTAGCGTAAGGACTGCCCAGAAATGGTTTAAAAGATTTAAAGTTGGAGAAGGTAGCATTGATGGTAAAACCCGGACAGGACGTCTTGTTAATTTTGACGATGGTATTCTTCGAAATCTTGTGAAATCAGAGCCACAATTAACAGTGGATCAGATCGTAGAAATGATGAATTGTGTTTAATTGTGTTTTTTTATATTATTTACCAAAAAAATACGCACGAACTTATGGATTGACCTGATACATATGTAAATGACATTTTTTATCTAATTTTTCGACTTTTTAACTTAAAAAAATGTTTTTTTTATAACCTTTCATATATTTTTTGCCTGGAAATGGAAGCATACGCATTCCGAAACCGGTAGCAATTATTCTTTTCTTTTTTATTAGTTTTTATCCTGATGACTTACAACTCCAAAGTCCTTTTTCAGTTACTATTACAGTCATCTAAAAACATTTCCTATTTTTGGTCTAAAATTGAAGGATAGATTTTGGAGGACAATTTACTAACAGTGGTAAAATTGTATTATTTATTACAAAATAATGTTAAAAGTTAAAATAATCAGAATCAAATTCTGTTTGAAAATAGACAACTAACTGTTTGCAACAATATTGTCACCTACAGTTTCAAAAATAAGAGTGGTACTTTGCGGTATTAAAATATTGGATGTGGCTATTTATACATACAGTATGTATACGCAATTGGCTATTTATACATACAGTATGTATACGCAATTGGCTATTTATACATACACTATGTATACGAAATTGGCTGTTTAATACATATAGTCAGCTGACATGAGTATTGGTTTATACCAAGTCAATTTTTTAAAAAATTTTTTCTGGTAGTGGTTTCGGCTTCCTCAATGTCCAAAACTAACAAAACAACTATCTAGAAAAAATATTTAAAAAGTTGACTTGGTACAAACCAATACTTAGCTGACGATATGTGTATACTGAATTGGCTATTTAAACCTGCATAAACTGATTACGTAGTTGGCTACTTATCCATACTGACTGAATGAGCTATTATTACAATTAATATTTTTATAATAACTACACAATTATAATAACCGAATACCTCCGATTGAGCTGAATTATTTTTTTACATAATCTTTTTGGCTTAAGAAGTTATCCCCTAAACGGATTTTTGGCGACGCGGACCGGAAGTGTATTTTTCAACCCTTCGAATTTCAAACGTAGGGGTTACTAAAAGATGTTTTCCGTTACCATAGTAACAAAAATTAAAGATCGATTCTTATGGAACTTGGTGAGTAGCACAAAAAGGAAAGAATGAAGTTTTTCGATATTTTGCTTAGTTTTCGTGATATTACGTGTCAAATTTGTAAAACTTACTATATTGGATAGACAATTATTGTAGGTATATTACGGCTTGTATTGATAGAAGTAAGTGGAAAATGGACCGGACGACATCACTGAAACCTCATTTTCAGGCAAAGGGTAATTAAATAATTTTGAAGTGATTACACGCCGAGACACATTTATAAATAATTACCCTTTGCCCAAGAATGAGGTTTCATTGGTGATGTCCCGTTCATTTTTCACTAATTATGAATTGAATAAAAACCAAAATATACCATTCAAAAATTATATTTAAAACTGAGTTTATATTCGTAAAAATTGATACAACAAAGTTACAAATACAGATTGAAGTTACAGATACAAATTGAAGTTTTAGAAATATAACACATATGTATTATCTCGAAAACTAAACAGGATATCAAATAAAATTTGTTCTTCCTTTTTTGTTCCACTGATCAAATTCTATAAGAATCTGCCTCTATTTTTTATTACCATAATAAAGGAAACCTTTTTTTAGTCCTCAGATATGCACCTTCCGGTTCGCGTCCCAAAAAATCCGTTAAGCTAAAAGAATTATACAAAATTCAATCGGTGGTACAAATTCGTTATTATTAGAATCGATAAATTTGTTATTATAAGTTATTTTACTGTCACCAGTGGAAAAGTCCATTTTAATACGCGCACCACGAAATTTAGACGATATTTTTGGTGCTCAATGTGCGCAGTATACATCAGAAATTACGGTAATTCTGAATAAGTAGTCAACTGCGTGTACATACTGCATGTTTAAACAAAATATTTCATATACATACTGTATGTATAAATAGCCAATTTCGTATACATACTGTATGTATAAATAGCCAATTGCGTATACATACTGTATGTATAAATAGCCAATTGCGTATACATACTGTATGTATAAATAGCCACATCCTAAAATATTTGTTTATTATTTGGCAATTAAATTTTATTATTAGATTCAAAATTCGAAGTAGATTCATTTCGAAATCGATTCACACAGTCCTAGCAATAAACCATTCTTACTATTTATAGAGGCTATTTTGCTAAACATAGGAAAATAAAAATATTTTTTCGTTAAATGCTTCCTATATAAATATTTTTAAAAGTTTGACTCCAATAAAGTTAATTATTAAATTTTTCTATTATACATCTATATAAAAAATTTAATAACAATTTATAAAAATATTTCAGCTGTCTATGAACAAAATAATTAATTATTTCAAAATTTTATAATTTTTCGAATCACCTCAACAAACTTTTATTTATAATAAAATTAAAAACGAAGTCCACTCCAAACTGTTTATTATTTTTGAAAATATCAAAATTTCGTACGTCTATTATATGTAAATATTTAACAGTTAGTCGAGTGTACACATAGACCCCCTCGCCAATCCTCTTAGATGTCGAAAAAGTCCAAAACAAATGTAAATTTCACATAATAAATCATATTAATAGATTTTATAACATATTTAATTTTTACAACTTATGCAATCGAATATACGTTTAAGTGAAACTGTTGGTATGAGTTGGATACATAACAGTATAATATTTTGGTGCATTTTTTGTTGTTTGTCATATATGTATGTATGTATGTATGCGGAGAAACATATATTATGTACATATATTAATAAAATTCACTCTGTCTAGGGTACTCCCAATCTACCTCCTCTATTTTTACCTCCTCTAATTGAATAATAATATTAGTTAGACGACTGACGTCTGTGTACTCGTTACATGTATGAGAGAAAAATATACGACAATAAAAGCAAAAATTCGTTAGTATACGAGAAAACTTTTGTGCTTATATGAATTTTTCAATTGTTTACGGATTCGTTGTCATAAAATATTAGTAGCTCTAATAGAAAAGTGGAAAATATTTTGAAATATAAATAATAAAAAACTTTTTATATGAATATTTAGTATTTATTTTATATATAGATATAAAAAATATTTTCTATTTAAACCAAAAACAATGTAGTTTTTTTAATATTTTTTTAATGAAGAATCACATGTCATACAGTAAAAGCTCCCTAATCTTGACAAGCATGTCCAGGACCATTCTCTAGTCTTGACATTCCCACTATTTACTACTCCTATGCGCACTGAATGCGCTACATACGCAATTTAAATCTAAAAAAAAGATAGGTAGAGAAGGATACCAAATATACGCTATACGCGTCATTAATTACGAATTTAATTGGTTACGGAAGAATCATGGTGGGAGAAAGTATAGTCAAGAGTAGAGAAATTATCCAGTCAAGATTAGAGAGACAGCAAGTTTATGGAGCGCAAGTTTACAGGGCTTCTACTGTATAGGAAAATTAATTAATTATTATTTTTAAAATATTGTACATATTTGAAACATAAAATTATTTCAGACAATATTAATAAAATTGATCGGACATTTCGAAAATAATAATTTTCTCAAGTGAATTTCAATGTTTTTTGGTAGGAAAAATTAAAATTTTACCTAAAAATCATCAATTTCAATTTTTGAAACAGTAAAAGTGATTAAAGGTAAAGTTTTAGCGCACATGTAAAATATTTGTTTATTATTTATCTACAAATATGGAATACTATAAAGTAGCGCTCAAATCTATTAATATTTTAGCGTATAGGTGACATATTATAAACCCATTTTCAGCACTTTACCTGTAAAAGTGAAATTTGTCATTTAAAATTACTAAAAATCAACCAGAAAATCCGTAGGACATCATTTGGTTCATCTTTTATTTACAGAAATATCAAAATTTTGATACCGTCAAGTATATTAAATCACATTTAAAGTTTTAACTAGAGTTTTCGATCCCGATAAAATTTTATCGAAAATTGATTTTTGGAAAGCCAATCTTCGATTTTTCGAATCGATTCTTTGGAGACCGGCTCGATACAAAGTTTACCAAAAATTCACGAGGCTAAAGATCGATCTTTCTCAAATTCAAATTGGGATATTTTTAATTAAAGTATAGTGTTTTTTCAGAAATATTGTAGAATATATTTTTATTGCTGAGAACGTTTATATTATGAAATAATTTTACTACTTTAGTGATTCAGTTACAAAAGTCATTAGTTATAGTGATTCAGTATGACACTATTAGGTATACCAAAGGCTGGGAACGACTTTATTAATTATTTATATTAAATTTAGCAGGTCATCTTCAAAGGTAATAGACAATATTTTCGAAATTGATCAGTTATTACCTGATAAAATAACTTTATTTTCACTAATTTGAAATTGGCGTTGAAAGAAATTGAAAGAACCGATTCTTTGGGACGTAGAAAAAATCCAGAAAGTTATTGCATTTTCCAAAAATTAAGCAAAGAAGCCCACGACTTTATACTTCTTTTTTTTATCGACCTATCATTTCGATCATCATTCTTCTACTCTATATAGGTACGTATGATCTCTTTGGATACAATTGACAGACATTCATATTACATAACCTAACCTATAAAAAGTACGTATTCAACATAACCTATAAATATATCTGACATTTTATTTGAAATAAGAGACCGATCAAGTGAACATTGCGAATATTCTCTCTAATAAACTAACATCAATATAACATACCCATCTAATATGTTACCTCATCATTTTTCTAAGTAAATTATAGGATAGAAAAAATCCACAGCAGTTTTATTGAAAATATGTGATGTTTTAGTATGTGTAACTATGAATGGATATGTACGTACAGTAAAAAATAAAATCCCCTGCGTTATATAAAAGATAAAATACTAGGAATGTTATTCAAAAGTCAGTATCTATATCTATATGGCGCAGTATTTTTATCATATTAGTTGCTACAGAGTGTACCCGATGGTAGAACAATCATAAAATTTGATTTTCAAAACTTCAAAATCGCTTGCTTCCCAAGGTTTTGTTGAAAAACTGCTGCTACACGATTAATAGTAAAGTCTGCAATCAGAAAGTTTTTGAAAAGGTTTCAAAACTTCAGTTTCCCTCATTCATGATGGCTTAGATCCCTAAATTATCTTTTGAATTTGATTTCATCTTGATAGTTGTCAATGATCTTGGAAGTACGTTTTCTCATAGTTGTCTATAGATGATAAACAAAAGCAGTCGTAGTCCTACAGTCTTACCACGATCTTTTATGTTTTGAAAGACCAGAACTGTCCATAATCAGAGGCGTAACTACAATGGAGCAGGAAGGAAAAATGTGGACGTAAGAAGGAAAACTAATATTTTGTTTGGTAGTTTTCAGTGCTTAGGCGTTATGATCTTACCTTACAACCCAGGAAAGTGAGAAATGGTTTTTTTTGATCATCAGTTACATTTTTGGAGAAAAATCAACTTTTCGGCGGGGGATGCTTGAGTGACAATCGCTCCAGGGCGCAAAATTTGTAATTGCGCCTCTGTGCATAATCTACTAATATCAGGGAAAAGACTATGCATAATCTAGAAAGATCAATAACAAGGTATTCAAGTAAATAAAATAAAAAAAACTAAACGGTAATACTTCCTGCTAAAATAAAAATTTTAAAAAATTGCCAAAAATTTACTAGAATTTTCAACAATTTCTTAAAAATCATCAATTCAGCACAATTTAAAAAGGCGAGAGTGAACAAGGTCTTACTCTAGCAATATTTTTGAATAAGACCAAAATCAGTCCGAAACACATTAAACTTTACAAGACTTAATCTGCCAACAAGGTCAAGTTTACTAAAGTTTTGGTCTTGGGCTCATCGTACTAGTCGTCTACTTAAACTTGCTCTTAACAATGACCTTTCATCGTCTATACAGCGATTCTTTATTTCTTGTAAGAACAAAATATTTTGATTTCGAAACATCCTGTTTCCCCATTGACTCTGTGAATATCATCCATTTTTCTAGTTGACCTCCACTTCCAACAATGACATTTTTTTTTATAAAAAAAGAGGAAGAAGTGCAATGCAATGAGGAGGAGGCTCACCAGAATGAGGGGGAGGAGGGCAACACAAAATGAAATAGAAGCTAAGCAAGAAGCATATAAGGTGGGCCGGAGAAACCTCAAAAAGGCCATTATCTTGGGAAAAGAACAACATTGGAGGGAGTTGTACGAACAATTGGAGGACGATGTGTGGGAACAGGGATACCAAATAGTGAGGGGGAAATTGGCGGCGATGCCGTACAGAATGGACTCGGATAGAAAGGGTTAAATTGCGAATTAATTGTTCCCCAGGCGAATTTCCTATTGGACGGTCCCTCCAATGCAGACGGAGATTGAACCTTTTGACATGGAGGAGCTGAGGAAGGCGGTGGAGGGGATGCAAACTGGAAAGGCGCCGGGACCCGACGGGATTCCCACTGAGGCAATTAGAGGAGTGACAGCAATTCCACATACATAATATAGTTTTCGACAGCCACCAGGAAACACCAGCAATCGGTCTCATCTGTGAAATTTAACTTACACCAAGTCGCAAGCTTCATACGTAAAAGTGGATAACATAATGTTACTCCAGGGTTAAAATACCACCGACTATAACTCGACCCCCACAACGAATTTACTACTTCATTCAACTCAACTGTCTCACGTAATTTTTTTATTTTATAGGGCAGTTTTCAACTACCTATGTACGTATAAAATGAATGGTATACTGTTTATCATATATACCCAACAAGCCGTGTAAATAAATTTATAGTTATTATGTTGGGAGCAGTGCAGCAGTGGTACCACTCTACACCGCACCGTAGGCAAAACAGTTTGTGTTGGCAATACTTGATGTTCTTACAGTTAGTTAGTATTACCCAGGTGTGATATTTTTATATGATGTTGTCACAACAGTTATTGTCAGTTAAAAAAAAAAAGAAACTGGCAGAGAGGTAAAAAAAAGAAACAACATATTGTCAATGTTTTTATGTTTTATTAAATAAGTTATTTTTATTTTTATGCGGGTGTCAATTTTTATCTCCATTAAAATAAGTGAAGCTTTTTTATTTGACCAGAAGTGGAATTTGATGTAATTTTTAGTTCCATCTTCCGGGAAAAATATTAGAAATATTCAGGAGTGCATGAATTTTCGTTTCTAAAACTTTTTACGTGATAGACTTCCACTTTATTTCAAAAGGTAAAAATCGGACAAATTTGTAAAAAAGGTTTATTTGTTACTTTGTTGAAAAACTATGTATTTGGTCAATTTCAATTCATACAATATTAGCTAATAATTCCAGGAAGTCGACATACAACAATGTTCTTTTTGAATTTAAATATTTCTGTGCTCGAATGTATTGTCTCTATGTGCTTAATTTTTAAGCTGTGTGTTGTAAATAGGGTTTCCAACTGTCCCGATTTAATCGGGATGTCCCGATTTTGGGCCTATGTGTCCTGCGTTCCGACAACAGTAGTGGCGAGACGCTAATTGTCCCAGTTTTTAACATCTACAATTTTTTTTACATTTTTAGTCCCGCCAGTCTCGCTATTGTTGTTTCCAAATTATCGCGCTTGCATGTTATGACGGCCAAGAAAGTAAGTATATTTGCTGTACTCGCTGTACCTACTGACAAGTTTTACTCTATCTACTGATTTATAACTTATACAGCTTACAGTGTTGCCAGATTAACTTATTAAAATCCCTCCAAAAAATGGGAGAAATTATTTGACGTATACATGAAATACGTCAATGCCAAAGACGGTCAACTTTGAATGAAAAATGTTTTTCTCCAAAAATAATATAGTTGATAAGCACAAAAAATTAAAATTCCAAAAATTAAATAACTTGATTTCTAATTTAATAAAATATTATAAAATAAAGGAATATTGTAATATTATCTTCAAGAAATTGATTTGTTTAAAGGTTTGTAAGATCATGGTTTAAATATGTAGCTGTTAGTAACAAATAATAAAAATGAAAAGAATATCTTTCCTACTGGCTGATTAAAAACGTTTTTTTTTTTTTTTACAGTCCCGATTTTACTTGTCTCGTCCCGATTTCTTTCCTATTAAATACCGAAATATTCATTGGCAAAGTTGCCAACCCTAGTTGTAAATAAACTGTAGCAAATATACTTAAAAGAATTCGGTAAAAGTTGGCCATTTTTCAACCATGATAATCGTGAAAGTTAAAAGTTCTTATTCAAGTAATTATACTATACAGGATTTATTATAAGGTTAACATAAGTTATATAAACAATCCCTCAAACAGGGCATATTTTTGATACAATTTTGAACTTTTGGTGAACCAAAATGAATAAACGTTTATTGACAAGTGTGTTAACTCTACTATTCGAGAAAAAGGGAATACAGTATAGCACCGATAATGGAAACATCAGTTTTGGAAATTTTTTGAGAGCATCAAATTAGTCAATATCACTTTTGGAAAGTTGCATCAAAAATGTCAAGTACATACAATAGACTATGACGCATGATTTTATCAAAATAAACAAATAAATATACCGGTAATGGTAGTGACAAACAACAACAGACCTCAAAGCGTGGGAATGTGGATTTTAATTATTGTATAGTCCATTTCAGTAAAATTTAACCATGATTCATTTAGATAATTTCCGTTTTCTTGGCTTTATCTCTTTAATTATTGCACTTACATAGATTTTAAAATTGCAGTTTGTTTTTCGAAAAGAATAGAAGATTGATTTGTTTTGAATATAAGAATTATTTAATTTTTTAACTTTGACTCATGATCAATTGTATTTGAAACAGCGTATACATAGAATGTTTATCTATATGTATTCTGTTCTCTGGCGGTTTTTATCATACGTAAAATGTAAACAAAATCATTTCAAAGCAAATTAATAAAACGACAAATGAAAAAATATTTTCTGAGATAAATAATTTATAATTCTTCACTTCTTTTTTTCTTTTATTAACATTAAAAAAAAGCAGAATTTTAATTCAAAACATAATCTTACGATATTTGTGAATCACCCCTGGTCGAAAAGCATCACTTTTGTCAAGCACCACTTTTGGAGACTACTTTTTCTTGACAAAACTGGTGCTCTACTGTATCTCGACTCATGTGACGCCTCATTGGAATATAGTGACCTAGTTAAAAAAAATGTACCGAAAATGGAAAAAAGTCAACATACACACTCTGTTTGAAGGGTGCGGTCGTTTATATAACTTAGGCTCATTTCAGACCAAACCAGTCAAGTCTTCTCAAGTCCAGTCAAGTCACGTCAAGTCCAGATGCGCCAGTCAGGTGCTTTCAGATAGACCAAGTCAAGTCAAATCAGTCAGTTTAAATTAGTTATTACTTGATATTTGAAAATGGATGTTGTTATTTAATGCAATAATAATAATGCGGAAGTTAAGATCATAAATTTTTGGATAATTTCTAATAAGTAATATTAATTATTCTAATTAAATCTTTGAGGGAAGATAACTATGTAATTGAACTTGTCAATTCTCTAAAATTTAAATTTTTATCTACTATTAGGTTTGACGCACGAACGTCCTTAACTGATGAAAAAATTCAACTTGTTGAGTCGTTGACTGGACTGACGGTGACTTGACTTGACTTGACTGGACGCGACTGATTATATTTGAAAGCAAAAATACAATTTATGTTGTAATTGCATTGAATCGGTGTATGTTGAATCAAGATGCGTCAGACTTAACGTGACTTGACTGGACGCGACAGGCTTGGTGTGAAATGGGCATAACTGTAATAATTTTAAGATAAATACTATGTTAAGATATTTAAGATAAATACATGTTAAGATAAATACGTGAACTTCAACTAGACACAAAATAAGAGCTTTTACTCACGGTTATCATGGGCGAAATATGGTCAACCGTTGGCCATCTGCTTTCTTAGATTTTATCCAAAAATTGTGAAAAACTGTAGCTACTGACTACGGATAACTCAATTCTATTCAAATATCAAAAGATTGGTTTTGATAACTTTCCAATAATATTGGGTTAATTGTGGTAGAAGGAAGGAATCCGAAATAAAACAAAAATGGTTTCTGATCATCAGAATCGAATACCGTAGAGTGGGATGAATCGGGACAGGTGGGTGAATGGGGACGAAACGAAAAATGTTTATTCATGAACTTAATTTAAAAATACTAAATGTAAATGTGAACATATATCTTACTTAAATTATAGTATAAACATTATTCTTTCGGGTAATAATAGTGACTAAGCTTGAAGTTGAATAAAAAATATTAAAAATTGAGTTTAGATTGACGTCTTCAAACAGTGCTATTTTTTGTTCCTTAAAACTTTATCTTAAAATTATTTTTTTCGGTGTTCTTATGAATAAATTGTTGTTTAATCGAAAATTTAATTATTTTGGAACATATTATCTGGAAAAAGAAGGCTGCAGACTTTTAGTTGTTTTTATTTTTTTAAGAGGAAATAATGAGGGCTTGAGTTTGGGCTAAGTTGGAAGTTAATAGGGACGGAAAAGGGGTGAATAGGGACACTGTATAGGTTAATAGAGATGTTATATAAAAGTATAAGGGGGCGAATGTGGGGTGATTAGGGACGGATGAAGCATGTATTGGAACATAGAAGAGCACCTTCAAGGTTATCAAGTGATTCAACATTTTTGTAAGCACATTCAGCATAACATTTCTATGCTTTATAAAGCATATGCTCTATATAAGCTTATTTTAGATTCTACGTTTATTTCTACAGAAAATCATCAATTATTATTTCTTTTTTGAATGTACAAATACAAAAAATTCGAAATTATGTTATATTTAAATTTCAATTTTGATTGACCCTATGGGTTGTCCCCATTCACCCTTTTATCGTCTCTTTTGACCCCAATTTTTCATAGAGAAGAAATTATACGATTTTTGTTATTTTTTCAAAAACCACCGATATTTTCAAAATTTTTTGAATACTGTGATAAAGTGACCATCCTCGTATACATTTTTAATATATCACAGATTAGTTACTCATAAAATAAATAGAAAAAAATACGGTGTGAAGTCTGAATTCGTGCCTATTCACTCCGATCTACGGTAATAACAAATACCCCTGTCGCAGCATCCTGCATAACATAGCGAATTTCCGTTTATAAAAATTAGTTTTTCTCGGAAACTAGTTGACATAGAATAATAGTTTAAAGATTTTTTTTATGTAATATTTTCTCCTCTTTTAAATGATGTAAAAAAATTTGGCAAAAATTTTGAATAAGTGGAAATTTTGGCAAAAAACTAATTTTTTGCAAGAATAAAAACCATGTTCCTGGCATCCGACGTGTCTGGCTGAAGAACTCATCCAAGATTTTTGGACTTCCAACGTTGTCACCAAATTTCGTAAACCTAGGACATTTCGTTCGAGAGTTATCGTGCTGATACATATATACATACATACATACATACATACATATATATATATATATATATATATATATATATATATAAATTTTAGTGAATATTATTTTTAGTTTCTAGGGACCTCAAAACAAATTTCTGCCATAGTCCCGGGCTCAAGTCGCGTCATGACACCTACTGTAATAGCTGAATTTCCAGAATTCTTTCTGGAAATTCGCTAAAAGAATATTAACCAGATGTTGATCGTAATTTTATAAATAAAAGATTAAAGCATGTTACTCTAATACTATATGATATTATACAAGCAGTGTTAGAGATTTATGTGTATTTATATGATTAGTATCATCTTATGTCAACTGAAATAATACTATACGTTTCCGGTAATATTACATAATATTACGTTATATATGTAATAAGACTAGGTTGAAGAAACATCACCTCGTCTGTCTAACATCAAAAAACCACCAAATTGCACAAAACTGTCAGCCATATTGTTTGTTGGATTTATTACAAAACTTTTATAAATGTTGACAGTCAGTCGCAATAGTAGCAATGTTACACGTGTACTTACGTGTAAGCCGCATATGTACAAGTACGAACATTTTGTAATTTTGTTACGTTCTTCGTCACTTACGTTTGCTTTCAATGACACCGTAAGTCGTAATAAGTTATTTTTAGATCAATATCGCGATAATTTAATATAGAAAAAATTCACTGTAACGAGGTGAAATACACACTAAATGTTTCACTTGTTGACGGTTAAAAAACCGAAAGTCGGTTTGTGATAATTTTATACTTTTTAGTGGAAAGTGACAAAACAAAAACGTGCTCATATTTCAAATCCTAGAATTTTTTTAGAATTTGATTCATTTTAGGGGTTATTTAGTGTTGCAGAGAAAAAAATCGTAATTTGCCCCCCCCCCTTCCCACTGGTATTTTTGTTCGTTCATATCCCAAAAATCATCAGTTAAAATTTGGAAACGAAATACGAAACGGTCACCGAATTATATATATATATATATATATATATATATATATATATATATATATATATATATATATATATATATATATACATATATATATATATATATATATATATATATGTATGTATACAGTAAAGTGGTTGAATTGTCCTATTGTTTTTGCGCGTGTGTTTTTAAAGGCGGGGGTTAAAATAATTTTTTTTTACTCTTTTTATTTTTTTAACTGAATTCATAATATGTCAAGAATATTGTCTCAAGATTTCAAGTTGATTGGAGCAAAATTGACGAAGTTATAAGTATTTTTGTTGTTACCTGGCATATGTTTCTCTCTCTCTCTCTCTCTCTCTCTATACATATATATATATATATATATATATATATATATATATATATATATATATATATATATATATATATATATATATATATCTGTCAGTTCTATTATAGAAATTTCAATGCAAGTACAAACGTGTTTATACCTGTACTGTATATTTTGTCAGTGTAGAGTATAAAATTTAGTTTAGCAGTAAGTATTCTATATCAGTTTTGTACAAGAATTTTTAAGTGTTCAAAATTTTAAAACGTTTTCCCCACAACTCACGTTTTCAAAGTCGGTACCCCTCATAACTTCAAAACTACAGCACCGATCCTTTTAAAATTTTGAACACTATTTCTGTACATCATTTACGAGGTAGCGCTGGAGAGTTTTTTTTTTTTTTTAAATTTGTTAATAATTTTTATTTTATAATAACAAATTAGCCGATTTTTTTTCGCAAAAAATCGTGTTTTTCCTTTCTAAGTGTTCCAAAAAAGTGAAAAATTGAAATTTCGAAAAGCCCTCCCAGCGTTACCTGAGGAAAACTATTATCTAACCAATGAACTTTCATTTTTTTATTTCGGATGATCCATCATTAAGTTATGAGGGGCACCGCAATTCTACATTTTTCCGAGACATGTCCGAATAATTTTATTTTTTAATATTTCTTCGTGAAAATTTTATACAATATTCTTCGAAGGTCATAGTTTAATGTACCATGTGTCGTTACAAAAAAATAACAAAAACATGCCTTTTTTTGTACGAAGTAACCTTACCCCCTCCTTAATGAAGGATCAAAAGTCTTATTAAAATTTTCCGATGTGCCGGGGTTTAACATTGGATCGCACGCATATAATATCATTGTCATATTTCTAGTGAAAGCGCTGGGAACGTTAGGGAATTGTTTGGCATTTTCTACTCAGTTACCTAATAAAACAGATAAAATCGAACAAACAGTGGGGGCGCTGTGTATAACGTTTAAAACCATTATACACAGCGCTTCCATGATTTAAAATATTTTACGAGATTTTTCTTAAAATTTTCATTCCATTAGATTTTTGTCACGATGATTGAAAAACACCTAATTCTACATTATTTTTACCAAGGAGACGGTTAAGTTTACGTAAACCTAGCTGTCCCTTCTGTTTTACATATGTTTTCTCGACAACCGCAAGAAAATCCAATTTTTTATTGACACACCTAAATAACACCTAAAATACACCTATTTTTCATCTACTTAATTTTGGAATTCTTAAAATTTTTGTTTGGAGGGCGGCTACCTTTATGGAGTTATGGAGATTATTATACGACCTTACTGTCAACGCCGATTTTCTACTAAATTCTACTTTGTATAGACGCCACGCTTAAGAAACACACATGTCCATACATGATGCATGTCATATGTAACCATTTTTGGCATTTTATACATCTTAACCAGTCAACTTTTTTCTGAGTACTTTTCAAAACAGTCAATACACAGGTAATCATCATTATTTTCGTTATTTCCACTAATATGAGAGCTCTTCTTGATTCATTAATGGATTTCTTATATTTACGTGGCATATGGTACAGTCCAAAAAAAAGTTGTATATTTAAGGTATAAGTCTATGTTTTTAATATGTAATATGATGCGGCATCTATACCAACTTTAAATGCGGCATCTCTCCTTTTTGTTGGGATAGATGCCGCATGTTGCTATAGCAAGCATAGTGCGGAATTCTAACCTAAAATTTTATACAGTACTTTTAAAATATACCTAAATTAATAACAAAACTGCTTAATAAAATGCTAATGCTTGATAAAATATTATGTTAAAAAACTTACTTTTCAATAATAAAAAGTTTGATAATTACTAAACTGATGGACTAATCATAAATGTTACCATATACAACTTAAATAAGTAGCTTATTTTAAAGATATTATCTATTAATAGCGCTATCTGTCAATCAACGGACGAACTATGGCTACTGCGGCATCTCTCCCGCACTTGCCCTAATATTTCTTTGGTCAAATAAATTTTTGACATATCGTCAGCTGAGTACTAATTTGTACCAAGTCCACTTATTAAAATTTTTTTCTGGATGGTTTTTTTGTTAGTTTTAAGCGTTGAAAAAGTCGAAACCACTATCAGAAAAAAAAATTTTTCAAAAATTGACTTGGTATAAACCAATACTCAGCTGACGATATATCTATGACAGTGTAGTAGCGGCTTTTAACAAACATCAAAAATTAGGAAAAGTTACGAAACCTTGTGCTAAAAACTTGCAATCAATTAACAACACGTACAAAATTTGTAGTGTACGCAAGAAAGAAAATTTAATAAATCAGAAAATTTTAATATTTCTCTAATCGATCATTTTTATATCACGATCGGCATCAGCCAATCCACCCGAAGGCTATGTCAGCAGTGTAGAGCGGTAAGGTAGAAAACAAAAAAGAAAATATTGATATGATTAAACATCCAGGAAACGTAAACAATATAATTCAATCTTCATTACGCGGTGTTGAACAAAATTTGTGTAGGGGATTTCCACCATCCGCTACCCCAACACTATACATATATCAATATCTCTTTTTATTTACACAAAAGGTGTATGTGTATCCTGCCTCCTGCCCGCACCACACCTCACCCCCTTTCCATCCAAACCCAGCGACTGACTTTTGGCAAATATAAATGTGGGATAATTTATAGGTTTTCCTTGCAGTCCCATGTGACTGACTCGCATCGCATGTATAGGCGAACGCTTTAGTCAATTCTGATACCTACATATAGAATTTTTTTCAACCATCGAATATGTTTCCATTCTTCTTTATCACGGGATTGGATGTAGGTGTAAGATGAAGAGGGAGATAGTATGGTACGACACGCACTCGGCACACGTTCGACCCTATTTTAAAAACAAATCATAATTGTGTCGAACATTCCAATACGTTACTGTTAGTTACACATATGTACATATATTTTGTATGTGTGTGTATGTGTGTGTTTTACTTTATTATATTCACCTATTTTCTTTTAACGTTGCGTTCCGACAAAGCAGTGAGTAGAAAAAATGCAAATCCTCTGTTCTGACGTTGGAGTAGGAATGTTTAAATTAATATTAGTTCAGTTGCGTAAAAGTTTAAACGGTATTTTCTAGGGTAGCTACCTAAAACCAGTGTTGGCAATTTTGTTTTTAAGTTATCTGATCAGGCTCACTAAATTGGAGTATTTCGTAATATTTCTTGAAAAATTATGAAACAAGCCAAAAATACAGTTAAAGGAGCAAGAAAAAGAAAAAATTCTTTCAAATGTTTCATTGATAATTATGTCAAGCGTACTATAACTATGTTACAAATGCCAACACTGCCTAAAACTGTTACAAGTGACGTCCCATAATTACGTCCGACTGGAAACAAATATGTTTTCAGTCGTACGTATTACAAATACAAATTTTTTCAACCGAACTAGAGAAATGATAAAAATACGAAACTACATCAAATATTCACCAATAAGAAGTCTCCTAAGTGGCTGAATTGAAAAAGAAAAAATTTAACCTTACTCTTAAACTTCACGTTTTTTTAAGCATTGAATAAATGTTTAAAATCTATTCTTTAATCCTGAATAGATTTCTTGTAGTCTATAATCAATTCCGTCATTAACTGCAATAAAATTAAATTGTGTAATATGAAATGTCGTTTTCCGACCATTTGGTCGACTATGTAATTCCGATAAATATCCACACTTTTTTTAAACATTCGAAAAATGTTTAAAAACAATTCTTTAATTCTAAATAGATTTCTTGTAGTTTGAAATCATTTGCTTCGTTAATTAAAATAACATTAGGTCTTGTAATATGAAAAGTTCAAACACTGTCAAAGTCCTATCAAATTTCAGCAGACTATCGAGACAGACTATTAAATCTAGTCTTGAAACGAATTTTAATAGAGAGCTTTTCAGTCAGCCTTTTTTCAGTTAGCCCTAGATCACTAAACCTTCGTCATTTTGACGACGCACCATTTTCAAAATTCTCACAACTCGGAAACCACACTCCTTTATAGACAATTTTTATAGTTCTGTAACTAAATGAAAAACAACTTAAATCAATAATATACAATCTAAAACAGTAACACTATGTATTTCATTGGTCATAGTATCAAAATATACTAAGTTAAAAGAAAAAATAATATGTCGTCGTCAAATTTACGAAGGTTTAGTAACCATGTGAGTATAAAATAGGTTTAGTGATCCAGGGTTAGTTAAAACAGAACGTTTATCTACTAGCCGTCCGATTTCCGACCAAACAATCTGATTACGACCGGACATAAATTGTCTAGTTAATTTATAAATGTAAAAGATTGTAGGTAGCTTGCGAATGAATTCCAAATAACATTTTTAATATGCGAATATTGTAAATGGTCATTTGACGAATTATTTGTAAACCTTACAATAATAAAATATCGCCATAAAATTTAAAGAACACCATTTAGTTCCAAAATTGTAAAGTAATTACTTTTTTATTACTCATGCGGGAGAAATACTAACTTGGCGCACACATTTCTGTACGCAAAATAGCTGTTTGCCTACTGTACTCTTCCTACATACTTTTTTGCGTGCGGAAAGTAACCTTCCACACGCAAATTGACAATAAAACACGCAAACTTTAATCAAAACACGCAAAGCCGCCTCTTGATTTTTCATTTAATAAATATTTCATAATTATTTCTATAGAAACCACCAACAAAGTAATTTAAACAATAATTAATTCAGAAAAAAAAGACGAACACTTAAAAATATTATTTTAAAAAGTAATAAAAATGTCAAAAATGGTAATAATAATAGAAAAAAATATGTCAAATTCGTAATAAAAAATAGTATGTGCAACTCGTGCGGGATTGTCGATTGCCCACTCAAGCGAATGAGCGCACTCACTACATTCGTGCGCTCGACTTCGCTTTCGTGGGCAATCGACAATTTCCCCCACTTATTGCACAATATACTATTTTGCCCCTTTGAATATGTGTTAGATTTTCTATTATTTTGGAGTTATGACCAGAAACTTCCGTTTCCTTTTGGTTTTTTATGGAAATCTGTCTCTTCTCAGGAACCCTACCCGAATCACTGTGAGCGGTTATCGAAACCTGAAAAGTTGATAGAATTGATTAATCACCACAGAATACCCTACCAAATTTTTTGTCAGGCACAATACTTTAGATCAAATAAGAGTCAAAAATTCGTCTCTATATCTAGTTGAAGACCTGACTCATTGTAAATAGACTCCACGAAAATCATATTTATAAAACGAATTATTAATGACTCAAATTTACAAACCTATCAGGCACATACAACCTATCAGGCTGATATACAGCTAATTAATGATTGTCTCACAAAAAATTTAGCCGCAACTAACAAACCAAATTCCTCTACCAAAAAAACAGTTTTTCTCTTCATTACATTAATATATTCGAAACTCGTTTGTAATTTATCAAATTTTTATGTTGCCAAAAAAATTTTACATGCACGCACTTCACTAATTACCCTCCAGCGAGCTCACTTTTAACTTTTAAAATTAAATTTACAAGAAACTACATTCTTCGTCATTAATCATTCGTACAAAAATCAATCCTTACAAATATCACATAAAAAAATTTAAAAAAATTTTTTTCTAATATCATCAATGACATGTCCAACGAATATTACTTACCATCATTATCTATCTGTCCTTTTTTGTCTTTACTCCCACCAGCGAAAAAAAAAACAAGAAACAAATCGATACTCGAGTAGTAAAGGAAGTTAAAGTAGTTGAGTAACAGTTTTAAAAACTTTACTTTCGATATAGTAAAAGTATAACGTAAAGAAACAAAAAGTTCGTTCCCGCACACTGACATAGTTAATTTTTTTTCGTTAAAGTTTGAATGAGTCAAAGTTTGGAGTGAGTAACCGGCACATAGTTCTCATCAGCTGATGATGATAACAATAATTTGCATATTTCCAACAAGTTTGAGGAGTTTGTACAAGTTGTTAGTTCAAACTTATTAACTTGGAAAAAGTGACATGATAAACTTTATTACGAAAATTTTGTAACAGACAAAAAATCATTAATATGCAAAATTAACATTTTTTCCGACAGGAAAACTTTTCACATCGTCAAAAGTGAAAATTGCTCGTCGTCGCCGCCACGCGCGGAAAACTTCGAAAAGAATAATTGATATTTTTTTTTAATAAACTGGGACAAAGACCGAGGAAATTTTACAAAACCAGGTCATTATCATCAATTGTTGAAATCAACATCATCATCGTAATAGTTAGTTTGTTACGACGATGGAGTTTTGTTACTACGCGGTGCAAAAGTTTGTTTGAGAATAATTTAATATGTTTCAAATTAAGTGACGGTAAAGTTTTGGATAAATTTTCGTTGTTTGAAAACAAAATTTTATACCACCACTTTACATCTATTTACTACAAATGAGCGGTGGGGGGACCGACAGTGAATTAACAACAAGTGTGTAAAAGTTATATTTTCATTAAAGTAGTTTTTTTATTAGGGACATGGGTAATTAATAACATTTTGACAAATGGGCAAAGATACATGCAATGATTTTTAAACAGTATTTTAAATAGGCATTCGTTTAAACTTTTTTGTTGTGTTGTTTGCATAAAATGCAAAATATTCTCCAAAACAATACTGTAATTACTCAACAGTTTGAAGAAAAATTACGAAAAGAGTTTGGCTTCCATTAGTTATTGAGCTTTTTTATTGATTTATCATACATTTAGCTTGTGGAGTCGAACATTTAGAAAGTACTGTACTGCATAATTGATGAAATTTTTGACATTTCCACCTCGAAAATGCTTCGTTATCGCTTCAAAAGACACGTCTATGTTCTAGTCAGCTAAATTTTTCAGCTCTAATTACGCCGGTAGAAAAAAGGCGGACGTGCATTTCATTCAAAATGCATTTTCTATGTTTCATATTATCTTCTAGACGTACATCACACATTTTCCAACCAACTCTAGAGCAAAAAAAAAAAAACAAATTTGAGTTACATTTGAGTTGAACGTCAGTGTCAACATGCAACATCCAACTAGAACGGTAGGCCTAGTGCTCTAGGAAGGGCAAACAATTTTTGACGCATGTGCAAAATAAATGTATATATGAGCACGCAACCATCGGGGTGGGATTTCACCCTCTATCGTGTTATCCTTGTTCAACGCTCAATTCCGTCTATTCTTGTTCTATGTTCGAACCCGATATACATTTCGCAGTATACCAGTTTAGTACCCTTCAAGCAGAACAAGTTTGTATTTGAATCCGAGAACAACATTTTACGACAAAAGTTGGAGTTGTTTTACGATATCGTTGCGACGAAGACGGACAGACTGAACGCACGGGGTTCGAAGGAGTTTGATGAAAAAGTTTTTAACGTCTCCCGATAAAATATAATTTGAAAAAGTTTTCGGTCGAAAAGTTTTATGTTCGCTCGCCCGGGTTTTTTTCTTTCGGTGGTGAATTTTGTTTTTGGACGAATTTATTAAAAGAGACGCGGTTATTGTTTTTTGTTTTTTCTTTTTTTTTTTAATTCTTGATAATAAGAAACTTTCTTCTTGGGTTCTTTTTGTGTTCGATAACACCCGAAATAATAGTTGAACTTGTTTGTTAGTTTGTTTGTTGTTATTTGTTTATTTTTGTTTTTGTTAATTGAATTGTTATTGTTTTTTGATAAAAAGAAAAAAAAAACACTTTAAGGACGAAGAACTTAAAAAAAAATTGACTGTTTGAATTTTATATAAATAATTAAATTATTGTTTAGTTTTAATAAAAACAAAATAAATAAAAAAAACTGTTTTTGAGTTGATGTTGATTTGTGCCAATGCTATGGTATGTTAACAAATTTTGTATTTTTTCTGAAAATTTGTTTGAGAATGAGAAAAACTGAATTGAAAAATAAGTGACTGATGTATGCAATTTGACTACCGATGGACAACAACGTTGCCTTTATTGCTTTAAATGTAAATTTTTATTTGTATTTAATATTTTGATGTTATTTTACTAGTGAAAATCGGTAACAGACCTCCCATAAAAATTCTAATATTACATTCTAACATTTTTTTTTTTTAATTTTACGCAACTTTTGTGACAACAAAACAAAAAATATTTCACTTGTCTTACTAGTGGGAGAAAGGATATTAAAGAAACTTTCAATTTCAAGAACTTATTCCTAATTAAAATAAAAATATTTACACAGCTAAACGTTTCTTAAATTATTTGAATTTTGAAAATTTATCGCACATAGTACCTACTTCTTAGTTTGTAATCCGACGCAATTCAAATTCAAAATTATCTTCTGTCTTAGATAGTCGCCCAGTATTTGAAGTAAAATCAAATTTTTTAAGAATAACTACGTTTTGATATTAGAAAATGAACACATTTTTAAAGATGTTCAATATTTTCTTGGGGATAATACTCTAATGTAGAATATTTTTAAGGATATTTTTTCTGAACTGCACACACATAGTTTACAAAAATAATTAATTTTCTAAACATTTGGGAAAGAAATTTTCTTATTTGTTTTTCTGGTCTTTCTAATTGGAAAAAAATTTAGAAAAATTAAATTTGAAATATTTAAAAAAAAAATTACATTGTGTTGAGAATGGCAAATTATTTTGAATTATTTTGAATAATTTTGTAACAAATTTATATTTATATTACACCACCGGTTGACACAAATTTTGAACCTGTAACCTGTCCCTTATTTTTTCGTTTTTTGTAAATTATTAAGTAGGAAAAATTATTTCCCTTGAAAATTTTGGTCGTGCTACTTTCAGTACCATATTATGAATTTTAAGAAATTTTTTTAATTTTTTAAAGCGTTGCAATCAATAAATACATTCTATTTATTCGAAAATAACTGCTAAAAACCAAAACAAAAAGAGTTAGAACTCGATGCTTGGACTTTTTCTGATATGATCGACTTAGAATCCCGATTCATAAAAAAAATTTTTGTCGGCCATAAATTTTACTATCGTACACTTATCTGAAATGAATTTGATGGATCCTATCGGTTCTTTACAATCTACTCTAATATTCCTTTTCTAATTTCGGTCAAATCCGTATACATATAATAAAACTGTAAATCTGTCTCTGTCTGTCTGTCTGTCTGTTCACGTATCACGTAAAAACTACTGCACGGATTTTAATGAAATTTGGTGTGATGATAACTTATTACCTGGGCCAACATCTAAGATATTTTTTACTCCGGGAAAATGTCTCATTTCCACGGGAAAATGGAAAAACTATTTTGAGCATCTACACACATTACGCCAATTTACATATTTCATAAAAAATTTCATAACTATAGTAACAAAAATTGTAAATAAATTTTGTAGTTTGGAAATTTTTCTGAATTTTAAATAAAAAAAAAAATGTTGCTAATTGTGTACCGAAAAATACAATAAATATACAATGGTCAATTTGGAGACAATTTAATGCATTTTGTGTTGCAAGAAACTACAAATTGGAAAAAGAAACTACTCAACGTTTCGCGTGAACAACGTCACGGGTACGGCTAGTTTTAAATAAAATTTAATTTAAAAATGTACTAAACATCTTACGTTTAAATCTGAATTCTTACAAAGAAAGCAAAAAAAAACCTCCACTCCCAAAAAATTTTTCCACAAAAGCCAACTGATTAATAACCGTATACTTTTTATTAATTTTTCAAACCGTTATCTACATCATATAAAATTTAACCCACATTTAAAAAATTGATTTTCCCAAATCATAATTATTCATATTCTGATAAAATATAAAATTACAAAATTGTTAACGTTTATTGACACATGCACGAAGCCACTCTCACTCACTGGCGCTCCACTCGCCCATTTACTCGCCCCAATTTTCACTCATTCGTTTCAATTCCATTCCACGTAGACACTAAATGTTTGCTTGCTGCTGTTGGTTAATTAGCATCTATAAATCATTTATTTTCCAAGCTGAAATTTTGAAATTGTGAGGGTGGAATGAGTTACGGGGAAGCAGGGAGGTACACGTACATTTTAGTTACCTTGATACGCAAACAGACAGACGGGTAAGGGTTATTTAATTATTATAATTTTATTATTATATACTTACCACGGATATTTTAACCATGAAATAATTATTATTAATAAATATATTACCCGTATAAATAGTATAATGTTGAAACTAAGTGGTTTAAATGCGATATTTTTAATAGACCGATTTGTAATTACTGTAGTTAATTCATCACAATGTTTGATTGATAAGTATATTAACTAAATTTATTCATTTTGACGGTAGAGGCGCAGATAAATGTAAACTATTTGTCAAAATATATATTAAAAATTATTTGTTTAGTTTTTTTTTACTTTACTGATTTATAATGTGAGATTTCCACCAAACTGACTAGTTTGGTGGACATTTGTGTTTAGTTTTTTAAAATTCGACGAGAAAAGATAAAAATAGCTGAGACAAAACAGATAAGTGAGAAATATTATTTCAACCAAAGCGACATGTTTCATTTCTGTTTACAAAATGGTACTGCCTGTTTAGTTTGTTTTCTATTTTTTATTTTATTTATTTTTTTTATGAACTACTAAGCAAACTAAATTTAAAATTTTATATATTTTGTACAGTTATTAATATCTGATTGGCCACAAAAAAGTAACAAGTCAAAAAAACGTAAGCTAAATTAGCTATAGATTAGTATTTCAAGTGAATCAAATCTCTAGTGAGGTTTATTAAATTGTCCAAATTAAAAAATTTCCGTAAGTCGAGATTTTTGTTTGGATGAGGTCGTATTTGTCTAGACGTCATTATGATAGAACATGATATGAATTTTAGCAAACCTTCCTGGTTCCATAATTTTGTTGGAATGTCTAGCTATATTGATTAGAAAATTTAAAAAATTTAATTAGTCAGAAAATGACATGATCTGCCTTTATTGAGTATAAACAAACAAACTCATTTTTATCAATCGAACTGTTTGTAGACAGTTAGAAAATTCTTTGATATTTTAGAACTTTCTTTTGGAATTTAATACTTAAATACAATACTTCAATAATCGCCAGAGGATCGTGTTTGTAATTTGGTCATAAAGAATTGAATTTTTTTTTTTAAAAATCAACAGAAGTTTTTTTCGGTTCCTTTACTAGAAATTTGACTTTAGGTTTTGAATTTTAATTTTTTTTTCTCATTTGTATTCTAACAATACCTAATGGTATGATAAATCACTACCCTATACATGAATTCGATTAAAAATTTAGTCGATTAGTCGACTATTGTTTGTTCGATATTTTCGACTAATGATTAATTTTGTCTGAAAAGCAACTTTAGTTGACTAATCGACTAACTGCTCGTCAGCTCGACATCTCTAATGATAATTATACATAAATCTTATTAACGAACAAAAAAAAAAAATTGTTGCTTCATGTAGGTAGGTATATAGTTAGTATAATTATGGACTTTCTATTACTGAATTTTAAAGATTTTTCCTCTAAATACGTGATACAATATGAACCAGTTGTATAGTTAATCTGAACCGACGGACCTTCACAGTTAGTAACAATTAGTTAATAAATACAAAATTTACAAATCTGTATACGGTTGACCGGGGTAATTGTGAATTGGGGCAATTGTGTTTTTCAGTCCTTTCTTAATACGTTGTTAAATTTTCATAACAATTCTCCAAGTATTAGTATCATTTTTTTTAATTTATAAAAACCCTTGCAAAATTTTATGTATCTTACTTCGACCAATCCTCAAAAAAAAATTTTTTTAAATACATTTTCTTTTTTTAAAAGGTAAGAAATGGTTAAAAGTACTTTTAAAGAAATGGTCTAAGCCCTAAGACGGTTCCTTATTCATTGCTAAAGAAATTGGACAACTTATCACCAATTCACAATTACTCCATGATTTTAAAATTGTGGGGAATTGTGAATGTCATTCACAAATGCCCCCCCATTCGGTCAAAAATTTCAGTAGTGTCCTTTTCAGAATTGAAAATGTTGATGAAGGTGCTGGTGACCTTATTGTACAAGTTTCCGTTGTACAAACAATACAAAAAAAAATTGTTTTTTATTCATGTAAACTAAATGTATTTCCTTGAAAAAGTCTTATTTTCCTTGTTTTTGTGTGAATACATGGAATTTTTTGATTTTTTATATGATAAAATGACAAAATATCATTTTTAGCTTGTAATAAATTTGTTCCTACAATTTTTGTTATTTTTCTTTAACCTTGATTTTTTGTAGAAATTTGAGGTATGCGTAACTTGCATTAAACAAGGAGAAATTGTGACCGCTAAAGTATGATGAAAAATTTGAAAGTGGAGTAAATGTGAAGAATTTGAGCTAGGCTTTACTCTGACATACCACACTTCTTTTGTAATCCATTCTAAATAATTTTTCTGATGGCATTCACTTTTACCCCGAAATTCATAAGATTTGCAAAACCGCACCGGCGAAATGTGAATGGCTTATAAAATTTTTGTTTTTCATACGAATTTGCTCAAAATTTGTGTGGTATATCCTGAATAATGTAGAATTAAAAATAAATCAACCATAAAGTGATATATAAAATAAACAATACTTAAAACAACGCTTTTATCTCAACTCATGAAAATCCATTCACAATTACCCCGGTCAACCCTACATAATATATTGTGTTTTTTTAGACTTTTTTTTTAAAATTCTTTTTATTTCAAAAACATTTATTATAATAACTCTAGTCAATTTGCGAAAAAAAATTATAATAATAATAAAATATAAAATAAAAATTATTGTCAATTGATATGGGAAATTCTAAAGGGTAATATTTTTTTTCCCGACAAGGCAAGCGTCCCGCAACATCCAAATTCGAAACACGACAATCTTGCATATAATTTTCAAAAACCATTATTCCTTGCTCCGTGCATTTGCAAACAAGATCTAGTACCAAGAAGGTTGACCGAAATCCGTTCAGACGCTGGGGAACGCTTCCCTTGTGAGTCTTGCAACAATATCGCTGCAACGTTAATATTCAACAAGAATTACCTAATATCAACCATTTCCTCAGCACTTCCACCATCTTATATACTAGCCTCGGCTATTCCCTTGGTATTTCACCAATTCCAAAATAAAATTGGTCATTCTACAATCAATATTTATATTCCAATCATGACATAACATACAATAATCTTAATTGGTACAATATTTAATTTACTGTAATAATGGCGAAAAATCTATTGTGTAGGTACTACTAATAAAATGTCATGCAATATTATACGTGATATTACGTGATTGGAACAGCATGGTAGACAAACACCATATATGTATGTACCTACAAAAATTAACTTCTCCTTACACATAATTATTTTAGTTGCTTGCTACCAGTATTAATTGCGTGATCAGTAACGTACATTGTGGTTGAGAAATTTCAAATTCCGCGTGACTGGTGATTAATAAAAATAATAGCACTACGTACAGTGCAATATACTTAATAGAAATTACTGTGTGTAATATGGGAAAGTGATCCACTGGTTATTTAATTGTTAAAAGCTACACGGAGAGAAAAAAAAATATCAAATACTTAATGTATTTATTAAAAGTGAGCACAGATGAAATACTCTAAGATCAGTCCCGACGAGAGAGTGGGATCGCCGGTGTTACAGCCCCGTGGCTCGGACTTGGGGAGAGGGCCCGTAGCAATCGGTAGAGGGTGCGAGAAAAAGTTAAATTTTTTTCTGCTCACCACTTATTGTATGGGGAGGAAATTTTTAAAAAATGAATGAATTTTTCTCGGGGCACGCCATTTCTCTCCACGGTCCTGTCTAAGATTATTATTGATTTACCTAGTAAATAGGATTAGAATTCCAGCCCCTTCCCCACCCAAAAAAAGAATTTTACATTTTTTTGTACTGGTTCTTTAAATTTTATGATCGGTCTGTGGTTACTTTATTTTACTGCATACTAAATATTCGATTTTTTTCTCTATGTATAGTGTTCATTTATAAATTAAATGTAATAGGGTATTCAAACATTTTTATGTACTAGGCGAACTACTTTTTGACTATAATTTATTCGGCGATCTATTCAGTACTTCCTTATATCAAAAACACTGGGACGCACATCTCCCTCCAAAATTATCTGACAGTTGATGGCTAATTAATTAGCAATTACCACTATAAAGAACTCTTAGATCAGAGCAGCCAAATTCTCTTAGGATATGTGAGTTATTTTCCACGTGTGGCTTTTCTGTTGCCTTATAATTCCTAATTTCATCAAAAATTGAAAGAAGCAATATCGAAAATTGATAAGTAACTTTAGATTTTATATTTCTAATAGTAAAATTGTTATTTTTGAAGTTTTAAAAAAATTCATTACCACCACAGCATAGACTATGGGTGTCTGTGCTGCAGTCACCTTTGTATTTACGCTATCCGACCAGGTCAAAACATATGTATTCGAATAGTATTGAACATACGTAATTGTATCTACCATGACTTGGTTGAACGTTTAGCATTATTTGAATTTGAAGGTTGACTTTTTGTCCTATGGCTTCCTTTCTCCACAATTATTTTAAATATTTTGGTTTAAACTTATAAAACTAACATGTTGAAAGCACCAAATAGAAAAAAAAATTGTATTAGAATTAAATTTTTTAATTTGTTTCGTTTTTATTTTTAAAAAATATATTTCCATCATTTTTCCATTAGTTGCACCTGATTTATTCTAAATATACACATATTAGAGGATTATATAAGAAACAATAGCAACACCTTAGAGTTTATTTCAAACGTTCACCCCAGTTTTAAGGGAAATATAATCGAATTGAACTACTAGCTAACTAGTTTATGTAATACGGGAATGTGCACATCGCCCCAGTGGTGAGAAAAAGACGTATAACATTTTTTTTTTTTTTTGCTGCGAACATTAGACGAAGAGTGGTTGTTTACTACTTATATTCACAAATATATTATAGTTATAAGGGTAGTTACATAAATATTTTCTTGTACTGGGTACAGGGTATTTTGAAGAAATATTGGGGGATTGTCTCTACCAGTAGACGCAATTTCAATGTGCATTTATCTATCATTTCTGTGTTTTACATTATGTTTGAGCAAAATTTCTCTCTAGTAGCATAGCTTTTACCGGATTTAAAATATAACATTTTCATACTACGGATTTTACAGCAAAATTTAAAATTTTATATCAGTACGATTAAAACTGTCGAAATTACTTATGAGTTTTAATAGTTATTTGTGTATTAAGAGCGCAAAATGGTGCTTTGCCGCTCGATTGAGAATGTTGACCTCATGAGAGCGGCAAGGCATTTTGTGCTCGAATTACACACAAAATTTTTTCTACAATTTTATAAAATTTTTTTTTATTTAAAAAATACTTGAAAAAATAATAATGGACGTTAATATTTGCTTTAATATTATAATTTTTGCAGCTTCAGAAATATCTGGAGGTGTACTTAAGAAATCACTGTCACTATTACATATTTCCGTCATATATATACATATTTTTTTAAATATTTTTTTCTTATTATTTATTAATTATAGTTATTTATTATTTTTAATTAATATTTTGCAGTTATTTTGAAATTTAATAAAATTAATATTTCTCTTGATTAAGATAAAAATAATAATTTTAGAATTTGTTTACTTGTTACCATAGAAAATATGAACAACGCCTACCCGATTTGTAATTAAATATACGTTGAGCGAACGACAAAGTATTACTTTGCCGCTTTAAAGCGCAAAGTAGTACTTCGTTGCTCGGCAACAACAGTCTTCGGCAACTACACATTTTGTGCTCTCTTCACAGAGCGCAAAAGCCTACTTTCCACTAAGATTGTAGAAAAAATTCTTTATAAGTAGGTAACTGTATACATTTTAAACGTTGAATGCATTTTTATCGGAATCAAGTTTTTCTAAAGCCGGTTCTACACGATGCTACGAACACCCTGCAACATTGGACGTTTGATAATTCGTGGCATCGTGTGGCCGTTGTTCGAACCCACAAACGTCCAATGTCGAGCGTCAAACGTTCGCATTTGGCCATGTTCCAGCCGATGTCGGTATGCTTGCACCGAGTCAAAGGATGCTTCAAACGTTTGAAGGACAATGTTCGTTGGTTCGACTCAGCGGCTACACGACTCGTTCATATGAAGAGAGACAACATCAGTAACATTAGAGATAACATCAGACAGACAACATCCTCGTCCACTGAATAAACGTTTGTACCAACACATCATCATATGTATTGAATCAAACATTCGATTCACCGTGTAGTAGGAACATTCGCAGCGCCAACTGTCGAACTTACTTGCATCAAACGTTCGATCGAACGTTGGAAGAAACGTTCGTAGCATCGTGTAGAACCGGCTTCCGCTAACAACAATATATCTCAGGAATAGTCATTCTAATCGTCTTAAAACTTTGTTTACTTATTTTCAAAGGCTCGACCATGAATATTTAGCATTATTTTATTAATATTTCGTATTAATTTTTCAATATGTGGTGCGTATTGGACACGCATTAATTTAGGGTTACTTAATGGTTAGAATTTTTCACAACTTTCAAAATAAAATGTAAGACATTTAAGTAAATTTTTTACCGTTTATCTAAAAGTAGGTAAACATACTCGACAAGAGTGTCAGCTCAACTCGCCCATAACTATTATAGTAGAGAACATAAACTTTGAAGTTTTAATCCTTCGAAAACGAGACTTAGAGGTGAGAAGTTCCAGTATGAGAAAGCATCTCAAAAAAATAGGAAAAAAATGTCTTGGCGCGAATCAATTAATATCTCAATATTTCGATTTACGGGAATGTGAAAGAATAGACAGACAAACGAATTTGACGAAGCTATGAGGATTCCAAGAATTTTTTTTTTTCAGAACCATAAAAATTACTAAAATTTAAAAGAAGCTTAATAACAAAATGAGAGTTCAATCTCTGAGTTGTTATTTGTTTAACGATTTACTTTTACTTAATCAAAAACAATATTGAATATTGAATGCTAAAAGTTTTGAACTCCCGTAATCAGATAATGTTATCAAAAACCCAGAAAGACAAGAAATGATAGATCACAGGCCCGACTAGAGGGGAAGGCAGCCAGAGTTGTAGTCCCGGGACCCGAACTTGAAGAGGAGGTCCATATTTGGAAATAGGAAGCCAGGGAAGAAGTAAAAAGAGTTTTATTTGCTCGTTACTTAATTTTTTTAGAAAAATTTTAGAAAAATTTTGTTTATTCCTGGGACCCGCTATTTCTCGCCAAGATCCTGATAGACTATAGAGTTGATATCGACAAGGCTGGATTATACACTAGGCCTACCTAGGCCATGGCCTAGGGGCGGCGGCAAAAATTGGATTTTGACTTTTTTTTGCTTGTTTGATATTTTTTTAAGGAAAAAGTTGAAAAAAAAGGTAGAGGCGGTATTTTCACGGTGCCTACGGCGGCACTTAGGGTGAATCTGGCCCTGGATATGAACTCGGCACAAAAATTTAAATTTAATTCGGAATAGTCGAATCTCCTTAATATCTGTTATCCTTACACAAGACGGTTCTTGGCATCATTTTCAAAATATAAATGGAAAAATATATATGCGAATCTCAGTTCTAATTATTTTACTAACCTAATTTACTCAAATTATCCAAAATACCCTATATCATACGGACAAATATCTATTTTCTTCACCTCATCTCCCACTTTATGTTTCCGTTTTCGCGCAACCCCACACATTAAGATGAATACAACATACACATACATACATACATACATACGTAAGACGAATAATGCGATGAAGACGAACACGTAGAAGACATAGAAAAAAGAGGATGAGGTGGGAGTAAGAGTGTTGAACCAACTTAAAACCAAACAGGCTGCGGGTGGACTACGTAGGTGGGTGCCACTCTGTACATTGTGGATGATTGTGGTGGCGAATGGTATATAAAATACATACTAAGAACTCAGTTCCTCAGTCACTTCTGAACCCTCTAATCTGAACAGTTTAAATGTCGTAATCTCACTGGATTTGCGATCATCTCGTTTCTTCTTTAAGAAAGAAAACATTAACAAATAAATATTTTAAATTTGCCAAAGGAAAAAAAAATATTACTACTCGAAAAATTGTAACAATTTCTACGGTTTTTGTGACGTGAGAATTTTTAAATAATTTTGTCGAAAATGATGCTAAAGAAGACAAATTTTAAAGTTAACTAATCCATATGCTACATTTTCATATATTCTTAATCAGAAGCTCCCAAATTGCAGCCAGTGAGCCAAATATGGCTTTAAAACTCCAAAAATGTGGCCTATGATATCAAATCGTCGAATTTGTAAAAATAATTTACACCTTTTTTTAAGAAAAAGAAAAGACTGGAATATTTCATGTTATTGCATAGATTTTATATCCCAGTGGTATTCAATCTTTTTTTACTATGCTAATTACTTTTCTATTACAATTTATTCGGCAATCTAATCTTACACAAATCTAGTTTTTAAGTCAAAACAGCCAAATTCATTCAGGAAATGTGATTTAATTTCAGCATTGTCATTCAGCTTTGCTATTGTCTTTACAATTCTGATTTTGCCAAAAATGAAAATAACAGTATCGGAAACATATTAACAGCATCAGATTTCATGTTTATAACATCAAAATTATTGTTTTTAAAGCTTTCCAAAAATTTAGTATACGTGATGACGTCATCAAGTTTAATTTTTTGTAGAAATTTATATAATTTCGAGTGCACGATTTTTCGAGTGCACGGTAATTCGAGTGCACGATTTTTATTTTTCCTGTAAAAATAGCCAAGTACGTCCAGAAAATGTGACCTGTTTTCGGGAACACTGAGAGAAAAATGGCAACTTAAAATTAAAATAAAAACGATCATTATTATTTCAATTATGTACAGCTTAAAAAAAAAAATTATATTGGAAAGATAGGGAACTTTGTAGGGAATAAATAATTATTATTCTACACTCAAACAATAAATTTCAACATTACTAGGCTTTCGTTAATGTTTCGGTTGAATCAATATGGTTTTTATTGAAATTATGTTATTTTTTCTCTGGGTGAAGTGAATTTTATGTTAGACCAAGCATGGCCTGTTTTTGCCCCTGAATCGAATTGGAAAAAAAAATGTTTTCACAAACCGAGCAAAATATTAAATTTAAAAACTGTTAAGAAAAACACTTATTTCTTTAAGTAAATAAATGCCCCTGTCGCAGCATCTGCATAACATAGCGAATTTCCAAATATTGGGCACTGGCGGATCTCATTTAAGACCTGTATCCATTTAAAATAGTTTCGCTTTCTAACAGTGAAACAATTTTCAAAATCAGTTCAGTAGTTAATTTTTGGCGCTTTTGGGTACTCAGGACCCTAACGAATCTCATATAGTGTAGCATATATCCACTGAACAACATATTATTACATTACATAACTATAATTTTCTATTTTTTTTTCTAAGTATGCAAATATATATCAATTATATTTTCTCTCTAAAGGAGGACATCATACAACAATTTCCTTTCCATAACGTACTCTTAAAAAATCTGACTAATTTTAATTTAAAAAGATGAGACAGAGCTATTGTTATTATAACACATACATACATATTGAATAATTAACTAGCACTTGTTTTATCTAGAAAAGAATTGCTAAAACGATGAAACATTTATTGTAAATAAAACGCAGCAAATTTCTTAATTTTTCTTAAAAGCTAGTTCACTTAGTACAATGTTTTAAAAGCTTATCTTGTATATATATATATATATATATATATATATATATATATATATATATATATATATATATATATATATATATATATATATAAATTTTAGTGAAGTAGATTTTCGGGTTCTAGAGGCTCCAAGACAAATTTCTACCATAGTCGCGGACTTAGTTCTTACCATAAGAGCTGCTGTAATAGCTGAATTTCCAGAATGGAAATTCGCTAAAATAAAACTAATAAATATAATAATACTAATATTGAAAAGTGGGCCACATAACTTCATCACTGGGGCCGGATCCGGCCCGAGGGCCATATATTGGCCATGCCTGTGTTAGATTATGCCCACCCATATTTTCAATTTGTAAACTAGAATAGGAAATTGGTAAAAATTGGTTCTGCAAAAGACTGTAGCCGATTGTAAATAGTTTGTGTACCGAAACGACGGAGTTGAAGTAAGGAAACGCATTTTTCTTCAGGTACGTCAGGTATTTTCGGACTTACAATTTAATCTGCCTACGTAAAATTTTGGGAATCCCTGACTGAAATGTATTTTCTAACCAAGCTAGACTATTTTTGTAGTCATTAGTAAAATTTCTCAATTATTTGTATGAACCAGAGTGTCCACATGTGTCCATTATTAAGTTCTAATCAAGTAATGTGTCTTTGAAAATTACTTTTTTGTGAGTAATAAATAGATGTAAATTTATTCCTCCGTAAAAAGTTGCAACAAAAAGAAACAAGGAAATTCATTCTGCATACGATTCTTTGTAATAATTGTCAAACACAGAGAAATTGTACGTATATATCTAGACCCAGTAGAATAATTCAATTTTACCCTCGTATAACACGATTCGATATAGCACAGTTTGAGATTTATAAAAGTAAATTGCTTTACCAGAGTTCGAAATTTGAGCAAAGTTCTTCCAAAGAAAATTTGGAAAATTTTTATACTGATCTTATTTGATTACTGTTTCAGTAAATGTAATCTTTTTCTTTAGCACCAAAGATATCCAGACGTTTTTCAAAATTTAACCGCCGTGTTATACAAAATTCTAAAGTTAACTTTTTATTGTCTGTTCAGAGACTAAAGACACAATTATATTTACTAACAATTGGTTGTAAGTCTTTTAAAATTTTAGTTTGAAAATAGATTTTCTCTTTAATAGGCTGCTTGTATAATTCAGCTAGTCGTCAAGCTGTAAGTTTCGGCTGCTCATAGTCTCTTGGGCTATCTTACTCCAATTTTTTCAAAGCCCCCCCCCCCCTGTTTCTCTTTTCTGTGGATACCTATTCCATCATGGCTTTAGGCAAACTTTTTTTAAAATAAAAAGACAATTTTTACTTTACTAATACCACTTTATTTAAAGTTTTTAAATGTCTGTGACATGTTTCGGCCCGTATATCCATTAACGAACAGTTTGAACGAACGGACCGAAACATGTATCAGACATTTAAAAACTTTAAATAAAGTAATATTAAAATGGAATACCATAAAGTAACGCTCAAATCTATCAAAACCTTTTTTTTACGTGACTGTTTCAAATGAAATGTTTCTCCTCTATGATCAATGAAGTCGATTATCTCAAAATCTATATCAACTCTCATTTTTTGTTTTATTGCTTCATTATTTGTTCTGTCTAACGGTAGAGGCTCTTGCAGATCGACACAAATAGTCTATACCAGTATCTATCAGTTTCCTTTGGCCTCGAATGCTACAAATTTCACAAAAAAACGGAAGGAACAAGTTTTTAAAGAGGAACTGAATGGGCAAAATATTTTTTAGTGGCATTCTTAGACGTTTTCTTATGAAAAACAGCCCTGTTTGATTTTCCGAACAACCAAATTAATTCGAAAAATCAACGCTCTACTGTAAACAAGTTTTTAAAGAAGAGCTGAACGGGAAAAATAGTTTTTGAATGGCATTCTCAAACGTTTCCTTATCGAAAACAGCCTTGTTACACGGAGAGAAAAATCATATAATTTTTGTAGATACAATTTCAGAAAAATTACCATGCTCTCTTACAATACGTGTGCGATCGACGACCAAAATAAAAAATATGTGCTAGCATGGTAAAATTTAATGTGCTAACACAACTTTTATCACACTCTTACGCATATATGTTATAGTTTAATTCTTGTTGTCGTACTCTTTCATTTACGCATCTGACCCGCAACCTTATGTTGCTTGGGCGGTATTTGTAAAAACTTCGAACCTGTAAGAACTTTATGATGCATACAAAAATGATTGCCAACAATATATTCTAATACTAAAGATAGTGAAGTAACAAAATGATGAATTAAACGGTGACATCCCCGTTCTCTAACACAGTGTAATGAATACTGCTTGCTGCTTGTAAGACAGTCTAATGAATCAAGGTGCTTGGTCCGACCCGTCCGACCAAGTTGGTCGTCCAAACCTATGGTTGGCTATGTGACTTGCTATGAGTGAGGTACATTTCAACAGCGTTCACAACACACACAACCTTCTTTCTCTTTTTTCTTTCTACTATTAGCAGATAGCATTTCAAATATTATAATACAGCATGGTAATTTTTGTGAAAAAAAACAATTAAAAAATATTTTTTGTCGCAATGGAACTTTTTACTGTGCTGTTTTACAAATTTTACGGAGCTAATATTACGGAAACAATATTCTATCCTTTAAATTTTCTATGATTAATTATAATTTTTATATTTTTACCGTACAAAATTGAATATGTTCGCCTTTTACACGTGGATTGTAGGGCTGAGCACAGTAATTTTTATATGAATTTTCTCTCCGTGTAGATTGTCCGAATCACCCACCCAGTTAGTTCGAATAATCGACACTCTACTCCAAACGATATTTTAAACGACAAAATTTACAATCAGGTTATTATTAAACGTTAGAACATAATCCATAGTCTTACGTCTAACCAAACTACACCCATCAATAGTTTAAATTGATAATTAATTTAAAATCACCCTCTAGATCAAACGTTATCTATCGGGATACATATAAAACACATCAGAATATACTACTACTACTACTTAACATTTAATTCATGAAGCAAGAGTTTAAATCACCGTCGGATAATCGTTATATAAGTCAAGAAGTACCTACTCGCTCTCTCTACTCGATAGAGTCGCATCTTCAAGTTAAAAGTCGTTTGTTATTTGTTGTAGCTTTGTAGGTTGTTATCTCACATGGGCAACGTCTTTACGAGTGGCGCCCGGGATTATGTGGGATCATCTTGTATAAACTGAACCATCCCTCGAACATACACTTCAATTGCCGCACTGGTTCGTGGTCATATTTTCAGTTTAGAGTGCTGTAATTCTACGTTCTATATATTGTAACCCTCTCAACGAATTAAAATATCGCTTATCCAAAATAATGTTACTAATATCTCACTAATATAATAATCCATGGATAATTATTACAACTATGTGTTCGTGCACAGCTAAAGCCTTATTTGGAAAATTTTCAAAAAGAATGTCGACATATCTTACACTAACCATACGTCATGTCAGGCAGGTGGTATGATATTAAGTTTCAACGTTGTATTGATGAAAATTGTCATATTTGTTTAATTATTATGTTATTCATAGAATTTTCGAGGGGTGGAAATTTTTGAAAATTGTATGTTTGTCATGACAATTTAACTCATGTGTATCAAGTCCCATGAGAATATTGTAACTTTTTTCACTTTTACCGTGAACAGAAATTTAGGACATATTTTTACAGCGAAAAAAATGGTACAAAACATTTCGTTGTAGATAAACACGATAAAAATGAAACAAAAATTTCTATTGGTAAATTTAACTGATTTCAGAACCATAGTAACAATGTATTAAATAATAATATGAATTATACAAATTTATTTTATTCGTTAAATTGTTTTACCGTATTACACTCGAATTTTATATTTTTTCTGAATAAATTTGTGTTTTCTACAACTCAAATTTCTTGCCTAAAAGCAATTTAACTCGAAGAACTGTCAACTAACAAAAACACTTCAGCTTCGCTGTCGCGGTTTTTGTTAGGACAGTTCTTCTCGTTAAATTGCTAAGCAACAAATTTTCGTTGAACAAACACAAATTTATTCAAAAAAATACAAACCTCTCGTATAATAATATGTGAAAAATTAGTACATATATTTGTTTTTGATCTGTTACAAAAACATTTTGTTTTTAATCAAATACTGGATTAACACCTGAAAAACTCATGGTTTGAAATTTGGTGATTCTTTCATTTTTATAGTATGTTAGTGTTGTATAGTTCTACTGAGGTCAGTATAACTGTCTAGAGTTCAATTTCCCCGATTTTATTCGAATTAGTTACGACATAGAAAACAAAAACGATATCAATTAATAACTCTTCTAATAGTACGCAAGTATCGTGCCCTAAATTCACTGGTCTTAATCCAATAGTTTGCAAATAACTTAATTTAATAGTTCAAAATTTCAATTATCATTTTCAAAATGATTATAAACCAATTTGGATGCTTATAGTTATTCAAATGCTATTCAGTTATGAAGAAAAATCAAGGGTGATATGCTTCTAAAAGATTTTGCAGTCAATAACGCAAATTTCACTCTTTAAGTCCCAGCCACTCCTGTCAGTATAGCCTGAGAAAAATTTTATATCTTTAAGGAGTTTTTTAAAAAATAATGACAGCTGTCATTTCAACTTTTTTTCTGTTCTAAACACTAGAGAATGTATTAGGTAGCTGCAAATGAAATGACAAAATAATAATTGTCTATCGTTTGAGTTTCTATATCGATAACCGGTCTAATTTTTACGGATATTACTATTTGATAGACAATATGATATTTTGGACTGTCATCGAAACAAAACTACTCTAAGCGGTTTCAACAAAAAAAATTTTTGCAGATTGACGAAAAATTCCTAGTTGTACGTTATGTTCCCTGTGTCACACCCCACTACTTAGGTACTTCAGTAAAATACCTCACAAACTGGCTCTATGCTCAGTCTATACTACTATAATAGTGTTTATTGATCTATGACTTAAATGTATAGAAATAATCTTGATTAAATGGTAAAAATAGGAAGGCTTGTGTTATGAGTTAATGATTTATTTGTAAAAAAAATTTCTATCTAGTTAAATAAAATACTATTTTCAAAATCTAATAGGCATATTTTTAAAAAAAAAAATGACTTGACATTAGTGTTATATTTGATTGTATTCGCTAGTAAGCCTTTGTTACTTTGTAAATATTCAACTTACGCAAGCTTTACTGGTAAAAAAAATTACTAATTTTAATAATACAATGGTACTCAAATAAAAACATATTACCCATGCCTTCTTGATTTTTTTCCAAAGTTAAATAAAAACAAGTAAAAAAAATCACATTAGTCAAACAAATTTTATTTAAAAACTTTTTTTTTTGTTATTTTAAAAAATAAATGACTTCACTTATTGCAAGCGACTCTTAATTTTCAAAAGCACTTAAAATCATTATCTTCAGTATTTATAACATACATACCTCGCTCACCTACTCTACCTTCATTAAAACTTGAAAACTCAAATGATTTAGTATACCCCCTCCCCTACATTCCCCTCAGCACCATATTCATACATACATATTCACGTATACATATATAACAATATAAATTGAATTGTATCAATCAGTCAAGCTCAATTTAACCTCTATTAACATATTTCAAATACAGTTCACTTACAGTGTAATAATATGCCTCGAGAGCTAGATAGGTAACTCACCCCCCCGGTACACCACCACGCCTAACCCACATAGTCTGAATTACACCCTCATGTATACCTACCTACACATATTACCGTATCACCACTCATACCAGACGAATAACTTTTTTTGATAAGTATATAATTTTTTTTAAAATTTTACAGTATGTTACAGATATAATCAACAATACTGATTGTTTATACATATATAAATAATAAAATTTTTTAAAAATGAATATAACAGCGAAAATTCAGAATGGAATGATTTTTCTAATCGACTTTCTATTCGAATTAGGTACATTTCCACTTTTAGATAAAAGTAATTAAAACGAAGTCAGAAATTTGTAGGAAAGTTCAAATTGCATATCAATTTTTAGAGACTGAAAAATATCGATGTACTTTACAGATGTCATCAGGGTCAAAAATTCTCTAATTAGGGTACGTGTCCATCTGAGAGAAAAACTATCGAAAGCTGCTCTCGAGAGTCGTAATTAGAAGTGGACACAGGACTGATAGTACTGTTCGACAATTTACGCAGAAACTCTCGGAGAGTAGATAAATTTCTAGTTCTCTCAAGTGGACAAGAATAAATTCATTTCTGCGACAGTTACTCTCAAAATTCGAAACATGTTCGTATTGTGACAGCACTCTCAGCTATATTATATTGATTTTGTACGTTATTTCTATTTATACTAATTTGTCGTATTTTGTTGTACACAGAATGTAGGTTTATACCTTTATACTTTTTATTTGTTCAATAAAAAAAACTGTTAAATTGAATATTAAAAAAAATTAAAATTATTTATTAATTATTGTTAATTATGAGTTAATTATTGAAATTAATTTAAAAATGGATAGGAAGGAGTAAATTAAAGAAGAAGATGTAAAATTAATATTTTTAATTAAACATTTGTCAAACTTAACATTTTTTTTTTTTTTTTTTTTTGGATGGAAAATATAAAAATTATAAAAACTGTGATCATAAAAATAAAATATTGTACAATAAGTCCACCGTAAACTGAATAATTTGAAAAATCACCAGAAATTTTTTTAAACAGTTATTTCTTTTTTAAAGCTTAAATTAGACTATTAAATGAACCAAATTTTTCTGTCCCCATAACTTTTTTTAACGATTAGCAAATAAAAATCACATTAATGTTTCTTAATCAAAATTTGGCATTAGCTGTCAACTGTTGTATGTCGACACGGTTTTGAAAGCACTATCGGAGAGTTTGCTATCAGACAGTTTTCTGGAGAGTGAAAGTTATTGAAAGTACTCTCAAGTGGACAATGAACTATCAATTTTTTGGATAGTTACTTCTGCTAGTTACTCTCACTCAAATGGACACGTACCCTTATGGAACTTAAGCAATTTGGGCCTAAATTTTTTTTTCATTTTTGTTCAATAGTTTAATGTAAGAAGTTCAATTTTATATTAATACTAAACTTTTAGTTTCATCAAAAATGAAAGTATAGAAAACAGATAACTATCCCCTGTCACAACAACCTGCATAACGTAGCAAAATCTCCAGGCCTTATTTCTAGATAAACAAGTACTGGAGACATCAACCTTCGAAATTTCTAGTTTCGGGTATCCGACATGTTTGGTTAAAAAATCCTTACTTTCAGTTCCTATTTTCAGACCACAAAATAATTTATTTTATAGTCCCGAGCTCGAGTCTCGCCATGCCACTCGCTAATAACAGCTGAATTTTCTTCAAAGAAATTCGTTGAAGCCTATAACATTTAATTTCATGTTTTTGTCATTGAAATTACTATTACTAGAGCTTTAAATGTTTCTGATGACGTCATTCAATGCATAAAACTGCATTCAATTAAACTAGTTGGCAAAATAAGGAAAAATCAAGTGTCAAGTTCATTTTTGGTATCAAATAAGCAAAATTATTTATTCCAAAAAATATAATTTTTTTATAATTTCTGTTAAAATTATTTGTTATAATTTTGATAAATATTTAAAGTTTGAAAACCATTTTTAACGAAAACCAATTTTATCTGTGGTCTTAGAGAAAATCGTGAATGAATTTGATTTTTATTAACTGTAATCAGCAGTGTTGTGATTATCTAGATAACGTTATCTGAAATTTTATCTAGATAACGTTTTCGTTATCTATTATCTTTTATCTAGATATTTTTAAAAGAAGTGGTCTTTTATCTTATCTTTTTATTAAACTAAGAAAAAAGATAAGATAACGACAATATATCTTGATGTTTTCTGGAAAAAAAGAAAATTGAAACTAAATTCACCATTTTCATATATCCACTAACTGATGTGATAGAATAAGGATCATTTTCGCCATTAATTAGAACAACAAGGTCGTGTAATATGAAATGTCGTTTTCCGGCCACTTGGCCGACCATGTAATTCAAAAAAATATCGACACTTCTTTAAGCATGAGAGAAATGTTTAATAGCAATTCTTTAATTTTAAATATAATTCTTGTAGCCTGGAATCATTTCGGTCATTTGTTGGAATAACATTTAGCCGTGTAATATGAAATGTCGTTTTCCGACCACTTGGTCGAGCATGTAATTTAGATAAATACCGACACTTAACCAGTTCTTTAATTTTAAATATAACGAGAATTCGTTTAGTTTGGAATGATTTCCGCTGTTAGGTAGAATAATATTATATAGGTCATGGTATATGAAAGGTCGTCCATAAATATGTTCCGACCAAGTTAACCCCCCCCCATTTTCTTTTTTCAAACAAAATGGTTGTGCGATATTGTGCTAGTCGTGTACTATCATGTGCCGTAAATAATAGAAGCTAAATTCCGCAATTTTATCTTCAAAAATTATTTTTTGGGTATAAAATTAGCTCCGCCGTTTTCTTTTTTTAAAACAAAAAATGTTCTCTGTTGTACTCGACGTGTAGTATTATGAGCTATACGTAAAAAAAATTAAAAATTCCGAAACCTGTGACTTTTATCGCCAAAAAGATTTACATATTTAAAAATTTTTGTAATTTATTGTAATTCACACATCTTTCTGCGGACAAGAGAGGTACCTTCGTGGTCCGGCACCGGTCCGCGGATCGGCGTTTGAGAAACATTGAATTTGAGAAAATTTTATCTAGATAACGGTTAAATTATCTGTTATCTTTATCAAGATATTATAAATTATGTTATCTATTATCTAGATCAGGGGTCGGAAACCTGCGGCCCGTTGCAAGCTTTTATGCGACCCGCCAAGCAATATAACTTTTCGAACAATTTGCCCTGACTATGAAGAGTTGAGCATACTTTATACTTTTTTTGTTCTCCGATCTTTTATAACATGTAAATAAAACTGTTACTAAAAATGTTTCCTCATGTTGATTTTTAATAATATGTATTTATATTAATTTGTCTTAAAAAAAAAAGAAAAACCTCTGTCGCAGTATCCTGCATAATATAGCGAATTTCCGTTTACAAAAATTAGTTTTTCTCGGAAACTACTTGACATAGAATTATTGTTCAAAAATCCTTTTTATGTGATTATTTTCTCCTCTTTCTAACGGTGTAAGAAAATATAGCAAAAACTTGAGGAAATTTGGGCAAAAAACTTACTTTTTCCACAAAAATTTTTTAGGCAAAAATGCCTAAAAATCCATTCCGGGCATCGGACGTGTCTGACTTTTTGGACTTCCAATAATTTTACCAGTTTCCGTAAAAACAGGATTTTTCGCTCGAGAGTTATATAAATTTTAATGAATGTCATTTTTGGCTTCTAGAGACTTCAAAATAAATTATTTCTATCATAGTTCTAGGCTCAAGTAGCATCAAGACAGTGACTCTAATAGCTGAATTTTCGATTCGAAAATTCGTTAAAAAAACCTACTTAAGCCAAACCTACTTAAGCAAAATATTTGACTGTGCGGCCCGCTAAAAATTATTTTTTTTTTTAAATGGCCCGCCATCCAAAAAAAGTTGCCGATCCCTGATCTAGATAATAAAATTCGATATCTTGCCCAACACTGGTAATCCGGCACTACCCGTAATGAATGGCACACCCTATATCAAAAACATTTTTAAAACGCATTAACATAAATAATTCTAATATAAATATAATTTTATACATATAATTATTATTTTACAATACAAGTATCGGGTATAAATCTACATATTTTTAAGTAGTGCAATAGAAGTGGATATTGGTGGTAATAGAGTTAATTCATTACACTCTCCCATACATCCCGTGGCATACCCAGCAATCAACTTCATTAACTTGTTCAAGTAGCTGTGTACATATGTAGTGGCATTGGTACGCGTAATATCTGGTAATGAGCGTATTGAGCAAACAGGCTAGGTAGGTACGTGTATTATCGACACACGGTAATTGACAAAAGGTTACATGTAATTAAACTCTTAATGTATTCGATTTGTATTTTAAGTGCCACTTTAAAATAACAATATTAAAATACTACTAAGAGATCGATACATACGTACATACGGGGTGTTTCAGGCTACTAGGAACATATAGATTATAATATGGGGAATAAATTTGTTGGGATCAAAGATGGTTTATTTTGTTTTTACTAGATGTGGTAAATGTAATATTTGTGGCCTCGAACGCAATTTGAGAATCTGAGGCTGGAAGTCAAGGATTCATAAGTATTAATGGTTAAAAAAATAAACTTATAGGCTGAGTACAAGTAAGTGACTTTATCAACCAAAAAAATTATAAAAAAATTGGGAAAAAATTTGGGGCACAGGTCTACCCACACTGTCAACTTCCCATTGGATGCCCTTAAAGACTATTGCAAATGAATAGCTTTTTTCTTAATTCAGGGGACTCCACTTCTGGACCCCCGATAGAGGCTTTGCCCCTTGCACCACACCGGGGGCTTCGCCTACTGTACCTAAGGGTGTACCTAACGCTCCACCCTTATCAAACAAATGATAACATCATTTGTTCTCAAGATACGCGAGACAAAAAATATTTCAAAAAAAGTTTCTTATTTCGTTTTATTTTTTTTTTTTTTATTTTTTAAATTTTATTAAATTTTACAATAATTTACTGGCGTTTTTAACATCATGGAAGGTTCTTAGGCCATTATATAACAAAGACATGGTAAAAAATCCATTTAATCTATGTTATGTTAATAAAGTTAATTCCGTTTTTTTATCACAAAAAACAAACCGCTAATCCAAATTTGCTGAAAACTTTATCCGGTCTTCATTTTTTGATTACCCATCTAATGAAATTAGCTCGGAGTTGATTCATCATTTGTTCTCGAGATATGCGAGACGAAAAAAAATGCACGAACGAACAAACGAACTAACGAACGCACACACAGACATCACGCTAAAAACGATGGATTCGGATTCTAGTGACCTTGAAACGTGGAAATATGTCAAAATTAGCGATTCGTAAAATCGGACCCATTACAATAACCTCCAATGGGAAGTTAAAAATAATAAAGTTTATTGAAAATGCTATTTTTCCATAGTAACTATTTCCAAAAAAGTTTATCTACCATAGCAACAATTTACCAAAAAGGTTTATCTACCTTCCTAGGCACAGAAGTAGTCGCTTACCGTCAATTAGTAAATAGATTTATATTTCTATAGAGAAATTGACGGTAAACGACTACTTACCTGCCTAGGAAGGTAGACAAACTTTTTTGGTAAATTATCTTTTGTAACTATAGTAACCAGAAAGCAAAATGGTAAATGTTGCTTACATCTCAAGTCACCTTCTATGGAAACGCGAACTTAAATGGTTGAAAAAAGTTTTTACAATAAATTACTGTATAAAAAATACAATTTTAAAATTAAATCAAAATCATACCCGTAAAAATATAAGCATCGGTACTCTGATCGCAACAATTTTTTCCTGTGTTAAATTTTGTATGTCCTTACTTCTTTGAAGCAGACTGTCTATTATATAGACAAGGGTATATTATGCATATATGTATATATTATTTGAGGGGGCAGTAATTTAAATGTGATACCTATTTAGAAAAAAAATTTTATAATTTGTCAACCAAATTGATATTTTATATTCAAAATTGAACCTTAAATTCAATTCAAAGTAAACAAAAAGACAAGGAAAAAGTTAAATTCCCTTACAATTTCATCACTCTATCATTTTATTTCCGATTTTCAAAGGCTTAAAAAGTTTTAGCAAACTTGGTGACGTCACAAACTTAAAAAATTTCCTCTTTTTCAAATCCAAATTTACGAAAGTGACTGAAGTAGAGTGACTGGTTGAATCAGAGTAATTTTAATAAGAACTCTTTATTTTTTCTATCAAACTGGTGAAATTATCTTTAGAAATATTATTGATTCGCCCAAAGTCTTGTTTCTAGTTTTCCTAGGAGCTTTACGACAATAATAATGCACAGAATGGTACCGAAATCCTATAATTTGCTTCCAGTTTCATCATTCTGTCATTTTGTTTAGGTTTTTGAAAGCACTGAAAAATTTTAGTAAAATTAATGACGTTTTCTCAAAGTAAGGTTTTTATGGAAGTGATTTGAATTCAAAGACGTAATAAAATATATATAGTATGAAAGGACCAGTAATTTATATTCCGTATACGTTAAAAGAAGACAAGTATTATAAATAGCATGTAAAATTGCCAATATATATTTCTCTTTCTGAAATACCCTAGACTTTAAAATTAAAATTGAAACGTAGTCAGCCATATTTGTATTAGAAAATTTGAAAAAGTAATGTAAAATTTTTCACTATTTTCACTTTTTAAATTGCGTTTTTTGTTATACTTTTTTAAAGAAAACATTATGGCAACTACTCGTAGTTCTGCTTACAAATGTAAAAACTCCATTACAAAAAATCACAAGGAATAACATTTAACCGATAAGATTCTTTTTGACATGTTTTTGACATAATATATTAGCCGTCTCTTTGAAAAAATATTTGTGTATATACATTATATGTTAAATAATAATTTAATTTTACATATCAAGTATGCAAAGAATGTAAAGCATAATAAAGACCACTTAAGATAAACTGACCACTTTTCTTATGTGAATTCAATAGTAAATGTAGTCAACTTATTTGAAATGAATTTCTACATACATATACAAACATTTAATTTTGTTACCGTCACTGTCTAGAATTAGCGCAACTTTTGCTTCAATAAAACAATGTTGTTACAGATCCTTTTATAATACATAGTAATTATATATATATATATATATATATATATATATATATATATATATATATATATATATATATATATATATATATTCTTGCGTCTTTGTTTGAATTAATATGATTGGGGTATAACCTTCTTATTTGTGCTCTCAAAATGAGGAAATTTATTTTAAAAATATGAACAAATCTTATCATTTAAGTCTTTTTCTAGTGGTCCTACATAGGAGTGAATCTATTTCTCAAATTAAAGGCGATCACACTTTTTTACCAGCTTCATAAAACATTTTTAACGCTGCAAATTTTAAAGAAAATTACATAATAGAAAATTAATAACCATTTACCTCCTCCAAAAGTATAATGTATAGGTCAAATCAATATTCATAATTAGTTTTCCCTAAAGAAAATTGTGTGAGAAAATATATTGTATTTTAATTAAAAAGTCCTTATTTCGTTATACTGCACTGGTATCACGAAAAAATATTATTGTACCTGCTACATACATGATATATTAATTTATTTTGCTAGCAAGCAACCTACAATGATTTCAATCATTAGTTTTGACTGGCATGTAATCGTTATTATATACAGGTAAGTGAGATTGTAGCGTAGACCATGCAATCGCGATAACATGGAAATAAAAAATTAATTTTATTATTGGATCAAGTTACATGCGCATAAACAAAATTAGTGTTCCATTAAATATTATCGTTTTAACACAGATATTAATTCTATAGAGTCTATTTGAATATAGTTTTTAGAATTCGGTATTAAAAGGGCATTCCATTAATAAAATGCTATTTTTTATTTTCAGGTCAATTGCTACCTCATCAACCTCAACACACATACCACATATAAAAAAAAGAAAGTTAGATACATCATTAGAATTAGAAACACCTAAATTATCCGCAACCACACAATTCCAAGACGAGAAAATGATTGAAACCTATCAAACGAATGAAGACCTAGAAACGCAAGCGTCGAAGCGTCGCCGAAAAGGTAGTTGTGCGAGTGACGATGTAAATATTAATAAAAAAGAACCACAAAAACCAATCCCACTACCACAAAAGAAACGTGTTCTCCCGTCATCGTCCACGGGCAGTCCGGCACGAAAAGCCGTCAAAACGAATTCCAATTCAAACACAACCGACGAACCGGACGATGAAACGTTAATCCGCGAAACAGAAGCTGCCTTAAAAAGTTTATCGGGTAGTTGGCCAGGACCACGTACGACCCCATTTCAAAAAAACACCGAACAAGATGAATCGCCAAATTTCGAAAATTTATTCGAAGAGAAGAAAACCTCCTCGAAAATGTCACCATCCGCATCCTCTACAACATCCACCTGCAGCAACGACACATCGTGTTCGTTAAAGGACGTCATCACGTTGCGCGATCAACACTATGACATGCGCAGCAACAGAAATGTAAACAATTCAAATTCGGAAAAAAGTTCAAAACTTTCGTCAGTGCGAACCGTGCGAAGAAGCGACAAAAATCAATCGTCAGAGAGCGCCGAAGAACCCGAGTTGGCCAACTTGTTGAAAATTGAGAATGAATGCGCGTCCATCCAATCGCAAGTGGGTGAATCGAAAAAATCAATTAAACGCGAAAAACAGGACAAAACACCCACACCAGACACATCCTCGTCACGCTACGAGCCACCCGACTTCAACGAACTAGTGGACGACTCATCCAACGAGCTCGAAATTGACATGTCGGATCCGGCCGGTGAAAAGGACGAGGACGACGAAGTGAAAAATAAACGCAAGGACGACGACACAAAAAGTAAATATTCCCCAACCGCATCACCGCCCCGACAATCCCTTTACCCCCCGCCACAATCGTACAGTCACAAACCAATCACCAGCACCTCATCCGTATCACCATTCTCGACAACATCCGCATTTCGACCACCCACGTCCGACTCATTATCGAAAGCACGCAATTCATCCGCAGCGCTCACATCAATATCGGGCGCGCCAATCCCCCCGATTGGACCGTATCCGGCCGAGGCCACGTTTGTCGGGTACCCCCCACCGCCATCAATCGGTGTCCCGACACCCGTCACCGAAATTCATCATCCAAACGTTATGGACACCACAAAACATTCGCTACAATTAAAACCAGTCGATCATCAAACGAAAGACACAACCGAGAGTATAACGACAAAATTATCCACATCCGTTTCAGTTGCATCGCCCGGTGCCACGTCGTCGAAACAGTATACGATTTTACAGCCGGCCGGAATCGGTTCCCGAGCGGCATCGGCCATACAGGATGTGACGCGTGAAGGTGTTCTTAGTGTTAGTGCTGTTAGTGCAGCGAGTCCGGTCACGGCCACCGCCTCAAATGCCACACAAATGATTACCACCGATTCCACGTCAAAAATCTCATCACCATTAACGCCAAATTTCGAATTAAATCGGCCCACTGGAACAATATCACCGGGCAGCATTGGTAAAGGTAAGAGAGTTAATTTATCTTTCTAGTAAGGGGAAGCAATTTATGAGGGACGGATTATTTTTTTTTTTAATAAATATTCAAAATGAGAATATCATCAAAAACTTATAAGCTGATAGCCAATCAAATCACCATGGCACGTCAACCGTGTGCAATGTTGCAGCTTTGTACCGACATTAATACGAAATGAAAATCAAAACTTCTCAAGTCTTCGTTATATATATTCCATCCAAGTACATTCATATACAGTCCGAATAAAAAGTTACAAGTAGATTCTTCTGTTGTGCTGTTAAACATAAAATTTAAGAAAGGAGATAGATAACACAGTATAAATAAAAGATTATTACCATAGGCAGTAGCGAAACATATTAATAATTATTTGTTATTTAACGTATTTTTACATAAGCATTCAAATTATAATAATACTTACAAATTTGCATCAAACAGCACTCAGAAAAAACATAAATTGAAATTTTGTTTTAAATGATTTAAACAAAATTTAGCAGCACAAGAGTTATCACCAGACATTTTAAGCCACCATAATAATTAAATACATATCAGAAATATCTTACAGATCACAAAACACACTAAAATTACAAGGAAATATCAAAAATACATTTGATAAATGACAGGCTTTAAATAAAAAAAAATTAATGACAGTTAAAATTCCACTGCCATCGTTGTTAAAAATTTTAAAAAAGTCAGTGAAACTTAGACAAAATTAAATAATTTACATAATTATCAACTGTAAATTTTCACAAAATAATTTGACCTGCAAATTTATTTTTCTAAATTAAATTTACTTTAGTGATGATGTTTTCACTGTATTAGTATGCACAATGTTTTGCATTATTAAGGTACATAACATGGATAATCCTTTGGAATTTTTGAATTCCAAATGACACTCTTACGTCATCTCGTTTCGTAACTGTTTGTGAAACAAACTATTATTTAAACTGTGGTAATATATTCCACTGTGCAGTACGTTTGGTTTAAAAACCAATATACGTTAGTTTTAACAGCAATTTGTGACCTCGAGCATGTTCTACTCTAATCAAACATAACTATGGAAATTAACAATTATAATAACAATTTTTTGTAATGTAAAATCAGAGGACAATATTTGACAGCTCTAAATGTCAAAAAGTAGCTCAAAATTAAAACCGGCTAGCTCCTTTTATTAGGTACTAATCTAATATTTCAAGTAGAATTCATTCGGCCTAAAATCACTAATTAAAATACAACGCTACCTCCCGTACTATTATTATTAACACCTTGACGATCAATGGCGTTATAAGAGGTCAAGTAAAACCTTACTAACCCACGCACCACGTCGTATGACGTCAACAATCCCATATAAAGTCTAGTAGCTACCAAAATAGTATACCAGTTGAATGTTAAAATATTAACGAACAAATTATCCATAATAAATTTCCCAATAAGTAACGAGTTAAAAGAATGAATTTTCTTTTAGCAAAAACTACCACCACTAATCGAAATTTAACTCAATCCGCTTTTCATTTAATATCTTTGCAGATATGAATATTTTGAATATAAAAATTTTTGGGTTTTGTGTCATAGATATTGTGTCTAACAGTTCAAAACAGTTAGAAGTATTCGTCAATTTTATGCAAAAATAACTTCTTAAAAAAAATTACAACCTTATCCTGAATTTTAGCGACTATTGGACATTCATGTTTTACAATATCGTACACCACTCAAATTCCAATTTTTCTTTCAACTCTCTCTTGAACCATCGAAAAAACCCTTCTAATTCCAAAAAAGTAATATTGGCTTGTAAAGTAAAAAAAAAAAAAGTGACTTGAGTATACCATTGCATTTTGTCTATAACTGTACGATTGCTATAATATATAGAAAAACCAAGAAAATGAGATGGAAAATAATAAAAAGAGGTAGAATAAAGATTATAAGTATAAGAGCATAATACGAAATCAAGTCACGTTGTCAGTGACATCTTGAGTTGGCTTAAAACTTCACTTCTACTGCAAATATAAATACCATACATACATACATAACGAAAAGCTTGCACGAAGACATCTCGTGTGGTTCGTAGCTTGTAGCATGTTTCTTTGCGGTTAAACTCTAATAATAATAATAATCAGTAAAGAAAAAAAAATTACATCGTCTTACGTTTTAACTTCAACTAGTTGCTAATAACATCAATCACTTTGAGCTATTTGAGCAAAACATAACCTTCTTTTTTGTTCAATATCAAAGAAAAGATCTATGGAAGTATGAGATTATGTGAAGATATGATCTTCTCGGGAATTATAATTTGTAAGCGTTATTACGTGTTACATGATATTTTTTTTTGTTAAACGTGAAAACACGAGACGGAGAAGGGCGAAGGGGGTAACTAGTATTACAACTGAAAATATTATGATAGGGAGGACACCAGAAAATGAAGAAACAATTTCAATTTATCGATAAATTAACAGAAATCTTTCTGTAGAGCTAGAAAAAACTTCCGCTGACATTTTTTAAATTCAATGATTCTTGCCTTTCATTTGACCTACATTTTATTCATATTATTTTTTCAAATTTCATATAAGGTAAAAGACCCGGTAATTGACCCTGGCCCAGTTTCTGAACTTTTCAACTTTGTTATAAATTAATAAAAAAACTATATTTTAAATAAGAAAAAAAATAAATTCTTAATTTAAAGTAATCTATTCTGTGTCTAATGAACAGCAATTTAAAAAGTTTAGAATATATTAACTAAATAAAAAAAAAATTTTAAGTTTAAAATGTGTGTAAACACTATTTTTTTGGTAGTTTCCTAACAGTTTATGTTACAAAGTACTCATTTTGATCTGTGCAATATTCATCATGTAAGTATGAAAACTTAATTAAAAATATATGAGCAGGTTAATATTTGTTTAAAATTTATTTTAAAATATTTATAAAATACCTTAGAATGATTTTTATTATTGAAATATGAGGGTCAATTACTAGGCTCACTTCTAAAGTGGTATGGCCCAGTTAAATTCTAACCAGTTTTTGTTAGTTATTTTGTTATTTATTTAGTTTTTGTTATTTTTCATAACGTATATAACATTAAACATTCATTTTTATCAATAAAAAATTATTTATAAATTAAATTTTAAAAAACTGTATTTTTAAATTTAAGGATCAGAAACTAGGCCACTGTCAGGGTCAGAAACTGTCACATGAGAAATTTTGAAGGTCAGAAACTGGGTCCTTTTTGTCAATTTTTAAAACATTAATTTAAATTATTAATTCAATTCAAATAATTATTTTACATGTATGGCTTTATTTTGAAAGCCATAAACAAGTTGATAAAATTATTAATTGTCTCTTAAGTTGAAACTTATATTTATTACTGTCGTTTAACCTCAGCCGCCACTCTTAAAAGGTCAGAAACTAGGCCCGTTACCTTAAAGCAGTTCTAGATACCAAAAGTAGTAAGGTTACAGCGATTCTGTATCAAAGGTAGTAAGGCTACAGCAGTTTTATATCACATGTAGTAAGGCTACAACGGATCTTTGATATGAACGTTTCATATTAAATATACTCATTCCTTTAAAGTTTATTATATAGTACAATTTAAAGTTTATTATATGTTTTTAACAATATTCCGGTTATTTCTGTAAATACTGGAAACGCAGAACCAACAAAAAATCTAAGAGCAAGATTTTGACAGCAAAAATGGAAATAACACACCCAAGCTCCACAACCGTATCCAATTATAATCGTTTTTTATAAATATTGTAAAAAAATTGAAAATTTCATATTTATATAACGTCATCAAAAACATTAGAAATTGTCAAAATTGTTGTAATTTTGATGATAGAAATGCTAGAATTTGAAGCATAGTATAAATTTTTCTTATGACGTTCTTTCCATTATTGATAAAGTAAAAAGGCGTGTGATTGACATTTTTATTAGGTTGTTGCCAATGAAATATCGGACGTTTGTCTAACATCTCGTTTGTTTCCATATCGATGAACGACCTAATATTTCTGCCTAATAATTATTGTACCATCTAATCATCTATATGCCTTAGATTATTAATACTTTCTCAAAACGATTTCTTTCTTCAAATATTAGAATTGCTTTAATTTTCTGATTCAAAGAAGCAAAAATCAAAGAAATTTTTGATCTTTGAACAACGAAATCGTTTTGAAGGTGATTTTTTTATGTACAGGAATCCTATACTGGAACCCAATACAGCAAAAATGAAGAATTTGACTTAAAAATTTATATATTCGATTATTCGATTACATTTGCAAAAAAATACTGTTGCTTTTGAAACAGATATTTTATTATTTTATTTATTTATCTTTATCAAAACAACAATCAACATCCCTTTTTTAATTAACAAAATTCCCATGGGCGTATGGCCTATTAAAATCATTAGATACATACCAAAACACAAAACCAGATTTTCTTTTTTTTTATAAAACCCGCCATTCAGATTTGATTAGTACTTGTACATACTATACTGTCGCAGACAATACCAAAACATTAAGATAAACCAGGTGATGATAATAACACCTTTTCAAAATTCCTCCCGCGTACATTATGTCTGCCAGCTACTAAACTATCTATACTGATAATACATACATAATAAAACCACAGTGTATTCATTTCAATAGATTCACAACTGAAATTTGACTAATTTTAAAATTATTAACTGTTCTACAGAGTTGTTATCCGATCCCGAATAAATCTTTAGCTTTAGAATAGTATTTCTGCTAGTAGGGTCGATCCAAAGTGGGATCACACAAAGCCGAACGTTTTTAAATATCCCGCGCCGCTGACTGATTTTGTAAAATTAAAAAGTTAAATATTGTGACCTTTGAACGACTATATTGATTTATTTAATGAAATCAAAACTTATCAAAACTTTTGCATTCTATAATGACACTTGTTGACAAATTTGTGATAACAATATTTATTTAGAAATATGTAATTCATTTGAGTTGTAACCAAATTTTGTTTCTATTCTGAATACTATACAGTTGATCCTTGTTTTGTGGGGTGGATAGGGACCGCATAAAAAAAATCGTACAAAATAATGTTCAAAAATATCATAAATAGCTATATAAAAAGTACAATTCGATCCAGATTGTACAAAAACTTTTTTATGGGGTTGGTCGGGACCGCATAAAAAAAGTTTCATCGAAAAAACATCACTCAAAACGCTCAAAACTTAGAAATCTCGTTCGAAGTTGCTTCTATAAACAAGATAAAGCATTAATTTACACGTAGAAACATTTTATTTCAATTTTATACTATTATGAGAATTTTGAAAAATACATGTGTAAAAAAATTAAATGATTCAATAACTTATGTTCTTATGCAATGTATTGATTAAATGCTTAAGATTATGCATTTTGATTTATATTATGCATTTTAATGGCAATTTTTTTTAAAAACCGCATAAAAAAATCGCATAAAAAAAGTCGCACAAAAAGGGACCGCATAAAAAAGAGTTCAACTGTATTAAGGTTACCAATTAAACTATTGCCATTGTATTTACAGAAAGTTCTTTTTCAAGACTGAAGAAAATATTACTTCGTATATATCCGACCTATTGTTAGTCAAGAATGATTAACCTATTCAGTCATTTTGTATATCAAATTTCTGTACCAGAAGTAGCAGAGTTACAGCAGATCTCCATCAAAAGTAATAAGGTTACAGCGGTTCTGTACCAAAAGTAGTAAGGTTACATGAGCGGTCCTATAGCAAAATGGTAAGTTACAGCGGTTCTATACCAATGGTAGTAAGATTACAGCGGTTCTGTACCAAAAGTAATAGGTTACAATGGTTCTGTACCAGAGCAGTAAGATTTCAAAGGTTCTGCACCAAAAGTAGTAAGGTTATAACGATTTTGTACCAAAAGTAGTAAAGTTACAGCAATTCTGTACCAAAAGTAATAAGATTACAACGGTTCTATACCAAAAGTAGTAAGGTTACAGCCGTTCTGTACCAAAAGTAGTAAGGTTACAGCGGTTCGGTATCAAATGTAGTAAAGTTACAGCAGTTCTGTACCAAAAATAGTAAGGTTACAGCGATTCTGTACCAAAAGTAGTAAGGTTACAGCGGTTCTGTACCAAAAGTAGTAAGGTTACAGCGATTCTGTACCAAAAGTAGTAAGGTTACAGCCGTTCTGTACCAAAAGTAGTAAAGTTACAGCCGTTCTGTACCAAAAGTAGTAAGGTTACAGCCGTTCTGTACCAAAAGTAGTAAGGTTACAACCGTTCTGTACTAAAAGATTTACGAAAGCGATATAAAAATCACATATGAATCACTTTTAAAATAGTCTGATTTTTAAAAGTTGGACCAGATATCCTACCCTCACTGGACAAATTCTAATAGGTACCGAATAATTTTAGAGATATCGTAACAGTAAAGGTGCGAATCTGAATATCAATGGTTCAGTTGTCACAATAACTTAGCGAATAATTCTTACATATAAATAGTTAAACTCTAATTCAGAACAAATAAAAAATAAGGACTAATGTATCGTAATAAAAATCCGAATTGGAATATTATAGAAAAACTTTTTTTTTGTTTGATCATAACTTTACTGCATAGAATTAACTTTACTGCATAAGATTATTGACAAATACTTTAAAGAAATTTGAATTGGTACCTACCTAATAGGAATACCCAAATAGTTATTTTCGATACATATGCGTAAAGAGAGGTATTCTAGTAGGCTTAAATTCGGGCACGAGTCTAAGGGACTGACGTATACACAACGAGATCGAGTGCGTAAGCGCACGAGATCTCGTTGTGTATACGTCAGTCCCTTTAGCGAGTGCTCCAATTTAAGCCTACCGGATACCTCTCTTTACGCATACGTATCGAACATAATTTTTTATAACGACGGCTTCTAAAGTTTAATAGAGAGAAAAAAATTAATTATTTTTAAGCAATTTTTATTAATTTGTAGAACGTTGTTGTTTTTTTTATTAATTTGTTGATCGTTTCCATGTTAATTTGAATATGATTATCATTGATAAATGAATATCATTATTTTCTCGCATAGTTTTAGCTACTTTCACGCACACTTGTACTTTCGCGCACAGTTACTGTCATTTGTTTTACAATGATATAAAAAACTGCTCTTTACGCCCACTACACAATGCTCGAATATTGAACTTTAGAAGCAGGTGTTATAAAAAATTATATTTACCACTAGTGTCTTTATATTGCTCTCAACCTATAATCTACTTATATAATAATATGTCTGGCACAATATCTTGTTTAGATTCATCGAAAATGTCTACGATACAACGTACGACACAACGTTACAACGCCATAAAGCGTCGTTCGCGTAACTACTACGTCTCAAACAAAAGACTGAGCAAAGAGCAAAATGTGTGAAATTATATCTTTACATGAATATGTATGTGTTGTATGCTGATGTGATGTCTGAATATGTGTCTGTGTACGATGATGGTGGTATTTCTTTATATAATTCCTCATCATCTCTTTACCTTCTGATGGTTTTCGTTCGCTGGTTGCTTCCTTAATTCGTGCCGGTTAGATGTGTTAGGAGAGGCGTTACGAAATGACATTATTTAACCATATTACATCGGTAATTTGTATCTACAATGCGTCAATTTTACATATATACCAACGAAGATATGGGTATTAAGAAATTTTAATTATTAATTGGTTGATTTTAATTATTAATAAAATTGTTGGAAATTGATTTTAATGATCGTTTTGTGTCTATTTGGTGTTTACTGTGTGGGTGTTTTATAAAGGAAAGAGAAAAAAATGGTTGATTTTTTGTCGAACTGTCGGTAACAATTAAATGAATTATAAAAGAATTTTATTACAGAAAAATGAATTTTAAAAAGTAGCGGATCCTGCAGTGCTCGCTATGATCGCGGCAGCAATATTATGACATCTTACAATTTTGACATCATGCCAAAAACAGTTTTCGCCCTCTAGCGGCTCAATGATTTAAATTAGCCGAATTTTGACTTTAAGTCATGCAAGACCGCTAAAAAAGAGCACCTTCTAGAGATCTAGACCGCTGACTCGGCCAACTGTGACCCGCGAACCGAATGTAATTCCCGCCTCTTTTTAATCCGGCCTGCGACTTAATATTGCTCACAGGTGAAGAAATTTTTGAATAAATACTTTTACTATTAAGATGAATCAATCCATTTATTTAAGTTTAAAGAAATGGATCTAAACCAAATTCTAGAAGGATAACTTGCACGAGAATTTATATTTGTATCGGAAATTTATATAGTCTGCAACATGCGAGAACCATTTCAAAAATATAAAAGTCAGTTAACCGCTATGGCCAATTTCAAAATATGACAAGTGACGAAAAATACTAACATTAAATTTCAGTATTATGAACTATTATCTCAAAAAAGTAGCTACATTTGTCGCAATCAAGCCAACTAAAAATGGCGAGACGTTATTAAGAAGTAAAGCAAAATTTGACGTACAATTCTGAATTACTATAATTACTCTAAATATAAAAATAACACAAAGAAAAAGAAAGAGAAAACTAGGATCGCCAAATGTTTCGTCATTGGTTGCATTTGTTTAATGACATCAGACCATTTTTAGTCGATGTGACCTATAATAGGACTGGTTAATATGAAATATTATTTCCTTATAAAAATTTAAACAGGTTTTCAGTTGTCCTGTAAATAAAATGAACTTTGCAAATATCTTGAATCTGACCCTTACAATTTTACCTTTTCAAGAAAAGTTTGCCGATCTCTAATCTACATAAACTGTGAAATAAGGATTGCTTATAACTTTAAAAATATTGATTTTGTTTTAGAAATTTCATTGAAATAAAAAATTAACAGCACATTTGAATTGATATATTGAATTTAAGTCCAAGTTCTTCCAGAGTGTCCCCTACCTAAATTTAATTGTATCTCCCCCCCCCCCCCATCAACCCCCCTTTCTGGAGCAAACGATTTAAACATTGCAAACGTATAGACAAAATATTTACAGGACAAAACACAAATTCATAGTAAAAATAATCACTAACGCCTGGTTGTATTTAAAAATACAATAAATATTCATCCTGTAAATGTCCAATGCAAATATATTTAAATATTCGCAAGCAATATTAAATAGTTGTATAACAAAATGTATGCTTATGATTTTAAAGTCGTTCTAACAAAACTCCACATTCATATAAAATAACTAGGGTTGGCCGGGGTAATTGTGAATTGGGGTAATTGTGAACGGCGCCTATAATTTCTAAAATAACATTAACAATGTTAAAAATCAACTCTTAGTATGTTTTTCTGTCCTTTCTTAATATGCTATTAAAATTTGATAACAATTCTCCAAGTATTAGTATCTTTTTTTTTTTATTTTGAAAAAACCCTTGCAAAATTTTGTATATCTTACTTCGACCAATCCTCAAAAAAAAATTTTTTTTAATACATTTTATTTTTTTTAAAAAGTAAGAAATGATTAAAAGTACTTCTATAGAAGTAGTCTAAACCCTGACAGGCTTCCTTATTAACTGCTAAAGAAATTTAACAATTTATTACCAATTCGCAATTACCCCATGATTTTAAAATTGTGGGGTAATTGTGAACGTCATTCACAGATGCCCCCATTCGGTCAAAAATTTCAGTAGTGTCCTTTTCAGAGTTGAAAATGTTGATGAAGATGCTGGTGACATTATTGTACCAGATTCCGTTGTACAAACAATACAAAAAAAAATTGTTATGTTTTGTGTATCAATCTACGAAATCATTGCTGTGCACCCTTACCCAATAACAACTTACAAAAACAGAAAAATTGCTTGTTTTCTATGTCTCTATGAGTGTCCACGGGCAGTAGGATTAACACAAAACCATTTTTTTTTTTCATTTACAGTATTAGGCCTAATAGATTGTTGTTTTTTATGCATGTAAACTAAATGCATTTCCTTGAAAAAGTCTTATTTTCCTTGTTTTGGTGTGAATATGTAATTTTTTGATTTTTTATATGATAAAATGACAAAATATCATCAAAATATCATTTTTAGCTTGTAAAAAATTTGTTCCTACACGGAGAGAAAATTCCTATAAAAAATTACTGTACTCATACTACAATCGACGTGTAACAGGCGAACATATCCAATTTTTGTACGGTAAAATTATAAAAATTATAGTTATATTATTGTAATTTTTATAATTTTACCGTACAAAAATTGGATATGTTCGCCTGTTACACGTCGATTGTAGTATGAGCACAGTAATTTTTATAGGAATTTTCTCTCCGTGTACAATTTTTGTTATTTTTTTATTTAGCCTTGATTTTTTGTACAAATTTGAGGTATGCGTCACTTGCATTAAACAAAGAGAAATTGTGACCGCTAAAGTATGATGAAAAATTTGAAAGTGGAGTAAATGTGAAGATTTTGAGTTGGGCTTTACTTTAATGTACCACACTTCTCTTGTAATCCATTCTAAATAATTTTTCTGGTGGCATTCACTTTTACCCCAACATTCATAAGATTCGCAAAACCGCATCGGGGAAATGTGAATGGCTTATAAAATTTTTGTTTTTCATACGAATTTGATCAAAATTTGTATGGTGCATCCTAAATAATGTTGAATTAAAAATAAATCAACCATAATGTGATACATAAAATAAAAAATACTTAAAACAACGCTTTTATCTCAATTCATGGAAAATCCATTCACAATTACCCCGGTCAACCCTACATACATACTACACATAAGTGTAATAACTCCAGAGCTATAGTTAGCTCACATACATACGTCGCTTGTGTTTACATTTTATTTCAAGTGTAGATGTGCAAATGTAGCAGCTCCGTACATATATTATTATTGTTTGATATTATATTCATATATATATATATATATATATATATGTGTATAATTAGTTTTACATAATCAAAATGGCTCAAATTAAACGGCTCAATTACACACACAAATCATAGCATAATAATATATAATTACTGTTTCTGTTAGAGTTACTGTAGTACTGAAATACTATGTTACTGTTAAAATGTAATAATTAAATTTAGACAATTAACACAATTTAAACTAACATGGTACCTGAAAGAATGAATTAAATGTTATATTTGAAATTGTAATTATTGTTTTGTTGGTTTTTTTTTTTTTAACTGAAAACTTCTATAGCAAGGGTAACTACTAACTCTGTGTGAGAGTGTAATGAAAGCGGTAATGCGTTTGGCTGTAATTAAATTTGCAATAGTTGTAAGGTGAAACAAACGCTAATGGTTAGTTTACCATCGCTATAACTATCTACTTAATAAATTTCTAACACTGACTAACTGACTGAATGACAGACAACACACAGCCTAAACCGTTGTTTTTAGAAGAATGAAATTTTGCATAGGAGTTCCCTATGTAACGTAGGTGAGCACTAAAAAAGGATTTTTGAAAATTCGTCCCCTAAGTGGGTTTAATAGGGGATGAAAATTTGCATGATTGTAAAATCGTTATTTTTGAAGTTAGTGGTACATAAAAATATGTTACTATGGCCATTAAAATAATAGTATATTATTCAACGAGCTAGTAATGATAGCTATTACTCACGAAGATGAAATTGCGACACGAGCCGAGCTTGTGAAGCGAGTGTCGTAATGCATCTGAGTGAGTAATAGCCATTGCAAGCGAGTAGAATACGATATTTTTTCTACGACTTTTTTCCTTTTTGATTTAAATAAAATTGAATATAAATTTTAAATCAAATTTTTAAGCTATTTCTAATTTCATTAAAAGTTTGTATAATATTATGTATGTATAAAACGATCAAAACAAAACATAAACTACTTTATTTACTTCAACGTTACTAGGCAATATATATATTAAATTAAAACTTGATACATACATATATACACAAAACAAAAGCAAACCCATGGAATAATGATTAATACTGTGATTTCATTGGTCAAGAGGGTATTGAGTAATGAACATTCCTCCACACCTTTGAATAATGCCTAACTTTCTCGACAATTAACGGATATATAATGAGTGTGTTCTTCAATAGGAGTAGAAAAATAATATTTAATGAATCTTTAAACTTTGACTGACAGACAAGGCACAACCTCAACTGTTGAGTTTAGAAGGACGAAATTAAGCACAGGAGATATGAAAATTGGCGTTTAGGCTTCTATTTATAAATAAAAGTTAGTTGTTTCTGGAAATTTATTCCCTAAGGCGTTAAAACAGAAAATCAAAGTTCATATGGGAAGTTCATCATTTTTGAGGTTATAAACATGAATATTGATTTAGGCTTTTGAAAAACATTAAAAGTGAGCAGAAAGTGAGTACCTAATAAAAAGATGTTGTTGATGGGGAATACCATCGGGCATACGGTTAGTAATTAATATTTTATATTGTCCAAATTTTTAATCTATTTCTAATTTATCCCCTGCCAGCACCGGATAAAGGGGCGGGCAAGCCGGGCGACTGCCCGAGACGCCAAATTTTGTGGGGCGCCGATATAAAAATAAAATATTTTTTTACATTCATCTTTTTTTTAGTATTTATAAATTAAAATTGATCATTTTTCATGAAACATCGACTTTTTATGACTTTTATCACACAACATTAATGCAGACAAATGCTTTTTAATCTCTAAAAAGTTCATTTTTATTTTTTACACAGTTCTTTATTGTGTATAATTTTGATTTTTTGCCTTTCTTTACTATTTTTAGCGAATTTCGAAAACTCGAAATTCAGCTATTACAGTAGGTGTCATGACGCAATCTGAGTCCGGGAGTATGGCAGAAATCTGTTTTGAGGTCCCTAGAATACGAAAATGATATTCACTAAAATTTGTATATATATATATATATATATATATTTATGTGTTCCCACGATAACTCTCGAACGAAACGTCTAACGCTTATGAAATTTTGTGTGCGGACTGGATTCTGAATTGGCTTGGCTAAGTTCGTTAGCCAGACACATCGGATGCCCAGAAGTAGGTTTTCTGGCCATTTTTTATCATTCGATCCTATCATAAGGCAGTTCAATTTTTACATCGTTGAAAAGGAAAAAAAAAATTATGAAGAAAATATTCTTATAATTTTCTTTCTATTTTAAGTATTTTTCGAGAAAATGTAAATTTTCACTTTTATTCTTTCTTTGTTAGTCTAATAAGTAATTTATATTTATATCTCAGTTCTTTATTAAGTATAAAAATATTTCACTTTTTTATTAAAGAATTTTGTGAGAACAAGTGAAAACTTTTCACATATATGTGATATAACACACATACATGTATAGAGTTTTGTTTCTCATTTATTGCATTATAATTAGCATGGTTCTATCCCATGTTAAAAAATGTAAATTAAACAGATTTTCTAAGCTAATGTAATGAAGAATTTTTTTTTTTTTTATTGAATTTTTAAGTAAACAAGAAATTGAAGATTATGTTATGATATAATATTATTAAATATATGAAACAAAACATGTACAATGTACATATGTATGTACGGAAAAATATTTTGAATCGATTTTGAAAATTTTTCCACTAATAATTAATAATGTTAAAAAATTAAACCATTTCAAATGGATTTAAGGTATTTTATGTGAGGTCAAGGTTTTCGGGACCTAAAAAGGCCAGAAATTAATTAACCAATCGATTTTAAAAATTTTTTCACAGTTAGTAAGTTAAAGTATTTGAATTAATTAATTAAATGATGTCCGCAAGAAGCTTACGGACTGCCATAAGTTATATGAGATCCTTAGAACCCTTTTCTTACTGTTAGAGTACTAGACTTGTATGAGTTTCGCCAGGATTTACTGATCCCATAATTGTAAAAAATAAACTAAACGACCAATTTTAAAAATTTCTTCACTGTTACAGAGCTAAACTATTTTAGATAGATTTAGAATACATTATGTAAGGTCCGCCAGGGTCCACAGGACCCAAAAGTGTCAAAAATAAACTAACTGACCGATTTTGAAAATTTTTTCACTGTTACAGAGCTAAACTATTTTAGATAAATATCGATTACGTTATGTAAGGTCCGCCTCGGTCCATAGGACCCAAAAGTGTCAAAAATAAACTGCCTGATCGATTTTGAAAATTTTTTCACTGTTACAGAGCTAAACTGTTTTAGATAAATTTAGATTCCGTTATGTAAGGTCTGCCAGAGTCCATAGGATCCAGAAGTGTCAAAAATAAACTAACTGACCGATTTTGAAAATTTTTTCACTGTTACAGAGCTAAACTATTTTAGATAAATATAAATTGCGTTATGTAAAGTCCACCAAGGTCCATAGAACCCAAAAGTGTCAAAAATAAACTAACTGACCGATTTTGAAAATTTTTTCACTGTTACAGAGCTAAACTATTTTAGATAAATAGAGATTACGTTATGTAAGGTCTGCCAGGGTCCATGGGATCCAAAAGTGTCAAAAATAAACTAACCGACCGATTTTGAAAATTTTTTCACTGTTACAGAGCTAAACTATTTTAGATAAATATAGATTACGTTATGTAAGGTCTGCCAGGGTCCATGGGATCCAAAAGTGTCAAAAATAAACTAACCGACCGATTTTGAAAATTTTTTCACTGTTACAGAGCTAAACTATTTTAGATAAATATAGATTACGTTATGTAAGGTCTGCCAGGGTCCATGGGATCCAAAAGTGTCAAAAATAAACTAACCGACCGATTTTGAAAATTTTTTCACTGTTACAGAGCTAAACTATTTTAGATAAATATAGATTACGTTATGTAAGGTCTGCCAGGGTCCATGGGTCCAAAAGTGTCAAAAATAAACTAACCGACCGATTTTGAAAATTTTTTCACTGTTACAGAGCTAAACTATTTTAGATAAATATAGATTACGTTATGTAAGGTCTGCCAGGGTCCATGGGATCCAAAAGTGTCAAAAATAAACTACCCGACCGATTTTGAAAATTTTTTCACTGTTACAGAGCTAAACTATTTTAGATAAATATAGATTACGTTATGTAAGGTCTGCCAGGGTCCATGGGTCCAAAAGTGTCAAAAATAAACTAGCCGACCGATTTTGAAAATTTTTTCACTGTTGGGGAGCTAAGCTATTTTAGATACATATAGATTATGTTATGTAAGGTCTGAAGTGTCAGTAGGACCTAAAAGTGTCAAAAATAAAATAACTGACCGATTTTGAAACCTTTTTACTATTACCAAGGTAAACTATTTCAGATAGGTACAGGTTGTGTTATCTGAGATCCACAACTGTCCTGCGGATGCAAATGCGGCGTAGAATGCTACACAACGGGTTTTGAATATATATATATATATATATATATATATATATATATATATATATATATATATATATATATATATATATATATTACATAAAGTCCGCCTAGAATATACGGTCGAGCTGATTTTTTAATGAGGTCCACCGGGATCTTGCAGATCCGAAAACGCCAGTAATAAGCTATCGAACCGATGCTAAAAAATTTCTCACTGCTAGAGAACTAAATTATTTTAGATGGATACAACTATGCTGCACAAAATTCGTTCGGGTTCTTGGGTCCCCAAAAATACCAAAACGAATTACCCAACCGATTTTAAAAATTCTTTTACTCTTAGAAAGCTAAACTATTTTAAATATGTACAGGTCTTAGATGAGATCCGCCAGTGCCCAAGATTTGGAAATTCGCTATGTTATGCAGATGCTGCGACAGGGGTATTTTAATTTGCAGTAAATTTGTATATTCTTGTATGAAAGGACGCCCAAGGCTCAGAAAAAAGAGTCCGTCAACTGCTGCAGTGTAAGCGACCTTCACAGTGCTGGAAATAAAGAAAAAAAAAAGTTTATTAAACTAGAAGGTATTGCTCAGACCGTGAACCTCAATCGAAAAAAAAAAATTGAAATTTAATAAAATGGCGGAGTTTTAAAAAAAAAAATTCAAATTTTACGTGAAAATTTGATGGTTTTTGGCCTGTCAAAATTACATTTTTTATTCGATCGGAAAACTGGAGGTTCATGGTACGGAGAAACATATATAAAAGAAGCTGAAATAAGAATCAATTCGACCGGTTCATCTGTCTTCGAGCTACAACTGCAGCAAATTTGAAAGATATAGTTTTTCTTTACCTTACCTTTTAGTTTTAATCACTGAGAATTTTTACTAAAATTATTTACGATATACCCACTATAACCGTCATAGTAAAACTAGATGAGTCGTTTAAATGTGCCAGGATCTAGCTTCTCCACAACATGTGACTGGCAGCCACGTCCAGAAACTCCCGAACTATCAACTTTCATACATTTCTCAATACCTCAAAGTTAACAATGAAAATCAGAATCCGCTCTTCAGATGGCTGTAACTCAAAAACTATTTGAGATATGCACTTGAAAATTTAGTATGTTATTTTTAAAGGTTTAGAGGTTTAGACTATCGAAATATGCAAAAGAAAGTTTTTCCATTTTTTTAAAAATGTCACACTAGTGGTTCCTCTTAATGTTTTTCTTTCAATTATCACTTGATATAAATATTTTTTAACCCTTTTAAACAAACCATATGGAAAGATTTTTTCGTCTCAAAATGCCGGACTTTTTACTGCCAGTGATAAGTATAATAAGTACAAAAAAAGAAAAAGAAAAAAAATTAAAGATCCCATCATCAAAAAAGTGAACTCTAGGAATTTACAAAATATAAATTATACTAAGCTATGTTGATAAAATTGAACATTTTTTAGAATTATACTGTATTTCGGCAAGTCTGTGACAGATGGCGACACCTGTACCAGTGAATATATACATATCACAGCATTTTGAGCCGCCATATTGCAGAATGAGTTAACTCGTCTTAATCATTTAAAGAGTTAATTGCTAAAACGCAAGACATAATTTACTAAATAACATTGGTATATTCTGTGTATACCTATATCGAAAAACTGAAAAATTTCTCACACTAATTTAAATTTCAATACAAAACTAATATCCACCTTTGGGACAGCAGAAACTTTTCAATGGCTGAAAATTTCTATGATACACGCATAGAGAAATCATGCAATTTGATAAAAAGTTGAGATATTATACTTAGGTACATATACGTAAACTTTTGAAATTATAACTTAACACATTTACCTAATTCAAAACTTCTAAAACTTACACAACTTTGAACTTCAATAAATTAATAGAGTCAACTTTAGAAAGAGAAAGCAAAACTGTGTTCGTTCAAGTTCACTAAAATTACTGATAGTAATTTTCTTATTTCTTATAGAGATAATTTCTTTGAAAAAGAAATCAAAGGTAAAATTTTTATATTTTATATATAACGATAAATTATTATTAAAAATTTTCAAGCACACGCACTATCTTTAATACGTTAATGGACACAATACGCTTTACTACATCAATTTAAATTTGATTAATTTTGACACAGCGCTGTACAACGTCAACAATTTATTAGATTTAAAACATTCATAATATATCTACTGTAGCGCCGCATGGAACAGGCGCTGGGTAAAATCAGATAGTTTCCATTTGAAGTTTTCCAAAAAATGAAATCTTTGTAATTAAACTAAGAAAATTAACAAGTATCAGTTTTAAAAGAGATTAGATAATAGTTAGAACATTCATGTTATGTCAGTTGCATAGAAATTGCAGTAATGCAAATTATAATATCATGTATTAGTGAGAGTGAGAAGAAAGATAGTGTGACAAAGGTGCTTCAATAAGAGATCTGGTTGGTCAAGAGAACACCACACAAGTGGTAGTTCTGAGAATTAATATTTATGTACTTAAGTGATTTATGTATCTCACTCTTTCATATGATGAAAAATATGTTTATCTCAAAGAGAAGCTCATGGAATGTTCTATAGAAAAAGTAATAAGAAATTTTATAACGAACTTTGAAAAAGTTGATTCATTCTAATTTTATCTTGTAACAACAACTAAATTAGTTTTGGGTCCCCTTTCCCTCAAAAATGGTCTAAACTGATCTTTATATTATTTTGATATTGTTACAAATTCAATTTATAATATTGTTATTAATTTTGTTAATTGATTAAATATTTTAATAAATAATTATATTCGTATAATTAAAAATACGCGAGTGTTTTATTTCTTGAATTCACCAATACGAGCGCTCACGCGTTGTGGGCGTCGAAACCAAAGAACCCATAGCGACCTACAGAGACAAAACCGAAAGGTGAACATCGCGTGGGCGTAGAAAACGCACAACCTGCACGAATCTAGTTCATCTAGATTTCCCGAACCAAGGGCGGCCTTTCACTACCAAGAAATGTTATAAATAAGTGACATAAAACCAGAATATTGTTGCATTTTATATAGCTACCCCTTCCAGTTTTCCAAAAAAAAAAAAAAATAAATAAATAAAATAAAATAGAAATAAAAACAATGTATCAGTTAAGATTGTTTTCATAATCGCTTGCGTCCATAAACGTATTAATAAAATTTCATACACAAATAGTCGAAGAAGTGGGTTTGAATTTAAATACCATCTGCATACCTATAACTTTACATGTTTAACACAACCTTAATACCAAATTTTATATTAAAAAATTAAAATTTCATGGCTAATATTGTCTATACCTATCATTTCAGTAACACTAAAAATAATGGTTAAATGTAATACCCAACCGGTTTTTACTCCGGGTCCCGTCGGGTACAGAATTAAAACTGATTAGTCGAACGGGAATCGAATTAGACGGATTTGAAAATTTTTCTCAGATGGGCGGTAACGGGACTAAAAAATTACTCCCGGCGACATTTATAATACAAAATATGTTGGTAAGGCTGTGTTCATCAGTAAGTAAAGTTAGGTGTGTTAGCGGTAATTTGAAATCAGAGAGTTTTCAAATAAAGTGCTTTCTTACTCCGATAAAACTTTAAAACGATTAAAAATATTCATTTTAACTACCTTATATATGGCAAATTAAAGTACGGTTGACCGGGGTAATTGTGAATTGGAGCAATAGTGAACGGCGTCTATAATTTCTAAAATAACATTAATATTGTTAAAAATCAACTCTTAATATGTTTTTCTGTCCTTTCTTAATATGCTATTAAAATTTCATAACAATTCTCCAAGTATTAGTATCTTTTTTTTTATTTTGAAAAAACCATGTGCAAAATTTTATGTATCTTACTTCAACCAATCCTCAAAAAAAATTTTTTAAAATACATTTTCTTTTTTTAAAAGGTAAGAAATGGTTAAAAGTACTTCTAAAGAAGTGGTCTAAACCCTGAGAGGGTTCCTTATTAACTGCTAAAGAAATTGGACTGCAAAAGAAAATTGTGGGTTAATTGTGAACGTCATTCACAAATGCCCCCATTCGGTCAAAAATTTCAGTAGTGTTCTTTTCAGAATTGAAAATGTTGATGAAGGTGCTGGTGACCTTATTGTACAAGTTTCCGTTGTACAAACAATGCAAAAAAAAATGTTGTTGTTTATTCATCTAAACTAAATGTATTTCCTTAAAAAAGTCTTATTTTCCTTGTTTTTGTGTGAAAACATGTAATTTTTTGATTTTCTATATGATAAAATGACAAAATATCATCAAAATATCATTTTTAACTTGCAATAAATTTGTTCCTACAATTTTTGTTATTTTTCTTTAACCTTGATTTTTTGGGGTATGCGTAACTTGCATTAAACAAAGAGAAATTGTGACCGCTAAAGTATGATGAAAAATTTGAAAGTGGAATAAATGTGAAAAATTTGAGTTGAGCTTTACTCTGACGTACTACACTTCTCTTGTAATCCATTCGAAATAATTTTTCTGATGGCATTCACTTTTACCCCGAAATTCATAAGATTTGCAAAACCGCACCGGAGAAATGTGAATGGCTTATAAAATTTTCATACGAATTTGCTCAAAATTTGTGTGGTGCATTCTGAATAATGTAGAATTTAAAGTGAATCAACCATAATGTGATATATAAAATAAAAAAATCCATTCACAATTAACCCGGTCAATCCTATAAAATAATGAACTAGAAACAAATATTAATACTACTACGCTGATAAAACTTACTAATTACTAAAATTATAAATAAATATTTTTTTAGCATTAAATACAATACTTATATTTAAAAAAAAACCAATGTTGGCACCTTGTATGGCATATACGTAGAATCGTAGATAATACCAACATTTAAAAAAAAAAATTACAACTAACAATAAACAGGAGACCAGCAAATAAGCAAACTACCAAACCAGCTTGGAAAAAAAACGAAAGAATACACACACATACATACACGAAAGTAAAAATGTTGAAAAAAAAGAAAAACTAGAAAAAAAACTTAATCGTCGTACCCGCCCACAGTACGGTCGATTAGCCTATCCGTATCGAGGTTGGGTGGAGACTTTGTCGAACGTTCGAAAGAAAAACGTTCACATTTTTTTTTTGCAAAAAAAAACCACACTGACGTGAATGGTTGGAACTAATAGCGAATACAACGAGCGACCGAACGAGCGACAGTCATCGTCATCCAGATCATCAACGACGCTAGCTAGAGCATCGCCAACAACGTCATCAAAATCATCGTGGCGCTGGCAACCAGCGCTCCTAGCGTCACTGTTGTATCGTCATGCATATATATGTACATATGAATACTAAAAATGTAATACACAACAAATAGATGTTCTAGTGTACATACATGTGTGTTTCAGTTGTCTCTTATTACCTACACCTCCGCCAACGGGTTCTAACCGTGCTAGCTGTCTATCCGTCCGTCGTCGGGAGGTTTTTTTTTTCTTTTTAGAAACGTTGAATGTGAATGTACCAATGAAATTGCACACCTTTTTTTTTGTGTTTCGTACTGTCATGTCGTCGCAAAGATACGACGTCTTTTTTTTCGATTTGTCGAGACAACAAATCAGCGGATAAGAGAGGATATATATGCGGCCATGTTAAAGAAATTTTTTTATTCGCCATACCTACAAAAAAATCTTAAAATATTAACTTGATTGAAAATTCGAAATTTTTCGTCAAAACTAAGCTAGAGGTGTTTCTTCAGGTAAATCAATAAGTATATAAGAATGTGTTACAATGTTTCAGTAATTTTGTTCAGGAAAATCAATTTATTGATTTTCCTAAAAATAATGTCTTATTGGCATTCCAATCGGTTGAAAATTATAATTTTAAATTTTATCTTTGGTGACTTTTTACTTATCGTCAAATAAAATTACAATATGTTTAATTATTTGATGGAATGATTAATCTTTGACGGCAATTTGAATAATAAACTAGAGGCATAAATGATTATTATAATGGATATTAATATGTGTGTCGCCTAGTATCAAAATCTACTAAATGCACTTTTTGAATTTTTTGATTTTTTAGGGCCATTAATTTTTAAATGCAACGAGGCATATGCCCATGTTAAGGGCATTCAAATTTTAATTTTTTCACTGACATGCGGGACGTATGAAGTATAAAATTATGTTTTCAGGTAAAATTTGTATCTTAGTATTTATCTAAAATTTTTAACAATGAAAACGTAGATGTAAATGAATTACTAAGTGAGCACTTTGGTTTTAACTTTTAAGTGACAAAATGAAAATAGTTTACAATATTACAAAACAAATTGTATAGTCTAACCCTGATACATCCAATATTGCTGAATCAAGTTTTTTATAATAAATTTCCCTTATAATTTCTGTTTTAAAACGCACTTTATATAAATGTTACCATCAAAACCTACTAAATTCAAATAATTTTGATTAAAAAACGGCTAAAACGATAATGTTGTTTTTTGATAATAGTACTAATCATCTTTTTTACCTTGTTAATATAATTATGACTTTTTAATCGAAAAATTAATTTTGAAATGAGTTACGGTTTTTTGCGATTTCCCACGATCTTTATAAAGTGGAATTAGTAGACTTTGATGTTAGACAACTCATGTATTAAATGTAGTAAACGCCATACTTACTCAGAAAGCGTGTGCAAGATGTGTATTTATTATTCCAAGAATTCAACGATGCGATGGTAAGTCAGTCAAATACCGACAGTGAATACTAATTTAATTAAAAAATGCTTTGTAATACTATTAATAAATAAAACACTTTAATTTCCAAAAATTCCACTTTTTTGTTAAAACTCTTATGACATGTTTTGGTCAATATGACCAGTATCAAACAAGTTTTACTACTATTTTAGTTAATGAATCACTCTCAAAACGATTTCTTTGTTCAAAGATTAATAATTTCTTTGATTTTAGAATGATGATGAATTAAAAAAAAAATTGATTCAAAGAATTATTATTTTGACATATTTTTTTCTGTAGTCAAAGAAATATTTTTTTAAATAAAAAAAATATATTTTTGATTCAAAGAAAAAAACATTCAGAGTAATTTTTAACCTTTAAACAAAGAAATCGTTTTGAAAGTGATGTTACAGAAAATTTGTATAAAAAGGAAATATTTACCGATCAAAAAATTATTTCTTTAAAAAATTTACATTTGCAACATCACGTCATTAGCAATCCCTCCTAACCCCTTGTCACATTTGGCCACATCTTTTTGAAAACCCACCCCTAGTTAGTGTGTGACGTAGTATATATTCATATTATTTTTTTTAAATTTATTTAAAAATGCAATCGTATGATATTTTATTTTTTAGACGACAAAAGATACCTAAAATTTTCGTTGAACGTTTTAAAGAAAATCCATAATAGAAATATTCGTTACACTCTAACATAATAAATGTATGCTTTGCTTAAAGATATATACACCCCTTAACCCAGAATTCCAGTAGCTATCTCTAATATTAATTTTTTTTTAAAAAAATTTTGTATTATTAATTATAAATTTTAATTGTTCAAAAAGTTTTCAACATTTTAACAACTTATTAAAACATATTCTTATTTACAATATAGAATAATTTTACGTCTTACATACCTACATGTAGATAATATCAGTTACAATATTTAATAAATTAATTAAAATATAATATAACATATGAATTTGAATACGTGTGTTTGCTACCCATGTGTGATTATATTCTGAAAATAATTACCAATTTCCCTTCAGTTCAGTTCAATTCAACGCTTATATATCTACCAAGAATTTCATACTTGTAATGAATATACTTACATGTCTTCAAGATATAGGTGACTGATTAATTTTAAATTATGTATGTGGTAGAGAATATGAAAAACTTGAAATATTTTATTTTACTCCAATAAAGTGAAATAAAAATTATTGTATTGGTGGGCGTGCTGGGAAGTTACAATTATTTTTTACGACAATGTAACTCATGTGTATCAAGTCCCATAAGAATATTATAGTTTAAATTATTAGAATCCAACTGCAGGTAAGATGAATAATGAAAAAATTTTTTAGCGACAGCCTGCATATAAATTATTAAGAACGAGCTAAAAGAAAAGAAAATTGTTCTACATGTTTCAGTCATTTAAATGACCATCTTCAGGAAAAATCAATAATTCAGTTGTGAAACAACTGAGAAAAAATAATATCAAAAGGACATAACCTCCAAATATCAAATGGATGTCAAAAATTACAGCCGAAATTAAAAGAAATTAAAAATTAATTAATTTGATTCTTTGATTTTTAATTTCATTTTTGACATCCATTTGATATATAGTATCTGTACTTTTACCATGGAAAAAAAGTTAGAACAGATTTTTACAGCGAAAAAAATCGTACAAAACATTTCATTGGTCATTTCATTGTAGATAAACACAATAAAAACGAAACAAAAATTCGTATTGGTAAATTTAACTGATTTCAGAACCATAGTAACAATGTATTAAATAAATATATGAATTATACTAATTTATTTTATTCGTTTAATTGTCTTACCGTATTACATTTGAGTTTTATATTTTTTCTGAATAGATTTGTGTTTTCTACAACTCAAATTTCTTGCATAAAAGCAATTTAACTCGAAGAACTGTCAACTAACAAAAACGTTTCAGTTTCGCTGTCGCGTTTTTGTTAGTTGGCAGTTTTTCTCATTAAATTACTAAGCAACAAATTTTCGTTAGACAAACCAAACTTTATTCGAAAAAATACAAGCCTCTCGTCTATTAAAAATAAGTGATAAAAATTTTTGTTTTAAGGCATTACATCACTTTAGCGATTGGCTTTGGAGATTTAAGGCGGTGGAAAATTTGAATAAGATTTAAATATACATAAATAAAAAGAGTTTAATCTGGTCTGTTGACTGCTCACTGTACGGAACCCTAGTTGTGCGGGTCCGACTTTGACCGGTTTTTTTTTATTGAAAAAATAACTTACTCATACTTAGCTTGTAAGTATATTTTTATAGCCGTGGGTACTTAAAATACCTCGACTTTCTGTGTTGGATTCTCAAACTGCATCCGAAGCGCAGGGCTGGCTTGAGGGTAGAGCAAGTAGGGCAATTGTCCGGGAGTCCGGGTCTAAAAAGGGCGCCTGCAGCCTCGATTAGGGACCCGGGGAAAATGAGAAAACGTTTTTTTTGCTCGTCAATTGTATTTTTGGGGAAAGATGTTGAAAAGTTGTGCCCGGAGGCCCGTCATTTCTCTCGCCGGCTCTGCCGAGGCCACAAAAATTACACTTCCGATCCTCAGTAAGTAATATACTATTTGAATCCAGAATCTATTCAAATTCGTTATTATAATATTCTTATAATACAAACCACATTGTTGCTTAGGCCAATCATAGAGACTAAAACCCATATACATCTATTTCTATTGCACTTACGATATTCTAAATTTCGTTTTCTCAATCATTCCATCATACCTATTCATACCATAATTCACGACTCATCCTCCCCTCCCCACCTTACTCATTTTAACTTATGCTTTTCTCATTGTCATTCTCACCCATTTAACTCTCGTGGTGGTTTCCATTCTACTTTCCAGCACGGCATTGTACACTACGGGGTGATATGTACATATTTATACGAGTCGTACCCGTAGTGTGTGGTATTAGTAACGAAGTAAAGTACCGAACATACCAGTACGACAGACCGTAATATGGTCACAGATTGACCGGATTATAGCACGTAGCACAAACGAAAAATAATGGTATTAAAGTGTTTGAAATATAATAACAAAAGCTCGTGCCTGCTCGCACTCTTAATATATTTGATAGATTTGAGCGTTACTTTATGGTATTCCATTTTAAAATAAAAAGATAATTTTTTTACTTTACTAATACCACTTTATTTAGAGTTTTAATTCTCTGTGACATGTTTCGGCCCGTATGGCCATTGACTGTTCGTCAATGGCCACACGGGCCGAAACATGTCACAGACAATTAAAACTCTAAATAATGTGGTATTAGTAAAGTAAAAAATTGTCTTTTTATTTTAAAGTGTTTGAACTTGACAAACACAACAACTTTAAAATTATAGATATAGAAGAGTTATAATTATATTTTACTGTTTGACCCATTTCCAAATACTCAAGTAGGTAATAATGTAACACAATTAAAGTCAAATAGATATTGTATAATATATACAATATAATTACTTTATGATTTTATAACATTTGCATTAAAATTTTTTTATTCAAGGATTTTATTATCCTCCTTAAGGGGAGGTTTACTTGAGAGTCGTTAAAACCAATCGACTTTTTTTTGCAGCAATTGGTAGCTAATTATGTGTAGAATATGTTCCCAAAGTGATTTTGCTGAAAGTAATTTAAGGGAAGGTTTACTTGAGATTTGATAAAAAAAAAAATCGATTTTTTTGCGGAAATTTATAGCAAATTATGTGTAGAATATGTTCCCAAAGTGATTTTACTGAAAATAATTTAAAAACAAGATTCTTGCACATTAACCGAATCCAGCTTTCTATAAAAAAAAATTCAAAAAACGTAGTTCACGCAATAATGAGTATTAAATATACATATATATATATATATATATATATATATATATATATATATATATATATATATATATATATATATATATATATTTTATAATATCTCGAGACGATAACTCAAAAACTATTCGATGGATCCTTTTTTTTAATTTTTTATTTTAAAGATAGTTCAATTCTTCGGCCTACCTAAGTTCGATACACTTTCAATATTTTTTTTTATTTTTAAGTTTAGTTTAAAGAGCGAAAAATAAGATAAAAATCGTAATCAAAAGTTCAAACATCCGCCATTTTTTTTTCCTTTCAGTAATTTATTGATATTATAGGTAGAGATGCCCATACTCTTCATATATCTTATAAATCTTTTTTGTTTTTGGATTTCGGTGGTTTATTACCGACGCTAGGATGTCCACCAACAAGGCATTGGATTTTCGGATCGTCACACTGCAGTATCTGTAAAATGAACATCTTTTACATTTTTCCTTGAAAATTTTTTTTTTTTTTTTTGTTAGTTTAATACTTAATAAATATCTGTACAAAATTTGAAATTGATATTTACTTCCGTTCTTGAGAAAAAAATTCTAGAAAAATACATAATTTTTAAGGACTCTCGAGTAAACCTCCCCTTAAATTTGACCGGATGATTGACCGTACTAAGTAGATCGGATTTGTATGAACACGTACATTTAAATAGGTGTATTGAATTAACCATGCAGTCGATCCTCCGTGCAATGTAACGGTCTACCGTACCGATCTGTTCACATAATCAGAAAACATCAGCCAGTTAGTAGCGCGTTAGGACGGTGGAACGTCACCGACAGTATCACCGACTCTGTAACACTACATGGGAAAACGACAACATACTCCAGCTTTAGCTTCAACTTCGCTCCTATTTTATCCATTGTGAAAATTCCAACGACTTGACTGACTTTTTTCATTTTTAGTAATGGGAATTAATCAATGTTTATGAATTTCGATAATACTTATGCTAACATTTCTAATAACAAATAAAAATACTAAAAAATTTCGTCTCTGACAGCGAAAAATGCTTTCTATTTGTTCCCTAAATTATCATTCCAAATGATTTCCTGTCAAACTGGGTTTTAATGAATATATTCTTAGTTTCCAAAGACTGAACTGAGAAGAGTAATAAATCTGCTCGAATTTTCTTTTATTCTGGCAATAAGTCGAGGTTGAGGGCCTGGAAAAATTACCGACGTAGGACTCGCCTCAGCTCTCTACGGTCCGGCACCTATGACTAAATTGATTTTAAACCCTTAGTGACCTGAATTATGGACATAGGACTCTAAAACCGATAATACTCGATAACGTCATAGGCTGAATTTTATAATTTTTAAATACTGAAAATATTTAAAGTTTTAATTACTTTGTCAGTTTCACGAAAAAATATTCTTTTACTTAAGGCGTTTTCAGCCTTGTCGGCCATCATCAGAGTAAATTGATGAAAATAAAATGATGAGAATTTATAGCTAAGGAAGATTTGTAGGAGGGGTGTAATATTATTGAAAAAAAATTGGGAAAAACCCGTAAATTTTTGTTTCAGAACCACTGTACGTGCAAACTCAAAAGCAATCGAAAAACCAGTTTGTAGGTACCAACATGGTAAAGTTATTTTTACCTAATATGACTGTTCTAAATGACTTGTTTATGAAAAAATTAACTTAGGGGTGTCCAAAATTATTGAACGTTTGATGTAATTATATTCGTTCAATAAAGGGGAATTATTTAGATCATTTTGATCGTTTAAAACTTCTACTTGTGGGTCACTGTTCAATCTATTGATTTCCAATTTGATCGTTTAAAACTTCTACTTGTGGGTCACTGTTCAATCTACTGATTTCCAGACTTTAAACGATCTATTGATTTTCAGATTTTAAACGATCAAAATGAAAATTCACAAGGTAAATCTCTCAACAGTGAATTATTTATTTTTAGAATTCCATACCAAAATTGGCAAAACGGACAAAACTTTTCAGACAAAAAACATTTCTCCCGATGTAAGAAACAATTTTTGTCCTCAGACGTTTTTCCGACTGTTGTAAGTCCACTTTTAAAAGCAACTTATTGTACAAAATACTATTTATGTACGTCCGGAACCGATTAATGACTTCCTTTGTTTCTATTCTTATGCAGAATTAAACTCAGGAATTAAAAGCAGTTGACCTTGCGGTTTTAATCTTACCAAAAAGGAAAAAGATAATTACAGAAGCTTATAAGATGCAACAAACAAAAACACGAAATCTAGGCTACATCCTTGTAGCCTAGATTACGATTGTCATAGCCTAAAAGAGCTTGAATCCTTGAATTCATTATTTCTTTGATCATTTTTAGAAAAACTTTCGCTTTCCCTTTTCTCGAAAATGGAACATAAACGGTTTAAACGATAACCAAAACTCTCAAAATGAGCCGAGAATTGCCCGTTGCTATTTTAAAATAACTGGAAAAATTTTTACTACTAAAAAGTTTATTTTCTTCCTGCCACATTAAACTCAACTTTAGTTCAATATTAATGTCTGATGTCTCAGCACCACTAGACAAGCCCACCATTACCCATATGTATATAGTTGTGTATTTAACTCGGCAATAGACTAACTATATGCATTTGAATGAGAATTAACTATTCAATAGCAAGTAAGCCATCCACAATTTCATCCTCGCTCACATTCTGAGTTGTTGGCAATGATTGTTAGAAAATGAGATGTGACGTGACACGGTCCGTCTGTCCATCTACATATACGTTCGTTTTGTAGTCATTCGCCCGTCAGTCTGTGATTGAAATAGAGAAACGAACTTTGCAATGTAAGTTCCTCCTTTAACCAATCTAAAACCAATTGTACACTATACTATAACTGACTCCAATTGTAAATGTGGTTTAAACTAACTTACTTACATGCATGTAAAACTGTTTGCCTAAACTAAAGAGAAATATGTGATCGTGTAATACGAAATGATGGGCCATATTCTTAACATGTACCGTCAGTTTTTCAACTATGGCAATATCCAATGGCGGATCCAGCTCTCAAATCAGGAAAGGCAAGGTCGTGCAGGAAAATGGCGGACCCTAGGAATAAACCGCAATTTCAAATAATTTCCTCTCAAAAAGATAAGTAGCGAGCAAAAGGAAAAACATTAAACTTTTTTCCCGACGCCTGTACCGATAATTACGGGCCCCTTTCTTAAGCCCGGGCCCCGGGACTGCAACCCTGGCTACCCTACCCTCTCGTCGGGTCTGAGGAAAGGAAGGGAAGCTTTTTGACGTAGCAAATTTTAAAAATTTTGGAGAGACAGGTCTACCTACACTGTCAACTTTCCATTAGATGCCCTTAAAAACTATTGCACATGAATAATTTTTTTTTTAATTCGGGGGCTCCTACCCTGGTCCGCCGATAGAGGCTTTTTCCCTTGTACCACACCGCGGGCTTCGCCTTCTGTATCTAAGGGTGGGGGTTCCACTCTTATCAAACAAATGATAACCTCATTTGTTCTCAAGATGTGCGAGACAAAAAATATTTCACAAAAAGTTGTTTTTTTAATTTTATAATAATTTACTAGCGTTTTTAACATCGAAGAAGGTTCTTAGGCCATTATATAATAAAGTCATGGTTAAAAATCTATATGATCTATGTTGCGTTAATAAAGTTAATTCCGTTTTTTTATCACAAATCCGATCTTCATTTTTTAATAGCACATCTAATGAAATTAGTCCGGAATTGATATCATCATTTGTTCTCAAGATATGCGAGACGAAAAAAAATTCACGAACGAACTAACAGACATCACGCTAGAAACGATGGATTCGGAGTCTAGTGACCTTGAAACGTGGAGATATGTCCAAATTAGCGATTCGTAAAATCGGGCCCATTACAAGAATTTCTAATGGGAAGTTAAAAATTGTACTGAAATTTTTTGATAGAAGGCCTATGAAAGCATTTACATTTAAAGTACTTAACTAAAAAATAAAAATAAATTTTCAATTTATTTTCATTTGGGGGACCCCCATAGCCATCCTCCCATATCCTCACTTGGTCCTACATACCTAATTTTGGTAAAAATGAAAAGAACGACTTCGTAAGTCGTCATTCACTTAGTCGTTAATCACTTCAAATTTCATCGTTCTATCATTTTATTTACGACTGTTAAAGCATTAAAAAATCTGAATTTCGTTGAATTAGAATAATTTACATGTGAACTATTCACTTTTTCCATCAAAATGACAAAATTCTTGTTAGAAATAGGACTAATTCGATAAAAGTCTTTTTTCTAGACTTCCTAAGTGCTTGATTTTAGTGGAAATGAAAAGAACAACTTCAAAAACCCCTAATTCACTTCCAGTTTCATCATTCGATCATTTTATTTACGGTTTCTAAAGCCTTTAAAAATTCTAATAAACTTAGTGACGTCATCGAATTAAAAAAATCGTTTTTTCAAATCCAACTTTATGCAAATGATTTGGATGAAGGTCATTAGTTGAATTATGATAATTTGAGTATGAACATTTCATTTCTGCTAACAAATTAACAAAATTTGTGTTAGAAATACGTCTGATTCAATGGAAGTTGTTTTTTTGGTTATCCAGTATGCCTAATTTTGATAAAGGCGACTTCAAAACCTTATAATTTGATATCTTGAGCGCATTTTGAATTTTCATTTACATATTAGTATTTCTGAATCTATACAACATAACTATATTATATAATATGTTAATTTGTCTATGATTCTGAAGAAGTTTTTTGATTTGTTTCAGAGGGTAATAAATGTCCGACGCCCGGCTGTACAGGTCAAGGACATGTGACAGGACTCTATTCGCATCATCGTAGGTAAGATTTTTTATAAAATTTATCATTTAGTTTATAGTACAATCTGTATTCTTTCTTGAAAATATATTTACATAAATATGGTAATATACTTCTAGTCTGTCAGGATGTCCTCGAAAGGACAAAGTAACGCCAGAAAGTAAGTGTAGAATCTTATTTGAATTAATGTTTTGTTTTTATATTTTTTATTTTTTAAAAACTAAGAGTTTTCCAGCCAAGCTTTTGTTAGACTTTGTACATAAATATTCTATAACTTACATTATACATATTTTATACATTAGATATTAAAATACATACATTAAGCTTTCAGCTTTACAATAATTATATAAGTTTTGTTCTTTTTTTACCATTTTATGTTTATTATGCAATTATAGTGAAACCTCTTTTGAAATGATTATATTTATGACTGTCATATTATACTGATATCTAAAATCATTCTTTACATATATGTATTTTAAAAGAGGTTTAACTGTGTTTATTATTTGCTGCTTTAATAACGCGGGGTAGAGAGCTTTGTCTTATTTTAATTTATTTCTGTTCATTTTGTAATAAATAACAATTTATTTTTATTATTACGTTACTTACACCTAAAGCTGCATCAAGATATATTTATATTTATATCTTACCCTCAAAGTCACCTTGTGGGGCATGAACCAGAATCATGCAGTCAAATCAGTGTTTGTAATAAAACGTTCCTACATGATGTTGAGTATAAACAACTCGAAATCTAGAATTTGAATTAATTTTGTTTGTCTGTGTAACCCGTTTCGATTTCCTCCTTCAAAATAACAAAAATTTTTCATGTTCAAGTTCATTCGACAGAACATTACATTTTTTTGGACACGTGACAAAAGTTAGAGATGAGTTTTTTTTCTTCATCCGTAGAACTCAATGTTTAGTCGTGTGAACAAAATTAATTTTAATTTGTTTCGTCTATCTCATTCTCTCTACCCGCTCTATTTTTCTGTCTCTATCTATATCTCTTTCTTCTCTTGTCTCTTTCATTCTCTTTGTCTTGATAATTTGCGTCTTTTTGTCTCTCGTGTGATTTAATTGATAATAATTATTGTTAGAAGTTGATTTATACTCAATAACTGACTGAATTTGATTCTGTTGTCATGTCTTTCCTGTTCTCAAAAAAAAAATCACCAAACCATAATCATCATCAGTACTGGCGATGCATGAGACAATATTGAAATGTCCGACACCCGGTTGCAATGGCCGCGGTCATGTTAGCTCGAATCGCAATACACATCGCAGTTTATCGGGATGTCCGATAGCCGCCGCTAATAAACAGGCTGCACGCGAACAAAAGTATCTGCAGCACCGCATCAGAAGTCCACAGTCCATGGTCATGACGCCAAACACTACCAGCTCTGGTGAGTTAGTCGCATGCATCTCATAACTAAAAAAATTATGTTTTGTTTACAAACAATTCTGCTTCTCATTTATCTTCTCTGCCGCTCTCTCACCCCAAAACACGATGTGTGATGTGCAAATTTTTTTAGACGATTTTTGTTCTGTGTGACATTTATGACTTGCGAAATTTTGTTACTGACTATTTTTATTGTAGTGAGTAGCTGCCAATCTGAATTTACACAATCGAGCTTCGAAAACAAACAGCAAAGTATGGATGTTAAGCCAAGCTACCTAATCGGTTATGATAATAATGTGCCTAGTAATACTCAAGAACAACCACCAAGTACTGAACCACAAAAATTTAACGAAGTTAACAAAATGGAATACGATCCATACTACCAACAACAAAAATTAGCAAACAAATCTTCCGAAGACACTTCACCCAACAAAGTAATCAAAACAGAAACGACCACAGCGAACAGTTGTTGTACAACCTCAACCCCAACCCGAAACGAGCAACAACTACTAGTTCCAAAAGTAGAATCCATGCCAACACCGGCACCTTGCCGGGCAAACACACCTCTATCAAACCCTCAAATGCGATCCTCATACGACTCCTACTTAAATCAAGACTCAAATTCATCATCAATGTCCAGCATGGACACAATGGGTTCACGATCCATGTCCGGACACCATTTACATCATCCTGCAGTTCCTATCCCGCAACACCATAATCCTCATCAACCCCCACCACCTACCGCCTACAATGTCGTTGACGATTCAAGATTATCACATCAAATGGCGCAAAGATCACCATATCAACCGTTACAAACAACCACCGAAGAAATATATCAACCACGACCAGAACATAATACCACTAGACCGTACGGCGATATGACCACAGTAATGGGAAACACTATAGCCAGACCGGTGGTGACGTATTCCACGGATATGACAAGTCGAGCTTACGATGTGAATACGGCCAGCCATCGACCGTACGACCCAGGTACTACGACTACAGCGTTTGAACGATATGACTCGTCGGCAGCCGTTGCACAAAGTTGTACCAGTTTACAACAGCAAACGTTACATTCCACACAACGTGTAGGCCCTCAAGCAATGTATCCACCTTACTCGTCAATTGAAGAACAAGAACAACGCTACCAACAAGAGGCGGCTGCCGCACAGCAACATCAAATGGCTGTGGCCACGGCAACTGCTGCTGGCATGATGAAATCAGACCAGTCATCGGAATCGGAAAACACAGGGCCATTATATCCCAGGTATAAATTTAAAAAAAAATTCGTCGGTTTGGTGCGAAAACTCATTAAGTAACATTTTTAAGTTTCAGAGATAAATGGAAATGAAAAATTGTTAATTATGTTTGCTTGTCCAAAATGTTTAAGCAACAGATCTGTTTTGTTTAAGTTGTTAAAACCATTAGATGTATAAGAAAATCAAAATTTTAAATGAGATTTAGTAAAAATATTTTCAAAGGTGTCTCACAAACTTTGTTTTTCGTACTTAATGAATTTTTGCACATAATAAAAATACTGCAACTGAATATATAATGACATTTTATTTAAATGAAAATCATATTAACTTATAAGTTAACAAAAAAATATAACTAGTTATTGATCTAAATATAAAATAAACGTTTTAGAATTTTATATAAGCAAACTCAGCATTACAAAAATATTAAAGGTACTACTTTTTTTATAGACCAAAATTACAAGAGATAATCTTCAACTTCGCCATCAGTACTATCCTGTACTGCAGGATCCATTACTTTCTCTATAACAGAAGCACTCGATTTTATATTTTGGTACCGTAAATGTAACTCCTCAGGAATAATCTTCTGGATTATTCCTGGAAATGGATAATAATTTATCCATTTAAAAACATTCAATTTTAGTCTTCCAAATTAATAGTATCACTGTTAAAACTATGTTTTAACAATTCAAAAATAATTAAACTGTATGAATATAACAAAGTAAACCGAACGCATCAATTTATTACTTAACACTATTTATATACCTAGAATAACAAAACTTGAAATAAAATAATATGAAAAAACGAAATTATAAAAAAACAAGTTATAACTTGTTTGTTATTTTGCCTGGAAAATGGCCTAATGAGTTTTATATCGCATATTTCTAATATTTGTTGTAGTATTTTGCAATGCAAAAAGTCAGTAAGTGACTTAATGATTTTTAGTTCTACAACAAAATGATAAATATCAAATAATGATTATTTGCAAACGCAAAATGAGGAAATCTAGTGGTCGTATCATCTACTGAGTATTATCAATCAAAAGAGAAATTAAAAGTCAGCTGAAAAATATAATATAAAAAAACTCATTTTTAAAAAATTTGTCACTTAATGAGTTTTCGCAGCAAACCGACGAAATATACTCAATTAAACGAATGATATTAAAACTGTTATTTAATATACCGCAGACCAATGTACCAATACGATCCTTCAACCGGGGGAATTCCAACAGGGTTTTCAGCAATTAATTTATCGGTAAAATGTGCCGCGGCGACACAAGCGGCCGCACAAATGAAAAGTGGTGGCCCACCGACATCACCCGGTGGAACTGTAATGGACTTGTCAACATCCAGCGTCACATCAACCAGTCCGCAGGTAAATAAATTATCTTCAAACTAGTTTTCCTTTTTGCATACAAAATCATTTCAATTTCAATTCTCACCGGGACTGCATAAATTGATCACATCACAAATAAATACTATTTAATTTTAGGGAACGTACGGTTCACCACATTACGGTGGTCAGCGGGGTAGTCCTCAAGCTGCTGCCAGTCCACATTTGACAGCAAGTCCACAAGTTCCAAGTCCTCAGGGTCAAACGTTAGATCTCAGTGTGAATAGGCTACCGCACAGGTTAGTAAATTACTGTATTTCGTAATATTTCCGTCTATATGTGTGCTGGTGTATGAAGCTACTTTGTTTCTCATTCAGTTTGTTTTCCCTTTAGTGTACGTCAATCACTCTGATCAAAACTTTTGCTAAAGTTTCCACCTTCGGGAACTAATAATAACTAATATACACAGTTTAACAGCTTTTACGTACATACATATTTTAAAATATCAAAATCCCATATGAATGTTTATCTTCAACTTCTTCAACTTATAAAAAAAAAAACTAATATCTTCTTTAATAACATTTCTTCATTACCTCCTGCTTAAGAAGTTATATGCACTTATTGTATCGAGGAAAACCAGCAGAATTGCACTATATTTTTTTTAACTAAAATTAAAATTTATGCAAATATAACATATCTTCTTTTAATACATTATTTTAATTAATTAACATTTGAAAAACTTACGTACGTTGTGAAAATCCATATTATGAGAATAACTTTCTTTGTCACTTTTTACTAAAAATTGATTGTTCAGTTACAAACCAGCTTTCGAGTAATTAACTCAACATCAGGCCTTATTGATCCGTAAAGGAACTGTTTAATTGTATTGTACCTAGAGATGGGCGACGGGAAAATTCCCAGTGGGAATTTTCCCGGGAAAATTCCCATTTGGGTATTTATTGGGTATTTTCCCGGGAAAATTCCCGAAACCTGGGTAAAAACGATTACTTAGCTGTACTTCTTTGCAAATGTGTTTTTAATTAGATCTGTATATATTTGTTAATTGTGCGTGGAGTTTTACATAGCCCTAGAATCATACGTTGGTCTACGAGTCAAGTTAATCATACATCGGCGTCGTTTCGACGAAGGGACTTTTTACGGGTAGCTTTAGAGTTTATTTGTAAAAAACATTTTTTTTTACATAACAATACTACAAAAGCTAACAAAATATTTAAAAAAATTGGATTTGGAAAACTTTCTTAATATAAATATTTATTAATTTTTCTAATCTTTCTATCAAAGCATATTTTCACTATAAAAATTAAAAAATAGATAAATACATCAATTGTATCATAAAACATGTCTTTCAAATAATTAATTTATGAACTATTATGAGTCAGTGGACATGTGTGACTTTACAGATTGTGAAATTTCTCAGTCATAAATATTCCTATAGATATGTAGTTATTTCCCCATTAGGCAAATTTGTAAATTTTTTAAAATTTATTAGTAATTTTTAGAATAAGATCTCAAAAAATAATAAAAATTAAAATATTTTCCACAAAATAAATTGTTAACCTTCTATTAAGTCACTTGAAACGCATTCTTTAGTTTTCGATTCAATATATTAAAACTTCAGTATTATGTCGTCTCTATAAGTCAAACAGCTGTAATCATATTTCACATTATCATAATCATTGAATAAATTAATTATAACATCCATATCTTTAATAAATTTTAGAAAAATTAAGAAAACTTTTATATGTGAAGTACAAAATCTTTAAAAAAAAATATAGGTTAATCATACATCGTCGTCCTTTTGACGCACACTATTTCAGTATACAAAAAAACGACAATAGTTATAAACAAAATTTATACGTCTTATGTGTTATAATAACAAATAAATTAGATAACAGAAGTTTCACAGCAAGCAAGCACGGACAAGTTGTAGTATTGGAGCAGGTAGAGAAGTTCGTTCGTCGTTTTGACGAGTACGTATGATTCTAGGGATAGAATAATGTTGATGTAAAGTTTTCTAATTATTATTATCATAAAACCACTTCAGTACATACTGAATGTTTATTTATCTTTAAATTTAAAAATATGTACATGCATACATATTACGTTGGCTAAACATAAGACGACTTTTCAACGAAGTTAGCAATTAATTTAAATTTATAACTCAACGTGTTCAAATTTCAGAGAAATATCTACGTTTTAAAAAAAAATTAAAATGCCACGAAATTCAATATTGACAAGTGAGAATCGAGCTAAAATTTCGACGTTTTGGAAATTGTAGTACTTAAAACATAATCTAAAGGGGCGAAAACTATGGAAAAAACTGTCGTGGTAGACCCAGGAAATTGACACCGAAAAATGAAACGCGTATTATACAACTAGCCACGAAAATAAATTGTCTAGAGAAAAACTGTCGAACAAAAATTGTATAATAACGTGATATATTAATTAGTATTTATGTAGTCTGAAGATTAATTATTTACGTTTAGCAAATATTCGTTATGAAACAGTGGTTTTGATAGTTTAATTCAAAAATATTACGATAAATAGTAAATTAAAATAAATACCCACTTTTCGGGAATTTTCCCGGGAATTTACCCCGTTTTTACCCACTTTGGGAATTTTCCCGGGAAAATTCCGGGTAGAATCCCATCTCTAATTGTACCTGATGGCGAGTAGTGATGAGCAAAATTAGTCTTGGTCTTGCAGTCTTGTCTTGGTCTTGCATTTTTTGCAAGACCAAGACCAAGACCAAGACTGCATTTTGCAAGACCAAGACCAAGACCAAGACTATAAGTATGGCTGCAAGACCAATACCAAGACTCAAGTGAGCAAGACCAAGACTATAGCAAGAAAAAAGCAAGACTCTTGCTAAATTATTTAAATAGTTTAAAAGTATAATTAATACCGTAAAGAGAGAAAATTCTGATTTTAGAAGGAAAAAATTCGCTAATAAAAAATTGCAAGAGAGTGCAAGATTTTTAGCAATACCAAGACCAAGACCAATACCAAGACTGCATTTTGCAAGACCAAGACTAAGACCAAGACTCAAACTGCTCTAGCAAGACCAAGACCAAGATTCTTAATGCAAGAACAAGACCAAGACCAAGACTGCCAAGTCTTGGTCTTGGTCTTGCATTTGCTCATCACTAATGGCGAGTTAATTACTCGAAAGCTAGCTCGTAACTGAACAAAATATATTTTTAGTGTACGTTGTCTACGATCAAATCTTCCTTAAATGCGCATAACTTTTTAATTAATATTCTGATTCTTACGAAATTTTATGGAAATATTCTTGATATGATTTATTCAAAGAAAATTCAGTAAAAAACGATGTCCCCGGAAAAAAAACCAATGTATAAATCCCTAAAGAAATGTTTCTCAAAGATCAATAGATCAAATTTTCAATAGTGGATTCGAGACAGTTAATATAAATAAAGTTAAAATTTATTTTTCCAAAAAAACATTAAATTCGACAAACACATTATTAAGTAAATAAAAACATTTTTACGCTTTTACAGTTCCTTATTTCCATTTCCACAATTATTTAGTTAGCTTCACCGTGTCTGATTTAGTTTACTTGATTCTTTATTACTCCGTTTTTTCACAAAACCACAATTTTACTCTGTGACTCGAACTAATGCGGTGAATATTATAAACTTGGGGTAAAAGAACGATGTCGCCACCATATTATACTCATCCCACTGCTCACTTTTAAGATCAGAGTAAAGCTGGGGTAAACATACCAAATATTTGTATACTTACTTTCAAGTTATATTAATTTTTTCCAACGATTTTTTTCTTTTGATGAAGAAATTTTTAAACAATTAAAATTATTCTGTTACCATATTAAAAATTTTTAAATTCACTGCTATTCGAAATTGAAATTTGTTATTCCACCCCCTGAAAAAACAGTCCCTGATTTTTGTATACAATATTTTACATTTAAAAACCATAACTGGAATTTTATGTCTTTTGTTTTAACTGCTCAAACCGCTCGATCACCCTTACTCACCCTAAATGGAACGACGCCCCTTCTTTAACAATGCTATGAATATAATTTTTATTCTTTTATTAAAATTTTCTGCTACTCTTGTAGAATGCAGTTCATGTTCATACCATAATAATGCTTTAATTTTTTTCATTATTTTTTTTTTGTGGGAGTGTGTGCCTATGTATATGATACATTCCACTTTTCCGCATTCTGATTCAAATAATTTTTTTTTTTCAAATATTAGCTTGACTTTTTTGTGTTTATAAAATATACCTTACGTATACAGTGAACAAATATAGTAGAAATGAAAATTAATATATAAAGAATGGTCGAGAAAAGTTCTCGTAACACTTTCCCGCTTGATATCACGCGCTATAACTCAAATATTTAACCGTCAAAATACCTATAGGTGATATAACGAACTATTGAAATTTGAAAATAACAAAACTTTTTCAACTTCTTTTAAACGTTTTAACTTTTGAAATTCCGCATTGTGATTCAAATATTTAACCGTCAAAACATCTGTATACGATATAAAAACAACTAATTTAGTCGAAATTTTAAAATAACAGGACTTTTCAGTTTCTTTAAAACTTCAAAAATTAAAATTATTTTAAAAAGAGTTAAACTGTTCGTGTTATTTCTTGTTCTAACCTAACTTGCACTACACTAACTAAAATTTTTAAAAACAAGCGGGTAGGTGTTAAGATTCAATTTATAAATCAATAAAATTCTTTGATTCTTACCTTCTTTAATTTAAAATTTACATTGCGTTACTTTCAAATAAATAAATAAATAAATAAAAGTTTGGGAAAAAGAAACCTTTTTCAAGAAAAAATTATACATATCAATAAAAATGTTTAATTATGACGTAATGTAATTTTTTAACAATCGTTGGAATGTGGACTAAAATATAAATTATTTAGATACGAAACTGATATTTTCGTGTCTAAAAATAGTTTTTTTTATCTAAAGCCTATGAGGAACTAAGAGAAAAAGCAATATAAATGGAATTTAAATAGAAAAAAATAAACTATTAAATCATTTCTATTACATTTCCTCTGAGTTCCTCATATATTATAATCTAGCAAAGGCGCCAGCCCCTATTTTGAGGCTACAAGAGACAGTAAAGAGGTGCCTAGAAGTATATACAACCACGGTCCACGTTCAATCGAAGATCCATCAAAGGAACGACTCAATTTTTCACCAGCAAACGACCCCATAAATTTCAGTAGTGTACGACTGGCAACATTTCCGGGACCTGTAATTGGTGCGCCACCAGGTGCTGGCTCCGGCTATAGTCGAGAATCAACTCCCGATAGTGGTGGATCACATTATATCGATGCCTATCGAGATGCAACTGGTAAGTGAGAGGGTTTTTTTAACAATAAAAAAAATTTTGCAATGACGTAGAAGTTTAAATTAATAGTATTAATGTAAGCTGATCGCTTTCATAAGCTTCATTCAATGGTATATGCTGTATGTAGTCGTCATTGCCGCCGATTCTAAACAAAAGAACACCAACGATACCCAGGGGGCTGTCATATTCATTCGTTGCTAACATTGCCTTGTTACCCTTCTACTGCCATAGTCACCAACACAATCCTCCGGTTTCACATCTCGTGGTTATACATCACAGAAAACAGAATTTTAAATACCGCATATATAAGCGCACATTATTGTTTAAACTGTTTCATATTAATATAACCATAGAGTGTTGCCATTTTCCACAATATGCCTAAAATATATAGTTATAAAATTTGATATTAATTTATCAATCAAACTACTCATAGAAATCATAAAATATACAATCAATTGTAACGCTTCATTAAATTACCACGCTTCAGAAGCGTCATATTTTCCGTTTATGTCAGTGATTCAGCAATACTGATGTTATGTAATGAATAGGCCCCTTCAAAATTACATTTTAACAAAATTTATTCAAGCTATTAAAAATCAGAAATCTAATGTTGCAATACGACTATATATTATTAAATAATATATTCGCTCAAGCGTTTTTATCTTCCGTTAAGTTCAATTTTTAGAATATAAGGTCCGACAGAACAGATTTTTAGTCTTGGCCGAGATCAAGAATATTGGAACAAATACACTAAAAATTATTCCATTAACAATTCGAATAATCAAAACCAAACAATGCTATAAGACAGAAAAAAATCTGGTTTTGCTTTATTTGATCCATTGAGACCACTTTTAGTTGATTTAGCTTATGTTTATTATATTAATTCCCAAAACATTTTTTTAGAATAATCATAGAATTGAAAAGAATTGTTGGACTGAAAGTTCTAGCTGGAAGTCTGTAATAAGCAGGGCCGGGTTAACCACTTAAGTCTACCTAGGCCATGGCCTAGTCATATTTTGTTAAAATATTATTACCAACTGATAAAAGGTATGAACACGTATAACGGATTTCTTTTAGTGAGGATTCCATGGCGCCGAAATACATTTCTTAGTTTACGAGGTTTTTTTTTTGGGGAGGGGGATATTTCTTTTTTCAACCATTATTTTACCTGTTAATTTTTCGCAAAATTTAGTTGCCTTAATCGTTTGCTATCTTTCACTTTTACTTAAGGAACTCTTCCCAGTACCTGACAGTATTTGACGACATTTAGAGACAATTAGTGAACATGCATTGTCAGACGAATTTTTCTCTACGGTTTCCTTTAGTGAAGATCATCATAATAAACCAAATGTTGCCTACTGACTAAACCATAATAAACATATATGTTGCATTATTCTTTTCACCACATTGAAAGATTTAAAATATTGAAATTTATTTAAATTATGTATTTCTTAGTAATGTTGGCATCGCCAGTCACCGGTCAGTGTCGACACCTCATAATACAATTTAAATCACTATGACTTCATTTTTGATAAATATCAAATTGTAAATCTTACTGTAATGTTTGGACCCATCAAAACTTAATCATTTTTGCTTTTCAATTCACCCTTTATCTTACATTTTCATATATTACATTCTTAAATAAGATATCCTTAAGAGGAACCACTAGTGTGACCGTCTGAAAAAAGGTGATTTTTGGGAATTTTTTCAATGAAAACTACTGTATGGAATGTTTTAATATTTTAAGAATACATTCGTTGATACATAATAAATTCATAAAAATAAAATTCTTGGACCAAAAAATTGAAACTTCAATGAGTTATTCGTGGTCTTCCAAGGCTCCAAAAAAAAAGTTCCCCCACTGCTGCAGTTATAGCTGAACAGTGCCTGAAATCAAAAAAACCAAAAAGTCTATTAAGCTAGAAGGGACTGCTCGTGCCATGAACCTCAATCGAAAAAAAAAAGTTGAAATTTAACAAAATGGCGGACTTTTTAAAAAAAAATTTCAAATTTTGCGCGAAAATTTGATGATTTTTGGCCTGCAAAAATTACATTTGTTATTCGATCGAAAAACTGGAGGTTAATGACACGAAGAAACATACCTAAAGGAAGCTGCAATAAGAATCAAATCGACCGGATGGTTTGTCTTCGAGTTATAACTGCAGCAAATTTGAAAAATGTTGTTTTTCCTTACTTAACCTTTTAGTTTTAATCACTGAGAATTATTTTTACTAAGATTATTTACAATGTATTCAATATAACGGTCATAGTAGAACTAGATGAGTCGTTTAAATGTGCCAGGGTCTAGCTGCTCCACAACATGTAACTGGCAGCCACGTCCAGAAACTCCCGAACTATCAACCTTCATACATTTCTCAATACCTCAAAGTTAACAATGAAAATCAGAATTCGCTCTTTAGATGGCTGTAACTCAAAAACTATTTGAGATATGCACTTGAAATTTTAGTATGTTATTTTTAAAGGTATAGACTATGGAAACATGCAAAAAAAATTTCCAATTTTTTCGAAATGTCACACTAGTGGTCCCTCTTAAATTCATTACCCTCTTGTTTATATTCGGTAAAACTCTATTAATTCTCTATAATAGAAACACGCTACAGTATTGTAATAATCAACACACAACCATCAATTCGAACAAAAAGTGCTTGTGTTTCGTTAATAAAAGTCCCGCTCAATGAATAGCGCTCAACTTAAAACAAGTACCATTTATTGATACAAGTACACTCAAATAAAAAAAAACTTTACCTACCATTCAACAATTATTTCAAAAGAATAGGTACATCAGTTATTCTAAAAAAAAAATTAAAAAGAGCAATAACTATGTACATTTCATTTTTGTTAAAAAAATACAACACATTTCATATAAAAATATCTCTACGTCATCAGGTTACGCACCGATGAGTCCACATCCCGGCTACGGAATGACCCCAGTACCAAGTGAATATCCAACAAATCCGTACACACCGTACCCCGCGTCAAGTTACGCGTGTGGCACCGGATCCACCGGATACACAGGACCAGTGACCACAGGCTACCATCCGGCGCCAGGATCCGGCGGTGGATATTCGCCAAATCCTTGCTACAGTATGCCACCTCCGCAACATTCGTTACCGTCACATGATAAAAATGGAACGGCAAACAAGGATAGCAGGTATGTATCAAAAAAAATATAATAACATTGATGAGTCATCATTATTTACAACATGTCACAGTTAGAGAGCGGACAAAATGCGTTCTAACAGAGTGGTATACAAAAAACAACGCTCAGTTATACAGGTGTAAATCTGTGAGTTGTACAGGTGTAAAGCCGGGCGCACATTGAGACGCAGTTAACGCAGGCAGGGTAGTGCAGTTTCTGTGACTCGTGTTGTAGAACGGGACAGCGCGAATTGAAACGCAGAGCAGACAGACTCTGCTCTGCCCTGCTCTGAGTTTACTGCATGACGCAGCTCAATGTGCGTCTGGCCTAAATCTGTGTTCAGACACAACACCTTCCAGTTCGTCAATTAGGCGATTACATAATTACAGTCCTCTCTCCCTCTCTCTTACACAATATCGCCTCATAGCGTCATTTCTACGGATCAAAAACTAAAACGGGTTACTAAAAGAAGAGTTTGATCGGCTGAAAATAGAAGTGGTGGTATTGAGACAGTCGAGAATTATAAGCGTTACTCGGGCTAATCATTATTAATTGCTACAGACACGTATAGAATTACACTTATACACATCAAAATAGTAGTTAAGCATAACTTTATGCATGTCTGTAGCAACTATTTTTTTTTTTTTAATTAGTACCAAGTCCCTGTAAAAAATGGATTCAGAATTGGAACTCTATTCTCCTAATACGGTCATTTACAGAATTGTATCACTAAAAGAACAGTTAAAATGCTTATTATTTGTGAAAATAAAAGTGGCGGTATTGAGCCATTTTTGAGGAATGAAATTAGCGAATTTTTTGTGCTAATCCACACATTTTTATGACGTTTGCTGCCAAATTAATTTAAGGATGTATGCTTAACTAAATCACACAGTAAATTTTTTAAACTAATCTATACATATAATAAAACTGTAATGAGACCATTTCTGTACATGGAATATTTTTTGAAAATTGCATTGCTACTGTAAATAGTTATCGACGTAGATACCAAAACAGCTATTTTTAAAATTTTTGTCTATCTGTCTGTCTGTTCACGCATCACGCAAAAACTACTGAATGGATTTTAATGAAATTTGGTGTGATGATAACTTATTACCTGGGTCAACATCTAAGATACCTTTTACTCCGGGAAAATGTCTCATTCCCATGGGAAAATAGAAAAACCATTTTGAGCATGTGCACACATTACGCAAAAACTATTGAACGGATTTTTATGAAATTTGGTCTGATGTTAACTTTTTACTTGGGTCAACATATAAGATACTTTTTACTACGGTAAAATGCCTCCTTCCCCTGAAAAAATATAAAAATCATTTTAAACATGTGCACTTTATTATTAAGTACACAAATTATTACACTTATATATATACTACTCATTGATTTTACAACAATGCGTCGCGCGAACGACGTCGCGGGTACAGCTTTTTATAATATTAAATTATTACCAGCAAACCTTATTTTATAAATTAAAATTCGTACTACCTATATGAAAAATTATATAAATTATATCGGTTAATAAATAATTTCGATAAATAAAATTTTAATTTGACTATGGTTGGCGTTAAATCCAATCAAAATTTCCTATTGGCGGACACAATATTTTAAAATGGCTGTTCATACCATGTGATTTTGATTTCTAATTTTTAATTTTTAGGAAATGAAATCCGGTGGGACGGGCTTTTTGATGTTAAAAAATAAATAAAAATGTATAAAAGTCATAAAACTATTTTTTTTCTGGCGACAATTCAGTGAAACATGATGAATTTTATAAATTCATCCGCAACCGATCCATTTCCTGTACAAATAACATACGATAAATGAGAGTATTAACACTAATTATTTCATACTAGCCGTACCCGCAACGTCGTTCGCGCAAAGCATTGTTATAAACTCAATGAGAAGTATCTAAGTGTAATAATTATACAGAACTTGCAAAGAATAATAATTTTTGTGTAATGCATGCACATGCTCAAAATGGTATTTCTATTTTCCCGTGGGAATGAGGAATTTTCCTGGAGTAAAAAGTATCTTAAATGTTGACCCAAGTAATAGGTTATCACCACACCAAATTTCATAAAAATCCGTCCAATAGTTTTTGCGTAATACGTGCACATGCACAAAATGGTTTTTCTATTTTCCCGTGGGAATGAGGCATTTTCCCGGAGTAAAAAGTATCTTAAATGTTGCCCTAGGTAATAAGTTATCACCACACCAAATTTTATTAAAATCCGTCCAATAGTTTTTGCCTAATGTGTGCACATGCTCAAAATGGTTTTTCCATTTTCCCGTGAGAATGACAAAATTTTCCCGGAGTAAAAAGTATTTTAGATGTTGACCCAGGTACTAAGTTATCATCACACCAAATTTCATTAAAATCCGTCCAATAGTTTTTGCGTGATGCGTGAACAGACAGACAAAAATTCTAAAAATCGCTGTTTTGGTATCTACATCGATAATTACAGTGCCAGTACAATTTTCAAAAAATATTCCATGTACAGAAATAGTCTCGTTACAATTTTATTATATGTATAGTTTGTGGGTGATATGCAAATTTTGCTTCGTAATCGATGCAGAATCATCTACTGTTTAACATAATTCAACCTCTCAGTCTTTAAAAATCTTTTTCAAGAAAAATGATTCATATCTGCAAATAATAACAATTTTATCTATTTTCGAAAAAATTATGTTAAAAAAAACGTAATTTATAAGCCAAATATTTTATTACGTATTAAAAATTCTTTTTAAAAAAATTGTACGGTCCTGTAAAGAGTTATGTAATTCTCTCACTACATCAGGTGTAAATACACGAGCGAAAACACACACGTACATCTTACTATACACACGTATGAATTTTTTTAAAAATAAATAAAAATAAAAGCCACTTAAGTCATTTAGTTTTTTTGAAATTTTACAATTTTCGGGTGAGTAACTTGTGAAAATTTATATTTTCACGATATTTATTTAGTTTCAATTTATTTTCAAACTGATTTTACTACATCTATTTTCATTCTAAACCATTGATTACTGTAGCATATGTTCACAGCTGTGAACTGACCTATATTTCAAATATTATTCAACTAGATACATATCTACTGTAAAATATAAACTACTGTATATTTTCTACAGAAAGAGTTTCAAATAAAACTAAAAAAAAATCAATTTAAATGTCACAATATTGAAACATAAACCCTTTTCTAACGATTTTTATCGTATTAATTACAAACACTCGGTTACTATTTCCAAATTTATCGCATTTTCGATAAGATATCAACATAAATTTTTTTTATCAAAATAAGGTAAGTATTTTATGTGTACGTATACACTTATTATACGATTAATAATAAGTTAATAAGTATAGAAATAAACTATTTTGAAAACTAGTCGACTTAAATACATTTAATTGAAATAGTTAAACTTATATTTTTATACGCGACTAAACGTAAAGTACAATAAATATTGCACCGTCAAACGTAAAGTGGAAAATATTTTTGAAATATTTTTAGATCGTGTTGACACGTAGAACGTTAAAATAATAAAATGTTTATTTATAATCGCAATTGTTTTTTTTCGTTACCTTACTGTTTGTAAATATAATTATTTATTAAGTATAAAATAAGTTGTTTTAGAAAGTTTCCTAGTTTTGCATTAATTGATTTAATTAGTTAAATTATATTTAAAAAAGAAATAAAAAAAATGTAAAGTGTTTTAAAAACATTAGTTTTAAAGGTGACTTTTGTTAACGCAACTATGTTATCCTGGTAATACAGTTATTTTTAATTTTTCTTTATAATTTTAGTTGAATTTTTTTTTAAAACTTTTTTTTTTAATTATTTAAAAATCGCAGTTTGCGATGTAATGATTTTAATTAATTGACATTTTTTTAAAAGTTTATCAATTTTTTTGTAGAAAAAATGTTTGATAATTCGAAACAAAAGAGAATAAAAAATATTTTTGTTTTTAAATTTAGCGGGGTGAGTTTTTTGTCAATCACTTTTGTTGTTTGCATTCCCTATTTTAGTTTGATGATTTAATAAGAGGGTAACTGAGTACTGATTGAACGTATTTCATATTGTTTTTTTTTATCTTTATTTACACATAAAAAATAATATTTAAACAAAAAATATTGTTTTCATATTAATTTTTTTATTTAAACATACAAATTTTATCAACTTTTTTTTTTTACATTATTATAGTCTTTGTTTATAAATTTAAAAATCGACCAATATTTCTATTGGGCTGCTAGGGCAAAGTCTTCTACATACTAAATTTCAATCACAGACCTAGATTTTAATCAAAAGCATTTACAGTGTTACGCAAAATAATAAGATCTTTAAACTTCAAATTAATTTTAAAAAATTCTAAAATAATAACTTAAGAACATATAAAACTTTTAGATTCTTTTGATTACTATCTTCTGAAAAACGTAAAAAATAAATTAAAGAAACGCCAGAAATTTTAAAAATTTTTGCCTCTTTCCAAAAAGCTATATTTGAGTCAAAAATGGTCCAACAATGTTAAAGTTTCAATTGTCTAGCTTTTGGTGCTAGAATTCTAAAATTGTTTCCTGCAGTTGAAATTTTTTCTCATGAAATTAGAATTTTTCATAAAATGGAGATCCAAAAATTTCTTCAAAGAACTAGAACAATTTTTATTTTATTTATTCATTTATTTTTTTTATTTTTTATTTTATTTTTATTTTTTTTTTTTTTGAAGTTTCTTGAAGAAAAAAATAAAAAATATATAAATTAGTAATTGTAATAATTTCATAATATAATTCTGTTTTAAACCAAAGACTGTAATTTTATAAGCGCCATTTTAGATAACAAACATTCTACTGCAAATTAAATGCGTGGACACTAACAAGAAGCACGAACTCAAAAGGGGGAAAATTGCCAGAATTGTCTACGTAAATGGTACATATTACGTTTTCTTTTTTCACCACTCCTGGCGCTAATATTCCTCTTGTACTGTAATTTGAAATTTATTATTATCGTTTACTTCTTTATTTTTGACTATTTCTTAATAATTATTGATTTTATTTCCATTGTTTATATTTAAACAACCTAAATGACTTATTTTATAATTTTAAATTATTATCTCTATTTCAAACTGCCGATTAACCCCTTTCCCACTTTGGTACACACGGATCACTAATGCCCTCTTATATTTAGTCCTTTTTAGGATTTTGTAGTTCCCGCACAAAATCCTTATGAAATTGTTATGTGACAAGAAGAGATAGAAATCCCAAACTTCAGTTCCATTTCTATGAAAATATGTTTGAGGGTATTTTTTTCGCATACATGAAGTTCGTACACCTTGTATAGTCACCATGATTAAATGGCTGACTGGCTATTTCATTTCAATCTAAAATAATTTACACTTTTATACACATAATGATTGTTATCTAAAAAAAAGCAATTTTAAAAAACAACAGTACTGAATTTGTGGGGTTTTGTATTGTTGGACAGTACATTTGTACGTCGACAACAATGTGTCCCATTGTCGAGAGTCTCATCTCGTGGGCGAGATGGTAAGGAGTTGATTCAGTGTCCAACCATGTGCTGCGACGGCATGGGTCATGTATCCGGAAACTACGCCACCCACCGAAGGCAAGCACGCAATTCCATATATTCCACGTAGGAGTTCGTGTTTTTTCCGACGATCCTTGTTTGTAGATACAACCCCCTCACTCCCCTTTTCGTGTTTAATATTTTTTCAAACATGATCTAACCACATTTCTTTCAACCTTGCCTGATTGCATATACAGCAGTTTCTAACCCAATCCTCCAAAAAGGGAAGAACCGTAAGACCACTTGTGTCCATTCCAAAAAAAAAATTGTGTGGGCAGCAGCAGTCACTGTGCATACTGACCATGTCGTCTTAAAAATTGGCTTAAGAGATAATGAAACGAAATACACTGGGGTCAGGTCCTTGCCTTCTGGCTGTTGTTTTATTGTATGCTTTTTGTTGTATCACTACTTATCCTTGTTTTTTATCCACTCATGTACTGTACTAATATATGTTTATCTCTTTCTATTTTAGTTTATCTGGATGTCCTCGTGCAGATCGAACACAAATTCAAGCACATTCTCAAGAATTGAAATGTCCAACGCCAGGATGTGACGGTTCGGGCCATGTCACCGGCAACTATTCGTCGCATCGAAGCCTGTCAGGTTGCCCACGTGCCAATAAACCTAAAAGTAAACCACGAGATGGTCAAGATTCGGAACCTTTAAGGTATAATTTGATTCTATCGTACAAATAACACTGCTCCATCAGAATAATATAAGTTGGGGACAAAACTAACATATTATCTACGTTCAATAGTTGTTACATCATGCAGTTTTTTTTTTACATGTCGTAATAATTATCAGTGTCATAAATTTCAAGGTAAAATGCCGTTTGCTTACTTGTGAATAAGCAAGAGATACTGAAAACATTTAAGTTTTATTAGTTTTAAGAGGTTATATTGTTTTTTATTGCACATTTTTTGGTTAAAAAAAAATGAGAAACATTTCCAGAAAAATTCATAAGGCCGCTATTACATTGTCATAGATATATGTCAAAAATCTTTGATCAAATCTATGATCAAATATTAAAAAGTATCTTTAACTATGGTTGCAGAAATATTATATTATAAAAGTTGACTTATTACATATATGCTTATTACACTATAATATTTCTTTGATTAAATAAAACTTATCTATGATAGTGTAATAGCGGCCTAAGAATAGAGTATTTGACAGCAGTTGTAAAAGGACCAATTTTGATTTTTAAGTAATTACTTAAGTTATAATAGCACTGAATACTGCCCTTTTACAAATTATATCACTAAAAATTATAAAAATTTTAACTAAATTATAAAATTTACGTTAATAATGACGTAATCAGAAATCAGATTCACTCAATCAATCAGAAATAGCTTACGTCACAGGCCAGTATATATAATTATATAAAATTTATATTTCGAAAATTTTGAAACCTTCGAAACTAAAATGTAATTATTATTTGAGACTATTTGTCAAAATTTGGCCAAACGTTTAATGGAAAATTTTTTTGGTTTTTTTCTTTATTAATCATTTTATTTTAATAAAAGTATCAAAAAACAGCAATATACAAAATATGAAATGTGAATCTTTGACAATACTGTCATGTGACGTAATACTGGAAAGATGTGTGTTTTAGAGGGAAATTTTAAACTAATATATAAAAATACTTTTTTTACGAATTATCAATAAATTTTCCCAAAAAATAATGTTATATTAGATACACGTAAACAGTTTAAAACACATTTTGAAAAATTGTCAAATACCGTATCGGAACATTATTTATGAAATGGCCTCGAATACTATTTTTCCTACCAGCTTCGAAGAGCTTCCGTTGTCAAATAGAGCTACTTCTCAAAAGCACGTCTTTTTGAAAAGGGCAAATACAGTGAACATGATTTCTCAAAAACTGTTTTCTCAAAATTGATTGTTTTGTACACTTATTGGTTATTATCAGGTATCGGATTTCTTTCGGATCAGACAGTTTCGTCTTTAGCGTATGCAGGTATACATATTGCACTCAATGTGACTAAAAGTTCAAAATATTTTCATAAAAACAACGTACACAAGTTACATACACACACGTACATATGTGTATCAAAATATTATTTATACGTATTTTGTGAAAATATCCTTTTTTTTCTTTTATTTATTACCTGCACAATTGAAAAGTGCCACTGTAATTTTAATTGACTATCAAAAGTATTTTTGTTTATATTATGTATGTGATTTATGTGAAATGTCATTTAAATTAAATAAATTCATCTTTTTTTATTGTTTTCAATTTTGAGAGATAGAAGTATAGTTGCTTGTTAAAAATTTATTTTTCAATAATAAAAAATTTTAGTAAATACGTACGTCTTAGCTATTATAGTGGACCGTCTAAATATTCAACAACTGTTCAATATATTTTACAAAAATTTTTTCCGATTTTTTGAATTTTCTTACTTTCGTCAGATAAAAAATGCTGTTAGTATTCTAAATGGTGAAAAATGTAGTTTTTGACCAATTATATTCATTCAAATGTGCATAATTTAATGTAATTTATTTGCAAAATTTTATTGAAATAAGTACGGTCCTGACCTGTCCGAAGAAACCCGGTACCTAGTTATTATAATGGCCAGTCAAAATACTATGCAGGTGCGTATAACCCCTTAAAACCTTGACGTTATAATTATTGGATGTAGCAACTAAAGAATTCAATTTCTAAATACAGTAACTACTCGAAAATTCGTTTATTTTTGTTTCCTGCCAAGGTATATTGGTCACAGCAAAAATTTAAAACAGTTAGCAAGTAATTACTGTATTTAAAATTTTCAAATGATAAACTTATATTAAACTGTTGAGGCAATTTCAATAAAATACAATTTACTGACATTCCCTACGCCTCTCTAACAACCTCTTCCAATGTTTTCTTTCACGCAATCACAGATGCCCTATCCCGGGCTGCGACGGATCAGGCCATGCAACTGGCAAATTTCTGTCGCACAGAAGGTACGTTATTCAAAGCCAATTATCTCGTCTTTGCAAATTACAATCAATAAAACTGATACACGTATAACCGCTGACATTTCCTTCAGTGCGTCCGGCTGTCCCATCGCCAATCGAAATAAAATGAGAGTATTAGAGAGCGGTGGCACCGTGGAACAACATAAGGCTGCCGTGGCCGCGGCGACAGCAATGAAATTCGAAGGTGTCAACTGTCCGACGCCAGGTTGTGATGGTACCGGCCACGTGAACGGATCATTTTTAACACACCGATCGCTGTCCGGATGTCCGGTTGCCGGTCAAACTATCAAAAAGAATAAATATCCCGATGAGATGTCATTTTATCCAAAAAGTTATACAGGTAAATAATTTGTGGTTAATTTTTTTCGAATGTATTCACGGATAATAGAAATAAGGAACGGTTTAGCATTAAAATGGATGCTACAAACAACGCATTTGAAGCTAATTTAAATTAAATTTAATAGATTCGAGTGTTACTTTATGGTATTCCGTATTTGATATTGCTGGCGTTCGGGACGAAAATTTTGTTAGCCTAACGGGCCTAACGTTAGCTAACAGAGCTTTCACCGTTGCAAACCAGAGGGCTCTGATTCAAAAAGTTAATGCACGTTAAATATTTCTTCATGGTTTTTCACGGTATAAATAATTAATTTCTGAAGTACAGCCACATTTAAAAATTGTGGAATAAAAATAATCAGTCACCATGTTAGAAATTGTGGTTTTAGTATATAATGTGTGTTAATTTTTGAATGCGTGCCCTCTGGTTTGTAACGGTGAAAGCTCCGTTAGTTAACGTTAGGCTAACAAAATTTTTCGTCTCGAACGCCAGCATTAATAAATAAAAACACTTTACTTGACAAAATACCACTTTTATTGTATATAAAAACTCTTATGACATGTTTCTGTCAATATGACCATTCTCACACGTTTGAGAATGGTCATATTGACCGAAAAAAGTGGTATTTTGCAAAGTCAAGTGTTTTTATTTACTAATATCTAATTTAAATTTATTTAAGAGAAATGAAAGGATTTATTAATATTCTGTTTTTTGTACATGAAAGTACAAGTCTTAAAACACAAAAAGAAATAATTAGCAATTACGTTCAGGATTAATATTTTTAAATTGTTTATTTTTGTAATAAATAAATGCTCCTTCCAGAAACATTAAAGAAACGGAATTGTCATTTCAATTAAAAAAAAAAAAAATCAAATGCAAAACTGGATTGACCACACTCAAAAACACCGAAAGCGCAAATACATAGCTTCCCTAGTTCGAAGTTCGACTACTGAACCCAAAAAAATTATTTTTTAAATATAAAATGACAGAACAGCAACTCTTGCAAAACAACCACTCTTTTTTCTTCCTCGCTGTACCCCTTCTTTTCTTCAGTTTTTACCCGATTGATTTCAAATTTTAACTGCCGCTTAATGATTTTTTTAATTAATAGATTTTTTACAAAATGGCGTCAGCTTAAAAAAATGTTTATTTTTAAAAAATCGGTCGAATGTCAGTGACAAAATTGATAAATTTTAATTAATCGAAAAAATCCTAAGACTTTCAGTGGAGAAACTCATTATTAAGCTACACCTGAAATGTTAAATCAATCGGCTAAAAACTGAGGAAATACGGGAAAAAGAAAAAAATAGTTGATTTGCAAGAGATGCTACGCTACCATTTTGTTTTAAAAATTATATAGAAAACGTATCCGAAACAAGGTATCAACCAATCCTTTCATTTATTTTAAATAAATTTCGGAATATGATTTTTGATGTTACACTTTAAACAAATAGAAAAACGTTCCTTATTTCTAGAATCTATGAATGTAAAAATAAACTAGAATTTAGCAAATGTTTGTGCCACATATTATGAAAACTGCTTAACTAAAATAAAATTTTATTTCATATTTTGCTCCTATTCATCAGCTCCTTTCCTGTCTTTGAACTTTGAAGAAAACTATTACAATTATTTTTGAAGGTAAGGAGACTGATCAAATTAATTTTAATTTGAAATTTGGGCACAATTTTTTTGAATTATGTTGACACATGTTTGTGCAATTTTAAGCAGCATTTTATGTTGGCACAGACAGCACTAATGCGGAAACATTTTAAACGTCAAATATTTTATACAGAAAATCACAATAAAATCATGCACAAAACACCCCGGAGACGCTATGTCATAGTTTAACGTCATATTCAAACAGTGGCCGCCATTTCTTAGTTATATTAAACGTCAAGAGATGGCAGGATGTGTACGGATGGTACAAATTGTAATACAGTTTCCTTTTTTCTTGTAAGTTTTACGAATAAAAATGAAAACTGTAGATCACGAATTTTCAAAATTTGATGTAGTGTCTCCGCTCAACACTAGACCCTCACTAAATAAACAATCTGTGCTCACTAAATTTAACTAAAATTACGATAAAAATGTTTCCAGTGAAATTTTTCAAATAAATACGTATAAATTTCGATTAATCCTAGATAACGAAATTTAAATTAGTTTTCCTTTAAAATTAAAATTTCATTTATTTGTTTCAAAGAAATTAATCACAAACGTAACTTAATTAAAAAATAAAAAATAAAAAGTGCTAAAAATTAGTTTTTGTAATCTTAGCAAATGTTAAAATTTGAAAAACTGACAAACGTCGGTTATCTGTTAACCGAATGTTTAGTTATCTGGGATTAAATTGCATTATAATCCTAATAATTCGCAAACGAGATGAACTGTCGAGATTTTACTGTATTTTGTACCTATTAAAAATTGTCTCTGAATTACATTTTTGGGAAAGAAGTTTTAAAAAATATGAAAATGTTTCTTTATTGTAATATTAATCGATTTGAATATTACTTTATGGTATTCCATATTTAAAAATAATAAAAGAATTATTTTACTTTACAAAATACCACTACATTTGAATAGCTAATATTCGAAACAATTGTCACAATTTTTTTTTAGTCAATGTAGTGGTATTTTACAAAATAAAATATTTGTTTATATAAGTATATTATTCCTGACGATGAGATGAAATTCGAAAGTCGACTCAAACAATCATACTGATGAAAATTAACCAAGAAAACGTTTTCATATTTTCTAATATGGATTTCCACAAAATAAATCTTTTAAATGTTAATTATTTAAAAAAATAATAGTTTCACTAATTATAAAAATGTTTTTTTTTTCAAGGTTTAGAAAGTGGTGCAAATACAAATCCCGGTGGAGAAGATTTGCTGACGTTAGAAGCGGAAATCACGGAACTGCAGCGTGAAAATGCCCGGGTGGAGTCCCAGATGATGCGTCTAAAGTCCGACATCTCAGCAATGGAGTCACATCTTAGCCACGGTGAAAAGGTAAAAAACAACTCCGCGTTACGTAAAAACATGCAACATTTGTCTGAATGTTGCGAACAATTCACCTGCTTAGGAGACACAAGTTCTGTCTCAACGCAACAACAATCTGAACGAGTACTACGAGAGCCTGAGAAACAACGTGATCACCCTACTGGAGCATGTACGTCTCCCTGGCAGCGGATCAACGCCGGAGAAGCTCGGTCACGAGAACTTTGACAGTTATCTCAGCAAACTGCAGACGTTATGTACGCCAGACGGTTACTGTACCGACGAAAATCGGCCCCTGTACGAGACCGTCAAGTCCGCACTGCAAGATTTCACCGTGCTGCCGACTCCAATTTAAGGTTACCAATCAACTACACTACGTCACCAATTTTTTATTGTAGGTAAATGAACACATAAAACAGTATAAAAAGTGATTTCGCTCTGTCAGTATGAACACACGGACACGTATAGACAGACTTTCGTGAACAAAAATAGCGCGTCAGTGAATGTTACCCACGGTAAGTCTCTTACTGGATTGTGATTCACTTTTTACGTATATAGTAAGTATACAGCTAATATTCACTGGAAGCACTATTTGTTGATCTCTAATAACGAGTAGAACAGAGTAAGTCATTGCCTTTCCCGATTTAAAGTATTGTTATAATAATGAACTCTTTTTCAAACATGGTGCAATATATATTTAAACTAATTTTATAAAAAAAGAAAACAAAGTATGCATCTTAAATTTATGTAAATACAAGGAAATGTTAAGGGTAAACGTTATTAGTCAAAATAGTTTTATTATTTATAATTAATTATTATTTATAAAACTGTAAATAAATAAAAAGAAAAGAAATAAAAACAAAAAAGTAATCTAGTCAAAATTTTTAATAATAAATGTGGTTTTATTTGTTATTAAGTTTTTGTGATAATATAATAAACAAAAAAAAAAACTGTATTTTTTGATTTTCAAAAACAAAAAATATGAAAAATGCCAAATTCTTAATTATTTTAAATTAATGTACATTCATGTAAATATACCTAAACAATTATGTAATACAGGGAGGGATAAAAAATACATGTCCTCTGCGTAAATGTTGAGTATTTTAATAAGAGCGCTTGATCGTTTTATCTAAATAAGTGTAGTCCTAAATCTGTGATTTGTTTCTGTTTTCAATTCCACTATATAATTATGAAGTTTTCCCCAAGCGTACGTTATTGAATATATTCACTGTTAAGTATTCTAGGACTCGTTTTTTTTGGTTTGAATATTGTTTAATCCTTAGGAGACCACGTCAATTCATGCCATAATGGCCCAAAATAATTTAAATTTATAGATTTTTAACTCCTTTCTAAAATTTAAAATATCTATAGTGTACATCTGCGCATAAGATTTTTTTGTAACAGCTGACATTTTTTGATCGAAAAAAGTATTCATCGTATCATTTCATTTTTTTTTATTTAAAAAATATACATTGTGTTAAATAAAGAGTTAAATTAAAGAAGTTTCATAATTTACCACAAAACTGAAAACCCATAAAAATTTGGTGGGTCGTAGGGACCCGAAGTAATCACAAGTGAACTTAAACAGCAAGTAGACTCTTAAGGGTTAAATTTCTAAAACATCAATTTTTCAAAAATTTCATTTCGTGATATCAGCAGTGAATTAATTCAATTTCAAAATTATTACTGTTACCAATTTAAAACAGACAAAATACGATATTAAAAACCAAAAATAGTCTTCAATCGGTACCGTCAAAAAATTTTGAAAACATAACCTATAAATTTTCTTCTGGTTGTCAAATGAAAGTATTATTTAACTTCTACATATAAAAATAATAAAATTTTTAAAACAAACATACATATTTTAATTTTTCCAATTATCCTAAAATCCTTAATAACAAAAAAAGAAAATGATTAAATTTAAGGTTAGATAACCTCAAAAATTAATGCCGTATTTCGTCTGTTTATGATGAAACATGCAATAAATAATTGCTATATAAATTAAGTTGAGATTAAATCACCTGCAATAAGCTCAATTTGTATAAAATGATTAAAATTATTTTCGGTATTTTGTTATGTTGTTAATTTAATTAAATATAGGCTCATGTTTTGCGCCAGCGTTCAGTACTTATAATCAATTAAGTATATAATTGTTAATTTTGTGATTAAAAATAATTGTCTGAATGCAATTTTAATATGTAAATATGTTGTATTTCATCATAGATTTTCAATCGGATGTATCATTCTTGTAAAAGAAATATGAAAAATAAATGAATTATGCTAATAAAATGTCTTTTTATTGGCTCCTTGACTTTAGTTTTGGTGCTAAACATTTATTTGGTTAATATCTATCAATATTTATTTTAAAAGATCTTTTTAAATAAAAAATGTGTACAAAAAATATTTTTTAAATAAATATTTTATTTTTGAAAATTTTTAAATTATCTTTTTGCCCTTATCTCGTAACGATTCGTAACGGATGAACAAACACGACAAATACATTTTCCGATGACTCAACTCAATAATGTTCTACGGATGACATCAAAAGGTGCCATCGGTACCATGAGAGCCGTTTCTGACCAATGGTAATTTGGCATAATATACGTAAAATACTATTTTGGAAAATTAATGAATTTGCACTTTTAACCTAACTATCTCACCCCTTAATAAATGTTTTCTTAAATATTCTCTAATAATTCCTAGAAAATTTTATAAATTTCACTCTTTTCACCAATGTTGTTTTTTTTTTAAAGATGTTATTTCAAACAAGAAAGAATGGCGCTAGATTTTACGGTTTTTACGCAGACTATTTTTAGAAGCTAGACTATTTTAAGAGGAAATAACATATAGTCCGTGTTTTTTATTTTATATCTTAAAATAAAAATACTTGGACATTCCAATAATCGTTTAAATTATTAACATTTACGTGTTTTCCATATAAAATTTAACAGTAAAGAAAATTATCAATTCTTAAGTAAGCTTCTTTAGTGCCCAATTATAATTGCAGTGAAATTGTTAATTTGTCTGGAACTGGTATTTTTGGTATTTTTAAATAACAATTTCATATTTTATTTTCATAGGTACATATTTTGAGAAAATAGCTCATTCAGGAAAAATGTTTTTAATATTTTAATAATTCAAATATTTACCTTCACTATTAAAAAAATTTCAATAGTTAGTAAACTATTTACAGTAACTATCATAACTATCATTTCTTTATTTAACAGACTGATCTAATAGTTCTAATACATTCATTTCTCAAGAAAAATTTAATTAGGAGATAGGCAAAAATCGGTCCTTATGCGCCGCTCTTTTTCAAACAGAAATGAGTGTAATTCAACTCGGTGCCTCTAGAGGCCAGTCACCATCTATTTGTATAAAATTTCAGAGTGCTGTGCAACAATTGGCCTGTAGAGCATTGAAACTACAGTGACTTTATAATATACTTGATAAAGAATATTATACAGTCACTGTAATTGAAACCATAGGACCATACTAGTAACCAAATTACACTGTTCCACTTGTCGCCAGTGGGTGACGTAAAATTTCCCCACTCTGTTGGTGCAGATACACACTGTTTGCAATGATATTGGTTTAATGGTTGCGTCTGTGTGCGTATTCACAAACACTACTACAACACACGTATTACCAGAGAGAGAAATGTGTGCTGTTCCACTAACAATGTCTAACAATGTAATACAATGCACTGTGCGTTCGGTGACGGACAACAGCTGACTGCATGACTAAAGCGACTAAAGCTGTGACAGGCCTACAAAGAGCTCCACGCAAGCTACACTTTGTTGATATTAGTTGGCTTCTAGTGTTCTATACTTCTATGATTGAAAATAAAATTGTTTGACAACCATAAATAATGTTAACCTCAAATCTCTCAAAAATAAAGCGGGAAATAACTGTATTAAGAATGTATTAAGAGTACTAGTGTGTTATTTTGTATTACTGGAAAAATATAAATAAAAATGTCCGAAAATAATGATTCTGCTATGGAAGTAGATTGTATTGAAATAAACGATGATGATGATTTGGATAAACCTTCCACTTCTGCAGCGTCTGCAGCTAAATTATCCGTAAAAAATAATAAATCCGGACATACACCTTGGTGAGTTCCAATGTAAAACTTTAAATACTTACAGAATTACAATTAAATGTGTAAAAATTTGTGGTTAGGATCGAAAAATACAGACCGCAAACATTCGACGAGATCGTCGGAAATGAAGATACGGTTGCACGATTGGCGATATTCGCGAAAAATGGAAATACACCAAATATTATCATAGCGGTTAGTTTCATATTAGTTTAATTATTGGGTGTTTTGTAAACATTTGTTCCTGATAGGGTCCCCCAGGTGTCGGAAAGACCACAACTATACTATGTTTGGCGAGAACAATGTTGGGCGCATCATTTAAAGATGCCGTACTCGAATTGAATGCGTCCAACGATCGTGGTATTGACGTGGTGCGTAACAAAATCAAAATGTTCGCGCAGCAGAAGGTCACGTTACCGAAGGGGCGTCACAAAATCATTATTCTAGATGAAGCCGATAGTATGACGGACGGTGCCCAGCAGGCTCTACGTCGTACCATGGAAATTTACAGTAATACGACACGTTTCGCTCTGGCGTGTAATAACAGTGAAAAAATTATTGAACCGATCCAGTCGCGATGTGCCACGTTACGATTTTCACGACTTAGTGATGCACAAATTCTCGCCAAAGTGATACAAGTTTGCCAGGCCGAGAATGTAAGTTTTAAAGGATTCATGGGTTTTGTTTTAGCAAAAAAGAAAAATAGAAAATATGTACTGTTTTCAACTTTTTTTTTCTTTTTTTTTGCATTATAAGAAAATATGATTTATTCCAGTTTTTGGCATATTATTATATATTATTTAAGATACTGTAAGAAAATTTTGATGAAAAGAAACTGAAATTATGCCATTGGCAGCTAGTTGTCGAAAATCGCTAATTTTTCGTGGTAGGTAGAGTAAATTGTGAAATCCTTATCGGAAATTAAAAAACAAAATTTTGTTTATTAGTAGATGTTTATGGCTTGTACTTGAACGAAGAATTACTGTTTCCGTTTATTACATCTCATTTTACAAGTTGAAAATCAACGAAAAACGCGAAAATTTTAACCGAAAATCAAAATTCTTTGTTTAAAACTATCAAAAATTGAAATTTTATTTTCTTTTTAAAACCCTTCGTTCAAGTACAAGCCATAAGCATCTACTAATAGACAAATTTTTTTTTTTTTGATTTCGGATAAGGATTATCCGAGTTATTCTGCCTACGACGAAAAATTAGCAATTTTTAACAACTAGGTGCCAATGGCCTAATTCTCATTTCTTTTTTCATAAAAATTTTTTGACAGTATCTCAATAGTATATTATAAAATAAGGGCGGGAAATTGTCAATTGCTCACGAGAGCGAAGTTGAGCGCACGGTCGTAATGAGTGCACTCATTCATTCGAGTGGGCAATCGACAATCCCGCACGAGTTGCATACTATTTTTTATTACGAATTTCACATACTTTTTTCTATTATTATTACTATTTTTTATTACTTTTTAAAATAATATTTTTGAGTGTTTGTCTTTTTTTCTGAATTAAATATTGTTTAAATTACTTTGTTGGTGGTTTCTATAGAAATAATTATGAAATATTCATTAAACGAAAAATCAAAAGGCGGATTTGCGTGTTTTGATTAAATTTTGCGTATTTTATTGTCAATTTGCGTGCGGAAAATATTCTTTCCGCACGCAAAAAGCATGTGGGAATAACAGAGTGGTCAAACAGCTATTTTGCATACAAAAATGTGTGCGCCAAGTTAATACTTCTCTCGCATGAGTAATAAAAAATAATATTTAATGCCAAAAATTGGAATAAATCATATTTTCTTATACTGCAAAAAGTGTTTTTTTTTTTTTTTTTTTTTTTTTACTAAAGAAAACTGTTTTTTTACTAAAGAAATCCATGTAATCCTTTAAACATTTTCATAAAGGTCAGTTTTTCGATTTTACTTCGTGGTTTTTTGTAGTTGAATTATACTGAAGATGGCTTGGAAGCGATTGTTTTCACTGCGCAAGGTGATATGAGACAAGCGCTCAATAATTTACAATCAACCGCAAACGGTTTCGGGGAAATCACGAGTGAAAATGTGTTCAAAGTGTGCGATGAACCTCACCCTCTCCTAATCAAAGAAATGTTACTCAGTTGTGTTGAAGGCGAAATCCAAAAAGCTTACCAAGTAGTGGCACATTTATGGCATTTGGGCTATGCAGCTGAAGATATTATTTCAAACATATTTCGAGTAACCAAGAATTTAGACATCGATGAAGATTTAAAATTAGCATTTGTTAAGGTTTGTATATTTATTGTTTGGATTCAGTTAATTAGGATTCAAACCTAGATCTAATAGGCGAGTTGACAGTATTTAAAAAAAAAAAATTAGGATCTGTCGAATGACGGTAGGATATCTGATGTTGAAAAATCAGACTATTCTTAAAGTGCATTTGCTGAAATGTCATTTATGATCTGAATTTTGTAGATCTGAAAATAGATACAATGATCCATTTTCTCAAAATATGTAACAATTTGTCACCAGGGAGGCGACACAGGCATTTAGGATTACATCTCTATGATCGAGATATTACTTTAACCAACCAAAAATCATCATCTGTTAATTTCACTTTAGCAACGAAATTTTCCAATTCGGTTACTTATAGCCCGTTTACACATTGATTAGTGCGAGTGCGAGTGATTAGTGATTAATAGGTTAGTGATTAGTGCTTAGTGATTAGTAAAGTACTGTCCAAATGGTGTTTAGTGTTTTTGTTTAGTAAAGTTTACCATGACAAAAAATGAAATGGACCAAGTTAAGAATAAGTAGGATTGGATGTAAACAAAACAAACACGTCTGAGAGAAAATAGATATCCAGGAGACAAAATTTGGGTGCAAGTAAGCAGTTTGTAAAAAACTAGCTATTGAGGATAAAACAGATTAATTTTATTAAGTATACACTACCGATAACTGAAGAGTCATTCAATGAACAAAACCGCGTGTATCTATGTTGGCAATAAACAAGACGTAATGTTCAAACGTAGTTTGTGCGCATGCGAGTGGTGTAGAAGGGATGAACTACTCGCAAAAAAATAGACACTCTACTAATCAGTCTACTTCGCTAAACAATCACTACTCAATCTATGTCCAAACGTGTTTTGTACTAATCACTAAACACTCGCAATACGCACTCACACTAATCACTAATCAAAGTGTAAACGGTCCATTAGGAATATTATTTATTTTTTAGAAATTAATATTCCAACTATAGATATAGTTCCGAATAACCCGTGGCGCCGCCTTGGTGTTAAACAATTTTTTTATGCGGTTACATACACAGAATAATCAGAAGCCAAGTTGCTATCTCTGCACTAGTGATACCAATGTAGACAAAAAATCCCCTCTATTTCCCACCACTATGTTGTGTAAGTACATACTGTGTGTAGTGGTGTTAGTTTGATCTTTGCAACTGTGTCAGTTGAAACACACACACAATTACAAAACACGTATTGTCGGACGGAGCAAGGTGGGGTCCAAGCTAACAATGGCCCAACAATACATAATAATGCGTTGTGCATTGAGTGACCGATACCGACTAACTAAATGCCTTAAGCGGTATCAAACACACACTGGCACACTGCTATCCACAGTTTTCTACAAACACGCTTAGGGCTTGGTTACATAGCAATTTTTAAATTAAAATTTCAATCATAGACATGTAGTCCTAACTTACCTGTGTCGCCGCCCTGGTGTCAGACAATTACATATTTTGAGAAAATGGCTCATTGATTTGATTGTTCCATTCATTTACAGTTCTCCAGTTATTTCATGACGTTTGCTATTTAAATTTGGCGTTTGTATACTGTAAATTGTAATATTCACTAACGCATTTACGCATTTTTTTCATATGCTTACCACATTTTAACTGTTTTACAGATGTAAAATTTTCTCTCCTTCAACAAAATTTCTTTGCTTCGGACTTGTGTCAACCCAAATACAAACAGTTATAATATTTATCATTCTTAATATAGCACTGGTTACTATATAGAAAACTAATGTTAATGTACTTTTTCGTCAGCCATTTTTCTTAAGCTCCGCCTATTTGACAAACCTCAATAGAGGTAGTTAAATCTATAGATTTATTGATAAGAAAAATGTGTATAGTGTTGGAATTACGTCAAATTGTTTTATCACAAATTTTAAGAGTGAAATATTTTTTTTAAATATCTCATCTAAAAAAAAAAGACATTTACAAAAAAATTGAAAATGTATTTTTTTATTTATAAATCCTTCAAATAAATAATTCGAAAAATTTTTTAAAAGATTTGTCAACTAGCCAATTGTAAAGATATTATCAGATTTTGCAATAAAATTGTCATTTTTGTTTCAGGAAATAGGTTTTACCCACATGAGAATTGTTGATGGGTTAGGTACGTTAGTTCAATTATCAGGATTATTGGCACGATTATGTGAAGCGGCCAATACAATGAAAGGGAAGGAAAGTTTCAAGAATTAAATCCAACTTTTTTTATGATGTAAAATTTTACTCTATTTTTATAAAATAAAATCCTTTTTTTACATAATTTTTTTATTATTTTATTCAGTTTTTACTTACAGATTTAAAAGAGTATTCTCAAATATATTCTTAACTAATATTTACAAAATTTATACAATTTTTAAAAATTATTATTAAAGTTTTTACAGAATAAAAATATATAATAAGGTCCTTGCGGGTAATAACGCCCACCTAATTTCGTAGATAACTGCGGTAAATAATTCCGGTGAGTAACACAACCCGAGAAAAATAAAATACGCTTTAATTTGAAAATCAGTGACTGCGTAGCTTAACAACGTTTAGCTATCTAGTGGCGAATATAAAACTACTGCGAGTAGACCAAAACTAACAAAATTAAAAATAATGTTCAGTTAATGTGAAATTTTACACTTTTTCAATGTTTTCAAATATTTTACAATCACCGATTCAAAAAGTTTACGGCTTTTGTATCATTTTAACTATATTTAATTTAGTACAAGTTTCAGCCCACTTTTTTTTACAAAATAAAATGTATTGGAATTGGCAAGTTTAAAATCACAGAGTATTTTTCATTTATGTCACACTTTTAAGTTCCACTATCGGCACTCAGTGCTGCCGTCTGTAGTTCACGCTCGATTCCTTTTACCCTCGCTCAAAACATCTGAGCATTGAATGCAAGAGCAAGAGGAAGTACAAGTACATATACAATGTATATGAAAATGAAGTCAATAAAAAAGTGACTTAAATGTTGACAAATATGGCGGTTAAACAGGTTGGATTTAAAATTTTTCTATATTTACTGATGTTATATTGTCATAAATATTGTTAGAATATTTATTAATAAATAGTCTCAAATTACAACAAAAACCACATGCAAATTAAAAAATATTCATTACCACCGACCCTGTAGGTTATAAAAGGTGTTAACAAATATGGCGATTTTGCTTCGAAAAAAATAATGTATACTCCATCTATTTATGGTACATAAATACTCTTTATAATGATCGTATTCTATTAGGAAAAATATTACAAAGTGCATAACACTGTGTTACACTGTGTCTACTTTTTTCACTCATGGAACATCAACTTTTATTGTGTTTCTGCAGAGGGCAGCATAGACAAAATTATTAGATTTAAAAAAAAATAAATTCAAATTGCTTGACTTACTTTCTAGGATACCCAATTACATGTATAATTTAATTAAAAGTAGATAAAAGGTTAGTTTTGCAATAAAATTCGAAAAAAAAATTAGTTTTTTTGTGGAAAAATAAGTACAAAAATTATGAAAATTTGGTTGGCATTACTTTTTCCCTATACACTGTGTTACACAGTGTCGTTTGTTTTTTACTAATGGAACACGATCATCAATGCTTGAAACGTTTAAAACAAACTTTCAGAATCACAAAATAAGTTCAAATGAGCGTTATTACCTCACGCAGTTATTTTAGAATAAAAATACAGTAGTTCGCCGCATAACGACAACTAGCTCTAGTCAGCAATATAAAAGCATTCCATAATGGCGACAATAATCTTTTTTTTTCGAATAGGCTTCTTATCGTTAGGCAGCGCACATCTTATAAATTGTTTGATAAATTGAAATTTAATGTGCAGTCTTATAAAATCTATTTAGTCTTGTCTTAAAAAATATTAACACCATTTTCCACCATCTGACAGATGCCCGTTATGATGATTACGACTTGACGAGGACGATGCTCTGCTACCAAACGTGATATGATGGAATGACGTGGGCCATCGAAGTGCCGAATGTCCATTACTCTCATTACGTGACGATCGCGAAGTAGTCGTCTGATGGTGTTGATACATATCGGAACTTTTGTGTTCGTGGTTACTGTTTGAGGGTGGCGGTTGTGGTGGTTGCTCAGTGGGTCGTTCAACTTTAACAATTGTTGTACTCGAAATAACAGGTGCTTCACCCTTATGGTTACGCTTCGTTGGTTTTCGGTCATCTTTGTTATTACTGGGAATTGATAATTGTGTTGGAGTTTCAACGGATTGTAGACTTTGCGCGCGGTGTAATGACAGGCGTATGGGTTTTTTCGGGGGTTTCGGTCGGGAATGTCGTATCTCGCCGTTACTGTTTTGATGGTAATAGTATTGTAATTTTTTGTCGTTTATTGGCTCGGAGGTGTAGTCAATGTTGCGTGAGGAATGGACTTTTAACGGTTTCGCGTAGTGGTTGTTATTGACGCACGGTTCACTGTCGAAATCTAACGATTTAACGCTTCGCGCGTCTTGGATTCGAGACGGTTCTGAATCTTGATCTAACTCGTCAGCACTACGAACATCGACATATTTATTTGTAACTGATCCATTATGCGATTCTGATAGGGTGGTAATCGATTTTCGACTTGAATGTCGATCGGGGTCGATACTTTTTCGATGATGGTGATGATGATGGTGTTTACGTAACTGGTCCACAGTTGATGAACTTTCCGAATTGTATTCTAATTGTCGTGAAAATTGGGATGAGTGTCGACTGTGGCGTATTTTATAGTTTTGACTGTTTTCATCCGGGGCGATGTGCGTACTGGAAACATTTGAATGGGACGAGCGAGGTCGTAGGGTGCGAAGCATATCACGATTATCCACTTCCATGCCTGGCAAGTTTGCGACGAGGGCTGTGACTTGGGGTCCTTTTTGGAATATTTGTAAGTCTGAGGTGCGATTTGGCGAGGTGGAAGGTGTTGTGATACTTATGTTGGTTATATTTTGGCTACTTGTAACGGTTTTTGTGATAACCGGATTTTGAGTGTTGACGTTATTTTGATTTTCGATTGTCGTATTGTGTTGGTTTTCGGTTTGATTTTTACGTTGAAGTAATTCGGCGACTTGTTCTTCTAGGTAAGATATTCGATGGGTGAGACGTAAATTATCGGTTTTTAGGCCTTCTTTCATGCGTTGCGCTTCCTCGGCACGTTCACGTACTTGTCCTAATTCGGCACGTAGGTTGGCCACTTCATTGGATGTGGCGTTGTGTGACAGAAGTTGGAATGGAGTTTGCGTATTGTGTCGGAGTACGACGATTTGTGCGGGATCTGGAGCAACAGCCAGCAGACGTAGCATATCGTCTTTCGTTTTATTCAACACCAATTTTCCGTTAACTTCAATCACCCTGAAACAAAGGAAATGAGGCGTTTAGATTATATTGTTATCAAGTGTACGATCTAGAATAGTGTTTTTTTTTCCCACCACTGTAATTATATGTATATAAAGGGTCTGGTTCTGTTTAGGCCTGTTGTGCGATGTTTGTCAGTTTTATCAGTTTGTCATCCGGATATATGGTAGGTGGTTTTTGAAATGTACATAAAACATATGATGCAAAGGTAAAATAATAATTACTTTTGTCTGTTGTAGTGTAGTATACAAAATTAACGTGCATACATGACACAAAGTAAGAATCCCACGAATATTTTAAACAATTATGGAACTAAGAATCAAAAAATGTTTTGTATTTATGTTAATTTTAAACATAAAAATATTTAGTGAAAATAAAAATTAAAATTAACATAATGTACTTTTATAAAACTTGATATTATATTTTTACATATTTTTAATTCCAGTAAATAAAAGAGTAATTGTCATAACATACTTATAGAGTGAATTAATGAAAAGTGAACTTCTTAGAAGAACAGCTGTAGTCTGGCGCCCCAATCCGCTCTTGTAATTTTTTTCCGGAAACTGTCCTTAATTATCAATGTCTTAGTGATAAATTAAAGGTGTCAACACATTTCGTTTAAAATTTTAAAAAAGAGGCTATTCATAAAATATACCACAAAACTCACGCATTTTTTACCCCTCCCTGTCCTTTTATCACGTTTACGCTGCATGAAATTTTTTTTGAACCACCTACCTAATATTAAATACGTGATAAACTGATAAATCTTAGAACCTCCCCCCTAAAAAAAATCAATGATTATTTTTATTAGGTCTATTACGGATTATATGTCTAAACAATTTTTTTTATTCATAAAATTTTGGTGTAATACAAAATTAATGCTTTAAAATAATGTCTATAGTTTTTAACAAATAATAAAATTGAAACTAAAATGCTACAAACATCGTGTCACGTTACGTTGACACGATTTAATTAATTCGGAACCCCTCCCCTTTCCTCATCACGCTGGAAATTTCCTCCCTCCTTTTTTGCGCACGTATTTCATACATGACCTCAAAAATGCCTTTTTTAAATGCATAAGACTTATACCCAGCTCCTCCACTCTTATTTAAATATTACATTTAAAAAAAATATAATAAAAAATCATTGGTTTTTATCACCACGAATTATGAGTTATTGTGATCAATCCTTTTATTTCTAATGAATTAAGACTGTAAGACTGACTAAAAACAGAATTCAAAATCACTGGTCATATTATTTTTTCCAAAATAAATTTAATAAAAATGAAAAATTTGAAAATCTACATAATAGTCTGAATAATTTAAAAAAAAATACAAAAGAAAATACAAATTTAACTTTATGACGTCATTAAGTACATCCAGTTACGTTTAAGCTAAAAAAAAATAATTTTTGTAATAAAACTTATAGGTTTAGATATCTAATAGAGATTTAGACAAGCCCTACAGGAAATTGTTAATATTATGAATTATTCTTAAAAAATATAAATTCATCTTTATTACGTCATTAAACCGCTTTTTGTTTATAAAAATCAATTAGGAAATTAGTATTCAACCAGAACTTTAAGTTTTCGTCATAGCCCTTCTGCTCTAATTATTGAGATTTAAAACTGTAAAACTGACAGACAAGAGTTATCTTAAAATAAATCACCTATATAAAACAAGATACATTTGTACTATATTATGTTACATTATGCTATAAAAAGGCGTTTAACCATACATTTGCATATATTTTTAATTCTAATTAACTATGTAATTAACATAAAATCAAATCCTACCCTTTCTTTTTCTTTTACTTCTTTTTTCAGTTTTATTAGTATGTTTGTTCATAGCTAAAAAAAAATAAAATACGAACAGACAAAAGAACTAGGCATTAGAATGGAATTATAATTAAATAATTCTGTGTAGTTTTGTTTGAATGTTTAAAAACTATATAATTATCTCGCAAGATTTGCAGACAATGCATGCAAATAAATCTATACAAATGTATCCAAACTATTCAAATGATTAATTTTACAAATTTTTTTTAAAAAGGTTTCTTATTATTGTAGCAATCGGAATATGGTACAGTAGAGCCTCTCATAAGTTATACACTTGGGACCGACAAACCTTTCATAAGTTATAATTCTACGAATCTCCCACCTAAAGTGTCTTAATAAATTCGACACATGTCCGTTACAACACCTTTCCTAGAGTACGCATTGTGTGTTCTGACAAACCGCGGATTGCCGAGCTTACTAATATAGAACTACGCATGTGCTTGTAACTGTATAATAGGAGCAGCAAAATAGGAGAAAGTATAACTTATGAGAGGTTCAAAATGAGGGGTTCTACTGTAATTAGTTCTTATTTAATTCATTATTACCTTTTGTAATTAATTTGCCTAAAATCGATAAATCGACAGTACCTACGTTTTACAAGCGAAAATAACTTTTTTCTAGTAAAATTTTTAAGCAATAAATTTCATAATAACACTTTTTATTAAAAATTCGATGTTTTTGGACATATTTGCAAAGAAAGCATTTTGAACAATTTTGTATAAATTAGGTCCTCATAGTGTGAGGGTTTTTGAACAAAATTTCAACTGGTAGAAAACTTTTCTGGTCTATGAATGATGTCAGAGCAACAAGACAGCAATATTCTTCAAATGTGCTATGCTATGCTATGCTATGATTAGTTCGGAAACAAACACAAAGAAATATATTTTTGTAAGTTGGTAAGTATGCATTATTGTGATCATATTGTGCCCTGTCATTTATTACTAATGAATGATAATTATTATTTATAATATAAACTTTTGTACAAATGGTTATTTTTTAATCCACAAATTAACCGGAAATGAAAACTGTGTACTATAAATAATAACTATCCTTTATTAGTAATCAGTTTTAGTTTCAGTCGACAGTGAGTACCATGGTCATAATATTCCATATGCACCAACTTACAAAAATATATTTCGCTGTGTTTCCTTCGGAACTAATCATAGGATAGCATAGCATATCATAGTACATTTTTGAAGAATAGCTACCGTCACTAAATTGCGACAAATGGTTTTATTAGAATACTGAATCTTATTATATAATAACTGGGTACCGGGATTCTTCGGACAGGTCAGGATCGTACTTATTTCAATAGAATTTTGCAACTAAATTACATTAAATTATGCACATTTGAATGAATATAATTGGTCAAAAATTACATTTTTTACCATTTAGAATACTAACAGTATTTTTTATTTGACGAAAGTAAGAAAATTCAAAAAATTGGAAAGAATTTTTGTAAAATATATTGAAAAGTTGTTGAATATTTAGACGGTCCACTATAATAGCTAAGACGTACGTATTTACTAAGATTTTTTATTATTGAAAAACAAATTTTTAACAAGCAACTATACTTCTATCTCTCAAAATTGAAAACAATAAAAAAAGATGAATTTATTTAATTTAAATGACATGTCACATAAATTACCTACATAATATAAACAAAAATACTTTTGATAGTCAATTAAAATTACAGTGGCACTTTTCAATTGTGCAGGTAATAAATAAAAGAACAAAAAGGATGTTTACATAAAATACGTATAAATAATATTTTGATACACATATGTATGTGTGTGTATGTAACTTGTGTACGTTGTTTTTATGAAAATATTTTGAACTTTTTGTCACATTGAGTGCAATATGTATACCTGCATATGCCAAGGACGAAACTGTCTGATCCGAAAGAAATCCGATACCTGATAATAACTGATAGATTATATTAATAATTCAAACAACTTTTTATGGACGTCTTTACAACGTTTACAAGTGATCATTAGCACTAACAACCTGGGTATCACGTAATATTGAATTAAATATAATCTAACTACATACTATTAGGTTTTACTAATTAAACTAATGGTGGGTATAGTACAACCAGAATTAAATGAAATGAAATGACTTTTGGAGAGGGTGTCATTAGTGACCATAAACTATTGTTACATAAATTATTTTGTTATTTGCAACGACTAAAATTAAGCGCGAATACAAGCGGATGCTCAGGAAGGTCATGTCTCCTCCTTCAAAAATGAGGAAAGCGAAAATGAAGAGTTGATACTCAAATTATTTCAACTTAATCAGTAACCGTAATTTAAACCACTTCGGTAAAGCTTGATTTAAAAAAAGGATATTTGTTAATTTGATGACATCATAAAGTACACTAAAAATTTTTCGTGTCTTAAAAATAGTAAATAAAATTATTGAATGATGAAACTGGTAGCGAATTATAGATTTTCGAAGACATATTTTTCATTTCTACCAAAATTAGATATGTAGAATCGCTAGAAATATGACTTCTGTCGAATCAGTCATATTTCTAAAAGGAATTTCGTCATTTTTATAGCAAAAATGAAAATTTTATACCAAAATTACCCCAATTCTAGCAGTGATCCTAATTCAGATCACTCTCATAAAGCTTGATTTGAGAAAAAAGAATTGGTTTTCCATCTAAAAATTATAATAATTTTTTAATGCTGGTTTGGATACATTCTTCTTTAGAAAGCATTTTATGAAACCAACAAAAAAATGGCTTCATAATTGAGAACCTTTCTAATTTGAGTGCTGAATCCACATCTAAACTACAAACCATCGTTTAATTAAATTGTGTCTAAAAATATTACCAGCTTTAGGAGAGATTCCTTTAATTTCTACATAGTACAAGATAGTACAAGATCCCGCAGCTGATTTCTGCAGGTATCTGTTTTTTTAATGAAACTTAATTTTTATGAATCCTTAATGGTAATGTAATACATTGCTCCCGTGTTGCCAGCTCTCAATCGGCCGCAACCTCTAGGTTGTCAGGTGTTAACAGGTATATTGTTGTTAATAATTTGCGGTCACGTGTTTTTTGAGAAAATTAGATACTAAATTAAAGTTTTATTTTTTCTGAACACGATAATACATGGTTGCCTGTGAAAAAATAGCCGCAAGTTATGGTTGCCATTACTTTTAATTAATTACTCTCTTATCACATCTCAACTGCAACTATTGAAAAAAAAATATACATATTGATCAATCAAGGCAATGAATTACATATGTACCTACAATGTAATACATATTTCATTGCCTTGATTGATCAATATGTATAATTTTTTTTTTAATAGTTGCAGCTGAGATGTGATAAGAGAGTAATTAATTAAAAGTAATGGCAAGCATAACTTGTGGCTATTTTTTCACAGGCAACCATGTATTATCGTGTTCAGAAAAAATAAAACTTTAATTTAGTATCTAATTTTCTCAAAAAACACGTGACCGCAAATTATTAACAACAATATACCTGTTAACACCTGACAACCTAGAGGTTGCGGCCGATTGAGAGCTGGCAACCCGGGAGCAATGTATTACATTACCATTAAGGATTCATAAAAATTAAGTTTCATTAAAAAAACAGATACCTGCAGAAATCAGCTGCGGGATCTTAGACTATAAGTGGATAATCTACATTGAGGATAATACTAGTGATTTTCTCATACATACTTGAAAAGTCATTTCATTTAATTCTGAACGCTCTTTACAATGTGCGTTGAATGAAAAGGTAAATTTATAAGTTTTATATTTATTCTCACATATCAAGTAATCTTGCCGCCAACATTGACATTGATATTCAGGAAATAAATAACTAACTGTAATAATAAAATTCATAAAATAAATCAGTAAAGTAAAATGATCGACTTGATCTTGTTTTTATTGAAAAAATATCAATTATACAAGATTCCTACTGGACGCATTTTAAAGTTTTAAATCATTACGTTATAAAGTTCTTTTAGAATATTCATTTAATTTTTATGATTGAATAATATAATTAAGTAATTACCCAAGTTTCACCGATTATTTCAATCTAAATCGCATCTGTGACGTCTATGCGATTTTTAACATTATAACGTCACCATATGTATTATAATATTAAAAGCTTTAAAAATTGTAATTGTAATGATGAGAATGATATGAAAGTTATTCTTATAGATTTTCGATAATTTTCTATTCAATAATAAGTTTAAATTATTTTTAAACTTAAATGATATCATTCAGGAGTTTAAAATCGTAATTTCAAAATGTTATTTGGTCAACCGTAATAATCGAGAAAGGATCAGGGTCGGGGAGAGAAATGGCGGGCCCCGGGAATGAATCACGTTTTTAAAAAAAATTTTCCCAAATTATTGGCGAGCAAAAAAAATTTCTTTTACTTTATCCCAGGCTCTGGGGCTGCAACTCCAGACACGCCCCTCCTTCTCGTCGGAACTGTATACAGTTATAAGTGAATCCCCCCCTTTACATTTCTAAATATTCTCAAAAATTCAATGTGTTTTTTTTTTTTTTTTTTTTTTGACGCTTATAATATGAAACACAAATTTGAGTGATTTTATATGGGTGAGACCTATTTAAATAAAAACAATTGTTACCTTTTTTTCTTTAAAAAAAGAAAAATTGTGTTATCTATTACAAACATATAGATGAATAATTCCTATCAAACAACAAGGAGGTTGCTATCAGTCAGGTATTCAAGATAATAATTCCTAGTTTCAATTATACTCTTCAACAAAAATATAGTAAACTCAATAATTGTTACTAATTGTAAAACTCAGTTGCTCCTATAATCGCATATTATGTTCTATATTTGCAATGAAGGATGCTTGTGCTAATTCAAGAGACATTAAACGAAAATTAAATTGTAAAATTCTTTTAGAAATCTTTTGAGCAGTAGCTCGACTGGAAGATGAAAACTGAGATTTACCATTCGTTTCAATCCGAAAGTATTTATTTAATGGAAAAAAATTAACATGAAAGGTGTACAAACATTAAAGGGAAGCAACTACAAAACATACTAAGAACTTCCTCGGGTAAACGGTATTTTTTTTTATGGTACCTATTTTAATATACTTAAGCTTCCTATGCGTATAACTTAATTTGGAATATTTTAATCGAATTGGGGGTTTTGTGGATTGGTCCATAGATGGTTTCTAGTTTTGAGCCTAAGGTACCTGCAATTTTGGCGTGTATTCCGAGGCAAGCGTTGCGAGAAACTGGTTCCGATAAAGTGCACCACCCTCCCTATAGTCCAGATCTATGCCCTAGCGATTATTTTTTTAGGTGGCCGTAAATGATCATTTTGAAGCCAAAAACGCGGATTACTTTTTTTTCATGGATACAAGCCCTCTACAAAAAATATTAACCCTAGAATCATACGTTGGTCTACGAGTCAAGTTAATCATACATCGGCGTTATTTTGACGAATGGACTTTTTAGGGGAGTTTTAGAGTTCATTTGCAAAAAACATTTTTTTTACATAACAATACTACAAAAGCGAACGAAATATTTAAAAAAATTGGATTTGGAAAAATTTCTTAACTAAACTAAAACTAAAACTAAACTAAAATATTTATAAATTTTTTAAATCTTTTTATCAAAGCATATTTTCATTATAAAAATTAAAAAATAGATAAATGTATCAATTGTATCATAAGACATGTCTTTCAGATAATTAATTTATGAACTATTATGAGTCAGTGGACATGTGTGACTTTACAGAATGTGAAATTTCTCAGTCATAAATATTCCTAAAGATATGTAGTTATTTCCCCATTAGGCACATTTGTAAATTTTCTAAAATTTGTTAGTAATTTTTCGAATAACATCTCAAAAAATAATAAAAATTTAAATATTTTCCACAAAATAAAATGTTAATCTTTTATTAAGTCATTCGAAACGCATTCTTTAGTTTTCGATTCAATATATTAAAATTTCAGTATTATGTCGTCTCTATAAGTCTAACAGCTGTTATCATTTTTCACATTATCATAATCATTGAATAAATTAATTATAACATCCGTATCTTTAATAAATTTTAGAAAAATTGGGAAAACTTTTATATGTGGAGTACAAAATCTTTAAAAAAAAATATCGGTTAATCATACATCGTCGTTCTTTTGACGCACACTATTTCAGTATAAAAAAAAAAACGACAATAGCTATAAACAAAATTTATACGTCTTATGTGTTATAATAACAAATAAATTAAATAATATAAGTTTCACAGCAAGCAGGCAACGACAAGTTGTAGTATTGGAGCAGGTAGAGAAGTTCGTTCGTCGTTTTGACGAGTACGTATGATTCTAGGGTTAAAAGTGCATTGAAGCTTAAGGGGATTACATTGAAAAATAAATTTTATTTAGATTTTTACTTAAACTTTTAATATCCTAGGCTCAGAACTTATCAGTTGCCCCTCGTACAATCGAATCAATGATAGTCACTGTGCAACTGTCAACTTTAGAACTTAGGGTACTCAACTTTTTTTAATTATTGTCAATTTGTTTATTGAAAGATATTGCAAACACCGTTAATAAAATTATTCATAAGAATAATACATTGTACTTTACATAGATTTAATGTTTTAACTAAACAGTATGTAATTCTAATATCAGTAATATCTGATGTATCGCAGTTTGCCGTACCAATGATTTCGTTTTTACAGAATAATTATGCCTGGTACCGATTGTATTGCACCGACAGTAATATTTTATAATACTGTAATTGTTTGATAAAAATTTTAATATAGTAACAAAGAAATCGGATTAAAAAAAAATTATTCAAAGTAAGTTTTTTTAATTTAAATTTAGATTTTTGTTAGTAGTTTCAAATTTAATAATTTCATTTTTTACAAGAAATTGTATCCATTTCAAATTATTCAAAGATTTTTGGATATTGATATTTTATGATCAAGGTCGGTTTTTTTGTATTGTTAATCTTTTTATTATATCTTTGGGTATTAAGGGGCGCATTTGATTATGTTTATTATGTATTGGTTGAATATTTTTAAAGTTGGCTTTGTATTCTTCTTTAATATCTATATTTTAATATTTTTACAACGAATTTTAAAAAAAAATTAACTGGCATTAAAAAAAACTTATTTTTTGATAGAAATCCTATGAGGAAGCTTTTACATCTGCAGTAAAACTAAGGTAATAATTGAAAAATTAAGTGAAATTAATGACTGTCAGTATCCGCGCTTAGTCCTACGTGCCTAATTTTGGTAAAAATGAAAAGAATGATTGCAAAAATCTATACAGTGGACTTTCGGCGATTGTCCAATCGCAAATTGACTATATTGCAGTGATAAGTATTTAAATATCGCATGTTTACGTCACAGGAACACTGTAAACACACAATTTTTGGTGAATGAAATGCTCGTGTGACGTAAACATACGATGTTTAAATCTCTATCATTGTAATGTGGACAATTTTCGATTGGATAATCTCCGAAAGTCGACTGTAATAAATTTCCAATTTCATGATTCTATTATTTTATTTACGGTTTTTAAGCCACTGAAAAATTTTATTAAACTTTCTGACGTCATCAGATTTAAATATTTTTAAATCATGCTTTATGGGAGTGATTTGAATTTGAGTGATTAGTTGAGAATAAATGGTGTGAATTGTTCATTTTTGCTAAAAAACTGTCGAAATTTCTTTTAAAAATATGACTGATTCCACAGAAATCTGTTTTTTAAGGGTTCTAAATTTTGTCTTCACACTTCTCATTTCATCATCAGGCGCGACGAGAGGGTGGGGTAGCCGAGGTTGCAGCTCCGGGGCTCGGATTTGAGGAGGAGTTAAGAGTTCTTTTTTGCTCACTACTTATTTTTTGGGGGGGAAATTTTTAAAAAATGTGGTTTATTCCCGAGACTCGCCATTTCTTTCCACGGTCCTGTTCATCATTATATTTTTATTTACGATTTTAATACACTAGGCCTGAAATTTCAATAGAAACAAAAAAGATTGACTGTTTTTAATTTTTCATTTAAATTCATTTCAGATGTTACGTGATGTTTTGTGTATTCTCCTTCTACTGATCTATGGAAATTTGGCGCAGAAGAATTGTGAGAAATTAGTCGACACCTTAAACTGTGACGCAAAGGCAAATTCTGAATTCATTATAAATTTTCTTCAAACGAATAAAATAAATTTTACTGATATTCATACATTTAAATGTAGCTACTGTAATTTGTTTCCATTAACAAAAAAATTTCTCAACAATTTTAAAAATTTAGAAAAACTGTCAATAACTGTAAGTAACGTAACCAAAATTGAACAGGGGGCATTTGAATCATTAAAAAAATTAGAATATGTGACGATATCTGAAAGCTTTATCGAGCAAATTGAACCAGAGACATTTATTTCATCTAGTATTACTGAACTGGATTTAAGTAACAATAACATAAGCAGCTTGAGTGAAAACATATTCGATGGTTTAGAACAACTCACTCAACTGAGTCTTTCGAATAATTATCTCAAAACAATTGAGAGTCACACATTTCCAGAAACATTAGAATCTTTGATACTGAACAATAATCAAATTGAAACAATCAAAAGTTATGCCGCCTGTTCGAAAAGCTGTACTTGGAGTAATTTGAAAAAGCTAGAATTATTTGAAAATTGTTTACATCGAATTGACGAGGATGCTTTCATGAATTTAACGAATATTGAACAATTAGATTTAGGTAGAATGAAACTGACAACGCTTGACGAAAATACATTTCGTGGTTTAGAAAATCTAAAAATTTTATATTTGGATAGAAACAACATCACAGAAATACACGAAAATACTTTTAATCATTTACCAAATTTAGAACGATTAAATCTTATGCATAACGACCACCTTGAATTAAAACTGAATGTTTTCAAAAATTTAAAAGTGCTAACATCCCTCAAATTACCGAAACATTTGTATCGAAATTTACAACCAGGCGTATTTAACGGATTGGAATCAATAGCTGAATTGGATTTAGAAAAATTCGAAATTGAAAAACTAGTTGCTAATGCGTTTCAAGGGTTAATGTCATTGGAAAAATTAAATTTGGCCCAGAATCAATTGACGGTTTTAGAAAGTGATGCATTCTGCGGTCTAGAATATTTGAAATCACTCAATTTACTTGGAAATCCATTAAAAGAATACAAACCATTTGCATTTAATTGTTTGAATAGTTTAAATCAACTCCAATTGCCATCTCCGTCAGATGCGTTGAATACAATTAGTGCAAAGACGTTCTATGGACTGAAAGAGTTAAAAATGTTAAATTTAACAAAACAAGGAATTATAGTCATCGAACCACTTGGATTTTATGGTTTAAATAATTTAGAAATTTTAGATTTAAGTGATAATCACATTATACATATAGCAGAAAATGCTTTTGCAATCACAATAAAAGTTTTATATCTTCAAAATAATCGAATCGAGTCGTTGCCAAAGAATATTTTTCAAGATCTTCATTGGTTACAATATTTAAATCTATCTAACAACGTATTGTATGATATTGGGTACAGCCATCTAAAACCAGCGGTAAATTTAAAAGTGTTAGACATTAGTAACAACGGCATAGAGAACATCGAAATTGAAAAATCGATATGCCACTTCAATAAAGAACTTCATCGAATTTTCTTAGAAGGTAACGAGTGGAAGTGTGAACGCCTTGAAGAAATGTTATGGGATTTACAACATTTGGAGGTCAATTTCGCTCCAAAGCATCCTAAAATGAACGTTAAAAATGTAAATGGAATTACATGTATCGAAAATTTGAAAAATAATTATACCGTTTTGAATAAAACAGTTGATTTTATGCCAATTATAACAAAACAACAATTTTGTGATGAAACATATCCAAATATTTTGGAATCAATACCTACCACCGTGGCCAACGTGGCTGTTGAAAATGAAAAACTATCAAGTGATGATATTTCGTATATTACACAAAATCTGTCCGTGCCACTAGCAATTTCGGCGGCACTCTTTGGAGTTATGGTGGGTTGCGTATTTGGATTAATGTATCGATTATGGCGGACACCAGATCGACGATCTTTTATACGGTACAATCGTTGGACAAAATCAAAATGAATTTTGTAGGATTAATTTTAAAATAATTCTTCAATATTATTGTTACAGTTATATTTAATTGACACAATATAATTAATAAAAATGTTTATGTTTATATAACCAGTTTTTTATTTCATCAAAGATACTGTTAAGAATTTCATTGATGTTTTTAATAAAATCAGATTATACAATTTTTTTTTAATATTTACACTCACCTATCGCCCTTGCATAATTCTGTATCATCCAACGCCCAATCGACAAATAAACCAGGGTTATTGTCCTTTTGTGTTGCTCCAAAACGAGGACTTTTCGCATCATACTTGACCTCGACCGCGTGCAATGTAACATAACCGCTTGATCCTCTAGTACAGCTGTAAATAAATGTTACAGTCAGTAATAATATATTTAAAATAAAGATTAAGAAAAATGAATTTACATTTTCTGTATACATTTAGAGATAATTTTGTAGATTCATAGATTCAGGAATCTTATTTTTATTACTAAAATTTCCCCTTAATGATTTGGACTTGAATTTTTGGAGAATATGTTTTAATACTGAAACATAGCTCGATGCCAGAGGCGTTACTACAAGTTTTGTGCCCAGCAACGAATTTGATTCAACCGTCCCACATGCAAAAATTTTCTTTTACACAAAAATAAAACTGGCAAGAAACGAGCAAAAAATAATTCCAAATTTTTTTTTACAGGCTCTAAGGACTACAACAGAAAAAACCTCTTCCCAATAAAAATTACTTTTCCTTCTTGCGCCCGTTTTCGTCGTGCGCCCTAAAGCCAGTGCTCCACTTGCTCCATTGTAGTTATGCCTCTGCAGTTGATGCAAAATTTCATTTATTGGGGACCATTTTCTTAACCATGAATTAATTTTTGAATTTTCGAAAATTTTTTTGCCAATATCTCCGAAAGTTATTGACACAAGTAACACAACTTAACCGAAATAATTTTAATTGAGTGTTTCAGAAAATGCTAATGCTTATAAATTTTTCCAAATTTTTGATATCGACAGTTCAAAAATTACTGGATAGGGAGCAAATTATTCACCACTTTAAAGGTGAGTATTTCGCAAACGGGGCTTAAAAATGAGAAATGCTAAAAGGAACCTCAACTATATTTTACGAGCCCTTTTTATTAATGATTTCAATTTTCATCTCCACTTTCCAGTACGGGAAAGTACCTCAAATAATTAAGAAAAGAATTGTTTTCCTTATATATTAATTGAGACTTACACTTTACAGCTGTAGCATGTACTGCAAAATTTCATGTTCATAGGTTCAAAGATGTAGTAATCATAGATAATTTATATAACTACGTTATATAGATATATGTATATCTATAATATAAGGATAAATAATATCACTTTATTTTCTTCCAGGCCGTCAATAAGGTGAGGTCGCTGGTGCCCAATGCTAGTGTCCATCTTGTTTCGCTTGGTTTCGTCTGGTTTCGTTCCATGTAGATCGTTTATGTTTTGTTTCCGGTTTCCGTCATTAATAAAATCGTAATTTGATAAATCTATCATATGTGATAAATAGAGATATTTTGTCATTCGCGAGTTTGTGAATTTGTGAATTTCGTGAGTTTGTGAAATCGTGAAACACTTTGTGAATTTTAATTAAAATTATCTAATAAAAAGTCACTCAATATTTCAGAATTTGATGGTAAAACTTACACGCCAAAAAACAAATCAAATTTTAAATACATATTTAAATATTTTGTTCGTAATATCGTACTCCGGTTAACTAAGTCATAAAATTTATTTGCACATGTTTTTTTAAAAAAATACATTTACAAATTAAAAAAGGAGACATGAAATATGCTTTATTAGTTCAGATACTGTTTTCAAGAAACGTTTTCTTTTTTTTTACTATATTTTATTTTAAAAGAATTTTCACGTGTTATTTTTTCAAAAAGACATGACCTAGTTTAATTTACAAATTTGAGGAAGGTATATGTAGAATTAAAGACCATAATTCAAAATTGCATAAATAATTCAAAAATTACTGTACTATATAAAAGTATTAAATAAAAAATAATAAAAATATATTAAATGTGTTTTAATTTTATTTCTGAAATCCCTTGTTAAAAATCCTTTTAAAATCGATTAACTTTGAATTTTTCTGATTGATACTTGATTTAATTGAATATGTTGATTTTTTTTATTAGATTGTATTTTCAGATACCTCATTTGCAGTAGGTACTTTTCTAAAAATATTTTTTTTCATTGTAACTAAATCAAATATCAATCAGAAATATGCGTATAAGAGTAAAAATGTAAGATGAAGTTTGAGTGTAGTGGCATTTCAAACGCGCGCTCCTAAAATTTTGTTTTCTTCCGGACCGAGAGATGGCATGTAAATAGTGGTTTCGCACCGTTGTAAAGAGATAGTTATCTTTATAGATTCATCAAAAATAGGAATTAAACTAGGTCAACCTCTTTCTGAAAAAAAATCACGTGAACAGCCCCTTAAAATAAAATATAATAAAAAAAGGGAGCACGTTTTTTGGAAACAGTACTTGAACTAATAGTGCATACTCCATCTCCTTTTTTAAGTTATTAATGTATATTTCTTATGAAAACGTGTGCCAATAAATTTTATGACCTAGTCCACTGGGGTGCGATATTAGGTACAAAATATTTAATAATATTTAAATTTTAGTTTATTTTCTGACGCGTAAGTTTTGCTATCAAATTCTGATATATTTTTTCTGTGTAATTTTTAATAATTTTTTTCAATTTTAATATTATTTATAATTCTCTTCGGTTTTAAATTTTTAAATTTTATATTTTTTATTAATCATTTTTTAAATTTTAATATTAGTATTATTTTTTATCTTTTGTATATAATTTTTAATTTTTTGTACATATGTTATTACTAATGTACATATGTACATTAATATTTATAATTATAATTGTCTTAGATTTTAAATTTTTAAATTATTTTTTATTAATCAGTTTTAAATTTTAGTATTCTTATCTTTTGTATATTATTCTTATCTTTTGTATATAATTTTTAATTTCGGTACATATTTTAATATAGTATTATTAGTACTTTATAATTTTTCTGTTTATATCAATATTTATAATATATAATTTCACCACTTTTGTATATTTTTGTAACTTTTATAAATTATATAATTCCACCACTGTTGTATATTTTTGTAAATTTTATAAATTATAAAATAAATAAATTCTAAACTATATAAACGTTCACTAATAAAATCAAAAATATATAAATGAAAATTAATTGCATTTAATAGTATTCATATAATTACACAGTAGCATACATAATGCAATTCAAAAATAAATATTTTTTTCCGTAGTACGCACTCGAGTATACAAGGTACAGTTGTCATTTTCAAAAACATGTAGGAAACCAGTGATTCGTTGACCTAGTTCAATTCCTATTTTTGAGGACACTATAGTGTATTTGATCTGTGATAGTAATTATGGGGACATAACGAAGTTATAAGGGTTCCGAGATTTTTTTCTTCGAAACCCTTATAACCCTAATAGCGCTTACACTGTTAGAATCAGTAAATTCCTAACAGCTACCTTCCTCCTGTGTAATTAATATTTAACACCGGCGACTACTGAGTTTTTAATAAACTGAAAATAATTAAAATATGTAAAATATTTATAATTTATCCGTAAAACGTATACATAAATTAAATAGACACATGTATACATGTAAAGAAATGATAATAAAACTATACGATAAAACAATCTTACAATACCAGTTTTACCAATCATAAAACGATTGAAAAAAAAATCCTAAGTGGAATATTAAACTTGAACTTGATTGCAATTAATAGAATGTGGTCGACTAGGAAGTGTTCATTTATTTATTACCTTTAATTTTTGCAAACTCAGTTTATTGTACAGTACACACGATAATCTGACTATAAAATCGTCTATTGTTAATTGAATTAAATCAATATGACAAGGACAAGTAGATTATACTCTTCTATTAGAAACAAGAATAAATGCCATCTGGCAAAAAATGATGTGTTTTAAAAGGCTTTTAAATAAATTTTATTTTCTAATAGCATTAATAGGTAATTATTTGCAGTTCAACAAGCGGATAAAATTAACCTCCAACGGTGTAGGTCAAAGACAATAAAGTTAAGTGGACACTGAATAGGCAAGTACGTATCAGTACATATTATACAAGATTAAAATCCAGTTCAGTAACCATGTGTTTAAAAATAATTGGGTTCACCGCATTATGCAATAACTGTTTTTAATAAAAATCTCATCTAGTCAGTCTTGAATAATACTTATTATTGGTACTCCCAAACAGTGTTGCCAGGAAAGTTCAACGGAAACCGCCGATGAGTGGTGTTTGAGAAGCCCAGAAATGGCCCAATTATCAAAAAATGCCTTTCGAACAAAAAAAGAAAAAGGCTAACTTCAAAAATGCATCACTGCTTGCATGAGGCAGAGTCAAAAGTTCAAAAACGCATCAGACGCATCACAACAAAAAATCAAAAGTTCATTTTAGCATTTGATGCGTCAAAACAATGCATCAAGAAATTTGGTGATGCGTGTCCAAGACGCATGTAATGTGTATAATGTAGAATTATAACTACTTGCCATATTATGTATAGGTATTAACACCAACAGGAATAATTCCGAAAAACAAATTGTTGAAAAAGATTAATGTATTTACCTTTCATTAAAATTGTTTAAACTATTTGAATACATCTTGCACTCAAAATAGGTATGTAATATTTTTTATTCAAATAATTTCAATATTTTCAATTTCAAGTAAGTTCAAGTTGAAATTCAAAGATAATATACCTATACAAGGACTGTATTGCTATATTATCTATAGTCTATCATGCTACATTATCTGTCTTATCTATAGCCAAATCAGAGGCTAAATGATGCCAATATCCCGTTCAAAAACATCTAATGTGCATCAAATTTCAAGAGAGCATCAGCAGCGCATCATGTGATATTAGACGCATCAGAAAAGTCATGATGCTGCATCGATGCGGTAAAGTTTACATTTTTGAAGTTACCCAAATTTACGAAAAAATTTTTATATCATATAGCTCAAAATTTGTTAGAAATTAGTGTACGCCCCTTTTCTCCACCCGATTACCTACGTTTCTTAAGCAAAATTTTTGATTTTAATAGTAGATATTGAGTCATGGATTACAAAAAAAAATACGAGTTAAAAAACTTTAAATAACAAGGGGAAGCACAGTAACAGACAAAATATTTACTAATGTTTCAGTACAATGTGGGACTAGGGGAAGGTCGCCCAAAGCGGGTAAGCTAAGATTAAACGCTCAAAAAAGTGACTTCTGACCTCGATAAGCAGATCTTTTTTATATTATCAGATAGAATAGTTATCGAACTTTAAAATGAAACTTCGCTTAAGAAATATTTATACGATATTTATTTTTAATAAAGAAAATACAAAACCTCTGCAAAAACCCGCTTTGCCCGTATAGGTATCCTAAAGCGGGTAACCCCCTTTGGGCAAAGCGGGTAAGTACATTATGTATTTAAATACTGTTATTATTTTTTAATATAAACTTTCTTAATCATATAGAACTTAACAATAACAATAATTAAGTTAAAAAAATTGAAAAAAGACAAAAATAATAAATTTATAACAATTAACTGTAACTTTCTTTACAACCTCCATATTGGAGTATATTACTTCAGGTGGTTCCACATCAAAATCACCACAAACAAGGCAGAAATATTTTTTTTAAGCTTTTTCCCTCATTCCGTCGTAAAAAGAAGATTTTTTATTTTTTTTCCCCTTCCAACAGTTTTTTCCATTAAGATGCTTCTATTTTGTTTACCCGCTTTGCCCATACCCGCTTTGCCCAAAAAGACTTAATTTTGTTAAGTTAGAAAAATTTCAAAATGAAAGCCGATACATGTCTACCTTTTTCTACATTAAAAGTCAAATGATGATAACATAATATGGTAATACCAAAAAGATTACAAATGAAAAGGTTTGTGACTAGTCACAAAATATTTATCGTCAAAATTTTTAACAAAACCAACAAAAAAATTTGATGAAGCTTAACTAGGACATTAAACGACACAAGCGTTCAAGTGCAACTGATTGATATTGGTTGATATTCGGTTAATCTCGGTATACGCACGACCTGACAAAAACATTCGATACAACGATATACAAGCGCTTACCCGCTTTAAGAGGGGTACCCGCTTTGGGCGACCTTCCCCTATTCATGTATTTTTTTCAGTTCTCACAGACAAATGTTTACTGTACGGAATCCTAATTGTGCGAGCCTGACTCGCTCTTGGCCGACTTTTTATCTGATTAGTGGCTTTTTGGTTACTTTTTAGATTAGAAAATTAACTTTAATTTACCCATTATTAATGATTATTTAAATTTTGCATGTTAAAAATCACATAATTGTCAAAATTAATTATAAATTTAATATTATAAAATATTCTTTAAAACAATTTAAAATGAATAAAAATAAAATTTAATATTGATATTATCGTATTTAATGCAAATTAGGTGTTAATTTCAGTCTATTTACAGATACAGATATTTAATAAACATGCATGTATAGTACGACCAGAATTAAATTAAATGACTCTTTGAGAGGGCGTAACTAGTAGCGATAAACTTTTAAATATGTTAAATTATTTTTTCTACAGTCTTAGTGGAAAGAAGGCTTTTGCGCTCTATGAAGTGAGCGCAAAGTATTTATTTGCCGAAGACTCTCGTTGCCGACCAACAAATTTCTACTTTGCGCTTTAAAGCGAAAAAGTAATACTTTGTCGCTCGCTCAACGTGTATTTAATTACAAATCGGGTAGGCGTTGTTTATATTTTCTATGGTAACAAATAAATAAACAGATTCTAAAATTATTATGTTTATCGTAATCAAGTGAAATATTAATTTTATTGAATTTCAAAATAACTGCAAAATATTAATTAAAAATCATAAATAACTATAATTAATAAATAATTAGAATAAAAGATTTAAAAAAAAATATGTATATATATATATGATGGAAATATGTAATAGTGACAGTGATTTCTCAAGTAGACCTCCATATATTTCTGAAGCTGCAAAAATTATAATATTAAAGTAAATATTAACGTCCATTATTATTTTTTCAAGTATCTTTTAAATAAAAAATTTTTTTTATAAGATTGTAGTAAAAATTTTGTGTGTAATTCGAGCACAAAATGACTTGCCGCTCTCATGAGATTAACGCGCTCCGCCTAGCGGCGTCGCGCGTCAACATTCTCAATCGAGCGGCAAACCACCATTTTGCGCTCTTAATACACAAATAACTATTATTGTTTGAGAAAAAACATTACCTTATGTTTAGTCTAATTGTGTCTAAAAGAGGGGAATATGTTGTAATATGTGTACTGCCACTTTCATTTTCACAAATAATAGACATAAAACTCTTCTTTGAGTGATAAAACTATACATTATGTGAACGGGGGTATTTGAAGAATCCCATTTCAATTCTTAATTCGCAGTGCTATGATGTGAACGAGAAATTGAAGCGCCGCGGTACTGAGGGAGGCAGTATTAAGAGAGTGTGCTCTTGGTAAGTAAATAACCTACTGAAGACAATAATTTTACTCCTACTCTATCAGTCTACTAATTATTGACACACCTGAAGAGTTGTTTCATTTACTTCTGATCGTACTTTACCTATTTCTATTTTTAAACGGCGTATCAATATGTATTTTCTATTTTATTGTATTAACTTGATTTCATTTAGATATCGCACAATTTGATCTGACAAGGTTATAATATAAGAAGAAATATTATATAATATTATAAACACAAGTAAATAAAATGAGAATTAGAAGTAACGGAAATTTTAATCCAAAATGTAAATTATATTATTTTTGGCGTGAAATGACATTGATTTTGTATTTGGGATAATGATAGATGACTTCTAAACATTTAGTAATGATATACAAAAACAGTAGAGAAAAGTACCCAAACCTTGGATAGTGTCTTAATTTGCGCTATGAAGATATATTGATAACTGAACTATTGAGCTCAAACTTTTCTCCTAAATTCTATTGGCGAACAGAAAAAAAATCTCTCTAGACCTCGGGACTTTTAAGTAAAAAAGTCGTTATTGACCGAAAATACCTAGACGAGCAAAAATAATATAATTTATATTTAATAGTATTAAATGTTAATAAATTTAATAAAAAATTTAAAAAAAAATAGCGCCTCAATTGGAAAAAAAAATACCGCGCTACTGTGGTTTTAAAAGGTTCGTGAAGTGCAAGTTAACCTCCTAATTCACTACACACGACACGAGACTATAATGATTTTACAGAAACAACGAGAAACATTTATGTTCAAATATTTAAAACAGATAGTTTGAGTTTGACCAGGCCATTCACTCAATCGGGCCTTAGATATTTGTCGCATTGTCTATACGATAATCCGACCCTGGGCCAACAGACAACAGGCAGTTGAAGATGACGAAATTACTGTGTAATCTCGGAATTACTGGTCATTTTTGGTACAATACTTTTTTGTACTTTTTTACTCGTAATTTTTCTATGAGGTTCATAAAAAAATACCTCTTAAAGTATCTAATGTGAATAAAATATCACAAAAAAGAGGTTATGCTGTATACGGGTTCCGAAATTTATTTCTTCAGAACCCTAAAAACGCTATACAAAATGATCTGTATCAAACAACTAATTTTACAACTTGTATCCATATATTACTTTATATTATATTTATATGCATACAACGTTTTTATCGTTTTTGTAATACAATAACCCGCTTTTAAAATAATTTATGAATACATATTTATTATAATTCATATACTTAATCCGATACATATTTATTTTCTATTTCTATAAATATGAAGGGAAAAAAATAAAATATATTTAGTACCTACGTCCTACTAATACCTTGTTATCAGTATCAGTACACAGTACTTTCATACAATTGCATTGTTACGTAATCGTTATCAGGCCCGACGATAGGGTGGGGTAGCCGGGGTTGCAGCCCCGGGGCTCGGACTTGAAGAAGGGGTCCGTAGCTGTCGATAGGGGGCCCTGGGAAAAGTATAAAAACTTCTTTTTGCTCGTCGCTTATATTTTTGGAGAAAAATTTTTGAAAATTATGAACTATTCCACGGCCCTGATCGTAATAAACACTACAAACGTGAAATAAAGTGAACACATTATGAAGGTGAGATTTTTCATATAAATCTGTGAAATCGTTAATGTGTTTCTATTTATAATGTAACACTCAAGATTTTACTCCACAATATTTTAATACACAATAGAAAATTAATTTTCTTCTCGTTTGTAATCAACCTTGTAATCAACCTCTGATTTCATGTAGATTGGTTACGTAAAGAAGACTGACATTTTTTATACTTTGAAATTGATAAATTAAACATTCAAAAAAATATTGAATTTCGATTAAAAATTCCATTTTCTGTTTGTCCTACAATTTTAATTAATCAAATTTCCATGGTTTAAATTATAAATAATAGAGCCTAAAAAGGACTGATTATACTTAGTGACGTCACAGAGATGAATTTCATTTTTACCATCAAAATTATACTTTTAATCAGTGATAAGCGATTGGTTTTACGAAAAGGATAAATACTACTCTTATAACGATTGCTTTGTTCAGAGATTAAAAATTTCTTTTTTTTCTTAGTAACTATCAGAAAAATTTTTTTTATTTTTTTAATAATCATAAATATTTCTCCTTAAATTAAAAAATAAATTTTTAATCTTTAAACCAAAAAAAATAGTTTAAGAGTGTAAGAAAAACAGTTATTATAACTGAACTTATTAGATTAAAATAAATTTTTAATGCACGGAAGTTAGAAATTGTCATTTTTAGAGTTCCATAATCAAAATTTCGAGACCGTTAAAATTCTCGAAATTTCCACATATTTCGGCCTATAAACAGGACCAGCTTAACCTTAAGTGCCCCTCTCGACACCGTGAAAATGCCGCCCCCACTTTTTGCTCCAAAACAAGAAAATCTTAATTTTTCTCTTTTTCGACTTTCCCGTAAAAAAATAACCGACGAAAAAACGTCAATTTACAACTTTTGCCGCCCCTCGCCATGGTCTAGATAGGCCTAGTGGGTAATCCGGCTCTGCCTATAGACCTATAGAGATGAAATTTTGCATCTTTGCAATGAAATCTCAATTAGTAAACAGCCAAAAATTTCTTAAAGTATTGTTATTTTATTATTTTTCATTTTTAAGCCTCGTTCGAGCAATATTAAGCTTCAAAATGGTAAATGTATCTTGTCCTCTAGTTTTTCAGGCCGGGCGCACATTGAGACGCAGTTATTGCAGGCAGGGCAACGCAGTTTCTGTGACTCTTGTTGTAGAACGAGATAACACGAATTTAAAAACAGAGCAGAGAAGATAAGCACTATTTTTCTACAATTTCTTCAATTGTTTTCATTTCGACGAAATAAAACCAACGAAAACTCGAGAACGTGTTACAATGTCGCGTAGCATCGCGCAGTTTCTGTGTCACATTCACTAGTGTCACATCGGTCTCGTGCAACGCAGTGCTGCTCTGCTCTGCGTTTCAATTCGCGCTGTTCCGTTCTACAACACGAGTCACAGAAACTGCGCTGCCCTGCCTGCGTTAACTGCGTCTCAATGTGCGCCCGGCCACACAGTTTTTTTTCTTTTGCTTTCGTGCGCTGCTCTGTTCTGCCCTGCCCTGCGTTTACTGCGTGACGCAGCTCAATGTGCGCCTGGCCTAAGAATGTTTAACAAAAATCATTTTGGATCATAGATCACTATTTTGGATAACGAATGATTATACATGGCCAAATAACACTATCGATTTTTATGACAGATCATAAAAAATAATCTTAAATTTTCTACTCTTTAGCGCCGAAAGTTGTAAATATGTAATGTACATCTATACTCGAACTCGACAGTCGTACTTCTTGCAAAAAGTAAACTTTAACAATATGTTACACAAAACTCTTTTTTCAACAACCAAACATTAAAAATAAATAAAATCATTTATTATTGTATAACAAATTGAAATTGAAACTCAAAATAACACAAAACAATATCAACTAGGTATGATTACTCCCATAATACTTGCACATAATTTTTCTATCTGACTTACTCCACTGTCAGTTTTATAATAAGAAATAATTTCTATATACTTCATGTTTGGTACATAACACCAATCTTATCTGAAAGACAATTTATTATTAACAAATCTCATACAATTTATCTAAAATCATTTTCTTTATAGTGCTATTGAAACCTACACGTTTGGTCTATAGTAAAAATATTATTAAAAATACAATTCATTGAGGAAAATAAATTCGATGTCTAAAAATGATACCAAAATATTCTTTAAACATCAGTAATAAGCATAACTATAATTTGTACTTTGAATTTCGTGGGTGAAATTTATTCTTAAAATTATGGAGATTAGACAAGGAGACGAAACTCAATGTATTCAAAAAAGTGTCCAAATCAAAGATGACACTCGTGTTCGACGGGTACGAAAGCGGTACTCTCAAATGGAAACGCGGGCTTCTATATTATCTTTGTTAGCTTTTGAATAGAATCTTCTGGAATCTTTTTCAATGTTCAACTCAGTTATAAAGTGGTTTTTTCGATCGTTTTTAAAATAAACTTAACAATTTTTATTTTCGGTCGTATCATTTATATTGTATACTATATAATTCGCTGACGTCACTATGTAAAATCGGAGTCAGTACCATTGGATATCCGCCGTATAAAGTAATTTAAATTATAAGCGTTTATTTCATACATATGTAATTTCTATGTATTTTCTTATTATTAAATATCATCAACCGACATTGGTGATTCTCAAATTGAAACACTCTCTTCCTCAGTCCCGACGTGTTTCCATTTGAGAATAAGTACTGTAGTTACATTCTGTTTTATCCGTTTTATTTTACTATATTTGCTATATTCACATCAGTATTCGAGCATTATTAACGCCGCGAGTGGTAAAAAAAGAAAGCCTTATATTTACCATTTTCCTGATCAATTTTGTCAATTCCTCTCATATAAGTAAGATCTCCATCTTATAATACCCCATTCTTAAAATACTCAGACCAAAAGAATTTAGAAAGAATTATTTTACAAGAATACGATGTGGTACCATCTTGTGGTAGATTATTCAACTACAGTAACCATTCCACAAGAATTCCAAAGAGTAACGTCCTGTCTTCTGGGGTTCCCGAAGCTTAACCCCGAAGGAAAAATGGAATGGTTACATTAGTATAAATATAAATATCACAATTTTAAAACATATTCTAGATAGGTATTGTTATTTCTAGGTATAGTGTCTAAGGTAATCATTAAAATATCTCCGGCGATCCATCGGGCTCGTAGCTTCGATAGGTGTGGCTTACATTAGTAGCGGGATCTGTGAAAAGTTTTGTATAATGTACGAAATTAGCATTGGTTAAATTGATTTCAATCAAATATTATAAAAATTTAAAACTTTTGATCTTTTGAAAGCAATAAAAACACGCACAAAATGTCAAACAATTTTTTCAAAAAACCCAATGGAAATTTAAATATATTTTTGGAATGATTCCAATGTATATTTTAATATTAAGCGATATTAAGCGGCAAACTACTGAAAAAATATATATGTCTGTATAGAATTCAAGGTATAAAAATGAAGTAGTTAAACAAGAACTGTTTAAATGTCAATTCACTTTGAAATAAAATATAAAATTTATGCTTGAAAAGTTTCTGATATGGAGAAGAATATCACCATATCAAAAAGACAATACATATAAAACATATTAACGATATGCTTGTGATCAAAATCAAGTTTAATTTTTAAAATATTGGCGAAAGGTGCGTTTATGAAACGGTACTGTAATTTTTAAGTCTTATAAAAGGGGTTATAGATATCAAAATGAAAATTATTTTGTACACAAAATCAGATTGTACGGACTTAACGTCGTTAAGCAAGCATACAAAGTTTAAAAATGATTAGAAAATGTATTGTTGAAAAAAAAATTCTCGAAGTAAATGAATTTTATTAACTTAAAATCTGGCAACAGCGCATTAAATGATGCCTGGGGACAGATTCAAAAATAAATTTGTCTTATATCATTTATGAAATCGCAGTTCAGTATAAAAAAAATTACAATGATCGTGGAAATATTGTTTTAGGCTGTACAAAAAAGCGAGTTGGACTCGTAGTATAGTGAGCAGTCAATAGACAAAACTTTTTTTGTTTAATTTTGCTTGTGATAACTGAAAAATGTATGAACTATCCCACATTGTACTGAAACATTAATAAAAAAATACGTTTTAAAAAAATATTGTGTTACTCCTCAGTATTACAATTTTTTTCTTCAGAAACGATTACACTGTTAGAAAACCAGTAACTTTCCGGTAATCTATGACTCAATATCTACTAATCCTATTAAAATCAAAATTTTAGTTTTAGAAACTTAGGAGATTGGGGGGATGGTCATTTCCAGCAAATTTTGAGATATATCATTGCTTCTTTCAAATGATACTTCACACGGTTGTATTAATTTAAAACTTTTTTTAGACCAAATTGAACCGAGCCCCCCTCCCCCATTTTAAATGGACTGACAATATATAGGTGCGTCATTAAAACCTAACATAATGCCTACGTTACATAGTCTTCGAGAAAAACCTCTTTTAATATACTGAACCCTAAAAATCAGACTACAGTAACCTAGTTCTCTTAAAATGACAGTAGTCTCCAATGTTACTCGTTCTTACTTATACTTTTAGTGTTATAAAATTTTACAGTACATTACAAAAATAAAACACTTTTATGATCAAAATTTACTTTTTCAACTTCTTACTGAATGTAAGTTTACTTAACATTTAAGTACCTTCTTAAAAAATATTATTTTACATAATAAAATCAAATACGGGTTACCTGTATAATGTAGCTTGCGGTTTGGCGGTCTGTGAAACATCCTCCAAACATAACTGCAATGCTCGAGCTTCTTCCAATAAACTTAACGCATTCAACTCCTCCCGTCCAAGTTGATATTCTAGTTCAGCCTGTTGTATACGCACGTCTATATTGCTGTGAAAGAATCGGTAAACTAAAATTTTAAATTTTGATTTTTGAATCTCAAAAGAGATTTTTTTGAAATTCAAATACTTACTCAGTGATATCTAGACGTTCGAGGGCAATCTTTAAATTTTTGATCGCCAGTCGTTTATTATCCATTTCGGATTTGACTCGTTGTAATCGTTCTTCGATCTGTTTTCGTTCCTCAGCGTTCAACGGACGTCCATTGACGTTAACAATGTTCGTTCCTCGTAAAATTCCCGTTGGTAAGCGACTAGATGGCGTTGAAGTTGTATTGTTTAGTTGACCTTTTAACGTTTGGATAACGTTTTCTTTATCACGAAGTGCATGTCGAAGATTTTCTAATTCTCGTGATACGGGATCGTTCCGTGTTATACTAATTTTCGATCCGCCACCGATACTCCCGCCACCAATACTTCCATTTTTCTTACGTCGTGGCGCTGTTGATAGTGAAACTTCTATACTGGCCATCTAGAATTTTTAAAAAAATACAGATATAAGTGAGTTTTCGAGAAAAGGTAATTTTTGTAACCGGAAATGTGCTGTTGTGTAGGATGCTGCGAACAATAGTGGGGAATGTCCACGACGAACTAGTTTGTGAGATTGTATTTTATATCAGCTGTATTCGTATCCGAATTCCCATATCTATGTATAACATGCCTACTATTATCCCTAGTATATTTTGACTAGCACGGTTGCCAATAATATCAGTGAGATAAAAATACTATAGTAATAAAACTGTAATACTCGACCAAAGAGGTAAGTAGAAAGTGGCAAACTGACTATAACGGCCATGTAAAACCATTCATATTTAAAGCCGAGTTTAACACTAAAGCCAACTTTAAAACTGATTTTATTTTTTATACTGTTTTACAATCAAATTTAAAGCTCCGTTAGTGTAAAATTCGACTTTAAACTAAAGTATATCTCTACTTTTACTGTTTAAGGTCGGCTTTAACGCAATTGTTATTGCGAATTATTATCATTGAATTTTATTTCTAAACATAATTTTTCTATAAAATATTGGTAACTACTTTACATAAATGAAATAAAAATTTTATTTGTTTGCTTATTTTCAATAATATTTTTGATTATTTTTACGTCTTGAATTAATATCAAACATTCTTTTTGGGTTAAATTGGCTGAGCGATTTCTTTTATGATTCATTGTATTTACGATATTTATAATTTAATGTGGTTTTCTATTCCAATCTCACTGGCAGTAGCAAAATGAACGAAATGCGTTTTTTTTTTTTTTTAAATTCAAACACGTTGAAATTTTTGTTTCTATAATTATTTCTTATAAATGTAAGATTGGCTAGGATCATTCATAGTTTGTTTTATCCCTGCAACACTTAAAGATCCATTACCAAAAGTAAGCAGACCTAATCATTCTAAAACCGAGCTAGAAATAAAGTCGACTTTAAATTAAAAGTAATTTTAGTTAAAGAATCTTTAAAAAAATGATTTTTTTAACTTAAGATAGACCAAAGCTAACTATTACACACTTGACTTTCAGGACCATGGAGAGAAATATCGGGGCTCGGGAATAAAGATTTTTGTAAAAAATTTTCCTAGGCTACAGCTTCGGCTACTCTTCCCCGGTCGGGCGTGTTGACTTTTATTGCTCGGGGGATAATGACCAATTTGAGTCTATATTCACGTTGAGTATTATAGTTCTACTACTTTATCGGCTGTAGCCAAAATTTTTGGCCATGTTTGTCAGAAATGTCAGAATATACTCCTAAAATTTAGTTTAGGAATAGAGAGAAAATAAATTCCAATTCTCATAATTCCCTCTATTAAAATTTAAAATGAAATTCAAATTTCAAGAGTCTCAAAATTTTAACAATTCCTAAATTTTTTTTACTTTTCTAACTTCTTATTGGAAGTTATTATTGTAATGGGTCCGATTTTACGAATCGCTAATTTTGACATATTTGCACGTTTCAAGGTCACTAGAATCCGAATCCATCGTTTTTAGCGTGATGTCTGTGTGTGCATTCGTTAGTTCGTTCGTTCGTGAATTTTTTTTGTCTCACAATCTCGAGAAGAAATGGTGATATCAACTTCGGACAAATTTCATTAGATGCGTAATCAAAAAATGAAGACCGGATAAAGTTTTCAGCAAATTCGGATTAGCAGTTTGTTTTTTGTGGTAAAAAAACGGAATTAACTTGATTAAGATAACATAGATTATATGTATTTTTTACCATAGCATTATTATATAATGGCCTAAGAACCTTCCTTGATGTTAAAAACGCCAGTATTTTATTACAAAATTTAAAAATTTAAAAAAAAAAAAACGAAATAAGAAACTTTTTTTGAAATATACTTTGTTCTGTATATCTTGAGAACAAATGATGTTATCATTTGTTTGATGAAGGTGGAGCCCCCACACTTAGGTATAGAAGGCGAAGCCCCCGGTATGGTGCAAGGGGCGAAGCCTCTATCGGGGGCCCAGGAGAGGAGTCGCCTGAAATGAAAAAAGAATTATTGACGTACAGTAGTCTCTAGTCTTTAAGGACACCCAATGGGAAGTTGACAGTGTGGGTAGACCTGTCCCCCCAATTTTTTTTTTTTTTTTTAATTATATTAATCGTTATTATATTCTTAGCAAATAAAAATACCAACAAATTCCATTGTTAAAAATATAATTTTTCAAAAATAATAATTACAAATAAAAAATCATTTTATATAATACCATAATAAAAAATTCGCCAATGTGTAATAAACACGCATCAAGTCAGGATTTCGTAGTCAGTAACTAGAACTTTTCCGGCGATAAAATATTTCTCACTTTTATTGAATGTTAAATTAATTTTTAATATGTTAATATTTATCTGAACATTTTAGTATCTAGATAAGTTTGAAAAAATAAATTACAGCTTTTAAAATACGATACTGTCAACTTAATTGCATAAAGCTCAGCACTGATTTAAAAGTGGTCAACTGTGGGTAGACCACCTGATTCGATGACAGAAATGCCAAATTTATAAAGATATCGTTGTTATACGACGAAATTCCAATAAAAATAGCCAGACGTCACAATCTAGACAATTATATGTATTGTTTGAATTGACATTTATCACACTGTTGGAGCTACATGGGCTATGCATCGTGCATTTTGTGAAGTGATATTGATGAATTACTTTACAGAACAATGCCGTCGTAAGAATTGTAATTGATGGTGTTTTGTTTAAGAAAAAAAATTATTACAACACACGTGTAAAAAAACGTTCAAAGAATATTAATGAGCGTTAAATGTTGTTAAATTAAATGCCAATTAAGTAATATGCTAATATGTAATAAATTTTTATATGTTTGCTGATAATATTTATATTATACATAATAGGTAAGTTACATATCAACAAAGGTGAGTAATTTCTTTAAGTCTAGACGGAGTGCAAGACATTCGTTGATTAATAATGTAATTTTATTAATTAGATAGTGGGTATATACCTGAAGTTTTTAATTCTAAAAGTACTTCTTATGTGAGAATAAAATTTACGATGCTTTTGGGTGGGAATTGCAATAGGTACCCAGGGCCGGAACATCGCATAGACAAACGAGACAGTGGCTACGGCACAGTCAAAAGGTCTATTTTGAATATTAGAATCAATATTTGAGGCTTGTTTTAGTTTTCCAAATTATTTAGTTTTTCTTTATTTAGCATCAGAGAAATGTTTAAAAGCAATTTTTTAACTCTGGATAGATGTCTTGTATCCAGGAATCATTTCTGCAATTAACTGGAATAACATTAGTTCGTGTAATATGAAATGTCGTGTTCCGACCACTTGGCCGACTATTGGCCGGTTTTAAATTCATAATTTTAAAGGTTCTTTAACTAAAGCTACTTTTAATTTAAAGTCGACTTTATTTATTTTTTAGAATTGTTTTACAATGATCAGGTCTGCTTACTTTTGCTAAAGGATTTTTAAGTGTTGCATGGATAAAACGGACTATGAATGATCGTAGCCAATCTTACATTTAAAAAAAATAACTATAGAAACGAAAATATCAACATGATTGAATTTAAAAAATACGCATTTCACTCATTTCGCTACTGCCAGTGAGATTGGAGTAGCAAACTACATTATTTCATTTTAAAAAAAAATTTATCATAAATACAATGAATCATAAAAAAATCGCGGGTAATCCAGAAATCGTTCAGCCAGTTTAACCCAAAAGGAATGCTTGATATTAATCCAAGACGTAAAAATAATCAAAAATATTATTGAAAATAAGCAAACAAATAAAATTTTTGTTTTATTTATTTAAGGTACAAATATTTTATAGAAAAATTATGCTTATAAAAAAATTCAATGAAAATAATCAGCAATAACAAATATGTTAAAGCCGACTTTAAGCAGTAAAAGTCGAGATAATTCTTACTTTAGTTTAAAGTCGACTTTTACACTAACGGGGTTTTAAATTTGATTGTAAAACAGTACCAAAAATAAAATCAGTTTTAAAGTTTGCTTTAGTGTTAAAGTCGGCTTTAAATGTGAATGTAAAACCGGCCGTATGTAATTCAGACAAATGCTGATATCTTTTTAACACTAGAGAAAAGTTAAAAAGCATTTCTTTAACTCGAAGTAGATTACTTATAGCCTGGAATCATTTTCGCCATTAACTGGAATAACGTAGTTAGGTTGTGTAACATGAAATGCCATTTTCCAACCGGTAGCTGGACCATGGGATACAGATAAATACTGACACGATTTTGAGCATTAAAGAAATGTTTAAAAGCAATTCTTTAATTCTAAATAGAATTATTGTAGCCCAAAGTTAATTTCAACATTATCTGTAATAACATTAAGTCGTGTATACTCGAATTTATATAAACTGAAAATGATTCATCCAATAAGAATGCACGTAAGTTTATGTATCAGACACGCTCGTAATATAGCTGTCTCTCACAAGATCTATTATCTAATATATTGAAAAAAAAAAAGATAGTAGAAAATATAATAACTTTTATATGTGACAAAATTTCATTTTTACATTCTTAACCCTAGAACAAGTCGGTATCATATATGACACCTACGTTTTTTGTTTCAGCGCTGTAACTTTTGATAATGTAGAAGTTGACAATAATGTAATAAGTTTCTTTTTTGGTAAAAATTTGAATACCATCTAGACAGATAGACGTTGACACTGACATCAATTAAATATCGATTTGACACACTAGAACCGGTGTATTATAGGTGTCATTTATGACACTCACTTGCTATATTTGTCCCATAACAGACCCTTGTTGTTCTAGGGTTAAGTTGTGAATCATTTTCATTTAACATTTTGCCTATAATATGAAATGTCGCTTTGCGGCCATTCCTGAGCGATGCACAGTAGTCCAATTTCCAAAAAAGCGGACAAAAATTAAAAATTAGTTTGAGTAAAACAAAAAATGGTATATAAGGGTTTTTTAAGGTCGCCGATTATGAATTTGATATTATTTTGAAAATTCAAAATGGCAGGTCCAAAATGGCGGACAAAAATAAAAAAAAAATTAGTTTTATTGAAACAAAAAATGGTATATAAAGGTTTTCAAGATCGCTGATTATGAATTTGATATTATTATTTTGAAAATTCAAAATGGCGGCCAAAAATAAAAAAATTAGTTTTATTGAAACAAAAAATAGTATATGAAGGTTTTATTATGAATTTGATATTACCTATTTTAAAAATTCAAAATGACTGGTCCAAAATGGCGGACAAAAATTAAAAATTAGCTTTGTTGAAACAAAAAATGGTATATAAAGGTTTTCAGGGTCGCTGATTATGAATATCAAGTGAGACAAGAAAAAACTGAAATTGGTGTAAAAAACGAAGGGGCACATTGGGGCAAGAATTTTGTTTTTTTAAAATAATCTACATACTTCATACTTTGTTGCAAAAAAAGCAAACCATCCAACTCGATCAAACTCATAACTATTTCTTACAAATAAACACGTTAAAAATGCAATATTTCTCTGTAATAAGTACACGCTATAGAAATATTCAGTTATCCTTTACCACATATCCATAATAATTACTCAACTTCATTTTCAACTTCCATCATTTTTGATTTCAAAACCGCACTTGCAGTTGTTCATTAATGAACAACTAGAAAGTGTGTACGAGTCCGGTCCTCAGTTAGCTGTGTTTGACCTTCTCTTATCTGGTAATGCAGACGGTATAATGGATTGTCGGTTTGCATCGAGGTGCAGGGGTGTCTCCCCTACGGTATTACGGGGTAATACGTTCAAAATTACAAACTTCACTTTTCTCGTTTTTGTCCGCTTTTTTTGGAAATTGGACCACTGTGTGATGAGGATACTTGATGCTGAGTATCACTGTCATTAAGGTAAAAACACTTGTTTGAGAAAGATCATATTGATCGAAATATGTATTATAAGAGTTAAAATAAAAGTGGTGTTCTTTGCGAAGTATAATTCTTAAGGCTTGTGAAGCCATCATTGAAATATTGAAAGATATTGTAAAGGTAAGTAAAATTAGTCTTTATACATATAATTTTTTTTTATTTCGCTTATTATATTAATATACATAATATACATATTTTTATCGTTGTTGATAATTACTGATGAATAAAGGATCATCGCTACCTTCCGAATTTTCATATTTTATCTGTGGTGTAGCAGAGTATTCGGATGTAAACGCAAGTTGTGATACGCTTGGATAACCCGGATCATTCCCAACCACATGTGTTACGGGGGGAGTGGATGATGATGACACTGAATTCATATTATTTGTTATATTTTCTGGTAAACGGCAACAGGATCTTGTGTGATTGCAATTAAGTGCATTACACTGAGAATATGTTCTCATATCAGCATTAAAAATTATATTATTTATCTGATGTTGAACAATTGCCCGAGTACGCTTGTCGTAACTCCTTAACTTAAAAGCAATATGTTCTGCATATGCAGAACACTCATCTCGAATTCCGGAATCAAATTCGTCGGTTGATATAGAATGTGCTTCGACCATCTCTGGGTTTTCTGTTTTTTCTAAAAGCGTACTTGTAGTTTTTGGGCTTTCAACCATTTGTTGAACAGTAATTTGTTGTTGTTGATGTATATTTATTTCATTATTTGTCTGGTTTACATTTATTTCTTCATTATTTGTTTGGTCCACGTTTATTTCAACGTTATTTTTCTGGTTCACATTTATTTCAACATTATTTGTTTGGTCCACATTTATTTCGACATTAGTGTTATCAGATTTCTCGCGCTTCTCCCTGAATCCAATGGACTGAAAGAGATTAGTAATGCTGATTATACTATCTAAAAATAATAAAACTAAGTTACTAATTAATTGTACTAAATTGCATAATAATTTATTTATTTTAGTTGCAAAAAAACGGAAAAGGAATTAGAACGGACAGCGGTTGTAAGAATGCTACACTCATCTACTTTTTTTGTTATTCTTATTAGCAGTTGATAACGTACCAAAATATACAAAAAGTCTTTGTCGGCCATTCTTTATAAATGTTGATTCGGTTAAATTCATAAAAGAACGACTTTTGTAAAGCGGGTTCTACACGATGCTACGAACGTTCCTTCCAACATTCGATCGAACGTTTGAGGCAATTAAGTTCGATAGTTGGTGCGACGAATGTATCTGCTACACGGTGAATCGAATGTTTGATCCAATACGAATGATGATGTGTTGGTACTCAGTCCACAACGCTGTTATTTGTCTGATGTTATCTCTAATGTTATACACTGATGTTGTCTCTCTTCACATGAACGAGTCGTGCGCAACCAACGAACGCAACCAACATTGACCTTCAAACGTTCGAAGCATCCCTTTGACTCGGTGCAAGAATACCGACATCGAACGGGACACGACCAAATGCGAATGTTTGACGCTCGACATTGGACACTCGTAGGTTCGAACAACGGCTACACGATGCTATGAACCATCCAACGTCGAATGTTGGAAGGTGTTCGTAGCATCGTGTAGCAGCGGCATAAAATTCAATCCCTAATGAAATTAGAATAAATTTTTCGACACAGAAATTAGTTTTAAGATGTATTTATGACAGACAGTTCTCGAGTTCCGTGGTTTTAATCTACATCAAAGAATATTTTGACGTTATTCTTCAATCTTATGTCATTTGTTTCGAATTACATCAGCAAATTTGATAAATTTTTGCGTAAAATGACATAATTTAATACAATAACGACCATAAAGGATATGGGCCAAGATCGGCCATTCTTCGCCTATTCCTTTGCTTTTTTATTAAATGTTTATACCTTGATATATTCAAGTGTTAACACCAGTTTAAACGTGTCTGAACACGCATAAGACTCACACGCACGCACAGTTTTGCTATTAACAAGTCTTGTATTAACTCTAATATTTGAGAAAAAAAAGGAATATTGTGATTCATGTGGTACTCCATTAGAATATAGTCATGGTAGTCATCGAAAGTTCAAAAATATGCGCAAAATGGCAAAAAGTCAACAACCTTTCTCTGTTTAAGGAATCGTTCATATAACCTGCTATAATAATTTTAAGATAAATATTATGTACACGAGAACTGAACTCCAAGTAGACAGAGTGTAACTACTTGAATAAAAGCTTTTAATTTTCACGGTTATCTTATTGTTAGGCGAAAATGGCGGATCTTTACCCACTTCTCACAACAGTCTTGAAGTTAATGACAGAGCGAAATAGACTAGATAATCTTGTGTATCTACGTTTCTTAAACCAATTTATAAAATTATTTAATGTTCAAATACAGTTTTAATAATAATAAATTAAGACTCTTTGTACAGCTTAACTCCTGCGCTTTATACTAAAATTACAAGAATTGGCTGTATTATGTACTATGTCGTAAAGACTGTCAAAAAAATAGTTATAAGTTTAAAAATCCTTTCAACTTCCTGGCCAAGAATTAAATTTTGTAAAGATTGTTCCTTGTTGAAAATTTACCCTACAAGCAAAACACAATTATACAGTTTCGTGTTTCTAGAGCCAACAGCTTCAGTTGTTCGTTGTATCTCAAAGATTTTGATCGGATTAACCAAAACTATCAAGCTGTGAGAGTTGGACAGCCAAGATTTAAAAGCATAAATTCTTCGATAATCTATTGTTAATATAAAGTTTTTTCTTTTAATTCGATGAGTGGAACATTCTTGTAACTATCGTCCCCTAAATGGTTGGAGTTAATAGCCCTGTGATTAACATCACAATCTATAATACTAATTAGTGTGTCTCAATTCAAAATAGTAATAACAAAAGGAATTTAAGTGTCTCATTATGATCCCATTTAAGTAACATTACCTTAATCATGGTCTTTTACTATTCCTATTATGGCCATAAACAAATACGTCCCATTAAAAATCTATCGACTATTATAAATCGTTATAACTGAAGTGTATTGTTTATACTACAATTTATTGTAAAATATAAAATAATGTTATTTTAATATAAAATATAGCACAGGTTTTTTAATCCTGACTATGGATATGAGCGCAACAAAAATTACATACATTTATTTATGGCCGGTCGATGTTGCTTGAGTCGCTTAAGTCGTTTGTAAATTTCTTTCTAAACGTGACTTACGTTTATTTTACATTGCAATTTACATATTGTTATATTACAAATAATAATATATAAATTCGTATTGTAATATTTGCATATATTAATCTTGAAAAAAATTTCAATATCAATCAATGTCAAATAAACTAGTTATTGATTTAAAATAAATTCAATTTTCGCGCATTGATGCCATGATTGATTTGTTCGTTTAGAGTACGCATGCTTAAAAACAGAAAACAATTTTAAATTTGTTTGTTGAGATATAAAATAAATAGTAAATAAATTTAGAATTTCATCAATGTTAAAAATGCACTGTAAACAAGGAAATCGTCAGATCATTGGCATGTTCCCATAGTTTGATCATGTACTGATCGTGACAGTACCCACATCAACGTAACCTGGGGCCGGTTTTTACGACAATAAATTATAAAAATATTCACTTTTCGAATATAAAAAGTGCATAAACTTCAAGCAACAGGAACTGGATTTATTTTATTATTGCAACACACCAGTATACGTTTAAACGTTTGAGAATATATCGAATTCAATATGAAGTTATGCGGGTACAAGCGGAAACGATGACCATTTAGAGTTCAAGTAAATAATTACTATGTAAGTATACACATACTGATAAAGTTTTTATCTAAATATCTTCCACATAGTATAGGCGGCATAGGCATGCCAGTGCCTATTATTAAATCGTGTTGTGTAATATTTTAACTAGAAAGACTTCATGGGACGCAGAAAGAAGGGAACAGCAATTTAAAATAACTTAGGTAGATGTACGTACCGATGTAATATATTCTTCCAGTTTCCTCTTCAAGGTGTTTTTTTTATTTTTTCGTTCTAACATTTTCGGATCCGTAGCTACATGTCCCGGGTGGTTAAGATCAGAAGAATTAGGTAGAATTTTCCAGTTTTTGTCCACATGTAGAAAACTTTTACAATGTTTAGTAAGACAATTCCAACGTAACACATTATCTTTAGCTAACGGCTTATGAAAATAATACGTAAAACCATCGATAACTATTAATGTTGTACCCCTCTCACTCGTAATTGTAGTATATTTTATTTCTGACATTTTTTTCTGTGAAATCCAGCAGAATCAACACTAAAAAATGAAATTTTTAACAGAACGCTTTGTTATAAGTATTATGACGCACGACCTTCGTGTTTGAGATTACATCCCAGACTGACTATAGAATGTTACAATACAACATTACGTCCCTTACGTTGCTTACGTCCCATTGGATACACACATATTCGTACACGTACAGAGTATGCAGTTCGTACACTAACCAATTTATACATATGATCCATTTCACTTAAATTTAACCATGCTTCATTACTTATGAAGTTAAATAATTTCCGTTTTCATGGCTTTATCTCTTTCATTATTGCACTTACGTAAATTTTAAATTTTCAGTTTGTTTTTAGAAAAGAACAGAAGATTGGTTTATTTCGAATATAAGAATTATTTAATTTTTTAACGATGACTCATGATCAATTGTATTTGAAACGGGATATACATACATATTAACTACTATCTATGTATGTATACTTAATCCATATAGGTAAATATTTTAAATATAAAACATCATACTAAAAAAAGATAAAATTATAAAACATTATAGTTTATTTATTTTCTGTTTCATGCTTTGATAGTTCTCTAGTTTATATGCATTTATAGACAGTTTTTGCCGTTTTTATTTAAAAAAAAAAAAAAAAAAAAACTGGATCCATGCTCCCATATCCGAATCTATCCTTTTCCAATACACTCTTTAGTATTAATCTATACCGTATTTTGTATATATGTATAACTGACTGTTTATGTGGCTCATGTACTCCTTTTACCTCAGGCACCCGAAAAAATCTGTTTTTTAGAAAAATAAAAATAATATTTATTTATTTATTGAATTTTTTTTTCGGTGCGTCTATCGATTAGCAGGCCCATAGAGAGAAATGGTGGGACCCAAATATATATTACATTTTTTAAAAAGTTGCGACCAAAAAGTGACAAGCGAAACACCTCTTTTTAAATTATCTCGGGCCCCTTAACGACAACTGCGGACCCCCTCTTACAGCCCGGGCCCCGGGGCTAGAACCCCGGCTACCCTACCCTCTCGTTGGGCCTGTCGATTAGTCCACTTCCTTCGACAGGAAATTATCCAACAAAATTTTCAATTCCACTAGGGGAGCACACTACAATGTCCTAGTGTGCCCCGAGCTATATGGTAAAAATACTTAGGATTATATAACAGCAAAATTCAATGAACACATTATAAGTTTGAATTAAAAAATTGATCTAACATTAAAAAAAATAAAAATAAAATAATTTAATTGGTACTAATTTATTGGTAAATAAGTTTACTGAACTATAAAAACTTTTTTTTTTAAATAATTAAAGAGCAATTAATACATATATTTTTTTTTATTGGAGTGTGCTGTCATCTATAATTTATTACACGTAATTATCAACTTTAATTTAATGTAGCAAGTAATTTTGTAATAACTTTTTTTTGTTTCACCAATTTCTCAATAAAATTTTCTATCAAAATTTATTTCACTTGTTGGGTACTTTAATAAAATAATTACCTTTGCCTCTAACGTTTCCAATTGGGCCATTCTTGGTTCAATTACTGGTGACGCTTGCTGTAAAGTTGTCTGAAACAAAGAGAAAAAAAAAACAATTAAAATATGAAATTAGTAACGAAAAAATAAAATTAAATTTACTATATGTTTTGGTGATTAATGTCAGCACCAAAAGTAAATTTATCACTGAGTATGATATGCGTAAAATTGAGTGTTAATTAACGCTGAAGAACGAATACTTTATGGACTATGTATGGTAAATGAGCGAATCATTATATGAATTCCACAAAGAGTTTAGGTATAGAAATTTAAAAAAAAATAAAGTAAAACTAAATAATAGCGAAATTTATGTGGATTTGGACACTTTTAACTGAAGGTATATATTGGCACTTAGGGCATGTGCCCTAGGGTCCTTACCTAATGGGGGCCTCCACAACGACAATCATCAAGAATTATGACGAAATGACCAACTGATACATTATTTTGACAACTAATACCTCAATACATAAACAACTATAGCTCGCTCTTTGTCTAGACAAAAAGCTGGGAAGATTCAACAGCAATCACAGGTTTGTTGCACAATGTATTTTAAATCGTATGGGACTGATATGATGTCACAGGAGAGAATGATAAAACTGCAGTGGCGTTGTAAGACGAAAATGGGGAGTGGGCAAGATAATTTTTTTGAGGCCACTTAATTTTAAATTAATTTTCTTTTTGAAATTTCTGTCTTAAAAATTAGGCGACAATCAAAAAAAAAAAAAAAAAAAACACGAGAAACAGTCACTCGCGAGGCCGTGGGCGTGGGCCTACGACGCTCACGCCTAGCTACGCCACTGGATAGAAGGGGGAAATGAATTGTAAGTTTCAGGTATGGTGTCTATCGAGTATCGACATCAGAAAACTAGATTTTTATGTTCCTTGAATCCCTGTATATTCCTCCCACAATTCCATTAGGTTGATGGAATGTTTGAAGTTGCAGCCATGATCTTGCAAACCCTAGCCTCCGATTATTAATGAAAACGTGAGTGAATCAAGGTGTTATGTAGCATTTTTTCAAAAAGCCATTTTTTGCAAAATTTTGAAATATCCTATGCTGAAGTATCATATACTAAATTTTGGGGACATTAAGTCCAATAGTTTTGTATAAATTCAACAATAAACATGTGTTATTGCATGGGAAGTATATGTAAATAAATACTTTCAAACGCTTCTATTGTGAAATTATAAAAAATGTTACATAACACTTTCATCCACTTATGTCTTCATTTTTTTTTATCCTGCATTTCTATTGCAAATTTTTTTTTTCTTTTATACAGGGTTCGAATTTTGTTAATTCACAATTATTTTTATACTTTTGATAAACAACTACAGCTGCTAAACTATAACCTAGCCTCTGAAGGTCATATGCGCAGTAGATAAATCCCCACTCGCCCCACTGGGTACGTTGTTTTGTACATAGCTAGTAATATGTTATTTCTTTTTAAAGCATTTACTATCTCTTTTGTTCGCGCACGTCACCGGCGAAGTTAAGTTTGGTGTACAGTAACTAAATAACGAACTAGAATAAATATTCAAGTTATATAATATTCCCAGCATTAACTAGTTTTACTGTAAACAAAAAATCATTAAAAAATATTTTCGTTGCAGTCTGCACGATTTTCGTTCTGTAAAATAATTTTAGGTGTACATCTCGCAGCAAGCATAAAAAACATCGTATCTTAATTCTTAATCCATTGCATCGTGAAGACTGATACAGTGCATGCATTATACCAAATAGTACCCTGAGGAGTTCGTTACCACAACGTAAACCTTAAATTATATGCACGCACTTGCATACATGGTACATTACAAGACAAGATACCCAAGATATGTATCTTATAAAAAATGTTTTTAAAACAAAACACAATCATAGTAATTTGTTCAGTGGCGTAGGTAATTAATTTTTTTGTCTTTTATGATTACACTTTAAAGTAATGATAGAGTAGATTGCAATTCTTTTTTTTCAAATTTATGATTGAATGAGATAATTATTAAGTAATTAGTTTATTCACTATTATTACTGTTTATTTAAACACATTTTTAAAAACGTTGGCGTATCTCATGATGAGGGTTTATGTTTTTATGTGGGATGAATTTTTTTTTTACAGAGGAACTGGTCTTAGAATTCAGTTTTTAGTTTTTCCAGACGAACTCCTGCACTAGTTACAAATTCTCACAATGCATTGAATTTCTTGGGAAATTCAAAGTATTGCAACTTGTAAAAATAAAAGTTTAAATTAGAGGTGTCGATTCTCCAAAAAAAAGATCGATTTTTGGATCGATTTAAATCGAAATCAAAAAAATCGATTCAAAAAAAAAAAAAAAAAAAATCGGCTAAAAAAATCGATTCTGTGAGATCGATCTAAAAAATCGAAATTTTGAAAAGTTTAATAAAATTAGCTGATAATTTTTGTTTAAGGGACTTACTTGGTAGTACATAGGAAATATCCGTAATATCGTGTAAAAACGCCTTACATTATATTTGTAAAGGCGATGAATGAGTTAACTTTTCAATTATAATTAAGTATAAAAAATAAGGCAATTGAATATGTCGGACGAATACCACGTATTGAACCAAGTTTATTCAAAAATTTCAAACAAGTTGACAAAAAAATGTTTTCTAAATAAGTCGCTTTTGTGGGAAAGGGATCGTCGTTTGCACAGATAGGTGGTCTCTTCCTTCCTTTTGTATTAATAGTCTGACTTATATAGAGCCATAGGAGCGGTTCGTTGATATAACGAGTAAAAAGTGACAATTAACAATAGAGTTTTTGGTGTTTCATTTTAACACATGTTTCTTTGTAGAATTATAATACTATTAAAATGAAGTTATTTTTGGAAAAAATCGGTTATCGATCTCTTACTTTTAATAATCGATTCATGAATTGATTCAAATGAAAAAAATCGAAAAAAGAATCGATTTTTTAAGCTTCGATTAATCGATTTTCGATTAATCGATTTAAAATCGACATCTCTAGTTTAAATACGACGAAACAGCAAACTATAATAACTTTTCAGAAATTATTTCGAATGTCGTCCATTCACTTTTTTCAGCTTTATATGTGACTTTCGCAACAATTATTCACGCTTCAGTTAATTATATTTCTAAAAATTTATTTCTTACATCTTAATTCTTACTCTTCGAGATTTATGTTCGATTAATTAATGCTCGAATAATTGACGCTTATCGTAATTGTTAAAAATTTCAATAATTTTTTCAATTTATCAAAATAACATGATAGCTTTGAGTAAAATAAATTGATCAATTTTGTAAAAAGGTTTCAACTACCAGAATACGTCTGATGAAAACCTCTAAGCATTATTTGAATAAATATTTATAGTTATAATTAGAGTCAAGATTCTTATGGGCAACAACAGGACCTTATTTGTTTTTGTAAGATATGAACTATACATGATATAACCATAAGTCATTGTTAGTCATCATAGCGTCATGAATAGTTGGGCAAAGTCAGAGACGAATTAATAAAAAATCAATAAAATGTTTGCAAAATTTTACAAAAACATTTATAATAAACAAAATTATAGGTTTTTAATGAAAAAATTTACTCACCTGATAAATAGTTATAAAATGATTGAGAATACAGGTATCCCCCGAAGGACACGGTACTCGAAGAACACGGATCTCAAAGAACACGGATCTCAAAGAACACGGGTACCCTTCCCCCGAATTCCAGTTAAATCAGTCCTTAATGTACGCGAATATGTATATAAAATATTGATTCGATTTACACGAATAAAAATCGTGTAAATTGAATCTGCTATTATAAAAGAAAAATGCTGGAAATAAAAACTACTAAAATTTGTGAGAATTTTATAGTAGAAATGATAACGAATATGTAAAAATTTACATATTTAAATTTTGAAAATGTCGTTATTTTCGACATCGATAATTTTCGATAACGAAAAGTAGGTTTCGACAGTCCTAATATGTTCGGAATACCCATAACTTGCTTCGCTTAAGCCTTCAAAAATTTCGTTATTTTTTCGCTACGACGCACCGTTTGCGAGATATTTACGATCAAAAGTTTACGTTTGCGAAAAGTATCGAAAACTAATTTTTTCGAAAATATTATATTAGTGACTAAATCAATGGGACTAACAAAGCCTAAATTAACCAGTTATAACCAATCTATGATAAATTGCGCGGTATCGATAGTTTTCGATAACGAAAAGTAGGTTTTGACAGTCCCAATATGTTTGGAATACCCACAACTTGCTTCGCTTAAGCCTTCAAAAATTTCGCTACGAGGCACCGTTTACGAGATATTTACGATCAAACGTTTACGTTTACGAAAAGTATCGAAAATTAATTTTTTCGAAAATATTCTATTGGTGACCAAATCACAGGGACTAATAGAGCTTAAATTAAACAATTATAACGAATTTATGATAAGCAGTTCGTTACAACTTCTGTTTTAATTTTAATTCATTCATACGTACGATGTCTTGAAAAATTATTTTTTGTATAAAATATGTGTTTGAATTAAATGGACGACTAGATCATTGTGGACGACCACTTTATGTATGTAAGTGTAGTTATGTATCTGCTCATGTATCTGTGTACGACAATTAAAAGTTTTAAAAAAATTGTAAGCAAGGTAAGGTACATTAAATTTTAAGAAGTTAAAGAGAGATAAAGCGTTTGTTTTTCTGCAGAGATTTAATGGAATGCCGATGACGGGGTCTGACAGGTAATATTTTATTTTGGATATGTAAGCTTAGCTAGCTAACCAAACAAATACTGCAAAACTTTAATGCAATAAAATTTGGGGCCCTTTTTTCTTTTTGATATAAATCTCACATAATAAAATTTTTAAAAAAATTTTTCGCTTTTTTATGTTGAATTTTAAAAAAATTGTAGGATTCCTTAGTTTTTGGTTTTGATTTGCAAAATTTTTGCAAAAATTTTCCAAACATTCGATGTCAATTTATTGATTTTTTATTAATTCGTCTCTGACTTTGCCCAACTTTTCTTGACTCTAGTTATAATATTATGTATTACAATACTCAGTATAATCAATAGAAATTAGTATCTAAATATAATCATAACAAATACTGAATGTTACAGAAATAGTTTTCAATATTCTTCAGTTATAATACAAATTAGTTCCATATGTAGACTGAAGAGGCTTTCTTTCTCATTGTCAGAGTACTTAAGACAATACATACGTAGTATCAACAGAGTTAGTTAGGTATGTGTTCATTTGCGAAATATTTCTTTTACTACTAAAAAAAAGAAACAACAAATTTTTAAGCTTTGAATAAAGAAATCGTTTTGAGCGTGTATAGTATTGTAGCTTCTAAAAAAAAGTTCAGATACCACGAAACAAGAAACTGGAATAACTTTTCACTCGTAAGTAAACTGAATAAATGCATGTAATACTGATATTTTTTAGCCGTTAAATTTCATATGACTATAATTAGTATCCTAACAAAAACTTAAATATGTAGATCTCTCGTATTTTCTCGTATCAAGTCCACAAATTATCTCTCTCCACAATTTGACAAATTTAGTTGCTTCAAAACTACAAATCAAATAATTCGCAAACAAACCAACTAAGGGTATTTCTATCAGACACTGTGCATTGTTATACCTCATCCATCAAGTTAAAATATTATGTAAGTAATGAAAATATTACATTGAAAAACAATCAGATAATTTGATCAATATCATCTAGTTATTACATTAATATGATTTTATCGTTAGAAATATGTCAAAATAGCAAAAGAAAAAAAATTCTACTTTATTATCTATATTATTTATTATAATAAATTATAATTTATTAAAAAGAAGAAAAAGAACTTCTATATAGTAAATAGCCGCATGCACGACAATGTAGTTTGAAAAATAAACAAAGATAAATATATAATCATAAATATAGACCGGATGAAATAATTTTTCACAGGACCGGCTTAACGATTTCAGTGTAATACTGTTAGACTGTTTGTATTTACGTATGAGTCTGCTACAACAGAAATAACAGAATCCTGAAAATTTATTGAAATTCAACATAGAGAAGTGAAAACTTTTTAGAAAAATTTTATTATGTGAGATTTATATCAAAAATTAAAAGGGGCCCCAAATTTTGTTGAATTAAAGTTTTGCAATATTTATTTGTCTAACTAGCTCGCAGTTACATATAAAACAAAATTTATTGTCTTCTTTCCCACCGGCGGCTTTCTTTCAGTATCAATTGATAAACAAACTCCTTATCTCTTTTTAACTTTTTAAAATTTAATATATGTACCTTGTTTACAATTTTTTAAAATTTTTAGTTTTCCACATAGGTACATACACATGCAATGTAAATCAAGCAATATTTAATCTAGTTGTCCATTTCACTCAAAAGCATAAACAAAACATCATTTTGATGACATCGTAAGTGTCGTACGTATAAATATGTACGTATGTATTATTTGTATTTAACCACAGATACTATTGATATTAGAATATTTATATGGACTAAACAATCGATTTTTAAATTTTTAAAGTTTTTTAGATATTATTTTTTGAAGCAAAATCGTTATATTGGTTAACACCTTTTATAATCTACAAACACAGAACACCTACAAACTATCGATGGTAATGAATATTTTTCAATTTTTATGTGATTTTTGTTGTAATTTGAGATTATTTATTAATAAATGTTCTAAAAATATTTATACTAACAAATATAACATCAGTTAATCTAGGAAAATTTTAAATCGCCTCTTGTTTAACCATCCATATTCGTCAAAACTTTAGTCACTTTTCATTTTCATATAAATTGTGTATATAAGTGTATTCCCACTATTTATTCAATGCTCAAAAGTATATACAAAAAAATATTAGTTAGCAAAAATGAAATAAATACCTACATAATATTTTATTAGATAACACATTATTAACGTTATATCTTTTTTTCTTAATATGGATACTTTTATTTGTGTATAGTTTGTTGGCAAGATATACTAGTTTTGTATGAACATTTTTTAAGGAAAAATTAGTAATATTTTCTAAAACATATTATGTTAATTCGATTTAATTTAATCAGTTTATGTATGTATGTATGTAAAGGAACATTATTTGCTCTAGCAGACTCATACATAAATACAAACAGTCTAACAGTATTACACTGAAATCGTTAAGCCGGTCCTGTGAAAAATTATTTTATCCGGACTATAATCATAAATAAAGATGCGAAACAATACGCGCTTTTCTTATTGTTATTGTGTATATCTTTTGTCCGCTTATAAAATTATTTAAATCTTTAAATACATATATGTATACGGATAGAAGTCAGGTTTTGTGTTTTAAAAAAATTAAGATTAAAATGAGTAGATAAAAGAGATGTATGTAATTTTTTTGTAAGAGATTTTAAAGAATTTTTTTTTCTTTTTTTTTTTTTTTATAAAATTCACAAGATATTTTGTTGAATTGAAAAAATAGTTCTTGGAAAAATTTTTTACATCCATTTAAAGTTTTTGCTAATTATTGTTAGTAAAAACAATAGAGAAATATTTCTACATTTCTTTCGTTGCTATAACCGTTAAAAAGGGTTTCTGCTGTTCGACAAGAACCAAGCTGTTAATACATGACCGAAATGAAATTTCTTACGTATGAAACTATATAATTCATAATAAACGTCTTGCAATCTACTGAATGCAGAACAATTTCCACATGTTTTGAATAAAAATATTCTCTTTTATTGCATATAAGTATGCCGGACTATACCAGCCAAAGAAGTAATATCTACATTTTGCCTGATGTAGAGACTCATTCCAATCTCTGACGTTCCTTCTCAGCATTTTATTATTTTTCTCAAATCGTCAAAACACAGATGCCGCATAAGAAGTTTTACTTCAATTATCGAAAATATCCAACCAATTCATACTAGACATAATTACATAATATGTCCTTCAATGTTCGAAAATGTAATCAACAAATTAATAATACAGAAAAAAAAACTTAACATTAAAAATTGTGTTATATCCGTTGTCTCAATTCCAATTCTTTTTGTTAGTGTTTTATTATTTAATTTGTACTGACATTTAAAGGAGGATATTACAGTATAATTGTCTGGAGGCGTCTTTTATGAAAATGCAAATTAAATTCATACCAGGGGGTATAGGTAAGACAAACAACGATTTAAAAAAGAAAAATTTCCAAAATTAAATCATTTAATAGTACCTATACTATAATAATTTTGTACCAAGAATACTTCAGAACTAAAATTTGACTTTTGGCAAATTATGACTAATATTCTTTTATTTTCATTCACGTCTTTAAAGAAAGAGAAATAGTATTCCTCACGGTTATTAAGAAGATTCGAAAAGTTACGTTCTTCAACTATATTATTTCATACAAAATTACACTTTGAAAGAGGAAATATTCAAGTGCGATCATGAGGGCCGGACCTCCCTCCCTTGAACTGAGATAAATACAGATATTATCGTTGTTCTTCAATTATTTACCTTATACAATTTTTATCAAAACCTTACTAACATTAAAATGCCCCAACAAAATCACATTAAACCATAAATTAATTATGAAGTCATTAACGAAAATGTAACCCTTTTTAATTTGAAAGCTGGATACTTCCTTGTATAGTGGTGTCATTAGAAAAAAGGCTTCTGCCATTTTTTGTTAAAAAAGGAATTCGTTATTTTGATGGTAAATTTTTTTTTTAACATCCTCGTTTATTGATTATCAGTTCTAAATAGAACTATAAATGGTAAAAATGAATAGTTTACACCAAAATTACCATAATTCCATCAATCATTCTAATTTAAATCACTTCTATAAAGCTTGATTTGAGTTAAAAGAATTTTTTTAATTTGATGACGTCATCGCGGTTAAAATTTTTCAGTATGTTGAAAATCGTAAATAAATCGATAGAATGATGAAAGTGGAAGTGAATTATGGGTTTTCAAAGTTGTTCTTTTCATTTTTACCAAAATTAAGCATGTATAGGACCACTAGAAAAAAGTCTTATGCTGAATCAATTATATTTTTAAAAACAGTTTCTTCATTTTGATAGTAAAAATGAAATGTTTACAATAGTGATGTCGGATAATTAATCGATTAATCTGTGTAGTCGACTAATTTTGTTTAAATTTTAGTCGACTATTTTACCCTCGATTAAATCACTAAAAAGATTAATTTTTTTTTAAATTGACTAAAAAGAACTAGTTTAGTAACTTTATTTATTGAACTCCAAAAAATGAAATCTAAAAAATTAGCACATTGTGATTTTTCTATTTCTTAAAAAAAATATTAAATGTCGTCTATTAAATTCAAAACAAAACGTTGTTTTTGGAAGAATTACATATGGGTTACCGTATTCATAAATTCGACTAAAAATTTAGTCGATTAGTCGACTACTCTATACTGGATAATTTTGACTAATGATTAATTTTATCTAAAAACAACTTTAGTCGATTATTCGACTAACTCTGCTCGGCTTGACATCACTAGTTTACACCAAAATTACACTAATTCAGATCACTTTCATAAAGTTTGATTTGAAAAACACGTATATCAACTATATCAACGATGTGTCTGTTATAAAATTAGATCATGTAATTACGGGTTAATCAAATCCTCTTCTATCATCTTGATACGAATATAATTATTTCTAAAGTATCTATAATCATATCATTATAATTTTTCTCCCCCTCTTTGTTTATCTCCATACATGGTGTATATTTTACTAGGCATTATCTATTATTATCCAACAATTGCACACCCGATAAATAAAGTCATAAATAAGAAATCGTGTTCCATTACATTAATTATTACATAGTTAGACGAATTAAAAACGTTGGAAACACTGCATAGTTCATTCTTCTTCACTCCCTGTCTTTTCTCTCTTTGTTGTGCCTATTTTTATTTTTATTTTTTTTTATTTTTATTTTTTTTTTGATTTATTAATTCACAAAAACTGAATGTTTCATCATAACTGTAGTTACATGTTAACAATATTATTTTGATTCATATCTTTCCTAACCTTCATTTAAATTAATAATTTAAACGTTTGGTACATCGTTGGTGAATATTAATCAATGTATGTACAATTGGCGACATAATTATGATAACAGTTTATTAAAAGAATATCCACAAGATATAAGGAAAGACAATATTAAGGTTCATTCATATCTACAGACACTGAACGTCACAGACACGTATCGTGGCAGACACGACATTTTCAAAAGTATTCATATACACAGACAATTAGCAGAAAAACACAGACAGTAGATACTATACTAAAAAAGTTTTTAGTACGTATAGCACGTATAGTAGGTATGTATCAATGAATTACAAAAATTAAATTGTAACAGATCTGACAACGTTATGTGACTTTTATACTGAAGATTTTTCCGAAATTGCGTTATTATTGGAAGAGGGAAAATTTCCTTTCTTGCTGCATACTTCTGTTGATCAGCGCCAAATTTCTTATCAGTGTGATTGTGGAGAAATGTACATAACCTAATAAATTCAATTAAATGTTTGTTATCCAGATCTTATATAATTAACAGAAAATGTTTATTTTCTAACAAATTCGATTAATATTTCGTTGTTTGTACTTCATAAAACGAATACAATGAAAATTTATAAATAAATTTTAGGAATTTTGTTTGTACGTTTCGAAACATGCATTCATATTAGCCGCGCAAAGTCAACAGACACGTTCCAGCACAGACAAAATATTCTCCTCGAGAATACTGTGCGGACACTGTCTGTCACTGTACGTGTCTGTGCGCTTACGTTACGCTATAATATGCATACACCCATAAGAAAAGCATTAAAAAATATTTGTCGTGTCTGGTACGAAACGTGTCTGTTACGTTTAGTGTCTGTAGATATGAATGGACCTTTATACAAATTTTTAATGGATAATACTTATTTTTGTTTAAAACTGTAGGTAATATGTAAATACATAATTTTCTTTTACATGTAGTCATAAATAAATGACAAGACTAAGACTTCTTAAAATTTGTTTTAAAAGAAGAAGCAAAAATAATACGGAAGTAATTTCGATCATAACTGCTTAAAAATGTTTTTGGATATATTTACTTGTTGAGAAGCTAGAATATTTTGTATCTAACATTAAGGTTATTGGCGCAGCAGAGCATTTTAAAAATTAATGAATGTTTTTTGTATGTTATTTTTTAGTATTTAATACACAGTATGTCAAAATTTAAACCATTTTTGACGTATATTTATACAATAAAATTTTTTTTGTATAAGCAAAGTTACTTCTTTGAGCACGCGGCTAAAGGCGAAATCCGCAATAGCATACTTTTTGTTATAAAGATTAAATGATAAAAAAACTTATTTTATTTTAAAAACTGAAAAATGTATATGGGAATTTATATCAGCCATGCTGCGTATTCGTTGAACATCCATTTTTAAGATTTCGTCGTCAGCAGTCATTACTACGAAACCTTATTGGAGTCTGTCCCCACTTTGCGTGATTCAATACGCACTTGACCACTTTTTTTATTATGAAATTATTTTCTAACTATGAAATAAATTTTCTTTCAAAATTTCAAAATTAACCAATTTTAATTTGCAACAATACTGATAGGCTTTTTGGGATTTAACATGTAGTTACTTAATCTCTAAAATGTCGATCATCCTAATAAATATTGTGACGAGGCCCGACGAGAGAGTGGGGTTGCCGGGGCTGTAGCCCTGGGGCCCGGACTTTAAAAGGGGCCCGTAACTGTAGGTAAGGGGCCCGGAAAGAAGCTGAAGGAGCTTTTTTTTACTCATCAGATATTTTTTCATGCAAAAAATTTTTAAAAATGAAATTTATTCCCGGGGCACGCCATTTCTCTCCACGGCCCTGATTGTGACCCCTTTTAAAACTGCCATGAATTGATGTACAAGCAATGCAATACATTTTACTGCTTTTAACACTGCCTACCTTTACTCTTTTTTGTCGGTTCTCTCTGTCTGTTGCACATAATTATCCTATCAAACATAAGTTTTTCCCCGTACGGTATAAATTCTGTTTAACTGGAGTTTATTATTAAAATACTGAAAATATTAATCAATCAATTTAACATTAAACTGTCTTTTCGAGGATCACTTTGTTTTAATTAATTATCATTATTAATTTAAAGCACAACACAAAACACTTTTTTAAACAGTGAAAATATTAAAACTATTCAAAAATTCACCTCGAAGCTACTGACATCCCTACTGACTAATAGAAACCAATTTGGCAATCACAACAATCACTAAACTTGTCCGAAATTAATTTTTTTTATATTTTAATAGTTCTTTAAACATTGTTGAACGATATTTCTTCAAACAATTTACTTTTCTGACTATTAAAAATGGACTAAATTATAAAATCTATTCAAATATTAATTAAAATATTCACTAAAAGTGAAATTTTAATAAAGCAATATTTATGGTAGTACGTTTTAATTATATGTTTAGTTTAGTTACACAAATCATAAAAATATAGGTTTGTAACACGTGCAATATGTGTATTAGTATAAAATTTCTTTCATTGTGTCTTAATAAAATAAATCACAAACGGAAATTTTAATTAAATCGATGATTTGGTACAAGGTAAAGGTTGTGTTGTCTGAAATATAATTTTATGCAAAATAAATTCAGATGGTTCTATATTTTTATAATTTATTCATTGTTAAATTACGGTATTGTTTTCTTAAATTATATTTAATATCTTTCTTTCCAAATTGGGAAGTTACAAAAAATCCCCGCTGTTTTGTACGCTTGTATAATAAAAAAATACCCCTGTCGCAGCATCCTGCATAACATAGCGAATTTCCGTTTATAAAAGTTAGTTTTTCTTGGAAACTAGTTGACATAGCATAATAGTTTGAAGACCTTTTTTATGTGATTTTTTCTCCTCTTTCCAATAGTGTAAAAAATTTTTACAAAAATTTTTGAATAAGAGGAAATTTTGGCAAAAAGTTAATTTTTTTCACGAAAATTGCTAAAAAAGACATGTTCCAGGCATCGTCCAACGGTTTTGGACTTCCAATATTTTCACCAAATTTCATAAACGTAAGACATTTCGTCCGAGAATTTTCGCGCGGACACACACACACACACACACACACACATATATATATATATATATATATATATATATATATATATATATATATATATATATATATAAATTTTAGTGACTATTTTTGTCGGTTTCTAGGGACCTCAAAACAAATTTCTGCCATAGTCCCGGGCTCAAGTCGCGTCATGACAGTGGCTGTAATAGCTGAATTCCATTCGTTAAAACTGTCAACAGTTATGTACTTATTTGAAAAATATGTATATTAGAGGTACAAATACATTCACACACATAGATATACGTATATATACATTTTGTACTATATAAGGCGTTAAATTGGTTCCATATCAATATACCTATCATCAATGACACAAATAATGCATTTAAACAAAATATCTAGTAGTGTTTCTTAGCCTATGGGGTAGACGTACCTAAACTGGATCTATATTTTTTCTTTAAATAATAATAAATTTATAAACTTTATATTAAGTTTCTTAGGATAATACAATTACGTATATGTTTTTTAAACCGAAGTTCCCTATTTTTATGGACTAGTTTCCAAAGGATATTAGTCCATAAAAATTGAGAACTTCGGTTTAAAAGAACTTATAAATAAGAAATTTATTTTCTATAAATGTGTACATATTTGAAAGCAGATGATTTTATTAAAAGAATCCTCAATTTGATACATTATAAGCACTAACTGGTTTATTTCGGTTTTTTCAGATTATTTTGAATAATTTTGTAGATTTATATTATTAACATTAAATACGTCTAGAAAGTATTTTTCGTCTCCAGATCAATATTTTATTTGAGGATTGTTCACTTTTTACGGCAAAAATTAAACCAATTCTTTCAAAGAAATTAAATTATTTTTTATTGATTGCCATCAATTAGTAGTACTCATGTTAGTATTCATATTATGCAACTAATAAACGTTAACTTTTTTTAGCGTAGGTCAATCTTAAGGTCAAGAGTATCCAAAACTAGCAACATGATACATGTGACCGATTTAGGGAAAAAGTAAACAGGTTTATTAATCAGTCTTATAATTTAATTACTTATTTCAAGATTTCACTTGAATTGAACTACCTGGAAACGATTCTACAATAAAATTGATAAGTAATCCGTAGATCCTCTATTAATTGAAATATATAGTCGTTTATATAATTGATTTTGTATTTTAAAAGTACCAAAAGGCTTTACTGACCAACTTTTGGTACATTCATCCTATAAAGATTTTGTTTCACGAATACATTCAGATGCCGACATCTTTTGACCAATATAAGTAGGTATGTATATCCACATACGTATATCTCACTATTGCAGTTATATACATACATACATACACATTATAATATGATTATACACATACAACATAGTTGTAAACACACTAAAATTATAGAAAATAAATTGACTTTTTTTTTCTTATTTTCTCAAAAACTAGCAAACGTAGAATAAAAGTTTAAAAACCTTTTTTATGTGATTTTTTCCCGTCTTCGCAATGATGTAAAAAAATGTGGCAAAAACTTTTAAATTATAGCAAATTTTGGCCTAAAACTCATTTTCACGAAAAATGCTCAAAAAACCATGTTCCTGAGCTCCGACGTTTTTGGCTGAAGAACTGATCCAAGATTTTTGGACTTCCAACGTTGTCACCAAATTTCGTAAAACTAGCAGTTTTTCCTGAAGAGCTATCGTGCTGATACATAAATACATATATACATATATATATATATATATATATATATATATATATATATATATATATATATATATATATATATATATATATATAAATTTTAGTGAATGTTATTTTTGGGCTCTAGGGACCTCAAAACAAATTTCTGCCATATTTTCGGGCTGAACTTCGACTATGGCTTACACCATAATAGCTGAATTTCCAGAATTCTTTCTGGAAATTCGCTAAAAAAGATTTTATAATTTCTTTAGTGATTACGATGAGTAAAATATTGTGACAGTTGATCTTTTTAAAAGCTTTTATTTAACTTGCTATGTTATTAGTATGTTGGTTTAGATCAAATCTTGGAATCAAAATTTCGACAGGTTCTAATTGAGCTAAAGGTTTTAAATTTTGCATACGTGTATAACCTTGATGACAATGCAATATTGTATAATTAGTTTTGTCCTGAATCGCCCCAAAACCAAAATTGTTGATTTTTAGTCGTATGCAACTTTTTGACATTTCGAATTGTCAAATATTGTCCATTGATTTTACATTTCAATTTTTTGTTTCCATAGTTATGTCTGATTAGGGTAAATTAACTGATTAAAATATAGGTAAAAAAATTACTTCTTTATTTCTTTTTTTAAATTAATTGTGATGAGACTAAAAAGGAGAAAATAAATTAAAGTAAAAAAAATGTTTTTTAAGAAAAAGCTTTTATTTAAAAATGGGCTAAAAAAAATAAAATAACTTTTGAGTGAAGTTTGAAGCAATATGCAACATAATTTATAAAAGCTTGAGGCGTTTAATTAAGTTTGGTAACTACTGAAAAGTAAAATAGCTACACTTATATCCAATACATCCAAAACAGAAATAACTAATGATAATGCCTCAAGCTTTTATAAATTATGTTGCATAGTGCTTCAAACTTCACTCAAAAGTTATTTTTTTTAGCCCATTTTTAAATAAAAGCTTTTTCTTAAAAAACATTTTTTTTTACTTTATTTTAATCAAAAGAGAGTGTTCATCGTTTTATATGTTCTGTGTCTGTAAAAACGGAAACTATAGGTAATATTAGAGGTTATCAAGAAAAGTCAGTGTTAGTGGTTTCTAATCAGATTAAATAAGGTTTACTTCAACTACCTATTTTGGCACTATTAGATGGACTGAACTGTGCACAAAGCAATAAAAAAAATCTCTATAGTTGAAACATTTTTATATACGAGTAAACGTCAAAACTGTCAAATTTTATTACTTTACTGTAGTACTGTTAAATTTTAGAAAAGAATTTGGAATGAAGAACAAAAGTATTTTTGTTAAAAAAAAAGAATAGAATACGCCTACGAAACATTATTGTAAAGAATTAGATATTAAATTTTCTGAATAGTTTTAATTTCTTTGCTTTGGTTTCTTAACTTTAAATTTTAATTCATCTTCGCTAAATTCACTGTCAAAGAAGTCATTGTTACATTCAATATTGTTCATCATTTTAAATTTTATACTATGTGCTTATTCAAAAAGTACCGGTTAATCTTTTAACGAATAACAAAGAACAACAACGTCGGTATCTCAGTAAAATTACGTTAAGTAAATTTTAGGAGAACTTACCAAAGAAACGGAACGTTTCCCTCCTAATTTGCTGTCGTCTTTTTCTTGGTAGTAATCGGAATACAAGTATTCCGATTTTTTTGATAATCTGTAAAATAAAAAAAGATACAAATTCAAAATAGAATCAAATAATTTTCCGTTTCTATGAAAACAACTATGATTTAAAAATTGAGAGAAAGAAATAAGTTCAGTCAAAATTTTTCAGTGATTAATCAAACAATCACAAAATTCGGTGTTTCCCAAGCAAAATTTTAGTCTTAATAAATGATTTTCGTAGAAGATCAGAATGAAATGGAATCATCTTCCGAGATATCACAGACAGTATTTAATCATAACGGAAGTGGAGATGCACCTATCCAAGTAACTTCATTTATAAGACTATCGAAAATTTAAGCTATTTTTGTAATTATTTTTTTGATTTTAGCACATTCATATCCTTGACGCACGAGACAATTTTTCATATTTCGTTTTCGCACTGATGTTAGTTTTAATACCACTTGGATTATTACATTTAATGGTTTACGTATGTTTAAAAAATATCTCAAAAGAGAGTCCGTTTGTATTCTTGGAATAACATGCAAAAAATAGTATTTTATTTATGGCTACCGTTTTGAAAATAAAGTTAATTGCACATATTTGATGTGTAAATTGTTTCTAATTTGGGTTTATAAGTGAAAACAAAAACGTATTGAATGGGTTTGACCCTGGAGTGGGGATGATCGATATTCATCGATGGTAGAAAAACATCGATGTAAAAACATCGATGTTATGTCCTCGATAACATCGACACATCGATGTTACGAGAATAATACCGAAACATCGATATTACTATAAGCTATCCAGTATTTAAAATGTTCTGTAATTGATTTAAAACAAGATCCATTACTTTTATGGCAAGTTCTAGGATCCACTTATCCAGTTTTGAAAAAAATTACCATTAAATATATGTGTTGCACAGCAACTTCAACAGCTTCAGAGAGACTTTTTTCAAAAGCTGGTCAGCATTTGTATCAACAAAGGAACAGATTAAAAGGGAAACTGCTAACAAAGTGACTTTTTTTGCAAAGTGCACCAAATAAATACTGGTAATGTTAATTTTTAATAAATAAAATAATAGATTATAATAGTTGTTTATTTTGCTACATAAATCGATCGATGTTTTTCTAATATTGATCATCCCTACCCTGGAGGTCACATGTGACCCTTGAGCAGGGCCGAATTAACCCTAAGTGCCCCCCCCCCCTAGGCACCGTGAAACATGCGGCCCCTACCTTGATTTAAAAAGAAGGAAATCTAAACCTTCCCTACATTTTCTTTTCGAATTTTTTTTTTTTTTTTAAAAAGTAAGTGGCGAGCAAAAAAAACCTCAATTACAACTTTTGCCGCTCTGTTTTCAAAAATCTGCCGCCCCTAATAGTCTAGGTTGGCCTATTGGCTAACCTAGTCGTGCCTTTGAGGTCCAGACCATCGGCTTTCCAATATCCCGAAGAAAACGGCTACACCGAATTTGATTGTGCAGGAAAAAAATGTATTCACACGTACGAACGTAATACTGTAATGATCTCAAAATATAAATGAACTACTAACTGCAGAAAGGAAACAAGTCCAAAATTTTTCAAATTTTCTTTTGTTTTAAACTAAAGATGGTGTATAGACTTGTACCCTATCTGCAGTAAAAGCCTAAATGAACTACCTACTATGGCCATAACAGATGATAGAAAAGTTCCCTTTCTGTTGTAAATCATCCGTCTATACACCATCTTTAGTTTAACACAAAAAAATTCATTTGAAAAATTTTGGACTTGTTCCCTTTCTGCAGTTAGCAGTTCAAATATGGTAAAAAATTTGATTTTAATTTTCGTATCCATTGCAATGATTTTTCTCTACTAAGGCCCGCCACACACGTACAGTTTGAACTGAACGGTTCAACTATACAGTTTAAACTCTACATGTGTGAGTATTTCAGTCTCAGTTCAACGCAACTGTACAGTTAAACTAAAACGAATGAAATTTCAATTTTTTAAACTGAAAAGTTCAACTGATTGTTGCGTGTGTGGGGGTTCAACTGTACAGTTCTCAGTTCAATTTGTGTCAGGAGCATAGACCAATGAACACTATTATTATTATATTACTAGACAAAGCGTAAAGCCAGTTTGTAGGCATTTTTCTTGTGGCAGGTAATGGGGTGAGACAGGTGAGATTTAAGGAATATAATATTTTGTCCACTTTTCCGCAAATGAAACTATAATTAAAACGACTACCACTCTTTTTCTTTCAAAATTTTGCAGTTTCTTCTCAAGAAAGTAAAATTTGATTATCAATATTATATTTTGACAATAATTATTTGAAAACGTTACTACAAATACCACAGGTTATCGCATTGATTACTACATTACAGAATACTATTAAGTCGTATACTGGTCGTATCTGGCTGCTTCATTTATAAATTTATTGAGTGAGTCTATAGGATATACAGAATATGTTCTTTGGTCTGTGGTTAGGAGCAAGTGTGTTTGATTTTTTTTTTAACAATATAATTTTCGTGGAATCAAAGATGTTGCTAGGTGAAATTGTCTTACTGTTTCCAATCCATTGTAAAAGCTGGAGGATTGAACTGTACGTGTGTGTGTTCCTACACTGTACAGTTTCAGCTGACAGTTTTATCTGTTCAGTTGAAACTGTACGTGTGTGGCGGGCCTAAGAATAAAACTCTACTTGAATAACTTTCGAAAAAATTAATGCAATTTACCTATGAATTTTCGATTGCCGCCGAGCTTTTGATTCGCTTAGCAATACAGGTGAGGTCATTGTGATGTCATCTCAACGAATGGAAATCATCATATCTGTAACAAATTAAGTATACTATAACTGTTGTTGAATATTTCAAATTTTAATATCAAGGGAAACACTTTATCCTGTCGAACCTTTATAATGGTCAACCAAAAAAGAAATCTTTTATCGCATAAGCAACAGACTCACTATCTTGTTAACTCCATTTTTTCATGCACTTACACCTTTTATCTACAAAATCAGTGAGAAGTTTGAAAAAGATTTCGAGTACGCATGGTTTAAGCCAAAAAGTAATACTAAAAGAAAAGTAAGAATTTGTTAATAATATAGCATTATCTGAATCTTTTATTTTCAATATGAGTTCAAAATTCAATAACAGCGTAAGATCCGACACTGACTATTACAAAGTGATCAAGTGCGGGATTTCATTGTTAGAACTACGGAATCCTAAAAATTTGAAGCAAAAATTTGTGGAGTACATGAAAGACACGCAGTTGAAGTGAAACAACACTTGGCTGCTGTTGCCCAGCTGCACCAAAGAAGATCGCTTGTGGCGCTTAATCCGCTTAATGCATTATTGTTTTCGTTACACTCCCAAACTATTACAGATTTCGTTACTACACTCTCAAACCAAGTTACCACCGCTATAAAAGTTTTCACTTTAAAAAAATGAAGTTAATACAAAATAAATTCATAAATTACTATAGCCAGTCGTGCTTCAATTTGATTTATACTTAACTACGTATTAGACGATTACTTTAAAAAAAAATAAAAAAACAATTCTTTTACGGCACACAATTACATTAATCCGAGCTAGATTTTTTTTTATCGAACTGAAAATCGTTGAATATAAATTTTAATTTCTATTATAATTGATTACAGCTATTATTTATTACAATCAGTGCTATTAATAACATCATTTATTAAATATTATGAATCCTACGTAATGTAACAATATTTTTGTGTTCGTTTTTTTTTTTTTTGAAATCTTAAACGTGCGCATAACTTCATTGTTATTCATTTAACTCTTTCTCTCTAATTACACGTTTATTTATGTAGAATGAGATGAAGATATTTTGATGTTCGTTTTCTTTTTTTAAATTTGTAACGGACATCACTTCATTAGTCTATTGTTATTTGTTTGTCTCGTTTTATACAATTACGCGCATGTTGTAACAAAAAGAGATGGAAGTATTGTGCAAGTAAGTATCTATCTATGGTTCATATATGAATACGTGTAATTATTCTCTATAAATTAATCGTACATGGTGGAAACACATAAAAGAGTTTATTTATTAGAAAAAAATTTAAAGTATAAACTTTTATTGATAAAAATTGCAATTTTTTTGAATTCCTATCATTTTGCTATTACGATAAACAACAAAAGGAATAAGGAATTTGAAAATTTTCCTTGTCAAATTTTTAAATTCTTTCCGTTTGATCCAGTTACTAGAGTATTAATTTGAGATATTTCCAGTTATTTTGAAATTACTTTGACCTTCTCATAAAAATTTAAGAATTAATGCAAAAAAAAATTCGAAAGGAATTCACAGCACCAAATTATGTACATTCATGTTTTTTTTTTTTTTTTTTTTTTCAAAACGGAACATATTGTCTTAAAATTAGTTAATAACCTTGTACTCAAGCTATAAATATTTATAATAATAGTTGTTATAATGGGGCGTCGCATTTAACTCTTAAATTACAAAGGAATTATTTATTATGAAATTTATGAGAAGTACTCATATATTCTGTTTCATTTAAAATAAATATTTGGACGATGTTTTACAGCAACCAGACAAACCCAGCGAAACTTGAACGATTTTTAGTGCCTTGTTTTTCAAAATGTGTTAAGGATTATTATTTGTAAACTGAGTTTAATACCGTTTATGAATTTCTAATAGTTTAGAAAAATTAAAATTAAAATTATTCGACCAATTTATGTTAAACCTAAGTTGTGTGCTTCTGTTTTTAACTAAAAATGTAATAAAAAAGTTGGCTAGGTAAAAAAAAATTTCCAAGCACGCGTTGAACACGTATTAAAAGAGGGTTCCTCAGTATCCAGAATTTCATAGCTTTCGAGATGAACCAGAGACAAAGAAACTGTACATTAAAGCTCAGTATTTTACAAACGGAGGTTAAAAATGAAAAGAGTCCTTTTGTAACAATGGCCCACACGATGAGGTACATGGGGAAAAATTTTCATCTCCACTTTTCAATACGGGAAATTATCTCAGGAAATTACTATTTTTTTTTTCGTTTTATATTAACCCTAGAATCCTAACACACGTAAATATGACGTGGTAATGATAGTTTTGTTCACTCTGCACATAATCAGTTTGTACGATTAAGCTGATGTTTCTGCTATGTGACTTTAATCTAAGATAGTGGTAACTTATCTGTACGCCAAGAATATTTTGTCCCGCCCACTTTAAACAGACCACTATATTATTCTCTTCAAATCAATATCCCTCATGTATCCGAATTGTTCTTCTCGTATTTACGTAATAATTATCGATATTTATGTCAAAATGTCCTTAAATGTCTTATATAAATCAACTATAAGCTTTCCATTTTTTCTACGAAAAATCATTTTCTCTCAATATTTTCATAGATAATTTGAAAATATTGAGAGAATAATAAACGTTAAATAATAAACCACGCCTACCGCACCGGAAATTCGACGAAACCGATAAATTTGATTTCTCCTTTTTTAGGGGAAATATATACTTAGGCTACTTAGGACTCGATTTTTTGGCGATATCTGAATATGTACATAAATATATATACCTATCCTTGTCTGTTCTTAGCAAACTTTTTATTTTTTAAAAATTCAAGTTCGTCCAGTAAACACGATACGTCAAATCAGTCAAACCAGTGACTGCAGTAGGAGAAGAGACAGGAATGTGCACACGAATGTGTCACCACGACTACCAAACTATCTGTTTAGTGATGTTGACAACCATTAGCGTCATGCTTACATGTTTACGGTGAATACGGTATATGTATATGTACCATTGCTTCTTGTTTATGATATTAGAAAATATATTATGTATAGTCAGAACCAGTGTTGCCAACTTAACGGGTTTCCCGTTAGATTTGACGGGTCAGCGAGGTTGGCAACGGGAAAAAATTTTGTTTGACGGCTAACGGATTTTTCAGCGGGACAGCAAAAATGTATGTTTTTTTGAAAGAATAAATTTTTACTTGACGTAATTCTTTTAAATCCAGCTTGAAAACTACTTTGCCGTCGGTTGGCCGTAATGGTACACTACTGTTGAATATACAGAAAACTATCAACGTCTCTATTTATCTCATTCTCTCAATTTAGGGAAAAGTAACAACTCGAAAATCCCTACTTGACGGGTTTTGACGGGACTGTAGCGTTCTCTACAACGGGAGAAGAAATTTAATGTTGGTAACGCTGGTCAGAACTACTCTTTTATTTATTCAGCATTTATGTTTCAAATATTTAAAAAAATATCTTAAATCTTTTTGTTTAAAAACCGCCAATGCTATCATAACAAGAAACGTAAAGGGGAAGTTATTATCTTACATCTACAATATATGTATTTGTGTGTTAGGTGTGTGTATGTATTCGTATGCTGTCTACTAAAACACAATCCTGTATAATTTATTACTTATAGAATTTTTAAATGGCACCATGATTTCCATGATTTCAATAAGGTCACGAATGCACTTTTGTTGTTTTGAGATATTGAAGAAAATAATTTGCTACTAAATTTAAAATCTTTGTAAAATCAAAACGAAGCGTCAAAAAATGATGAAATTTCACTCGGTGATTAAGCAAATCGAACTTTTAATAGGAAATAGAGTAGATTCACAAAAGTTAACTAATTTCGAATTTATGAACGATGGTGTCCTTATTGCTCTAACTTTCAATACAAAAATCTCCAAAACATACTATAATATAAAAATGACCCAAGTGTAAATACTACCTTATTGTATTATCACTTTTAACTGAAAATCAAAATTTGTTAATTTTATTGGAGTCATGTTACGTTAACATTATTAATAATAAAAATATAGACACTTAAAAAATAAACATTTATTCTTATTATTAAAAAAATGAAAACTTACATATATTATTTAAGTAACTATAGTTATAAATAATAATTTATTATTATTAGGTATTTTCATATAGGTAATTAAAAAAGAAAAAAACAAAAAGCATTTATAACATTATTAAGAAAAACGTAGGTAATAATTATTAATAAACATCTTTTTTCATAAAAAACGAAAACTTACATATTTTCATGCAACAAAAAAATATTACTTAAATATTTCCAAAAAAAAAGTTTTTGCTCTTCTTTTTAAGAAAGCAGTCTACTTAATTATCTTTACATTTTAAATTTTCATAATAATTATGATATACTTTTGGTATTGTTTGCATAAATCTAAAAAATCTTTTTCTTTAGCTGCTGAAATACAGGGTGAGGTGTCACAGGCTTTATGTAACTCATCAACACCAGATTTATCTTTTCGTCTATTTTTGGACAACTCGATTACCCCTAAAATCTTCTTTGAAATTATATTTGAAATATAATTGATAAGGACATGCTTTTCTAAAAGTGATTACTTGAATTTCCGTCCATTTAACTTTATTTCCAGCATTGTCGATATTAAAATTATAATTTTCGGGTTTGAAATCTAAAAAATCCTCCGTGCATAACTCATTAACAATATGGCTTTCCTTCTTTTTTAGCAGTCTTTTATTATTATTAAAAGCAGTCTTATTTTATTAAAAAGTAAACTGCATTCATACTTCATTAACCGATAAAATGATAAATAAAAAATTTGGAGAGACAGGTCTACCCACACTGTCAACTTCCCATTGGATGCCCTTAAAGACTATTGCACATGAATAACAATTTTTTAATTCAGGGGACTCCTCTTCTGGGCTCCCAATAGAGGCTTTGCCCCTTGCACCACACGGGGGGCTTCGCCTTCTGCACCTAAGGGTGGGGGCTCCACCCTTATCAAACAAATGATAACATCATTTGTTCTCAAGATACGCGAGACAGTTTCAGACAAAAGTTTCTTATTTCGTTTTTCTTTTTTTTTTTTTTTTTAAATTTTATAATATTACTGGCGTTTTTAACATCAAGGAAGGTTCTTAGGCCATTATATAATAAAGACATGGTAAAAAATCCATATAATCTATGTTATGTTAAAGAAGTTAATTCCGTCTTTATATCACAAAAAACAACCGATAATCCGCATTTGCTAAAAACTTTATCCGGTCTTCATTTTTTGATTATACATCTAATGAAATTAGTTCCAAGTTGATATCATCATTTGTTCTCGAGATATGCGAGACGAAAAAAAATTCACGAACGAATGAAAAATCTAACGAACGCACACACAGACATCACGCTAAAAACGATGGATTCGGATTCTAGTGACCTTGAAACGTGGAGATATGTCCAAATTAGCGATTCGTAAAATCGGACCCATTATAATAACTTCCAACGGGAAGTTAATAAATATGGGAATGAAAATAAATGATGTGACTGCTACAAATATCCTTATATTATGTAATCTAATAATACACACATACATACACGTCGCACACCTCCTACACTGCTTTCTGGGTACATTGTTAATACAACAATGGGTATATTGTTAATACAATGCAGTGTGCGTTCGACGACGGACGGGGACTGACTAATGCCTTAAGCTGTGACACGGCTCCAAATGACTCCAAGCCAATTACACTTTTTTAATATTAGTTGGCTTGTAGTGTTCTATTTGATTGTATGTGGTACTGTGTTACGTCACCCATTGATTACAGTGGGCATAGTTGGGCAGACTTTCTAGTTTGTCCCCTTGCATTTTCCTTTGCATTTACATAATAACAATTAGAATTTGTAAATGACTATAGATTTTTAAATTACAGTTTATTTTCATTTTTTAACCCCTCATACTTGTTTTTACACTACTGGAGAACATTCAATTTTTTGACATAATGATTTATTACTACTCTATAATTCCTCGCTTTGTTTATGACAAACATCTCTTATTGACGTAATAGACATACGGGTCATTCTTTTTAAAACCAACCAAACATATAGCACGGTGCAATTAAACCCAAACCTCAACATCCAAAGTAACAGTTTCACTCCAACTCCAAATTGTTCTATACCGTCCACATATTGTTTGGCCAAAAGTCACACCATTTTGAGCGTCGGGTTTGGTAGGGAGGAGGGTAGAAGTAGGCAAATTAACGGTTTTTGTCAGTTTTTAGGATTTCGTAGAAACAATCTTACTACGAAATCATTATAATTTACCGGTTTCTGTCATCGAAGTGTGGTCAACCCACACTTTACGAACATTTGTATTTGAATAAGACGCCCATATTTGTTTTTGAATTGAGGTACAGTTTTTTTCAATACAAATTAACAAATTTAAAAAGCAACACTTAAAAAAATTGCTAATTATTCAATAACTGAACGAACTGTCATCAATTTATTAAAAATTAATTCGATTTTTCTGTTATTTTTATTATTAAAATTAGAAGCAAATGCAAAAAAAAATATCGACACCAATGTGTAAACCTAATTTTATGTAAAATTACTGGGAATATTTCAATATTCGTTTTTCTCTTCTATTTTATACAGACATGAGTATATTTATCTCTTTTTATTCTATTGAAATTGAAGTTTCATAAGTATGTTTTGATTTGTTTTTAGAATCATCGCTGGCATCTATATTCAAATTTATAAACTATAAAAAAATTAATTTACCAACAGATTTTTTTTTGTATTTTTTCCAATAAAATGTAAGGTGAAAAAATATTACATTTTAATTGTTAAAAATTGAGGTACCTTTGTGTTAAACGGCTTGTAGTGACCGAAACGGCTTGCACGGAATTTGGAATTAGAGAGAGTGCGCTTAATACAGTTTAAACAGAGTGTCAAGTTATGGATACTATTTCCGTGCCATGATAATTCGGTTAAAAAGTATTCATCGCACACAATTTTGATGAATGAAATCGAATGACGTACGTACGTCGCGTAGTGAACGTAGTATTTACAACGAGTTTTTGTAGAATACAGCGTATACCGTAGATAGGAATGAATATGCACGAATTCAGAATTCACACCGTATTTTCTTGTATTTATTTTTTTAGTATCTAATTTTTAATATATTAAAAATTTACGCAAGGATGGTCACTTTATCACAGTATCAAAAAAAATTTTGACAATATCGGTGGTTTTTGAAAAAATAACAAAAATCATATAATAATAAAGCTGTACATATTTTACCGTTTAACAGAAAGCAAAACAAAAATAAGTGAAATCCTACAAAACACAGATATTCGGGAATATCTGTACAAAAATGACGCCAAGAATATTTTGTCTTAGCACTCTAGTTCTTAAAAAAATAATTGAAATCCACTGTTATGCCAAGAATATATGTAAATAACTCTGTTTTGGTACAGGCATTATTTTAAAAAAATAATCTAAAGGAAAAAATTAAAACAAATTTCCGGAATGAAAACTTTTGTTGTTCTTGGCTCAAACTTTTTACTTTTGTTTAATATTAAGCGAAAATTTGAGCTAAGTACAACAAAAGTTTTCATTCCGGAAATTTGTTTTAATTTTTTCCTTTAGATTATTTTTTTAAAATAATGCCTGTACCAAAACAGAGTTATTTACATATATTCTTGGCATAACAGTGGATTTCAACTATTTTTTTAAGAACTAGAGTGCTAAGACAAAATATTCTTGGCGTCATTTTTGTACAGATATTCCCGAATATCTGTGTTTTGTAGGATACATTAATACGTGTTTTTACATAGTCCTGGTGCTGATTAGAATAAACGTTTTATTCTAATCAGCACCAGGACTATGTAAAAACACGTATAGGACTAAAACCCTATATTACACATTCTTTTAAAATGGCTGAAAAGGAGTCAGATGATTATGGAGTAATGGAGAATTACTCCATTTGTTAGAAACCGAAGATATAGAAAAGGATGATAAAAAAGATGAAATTGAAATTGAATTCGATAGCGATATTTCAGTGGACAGTATTATTGAACCAACATGGATACCTTTAGATTAGTGATGAGCAAAATTAGTCTTGGTCTTGCAGTCTTGTCTTGGTCTTGCATTTTTTGCAAGACCATGACCAAGACTATGTATACCAAGAGCAAGACCAAGACCAAGAGTATAAATATGGTTGCAAGACCAATACCAAGACTCAAGTGAGCAAGACCAAGACAATAGCAAGAAAAAAGCAAGACTTTTGCTAAACTATTTAAATAGTTTGAAAGTATGATTAATACCATAAAGAGAGAAAATTCTGATTTTAGAAGGAAAAATTTGGTAATAAAAAAATGCAAGAAAGTGCAAGATTTTTTAGCAATACCAAGACCAAGACCAAGACTCAAACTGCTCTAGCAAGACCAAGACCAAGATTCTTAATGCAAGAACAAGACCAAGACTAAGACTGCCAAGTCTTGGTCTTGGTCTTGCATTTGCTCATCACTACTTTAGATGAAGATCTTAAAAAACAACAATACAGTAATAATTTACTTCCTTTATGGGAAGATACTGAAAATGTAAATATTTCATCAAATATAAGCAACATTACCGTGATTATTAAATTAAGTGATTATACCGTGCCAACGAATAAACGTAAAATAACCGAATCTAGACAAAAAAATGACCTGGAAGAAATTGTTCCGACTAAAATTCTTCCTATCAAAGTATACAGTGATAGAGTAATAGTGCCTGAGATAGATTGCCTGTTGGGACAAAATGGATTCATATGGAGTACAATACCACTTACCACATCACGTAAAACACCTAAAAGAAATATTATTTATATAAGGCCGGGTCCTAAGGAAGAGCTACGAAACCTTTCTGAACCACATGAGATTTTTTCGCACTTTATAGATGAAATAATGATGGATACACTTTTTAAAAAAATAAAAATAAAAATCGTTGTGTTAATAGAGATTAATTTTTAATAATATTCTTCTTTCAGTATTACTACGTAGTCACGACGTGGGCACGTACAATAAACGTAGTTATATGATTAAGAATCTATGAAAAGGCAATAGTATTCTAGGGTTTTGAGTCCAAACTAATGCCTGCAATGTTCATAAAAATTTAAATTAATTACACTGTGACTGAACATAAGAAAAAAACGTGATAAAAAATGTTACTTGATTGTCAATGTTTAGAAATTATGATCCACTTCAATTTTGATCTGGGTTAAGTAGTACAATATTACATACTGGTTGGACTGAACTTTAATAATGTATGATACCGTCTAGTAACAAAACTACAAAACCTCAAATAAATTAAGTAGTAATTTTCATTTTAAAAGAAACCACAAAATGTTACATTTGTCAATTTAATTTTTGCACAATATCATTAACAACGATAATTACTATAATTTTCAATATACATATTTCTTGTAAGTAAACGAATATACAGTTAAATACAACTTATAGTTTTATTTCATTTTTAACAAAAAAATGAAAATATAAATTAATAACATAGACAACATCGTTGAAAATAATTACTTCGTATCGTGCAATAAAAATTAATGACGCATTGTTTGTGTTTCATTCATTTGTTCAATGAAACAATTCGTCATTTTTTTTTTTTTGAGCGGTAAATTCAAATAATTAGTGTAAATTGTTACAATATTATTTTAACCTACATGGATAAAGGCTAGCGTGAAAAGAGCTCGTCAAATTAAATGTTTTTATTTTCTTGAAAAAAATTGTTGGGAAAATGTTACTTTCTATTACGCATAAATGAATGTATTTCAAAACATGAATCAAAAATAGAAGAATGAAGAAAATATGATCTTATCTAGCGGAAGTTAAAATAGTCAAAGTATAATAATATATTACCTAATATAAGAACCTTTAAATCCAAGCACAATGGCATTATTTCAAAAGGATTCTGGATAATAATTCACTGACTAATCAACAGTTGAAACAATTTCGTGAGGGAAGCTAAATATTAGGAAAATTGATTTTTTAGGGTATTAGGAAATTATGGAATTAAACAAGGAAATGCACCCAGAGTGAAATTCGGGATTTTGATGAAACTTCGCTGGTGTGTAGAATAGGCAAAAATAAGGGACCCGTATTTTTTTTTATCGGCCATCTTCCACGTTTAGGGGGTGAAACCAGCCCCTAAAGTTGGGGGTTCAAATCGTATTTCTTAAGATATCTCGAAAACTATGAGAGACAGAGGAAAACTTTAAATTGACGAAATATTACTCTTTGAAAGACCTATTCATCTGTATAGGTTAAACCAGGGTCGGGTTAATAATAGGGGCTGGAGGGGTGAAAATGGGGATAAATTTTCTTGTACAGCCTGAATGGTTCAATGTATCAAGTTTTTGCCAACATAAATAGAAAGAGCACCAAAAATTAGGAGATACGTGTTTTTGCGTTTTTTTGAAATATGTGTGGAATCCAAGCCATATAAGGAAGAAAAAAATAGGGTAGATTATATTGCATTATTATTGATTGCAAATACGTTTTATATTTTTTAATTTTTATGTTGATTTTCATGACGAAAATGTAAATTTTTACTTTCCAATAATGATTCATATATTTTTCAGTACTAACTTAATTGGTAATTTAGCCATGTGTACATTTGGTTACTCATATTCGATATTTTTTATACCTATTTCTGCGAAAGTTAAAGTTCTCTGGTGTGCTTGTGTTTCACCCCCTAAACGTGGAAGATGGCCGATAAAAAGAAATACGGATCCCTTATTAGCGAATTTCCAAAACTGGAAATTCAGCTTTTACGCCAGGTGTCATGGTGCGACCTAAGCCCGGGACCATATCAGAAATATGTTTTGAGGTCCCTAGAATACGAAAATGATATTCACTAAAATTTATATATATATATATATATATATATATATATGTATCCGCGCGATAACTCTCGAACGAAACGTCTAACGCTTATGAAATTTTGTGTGCGGACTGGATTCTGAATTGGCTTGGCTAAGTTCGTTAGCCAGACACGTCGGATGCCCAGAAGTAGGTTTTCTGGCCATTTTTTATCATTCGATCCTATCATAAGGCAGTTCGATTTTTACATCGTTGAAAAGGAAAAAAAAAATTATGAAGAAAATATTCTTATAATTTTCTTTCTATTTTAAGTATTTTTCGAGAAAATGTAAATTTTCACTTTTATTCTTTCTTTGTTAGTCTAATAAGTAATTTATATTTATATCTCAGTTTTTAATAAGTATAAAAATATTTCACTTTTTTATTAAAAAATTTTGTGAGAACAAGTGAAAACTATTCACATATATGAGATATAACACACATACATGTATAGAGTTTTGTTTCTCATTTATTGCATTATAATTAGCATGGTTCTATTCCATGTTAAAAAATGTAAATTAAACAGATTTTCTAAGCTAATGTAATGAAGAATTTTTTTTTTTTTTTTATTGAATTTTTAAGTAAACAAGAAATTGAAGATTATGTTATGATATAAATATTATTAAATATAAAACAAAACAAAATCTGTACAATGTACATATGTATGTACGGAAAAATATTTTGAATCGATTTTGAAAATTTTTCCACTAATAATTAATAATGTTAAAAAATTAAACCATTTCAAATGGATTTAAGGTATTTTATGTGAGGTCAAGGTTTTCGGGACCTAAAAAGGCCAGAAATTAATTAACCAATCGATTTTAAAAAATTTTTCACAGTTAGTAAGTTAAAGTATTTGAATTAATTAATTAAATGATGTCCGCAAGAAGCTTACGGACTGCCATAAGTTATATGAGATCCTTAGAACCCTTTTCTTACTGTTAGAGTACTAGACTTGTATGAGTTTCGCCAGGATTTACTGATCCCATAATTGTAAAAAATAAACTAAACGACCAATTTTAAAAATTTCTTCGCTGTTACAGAGCTAAACTATTTTAGATAGATTTAGAATACATTATGTAAGGTCCGTCAGGGTCCACAGGACCCAAAAGTGTCAAAAATAAACTGACCGATTTTGAAAATTTTTTCACTGTTACAGAGCTAAACTATTTTAGATAAATATCGATTACGTTATGTAAGGTCCGCCTGGGTCCATAGGACCCAAAAGTGTCAAAAATAAACTGCCTGATCGATTTTGAAAATTTTTTCGCTGTTACAGAGCTAAACTGTTTTAGATAAATATAGATTCCGTTATGTAAGGTCTGCCAGGGTCCATAGGATCCAGAAGTGTCAAAAATAAACTAACTGACCGATTTTGAAAATTTTTTCACTGTTACAGAGCTAAACTATTTTAGATAAATATAAATTACGTTATGTAAGGTCCACCAAGGTCCATAGAACCCAAAAGTGTCAAAAATAAACTAACTGACCGATTTTGAAAATTTTTTCACTGTTACAGAGCTAAACTATTTTAGATAAGTATAGATTACGTTATGTAAGGTCTGCCAGGGTCCATAGGATCCAGAAGTGTCAAAAATAAACTAACTGACCGATTTTGAAAATTTTTTCACTGTTACAGAGCTAAACTATTTTAGATAAATATAGATTACGTTATGTAAGGTCTGCCAGGGTCCATGGGATCCAAAAGTGTCAAAAATAAACTAACCGACCGATTTTGAAAATTTTTTCACAGTTGGGGAACTAACTACTTTAGATAGACATACATTACGTTATTTAGGGTCCGCCAGGGTCCATGGGGCCCAAAAGTGGTAAAAATAAACTAACCGACCGATTTTGAAAATTTTTTCACTGTTACAGAGCTAAACTATTTTAGATAAATTTAGATTACGTTATGTAAAGTCTGCCAGGGTCCATCGGATCCAAAAGCGTCAAAAATAAACTAGCCGACCGATTTTGAAAATTTTTTCACTGTTGGGGAGCTAAGCTATTTTAGATACATATAGATTACGTTATGTAAGGTCTGAAGTGTCAGTAGGACCTAAAAGTGTCAAAAATAAAATAACTGACCGATTTTGAAACCTTTTTACTATTACGGAGGTAAACTATTTTAGATAGGTACAGGTTGTGTTATCTGAGATCCACAACTGTCCTGCGGATGCAAATGCGGCGTAGAATGCTACACAACGGGTTTTGAATATATATATATATATATATATATATATATATATATATATATATATATATATGTATATATATATATATATATATACATATATATATATATATATATATATATATATATGTATATATATATATATATATATATATATATATATATATATATATATATATATATATATATTTTACATAAAGTCCGCCTAGAATATACGGTCGAGCTGATTTTTTAATGAGGTCCACCGGGATCTTGCAGATCCGAAAACGCCAGTAATAAGCTATCGAAAAGATGCTAAAAAATTTCTCACTGCTAGAGAACTAAATTATTTTAGATGGATACAACTATGCTGCACAAAATTCGTTCGGGTTCTTGGGTCCCCAAAAATACCAAAACTAATTACCCAACCGATTTTAAAAATTCTTTTACTCTTAGAAAGCTAAACTATTTTAAATAGGTACAGGTCTTAGATGAGATCCGCCAGTGCCCAAGATTTGGAAATTCGCTATGTTATGCAGATGCTGCGACAGGGGTATTTTTGCCTATTCTACACACCAGCGAAGTTTCATGAATATCCCGAATTTCACTCTGGGTGCATCTCCTTGTTAGTGTGCATATAATGCAAATTTTGCTCAAATTTTATGCACTATAACTCTGGAACTAGTTGAGTTTCACTCACGAAATTTGTATCGTCAGTCTATATCATAAAGAGGTGTAATCTGTATTAATTTCATAATTTTTCACTCAGTCCCTTTTGAGGTATTCAACTTTAAATATTGCCGAAATACGGTTTTGGCCTTTTTTGAAAAAATCATATAAAAAAGAGCACAACGTTCTCAAGCTTGAAACTTCTTCAGCTAATAGGCTCATAATAAGTCTATACAAGAAAAAAAAGTTGAAAGTGAGTATTTCTTCCTTTTCATAATTTTGCAGCTTTAATAGTCCCGTTTTAGGTTAATTTTTACTTTATATTTGTGAATTTTTTTTTCTCCCCTTTTCGTACTATTTACTTAGATGATATTTATGTAAAGGTAAGAAATCTATGGCAGATCATTTTGATAATTTTGGTTTTTAGTTTGTCTTGATACCTGTAAAATTAACAGAATTAGATACACTTGCGCAAAACTTGTTTTCAGCCAAAAAACCTTCCTAAAGCTAACTCAAAATGGGCACTAAAAAAAGTATGAGTTTGAAAATTTTTTTAACCCTCGTTTTTTGGCACTCACAAAAAAATTGTGTTAAAATTAACACATTTCACGTGTCCAAAACGGTCCACTCAATTTTTTGTGTTATTTTAACACAAAGCATATGTGTCAAATCTATACACAAGATTTGTGTCAATGATTTAACACACAAAAGGACATACATTTTGTGTTAATTTTACACAATTAATTAGTTATAATTTTACCAGTAAATATTTTTTTTTATTTATGTATTATGTAAATGAAAGGAAATGGTAAAAAATAATTTTTCAGTACTTAAACTTTTTTATTTAATATTTCTACAATTTTTGTAAAAATTTCGACGATGATATTGGTGCATTTCACTTGATATTTGATGAAAATAATGTTGAAGCAATACCCAAAAATTGTGATGATCGTTGTCAAACTGAACGTCGAAGACAAAATGAAACCACTATACTTTTCCTTCTTTACCTGATCTTCTTTGCCCTTTGAATTGAAGTAAATTCTGCAAACAAAGAAAGAAATTCAATCTATAGTATTTTTAATTAACTTGCCTAATCAATAATTATCTAATTAAAACCAATTTAACTTTAGAAATACACTTTTTATTTTGAAATATTCCGTCTTCATACATACATGTGCTTTTGTTGAATGCACAATTGTCGAATGATGCTATACAAGCTACCACTACCCCCGCTCTTAACTAAAGCAATAAATGGCCAAACCGGTTTTTTGTGTGGGAAATACATAAAAGAAAGGTGTACTTACAGACATTTTTCCAAACTACACAAATATTGTGTTAATTTTTGTTGTTCAAAACAGATTAATATTTTTATTCTGTTAAATCAAAATTAACACAAACACTAAATGTTGCATTAACACAGGGTTGGATTACTTATTTAACACAAAAATTTTAACCACTAGTTTTTTTTTTTTACACACAACACAAATTTTTTCACTGTGTGAGTAACTGGTAAACAAATTAGGAAAATCAAAAATGTTGAATAATATGGCTGGTTCATTTTTATTTGATTCTAATCTATTTATTATTTAAATTTATATCTTTTTTTACACGTAACAGCTGTTGTCAGCAATCTCTTCATTCATATTAACTACAACCAAACTTTTCTATTACCCATTTGAAGTAGCAAATTAGCTGTTAAATTAATTGTAATAATAGTCATAATCAAACAACAATGAACACCGTATTACAATATGTACTAACATTAATGATACTGTAAATTATTTATTACATCTGTGTTCCCATAATTATTTTATTTAGAAAAAATCTGACTTTGAAATAAAAAAGTATAATATCCTATATGAAAGTATACAATAATCACGCAAATAAAACATAAAAAAATTAGATTAAAGCTACAAAAAAAAATGTAATAATTACTTAATAAAAGTTATAACTATTAACAATTATAAAAAATCATGTTCTTAATCTATTTCCATATATTTAAAATAGGAAATTGGTACAATAATGTACAAGTATTTGAGACACTAGTTTAATTCATAACTGCATTTCGATGGCCTGATTTGTAACAAAAAAACTCTTCATAAGTTGAATTGAGTTTGTACAGTGCAATTTTTGTGTACAGTTTGAAAATATTACCACGATTACTGGAAATTTGTTTGTGTTAAATTGCGATTTAATGCGCCGCGTCGTTTCTAGATGTTACTAAATTTTAGGTTAATAACTGATTTACTCCAAGAATTATTACTTTTTCCAACGTACCTCCTAATCATTTTTAAACTTCGTATATATTTTTAAACAGATTTATCTGTTAATTGTGTAAAATTTTAGATTTTCAGCAACATAAAAAGTATTAATGTAATAAGTCCATTTTTTACATTCAATTACTTGAAGTACATCATTTGTGTTGTTCAAGTATTTTGACCGGTTAGCCGTGGGCATTGTGGCCATCGTCTGTGGTGAAATTATAATTTTTAGATTTTCTGTTGATGCCATGTCATGTAATTGAATGTTGTATGAGCAACAGTTATTCATTATCTATATTTAAAATTATTTTACATAACTACTCACCTTTTTGTAAAACACAGATCATCTTCAAGCTATTATTGTACACTAAAAAATCAACCTTGTACGAACGATTCTGTTAATAATAATAAATTAGCCATTCCATAGCCAACTACTGTTCTTGTCTATTTCTATTTTTATTTGCCTTTCAGCTGAATTTTTTTGTACACTAGATACATAGAGGGTAACAACTTGCATCTTTTTCCATATTTTTAGGTCCTGATAAAATATGGTGGCGCTCAATTTAGTATCGTTTTTTCGTGTAAGTAGCTGCAGCCGTAAGTCAATTTTTTTTCTCGCAGAGGATATAACCCATGCTCCCCCCCCCAGCTCTACCGAGCTAGCTGTGCGAGGGTCAAGTGTGCACTTTTCCCAAGTGGTAACACTTTTTTACACGGAAATAATGTGCCATCAACATAAGACAAGTGACAAATAAAGGTCTGAGTCTTTCTTACAAGTTAGTGTTAAATAAAGTGACATAGTTTTAGTTAAGTTTTCATTATTTTATGTATAAAATACGGTCCATTTCAGTTAAATTTAACTATGCTTCATCATTTATGAATTTAAATAATTTCCGTTTTTTTTGGCTTTATATGTTTCATTATTGCACTTACGTAAATTTTAAAATTGCAGTTTGTTTTCAGAAAAGAATGAAGATTGATTTGTTTTGAGTATAAGAATTATTTAATTTTTTAACTTTGACTCCTGATCAATTGTATTTGAAATAGGGTAAATAAACTTATAAAGAAAAAATATGTAAATAAAATAGTACAACTTGTTTTAAATTTGAATTGTTTTACCGACAAAGAACACACAAATATTTTTAAAACAAATAGAATGTAAAAACAAGCTTAATATAATATTTAAATTACATGTTACTTTTAAATATTTGTACAGTGGTGTACAAATACCAACACATAATAACGCAAAAACAAAGACAATAATATAAAAGTATACTAAAACCTACTTTTTTTTAAACGAAAATATTCTTCTGAACGTGTTTCTCAGCGCCTCCATCATAATATTTTTGAATTCTAAGAATTAAAATTTTGTACCACTATAACACTAAAATATTTTTGGGTTTCGGGATTACAAAATTAGTAGAAGCATTTTAATCACATGAAAATTTTCACGTGCATTTTACGTTTTAGAGCTTCCTTAACAATTCTAGTTTCGTATTTGTCTGTCGGTCCATCTGTCTGTCAGTCTGTGTGTCCGAAAATCCAAAGTGGCATATCTTCGGAACTATTCGATTGTTTTTGATGAAATTTTCAGAAATTACGCGGTTTGGTTCCCAGATGGCATGAATTTCATCGCAATCGGAATAGTAGTAGCCGCAACGCTACCATGATATCCCATTCAATATCGATATCTTACTTTCTACTAACCCCACTAACTAAGCTCAAATTTTTAGTGGTTAAACGCTAGGGCATACATGGTTCCCTATGAATTTTGTTACAATCAGACTAGTGATAGTTACTGTACATGCGTAAACATAAAATATGTTAACGTTGGATGCATGGAATGGATTCCTTGTTTTTCTTGTCACCATTTAATTTTTTGCAGTTATTTGACCGTTTCAAACGTCAAATAATGTTTGTTGGTTTCTTTCATTGGCAGAGTATTTTTTTTATACCGTAAAACGATCTAGACCCGGACAGGAGGTCTAGACCCGGACACTTTGCACCAATCTTAAAAGTAAATAATTTCTACATTAACCTGCAAGAATGAACATTTGTTCTTGACGTCATTAGAGAGAGAAAAATATCCTCTAAACAGCTGTACCAATAAAAACTACGGATTTCAACTTTTACTATCTCATTTTACAGGATTACTATCCTACAGTTTTTCAAAGAAATAAAATGTGTGTCTAACTTAGACATGTAATTTTCGTCATAATTGTCATATTGTTTTAGTTTTGATATGTATGTGTTCAGAATTTTATCGCACATCATTTAATGATGTTTGAAGTTATATTCGATGTATATATAAAAAAATACATGCTATGATACGGATATATGTATATCCGTTTAGACCCGGACACATCAATTTATTACACTATGGCCGCGATTCGCACCAGCTGTAACTCCCACTATCCATACGTTAATATTCCCCCCAGAACCACGCGGTTTATGCCTCCTTCTGGTGTCATATCGTATGTTTACTTCATAGAGAGGCATACTATGCATCGCCTCCTCTCCCTTCCCACAAAATATTTTGAAGTCTTTGACAGGTTCAAAGATATCACACGATATAAAACACTATCCTAAACCCGACGGGAGAAGTTAGTTTGCATGTTATTACATTATTTAAGTAAGTGTTCGGGTCAAGACCGATTTAGGGTGTAGACCCGGACACTTACTAATTATTATTTTTTTTTTTATTTTTACTTATAATGAAACAAATGGGTCACGGATATAACAAATAATATACACTCTTTCTGATGGTAATACCTTTGTTGATGATATCTATGAAGGAAACATTTATAAATATAAAATTAACCAAAAAATTTAAAAAAAGTGTCCGGGTCTAGACGGTTTTACGGTATTAAAATTTTTTAAAACGAAACAAAAATGTAATGTACACAGAATATTTATATGTTGAATAAAAATGCAAATTATTATGAATATTTTTTTCATCCGCTCTATAGACACAAACGAGGATGTAAATATTGAAAATTCATTTTTTCTAACACTTTTAAAACTACAAAACAATACAAAATTCACAAGGAAGTGGAAGAAAAAATACATATTTAAAAAATATAAGATAAAACAAACATATTTAATTTGAGTAAATTATATAAAATACAAACTTATTATTTCATAATTATAATAATATTTATTTTATATTGTTAAAAAAAAAAAGAAAAAAAGAAAAAAACAGAAGAAAGAAACACAATCTTTAATCTGCAGTCGGTAATTTGTGTAATTTGGTTTCTTGAATTGAGTAATATTTTTTTTTAAATAAAAATTTCATCACACTAAGAAGTCATTCATGGTCCAAAATGCACGAAAATTTTTCGCAAACAAATCATAATTATCTCATTGTAATTAACAAAATTTAAGTTGTTGAAAACCATTGAAGAATGATTACATTTTTACTTTCAATTTTATGATATTGAAGTACCTACTGTCGGATACAATAAAAATATTTGTGAAAAAATCTAGGAAAAATATTCCTTTTTCCGGCAGTGCTATGATTGAAGGAAATAAAAAGGAAATTAATAATAAAATAGTTTTTCTTTTCTGTGTGATTTCTCATCCGCATATTTGTCATTAATTATTTTATTCTTTTCAATATTTATAAAAAAAATATTCTCTACAAAATAAGGTTATTTATTGGTGTTAGAGATAAAAAATAATTAATATTTGTATCCGCGGCCTCACTGCAGTGCCGGATGAGCCTATAAGCAAATTAAGCAATTGCTTAGGGCATCACGTGTTGGGGGGCACCAGAAACAGCATAAAAAAATAAAATTTGCTAGCACATGTGAGGTAAGGCTGTTTTGACAAATTCGCGCGTTTTAAATTGACTAGAACGTTGACGTTTGGGGTCATAATCCGGCTCTCGCTTGCTCGCTCGCTCGTGTATCGTCGACAGCATTTAGAAATTCGAATGCTTTCGATTTGTGATCAGCTAAATCACCACCCCTGCGGACCCTGCCTGCTCTGCCAACCTGTGCTGTGGCAATCAAATGTTTTGTTTTTTGAGCAATGTGCCGGTCACTATGTATTTACGTTCGTTATTCAATTAATTTGATAATTAATAATAATTAAATATATATTTATTACTTTAAATAAACTATAAATCTACGATGCAGTGTCTGTAATTTTTTTTTCATTAGTCCAAAATCTGTACAATTTTTTTTTTCAACCATTAGGTGGCGGATATTAAAAAATCATCTGCAAAATGAAAATTTATTAAAATCTCTATCAGACACCAGATGAAAAGCACACGCTAAAGCAACATCTGCTATTTTAGAAACATATAAAAGAAATTATAGATGCGTAGACGTCATTTCTGTGGATGATATGCAAAAAGGAGAGACCAGAAGAGAAGCAGCTAATTGGTCAGATAAACTACCGAAATATGAGTTCGTACTTATGTTGGTCATGTGGGACGAAATTTAGCAAACCTTTCGGAAGGTCACCAAGGTATTACAAGACCCGGAAATCACTCTAGAGACGTGCGCTAATCTTTTCAAATCGCTCGTTGATATTTTTGAAAAATGGATAATTTAGAATCCGCGCAAAAGAAAAGCTACCAGATGTGGATTTTTTAAAAGATCGATACCAGTTTACTTCTGGATAGGGGGGCCCACAGGCGTGGATTGTTTAGAGCATCAAGTAGTCTTAATCCGGCAATGCCTCACTGGCGTGAATTTTGTAAATTGTTAATTTTCTAAACCTGTAAATAATAAACAAATATTTTACTTTGCAAAAATACCACTTTTATTTTGAAACTGTGACAATATTGTTTCGAACCGTTAGTTCATTTTCAAACAGAATGTGTCATCTGTTTGAAAATGAACTATGACGGTTCGAAACAATATTGTCACAGTTTCAAAATAAAAGTGGTATTTTTGCGAAGTAAAATATTTGCTTATTATTTACAAATATGGAATACCATAAAGTAACGCTCAAATCTATTAATATTTCTAAACCTGTTTACTTCGATTTTTTTTTTTTAGGAAAACGGAGTAATTATATCAACACTTCTTTACGCTACAATTTCTTTAAACACATAAATAGGCTAGAAACCTAAAGAAAGCCTATCTATGTATTAATAAAGTGTAAAAAAAAAATTAATATAGAAGGAAAATACCCCTGTCATAGCATCTGCATAATATAGCGAATTTCCAAAGATTGGACTCATTTTCTCATTTTTCTGTCTTTTCATTTTAATATATCAATTTTCTTCTTTAATATTTCAACCACCATAAGGAATATCATGATAAATGTTGACCAAGTTTCATCGAAATTGATCCAGTGATTTTTACTCCAACCGGGCACATCGAAAACTCAATTTGTCATTCTATTAATTCCACAAAAATAGTACCCATTTTCTGTTAATTCTGTACTTCCAATGTTGAACACGAATAAACATTTATTGGTGTGAAATTGAACAAGAACTTGTGGAGGTCTTTACACCGCAGTGTTGGTGATTTTACGGCACAAAACCGTAAAACTCTACGAGCCAATAAATAAAAATAATTTTATAGTAAATATATTTATTTGTTATTTATATATCCTTAACGCCATTACAAGCTCGTAAAATTTTAAATCCTCGTTTTTGCCGCGGGGTAACACGACAGTACTGAGTACACGTGTTTGAAATATTAATAGAGTCTTGGTTTGAATTGGCAAATGTTCATTCTTCTCAAAACTTCTCAAATTTTACAATTGATAAAGTTTTATACCAAAATTTAAGTACCAAAACAACTTTGTTTTCCTGTGAATAGCTACAGTTTTTTACAATTCTCCAGATAAAAAATTTCTTGCTCACTTTTTTGGAATTTGGAGAAACTAATTATCGTAATGAAAAAGCTTCTGTACATTAAATTAAATACAATTAAGTGTATCTTGAATATTTTTTCTTTTAGTTTTGATTCAGCCATCTGCGCTTGTAAGCCTGTAGAAAATCACAGCCTCAAAAAAACGGTGCCAATGATTCAAAAAAAAAAAAAAAACTATAAGGCTAATTGGATTAAAATTTGATGCATTCTCTTTATTATGGTGTTTTTTGTAAGACTATCTAGAAACAGCCCTTAAAATAAAAAATTCTATTTTCTAGGACACCTAAAAGGTAAAAAAAACAAAGCAATTTTTCTTATTTTTTCATTCACAAAGACGCCAAAAAAAAGTATGAGGTTTGATGGGATGATTCTAGATAGTCAGAAAACACCATAATAAAGAGAATGCATCCAATTTTAGTCCAATCGGTCGTATAGTTCTTTTTGAATCGTTGGCACCGTTTTGAATTACAAAATTTACATGTGACATTCAACAGGCCTACAAGAGCAGATGGAAGGTCAAGCAGAAAGAAATAACAAATTCAAGATATACTTAATTATATGTACTTTAGCGTATAAAACTTTTTTTCACTACAATAGTTTTTCCAAAAAAAAAAAAAAAATTCCAAAAAATCTTTTGTTTAGCACAGGGGCGGCCAACCCACGCCTGCGAGATTCGTCAAACTTATACAAAATAGATTTATTTTATAATGAACAAGGTAGTGAAAACCAATGTATTAAGAAAATATATAATATCCTATAGGAACACATAATTTTATATGCGGCCTGTGGAGTTATGATGCACTTCCAAAGTGGCCCGCAAGATCATTTGGGTTGGCCACCCCTGGTTTAGCACATTACTTATAAAATACTCCTTAAATTCAGCTTCCAAGTTAGTGTTAATACATAAATATGATTATTTAAACCTTTTCTTTCTATACGAGTTTAAAAAAGTATTGATGTCTATTTCTGTATAGTCTCCACTACAGTGACTGTATAATATTCTTTATAACAGTGTGGCCATTGGAACCATATCCGCCATATTCAGACCAAATTTGTATACATATATATATATATATATATATATATATATATATATATATATATATATATATGTATACACACATATACATACACACACACACATATATATATATATATATATATATATATATATATATATATGTGTGTGTGTGTGTGTTTTCGCACGATAACTCTCGAATAAAATGTCCTATTTTTACGAAATTTGGTGAAAATGTTGGAAATTCGTTAGTTAGACACGTCTGATGCCGTAAGCATGCTTTTTTGAGCATTTTTCGTCAAAAAAATTTCTTTTTGCTAAAATTTTCCCAATTTCAAAAATTTTTGCAACATTTTTTTACACCATTAGAAAGAGGAGAAAAATCAGATAAAAAAGATTTTAAACCATCATTGTGTATAAACTGGTTACCGAGAAAAACTAATTTTTATAATTGGAAACTCGCTATGTTATGCAGGATGCTGCGACAGGGGTATTTTGATTCCACTCCACTCCGCTTGCATTCAGTTGTTATGAAAATATATTTGTATCGAACTGATACCGAACTGGGAGCGTACCCGGAGCAGCATTATAATGTCAATAGAGAACGAATAGGTACCAGTATGATATCAGCACTGTAATGTGAACACAACAAGATTATATCGAATCGGGAGCGTAGTGATATCGTACCGAGAACGGAGCGTTAATGTAAATCGGGCTTTACTTATTTGACGTTTTGATTAATTTAAAAACCACAAAATAATGCGGTTTTCATTCTCGATACTGTATTTTCACAGACAGTTACCATCAACGGATATCGACCTATCCATCTACATGGATATATCACACAGAAAAAAAATTGTTACTTCCCTTTTGATATTATTATTAATATTTCAAAATGAAAGTAAATCCATTTGAAAGTGAATAGGTATAGATGGTAGCATTCGGCAAATTCAATTGTTTTTGGTGTAATAATAAAACGATATCTTTGCATACAATCTTTAGTAATATTTAAATATTATTTGTTCATTAATGTTTAATGAAACTGAAACTGAATATTATAACAATTTGAATGGGTAATAAGCAACCGGTGTTACCAACATAAATGCAATTAATTTGCACTGTAGAAGAAAGTTACCAAAAAAAAAAAAAAAATAAAAAGATGTATTCATTCACTTGTACAAAATTAATAGTTTTGTTTCAAATTATGTTTTAATCTGCATAGATCTTTGTGTATCTATTTAAAAGAATGGTGATGTGGGAAAATTATTAATTGCCAGGAAATAAAATGGTATTAAAACGGTTAAAATGTAAAAATTCAGATAGTTTAAATAAAAATTTAAGTATAATATGCCTATTTAATAAACTAATAAACAAAGAACTTCCGCGGAATCCTCTTCTGATTTCTTTATTTACGGAAATCTAGGATAAAAACTTATTAAGTGTTTTCTGTCGCTTAAATTTTGGCAATGGTAATTCAGAATGGCAAGTCTTACATTTGGGAATTTGGAACAAGTATCTATTTAAAATATTATTTCTCTCTTTGAAAATATTAATTTTCCAGTAAATTTGTTTTATTTATTTTTCAGTATTATCGAATGTTTGCAAATATTAATAAGCATGGCGAATTTTTGTTCGAATAGCATATGGTAATAATCATACCCTTACTTTAAACTGAAACAAATTATTGTTTTGAAAATTAGTGATTGAAAAATTATCAAACTGGATCGACTGGGATTCGAAGCAATGATTTCTGATTAGCAGTCAAGTGCCTTACCACTAACTCGCCATACTTGGAGAGATTCGCAAGCACTCGACAATAGTGAATTTAAAATTATCTTCTCGCATTAAAGAGAATATTATATGTGATTGATTTGTTATCAGAATGGAATGGCTCCGGAACAAGGATCGGTTTGCCTAATGGTAAGGCGCTTGATAGCTCATTAAGAATCTATCTTGAGTTCGAGTCTCAGCCAATCAAGTTAATTAAAATAAATTTTTAATTTGTAAAACTTGTTAGAAACAACGTTATTTTTATCGAAGAATCGATAATTTCCTAATTTTTTTGAAACTTTTTAGGCGGCGATTATGTTTTGGAGATTTAAGGAGTAAAATGTTTGACGAAAGGTTACGGATTCAAATGTGTCTGATGTGACCAGACCACCTACGTCGACAAAAAAGTGATCTCCCCACTCGCTCGAATATCGTGTGAACGATACGTGCCCGCTATAGAACAGACAAATGCAGACTTTACTTCTTTGGTTAGTATAGTTTAGCTATACACTTGTAGAGGCGATACGCAAATTTTTTTTTATTTAAAGAGATATAAATTAATACTAAAGGTTCATTCATATCTACAGACACTGAACGTCACAGACACGTATCGTGGCAGACACGACATTTTCAAAAGTATTCATATTCACAGACAATTAGCAGACAAACACCGACAGTGGATACTATACGTATAGCACGTATAGTATGTATCAGTGAATTACAAAGATTAAATTGCAGCAAATCTGACGTTATGTGACTTTTATACTGAAGATTTTCCGGAACTGCGTTATTACTGGAAGAGAAAAACTTTCCTTTCTTGCTGCATACTTCTTTTGATTATCGCCAAATTTCTTATCAATATGATTGTGGAGAAATATACATAACCTAATAAATTCCATTAAATGTTTGTTGTTCAGATCTTATGTAATTAACAGAAAATGTTTATTTTCTAACAAATTCGATTAATTTTTCGTTGTTTGTACTTCATAAAATGAATACAATGAAAATTAATAAATAAATTCTAGGAATTTTGTTTGTACATTTCGAAACATGCATTCATGTTAGCCGCGCAAAGTCAACAGACACGTTCCAGCACAGACAAAATATTCTCCTCGAGAATACTGTACGGACACTGCCTGTCACCAGGGCCCGCTCTAGGGGCGGGCAACCCGGGCATTTGCCCGGGGCGGCAAAATTTAGGGGCGGGATTTTTGTAAATTTTGGTAAAAAGACGGTGGCTTCTTGTGAGTGACGAACAGATTTGCCCGGGGTAGGAAATTCTGAGGGCGGGAATTTTACAAAAAAGGGCCGGCATTTTTTACCTGGCGAGCAAAAAAAAAAAAAAGGTCGTCAGTATAAAAAAAGACAACAACGCCGGCTTTTTATACCCAACGAAAAATAAAAAGTGACCGATTTTTTTTTCACTGGGGCGGGATTATTTCCTTTTGCCCGGGGCGGCGTAAACGCTAGAGCGGGCCCTGCTGTCACTGTACGTGTCTGTGCGCTTACGTTACGCTATAATATATGAATACACCCATAAGAAAAGCATTAAACAATATTTGTCGTGTCTGGCACGATACGTGTCTGTTACGTTTAGTGTCTGTAGATATGATTGAACCTTAATGCAATTCCCAGCACTCACGCCATAATAACTACAAAAGCAAAAAGTTTTCACGGAAATTATAGGCAGTGTTTAAAGTTTGATTGTCCCGACTAAAAAAGTCTCTAATTTGATTTTTTTGTCATAAATCTTCCAATCTTTTACGACCTTACTAAGAATTTCATATTAACCTTATTCAAAATTTGTCCTCAAATTATTGATCTACTTTTGCATAACAAGCAATTAAATTAAGTAGATAATTCAAAATACAGTAAAAACAAATTAGTCAAAATAAAAATTCCAATGTTTTTTCCCAAATGTCTCGTTAATGTGTTTAGACAGAGTGGCATTACTATTTTTGTAAACAAAATTAAACAAGAATAATATGTATATTAATTTCATTCAACACTAAAAAAAAATGATATTATTTTAGTTATTAAATTTGACAAAATGGCATTGCTATTTTTGTGAATGAATATATTCAAAAATGTAAATAAATAAATAAGTGTCATTTAAGTGTTAATTTAATTAAATTTGTTTATAATTAAAATTAAAATATTTTGAAAAAAACGAAAATACAGTAATATACAAAAATTAAATTTGTCCATAATATTTATTTTACCTATTACCTAAATATATTTGTTAAAATTTAATAAAGTCGTACATAATATACCCTACTGAGGTAGAAAATAGGAGTATCACACACGGAGAGAAAATCCATATAAAAATTACTGTGCTCAGCACTACAATCGACGTGTGAAAGGCGAACATATTCAATTTTGTACGGTAAAAATATAAGAATTATAATTAATCATAGATAATTTAAAGGATACAATATTGTTTCCGTAATATTAGTTCCGAAAAAATTTGCAAAACAGCACAGTAAAAAGTTCCATTGCCGACAAAAAAATATTTTTTAATTGTATTCTTACAAAAATTACCATGCTGTATTATAATATTTGAAATGCTATCTGCTAATAGTAGAAAGAAAAAAATAGACAGAAGGTTGTGTTTGTTGTGAACGCTGTTGAAATGTACCTCACTCATAGCAAGTCACATAGCCAACCATAGGTTTGGACGACCAACTTGGTCGGACGGGTCGGACCAAGCACCTTGATCCATTAGGTCCGATTTACATTAACGCTCTGTTATCACTCCGCTCCAGGTTCGATAAAATATTCTTACACAATAAACAATGAGTGTATCCACATCATCGCTCTGATATCGGTCCGATATCAGTCGCGGTTCGCTCCCGTTTCAATGCCACTCCAATATCAATACCACTCAGGTAATATTTTATTGGAGCGATATCAGACTTGTAATGGCTTGTACCTATAGTGTAAACACTTTTTTGATTCCACTCCACTCCACTTGCATTCAGTTGTTATGAAAAGATATTTGTATCGAACTCAGACCGAACTGGGAGTGTACCCAGAGTGGCATTATAATGTGAATAGAGAACGAATGGGTACCAGCATGATATCAGCACTGTAATGTGAACACAACAAGATTATATCGAATCGGGAGCGTAATGATCAGAGATGGGAACAAAAGGTCCCTAACAGAGTCGCCATATAAAATATTTTGTACTGGGGGGCTACGAATAGAACTGGAGGGCTGTCATAAAACGAAAAAATATTATCAATCTTTTTAAAAATCAGTTTTACGACGTTTTACTATCAATACCACATCGTTAATGTTATTTTGTGTCTGTTTGTGTTTTTTAATTGCCAATATTATAAATCATTTTGCTTGTTATATGTACATACATATCTTTATATTTTTCTAATGCAAAAACAAAACCATGTTCAGTCTTGTGAGCGACCTACTAGAGTGATACAATCTACTAATACAATCAATTTTGTTTACGTTAAACCAGGTATAAAGAAGGTGACATGTACATATTATTAAAATAATCACAACGGAAATAGAGATATTGTTTACAATATAAATGTTTTGAATTCGTTTAAATTAATTTGTATTACAGTCGACCACTTATTTATTCAACATTAATTTTTTTAAATTATTTTTAAAATTAAAATTATATATTATATTATGAAAAATGGGTAATTTTTAATTTTTACTGATTTGTTCTTTAAAGCTTCCTTAGGCTAGTCATCAAATCCAGGGGAAAATCCTCAGCCTTCTAATAAAATTTATAGCCCCCCAATTCAAAATATTTTATATGGCGATTCTGTTCGGGACCACTGTTCTCCCAACTCTAGTAATGATATCGGAGTGAGAGTGGAGTGATAATGTAAATCGGGTCTTAGACTGTGTTACAAGCAGCAAGCAGTTATGTTGGCAATCATTTTTGTATGCATCATAAAGTTCTTACAGGTTCGAAGTTTTTACAGGTACCGCCCAAGCAACATAAGGTTGCGGGTCAGATGCGCAAATGAAAGAGTACGACAACAAGAATTAAACTATAACATATATGCATAAGAGTGTGATAAAAGTTGTGTTAGCACATTAAATTTTACCATGCTAGCACATATTTTTTATTTTGGTCGTCGATCGCGCACGCATTAAGAGAGCATGGTAATTTTTCTGAAATTTTATTTACAAAAATTATATGATTTTTCTCTCCGTGCAGAGTTTCTATTCGGTATCCCCAATTTCTCTAGGACTTAAAATGCACAATCCTTATTATATAGTTTTGCTGGATCTGTAACGGTTTTGTCAACCTAATCCAAAAAAGCAATTAAGCCGTTCACTTTCTCCAATTATTGAAATTTATCATAAAATCATATTTTTCCTAACACTATACAGTCCGCACGTCTACGCCGTAAACTACCCCAGGGGCCAGCAATATTAGAATAACACGTTGACGCAACGCTGTATGACACCGTCAACCATTCCGTATAAAGCATATATATACAAACCATACAAACACAGCTCCTACGTTTACAGAAATCATCACTACACTGAGAGTGTGCTATCCATGTTGTGCTACCTGTCCGTGGTAGTATCACACACATGTCTAATCACTAATCGCGATTGGCCTGTACAGTTGTTCTGACTATGACATAGATGCTGTGTATCGGACTATAAACTATTAAGGCCGATCCACATTAACGCTCCGCTCTCGGTACGATATCGCTCCGCTCCCGATTCGATAAAATATTCTTACACAAGAAACAATGAGTGTGTTCACATCATCGATCCGATATCAGTCAGGAGCGATGATGTGAATACACTCATTGTTTCTTGTGTAAGAATATTTTATCAAATCGGAAGCGGGGCGATATCGTACCGAGAGCAGAGCGTTAATGTGGATCGGGCCTTAAATAATAATTTGTAACAAAAATATTGAACTTACTATTTGTGTCTGGTACTGTAGGTTAATAAAATTCCACACCTTTATTTTGTCGGATTACATTAAAATTTATTGTCAACCTTATCATCAATGACAGTTAAAAAAAATTACCAGTAAACAAACCGAAACTAGATTAATAAAATATAGGAAATAAACGATTCAGATTAATTAATTTAAATTAACGGAATATTTTAATTAATTGACTTGAAATAATTTATTTCTTTTAGTTTTAATGGGTATCATTATAATAAATCAAATATATTAATTTGTAATTTGTAAAAATTTCTGGGTAACATACCTATTTTTGCTAAAAATGAAAAAAAAACGATTTTAAAAATCGATTACGTACTTCCAGTTTCATCATTTTATTATTTAAGATATTGAAAAATTTTAATAAACTTGATGACGTCATCAAGAATTCCGACAGAAATTCCGATAATTACAACTTAGCCGTGGATTCAGATCCTAATTTTGTCATAAATATAAATTTTAGTGAAATATGAAAATACTAACTTATAATTTATTGACATGATTATTTAAATATTAATTTTAATTTTGAAAGAATTTGTGGGGATGATATTATGATTAGTTTTAATTATTAATTTATTATTAATCCCACAAGAAATTCTTTAATTTAAAAAAAAAATTAAAAAGTTGTTAAGAACAAACCACGCAATCAATCTTCTTCATAAATAATGAACACTATCAATCCTAATGTTCAGTTTACTTATTATTTAAATTAGATTTAATATTCTTTTAGTTTTTCGCATTGTTTAAAATTATTCTAAACTGACAACTTACCATTCCATTTTACTATTCCTTTATTTGATCATTCAAATTTCATTGTTACAATACCGATTGTGTACGGTTAATTAATTTGAAAATACCGAGAGTTTCAAAACATTCTATTCACTAATTTTTTTTTAAATTTTTTTATAGAATTTAAAAAGGCACAGTTATGTATATGTTTAATTAGATAATAATGTTCAATTACAATCAATGAAAAAACTAAAGGTTAGAAAAAATTGTAGAAAAAATTTCGTAACACTCTGTAAATAGTGACATATCCGCAACACTGAATAATAATTTATCAAACAATAGAAAATCCAGCGGATATAAAAAGTTCTGCATGGCTGAGAAAAAATAATACTTTATTACTTTGATTAGAAACATATATTATGTACATATTACAATATTACATACTGTAAATTAGTTTTCTTTAGCAGAAAAATAATATTTAAATAATAGACCTTAATTCTCATTACGTGTTACATGTTTAAAAATTTTATTTAAATAAAATTAAATAATTATTGTTGACAAATTGTACAGATAGCGAAATACTTTAACGGTTGTAAAAACGGCCAAACAATGAAATAAAGTATAAACTCTTGTTGTGAAATCGGTGTATAAATATATTTTTATTTTTTGAATACAGGGTTGAACAAACAAAAATTAAATTCTTGTTAATGAGGTCAAAACTGCTACGAAAAGAAATGCTGAAAATCAGTTGAAACAAACAAAATTTGACAGATTATAGAATTAAAAAAATTTCGTTGAAGTTTCATATTGATTATGAAGTCTACTGTTTAGGTCCGACGAAAAGGTGGGGTAACCGGAGTTGTAGCCTCGGGGCCTGGGCTTATGAAGAAAACCCGTAGGTGTCGGTAGAGGAACCGGGAAAACAGTTAATTTTTTGGGAAGAAACTTTTAAAAATGCAGTTTATTTCCGGAGTCCGCCATTCCTCTCTATGGCTCTGATACTGTTAAAAAAAAAGCATTAATTTATTATAATATATGGCAAATATAGGTATTCTTATGGGCAATGGGGAATTTTCGTTATGTTTCAATAAAAATTTAAAATTTAAGTAAATATTTAAAATTTTGCACAATACACAAATCTGCTTATATACCTATCTATATATAAGAAATTTAAAAATAATTAGAATAATCGTTAGTTAAAAAAAAATTAATTCTTGGAATGAATAACTAAATGAGTTATTACCCTAAAATCTGGAAATTTTTGGCAATGTGGCATAGTTACCGGCATAATATGATTTCACTTAGTTATATCAGTTCAAACGGCATACCTTCGGAAAGATTTTCTGGATCAAAAAAGTTGGATTAGAAAAATAAATAAACTCTTGCCCATCATTTTTCAGATCGCGGACTATACTTTGAGAACTTCTGCTCTAATGAAATATACACCGTAATTAGGCTACTATGTTAACATACTGACCCAAAAAACAAAAATTGTTTTTTTATTTATATATTTTTTTTAATTTTTTTGACCAGTTTGGCGCACGGAAACATTATTAATATATGTTTCCGGGATATGAATACATAATTGGATCCATATTAGATAATTTCGATAAAAAAACTAAATTTGATTTCTATTTAAATTACAGCGAGAGCAATACACAAAGTGCTAATTTGTCAGCCCTTTTACTTACATAAAGTAGCTACAATGACTAAGTTAAATTAGAATATAAAAGAGCAATTTACAATTTATTTAAATACAAAAAAAGTAAGTTTAATTCAAATTTATTATCTGATTGTCCATTAATTTATAATTCTTTTATACTTTATGCGTATAGAAGGTTTCGTTTAGTCAACAGAATGACATGCAAATAATTATATAATATATAATAATGTATTAATAAGTGCATAATAGAACTCCAAACTCAATATACAATTGTAATGTAATCAAATCACGAAGACAATAAATTTTAAATTATATTTGTCATACTTACTTAGTAAAATATTAATAATAGTAGATTTAAGTATGTAAATATATGGTTATTTATTAAACTAGTATATATCTGTATCAAACATTGCGGGTATTTTGAAAAGTAAAAAGAAATGGAAGTTGAAAAACATTTCGTCCAAACTCCAGAGACATAATTCCAGGCTAATTATTAAAGCTGCGCTGTATAGTTAAGGGGGGAGTTCACGCCAGAAACGGCTAATAAACTAATTTTTTTCGAATTTTGTTTTTTGTTTTTATTTTGTTTTGTCGTTCTTTACAAACACGGTGATATATAAAACATGGCCAAAAAATTTTTTTTCTCAAGTAGAAAAATATTTATTTGTGAGCCGCTGCACAGCCAAGTTGCTGCTCCTTTGCAGACAACGCTCGCGCCCCCTCGCGATTTGATCAGTAATATTCAGTTTTGATGTGTACATGAGTTATAGTATCCACTGAGATAATGTTCTTTTATTTGTAGGCCTTTGTAGACGTTTTAATAAACAGTGAGTAAACCGCTTCTTTTATTATTATTTTTGTTTTTTACCGTTTTCCGAAAGTTGTGTTTTTCCCGACAAGGAAAATCATATATTATCTCAAGTTCTAGAAAAGATAGAGACTTAATTTTTTTAAAATTTTTTTCATAAACATATTGCGCATTAAGTGGAGTATGCTTTTTCCATTTAAACAATTGTAACAATTTTTAAACATTTTTTTTTTACTAAAAAATTGGGTTTTATTATAATTTTTAGAAGTTTGAGATTACAATTTTATAGTTAATTTTTAAAATTACCTGAAACCCATACTCAGCTTTATGGACAGGTCCATTAGGAATAAAATATTAAAAAATTGTTTAAAAAATATTCATTACTTTTTGAGATATGGCGTTCCTTGTAAACGCTTAAAAACTTGTGAAAAAGGGCCCCCTCCCCGCAGAGGGAAGAGTAATGAATGTTTCAAAAAGAATTTTGTATTTGGAACCCTACCTAATTTGAAAAAAAATTTCAACAAGCAAAATAATCATAAATAAAAAAGTTGCTTTTTTATTTGAACTCCCCCTTCAAGCAGGCAATAGAAACACATTTTCTTTATCTAAGGACGAAGAAGATGTAATTTCTTTTATGTACGTTTTGTAAGCTTTTACGAAAAAAAAATGAAGTTAGGTAACTGTAAAAAGTTTAATTTTGGAAGAAATTAAAAAAGTTCCTTTTTCCTAATCAAGTTTTATGGAAGTAATTTGAGATGAGATGATTGGTCGAACTAGAGTAAAAGTGTGAATTTTTCATTTTTGCTGTTAAAATGACGAAATTGCTTTTGAAAATATGACGGATTCAACAGAATTTTTTTTGGTAGTGAAAAGAACGACTTCAAAAATCTATAATTTGTTTCCAATTTCATCATTCTATTACACTTTTGACTCAAGCAACAATAAAAAAGACAGAAATAGAATCATATATCTTACTCTTTTTAGATAATAAAATTTGCATATACATAAAAAGAGTGAAACATATGATTCTATTTCAATTTTGATGTTGCTTGTAACGAGTCAAGAGTATATTTTATTTACGATTTTAAGGCATTGGAAAAATTTTAAGTGTCGGTAGAAGACCGGGAAAAAGTTGTTTTTTTTTTTGCTCACCACTAATTTATTTGGAAGGAAATTTTAAAAAATAGTGCGGCTTATTCTCGGGGCCCGCCATTTCTTTTCACGGCGCAAGTAACAGTGTTAGAACCTCTGAAAAATACAGAGTGTAAAACAAATAACTCTCGTTCTTTTGTGGGGTGACTCACAGCACCCTGTAGACACTAAAACTGCAGGAATTTTTTCGGAATTAACAGTCGCGTCACCCCCCCCCCCAGAAGGATAAGAGTTATTTCTCTTACACCCTGTATATATATATATATATATATATATATATATATATATATATATATATATATATATATACCACAAATCCGATTTTACGTAGTGGTCGGTGCAAATTTAAGGGGAAGTACGTAAAATCGGAAGATCAGGGGCGTCAGTAAACTTTTGTTTTGGGGGGTTGGTAAATATTATTTATCTGAATTTATTTAAAACAATATTATCTTAAGAGACAATTTACACTTAAAATTCGGTTGTGTAGACAAAGGAAATCGAATGTTATACTAATGAATATGAGTGACAACTTTTAGAAAACTGTCCAAAAATCAACTTCACTATCGCATTCATCAGCGTAAAAGACGCTAAATAGCGGAAGCTGACAAAAATTCTAGAATATTCTACTCGTGAACTGGCAAAGATACCAAAAAACAAACTTCACTATTGAATTGCGCACTAAAAATTAGATTAAACAGCGCATTTTGACAAAAATTCTAGAATGTTCTATTCGTCAACTAACAAAGATATCGAAAAATCGATTGTACTATTTAATTGGTCATCGAATAAAAGACGGAATAGCACATTTTCATAAATGTTCTAGAATATTCTATTCGTCAGATAGCAAAAATTCTTTGTCAAAATCGGACATTTGGTTTACATTAGTTTAATTTCGGTTAGACAATTAAGTGGTGCAGTAGATTTTCCAATATCTTTGTTAGCTGACAAATAGAATATTCTAGAACATTTCTCAAAATGTGTTATTTGGTCTCTTTTTTGGTAGCCAATTCAATGGCGACATCTGTTTTTGAATATCTTTACTAGTTCACGAATAGAATATTCCAGAACATTTGTCAAAATGTGTAATTTGATCTCTTTTTCAATGGACAATTAAATGATACAATTGATTTTTCAATATCTTTGCTAGTTGACAAATAGAACATTCTAGAATTTTTGTCAAACTACACTGTTTAATCTCATTTTTAATAACCAATTCAACGGTGAAGTTTGTTTTTTGATATCTCTGCTAGTTGATGATTAGAATATTCTAGAATTTTACGTTACTTATTTTGCATTTGCATTTTGCATATTACGTATACAGAATATGTGCATATATATCTTCAGTGAAATTTTAAAATTTTTAAAGGCTACGAGACCCTCAGACAATATTACCTACGGCCCTGACTCGGGCTTGGTACATAAATTTTCACCAACACAGACAAACAACAACATATCTGTGAGAGGAGAACCCCACTAAATCGCTGACGTCACTACGTAAAATCGGAGTACGTACCATTGGATGGCCACTGTATATATATATATATATATATATATATATATATATATATATATATATATATATATATATATATATAGGGTGTACAGGGTGTAAGGGAAATAACTCTTATCCTTTTGAGGGGTGACGCGACTATTAATTTTACACCCTGTATATCACTGCAACTTCACAGTCGTTGTGTTATAAACGATAAATGAGTTTATTTGTTTAACCTTTAAATGATTAAGACGAGTTAACTTGTCCTGTAATATGGCGGCTCAAAATGCTGTGATATATATATATATATATATATATATATATATATATATATATATATATATATATATATATATATATATATATATATATATATATATATAGGTATATATATATCACATATCAGGTGCCGTCATCTATGACAGATTTTCCGAAATAAAGTTAAGACGAGTTAACTTGTCCTGTAATATGGCGGCTCAAAATGCTGTGATATATATATATATATATATATATATATATATATATATATATATATATATATATATATATATATCACATATCAGGTGCCGTCATCTATGACAGATTTTCCGAAATAAAGTATAATTCTAAATAATGTTCAATTTTATCATAATAGTTTAGTATAATATTTACATTTTGTGAATTCCTAGGGTTCATTTTTTTGATGTTGGGATCTTTGATTTTTCTTTCTTTTTCTTTTTTTGTAACCTTATTCTATTCTAATTATCACTGGCAGTAAAAAGTCCGGCATTTTGAGACAAAAAAATTTTTCTAGATGGTTTCTTTAAAAGAGTTAATTGTTTATTGTGTTTTTGAAATTTTATTAAAAACAATAAATTATAAATTATGAGAAATTATGACACTTGAATGAAGCCAGGCCAGATAATAGAAAGAAATATGTAACATATGTAACCTATATATTTTAAATTGAGTATTAATTGTAACACTTATCTTTTTTAATTAGTAATTATTAATTAATATTTTCTTTTTTTTGTATTTAATCATAAAAAGATAATTTGTGAAACAATTAATATTGTACACAATAAATTATAATGTTCTAAAAGTAATTGTTTTAAATTAAATTTAAAAAAAGGAATCACATTCTTCGGATAGAATGATTAAATACAGTCATGTTTAAAACAAATCATCATTAACATTGTAAAATATCTATAGTGTTTGTTATAAATTATTCTCACATCTTATAAGGAATAGATATTGTTTCTAACATCGTAAAGGTATTTGAGTTACATCTTGTATATTATGCTTAAGTATTACTTATTATAGACTTTACTTTTTTTTTTTTGAAAAATATTCTCATAAATCAGAGGTAAGATATGTGTCTAGCAACAAATTAATATCACACTGTGACTGTTGTTAAGCTATTATTTTACATTTTGATTTACAGACTTTACAGTGTATTTTGTCTAATTGGGTAATTAAAATGATCAAGTTACATAGGTAAATTTATATCAATGGATTTGTGTTTTAATAATTTTTATCACAACGGTACTTTTGGGTGTGTGAGCACTGAGCAGTGTTTTCCAAAATAAAAAATGAAATCTTATAGTTTTTGTTAATTTTCTAGCTTATATAATATGGACACATAAATTCAGCTTAGCGAAGGATTCATAAAAAATTTGAATTTCAAACACAAAATTGGCTGTGCTGCGACTTGGTCACGAATTACATTATTATGACGCGAGTGGAAGACAAGGAGATTGGTACGAGCTTAGGATTGGAAAGTATGCATCTACAGCCGTCTTCTTAAGGGAGCTATGCCCATATTGATCCAGAACTGTGCAGGGAAACTGTAGAAAAACTTTCACGAGCATATAGCTGGTCGCGAGATTCAAATTTTCATTCTACCAGTCTAGAATATCAGAGCTTAAGCAGGCTCGGCCCCTCGGTCAAAAATCAAAATTTTAGCTTTAAAAATATAAAAAGTCAGGGGAAGGGGAGCAAATTCATTTCTAGCAAATTTTGACCTATATAATTAAGACCACCAGGCCAAAAATTGTAATATTTTTAGAATACTTATGTTAGAGGTAACTCTTTCAAATGACACATAACACGAAATATTAATTAAAACTTTTTTTTTGAACCAAACTGACTCCCCTTTTAAATCCAAAATAATTTTTTTTCCTAATCTTTGACTGATGACAATATGTGCGCAATGTTTTCCCCGTGGTAAAAAGTAGCTTATGCTCTTCTCGGTCCTTCCGATTATCACTATGTAACATTTTAAGTCAACTGGGTAAACTGTTGAGACGTATAAGCAAGACAAACAAACAAACCCACTTTCGAATTTATATTTAATATTAGTTAGGGTAGCCATTAGGCTTTAATGTGTATTCTATAAAAACTTCAGCTTAAATATTGTTTTGTGACAAAGAAGACTAAGAAACACTCGCGTAAAGGACACCAAAGAGTTTTACTAATTTTTCTCGAGCTCCATTAAAATGAAGCTTTAACCAATTTTGAATCCTTCTTTACGTAAACTAACGCAAACCTAGCCAAATTTAGCGTAAATCAAGAACGGAAGATCACGTGATTTTAAGATAATATGTAAAATTAATTTTTTAACAAAAATTGCTGATTTTAAAGTCAAAAATTCAAAAATTCCATAATTTTTTCTGATAACTGTAAGTATTCCAACAAAATCCTTTTTGTAGCGCCCAAGCAACACAGTCTTCTTAACTCTTAATTGTAAAAAATTTGGAGAGACAGGTCTACCCACACTGTCAACTTCCCATTGGATGCCCTTAAGGGAGACCACTAGTGTGATCGCCTTAAAAAAAGGTGATTTTTGGGAATTTTTTTAAAAGAAACTACTGTATGGAATGTTTTAATATTTTAAGGATATATTCGTTGATATATAATAAATACATGATAAAATTTTTAGACCAAAAAATTGAAAATTCAGGGAATTATTCGCGATCTTCCAAGGCTCCAAAAAAAGTTCCCCCACTGCTGCAGTGATAGCAACCTTCAAAGTGCCTGAATTAAAAAAAAAAAAAACCATAAAGCCTATTAAACTAGAAGGTATTGCCCGTGCCATGAACTTCAATTTAAAACAAAAAGTTGAAATTTAACAAAATGGCGGAGTTTTTTAAAAAAAAGTTTCAAAATTTGCGCCAAAATTTGATGATTTTTGGCCTGCAAAAATTACATTTATTATTCGATCGGAAAACTGGAGGTTTATGGTACGAAGAAACATAATATATAAAAGAAACTGCAATAAGAATCAACTGGATCGGGTGATTTGTCTTCGACTTATAACTGCAGCAAATTTGAAAAATGTAGTTTTTCTATATTTTACCTTTTAGTTTTAATTACTGAGAATTTTTACTAAAATTATTTACGATGTACTCACTATAACGGTCATAGTAAAACTAGATGAGTCGTTTAAATGTGACAGGGTCTAGTTTCTCCACAACATGTGACTGGCAGCCACGTCCAGAAACTCCCGAACTATCAACCTTCATACATTTCTCAATACCTAAAAGTTAACAATGAAACTCAGAATCCGCTCTTCGGATGGCTGTAACTCAAGAACTATTTGAGATATGCACTTGAAATTCTAATATGTTATTTTTAAAGGTATAGACTATCGAAATATGCAAAAGAAATTTTTACAATTTTTTGAAAACGTCACACTAGTGGTCCCCCCCCCTTAAAGACTATTGCACATGAATAACTTTTTTTTTTAATTTAGGGGACTCCTCTCGATAGAGGCTTTGCTTCTTGCACCACACCGGGGGCTTCGCCTTCTGTACCTTAGGGTGGGAGTTCCACCCTTACCAAACAAATGATAACATCATTTGTTCTCAAGATACGCTAGACAAAAAATATTTTACAAAAAGTTTCTTATTTCATTTTTCCGTTGTTTGTTTTTTTTTAAATTTTATAGTAATTACTGGCCCTTTTAACATCACGGAAGGTTCTTAGACCATTATATAATAAAGACATGGTAAAAAATCCATATAATCTATGTTATGTTAATACAGTTAATTCCGTTTTTTTATCACAAAAAACAAACCGCTAATCCGAATTTGCTGAAAACTTTATCCGCTCTTCATTTTTTAATTACGCATCTAATGAAATTAGTCCGGAGTTGATATCATTATTTGTTCTCGAGATATGCGAGACGAAAAAAAATTCACGAACGAACGAACTAACGAACGCACACCCAGACATCACGCTAAAAACGATGGATTCGGATTGTAGTGACCTTGAAACGTGGAGATATGTTCAAATTAGCGATTCGTAAAATCGGACCCATTACAATAACTTTCAATGGGAAGTAAACAAAAAAAATTAAAAAAAATAATTAACAATCATTGGGCTCAGCCGGGATTTGAACCCGGGACCTCTCGCACCCTAAGCGAAAATCATACCCCTAGACCACTGAGCCAGTTAGTTAAACATAAAAATTTTTCGAATATTATGGATAGACAGACAACAGAATAAATTTTAAAAATAAAAATAAATAAATACAAAAAACACACAAACAAAAACCCACTTATCTAAAAAAAAAATTACAATTTGATACACGCCATATACATACAAACACATACTTCTTTAACAGTTAAATTAAATATAGTGGCATTCTTTAATAAATTTATGTCCATTCCAGTTTGGTTTTTTATCAACTTGAAGATTCCAAATACAATTACAACAAAAAAACGAATCGTTTAAAAATATACAAGTTTAAAATATAATGGAATTCTTAATAAGAAATCCGCTACACAGTCAATTCAACCTTGTTTGATATTGTTGTAGCCAAACCACAGCATACATAGAAGAGTACCTTCATCCTCCATGGTCTATCCACGGTGAAGTAGAAGATGAAGAACAAGAATATATGTACGTCACTATCCAACGTACAACGCCTACTTCTTTTTCTCCATGTCTGTACCATAAAAATATATTCAGATCTATCTGTCTGAATTCTGTGAGTGTTAATCGTTAACAATCGCGATGGGAAGGAAATCGTAAAATCAAAAATGAAATTGATTTTTGATTGTTAATGAGTCCTTGAGGCAGTGATTGAAATATAAATGGAATGTTGTATTCTGTGGTGGGCAGACATATTTCCAGCAATCAAACGTGCTGAAAAATTAGGTATTTTTAAGAATTTTTTCTCCACAGCTAACCAAACGATCAAAGTAGAGTTTTTCCGAGTTTCTGGACCAATACTCACGTAACTGCAAGTTTATCATTGGTTCAACATACTTTTTTATGTATATTAAGCCGAGGATACACATGCCAGCAAATTGGGAAAGTAGCTGGCGTACCAGTTCCTGGATTATGCCAGCAACTGGTAGACTGAAGATACATTTGCAAGTAATTAGCATGCAAGTAGCTTGTATGGCTGTTCCTGGCAAGGCCTGAAAAGGCAAGCGTGGATACACATGCCAGTCACAGACTGTCTGTGCTGTTAAAAAGTCTGTTTGTTTAAACATTTCTGAAGGTTTGAGGCGAATTCTGGAAAGCATTGAAATGAGACAGGAAGCATGGAAATGAGACAGGAAGATATAGGAGGTTATAGAAACCATTTAAGAAAGCTTCCTGGAAAATTTGATGAATTGTTTGTAAAAACTGAGAACAACATTAAAAAGAAAGATACTCATATGCGAGATGCTATCCCAGCCATAATTAAATTGGAAATAACTTTAAATTTTTGGCTTTGGCTACAGTTCTTGTAAAATTAACACTAAAAAAACAAAACAGAAATTCAAAAACACAAAAAAGTAAAAAGCTACAAAACAACTCATAGGTCCATTCAACGCTAGCCAGCTACTGGTATGCCCGTAGCTGTCGCGTGCGTTCACACATGCATGCGGAACTGTCCACGCATGCGCACTGCATTACTTACCACTCTACTGGCACAAAAAATCAAATGTTGTGCAATCTACTTGCAAGCCAGGTACAAGCATGCCAGTTAATGTACACACATGCCATTTTGGACACAGTAGCTGGCACGTGCTAGGTACTGGTATGCCAGTGTGCAAGGTACTGGCATGTGTATCTCCGGCATTATATTATATTATATACCAAAATAGTTTTATTGGTACATGCAAGTAGACAAAGTTGTGAACCTATATTACTGACATCCACAGAATAACTAGAAGCACCCTACATGTACAAATCTGTCGTTCATAAGTTGCAATTTACGCCGCTACTGATTTAGTCTGTTACTGTCCGTCATAAGGTTTACGTCGTAACGAGTATTATTGTCTTTTTAATCAACTAATGATATTTAAACAGAAAAATATATGAAGTGTGTCGTATTTAAGTGTAAAAACTATTGAACAAAAAATTCTCAAAATAAAGGGATATCTTTCTTAAAATAAATAAATTTACAAAACTGGATACAAAACTAAGATATAATACCGTCAAACGAATATATTCATATTAGGTAATATTCATAAATATTCGTATTAACCCATCACTAATGTATTTAAGGATAATTGAATCTTGGCAGTTAAAAAAATATATATATATATATATATAAAAAAAAAATATTTTAACTCCTTATTGCATGAATTATGAAGGAGGTGAAGAAAAAAATTTGTTTACTGAAAATTTCTTTCACTTCTTTTATTTTAGTAGTCAAATTAAGAGAAAAAAAATTGAGTCTTATTGTTTAGAAATTACATAACGAAGCCATATATGGCTTCGTTTGCATTCTAGTACTATAAATAATCGATATATGATTTCGTATGCGTTAAATAAAAAATACAATTATATTTTATGAAAATCTTTATGCAATTTTATTTGCCATTGTAACATAAATAAACTTGACACTTTCCACATTTGGCGAATGAACGGAATTTTGAGCAGGTTTGACATAATTGTCAATTTAGTTTTGTCCATTCGGGGAAATGGTCAGCTTATCTGATCGCACAGACTTCAAAGGGAGGTCTTGATGCCTAGCTGGAGTTTTTCATGCTTTTTTAATGAGTATAGGTGAGCCGGGTAAGCTAGATGAAGTACCTTTTCGGCTTGTTGCAGTACGTTTTCTGGCCACCGAAGTTGATGGACTGCCTTGGCTGGTGGGAGTACTGGGGAATCAGAAGCAAAATCATCGTCACTCATGAAGCTATCCCCAGGAATAGAATTGATATCCATATCCTGGGATGTACCATAAAAGCGATACGAAGCTGCCCAATAATAATTTAGATTAAACGCATACGAAGCCAAATATGGCAACTTCAAAATAAACCCCAAAAATCGAAGAAAACAAGAAAACACACACGAATCACAACTATTCCATGTTCTTGAATATATAAAGAATGTGTTTTGAAAATTTTTGATTTTAATACTTACCGTTTTATTGTTTAGTTTTCACAAATAAAATTAGCACCAATTAACTATACTGTAACGGTCGAACACTCTGAACATAACTTCAAATAATTTGACAACCCACACTTACCAAAGACAACAAAAATTACGTTCCGTTACTTGAAAGAGTATAAAGTTAGGATTTAACATTAGTTTCAAAAAAAAATATTTTAATATGTTGAAAAAAAAAATAGTAAAACTTAGAATCCATATATGGCTTTGTATGCGATAAAGGGGTTAATAATTATTCAAAAAAATTAATGTTTAGCTTTTAAATTAAATAGAGCAAATCGGGAGTAATTTATTGACGTAAAGAAATTATTTAAAAAAGTATTATTTTGGGAGATTTTGACAACTTAAATAACGGAAAAAAAATTTTTTTCTTTATAAATAACTAATTAAATAATTAAGTTTCAGGTGGAGCAATTAGTGATTTCAAAGGAGCAATTTGGGAGCAATTTAACCATATAAAAAACAAAAAGACTTTTCAACTTTCGGAGCTAACTTCTTTCCGGTTATTGATTGTGCTTTTATTTTTGATAGAATACGGCCACTGGACCCGATAGTTAACGTCGAAAATATTTTTGAACTCAAAATTTAAGTAAATTCAAATTTTATTCTTTTATGGATTAATTATAATAATTCGTAGTCTCTTTTTTAAAATAGGTATTTGATATATTTTAGAATTTAGTCACAAATTTTTTTTAAAATTTGTTCGGTGCAAATCTACACACCTACCAAATTTCAAATTTCTGGTACTAGCGTATAAATAAGTACCTACCCTAATAGTAATATAGTTACATCTGAAGTTTGAAATAAATCCCCATCAGTGATATACATGGATGGCCAACTATGTACCTATTTTTGAAGCAAGTATGTTGTACACAACTGGGATCTATGACAACGAAAACCCCAATATAAACAATTGATAAGAGTGTGACAACAAGACATTAAAGGTTTAGTGTATCTTTGTTTATTTTTGACTCAAAATTAGCATTTCTTTAACAAATGTATTTTGTCATTCATTAGATAAAGACAAAATATAGTTTAGAAATACAAATGACTGCTGTCATCTTTTTCTTTAATGACTATTTAACTTTTTAAACGATTTTTTAAGTTGTCTCTCTATGTATCTCTATGGTCCCCATAAACGTTTTTAACTTAAAAAAATTCACGCGCGTACGGTGACCCAAACCTAAACTTATTGGGACACTTTATTCCGGAACAATAAAAACTAAGTGCATATTGGACTCTTAAATATTTTCGCATACTTGTGATCAGAGTTGTGCCATGTGATGTAAAAAACCAATTTTTTACATTTTTATGTAAAAAATTGTAAAAAACTGTAAAAAACCATAAAAAAATTGTAAAAAATTGTAAAAAATATAAAATACTTAAATCATTTGTCATTTCACTGACAAACAATTTATTTTGACGGTTATTACTTGTTTATAAGTTCACATGAAAAAACGTGTAAACAAAATGTCAACACAAAAATGATTTTCTGCTGGTGGAAGGCCATCCACAACTAACTACAAAGCTTTAAATTTCCAAATTAACAAACTGAGTTTTGACAGATCAAAAAAACTACTACATATTTATCTCTCTTTAAATTATAATAACAATAAAATCAATGATGATAATGATGATGAAGATGATTGATGCCTTTAATAAAATTTAACTGAATAAATAAAAATCTTTTTAATACTGAATTCTTAAATAAACTATTCTATCAAAACTAATCTTTCTTTTTCCTGTGTGTACCCATTTATATTCTTAATTTTCAAATTACTTAATTTTAAGTTTTACTTTGCAAATATAGCAAATACTTCAATAGCAAATATGGAATACCATCAGTAACGCTTATATATCAATTAAATTTAAAAAATTTAGTTTTTTACATTTTTTACAGTTTTTTTTATCAAAACAAGTATGTGTAAATTACAAAGTTTTTTACATGTAAAAAACTATGTAATTTACCAAAAAGTAAATTACACACACAACTCTGCTTGTGATACTTCTATTCGATTTTCTCAATCAAAAAACTGCTCATCACTATTTTTCCAATAGCTTAAACAAACTCAATGTATAAATAATAAATGTGAATAGGTTTTTATACTTTCGTAACTTCGTAACCATAATTATACAAACAAGAGTCCATCGAGTCCATATACTTGGTTCGGTCTCTTTAAAATGTAATATTATTTGAACTTAAAACATGAGTATGTTTTTCTATAAATACTCAACTCGTATCTTGGAAAGGTAATTTTTAATTGAAGTGCCATTTAAAATATTGTATATGATATACCTGCATCAGGTATACATAACCTAACTTAAACACTCCAATCTGAAAGTGTTTACACACGTTAAGTGTAAAGTATAATTACATCTTTAACGTTAAATATACTCAACCGACGATTAAAGAACTATTATTTATATTTGTTTAAAAAATATACAAATACCTATATAAATATACGTAATTTAAATGTATTTTAATTATGGTTTGAGGTTATGCTTATGAGAAATATACGTTTATTATTTACAAATGTTTACAATCGTTGTTACAAATTTAAATAAATCTGACCATTTCCGGTTCTCATGTCTGTCTTTGTTGAGGATATAATGCTCCCGAGAAGAACGTTTCCCAGTTTTAAGAAATACTAGCTGTACCCGCGAGGTTGTTCGCGCGACGTATTGTTATAAACTCGATGAGAAGTATAAGTGTAATAATTACACAGAACTTGCATAGAACAATAATTTTTGCGTAATGCATGCACACGCTCAGATGATTTTTCTATTTAAAATAAAAAGTATCCTAAGTGTCGACACAGGTAGTAAGCTATCAGCACTCCAAATTTCATTAAAATTCGTTCAATGGTTTTTGCGTAATGTGTGCACATGCTCAAAATAGTTTTTCTATTTTCCCGTGGGAATGAGACATTTTCCCGGAATAAAAAGCATCCTAGATGTTGACCCAGGTAATAAGTTATCATCACACCAAATGTCATTAAAATCCGTCCAATAGTTTTTGCGTGATGCGTGAACAGATAGACAGACAGACAGACAAAAATTTTAAAAATCGCTGTTTTGATATCTACATCGATAACTATTTACATTATTTACAGTATCAGTACAATTTTCAAAAAATATTCCATGTACAGAAGTAGTCTCGTTACAGTTTTATTATATTATGTAGTTATAGATAATTTACTTATTTTAACTTCTTTAGTTAAAAAGTTATGGACGTAGTATTATTTTTAACGAAGTCAAATATTAGGGATAATTTTTTTAGAATTTTGTAGTACAACAACGAAATCCTTATGAATTCGTCGTGTCGATCATCGCATTAGGTGGCCTACCTGCACTTGACCACTTTTAAATAACCTGTGTAGACATTTTAACACGTATAGAAAGTAAAAGGTTCAGATAAACATACTATTAACAACTTAAAATTTAATATTAAATAAAACCTAGAAATATTTTATACCGAAAATTATGAAAAATTCTCACTAGTGATTACGAAATCTTGACTTAATGCCTGTATAAATTTAAAAACTAATAAATTTAAAAGAAAACCAAAAATTGTATTTAAATCAGGATTTTAGAGCTCAATGATGTCATAAAGTTAAATATTTTAACGAACATTATGAAAGTGCGGTATGAAAGTTTCAATTTTGCTATCAAAATGGTCTTTTTTCAGAGACTTACCAATATATAATATGAAAGTTTTATATGGTACATTAAAATAGACAGGTTTTACTTTATGAATTTTTGCGTTAAAAATAAAGCTACAACACGTGCTTTTTCTGTATTTTGTTTTGAAAATTTTTCTTAACTGTCCAATAACTAACTATACCATTTACCCCATATTACGATATATTTATCGTTAAAATTAGCTTTTGCCTACGGCCTCGCTGGTATTTGAATTATGACATCAAATTAAATTTTATGTATATTTTCCCGGGTAAGAAGTAGCCTATATCCATTACCATCCACTCTGTGTACAATACGCAAAGTTAGAAGTTAATCATTGCCGTAAATTTATTGTTTCGTTTTATTATTTCCGGAATTAAGCTTCTCGTAGTAAATGGTAGCCTATATGTCTTTTACATCCCTGCGACTACCACTATGCAACGCTTCAAGTTGATTGGTTCAGCGATTGAAGTCTAAACGTTTTCAATATATTTTCCCCAGGACTTAAATGTTTTTCTGATGCAACAAGCAGCCTATACCCTTCTCCACCCTCACGCCCGACTACCACTATACGAAGCTTCAAATTGATTGGTTAAGTCGTTAAGGCGTGGAAGCAAGTCAAACAAACAAACAAACTCATTTTCGCATTATAATATCAATTAAGATTAATATGATACTATAATTAAGCTAAAAAATATTTTGATGTATTTGATTATGTCATTAAGAGAAAATTTTGTCTTTAAAACTTATTATACGGACGCTAGAGTAATTTGTAAATCGAATTCTCGTTTTCCATATTAAAAAAAATTATCATACAGTTCCCAGAGCCTCCACCATAGTAATATTATAAAAAAGTTTAAAAAAAGGTAATTGCTTAGTACTTAATTTTTTATGTACACCACTGTAATCAATCATTGATTTGATTACACTTTTAAATTACATACATAGCTCTTCACATCTGTAACAACGTTTAAAACAGTTTTTATTATGTAATTATTTGACAGCTACTTATAATCAATCTATGTAACATATATTTTTTTCTTTTTTTTGAGTTATAAAGAATAAAAATAAAAAAAATGGAAAAAAACTTAATTAGTATTTTATAGACTTATCTAATATTGTCATCTTTTTGAACATGTTATATCAAATGAATTAGCAACAGATTGATGTGACGTCGCTCACATCATTTACTGAGATTATAAGATGATTTTGAACTTGTTCTCTGATTTTGAAGCTGGTTATTAATTAAATTTGTAGTCGTTTTTGCTCCAACTTTTATACTTGAAGCACTCGATAAAGTTAATTTTGAAATGAATGTATAATACCACAGAATATAACAGAAGGAACGCTGCTATCTCCATACTATTGAAACCAGTGTAACCACAAAGAATAGAAAATATCCCACCAATATGTTATACATGTGCACTCGGTTTAGTGTGTGTTAGTGTGATGTATGTTGTGTGTATGAGTGAGGTAACCTATCTTGCATACGTATATACATAATACTGCACACGTATGTATGTAGTATGTATACCGTGTTAATACGACTGTGACAATATGACTATACAATGACAACAATTGAACTACACTCATCGACTGCTACCGAATGAATGACTACTAAGTAGCCTAATGTACTCAGAAATGCAAACATTGGTGATTACAGAAAAGAGATAGTTGTATTCCTTCTATTGTTCTGTGTATTGGGATCTGTCAAATGGGTGGAGCTTCAGAAAAATGGCTGACGAAAAACTCCATTAACATCAGTTTTATATATAGTAATCATTGCTACATTACGAAAAAACGATAAAAAATATTAGAACTGTTTGTATTTGGGTTGACACAAGTCCGAAGCAAAGAAATTTTGTTGAAGGAGGGAAAATTTTACATCTGTAAAACAGTTAAAATGTGGTTAAAATATGAAAAAATGCGTAAATAAATTAACGAATATTACAATTTAGAGTATACAATCGTCAAATTTAAATAGCAAACGTCACAAAATAACTGGAGAACTCTAAATGAATGGTAAAATTAAATCAATTGTATGTATTTCTAGATCTACAAAATTCAGCTCATAAATGACATTTGAACAAATGCACTTTAAGAATAGTCTGATTTTTCAACACTAGATGTCATACCGTCATTCGACAGGTCCCAATAATACATATGGCTCGTGGACAAAATAACGGAACGACAAAACAATCGAACGATAGCTCGCTCACTTCACTTGACAGTAAAGTATGTAATCGTTTCAGTGATGGAATGTTTTAAATACTGGAGGGAGGGAGAATTCTAATTATATCATATCTGCACATATCCTAACTCGAAGATTTCATGTTCTTTTTTCTATCACGTCCATTTTTACAAGACTATTCCTAACATTTACAGCTAAAAAAAATTAATTTTGGTTATTTTGTCCGTGGTTATTCTGTCGATCGATAATTTTGTTGTTCGATTATTTTTGCTGCGATCATTTTATCGCGGTAAAAATATTTAATCTTCGAGCAATACTGAAAATAAAAAACTTGAAATTTTAATAGGAATATTTTCGAATTTTAGTCTGTTTTTTAAAAGTGCTGTTAGAACCGAACGATATACTGTTGCAACTGAATCATCTAATTTTTTTGATATTAACTCAATGGCTGCCAAACAATTTTTGTTTGTAAAAGACAGGTTTAAAAACATTGATAAAGAGAGAAAATTGTTTACATATTATCTGCGTACTTCTGGAAATATTTTATTTTAATTGTAAGATTTTTGTTTCCTTCATAAAATATAAACATTGTTATGTATGTTTTGTAAAGTCGGTATTAAACTAATATTTGGAACATGTAATAATTTTTTTAAAATTATTTCAGATGTCATTATGATATTCATTTTAAGTAAAATACATTCTACAAAAACATAAGTAAAGAGAATGAAGAAACCATTATCTACCATTCTTATAATTTGACATTCCCACTTTCTGTGTATCACACAGTATCTTGCGTACTTTTAATTTTATTAAATTATAATATATAACACTGACTTTATAAGAAGTCTACGTTGTTTTTATAGTTGACAACATGAATGTTGATTTGGATAAAGGATAAATAATTGATTGATTTTTGGTATTGGTACATATGTATGCAGTATGTGTATGACAGTATGAGTATTCACTAGTATTAGTAATGCCCGGACTTATAGTGCAGCTCATAAATTATCCTGTCAAAAATTGCCAGAAAAACGTATCACCATTCGTTAGAAGCGGCACATAATTTATCTACTTTTCATAAATGCATTTACAATTTTTTTCTAAATGCGCTCCGTAGTTTGTGTGCCACGAACTAAACAGGTACTCTACATATATATTTTGTTTTGAAAACAATAAAATTTCATATGAACAACCTAGTCGCTCAATTTAAGTTTGTAACATCACTCGCGCGACGAACGAACACAGTTTAATTTGATCAACTGCATGTGAATTATATAAACAACCATCTCAAGAAAAATTTTTTTTTCATACACTGAAGCTATAAATCATCCTGTCAAAAAATTGAATTGTTGAAAAAACATATATGAGAGGAGCGTGTCTTGTAAATTTTTATGAGGAGATATTTCTTGTACAAAGACACAGATAAATTAAAACTATTACATAATTCGATTTCACCATTGGGTTGGTCATCGAAAAGATGCTTGAATAGCGAAATCTGGCAAAAGTTCTAGAATATTTTTTCAATAATCAGAAAAGATATAAAAAATCCTTAATCAATGGATTGACCAACGAAAAAGTAACCAAGTACCGATATTTAGAATAAGTTCTAGAACATTCTTTTTGGAAATTAGAAAAAATATCGACTATCTAATTTCACCACCAAATTTTTCATTGAAAAGCGATCAATTAACGGAATTCGGCAAAAGTTCGAGAATATTCTATTCTGAAAATAGAAAATATATCCAAAAACCAACTTCACCATCGGTTTGGGCATCAAAAAAGTGTCCAAATACCAGAATTCGTCAATAGTTCTAGAATATTCTTTTTGGAAATCAGAAAAATTATTGAAAATTTGGCATCACCATCAGATTGTTCATCAAAAAAGTAACCAAAAAATGAAATTCGGTAAAAGTTCTAGAATATTCTATGTGAAAATCAGATAAGATAACCAAAACTTGATTTCACCATCGAATTAGTTAGTTAAAAAGGATCCATGTAGCGAAATCTACATGGAAAGTTCGAGAATGTTCTATCTGGAAATCAGCAAAGATTACGAAAAATTTACTTCACCATTTTTTTAGTCATCGAAAAACAGATCGAATACAGGTGAAAAGATTTGACAAAAGTTTCTATTCGAAAATTAATAAAGATGTCGAAAAACCAATATCCCTATTAGAAGAATTATTGAAATAAAAGCTAAATAAAGATATTTAACCAAAGTTTTAGAATGTTCTGTTCGAGAACTAGCAAAGATAACGAATTATTTATCATAAACTGGTTATAATTGATGAATTTAAGCTCCATTAGTCCCATTGATTTGGTCAACGATAGTGTATTTTAAAAAAAATGACGAATCGTTACTTTTTGCAATCGTAAACTTTTTAATCGTAAATATCTCCTAAACGGTGCGTCGTAGCTCAAAAACAACGAAATTTTTGAAGGCTTAAGCGAAGCAAGTTGTGGGTATTCCGAACGTATTGCGACTGTCAGAACCTACTTTTCGTTATCGAAAATTATCGATACCGCGTAACTTGTCATAAATTGGTTATAACTAGTTAATTTAGGCTCTGTTAGTCCCATTGATCTGGTCAGTAACAGAACAATTTTTAAAAAAACTACCGTTCGTTAACTTTCGCTATCGAAAATTTTAATCGTAAATATCTCCTAAACGGTGCGTCGTAGCTCAAAAATAACGAAATTTTTGAAGGCTTAAGCGAAGCAAGTTGTGGGTATTCCGAACGTATTGTCACTATCAAAACCTACTTTTCGTTATCGAAAATTATCGATACCGCGTAACTAGTCATAAATTGGTCATAACTAGTTAATTTAGGCTCTGTTAGTCCCATTGCTCTGGTCAGTAACCGAACAATTTTATAAAAAACTACTTTTCGTTAACTTTCGCTATCGAAAACTTTAATCGTAAATATCTCCTAAACGGTGCGTCGTAGCCCAAAAATAACGAAATTTTTGAAGGCTTAAGCGAAGCAAGTTGTGGGTATTCCGAACGTATTGCCACTGTCAGAACCTACTTTTCGTTATCGAAAATTATCGATATCGAAAATAACGATATTTCTAAATGGATGATATAAGGAAAGGAAGTATTCTTTCAATTATATAATATGTACTATAAAGTATACTTATTTTTCGTTATCAAAATCTTTCGATCGAAAACAGATTGCAAATAGTATCCAATTATTTTAAACTTACAGTTGTAATTTTTTTATATTGTTACTCATGTTGGTTTATTACGTTTTTATGTTCAATAAATAATCAGAAGATAAAATATTTTCCTACTTTTTTGCTTCTATGATAATTTCAATAAACATCATACCTACTTAATATAACTAACAACTACAACTAAAAGCTAAATTACTTAATAGTTAATACTAATAGTTGAATTTTTCAGTCATTAGTTGCAAAAAAAAAATATTTTTGTCATTGGTTATTAATTATTAGTTGCAACTAACATCAAGGCATCTAGCCAGTATTGGACTACTCTTTTGTTGAAAATTAATATGTTAATAAGGTGTGCTACACTTCACTGAAAGTATCATTTTTCTTTGCATTTACATGATAACAATTAAAATTTGTAAATGACTATAGATTTTGAAATTACAGTTTATTTTCATTTTTTAACCCCTCATACTTGTTTTTGCGCTACTGAAGAACATTCAATTTTTTGACAGGATGATTTATAGTACACTATAGTGTCCGGGCTCTAAGTATTAGTCAAACCGTCGAAAATTTTTTTGCTGACAATAATAAACAAATTTTTTTTATGTTCTTATAGTACACTATAAATTCAATTATGTTAAAACATTCAATAAAAATTATTAGAAGCAAATTTTATATATTTCTGTAAATATCTATACCTATATATAAAATTATCCACAGTATTATCTTTTTATTATTATTTCATTTTAAAACAAGCCGGACAACTAGAGAGGTATCAATTTAACTTTAATTCATTTTTTGGGAAAAATTTTTATTAGAAAATAACCCAGTGTAGATTTGTAGTGTACTTGTAATTTATTTTTATTATTTATCTATAAATTATAAAACTGAGAAACAATATTTTTCAATTTAAACCATTTCAGTGCGGCTTAAAAATGTCAAAATGATTAATGACTTTAAAAATACATATAGTCTTGTCTTTTATTGCAAGATATATTTCTCTCTTTGTTTCCTTTGGCATGTTAACATGCCAATGGCACTGAATCGGTTAAGATTTCTGATACCAGTTTCTCAGCCTAACCTGACTTCAGCCTAAAAACACATCTATGTTAAGAAAAAATGTTAATCCTCACCACAGATAAAAATAAGTAAAAGTATACCCATCTTTATGGTATTATTTGGCGCAACTACCTTGACCTGACTGATAAAGTATAATATGTATGATATATAGGTACATCTTTTAAGTGAGTCTAAATAATTTTTCATTTAATGAGTTGAAATCCAGTTTTGATTCAAATTATCTATTGATCTTGACTCTCTTGTATGCTTACTATTAAATTCTACGTACAAACACATAATAATATGCATATAAATATATGTATATTAATTTTGTTATGAAAAGGCATCAAAAAAAGATGACAAGAATTTTAAAATGAAATATTCAGGAACTTTTAAATTTAAAAGAAGAAAAATAAATAAAACCATAATTAAAATGTCACGAATTCAAATATATATACACAATAAAATGAATAAAAATGCAATTATATTTTAGTTTTATTTCAAATATATATATATATATATATATATATATATATATATATATATATATATATATATATATATATATATATATATATATATAAAAGCTTTCCATTGCAATAATGGCAAAACTTGTCCTATGATTCCGTCTGCTGGTATACATACTTTAAGGGGGTTCTCCAGCGTGACAGCCTGTTTTTTAAGCATTTTTGGGGATTTGTCTTTTGAAGAACAGTGAAAAGATTTTTGAAAAGACTTAATTTTTTCAAAATATAGTGAAAAATAGTGAAAAGACTTAATTTTTTTAAAATATCAATATTGTTTAAGTAAAATTTAGTCAAGATTCGCCGTCTTTTTTAGACCATTTTTGGGTCCTCGGCACCCTAGGCGGTCATTTCAACTTCACATTCGTTTATTTCATGACCTCAGTAATGTTTTAGCAAAATTTGGTCAAAATCCATCCATTCTAAAGAGGTTGCATTTTTTAGGATCTCAACACTATTTCAGCAAAATCTGGTAGAGATTCGTTCAGCCGTTTACTTTAGAATAGTCTATATTAAAATATAGGGTATCACGTATCCACCAGTGAACCAATTTTTGAAAGTTGCTCTGCTCGTCAAACGACTCCAGCGTAGCCGTATTCTTATTTCAGAAATATAGGTATCTAACAGAGTTGTGCCATGTGATGTAAAAAACCAGACTTTTACATTTTTATGTAGAAAATTGTAAAATACGTAAAAAACTGTAAAAAACCGTAAAAAATTGTAGAAAATTGTAAAAAATGTATAATACTTAAATCATTTGTCACTTCACTGACAAACAATTTATTTTGACGGTTATTACTTGTTTACAAGTTCACATGAAAAAACGTGTAAACAAAATGTCGACACAAAAATGATTTTCTGCTGGTGGAAGGCCATCCACAACTGTCTACAAAGCTTTAAATTTCCAAATTAACAAATTGAGTTTTGACAGATCAAAAAAACTACTACATATTTATCTCTCTTTAAATTATAATAACAATAAAATCACTGATGATAATGATGATGAAGATGATTGATATCTTTAATAAAATTTACCTGAATAAATAAAAATGTTTTTAATATTGAATTCTTAAATAAACTATTCTATCCAAACTACCTTTTCTTTTTCCTGTTTGTCCCCATTTATATTTTTAATTTTCAAATTACTTAATTATTAAGTTTTGCTTTGCAAATATAGCAAATACTTCAATAGCAAATATGGAATACCATCAGTAACGTTTACATATCTATTAAATTTAAAAAATTTAGTTTTTTACATTTTTTACATTTTTTACAGTTTTTTTTATCAAAACAAGTATGTGTAAATTACAAAGTTTTTTACATGTAAAAAACTGTGTAATTTACTCGAAGTAAATTACACGCACACCTCTGGTACCTAATTTTAACAGCTTGTGACAACCTTACTTATTTAGATTTTTAGGAGTGGAGTACTTTTGGTCATTTAGTTTTGCGTAATTTTTATTGCTTCAGACTCCTGGGGATCATTTTTAAACTGACGTTTATTTATTCCGAGATTTTAAAAGGGTTTGTGTAGCATTTAGTCAAAATTCCTCAAACCATTTATTTGAATTTTTTGAAAATAGTATTTTGTACAGTAAATAAGTAATTTCATAGTAGACATAGGTAAAAATATTATTGGTGGTATCTATAGAAATATTTATTAATACTTAAAAATTACAAAAATTATTTTTCCCCAAATACTTAGCAACTATTTAAAATTTGTATGATTTTTTTATAAATCGTCCATAGATTGCTGTATACTGTAATAAAAAATTGATATTTTACGATTTTTCGTAATTTTCGACGGTTAGAAAAAAAATTTTGCAAAACCCTTTCTTAGCGAGCGCCTACGATCCAATAAACACCGACATGTCAAATTTCAAGCTTGTAGGTATTGTAGTTCTGGAGATTTTGTGATAGGTGAGTGTATATATACAGGATGGTCCAGATTTATGTACCGTAATTGCTGGAGCTGATAGTATGTTCAAAAATAATGGTACCTTTTCATCTACACTTTTTTCCAAAAATCAGTAATAAGGGAGATAAAGCAGAGGGGTAAAATGTAGAGGGGTGGAACGAAACTGACTTCTTTTTTTAAAATTTTTTAGGCGCTTTTGATTACTGGATTCATATTCTAGGGGCGCTTATGAACATTAAGATAATTAAATTTATGGTATCGATTATTCGATCACTTATGATTAGGGGATAATTTGGAAATAGATATTTCTACTTTAAATTACTCGAAAACGGTAATATTTATCGAAATGTAACAAGTATACCTTTTTTGCGTGAAATTGTCTGAGGAATTATATTATCAGGGATTTTGTTTAAATAATTACAAATTAAAAAAGAAAAAATGTGATAACTCACACCTACCACCCAAAACCACCTCTTAGTCATGAGTGGTGGAATAAGTGTTGACATAAATTTAATCCTTCTAACGGAAAATAAGTACCCCTAAAATATCAATCCGTTATTCAAAAGCGTTTGGAAAATATTTAAGAAATAATGGTTTTCGTTTCACCCCTTCACAGAGTTGTATCTCCCTTATTATTGAGTTTTGAAAAAAAGTGTACATGAAAAGGTACCATTATTTTTGAACGTACTACGAGCTCTACCAATTACGGTACATAATTCTGGACCACCTTGTATAATAGATAACTGTACATTACATACCAATTCATCACAAACTTCAAGGAAACATTTCAAAAAGTGTTTCTAATTAATATATAAACCACAATTATTATAATTGTAGGAATATATATATATATATATATATATATATATATATATATATATATATATATATATATATATATATATATATATAGTAATTTCTAAGTATATAAATATATGCAAATTATATTTCGTTAAGATCATTAATATCACTATACTCTGCTCTCTGTCAATAACAGAATAAAATATATTTTGAAATACATATTATAATGTACTCTTCATTATTTAACAACAGCCTCCCAAGCCCCAACAACAACGTATGTGTCTATAATAAATAATTCTAAATCATTGTTAAAATAAATATGTATATATGAAGATTACGAAGAATTAACATATTTCTGTAAGATTGCACCCTACAGCCACCTTCATTAATAAGTATAGTATAGGTATACCACACGGAATACACTCAGAGAAAATTATAAATTCAAGAAAGATGTATATATATTTTTGTTTTCAAAGTGAAGATCCGATCACGCGAGACAGTACTGTACAAAGCAATCCAGATACAATCATAAAATCTGTACACTAGCTCGCTGAAACGATAAGTAATAAGTAGTCCACAGAATATATAGAACAAAAAAAAATTAATTAAAAAAATCAAAAAACCCGACTGCATTTAAAGTAAACTAAAACGGTGGAAACAAGATGAAATAGAGAAAAAGAAGAATGAATAAAAAGTAAGCAGTCGGAGGCATCAAACTTTTCCGTTTAACTTGGTACAACAGGTATGCCTTCGACATCACACATTATCGGATTTAGGAAGCCCATCGTTGAGAAGAGTCGCAAATTTCTTTTTTGACTGTACACAAAAGTCAGACTGTACAAACCTACCTACCTTAAAAGTACGCAGATAGAACCGATGGAACTATCAAGCGTCTAACAGAGTCCACCTTATATAATCTTCAGTTCTTTAACATAATGTAATGGTGGAAATGCTGGTGAACACACTGACAAAAATGTATTGATAATTGTGTTCACATTTTTTTGCCCAGTCCTGTACATATATTTCCCGTTCGGTACAAAACTAATATAAAATTAAAAATATCTTAATGCATGCATAAGTAAATATTTTCAGTGAGAAAATTATATATTTATAAATTTCAAATATTTTAATAGGAATATTATATTTTGCTAATTGCTATAATTACTACTGTGAACTGCAGTTTTTTTACAAAGACGGTAAACAAAAGAATTTATAAACTCAAGAAAAAATTATCATGATTTATAATGTGAGAAAAGTACACTTGAATTGACGGCTCTAAACAGAAAGATTTTGATAAGAAACACAAATACTAAGTATAAAAGCACTGAAGCATGAAATTATATATTTTCTAATGTGAATATTGCAGAACATATGACATCCTAATCCTCACTGATCCTAACTAATATTATAAACGTAAAAATAAGTTTGTTTGTTTGTTTGTCTGTCTTGCTTTCACGCCTCAACAATCTAACCAATCGACTTAAAACTTTACACAGAGATAGCCTGGAGGACGAAGAAGAGCGTAGGCTACTTTTTACCGCAGGAAAATATCTGATTCCCATGAGAAAATGTATTTAAACCATATGCACAAAACAACAAAAATTCTTAATTTTAACACAAGAATTCTGTAAGTACGTAAAACGTATACATATAATTATTTTTATTATTATCTAGAAAAAAAATTTATAAAATATAATAATGCTCAGTAATGATATGTTACCATATCTTAAGTATACAAAGAAAATTGCACCGTTATTTAACTTGATGTCATGATTTCCATTTTTCCAACATCACGCAGACGAAGCAGCAAGTAAAACTTAAAAGCTAGTATTAAATAATTTGATACTAAATAAGACCTTACAAAATGTATAACCAAAATATAGATTATTGGAAGACGAAATTATAGGAAGGGTATAATAAAAGGCAAAATATGAAAATACATAGTCTCTCTTTATGCTGGTATCTCTCTATATTTTAATATTTTTAAATTCATTTCATATAAACTATGTATGTCCCACAAAATATAACTGGTAAAGTGAGGCTAGATCTAAATGAAATGACATTTCAAATATGGCAATAATCAGTAATACAATCCTAAATAAATAGGTTATCTACTTATCTATGTAGGTAAAGTTTGTTTATTATGTTTAGAATATGGACACCATATTTCCTTCTCTGTTTTGCAGAATAGAAAAAATGTGCAAAACAGAAAAAGAAATATGGTAGGCAATTCCAAACAAAAAAATTTGGGGGACAAGTCTACTTCCCATTGGGTGTCCTTCCCATTGGGTGTCCTTAAAGACTAGAGACTACTATACATAAATAATTCTTTATTCATTTCAGGCGACTCCTCCCCTGGGCCCCCGATAGAGGCTTTGCCCCGTGCACCATACCGGGGGCTTCGCCTTCTGTACCTAAGGGTGGGGGTTCCACCCTTATCAAACAAATGATAACATCATTTGTTCTCAAGATATGAGAGACAAAATATATTTTGACAAAAAACTAATTTTTTCAAGTTTGGCTTTTTTTTAAATTTTGTAATAAAATACTGGCATTTTTAAGATCAAGGAAAGTTCTTAGGCCATTATATAATAATGTTATGGTAAAAAATCCATATAATCTATGTTATCTTAATAAAGTTAATTCCGTTTTTTTACCACAAAAAACAAACCGCTAATCCGAATTTGCTGAAAACTTTATCCGGTCTTCATTATTTGATTACGCATCTAATGAAATTAGTCCAGAGTTGAGATCGTCATTTGTTCTCGAGATATGCGAGACAAAAAAAAATTCACGAACGAACGAACGAACGAACTAGCGGACGCACACACAGACATCACGCTAAAAACGATGGATTCGGATTCTAGTGACCTTGAAACGTGGAGATATGTCAAAATTAGCGATTCGTAAAATCGGACCCATTACAATAACTTCCTATGGGAAGTTAATAAACAAATTATATATCAACGGGACCGCTGCTCATAATACCTATAGTTAATACTTTTCCACAATTTACATACCTAATTAGACTGAATACAGGGTGATATTTGTTAAGTACAAACAATAAAATAATTAAGCTTTTTTAAAAATTTTTGGTTATTAATAGCACTTGCCGTTCAAAAAGTCATTTCATTTAAATCTAGCCTCACTTTAACTATTTTTTTAACACTCAACTCAATGTACCCATATTGAATCGATACTGTTCTGGTAGAATGAACAAAAATCAATACAAATTAAAGTCGGGAACTTAACAATCATATACACAGATATATAATAATAGATATAAACATGACCTTTGGACACGCGCCATTGAAAACCTTACACAATTTACAATTGAAATGAAATAAATATAGGAAGGAAAAAAAATCGAAAGAATAGAATTAAAAGTCTACCTATTACTCTATTGTTAAAAATTTTACTTTTTAAAGTATATTATTAGTATTGAGGTATATTGATAATATCAATATTTGAATACCTTTCTTGAATATTAATTCAATCGATTGTTAAATATTTATAAGCTCACTTGATACTTACTTCATTCAAAAATAAAATATTTTTCAATATGAAAATATGAGAGACATTTGTAGGTTTATAATGGGGTCAGACTTTATCAGGCAGATCAAAACGAAATATTAAAAGATACAAGATGATTGGAGCCATTAAAGCATTTATAATTTTTGGATATGTTACTTTTCAAGGTTGGTCAATAAAAAGATTTTTTCAAAGGATTATAAGGAAACTTCTCTAGAAATTTATTTAATTCAATACCAATAATACGAGCCTATTCCGATTAAAATTGTCTACCCCAATTTTAACTAGTGATGAGCAAAATTAGTCTTGGTCTTGCAGTCTTGTCCTGGTCTTGCAAAAAATGCAAGACCAAGACCAAGACTATGTATACCAAGAACAAGACCAAGACCAAGACTATAAGTATGGCTGGAAGACCAATACCAAGACTCAAGTGAGCAAGACCAAGACAATAGCAAGAAAAAAGCAAGACTCTTGCTAAATTATTTAAATAGTTTAAAAGTATAATTAATACCGTAAAGAGAGAAAATTCTGATTTTAGAAGGAAAAAATTCGCTAATAAAAAAATGCAAGAAAGTGCAAGATTCTTTAGCAATACCAAGACCAAGACCAATACCAAGACTGTATTTTGCAAGACCAAGACCAAGACCAAGACTCAAACTGCTCTAGCAAGACCAAGACCAAGATTCTTAATGCAAGAACAAGACCAAGACCAAGACTGCCATGTCTTGGTCTTGGTCTTGCATTTGCTCATCACTAATTTTAACACAGGTTCTTATGGGAAAACTCTATTTTTTTTTATTTTTTTTTTTTACTTTTTATTTATTTATTTATTTTTTTTTTTGAATAAAATGGAAACGTGTCAAAAGAATTTGATAAAAATTCAATATGTTATAAATATACAGTTACAAACCATATTTAATAAGAAATAAAAATTATTCACTACCTCGTTTTTTAAATATAATTTATAAACATCATTTTACAACGTTTTTGCAACGCTTTTTCAACAATGCTTTTATATTGCTACAACATAAGCGCACGGAAATTAAAAAAAAAAAACAAGTGGTATACAAATCTAATAACTGAAGAATATTAATACATTATTTAATTTTTGATAAAAGAAAATTTTTTCGCTGAGATATACTTCTGTACCTAACTATCTCGGAGCAGCTGCGTTAAAAAGTAATACACAAAAAGGTCAAAATTTGAAGCAATTCTGGCTTATCGTTTGTGAGATAAAAATTTTAGTACGCAGTTAATATGGGGTTACCTTCCCAAACACTTCGAAAACTGACATTTAACTGAGTAAATAAATATCTTCTGCTAAATATTAAATGATAAGAAACTTAAGTATTTCAAAAGACTCTTTAGGAATACTTTAAAAAAGAGGTTCCCAAAGTTTTGCGTCGGACACAAAGAAGAAATACGTTTGTTTACGTGAGTTGCCCAGTTCCAAAATGAGTCTTGTTCACCAAAAATCGATATTGAAATAAGTACATTATCAGATTTAGATTTTATAGCTCGTTTTGGTAGTATCTAGCAAATGTTTCAAAAAAATTCTTATCCCCATAAAATAAATGATTAAAATATAGGTTCGGTTCCATATTAAGTCTTTTCCACTGACAACTGTTCCATATTAAGTCTTGTCCTTCTGACAGTTACCAATTAAGTCTTGTCCAGTTGTCAATAATAAAAAAAAAGTTATTTTACATCTATACTAGCTTGTTTCAATTCACTCCTACGTTTCCATAGTGTCTTATCCAGTCTTATCCATGATCAGCTGTTCCAAATAAGGTCTTGTCCTTATGACGGTTCCAAATCAAGTCTTGTCCGACTTATTTTTGTTTATAACTACGTTTTTATAATAAGTAGAGCTATAAACATTCAAAATAAAATTCAAATAACATTATTCGAATATAAAAAGTCAGATGATGTAAAGAAATTCCATTTATTATTATTTTAAACGTTTCTTCTAATTTATCGAAAATTTATAAAAGTTGACGAGACTCATTTTGGAACTGGGCAACTCACGTAAAGTTCGTGGTTTGGGTGAACAAACTATATAGCAGTGGTATTCAACCCATCAGTCGCGATAAACCAGTCAGTGGCAGGGCGAATTTTGGTCGATCTTCTATATATTTACAAATTAAAAATAGGGCTACATATAATAGAAAAATCATATCCGTAAAATAAGTCACATTTTTAGTGAACAAACATGAAAATTTCGCACGCAAATCATCCAAAGATTACCAACGAGTCTAATTCATTTCATTTTTGTAGCTTTCTACAGCTTTGAATGGTTTTGTAAACAAAAATTTAATGAAATCGATAATAAAGTGTCATTGATCCTGTTTTGCAACTTTTTAAAAAATTACTCATTTTTGTTGTAAATTCAAATAATAATTTTGGCGCTCCACACCTATTTGGAACGTACGCAAACAAATAAATTAAAAAAATTCTAGTATTGTACCCAAAAGTGGATACTATAAAAATTCTTTATAAATGACGAATAAAAAAAATTTGTACAAAAATTTGTCTCTGATACAGTTCAATCGCATTGCAAAAAAATCATACGAGAAATGACATTCTTTATATCTTGTACCTAAAGGTAGTTGGTCCGAAAAACGATTTTTCAAAGCATTTAAACGAAACTTCTCTAGACGTTTATTTAATTCAATACCAATAATACGAGCCTACACGGAAAAAAAGAGTTTAGTTCAGTGAAACGAAACTGCGTGTTTGGGAAATATTATTTCGTCCAAATAAAATTTTGATCACTAAAATATTTCTCTTATTTCCAGGAATCAATTATTTTGTTTGTGTTTTTTGATAAATTTCAAACAAACACATTATTTCAGTTTTATATATTGTTTATTTGTTTATATTTTATTTCTGTGTATCATATTTAGCTTCATGCACACCAAAGTTTATTTGGCTCAAACAATTAGTTTGTTTGATTCAAACAAAACAGTTACGACAAAAACAAAATAATTACAACGCATGCGCGGAAATGTGGTCACGTGTAGAAGCCAAGCCAAGCCAAGCAATGTTATACGTAGGCCTAGTTATACGACTTACAGTACATAAAAATATGTATTAACCGACATCTTGGATCTTGGTTGAAAACTTTTAATTCGAAATTAAATTTCACTATGTATACCTACATTGTATAAATTGTGTTAGACGTATTTAGCTTTTGTTTTAATATATTATGTAATAATTGTTGATACGACGGATAAAAAAAACTGAAAGAGATTCTAAAAGCTGATGTTTGAAGAAAATAACCTATATTTGTTGGTAAGTTTAAGTAACACATTAATTATTTTAATAAACAGTAGATATACTAAGCGCCCATATTGTCCATAATAAATTGTATTGCTTTTTTTCAGACAATATACAACATTGAAAATAGCACTGCCGCAACAAATGACATATTTGAAGGCCTTGGATATTTATGTTTGTGTTTGTGTTAATTGGGTTGTGTCCTTGTGTTATGTGATACTGATAAGTGATACTGATAAGTTAACGTTAATTTAGCGTTTATTTATGTAATACTAAAAATATGTGATTCAAAAAGTATTAAAAAAACAAACAACCAAAGTTTTATTAAAGTATTTGTAAATTTGAAGAATTTCATTGTTTAAAATTTATTTTTGAAATTTTTTTATATGGTTGTTTACGTTACCTGTTTGAATGTATGATAGTTTGCTGTTTATGTACTGGAAAATGCATAAATTATACTACATTTTGAACTTGTATGTTTTATTATTTGATTGTAATAATTAATATTAATAATAATAATAAAATAATATGGATTACGTATTAACAATAAATAATAATCAGTGTGCTGATAAATTGATTTTCGTTTATTATATCCAATATATATATTTATTTTTCAGGTAAATAAAAATAAAACTCAATTCAAATAGAAATAAAATTCAACAGAGTGAAAAATTATTTGATTTAAATAAGAAAACTGAGTGCCCTAAATAATAAAGTGTTTAATACAAATAAAATTATTATTTGCAATACAATATATTTTGTTTCTACTGAAATAAAGTAGGAAGTTCCATCAGAACAACGTTCAAGTTCACGTAAATAACATTTTTATTTGGTGCAAATTAAAAATTTATTTAAATCTCAAACGAAAAATTTAATTCATGGAAATATGAAACTTATTTGACGGTATACAAACAAGAATTTTATTTGGTTTGAATAAAATTTATTTGATTGAAATAATTCTTTTTTTCCGTGTATACCAAAAAATAATTGATCGCCCCAATTTTGAGAAAAACGGTTTCAAAATTTTGTAATTTTAACACGGGCTCTTACATGGGAACTGGACATATTCACACGATTTCTTTGAATAAAATGAAAAAGTGTCAAAGGAATTTGATAAAAATTTAATATTTTACCAAATTTGATAACAAATAAAAATTATTGACCGTACCTTTTGTGAAATATAATTTATAGACATCATTTTACAATATTCAAGTAATAATTTTGACTAAAAGAGGCGATAAGTTAAAAAATTTTATTTTCTTGTAAAAATTATTCGACCGGTTTCAACGCCTAGTTAGCGTCATCATCAGGAAAGACGTATCTCATGGTCTAACAGACCGAAAACATCAATCAAAGACATCAAAATATCCAATTTCCGAGAGTTTATACACTCAAAATTATAAAGAAGAGTCTGTTTACATTTGAAGAAGATGGTTTTTAAGCAAACAAAATAAAACAAAAAACATTTTTCTTACGGCATAACTGATGAATCCATATTGAAATTATCGCCTTATCACCTTATCGCCTCTTTTAGTCAAAATTATTACTTGAATATTGATACGGGGCGAAACTTGGGGGTTCGATTTAATTATCATTTTACAATGTTTTTGCAACGCTTTTTCAACAATGCTTTCAAATATTGCTACAACATAAGCGCGTGGAAATTAAAAAAGCAAGTGGTATACAAATATAATAACTGAATAATATTAATACATTATTTAACTTTTTATAAAAGAAAATTTTTTCGCTGAGCTATCCTTTTGTACCTGACTATGTCGCACCAGATACCTTAAATCAATCTTTCATTAATCATTACCATCATTACTGTTTTAATTTAGAAAACATACATTTAGTGTAATCGAGATTTCTTTTTGAAGTTAAAAGTGATTTGAAAAACAAAAACTCGTATTTGTTGGTTTACTTTATGAAGACTCAGCTGTATCAACTGTACCATTGTTAAAAAAATATCATAAACAAAAATTCGTACGTCATTTTAAACCCACGCATCCTATTAAAAAAAAATTCCTTAGATAAAAGAACGTTTACGTGATTGGAAAAAATTTCAATTTCTTTTTATTACACGATAGAAATTTGAAAGCTATATTTTTATACCAAAATGAAAAAATACTATCGATATCAAACGGTAATTTTTGTAAAAATATTTAGTAATGATTTATAATTATTATATTTTTTTGAAAGAAAGTAAATAGAAGATAAATATTTTATTTCATTTTATTAATTTATGTTAATTAAAATTGGCCTTAAAACACACAAAAATAAATATAAATCCGAATTAGAACTACACTACTGACCAAAAATTTGATATAAAATCGTCACTGAATCATGAAATACCAACGATTCTTATTAATAAAATTAAAAGCTTAAAATTCTGCTAATTGTAAGATTACAAAAATTAATCGTTACCACTTTTTAACTATTTTTATGTATAATGTTTTAAGTTATAATGCTTAAATAGTATGATCATTAATAAAGAAAATGTAAAATATACATACATGTCGTTAATTTTTATCCTCTAATTGTAAGTGGAGTGATTAATTACAGAGATCCTGATAATTTTAACTCAATCTACACCTCATTCTCAATGTTCATTAATTTTCCTAGATTTTTTTTTGAGTGACCTTTCTGGTGATAAGAATGGTTTCAATAAGCTTTCTTTTGATACCCTACATTATCGTTTCTCAACCTGGGGATTGCAACTTCTGAAATGGGGGGAGCGGGGCACTTCAAATTATTAAAAAATCTGTTATTCGTCTATTCGATTAAAGGGGTATTCTAGTCTAGAAATTCGAAAAAATCGATTTTTTTCATATTTTCAAAGTTCTGACCTTTAAGAATAAGCCTCTAAAAGGGTTTACGAAAATTCGAATTATTTTCGGAATTATGGTTATTTTTTTCCTGTGTACTGTGTATCTTTTCAGTGTTAAATTCAAATTGTTAATATAAATTACTCGAAACTACTTTTTTCGATACGGTTGACATGATATATCAAGTTCAAATGCAAATGCACCGATTTACTTGAAATTTGGTTTAGACCTTCTTAATACTATCAAAATTGGTCCAACATAACGGTTTTTGGAATTTTTTTACTATTTTTAAAAAATTGAAGTTGAAAAAAGAAAGCGAAAAAATTTTTTTTTTTAAATGGACGCCATTTTGTGAAAAAAATTATTTTTTCAAATCGGCTACGTCCAACTAATTCCACATCCTTGTTTATTAAGAATTAATTAAAATTTTATGTTTCAGATAACCAGGAGGATTGGAATCATGTCAACGAGGAGACACCTTTTTTTTTGAGTCCCCACTTTGCCGGCCTGTACCGATTTTAATTTTGAATTTTTTTTTAATTTTTATACATTTTTATACCTTTTAAATATCAATAAAAAGCTGCTAAAAAAAATGGATACTAAAAATGTTTACTGTTTTTTTTTATTACGCCCGTAAAATCACCTCAAAATCGAGACTCTAGACTAGAATACTCCCTTAACCCAATCACATTCCCAGTTCCAATAGTAACGGTTAATCGAAGTTTTACCGTACTAATTGTAAAAATGTAAAAATTTTAAATGGCAAAGTAAATCTAATTGTTAAGTACTCTCTTAATGTAATTTTTTCAAGAGTACTGTACGGCATATGAAACTTATAATTATCAAAAAATATTTGTGTACTAGCCTTATCCGCGACGTCGTTCGCGCAAAGCATTGTTATAAACTCAATGATAAGTATATAAGTGTAATAATTATACAGAACTTGCAAAGAATAATAATTTTTGAGTAATGCATGCATATGCTCAAAATGGTTTTTCTATTTTCCCGTGGGAATGAGACATTTTTCCGGAGTAAAAAGTATCTTAAATGTTGCCCTAGGTAATAAGTTATCACCACACCAAATTTTATTAAAATCCGTTCAATAGTTTTTGCCTAAAGTGTGCACATGCTCAAAATGGTTTTTCCATTTTCCCGTGGGAATGAGAAATTTTCCCGGAGAAAAAAGTATTTTAGGTGTTGACCCAGGTAATAAGTTATTATCACACCAAATTTCATTAAAATCCGTCCAATAGTTTTTGCGTAATGCTTAAACAGACAGACAGACAGACAAAAATTTTGATATCTACATCGATAACTATTTACAGTACCAGTACAATTTTCAAAAAATATTCCATGTACAGAAATGGTCTCGTTACAATTTTATTATATGTATAGATAATCTCCGGAAGATAATTAAATAATAATCGTGCAAAAAAATTTATATTATTAAAAATTAAAAAACGATTCGACATGGCGTTACTAAAACCTACTTCAATATACAAACAACTTTATACAAATAAATTTACACGCGTGTTTATAAACAATCATCATAAATTTTAAATTTCCTATTTTTATTTATAAAAAAATTTTAATTAACTGTATAAATTTTCAATCTTTTTATTTATTAATTAATTACTAAAATTATCGACTAACATATGTATGAATTATTTATCGAAACTTATAATTTTCAAAAGATCAAAAGATCAATCGACAACTTTAGCGGTAAAAATCCTCAAAAATTTCAATAATTTTGTTTGATTGAAAAAATATATGTAAACCATAAATCACTGTCTGTGTTTTAGAATTTATTACGTAATCAGTTTTACTTCAATCGTCCCAATTTTTTACGTTTTAATTGTGTTTTGGAATGTGGAAGGCGTAGGACGTTAATTATACCTCTTTATGTGTGGTAATTGTTTAAAAATGCCAATAAATGAGAAAGTAACATTTAGATTATTTAAAAGGAAGATTATAGGCGACAATATTATGAAATATTTGACGGAATTCCGGTAATAACATATTGCTACAATTCTAATCTTTATCGATAACCAGAAGAAAATTAAATGACAATTTTACAAAATTGAGTTATCTCTTTCGATAATATTCCCTTTCAGGCTTCAGGTGATTCAATTAAATCGAATAACAGACCCTAATAATAAGGAGGTTTCAATTGTTTGTTAAGTACTTAAATTACATCAGACATCCTACTGGTGGTAAAATTGAATAATGCATTCAAACATCAGGTGAAGATGATTGTAAACTTGATTTTAATTACAATCACATAATAAAGTACAATCTTGCTGTGAAATTAGAATTTATAAATTTGAGATTAAATTATTACGTATGTAAGTATAATATACATAATATCTTTATAATGTATCATACCAAGATGTTCGAGTACAGTAGAATTCCAAAAAGTATATCGATTAGTATCGGAGAATAGAATAAAAAGATGAACAAAACAGTCCACATAAATAATGGGGCGTAAAGATCTGAAATGGACCCTATAGCAGTGACTGGCCCAAGATTTCAATTTCAATTCAAGATTTTTAATTTCTCATTGGAAGTTATTGTAATGGATCTGATTTTACGAATCGCTAATTTTGACATATCTCCACGTGTCAAGGTCACTAGAATCCGAATCCATCGTTTTTAGCGTGATGTCTGTGTGTACGTTCGTTAGTTCGTTCGTTCGTTCGTGAATTTTTTTTCGTCTCGCATACCTCGAGAACAAATGATGGTATTAACTCCGGACTAATTTCATTAGATGCGTAATTAAAAAATGAAGACCGGATAAAGTTTTTACTAAATTCGGATTAGCGGTTCGTTTTTTATAATAAAAAAACGAAATTGAAAACTTTTTGTGAATTATTTATCGTCTCGCATATCTTGAGAATAAATGATGATATCATTTGTTTAATGAGGGATGGAGTCCCCCACGAGATATAGAGCGCAAAGCTCACCAGTAGGGTGCAAAGGGTAAAGCCCCTGTCGGGGGTTCGGGGGAAGGAGCCCTCTGAAATGGAAAAATAATTATTTATGTACAGTAGTCTCTAGTCTTTAAGGACATCCAATGGGAAGTTAACAGTGTGGGTAGACCTTGTCCTCCCAAATTTTTTTAAACTGTTACTGAGCACAAAAAAATTTTGGTTCCTGAAAACAGACTAAAAGATGTTTTATAATCAGTCTATAAAACAATTACTAGGAAAGTTAGCAAATTTACTTTTGAAAGGCTCCTGGGAACTTTTCATGTGAAGGCCCCTAGTAAAAAAAAATTTCGAAATTTTTTTATTTTACCGAAAAAGACAGTTGACGAGCAAAAAAAAAATCGCATTTTTCCTATTCTACTTCAGTTTTGAGGGATTCATTATTAATTTTGTGAAGACGCCTATTGTGTGGGAGTCCTGAAACACGTGTCCCAAGTCTCCTTATGTAAATTCCGCTCCGGCAAAGTGCAAAAGTGACCAAGTATAATATACCTACACATTTGAAAAGAGAATGAATAATTTCTATTCTATAAGAATATTTAACAATGTTAGAGAGTTTCATATCAAACGAAATATTTGCTGATTTAAGTTTACTTTGTTTCTAACAATTCTTAAATTTTTTCTTACAGATGTTATTGTGACCTCTCTATGGACTTGTAATATAGGGTAACTTAAAAAATGTAAACTTTACGGCATCGATGCAGCATCATGACTTTTCTGATGCGTCTAATACTACATGATGCACTGCTGATGCTCTCTTGAAATTTGATGTACATTAGATATTTTTGAACGGGATATTGGCATCATTTAACCTCTGATTTGGCTATAGATAAGATAGATAATGTAGCATGATAGACTATAGATAATATAGCAATACAGTCCTTGTATACGTATATTATCTTTGAATTTCAACTTGAACTTACTTGAAATTGAAAATATTGCAATTATTTAAATAAAAAATATTACATACCTATTTTGAGTGCAAGATATATTCAAATAGTTTAAACAATTTTAATGAAAGGTAAATACATTAATCTTTTTCAACAATTTGTTTTTCGGAATTATTCCTGTTGGTGTTAATACCTACATAATATGGCAAGTAGTTATAATTCTACATTATACACATTACATGCATCTTGGACACGCATCACTAAATTTCTTGATGCATTGTTTTGACGCATCAAATGCAAAAATGAACTTTTGATTTTTCGTTGTGATGCATCTGATGCGTTTTTGAACTTTTGACTCTGCCTCATGCAAGCAGTGATGCATTTTTGAAGTTAGCCATATATTATTCATATTACTACCATACATGATGTCATGTCAGTTATGGATCTAAATTTCAACTACTGACAACTTACAAAAAAATAAAACCGTTGACCTGTTGTAAAATGATGTTGATTACTTTTTGGAGTTGGAATCAATGGAATTTTCTTGTAATAAATATTTAATTTCATGTTATACTTGTACCGTGTTATGTGCTATTACATCAAGTACAGACTTTTTAATTACATATTTAAAATACTAAAACGAAGGTCATTAAAATTTATAAAACCAACGTACTGTAACATTTTTTTTTTGTTTTTTGGTCATAAATTATAATTATGATTTTATTTTTGTTTTGTATTTTATAGACACGTCCTTACTTTACATTGTTATCTCATTCTTTTTCGTATGTAATGTAAAATTTTTATTTCAAACATTTTTATCTGATGATTATTTTGCAAGATATGCGAGATATGGACACTAAAATTCTTTTTTCCACACGTTATAGGAGATACTGGTATACTGGACAACATCCGATGCTATCTGTTTGAGTTAATTATATACAGTAGACCTTGGCAAACATTTTTGGCTACGGGTCAAAATCAGCTAAATATTATTAAGGAAACGCCTCAGATTAGTCCTATTTTATTTTAACAATTTTTTACTGAATAGAACCGGATTTTAGCCAAAGGCACCTGAAATTTTTTACCCAAATGAGTACCTTCAAATTTCATTTTTCTAGTATCAAAATTATGATTTTTGGAACTTAATGAAACTTGGGTAATTTAAGGGCGAAATTTTTTTTTCTATAAAAATAGCCACAGACCAATGAACACTATTATATTATACTACTAGGCAAAGCATAAAGGCAGTTTGTAGGCATTTTTCTTGAAGCAGGTAAAGCAGGGTGATTGCAGTTTCTTCTCAAAAAAAGTAAAATTTTATTATCAATATTATATTTTTACAATAATTATTTGAAAACGTTACTACGGATACCATCCATTACTATATTACAGAATACTATTAAAGTTGAAACTTGGTCGTAACTAGCTGCCTCAATTATACATTTATATAATTAGTCTATATAATATAATATATAATATGTTCATTGGTCTGTGAAAAATAGCTAATATTATTCAGAAATTGTGACTTATTTTGTTATCATATTTCCATAGATGTAACTTTTCTGTAAATATATACTTACTCCTATTTTCAATTTGTAGCTTAAAAATTTAATAGGTTTGAGCGTTACTTTATGGTACCTACCTATTCCATATTTATTAATATTGTAGCTTAATATTTGTTCTACTATCAATCGGTCGATTGGGATCCACGGGTTAAACATCACTATTATTTAAAGACATGAGTGGATGAAGGTGTTATGTAACATTTTTTTCAAAAATTCATTTTTTGACAAATTTTGAAATATCACATATTAAAATTTCACTTGAAAGTATCACATATTAAAATTTGGTTTCAGTAGGTCCAATAGTTTTGTAGATATTCAATAGTAAACATGTGCTATTGCATGGGAAGTATATGTAAGTAAAAACTTTCAAACGCTTCTATTGTAAAATTATAAAAAAATTTTACATAACACCTTCATCCACTCATGTCTTCATTTGTTCACGAAAACGACAGACTTCAAAGTAAATAAAAACATTCTTCTTTATTTATTCTTCCTTATTTTAAATTTTTTTCTTGATTTCCGTCAAATATTTTGATATTTAAATTTTGAAACCCCTGTTCTAGTAGAACTATATATGGCAGGAGGTCAAAAACGAAATTGATAAAGAGCTACCACCTATTCTGAGCAAGAATAATACAATTAATTTTACTTATCTAGCTTGTATTTATAATCAGTAATTCCGTTTTGAACCAATTGTTATTTCTAAGTTGTTTCCGGCACTCCCACCATAGGTATATATTTTTTTTAAATGTAAAATTTTATTAAACTCTGTGATACGTTTCGATCAGTATTATCATTATCAAAATAACGCTCACCAAAACTTGAAGAACTATCAGACTAAATATATTTAAAATATTCAACATTCCATGCATAATATACCTACATAATAACGATTCTTTAACATCTAAAATTGTAATAAAAACATTGACAAAAATTAGGGATGATCGATATTCATCGATGGTAGAAAAACATCGATGTTTAGAGGGAAAACATCGCTGTTTAGAGGGAAAACATCGATGTAAAAATATCGATGCAATGTCCTCGATAACATCGACACATCGATGTTACGAGAATAATATCGAAACATCGATATAACTCTAAGCTATCCAGTATTTAAAAAATCCTGTAGCTGATTTAAAACAAGATTCATTACTTTTATAGTAAGTTCTAGGATCCACTTATCTAAACTTGGAAAAAATTCCCATTAAATATTTGTGTTGCACAGCAACTTCAACAGCTTCAGAGAGACTTTTTTCAAAAGCTGGGCAGCATTTGTATCAACAAAGCAACAGATTACAAGGAAAACTTCTAACAAAGTGACTTTTTTGCAAAGTGTACCAAATAAATACTGGCAATGTTAATTTTTAATAAATAAAATAATAGATTATAATGGTTGCTTAATTTGTTACATAAACATCGATGTTTTTCTTTCGATATATATCGTATATCGATACTCTTGAATCGATGTTAACATCGATGTCAACATCGATGTTTTTCTAATATCGATCATCCCTAACAAAAATTACAAAGTTCAAATGAACCAAAAAAATTTATAACAATTACCTTTTTTATTCAAAAAATAAACAAAAAAACAAAATTCATAGTTTTATTTCCTTGCAAACGAAATCACTAATATGTATCACACTCAATTTTTTCTCCAAAAAAAAAAAAACACCATTCTCATAATATGCACAACACAAAATTTATCCAACACCAAAAAAGTTTACCAAAAATTAATATAAATTTATATCATAGTACAAAAAAAATCCGATGAAATACACGCATTGAAATCACCACTACTCGATCCCAACGGCAACATTTAACGAAATCAACGATTCACTATCCGATATAGCGTCCGTTTGAACGTCGTTTGATGTTTCGTTTGTCTACTAAACACATCACAAGCGAAAACAAAACACAAGCGCAGATATAAGCGAGGGACTGACTGCCACACTCAACGCAGTCAACCGCGAGCAATTGTTATTGTTACAGAAAACAAACGTGAACAGACCTACGATGTGTGTAGAGTTGTAGACTACACAACGGAGTTGAGAATGTATATACTACATATTACAATCATATCGAGTGGGTATGTTTAAATTCGTTATACGTACGTAATAATGCGACTATGCGGCCTTTACACTAATAATATAAAACGCGTATCATGCCCACAAAAACATAAACAAGCAAACACACATATGAGTATCGTATACGATCGACGAATGTTTTATAAATCTGTCCGGGGAAATCATTGTTCGAACGATATTCTCGATTTTTATCGAAAAGTTTCAAATATTTTTAGAACGGATTTAGAGTTTTGCTACTACTCCTAGTTGGAAAGTTTGCACGCTAGTTGAAAATGCACCGCTAGTGCTTGATCCTGGTGTTAGCAAAACCGTTCCAGTATTAGATACCGTTTCATAATGGGGGCTTTTACGTTATGTATCTGAAATAGAAAGATAAAATAAAGAAATACAAAATATGTAACAAAAAGAAAAGAAAAACAGATTATGTATCTAAAGGAAAATATCTATGTCACAGGATCCTGCCTAACATAGCGAATTTTTGGTTACAAAAATTACTGTTTCTAGAAAACCCGCTTACATAGGATAATGATCCAAAAACGTATCTATATAAGATAATTTTTTCCTTTCTTTGCTATGGTGTAAAAAAATTCGAAAAACTTACTAAACCTTCAATCGTCTACCTTAGAAATTCTTAAGGATCGACCAAGTGCGCAAAAAGTTTTTTAAATATTCCTAAACGTTTGAAAACACGATATTTTATTCTTTTCATTTTTATTACCAAAATGTTAAAATTTTTATCAAATTTTTATCAGAAATTTATATTTCGCTTCCAGTTTCGTCATTCTATCATTATACATATTTACGGTTTTAAGGCATTGAAAAACTTTCGTAAACTTGATGACGTCGTTAAAAAAAATTATTTTTCTCAAATCAAGCTTTAGAAAACTGAGTTTAATTAGGGTGATTATGATTGAATTACGGTAATTTTGGTATGAAATTTTTAATTTTACTATCAAAATAGGGAAATTTCTTTTAAAAATATGACTGATTTGATTTAAATCTTTTTTCTAGTGACCAATACATGCTTAATTTTGATAAAAATGAATAGAACTTTGTAAACCTAAAGTTCACATCATTTTTTTTATATTTTTAAATTCATTGACAAATTTTAGTAAACTTGGTGACGTCATCAAATTATAAAAAAATTATTTTTTTCCCAAATCAAGCTTTATAGAAGTAATTTTAATTAGTCATGAACTGGATTAGAATAATTTATCAAAATGACGAAATTCCTTTTAAAAATATTTTCAGCCCCTAGAATTGACTGTCTCAGACAATTGGCACAATTGGTCCCTCGTAAATGGGCCAATGTTCAAGGAATTAAAGAAACTTGAGTTACCCAGAATAAATTACATTTATCAAAATAGTTATATTTACAAAAATTGAAACTTTAATGAACTAGAAAACTAGCTACAGCTTTTTGGGGACGTTTTCTTTTTTCGATTTTTACTGTAATTTAAAATACTTATAACTTTAAAGGAAAATGGAGTTTAGTACTATAATTTCATGAAAGAGTTCAACAATCATTTTGACCCTTATTTTGACTCATTTGATTTTCAAATATTAAAACTACTTTTTTCAAGGATACTGTTTCGTTTTTTTGCCTCAACGAGAATCGTAAGTTCGAAAGAAAACAAAATTACTTGAAAGAATTTTGTCATTTTGATGTTAGAAATCAAACGTCAAGTAAAATTTAAGTAACACCAAAGACAGTATTATATACTCAAATTAATAAAATTAATTTACCACGCCTATAAGAAACCCTTTTCATTCTGAGGGCACCTATTGAAATATAAAAGTTTAATGACCAAATCGAAGCATAGTATTCGCCGTAAAGTCAATGTATTGTCAAACTCCGAGTATATTACCAAATCGATATTTTAAACATTTTTTTCCCAAATAACAATAGTACAAGAACGAGAAATTTCGTAAACACTATCCCTCATTATCCATCATTAATTCACATTCGTATATACAACTTTAAATAAGCGTTTTTCGTATAGCTTAGCACGTTTAACATTATATATGAATGTATGTATTCTTTTTTGTATAATACACAAATAACATTAAAAATAAAATACCTACTTTAATTCGATATAAAGCCATCCCATGATCCGTAAGCGGTTATCTTGTGACTGCGCGTTCACAATATAAAAATTCCATCCAACTTACCAACACCAATAACCGTGGATTTTATACATATAAATATATTACAATATTTTGTTTGTATATGTTTAAGATGATAGGACAGAAAACTCCGAGTAGATGTTACACAAACGATACAAACTATCCTATATGTATTTGATACGTACGCGTATAAATGCGTGGGTTCCCAGCAAACTCCTCACACAGTAAAAAAAATTATGTTCTACGTAAAAAAAAGGTAGTGGTTAAAATTTTTGTGTTAAATAAGTAACACAACCCAGTGTTAATGTAACATTTCGTGTTTGTGTTAAATGAAAATATTAACACAAATTTCGATTTAACAGAATAAAAATGTTAACCTGTTTTGAACAACAAAGAAGTAAAACAACATTTGTGTAGAGCAAAAGAATGTTATAAGTAGGCAAGTTAGATTAGATATATCTACCAAAATATGTATAATAAAAAAAGATGAGAGTAGTTCTTATTATTAAATAAAACCGAAAAATTATAAGTTTTTTCAGTTATTGACGAATATAGTTTTATTAAACGTTTAAGAATGAAACAATTTTCTTACAATTTTAAACGTTTAATAAAACTATACTATTTTTCGGTTCTGTTTAATAATAAGAACTACTCTCATCTTTTTTATTACATGCTAGCCGTACGCGCGACGTCGTTCGCGCAAAGCATTGTCATAAACTCAATGAGAAGTATGTAAGTGTAATAATTATACAGAACTTGCAAAGAATAATAATTTTTGTGTAATGCATGCACATGCTCAAAATTGTTCTTCTATTTTCCCGTGGGAATGAGGAATTTTCCCGGAGTAAAAAGTATCTTAAATGTTGACCCAAGTAATAGGTTATCACCACACCAAATTTCATAAAAATCCGTCCAATAGTTTTTGCGTAATACGTGCACATGCACAAAATGGTTTTTCTATTTTCCCGTGGGAATGAGGCATTTTCCTGGAGTAAAAAGTATCTTAAATGTTGCCCTAGGTAATAAGTTATCACCACACCAAATTTTATTAAAATCCGTCCAATAGTTTTTGTGTAATGCATGCACATGCTCAAAATGGTTCTTCTATTTTCCTGTGGGAATGAGGAATTTTCCCGGAGTAAAGAGTATTTTAGATGTTGACCCAGGTAATAAGTTATCATCACACCAAATTTCATTAAAATCCGTCCAATAGTTTTTGCGTGATGCGTGAACAGACAGACAGACAGACAAAAATTCTAAAAATCGCTGTTTTGGTATCTATATCAATAACTATTTACAGTACCAGTACAATTTTCAAAAAATATTCCATGTACAGAAATGGTCTCGTTACAATTGTATTATATGTATAGATATTTTGGTATATATATGTATATATATATATATATATATATATATATATATATATATATATATATACATATATATATATATATATATATATATATATATATATATATATATTATATATATATATATATATAATATATATATATATATATAAATACATATATATATATTATATATATATATTATATATATATATATATATATATATATATATATATATATATATATATATATATATATATATATATATATATGGAAGCAAGTAAGAATTTTTACAAAGGACTGACTTACTTTGTGTTTTTTGAGTCTCATTTATAATAATATATATGAACAAAAATCGTTATAATTTTTGACGATTTTCAAATATCTTAAGCTGCAGTGGAAGTAAAATATTGAATAAAAAAGTTTAACAACACTCTGATAAATCTGAAAAATTAACGCAAAATGTACGTCCTCTTGTGTGTTAACTCATTGACACAAATCTTGTGTAAAGATTTGACACATATGCTTTGTGTTAAAATAACACAAAAAATTGAGTGGACCGTTCTGGACACGTGAAATGTGTTAATTTTAACACAAATTTTTTTACTGTGCAGCATACAGTCATTCACAAAATTTCGATTGAATTAAAATTATTGACTGTCACCAATGTGTTGACCTTTGGGTGCGTACTGTGTGACCTTACAAAATAATGTGGGCCATCGAATGTTGTCATCTCCAATGCGGTCAAAGAAGAATGCGTAGAAATATCCATGGAATATAGTAATCCGAGAACATGTCAATGCGGAATAGAATTTATTAGGTCATCCGGAAAATTCGTGCCATTTTCGGAGACATTCAGATGAATTCATATTATTTCTTCAAGTAGCAACCTCTAACGAAACATGCAACAACATGTTAGTGTTAGGCCGATAGTGTTGCTTGTAATATGACGTATCATACATCTTTAAACAGTGTTTAAATAATTTTTTTGTCAGCAATAATGAGCAATCTTAGACATCAAGGAACGTCATGTTATGTTATACGAGTTTAAAAAACGTACTAATGCAACTACCAGAAATAATTCTAGTGTTTATGGTGATGATGCACTTTCTGGCAGAACTTATAGAAAGTGGTTTGCTAGATTTCAAAAGGGTTAATTTTTCTTTGGAAGATGAAGCTTCCTCCGATCGACCTGTGTGTATTGATGATGAATTTATCCGTCAAGAAATAAAGCGAAACCTGAGGCAAACTGTTAAGAATTAGCGACAACGTTTGAGCATGCAGAATCCACAGTTTTCCACCATTTAAAGAAAATCGGGATGGTCATTTACACCAAAAACGGCACGAACTTTCCGGATAACCCAATATTAAGATAGTAAATCTCTGCTATGCCAAGACTACCCGAGTTATTTGGGGCTAATACCAACCCCATTTCGAACAAAACTGAATGAAGTGAACGCCTATATTTTAAGCCTATACATGAAATAGCTTCAGTAGCAGGCAACTAACTTGTATTCTTGAAGGCGTCTTTGTCGATCAACATCTTCAAGTGTCTCTAATAATAATGTACAGGCTCGACGAGAGGGTGGAGTAGCCGGAGCTCCAGCCCCGAAGCCCGGGCTTGACGAGCGGGCTCATAGCTGTCAATAGAGGGCCCGGGAAAAAAGTTAAGAGGTTTTTTTTGCTCACCACTTATTTTTGAGAAAGAAATATTTAAAGAATGCAGTTTATTCCTGGGGCCCGCCATTTATCTCCACGGCCCTGATAATGTAGAATCTACAACTTCCAAAGTTACCACAAATTAGAAAACACAAATCAATTTTTCAAAGATGCTGTACTATGGCCAAAAATATTATGTCCAAATTATGTTGGTTTGACGTGGCCCTACTCATTAACGAAATAAAAAGGAAGTCTATGCGAGAAATGGATGACTTGCCATGAAATTTTCGAATATTTTTTTTTATAATGTTACCGAGCAAAGAAAAAAAATTATATTCTTTTTGACCCGAAAATCGAATCAAAAAATTCTTGTTATTGCTTTTACTGCAAAGCTTTTAATGACAGTAATTTTAAATCCGTTTAAAACATTTAAACATTCATGAAAAGAGAGTATTAGATAAGAAAAATATTCTAAAATTGCTAAATCTTTCTAACCGTTTCAAATAAAATCAAATTAATAATTTTCTGAATTAAATCAAATTAATAACTTTCTGAAATTTGAAATGTAATAGTCAGGGCCGGATTTACCTCTGTGGAAACCGCGGGGTACTTCTAAAGTGGTAGCCCCTGAACACTTCCCATGTGGAAGCCCCCTTAGAAAATTTCCGAAATTTTTCCGAGCAAAATAGAGTTGGCGAAAAAAAAAGACGAAAATGCCTTTATCTTTTCTATTCTATTTCTTAATTTTGAGATTTTATTCGATATTGTGGAGGCCCCAATTGTATGGAGGCCCCGTGGTACGTGCCTCAAGTTCCCTTATGTAAATCCGGCTCTGGTAATAGTTAAAGAAACTAAATACTAGCAAGTTGTCATAAAATGAACTTGCTACATGGTTCAGCTTTTCTCTGAGCAGAATTTGTTTTTCATCGATATAATAACAAATTGTTTGAGGAAAGAACTTTACCTAAATCTTCATTTATGTATCGATCTTATAATGGGCGAAATATATTAAATTGCGCAAGGGAGCTAAAAGAGCTAGGCGCGAATCTGATTATATTATAAGTATCTAACTTGGAGATTTGACTGAAATTTCGAGAAGCGTTAATGTTATTTGGTAAGCTATCGTTACCCGCAATAGCTTGGGAGTTGTTTTCACAATCAAATTCATGTAACGACTACTTCTCCAAAGCTATAAAACTTACCAATAAAATCTTTAAAAAATGTCTCCACCTAAAATTGTGGTAAGTCACAAATGAACAACATTTGATTCCCTGAAATTTCAAAATTAAGATCCCTCCCATAGTCCATAATAATACCTAATTACTTACTGGCAGAAAACAGTTTCTTAAATATTTTATGCATTTGACTGTAGATATTTTAATATTTTGTTAGACAAAAAGTTTCTACACAAGTGTTTTGAAATAAAAAAGAAAAAACATCTTATATCGATAAAAATTGTTATTTTGATACACTTGTTCGCTTTACGCCATACCATCATTAATTTTAAATTATTTCTACTTTTACGTATTAACGGTTTTATAATTTTTTGATAGACATACTCACATAATATTTGACAACCGCTTACTTCATATTCTGTAAAGACATAATACGAAGAAATAGAAAAAACATGAATTCATGATTAATAGATGTTGTTATACTTTTACTAGAAATATTATTAATCACTAATTTGTTAAGGAAGTTGATCCGACAAAATAAAATGAAAAGATTATTATAACATAAATGTCGACTTCATTCTTATTTTAAAACATCATGAATTCAGCTATTACACCCACTGTCATTACGCAACTTGAGCTCGAGACCATGGCAGAAATTTGTTTTGAGGTCCCTAGAAACCGAAAATAATATTCACTAAAATTTATATATATATATATATATATATATATATATATATATATATATATATATATATATATATATATATATATATATATATATATATATATATATATATATATATATATATATATATATATATATATATATATATATATATATATAATATATCCGCACGATAACTCTCGAACGAAATGTCCTACTTTTACAAAATTTGGTGAAAATGTTGGAAGTCCCAAACCCTTAAATGAGTTCTTCAACCAGACACGTCGGATGCCAGAAACATGGTTTTTGTTCTTGCAAAAAATTAGTTTTTTGCCAAAATTTCCACTCATTCAAAAATTTAAGTTTTTTTACACCATTTAAAAGAGGAGAAAAAATGACATGAAAAAGGTTTTTAAACTATTCTTCTACGTCAACTAGTTTCCGAGAAAAACTAATTTTTAGAAACGGAAATTCGCTGTTATGCAGGATGCTGCGACAGGGGTATTTTTTTTAAGCTTGGATGCGTATTGTAATATTATTCAATAATGTAATTGTATTAATACTTTGAAATTTTTAAGCTATTGTTTATTCTCAAAATACTGTCCAGCACTTCCACCAAAAATAGTAGATACTATAGTTTACTACAGCTGAAACTCAACAAAAATAATACATTTTCTACAGATAGCTGATGTTTATTTTAAGTTCTTTTTGAGATCTTAGGCAAGCTCGACAAGGAGCGCACAGGGGCGCGGGGGCAGCCATAGTTGCGGCTCCGAGGCTCGGGTTTGAAAAGGGTCTTGGAAAAAAATAATTGTAAGTGTATGTGTTTTGTTTTTTTGTTTTTTTTTTATTTTGTTTTGTTTATGACTATGACATATTATTGGGAAAAAATGGTTCACGTAAAAATGTCTTTTGCTTTTTTATTTTATTTCCTTTATTACTCGTCACTTATATTTATGAGGAAAAATTTTTTAAAAATCTGGTTTATCTCCCGGGCTCGTCATTTCTCTCCACGGCCCTGACTTCATGAGTCTTCTCTCACAATCAGATTGAGAGAATTTTTGAAGTCTATTGAGTAGTTTTCGAGATTAACCCAAACAAAGGGCCTTTTAGACGGTCATATCAGTTCTCAGTCCAGTTTCAGTTTCCATTCTCGTTTCATTTCAGTTCGGAAGAAGGTTTGTTTTTACATGGTCCGTTCAGTTCTCACTGTTCTCAGTCGTTTCAGTTCTTTGTATAATCTGAGTTACTCTAAACAAAGTGTTTCGCTTTAAAAGTCTTCAATTTATATTCTTATACTAGTTTAAAAGTGCTAATATAATAACTCATGGATGAAGACAATTTCACTGCAATAGCGTTAGCTATGGTGCTGAAGAAAGAGCGGAAGAAAAAGAGCTAGTGGAGTAAGGTTTGGCTTCTTAAAAGAAATTCATTGTCGCGTATAAATTTAAGGAAGGAACTTCGCTTAGAACCATGTGATTGGTTGAATTATTTACGAATGAATAAAAATACGTATCTCCTATTCCTTCCTGATTTTCATCGTCGCCGTCCATGGTATCAACACTTGTTACAGTTGGCTGTTGGTCGCTAGCGAACGAAAAGAGATCATAATACCATAGTGATGGTTTGTATACTTCCCCAGTTCCTGCTCCACTTATTTCACTGTCCTTAACTTTCTTACGTTCTTTGTTGTAAGTTGAGCGTAGGCTATTTATTTCAGATTTTACCATATCGATTTACCACCGTATTCTTTACATTTCTTTAATAGAAGAGTGTAGGCAGCTTCCCTAATATTTACATTGTAGTAACGTACATCTGTCTTATTCCATGAACACGGTAAGGTTTTATAAATTTTAATAAATTCGACAACAAAATCGTGATCCTGGTTGGACATAGCGACAGTTGCCTATATATAAAATGTGCACTTTGTCAGATTTTCAAGAAAACTGACGTGAGTGCATGATGCGCTTGTTTACACATACGATTTCTAAGATCTGAAACGAAACAAATAGGTCTATCCATCCTGTCAGTTCTCAGTCTCCGTTTCAGTTCTCCTTTCCGATTTTGATTTTTACACGTAGGAAAAACTGACAGTTCGACTGAAACTGAAACTGAACTGAGAACTGATATGACCGTCTAAAAGGCCCTTAACAAACGCATAAACTTTTTTTTATCAGTAAATGTTCGAGTATCTTTCAATGTAGGCTGAAAATTTTTTAACCTTACCGTAACTCGTATCGTACCAACTCCCTTAAAGTAGAAAACAATTCAAGCAAGCAAACCACATTAATTAAGACATTGTGGATTAACAAATAAACTATGTAATATTTTTCTTTTACAAAATTAGAAAAAATAAATTAATCCAGTCCTAATATACCACACATGTGTTACTTGTATTATTCAAATTTTAACAATATGTAATAGTAGGTATGTTCTAATTATCAAATAGAGTGAAAAGAGTCATATTTTATATTTCAAGAAGAGTTCCTAGATACAACAAAAAAACTTTCAAAATATCAATTACATGCACGACCTTCAAATTTTCTATTTTTAATCAGATATTGTATTACAAGCCTTAAAAAATATAAATTAAAAAAATGTATATAAAGACAACAAGGTTTGGAAAGTTTTTTTGATTTTGAAATTTGATTATTTATTTTCGAAAATCAAATTGAACATATTTTTATACGGTTACATAAAAACAATATTCCTCCCCTCTTGGTCCTGCTATATTAACTAATTTTAATTAAACTCGTAAAAATTTTGTTGTTTTAGCGTTCTACTGTACTTTCTTTTTCTTCCGTAAGCAAATTTTTCTCATTAGTGTATTAATAAACAAATTATAAAAGTAAAATTACCTATTAAAATAATTAGAAATATCCGTTTAAATACATCTTTATTATATACATCTTTATATTTTTTAAGATCAATATATTATTTTCTCATAACTTTCATTACCCATGATGAGTACGCAATCTTTTATTTTTGTTAATTAATGTATAAAATATAAGCTTGCCTTAGAGCTAAAAGTTCACATAAACAATTTCACTTACCTACTGCATTTTCTAATGAAATAAAATAAAATGTACAATATTAAAAATTTGTAAATATCTATAATTAGATACAAATGTATTATTTTAAATGACATCGTATAATTTCTTTTTTAATTAATTATTTATAAAAAAAAAATTGTTAATTAAGTTAAATAAATGAAAGAACCAATGAAAATTTAATTATTATTCATAATAAACTACTTAATTGTTGGGTATTTATTCCTATTAATTGTCTATCTGATTTGTTAAGAATTAGTTATAGACAGTTTAACTTAAATATGAAAATAATTGCAAACTCAAAAAAGAAAGAAAAATTAAATTTGCTTTTATTATGATAACCATTAAAATTGAGTCTCAATGTACGTGATACAAAATATAATTAATTCAGCTTTGTTGTGAGCAATAAAGATTAAGTATATACCGCGGTTTTCCGATATCCGTACTACCATTATGCGTACCGTTTGTGTGTGTTTGTGTATACATACACAATCTACGTGACAAAATTTTTAATGTAAATAAACATTTTTATGTAAATAAAACTTCAATTTTTAACATATACAGGCGATTATTTTGAATGTTAACATAAATATATGATAATAGTAATAATAAAAATTATTAATACACATATATATTATAATTTCTAAGCTTACAATTAGAAATAAATATTATGTAGCTAGAAAATATGACTTAAAAATTTATTTTTATAAAAATATTTTAATTTTTATTAAAAAATAAATTGTCTAGAGAAACATCCTGTATATGATTCCGTTAAGGGTACCACGTGTATGTATTGTCGTACGGTTAACGGAATATCGGTGTAATTATTTGGCGCCTACTTATTGCATAATAGTTATAAATGTTATAAAAACCATTATTATAAAATTAATTTAATACTATTAATAGAACCATTTTCTATATTTGGTATTGTTATTTAAAAGATAAAAAATTTATAACTAATTTTAATTGTTTTGATATTTAAAGTATTAACAAATTAACTGTTTTCATAGGATTATAATTTTATGTCTACAGTTTAATATAACACAGTCACATTTTGAAATGCCTTTTGGTTTTATTTATTTACATCAGTTTTATATAAATAGTGCCATCTATTTGTCGAATTAGTATCTTTTGGTGGAGGTAAGTATGAATCTCGTTTTTATCATCAGTGAAAACTCTAATAGAGCTGTTTTTTTTCTAACAGTTGGCAATAAAAGCGCAGCCTGTGCAACGGCAAATCGTAACGATCGTAACACCTTAGGAGCTCGTAACGCTTATTGACGATATTTTTAATCATTAACATGACGCCATTTTAAGCGACGTTCATAATGAAAATTGTATTAAATGATATTTGATAAAATGGATATTGATATACAAGATCGAAAAAGTGAATTAGAGGGTTTAAGTATTTTTGTAAATCATATATCACAAAAATTAGAAAATATCATAAAATCATTAGGTTGGTCGGAAGAACATTTGCTTAATGTAAGGTTAAGTTCAAAAACTGAATTCTATAAAAATCTAAAAAAATTTGTTCAATGTTTAGAAGCCGGATAATCTAAAAGTGTGTCAAATCAATAAAGGCCATCGTGTTCCAAAAGAAACGTACGAGGATCATATTGAACAATGTATTTTACGTTCAGAAGGATATCACGATCAAACACCGTTTCCTGAATCTTCACTTTCCACGTCCACAATTGTCATTGGTGTGTATTGAAATTAAAATGAAATTAATTTTCGAAATTGGTATTGATTGGTTTTTTTTTTTTTATTTAGGCAAAGAACTTCAAGAACGAATTATCAGTGAAGCTGCCGCTAAGAATCCATCATTTGTAACAGGTACGAATCTTAATATTACAAGAATAGATTGGTTAGTCTTAACCCGTTTTCTGAAATAAGTGTATTTATTTTCAGCTAAAATTGCCAATGATCGCTTTGAACATATATTTATATCTCAATATATCCTTTTTTGATATATCCTTTTTGATAGTCAAAAAAAAAATTTAACCTTTTCAATGCATGTTCATTTTTTAAAATACTTTTAAAAAATAAACACCATTTTAATGTATTTTGAGTAACTACTGCTTACTTTTGTCAGTAGTACTCCGAGCAGTTTTTGAGATATTTTGAAATGGCACATCTAATTGAATATTTGAGTATTAAAAGGAATTTGAGCATCGGTATGAGTTCAAATCTCAAGCCTGGTTAAACGGCTGAAGAAGCTATATCCTTTACTGAACTAGCAATCTGTAATAATTTGTTCTGTTACGCGAAACTGCGAAGGCTAAACAAAAATTAAATGCGATTTCTATTTTTTAGGTCCTGCTCGTAATAATCGTAACATTCCTAGATCGTCGAATCGCTTAATCGCCGATTTCACGCCGGACGAACGACTTGCCCTGTACGATTACACAGTATCGAAAACAAAGACCCATCATGAGGGATTCGATAATATTAATGTTACGTAAGTAACCTCGTGGCAAGACTACGATTCGTATGGCGCCACGATTTGATGACAGTTCCTTGTAGAACCCGACAAAATAAAACGAAAAACAAGAATAAAATTTTTCGATATCGCGTTTCGTTTTCGAGATATTGAACGTTAAACTTTAAATTCGGATATATTATATGTATAGTATGTGTAATATTTTGACAAGGAGCGTGTTCCATTTAGAAATCACAAACGACACTGTATAACTTAGTTTTTATATCAAAGTCGAAGTATATTAGTATATAAGTATATTGTAGATGTAAGTATATAAGTATCCATTATAAAAAATATATACCGTTTACTGACGCCGCTGTAACAAATATACCAGATGGCATTGATGGTACTTGTTCTAAAATAGAGTCGGGACTTGAGTTTTGATAGTTCGCCATTTTTCATCAAAGATTCATCTAAAATAAATTGGAAATAAATATTAAAAAAAAAAAAAAAATACTTTAATTCAACCTAGAAAGATTAATTAAATTAAAAAATTTTAATTCTTCGTTAACACATAATTTGGTAACGATACTTTTGTACTCAACCATATGATAATTAATTTTGAGATCTATTTGATAAAAAATACTCACATGTCACAACTCTATTTATTAGGCCAGCAAATTTCATTAGCGCCACGTAGCGAACTCTGACATTAAAAATTCATCCTTGAAAACAAGTAACAGGGACATGTATCAAAACAAACTAAACTAACCTAACCCTATCTAATCTCACCACCTAGTTTTTATATCAAAGTTGAAGTATATTGTAGAAACTAACTAGTCGTAACTAATATTGCCGAGTGTCTGATAAAAATTTTAAGTGATTCTAAACATTCCCATTTTTGGAACTCCAGCCAAATAAATTAGTTTTTTTTTGAAAAAAGAAAGTACAAAAATTTGGTTGGCATTACTTTTTTCCTATGCACTGTGTCATACAGTGTCGTTTGTGTTTTCTAAATGGAAAACACTCATTGTCAAAATATTACACATATACATACAATATATTATTCGAATTTAAAGACAAGTTTAACGTTCAATATCTCGAAAACAAAGCGAGTTATCGAAAAATTTTGTTCTAGTTTTTCTTTTTATTTTGCCGAGTTCTACAAGGGATTATGATCAAATTTTGGCGCCGTACGAATCGTAGTATTCCCAACCTCATATATGAAAATTTCTAGTGATCCTAAAATAAAGGTTTTCATCCACAGCTTACCACAGAACACCGAATCAAAAACACGACACAAATCCATATTTGAAATTCTTGCCGAGGAAAGAAACGCCAAAAGACGGCGCACCAAATACAAAAGTGTTCATACAAATCGGAAAAGTCAAACGGAAATATTACGCGAAGTAATTGAAAATCAAATGGAAATGCTCTGTGATTATATCAAACTTGAAAACCAAACCGTGAACGCTCCCACAACTAAAATCGAAGAAATCCCAGAAGTGAAAACTGAAAGTCCCAAGAGTGAACCAAAAATTAAATCCGACATAAAACGTGAACTGCGCAAAAGCAGTGATCGTGAAACCGTACGATCGTACGACAGTGACAAATACTCAAAACGTAGTGACGGAAGCGTGACAAGTAGACGATCGCGCGAAGCACCACCCATCAAACCAAAAATCGCCAGTACGGTTAAAAGTATCAGCAAATATGAAGAAAAATTGAACAAACACGAGGAGAAATTAACAAAATTTGAAGAGAAGATCATCGAATACGACGAGAAAATCAGTAAGTGTGATGAAAAAGTTAGTAAATACGACGAGAAACTCAGAAGGTACGAAGAGGAAACACGAAAACGTAAAACCGGCCATAAAGAATTTCGTGAACGATCGCCAGTGAGAGATTTCATCGATGCAAAACGTGCCGTATATGGTGATCACTACGAATACGAACACTATGATCGTACTAAAATTAAAGATTTTGAAAAGAAACCGAATTATAAAAAGTATCGAGAGAAACAGTGGGAGGATGATGAGTATCGTCGACGAAGGCATCGATCTAGGAGTCGTGAGCGGGAGCGATACTATCATCGTCGGTAGTAAAACAAACAAACATTAGATTTTTCAAATATACACGTGTAATTTTATATGTCTTTTGGAACATATTAATAGTGGGTCCAAACCATGAAGGACTGGACAAAAGTCGAATCAGAACTTACAGAGGTCATTTTTCCGTGAAAATATAAAAGTACACGGAAGTTATCATATTTTATAGTGCCGCCATTTTGAATTATATAGTTAGACATTAATTAACAACTCTTTTCAGTCTAGTTGACATGTTATGTAATTCTGCCATTTTGAATTACAGAGAGACTGACATCTATTGGAATCTGTCAAATAAATGGAGTTTAAAAAATGGCTGACGAAAAAATGCATTGACATTAATATGACACAAGTCCAAAGCAAAGAAATTTTGTTGAAGGAGAAAGAATTTTACTTCTTTAAAACACAAAGTGATTAAAATATGAAAAATGCGTTAATGAGTTAGTAAATATTACAGTCTGTGATTCTCAAATTGGGGGTCGCGGAAACCATAGAATACTAGAAGCAGACTAAAATAAAAGAAGTGTGTATCGCTTGGAGTTATTTGTTCGTCTGTCACAGCTTAAGGCATTTAGTTCGGTATCGGTCACCGAATGCACGACAATTGTTATGTATTGTTGAAATCATTGTTAGTAACACTGCATGGATCTCTGTTCGCATGTAGGTGTTATGTAGTTGTATGTGTGACCATTCACACACATGCAAACATCAAACCCACACGACTACAAACAGTGTGTACCTACACAACATAGTGGGGAGAAGTGGAACGGATTTTTTGTCTACGCAGATATCACTAGTATAGAGATAGCAGTGTTTCTTCTGTTCTCTGGGGCGGAAACTATTTAAGGGGGTTGGTAAAAGGTAAATCCTCTGGTAAAAATGGACATTTTTAAACGCCATTTTTAGACACGCATTTTTTTCCCTTTTTTTTTGACAAAAATGATGTACTAATTAATACGTTGACAGTCATAACCTATAATGACAAAATGCTCAACTAGTACACTATTTTGAAAACTAATACACTTTACAGTGGCCATCCGATGGTACGTACTCCGATTTTACGTAGTGACGTCAGCGATTTAGTGGGGTTCTCCTCTCACAGTTATGTTGTTGTTTGTCTGTGTTAGTGAAAATTTATGTACATAGAACACTAGAAGCCAACTAACATCAAAAAAGTGTAATTCGCTTGGAGTCATTTGTAAGCCTGTCACAGCTAAGTCATGTAGTCAGTCGCTGTCCGTCACCGAACACACAGTGCATTATATTACATTGTTAGACATTGTTAGTTGAACAGCACGCATTTCTCTCTCTGGTAATACGTGTGGTGTAGTAGTATGTGTAAATACGCACACAGACGCAACCATTAAACCAATACCACTGCAAACAGTGTGTATCTACACCAATAGAGTGGGGAGATTTACGTCACAAACTCATTACAAGTGGAACAGAGACATAGACAATCTAGTTTGACCCCTCGTTTATGTACCAAGCCAGAGTCAGGGCCGTAGGTAATATTGTCTGAGGGTCTCGTAGCCTTTAAAAATTTTAAATTTTCACTGCAGATATACATGCACCTATTCTGTATACGTAATATGCAAAATGCAAATGCAAAATGAGTAACGTAAAATTCTAGAATATTCTAATCGTCAACTAGCAGAGATATCAAAAAACAGACTTCACCGTTGAACTGGTCATTAAAAATGAGATTAAACAGTATAATTCGACAAAAATTCTAGAATGTTCTATTTGTCAACTAGCAAAGATATTCAAAAATCAATTGTACCATTTAATTGTCCATTGAAAAAGAGGTCAAATTACACATTTTGACAAATTTTCTGGAATATTCTATTCGTCAACTAGCAAACATATTAAAAAACAGACGTCACCATTGAATTGGCTACCAAATAAGAGACCAAATAACACATTTTGAGAAATGTTCTAGAATATTCTATTTGTCAACTAACAAAGATATTGGAAAATCTACTCCACCACTTAATTGTCCAACCGAAATTAAACTAATGTAAACAAAATGTCCAATTTTGACAAACAATTTTTGTTATTTAACGAATAGAATATTCTAGAACATTAATCAAAATTTGCTATTCCGTCTTTTATTCGATGACCAATTAAATGGTGCAATCGATTTTCGATATCTTTGTTAATTGATGAATAGAACATTCTAGAATTTTTGTCAAAAAGCGCTGGTTAATCTAATTTTTAGTGCCCAATTCAATAGTGAAGTTTGTTTTTTGGTATCTTTGCTAGTTCACGACTAGAATATTAAGGAATATTTGTCAGCTTCCGCTATTTGGCGTCTCTTACGCTGAAGAATGCGATAGTGAAGTTGATTTTTCGACAATTTTCTAAAAGTCGTCACTCATATTGATTAGTATAACATTCGATTTCCTTTGTCTACACAGCGGAATTTTAGGCGTAATTTGTCTTTTAAGATAATATTGTTTTAGATAAATTCAGGTAAATAATATTTACCAACCCCCGAAACAAAAGTTTACCGACGCCCCTGATCTTTCGATTTTACGTACTTCCCCTTAAATTTGCACCGACCACTACGTAAAATTGGATTTGTGGTGTATATGGAATTATTGATGTCGTACAGCATGGTGTTTGAATTAGACGTCTTACAGCGTCAATGGCCGTAAACCACTTAATAACTTTCGTCAGTTTTAAAGCTACTTGAAGGATAAAAATTGAAATATGTCTGGTCCTTTATGGTTTACACCAGTGATTCTCAAACTCCGGTTCGCAGAAGTGTTTGATTACAAATCACATACCCATTTTCTACACATTTGGTGTCTTAAAATTTTTAAATGTAAGAGGGACTCTCGGACAAAAAAGTTTGAGAACCACTGGTTTACACTATTAGAATAATGTTTATACTATACATATGTATGATACAAGCTCTATGTGAGATATTAGTAATAGAGAATTAATTATTCACTATCGAATTAAGTAGCCTATTCATTGTGGTGGTAGAATTTGGCTTAAAAATTTTTGAGTATAATTTGAAATTCTATATTTATTAGCCCTGTGTCGCTGTGATGCATACATAAAACGTGGTCGTTGTGGCCGGGTATATTATGCCCATACATTTACTTTTTGTTTAAATAATATATTGAATGGTAAAAGGAAAGTAATAAACAAACTCTAAAGATCTGATACTAAAATTACAAATAACAGGAATTTTAAAGATTTTTAAACATAATATCCACTTTTTAAACAAACTGTAATTTTTGATTTTTGGCCGAATATTTATTTTTTTTAATCTGGTAAAATGTCATTGTGACAAACTGATATTTTTTAATCGAAAGAAAATGTTCAGAATGTACATTTTTGTTTTCAAATAAATGTGTGTTATATCCGTCAAAAATTGTAGATTTTACAGAATAGATTAGAAATTATCAATTTAAATTCACATAGTGATTGGAAAATTATCAAACTGGGTCGGTTGGGACTCGAACACGGATCTCTTGGTTGCTAGTAAAGATGTCGATTTTAAATCGATTCATCGAAAAGCTTAAAAAATCGATTCTTTTTTCGATTTTTTTTTATTTGAATCGATTCATGAATCCATTATTAAAAGTAAGAGATCGATAACCAATTTTTTCCAAAAATAATTTCATTTTAATTGTAATTCTACAAAGAAACATGTGTTAAAATGAAACACCAAAAACATTATTGTTAATTGTCACTTTTTACTCGTTGTTATCAACGAATCCCTCATATGACTCTATATAATTACATATATATACGCACTATCTTGTCCAGTAGAAGACTATTAATACAAAAGGAAGGAAGGCCATCTATCTAGCAAACGATCCCTTTACCACAAAAGCGACTTATTTAGGAAACATTTTTTTGTCAGTTTGAAATTTTAGAATAAATTTTCCGTGGTATTCGTTCTACATGTTCAGTTGCGTTATTTGCTAAATTGTAATTGAAAAGTTAACTCATCGCCTTTACAAATATAATGTAAGACGTTTTTACACGATATTACCCATGTACTATCATTTAAGTCTCTTAACAAAAATTATCAGCTAATTTTATTAAACTTTTTATAATTTCGATTTTTTAGATCGATCTCACAGAATCAATTTTTTTCAGCCGTTTTTTTTTTTTTTGTTTAATCGATTTTTTAAATTTAGATTTAATTCGATCCAAAAATCTTCCAAAGATCTTTTTTTGGAGAATCGACATCTCTAGGTGCTAGCCAAGTGCCTTACCAATAGGGTACTTGACTGAAGTTACAAAAATATTCTAAAAGCTTTGTTTTTCCATATCAGTTAAGTGACTTTTTTATTTTCGACAGATTCTGTAAAAAATCATCAAAAAAAAAAAATCCTACAATTTTAAATGAGAAAAAGGCGGGAAAAACGTCTCACTATAGTGACGTCACAGTTTGAAGCAACTAAAAGTCAATGTCAATATTTATAACCTCAAAACTTTGATTATATTCATAAAATGTCAAGAAAAAGCAAGTATTTATTAGAATTCTAGTCAATTGTTATTACTATATATAAGCTAATAGAAATATTCAAAAGAAAACATAATTTCACCTCATCGATGAAAGTTATCAAAATCGACATATCTAGCTACAAAATGTTACGTTATATTCAAGAAATGGCGCGTTTTCACTAATTTTAATATTTGTTGAAAAATGACGATTTTCAAAATGAAATTTCTAAGTAGTTATCAATTTTTTTTTTTATGTTTCCTCATTAAAATTGGATATATGTAATGATAATACATACAATTATTTAACATTTGACACAAATTTTAAATACAGTCAAGTACCGTATTAGGCCACCGAACCACTTGTTCGAGTACCACTCCAGTTCGATAATCAATCACTCACATACTCTCTTTAATGCGGACGCAATTATATTTTTAATTTCAAATATTATCAAGTGTTTGTGAAACATTCTTAATGTATGGCGAACTTTTGTTCCTAGCATGTATGGCCAATTAATTATAAAGAAATAAATTATCAGTAAAAGTCAGTCATTACTGCTAGTGGCAGTTTGAGCTGATTTTTTATGTATATCATTAAAGGCTTTAATACCTACATATTTAATCCGTACATTTTAGCACCAAAAAATTTGTTTGACACTTTCATCGCAACCAATAGGAATGTTGAACAGTCTTATGAAATTGTCTTGGGTCTCAAGTGTAAAATACTCGGGCGCATAATACCAGATTAATTAACTTGCTAAATAATAATTTATTTTAGATTCACCAAAAATTATAAACCAATAATTATGTAATGACGTCACATAATTTTGTGCTCGTAGTTATTGGTAAATAGCTGTTACAACTGCGCAATCTGATGGTAAAAAAAAATATTCAAACGGTCTTTAATTTCTATGGAATGGGGTATTTGACAGTATTAAGGAAAAATGATCAAAACAATTTTTGGTGAAAATTTATCATAAAAATAATTTGCTATATTAGTTTATCCAAAAATATAATTTTTTAACCACGTGATCAAAAACGGGCTGTGATATTCCGATCGGTTATCCTACTCTAATCAAACATAACTATGGAAATTACCAATTGCAGTGACATTTTTAGAAAATCTGACGTAATTGACAGCTAGTGAACGTTGTTGCACAAATGAAAATAAATATTATTTATTTTTGACAATTTTCAACATTATTTAAAAAAAAAAAATAAAAAAAAGAAAAATATATACATGCAATATGTATAATTTTATACATATTGCATGTATTGTATTTTATACATATTTTATGTATATTTTTATTCCAAAATTTAGTCAAATACCCTATTTTATTTAATTATACAACAAGTTAAACATAACAGTAACACCATTTAGACAGCTTCATAAATGATTCTAGCGCACTCAAAATTTTGCCAATATTGGCAACCCAGAGATTCTCACTCACGCTTCTGGTGATAAAACTAGAATTAGTATGAAGTATAAATACACGTATACGCCTAATCGGGATATAAAATCTAGTAATTCGCACATAATTTGTATAATGTATCTTTCTATGCCATTACGTATACGTACATTTTTACTTGATACTAGTTCTAATTTTACCACCAGAGGCGCGCGCGTAATCTGTGCGTCGCCATTTTGACTAGAAAGAACTTTTTAATTGACAAGCTTTTTCTTTAAAATAATTTATTTTCTAAAATGAATGCAGATCATGGAGTCCTTATTTCAATCACCTTATTTATGGTATTAGCTGAAAGTAAATAATACTGTCTAAAAATAAACTGTACATTTTTATATTGTAAAATTTTATTCATGTAAAATATAAAATTTGTTTATTTTGTTAAGTAATAGAATAAATAGTACTAAATTTTTCCTAATTATCAGTTTTTTGACCTTTAAATAATGCTGTACTAATTTTACAACTGAATTTTTTTTAAAAATTTAATTCGAATATATTTCTTATAGTGCCAGTATTGAAAAACGTAAATCACAAATACGCGAACTAGTGATCAAAAAAATAACTATTCTTGGTACTACACAAGGTTTGTTTTTAATCTTCTGACAATTCACAAGTTGGCAAAGTAATTTGGGAATTGTAAAACTTCGGTACGCGAACTAGTGATCAAAAAAATAACTATCGGCAGTAGACAAAGTTCGTTTATTAGATTTTGACAATTCACAAAATTTATGCTGGTTAGTTTACAAAATACAAATTGGCGTATTTTTATTTATATATTTTGCCGAAAGTTACTAACTGACTTTTTACCGATTATTCCATAATATCATATATTGTAGAGTTGGGAACACTAGCGTCTCTAGTATCAATGCCAAGAATCCAGTATATCACGTTACGTCACGCGACGCACGACGTTTGAACTTATGAGTTTTTATGACGATTTAGGCAATAAAATAATACATGCGTATTCTCTATTATTATAGATGAAATTATCTAAACTTGGGCTGACGTCATTAAACAAATGCGACAAATTCATCAAAATTATACGTACCAAAATATTCTGTCTCTTTTCCTTTTCTGTTATTATGACTCCGAAGGAAATGTCTTTCCTTCGAAGTCATTATGCATTCGCCAAAAACAGCCGAGTGCGTGATCGATGCACGGTATTTAACAATGTCGCATTACTTTGGCGAAAAGGGGATAGATTTATTTTTGTATTAGAGTAACTATAGTAATATAAAATTACACGTCTAATTTTATTTCATTTTTTAAGACGTCAGTCCAAGTTTAGATAATTTTAGCTATACCATTTTTTTATCTGTCAATTTAAGCCATAGATAAAGTACACCAGAATTTTATTTCTGAAAGATAGCTAACTTCAATACATGTTTTTGACTCTCTATTACCTCTCTATGGCACTGAGAACGGGGGCAGCGGGTATAGATGTCATCGTTGTCGTAATCATCATGCGTAGTATACTTGAGAAGAACAGAGATGTCACTATATGTAATAACTTTAAATTATCTTTAGCCTTATCCGATAATGTAGGTTACTACTAGTAAGATAATCCACTAAAATTCTCCTAATTGCATTTTATTTTAATCAGTTTTTCAAGTTTAAAACTCATACAACAATTATAAACTCATATATTTGTTTAAAAACTCAAGTAAATTTTTTTATATTCAAAATTATACATTAATAAAATATTTCGTAAAAGAATATCACTATCACTAATTCTAATTTCGGACAAGTGTGCTCCCATTTTTCTGCAACAGATAAAATGTATTCTAATTTTCTAATTAATTTACTGTGGTAATAAACTAAGTAATTATTTTCAAATAAAAATAAAGTAATAAATGTTAATTATACATACCTCCAATAATAATTAAGTAAAATTATTAAATTTAATATGGGCCATTTTCTCAAATATGTAGCAATCTGTCACCAGGGCGGCGACACAGGTGTGTGGGATTACATCTTTATAATCGAGATATTAATTTAACCAACCAAAAATTACCTTCTGTTAATTCCATTTTGCAACGAAATTTTCCAATTCGGTTACCTAGGGATATTGTTTATTTTTTGGAAATTAATATTCCAACTATGGAGATGTAGTTCCGGATAACCTGTGTCGCCGCCCTGGTGTTAAACGATTTTCTTATGCGGTTACATAGCAATTTTTAAATTAAAATTTCATTCATAGAGATGTAGTGCCAAATTACCTGTGTCGCCGCCCTGGTGTCAGATTGCTACATATTTGAGAAAATGGCTCATTAAACTCAAAAAAATAGACGAATTACTCATAAATAATTCGAAAAAAATGAAAATTTCGTGATAGAATTTTTTGTAATTGTTACTATAGAAATGTTACAAATTATAAATTTCTAAAATAATAGAATAAGTTCTATGAACAGTAAATTCGACAGATATCAGCCAGTAGCACCGTTTACAATTACCATTTTTTTAAAATATGTTCTGCAGTGCTACTGCACTGCCCTCTGAACTCAGTACCAAAAAAACCACCTGCTAAGAAAAACTCCTATAATTTAAGTGAGTGCTCTTCTGTATATATATAGTGTTATTCTCTATGATTTAAGTTTACTCACAGTAGTTTTCCATTCGTCACCAGAGGGCTAGACATTAAACCATATAAGCATAGAACACTAGAAGCCAACTAATATAAAAAAGTGTAATTCGCTTGGAGTCATTTGTATGCCAGTCACAGCTTAAGGCAGGTAGCCAGTCAGTGTCCGTCGCCGAACACACACTGCATTGTGTTAACAATGTTACCATTGTTACTTAAATTGGACAGGTTGGTCTGTCCCATAATACGTGTATTGTGGTGGTATGTGTGAATACGCACACAAAGACAAACAACAAACTAACACAATTGCAAGCGGTGTGTTCCTACACGACATGATGGGGGAGATTTTACGTCACAAACTCATTACAAGTGGAACAGAGACATAGACCACCTAGTTTGTCCCCTTGCATATAAGCTTTTAATAAATATATGTATATATTGGTTAGTAATAATATAACAATTGCATTTAAAAAAAAATTTTATTTTGATTTTTCTATTATAAAAATAGACTTTTTTCTTTTAATATTTTTATTTAGTTGGAGCTAATCGTTTAACTAATACAGAGTTTGGTACAAGCTGCTTATTCGTTCTCGATTGGTAATTTGAAAATGGTATTTTTTGATCAAGTGATGAATATTCTGGCGGTAAAGGGAATGTTTGTTTCTCAATATAAACCTGATCAAGATACGGTTTTGATTTATAATTCAATAAACTGTATATGGTAAAGCTCTGCTGATGGTTGTTTAATGGATCTTCGACACTTTTCTCTACTCTAATAACTTTTGTGTTTAGCTCGTCCGCATTATTACATTTCATGTTTTTGTCACGATTATTATTGTTTACGGTCCATCTTTTGTCCGAATCTTTACTATTTTTTTTTGTTTCTTGCATCACGTGTGACTTTGCTGTGGAAGTCTGTGTGTCGTATACTACATCGGCAAATGTTGCAGACGCTATTGTTTCATTTTTATAATAATCTGCAAGTTGTTCGAGCGTGTAATAAGGCTGCGGTCGTTGACATTTGTAGGCGGATAATAATTTTGCGATATCGATTTTTGATAAACGAACACGTTGACCAATTTCTACATTTGGAAGCTGTAATTTATGTAAGAAATTTAAAGCTATTTAAAAAAAAAAAAATTGTAAATGTATGCAAACGGTTAAAACTAGTACAATGGAAGTTTCAAGTTGAGCATATATTTTATTTCGGAAATATGATGAGTCATACCTGTCGCTTGACCTACCCAGGCTATAAGAAATTTGGCATTCTGCATGATTTTTCCAAATTTATTTTTTCCATGTAAGAGGACGGGTATTGATAAGCTAAGAAAATAGGGTACTTGACTGAAGTTACAAAAATATTCTAAAAGCATTGTTTTTCCATATCAGTTAAGTGATTTTTTTATTTTCGACGATTCTGTAAAAAATCATCAAAAAAAAAAAAAAAAAAAAAAAAATAACCCTACAATTTTAAATGAAAAAAAGGCGGGAAAAACATCTCACTACAGTGCCATCACATTTTGAAGCAACTAAACGTCAATGTCAATATTTATAACCTCAAAACTTTGATTATATTCATAAAATGTCAAAGTAAAAGCAAGAATTTATTTGAATTTTGGTCGATTATTATTACTATATATATATATATATATATATATATATATATATATATATATATATATATATATATATATATATATATATATATATATATAAGCTTATAGAAATATTCAAAAGAAAACACAATTTTACCTCACCAATGGAAATTATCAAAATCGACATATCTAGCTACAAAATGTTACGTCATTTTCAAGAAATGGCGCGTCTTCACTAATTGGAATCTTTGTTGAAAAATGGCGATTTTCAAAATAAAATTTTTAAATAGTTATCAATTTTTTTTTATATTTCATCATTAAAATTGGACATATGTAATGATAATGCATAGAATTATTTAACATTTGACAGAAATTTTAAATACAGTCAAGTATCGTATTGACCCCATAATATGACCAAAAAAATGATATTTTTTTCTACATATATATTTTTCATTATTTTAGTAAAATATAGCACACTAATTTAACGCTACAACAATTTAAAAGTGGCTACGTTTTCTTCACAAGAAAAATCGACAAACTGTGGTCAAAATGGCTTTTTTTGGAAAAATGTACCCTTTTTTTACTATATCGAGTTTTCTTTAGACATGAGCGCATTTTTTTACATGTTATTTTTTAGACGTTAACAAATATATAAATACAAAAAAAAAAAAATAATAATGTTAAAAGAAGAGCGCTTATGTCTAAAAAAAGGGGTACATTTTTCCAAAAAAAGCCGTTTTGACCAGTTTGTCGATTTTTCTTGTGAAGGAAACGTAGTCACTTTTAAATTGTAGCACGGGGCTTGTTAAACTTTTTTCATTCGCGACCCCAAATAGAGATATACCGGTATCCCGTTTGGATGTATATTGGATTCCCATAAGGAAAAAGTTATGTCACAAGAGTGCTTTGAACAAACTAATAATACTAATTTAATATTATAATTATTGTTACTATCGCTTTAACAACAATAATGCAGTAAAATAAAGAAACGAATGCCACAATTTTTAAGCAATTCACATTTTCACATAATATGTAAATATTTGTGTCATTTTCTATAAATTCAAAAGGCATTTTTTTATTTTCTTGAAAATAAATATTGAAATAATAAAAATACCAATACCGAAAAAATATTCTGTTGAAGAAATAGTGCAAATAATTAGGTGGAAAAAAATTATTTTATAAAAGAAAATTACCAATAATATAAAAATGTTTATCCAAAGCACTCTTGTGACATAACTTTTTCCTTATGGGAATCCAGTGTTATCAATTAACTTGTAAATCGTATGTATACATCCGAATGGGACACCCGGTATAGGTATTTTGTAAGGATTTATTGATTAGGTAACAATATATACATATAAAAAAATTTTCGCAAATGGGGTCGCGACCCATAGTTTAAGAAGCCCTATTGTAGCGTTAAGTTAGTATCCTGTATTTTACTAAAATAATGAGAAATATAAAAAAAAATTATAGTTAAATTTTTTGTCATATTGGGGTCAATTTTCTTAGCTTATCGATACCCCCTCCTTAACCGCTATTTTCAAATATTACATTTGGCGTATGATAATTGGCATGGGCGTCCATACCCGGGGGCAGGGGGGCCGCCTCCCTAGCTTTTCAAGTTGATAATGTGTTTCAAAATTTCGGGTCAAAAAGGAAAGCTGTGAAGTAGACAAAACACCGTTTTTTTATTTATTTATTTTTTTGTGCTCTTCAATGGTATTTTTGTGGAAAATATCGAAATTGGTGATCTGCACCCCCTCCCCCCTAAATGTTTGAGAGAGCCCGGCAGAAGGGAAACCACGTTCTTTTTTGTGCTCGTCAGTGCAGTTTTTTGGGGAAATATCGAAATTTTTTCCCTAGCTGTAGCCCCCCGTACAAATCATCATATAGCGCCCATGATAATTGGTGTAAATATTTAAAAAGTTATTTTATCTGTTCTTATGTTGAAAGTATCATAACTTTGTGTGGGCAGTTTTGTTTCATTTAGCGTAAAATGGCCTAATTCATATTTGTACTTATACTGTATACAAATGTTAATGCATTATGGTATTATGTTCATTTCATTGTTCCAGACAATTTCAATTGTTCTACAGAACAATTGTCTGTCAACGAGTGTATTGCGTTTATTTTATTATAGTGTGGGTATGTCAGGCGGCAGTTTGACTTGTCATCGTTAAAAAATTAAATAATTATTATATTCAAAACAAATCAATCTTCTATTCTTTTCTAAAAACAAACTGCAAATTTAAAATTTACGTAAATGCAATACTGAAAGAGATAAAGCCAAGTAAACGGAAATTATTTAATTTCAAAGTGATGAAGCATGGTTAAATTTAAGTGAAATGGACCATATCTCCAGGGCCGTGGAGCGAAATGCCGGGCCCCGGGAATAAATCACGTTTTTAAAAAAAATTTCCCCCAGGAAATGTGACGAGCAAAAAAAAAGTTCTTTTAATTTTCTTGGGCCCCTTAACGACAACTACGGGCCCCATCTTTCAGTCCGGGCCCCGAGGCTAGAACCTCGACTACCCCACCCTCTCATCGGGCCTGCATATCTCCGAAACCAAAAATATGTTCAGTTTAAAACTTTATATGGTTCATTTCAGTTAAATTTAACCATGCTTCATCACTTTGAATTTAAACAATTTCCGTTTTATTGGCTTTATCTCTTTCAATATTGCATTTATGTAAATTTTAAATTTGCTGTTTATTTTTAGAAAAGAATAGAAGATTGATTTGTTTCGAATATAAGAATTATTTAATTTTTTAACGAAGACTCATGATGAATTGTATCTGAAATGAGATATATCTTAAACGAGCGAAGTTTAAGTAGGAGAATAATACCCCTACACTAGTTCTCCGTTCTTTTTGGCAAATCTGGCTTGAAGAAATTGTTCATATGTGGTTTATCGAACGGAATTATGTAATGAAAGACCTCTATTGAGGTGTAAAAGAATACCGTTATTGATAATACCCCTGTCGCAGCATCCTGCATAACATAGCGAATTTCCGATTATAAAAATTAGTTTTTCTCGGAAACTAGTTGACATAGAATAATAGTTTAAAGACCTTTTGTATGTAATTTTTTATCCTCTTTTAAATGGTGTAAAAAAATTTCGCAAAAATTTTTGAATAAGTGAAAATTTTGGCAAAAAACTAATTTTTTGCAAGAACAAAAACCATGTTCCTGGCATCCGACGTGTCTGGCTGACTAACTCATCCAAGGGTTTGGGACTTCCAATGTTTTCACCAAATTTCGTAAAAATTTGATACTTCGTTCGAAAGTTATGGCGTGGACATATATATATATATATATATATATATATATATATATATATATATATATATATATATATATATATATATATATATATATATATATATATATATATATATATTATATAAATTTTAGTGAATATTATTTTCGGTTTCTAGGGACCTCAAAACAAATTTCTGCCATAGTCCCGGGCTCAAGTCGCGTCATGATAGTGGCTGTAATAGCTGAATTCCATTCTGGAAATTCGCTAATACTTACAGCTTTTACTGAATAAGAAAAAAAAACGTACTTTTGGAATAATTGTGGCTAATTCATTTGCCCTGATTGAAAATGATGATCTTGAATAGTGTGTTATGCTGTCGTAGTCGTATGGATAATTAAACGTTGCTACATCTTCAGCTTTTCGTATTTCGAAATTTTTTTCGAAATCTTGAAAAAAGAAATAAGATGTGTATAAATATAATTTTCAACATGTTAAATGTTGCGAACGATGTACAGCGTCAAGTTAAATCGGAATGGTGACACAACAGCGCCGGATAAAGGGGTGGGCAAGCCGGGCGACTGCTTGGGGCGCCAAATTTTGAGGGCACCGACAGGGCCGGATCTAGGGGGTGGCCGGAGCACGTGCCTCGGGCGGCAAGTCTTGGGGGGCGCCAAAATTAGGTACGTGACGTTTTTCTTTTTTCTCGTCACTTGTTTTTTGAGAGGGAAAAGGAAATCTGCGTTTCTACAGGAGCGCCATTTTTTGACCCTGCCCCGGGCGCCACTTAGGCTAGGTCCGGCTGTGAAACAACGGCTGTGACACATTTTCTATCCACTTTGCGCAGTATACCGTACAACACTAATGGTTGCATAAATATTCACAATATGTCACTTCTTATGAAACATCTTGGTTAGACAAAGAAAGCAACTTGCTAGTTCGCATTATGATCATCGATTAAGTGTGACGCGCTTCGGATATTCTCGGCGGTGGATCGAACCTACCCGACACAATACATATAGTGATGAACATAAACATATTATGCATGACATGCTTAAAAAAAATAGACAAGTGCTACAGACATCATGGGTATATGTTTCGATATACTACTAAGTTTACTGGTTGATGACGTCATGAATTTGATGCCATATTGCACTGGTGAGACAAGGAACGAATCAACAATATGGCGTTGATATATGACGTCATTAACACTGGCCAGTATGCTCGGTTATATTTCGGAACATTAAATTTTGATTTATTTGACGTATAATATGGTTTTGATTATTAGGTAACAACCAGTAGGTAAAGTTAGATGATTTGATGGTACATGATCAATTTAAAAGACATACTTGTTTAATAAATTACATACCTGGTCTGATATTATTCCAACGAATTGTTATATACTTATCCCTGTCTGGACGCATATGTTCGTGTATTTGGCCTAATATGTGCATTAATTCATGCAAACTATTACCTGGCATGTTAAAGCATTCGTATATATTTAAATTGGTTTGACTAGCAATGGATTTCTTCGATCTGCCAATATCTGAAAAACAGGCTAAAACAAAATGGTGCGTGTTAATAAAAAAGTAAAAGACGAGTCATACATAATTTTTAAATATTTATTATACATGGTTCATCTCCTGTAATGTTTACGTATGGTAAAGATGGATATTTAATTATATCTGCGTCATCAATTAATCGAAATACAATACAATTTTCTGTTTCTGTTTGTATCGTTTTCATCGAATTTTTCAGAACATTTAACGCATGGCTATTTTTTACTGAAACAGTTTAAAGATCAACACAATATATAACTGAGTTTCATGTTTTTTAACGTAAAACTTACATATAACTGAATGGATGTAAACGGGAACTATCCCTTCAAACCAAATTTGATCTGGTTTTGAAAATGTTCGACGAACGTTTCCAGCTTCTTCACGTATTAGGATATCACCTTCTGCATGTTTTCCTAATTCAGGATTGTTATAAAACGACCAAGCATCCACTAAACAATGCAAAAATTAAAAAAATTAATAATATTCGAAAAATTACTTCAGAACTCACTATTTTACAAAACTCAGTATGAAATAAACATAAAAATAAAAAATATAGAAGGTACTTGCAATCAATAATACAATATAAACTATACCCTATTTTTTTCTTCCTTATATGTTTTAAATTACCACACATATTTCGGAAAACGCGGAAACCCGTATCCCCTAATTTTTGGTGCTCTTTCTATTTATGATGATAAAAATTTTATACATTGAACCACTCAGGCTGTACAAGAAAATTTACCTCCATTTTCACCCCTCGTCGTGAAATCGACCATAGTTTAACCTTTACAGGTGAATAGGTCTTTCAAAGAATAGCATTTCGTCAATTGAAAGTTTTCCTCTACCTCTTATAGTTTTCGAGATATCTTTTTACGATTTGAATTCCCCTACTTTAGGGGCTGGTTCACCCCGTCAAAGTGGAAGATGGCCGATAAAAAAAATACAGATCCCTTTTTTTTGCGTATTCTACACCCCAGCGAAGTTTCATCAAAATTACGAATTTCACTTTGGGTGCATCTCTTTATTAGTAGGGCGTGCGTTCTGTCATTAACTCCTCTGGATATATTTATTTGTGGAGTTGCCAAAATGACAGCCTATAGACTAGAGAAGACTGGGCAGTGGCTCAAGATTCATTATGAGTCTTCTCACACCAGTATCTCTCACGAAATATGTAACAAAATTCTACAAATGCCATCTGATATTGTAGAAGAGGAAAGCACGGAACGTAGAAGTGGGGATATAATATGCCAATATGGTACACTGATGGTTCCAAAATCAATGGCCGAGCAGGAGCAGGAATATTTGAATAGTTGAAGTATCTCAACATCTGGGGCAGTATGCTGCAGTGTTCCAAGCGGAAGTGTTCGCAATAATTTACTGTCTCTATGAAAATATAAGATCTTATCGAAACAAGAATATCTTTATCTTCAGTGATAGTCAGGCAGCACTCAAAGCTATTAACTTTTTAAGTCAAAACTTATCCTGGAATGTAGGGAACTCCTACAAGAACTAGGTAGCGAGAACAGAATCAGTGAGAAAGCTGACAAACTTGCAAAGCAAGCTGCATTAAAAGATGTGGGATAACGATTAGAACTGCGAAAGGGAAAATTGTTGAAGCCATAACAAACGAAACAACTGCAGTCTGGAGGAACACTGTAGAGCAAAGGCATGCGAGACTTATGATTAAAGGACCTTCCATGAAGTTTTCATCCGAAATTCTACAACGGGATAGAATGAAGATGAAAACTACAGTGAGTTTTCTTACTGGACACTGTACCGGCACAAGTTTGCTGTGTAAAATATAAATTAAAATTATAACTATTGATTTAGTTTTCCTAGCAACTAGAATAATAAAATAAAAGGGCAGTTTAGTACTGACATTTAAAAGATTTAAATGTGTTTCATTTCATAACGATATATCTGGAGTCATTATCGTTACAGTGGTGACACACCGACATTTCCAGCTCAGTCGCTAACCATTTATTTTTAATATTTATATTATTTTGCTTGCTTTTGAAAATATTTGTTTTAAAAACAAAACAAAAATGCCACGAACAAGTCAAAATATTCAATTTTAAAATGCATCAGAAAATTAAAATTTGTGTCACAGTTCACAAATGATATAAGATACATCAAAGGTATTGAAAATGTACCAGCAGATTTTTGTTCACGGATCAATAATATAAAATTGGATGGAGTTTTCAGTCATTCTGATTACGCTGAAATTTCCAACCGTCAAAAAATTGATCCGGAACTGAAACAAATTCTGGAAAATAGAAAATTTAATATGGAGCTTGTTACTGTGCCAAATTGTGGTTTACAATTGTGGTGTTTAGTTAAAAATAAAAAATATTTTATTTACGTACCACAAGTAGACAGAGAAAATGTAATTAAAGTTGTGCATAATTTTGGACATCCTTAAATAAGAAAGACCAGAAAAATGGTACAAAATGAATTTTTCTGGCCCAGTATGTCCAAAATGATCAATAATATTGTTAAATTATGCGATAAATGTCAGAAAAACAAAATTACTAGGCACAATGTGGCACAGTTAAAACCCATAATTAAACCAGATGATAGATTTTCATCAATCCATCTGGACGCAATTGGACCTCTGCCAATTTGCAATGATTATAAATTTATTCTATCAATCGTTGATAGATTTTCAAGGTGGGTTGAAGCTATTCCTTTAAAGGATAGTTACGCTTCAACTATAATTAAAAGTATTGTCGATGCATGGATTAATCGTTATGGTGTACCGACGTCCGGGCATATGTAAACTCCACACTGATGGCCCTTTTATACCTCTCTTTGATCTAGGTAAAACTAATCTCATATGTAAACTCCACACTGACCTATTTTTATGACCTATGGTTTATGACGAGTGTAATTAAGGAATTTCCAAATTGTATTTAAAAGGATAATTGTAAATGTACAAATATACAAGTGGTTCTGGTTCGTCATTTAGTATTTAGTTACAATCAGTAACAGTGATAGTAATAACAATTGTGGAATTGATACGTACATAAAAATTCAAAGCTTAAGAATCCCCACAAAAATTAATAACAAGCAGTTAGTAAATAAAATAAAAGTTGTACAAAAATTATGCAACAATTTTAAACCTGGTACAATAACAAGAATGGACTTTATAAAGCGCATTTCATATTTTATTGTCCCATCGGAAATGTTTTTTTTTGTTAGTTTTCTTTGAATATGTTAATGTATGTTTTATGTATATACCCTATATACCATAATAGTTCTATGATATTATGTAGGTAGTTGTCTTTTCAATATTCAAAAATTAAGAGTACAGTGCTGTAACCACAGAACAGAAGCCAAGTTGCTATCTCTGCACCAGTGATACCAATGTAGACAAAAAATCCCCTCTATTTCCCACCACTATGCTGTGTAGGTACACACTGTGTGTAGTGGTGTTGGTTTGATCTTTGCAACTGTGTTAGTTGTCACAGACACAATTACAAAACACGTATTGTATTTAAATACGCCTTGTGCAGGTATACGATAATATGCCTTGTAAATACTTAAGTAATGCACAGCAGCTTTAATTCTTTTTTTTTTTTTTGAAGCAGCCACTGATGTAACGAAAAAACCACACTACTCCTCTTTGGTCCCGATGGTGTGCTAATTTCGTTAACCCACTGTACATCATTATTTTATTGTCGTTTTCTTCAAAATAATCCTTTTTAATTTTATTGTTGGTGTGGAGTTTACACATAGGATTAAGACATCCGAGTGGGGTTGGTGTGGAGTATACCTGTAAGCTTAACTCAGCGGGTGGGCTCAGTGTGGAATTTACTATTTCCCCCGACGTCCATCACAACTGACAGAGGTAGTCAATTTTGAGTTCCGAATGGAAACAATTTATTAATAAATTTTTAATTAAACATATTTTTACTACTAGTTACCACCCACAAAGTAATGGGATGGTAGAAAGATTTAATAAAACTTTGAAACAATCAATAAAATGTTGTTTCAAAGATAATAATTGGCTTGAAGTTCTTCCTTGGGTGTTATTACACTTGCGAACTTCAGTACGAGAAGATATCAAAACTTCTTCTTCACAAATTTTATACGGTAATCCATTAAGGTTACCATACCAATTAATATCATATTGTAATTATTTAGCATTGTATTTTGGGTAGTTTTTATGTATTCAGGATACATTTAAAGTTGTTTCCTGGAAACTTTCCTCCTCAAAAGGAAATTTTTTTTTATTGTTGCTCGGAAATTTTTGTTTTGCGATGGGGGCGTATCTACCGGCACAAGTTTGCCGTGTAAAATATAAATTAAAATTATTGATTTAGTTTTCCTAGCAACTAAAATAATAAAATAAAAGGGCAGTCTAGTACTGACATTTAAAAGATTTAGATGTGTTTCATTTCATAACGATATATCTGGAGTCATTATTGTTGCAACACTATCAGTTAAAGAAGCAACTGCATCGAATGGGATTATATAAAGAAGAACCAGTATGCAGGAAATGTGGGGTGGAAGATGAAACGGTCCACCATATTCTACTTGAATGCGAGGCATTGACTCGCATTAGGTAGGCACTCAACACTGGGATTGGGTACAGAGCTTAAGACTATTCATCGGGATCCCGTAAGGGTCCAAACTGACTTCATCAAAAAAGCGGGCCTCTTACGCATAACTGATGAATAAACCGGGTTATTGCACAATATTTCACTAGGAATCAGTGCATGGGCTGACAGGACCCCCCCCCCCCCCCACCCGTAGGAAGAAGAAGAAGGGCGTGCGTTCTATAGTTCCAAGAGTGTTAATCCTTATATTTTACTTTTGTGGCATTGTTATGACTGCTTATGGACTCGATAATGTTTTAGTGACGTGGGGATACCTACAATTGTTTAATTTGGAAAAATATAAATCATATGTTTTTTATTAATCAAAAATTATATGAAATCCCACTAACAGTTATCACAGTTATTTCAACTTTGTTTGCTGTGATAACATCGGTAGCATATAATCAAATTAAAATATGTACGTAATAAATGTTAAAGAATGGCGCAATATGTAAATTTATAATTATTGTCGAAACAAATAAATATTTTAAATCAATTGCAGTAGGAAATTGGAACTCTTACTCATTATAAATAAAAATAAATAAATAAATAATAGTAATTTGATAACAGCTAAAATGAATTTCAAATCCAATTATGAATCAAATATCAAAAATAGATTATTTTTTATGCGTTTTTATTTTTATTTTATTATAATTGTATTATTGACTGGATGGAGCGAGTAGGCCAATGAGTAGCGTTACGGACTGCACTCCTAAAAGCCTCAAGTTCAAATCCTACCATTACATTTAATTACATCACATTACTTCATTTTAGAGTTTTTGGACTAAAGAAGACTAACTATTTCTAGCGCAAAGAAGTGTTAAGAACCAGTAAAATAAACTGTCATCGTCATCATCATCATAGGCCATAGTTTGGGATTCTCTGGTGTGATGCAAACAGTCTCGTGTTCGATTTTGTGGTATAAAAAATTCCAGTACATTTGCGCATGTGCATAACTAAACCACGCGAACATATTAGCAAAAATTTAAATATGTAACGTCTACAAGTTTCCAAATATGGTAGTAGACGTCAAATAATTTGAATTTTGTGTTTGCGTGGTTTAATAGTGCACATGCGCGAGCATTTTATATACCACAAATCGAACACGGCCCAGGATAAGTTTTTGAGAGTTGCTATTTTTATTACGACTAAACTATTGACTTAATCAAAAAATTGTTCCGTTAACAGTTGTAGGTATCACAGGGGGCATCGATTGCTACAACCAGGAACGTTGGAGCTCTTCAGTTTTCGATCTATGGCCCAATTCGTATCGACCTAAACCAAAGTCGCTTGATCTTATTTTTAATCATATTACACTTGTTTTGAAGCTGTGCCACATTGGCTTGCTTTTGATATTTTTGTATATTCCTGTCTCACTTTTCATGTTCTAGAGAGAAGGGTCAAGTATTCACGTTCGGTATACATCGTATACTGTATACGATGGGATTGCATATTAATTTGTTGATAAATCTGATTCATACCATCAGTAAAAACATAATGGAATTTTTTTTTAAATTTTTTTTTCTAAAGTTTATTAATTTTGTAGCAATTAGATACGTATCTTATAGGGCTATATGCTAAATTCAATCGCTTAATCTTATTTCCTTTATCCAAGAAACGAACCACTGATTAACAAATATCAATACAAATTCAGGACCTATCACTGTTTTTTCTGTTATTTTCATAAACAAGAAAGCAAAATATAAAAAAAGTATTTAGAATATTACAAACTCTGTTATCCTAAAATCGTAATTCTTTTAAAAACTTCAAAGATACCGTAAATGAAGATAAATGGGCATGAATTCAAACTTCATATCGTATTTTTTTGTATTTTACGGATGGCTATTAGTCAATATATCAAAAATTTACGCAAGCATGGTCACTTTACTACAGTAATTAAAAATTTTTTCAAATATTTCTGATTTTTGAAAGAGATGATAAAAGGGTGAATGGGAACGATCAGAGAGCTGACCAGAACTGAAACATGTATCTAATTTTGAGTTTTTTATATTTATACATTAAAAAAAGGAATACTTCATAATTTTGTACAAAAATAAAATCTAAACTAAAGTTTATAAAATATAGAAATGTCATACTAAATGTATTTATAAAAAACTCAAGTACATAACTTGATAATCTAGAAAATGCTCTGTTCCATGTTCCAATACATCTATTCATCCGTCCCTAATCATCCCATATTTGTCCCTTTATATTTGATGTAGCGTCACTATTAACCCATGTACTGTCTCTACCACAGACCAATGAACACTATTATATTATACTACCAGACAAAGCTTAAAGCCAGTTTCTTGGCATTTTTCTTAAAGCAGGTAACAGGGTGAGACGGGTGAAATTTTATGAAATAATATAATGCCAATTTTTGAGCAAATGCGACTATAATTATTGTAGGACATATTTTGAATACGTACATATTTTGAAAATAAAGCCAATACCACTTTTTTCTTTCAAAATTTTGCAGTTTCTTCTCAAAAAAGTAAAATTGTATTATCTAATATTATATTTTTACAATAATTATTTGAAAACGTTACTACGAATACAATGCATTACTATATTACAGAATGCTATTAAGGTCGAAGCTTGGTCGTAACGTATTGCCTCAATTACACATTTTTATAATTAGTCTATATAATATAATATATAATATGTTCACTGATCTGTAGTCTCTACTGATCTCTTTTCTGCCACTATTAACCCACCCTAGTAACCAGTCCTGTCGTCAGAAATCTGGATCAGATTTACGTCCATCTGCGCCGTTTCTGACGAACATATCGACGGCAGACTATCAACAGAATCTAACGTCAGGAAAAAACAGCATAGATACGTAAATCTGACGAATAATTTTTATAATAACTCGGTCGACAGACTTACGGTAGGAAGACGGCAGCTACCTGCTTTAAATTCTGCCCTCCCATAAGTTGAATAAAATTCTTAAAAATAATCTTATTCAATTAATAATTTTATTCAATATTTTACTTCTACTTAAGATATTTGAAAATCGTCAAAAATTATAACGATTTTGTTCATATATTATTATAAATGAGACTCAAAGAACGCAAAGAAAGTCAGTCCTTTGTAAAAGTTCTTATCTCTTTGCACTCAAGCAATAAAAAAAGTGAGTTGTAAATAGGCTGGTAAGACATGTAGCACATGACAATGACCGACGTTCTTTTTTTGCCGAATTCTTTTGACGTTCTAACCTTGTTTCCCCAAAGTTGAATACTAAATGCGCTAAATACGTCCTCAATGCTGTTTTTATTAGTTTTTAATTTTAAAAAGATAATTCAACGTGATTTTGTATTATTTTATTTACAATTTTTCTAATAAATGAATGTGTTTGCAGTTATTAAATAAAATATTCATGTAATGTGAAGTATGAGCAGTCATTACAGTTCAACATTCAGTGTGTCATGTGGTACATGTCTTATGATCCAACAGACAAAACACCTTTAAATATGATAGAGTTAATGGACAAACCACCTTGTCATGCTGTACATATCTTATAAGCGCAAAGGGTTATTTGTTTCCATATATATATGTACCAAAATATATATAATAAAAAAGATGGGAGTAGTTCTTATTGTTAAACAAAACTGAAAAATTATAAGTTTTTTCAGTTATTGACGAATATAGTTTTATTAAACTTTAAAAATGAAACAATTTTCTTACATTTTAACGTTATTTTGTTACAGATTTAGTTTAAAAAAATCATGTAAGCTTACGAGATTGTATTATATAATACAATCTCAAGTAAGCTTACATGATTTTTTGTAACTGAATCTGTCGATAGTCTGTCGTCTGTATATTCGTCAGAAACGGCGCAGATGGACGTGAATCTGACGAAGGGTAATGTAGACCTAAGTATGTAGATCTGATATCAGTCTGACGTCAAGTAGGTTACTAGGGCAAATATCTAGTTCTCCTGATTTATTATTAAAAAAATAAAAACAAACGTTTGGAGTTTTCTGTTCTTATATATGTGTCCCAAAATGACTAAAATCTTGATTAAACCACAATTAGATAATGTTTTAAGAAACAAAAAATAACGCTGTTTGAAGACGTCAGTTTAAATTGATTTTTTAATATTTTGAATCCAACTTCAAACTTAGTCACTATTGCTACCCGAAACAATAATTATTCTGTTATAGTTTAAGAAAAATATATATTTTCTCCTCTACGTCCAGTATTTTTAAATCAAGTTCATAAATAACTTTTTTCGTTTTGTACCTATTCACCCTTATGTCCCGCTTTATCCCAGTTTATGGTAACGCTTTTTCTCCATCTTCAAATCAAAATAAAAACTTAAAATCACGATTAAGAGTTGAAAAATATAATAAACTTACACTGTTTATCTTCATCAGGATGTTCGTCCAACAGTGACTTTTGTATATGATCTTGTAAATAGGATAAACCATTTTCCCTTTGAATCTCATCGTCTAACACATCTGTTATAGAGTCTCTCCAACACAAACAACAATTACAAACGAGTAATAATATTATCGCAACAAGTGATAATTTGAAAATTCGATTTTGAATCATTTTTCACTGAGTTGCTCAATAACTACTATTCAATAAAGAGCGGGTAGGTGAAAATAATTTGTTTATATATATTGTAGTGAAAATTCATCGTTCAGGATTTTTAATTAAACAGTTTTCATACAATTGGTGACATAGTCGTAAATAAAATTAACATATTCTGTTACAATTCTTATTACATAAACCAGCGTTTCTCAACCTTTTTACACGGCTCGTAAAATTTCGAATAAATTTACCTAAATTAAGGTCATATTTGGGATTTTTATATATGCGGTCAAAAATTTTATGTCTACCAATTTTCTAAACTAGAAATATATATTTTTTTTAATCTATACGATACACTTGACTGAAATTAGAAAACTATTTTAAATACATTACCTTGTTTTTATTTTTGATAAATTTTGTAAAAAATATTAAAAAATAACTGTTCAATTTTAAATGAAAACATTCGCGCGTAACGACTTCACAATTTGAAAAGAAATATTCTGTGAAAAGAAACAAACGTCATAAGTCTTTATAATCACAAAATTTTGATTATATTCATATCAAAGTAAAAGCGAATTGGTCGATTATTAGTATTGTCTATTTCGTTTATTCAGTCTAATTGAAATAATGGGCCAATTCGTATCGGCATAAGCCAAAGTCGCTTGCTCTTATTTTTATCACATTACACTTGCTTTGAAGCGCACTTACAAGGAAAGGTATTCAACTGTATCTCTCAAAAATTCTTGAAACTTTGGTGAATTGTAGACTTTATTAAAACTAATCACGAGCAATATTTCGTTCGTGCCCATAAGCGATTTAATGGGGTGAAATTCACCCCTGAAAATTTGGGTTTTTTTCAATTTTCTTAAATATCTTGGAAAATGGTAAGAGCTTTGGTAGAGAAAGATTAGGTACATATTTCTTTAAGAGATATAGGGAACTAAATTATCATGTAGTTGAGATTTGCAAGCAACAAATATTGTCAAATATATTTGTTTATTTTTAGATAATAAATATTAAAAAATGTATTTAAATGCCCTTTATTTTAAACTCGATGTTGCGAAAACTCTAACCACTGAGGAACCTTCACAAAAATATATTTGTAAATGACACTTTAAAATCTTCTTATGATACCAAAATTAAAGTTGTAAAATCATGGGAGTGTCATCGCCCACTTCAACCGCTAATTGTATTAGTTATTTTTTGGTAAAAGAGGAGGCTGTTATGTATAAATAAAAGAATTTTTAATTAATATATTTTGTATCACACCAGTTTATTTCTTGTTGCATAAATACACTATTTGCTAATATTAATTTTGGGAAAATTTTTTATTTAATAATGAGCAAAAATATGGTCAAAGAATCTCGTATTTTAGTAATGAATTGTTACAAACTTGCGATATACTTTAAAGTACATAATTTAGAAGGAAAAAATTCACTGCACTCCCCCCCCCCCACCTATCCTTTACAAATCTTATTTACTTATTTAGGTATTTGTTTTTATTTATCTATAAAATTGTCAGTATTTTAAGGTTTGTAATCTACATAATAATGGTATTGTTCATTGTTCATAAAAAAGTTCAAAACAAAAATATTGTCCACATCAAGCACATCTTATAAAAGCGGGTTTACCACATACACTACACTTTGGTGGTTCTCTTTCTTCTTTGAAAAAGCAAGATGTTACAGAATTTTCAAATCTTTCTGGTCGTTGGTCAATATATCCACTTTTATATCATCCATACTTGAACAAATTTTGAAAACGAGGCTACGAAATCTGATTGTGAGCTAGAGACTGAAGTTTAGGAATATTGTTACGGCGATGTAAATCGATGTCATACTTATTTAGAATTACATTATTCGAAAATACTCTGATTAGTTGTTTCCAGAGTCGAAATCCATAGACATCCAGAGGTTAAAATATTGACAACTGTAGGTATAGATAAATAAAAATAAGTAAGTAAACAAATAAATTAGTAAATAAGATTTGTATCGATATCAGTATAGTAGGAGGGGGGAGGTGTGCAGTGTATTTTTTCTTTCTAAATTATGCACTTTAAAGTATATCGTAAGTTTGTAGCAATTCATTATTAGGAAATGTTGTATTTATGCAGAAAGAAATAAACTGTTGTGACGTAAAATATATTAAATAAAAATTATATTATTTACACATAACAGCCTCCTCTTTTACCAAAAATATAGCTAATAAAATTAGGGGTTGAGGTGGGGGATGAAACCCCAATGATTTTACAACTTTAATTTTGGTATTTTAATAAGAATTTTAAAGTGCCATTTGCAAATATATATATATATATATATATATATATATATATATATATATATATATATATATATATATATATATATATATATATATATATAGTTTCCCTACCAAAACTCTTACCATTTTCCAAAATATTTAAGAAAATTGAAAAAAACCCAAATTTTCAGGGGTGATTTTCACCCCTTTAAACCGCTTATGGGCACGAACGAAATATGGCTCGTGATTAGTTTTAATAAGATCTACAATCCACTAAAGTTTCAAAAATTTTTGAGAGATACAGTTGGATACCTTTCCTTGTTAGCTTGCTTTTAACTAGTATGTATTAACGTTCGATATACATCGTATACAGTATACGATGTATACCGAACGTTAATACTTGACCCTTCTCTCTAGAACATGGAAAGTAAGACAGGAATATACAAAAATGTCAAAAGCAAGCCAAGTGCGCTTCAAAACAAGTGTAATGTGATTAAAAATAAGAACTTTGGCTTACACCGATACGAATTGACCCAATTAAAATAAAAATAATTTCGCTTTGCAGATGAAAATAAACAGAATCGACATATGTATAGTGAAAAGAACGACAACTGAAAATGACTCATTCACATAAAATTTATGTTTTAGACAAACTCGTAATATAGCTATGGGCCAATTCGTATCAGCGTAAGCCAAAGCCGCTTGCTCTCGTTTTGAATAAATTTGCACTTGTTTTCAATCACAGTTGGCTTGCTTTTGACATTTTTGTATATTCCTGTCTCACTTTCCATGTTCTAGAGAGAAGGGTCAAGTATTAACGTTCGGTATACATCGTATACAGTATACGATTATGGTATTACGGTATACCTGCATCATATACTGTATACGATGTATACCGAACGCTAATACTTGACCCTTCTCTCTAGAACATCGAAAGTGAGACAAGAATATACAAAAATGTCAAAAGCAAGCCAACTGTGATTCAAAACGAGAGCAAGCGGCTTTGGCTTATGCCGATACGAATTGGCCCTATCTCTCACAAGATCTATTATCTAATATATTGAAAAAGGATAGTAGAAATTACATACCCTATTTCAAATACAATTGATCATGAGTCAAAGTTAAAAAATTAAGTAATTCTTTTATTTTAAACAAATCATTCTTGTATTCTTTTCTAAAAACAAACTGCAATTTTAAAATTTACGTAAGTGCAATAATGAAAGAGATAAAGCCAAGAAAACGGAAATTATTTAAATTCATAAGTGATGAAGCATGGTTAAATTTAAATGAAATGGACTATAATAACTTTTATATATGACAAAATTTTATTTTTGAAATGAGTCATTTTCAGTTCTTAAAAATAAGATTTACTTATAAATTGTGACGTCATTTTGGAATTAAATGGCGCGTTTTATTCATTTGAATTGTTGAAAATCTAGGATTTTCAAAATAAAATTTTAAATAATTACCAAATATTTTTTTTACGTTTCGTTATTAAAATAAAACATATTTATATGGTTAACCATAGAATCATTTAAAATTTAATACTGTCATATGCAGTCAAGTACACTATTAAATTATTGGATAGATATTGAATAATAAATAATTGTACAATTTTTATTTCCTTTAATAAGAGATTTTAGTGGTCGGCAAAAATTTACGTAAAATTTAAAAAAAAAAAAAAATACTGGCGATTTGAATGAAAAATTTTTAAAGTATTAGCTGCTCTATAAAATATTAGGAACCTATTTTTACAAAATCGCTTAAAAAAAGGAACGGAAAATAAATTTCTAAATAGTTGAATAGGAAACGAAAAAATTGAGCTTATTTAACTCATTTTTATTCGTTTATTTACCCTTACAACCTTCTACAACTTCTCTAGGCGAAAAATTCACTCTTAAAAATAAGTATCTAACAATTAACACTTTTATAAAATAAAAAATATATTACTGATTACTTTTATAAAAAATTTGGGGGACAGGTCTACCCACACTGTCAACTTCCCATTGGGTGTCTTTAAAGACAAGAGATTACTGTACATAAATAATTCTTTTTTCATTTCAGGCGACTCCTCCCTTGGGCTCTCGATAGAGGCTTTGCTCCTTACACCATACCGGAGGCTTCGCCTTCTGTACCTAAGGGTGGGGGCTCCACCCTTATCAAACAAATGATAACATCATTTGTTCTCAAGATATGCGAGACAAAATATATTTTGGCAAAAAACTAATTTTTCAAGTTTCTTATTTCGTTTTTTTTTTTTTTTTTTTTTTTTTTTAAATTTTGTAATAAAATACTGGCGTTTTTAACATCAAGGAAGGTTCTTAGGCCATTATATAATAATGTTATGGTAAACAATCCATATAATCTATGTTATCTTAATAAAGTTAATTCCGTTTTTTTACCACAAAAAACAAACCGCTAATCCGAATTTACTGAAAACTTTATCCGGTCTTCATTTTTTGATAACGCATCTAATGAAATTAGTCCGGAGTTGATATCATCATTTGTTCTCGAGATATGCGAGACGAAAAAAATTCACGAACGAACTAACGAACGCACACACAGACATCACGCTAAAAACGATGGATTCGGATTCTAGTGACCTTGAGACGTGGAGATATGTCAAAATTAGCGATTCGTAAAATCGGACCCATTACAATAACTTCCTATGGGAAGTTAAAAATTGTGTAATATATGTATGAGCGTATACTCAAGATATTTTTTTTTAAATTACGTGAACCGGCTATTTAAGTGTTTCTGAAATTTTGCAAAAATTTGCAAGACTCGCTGTATCCCCGCCTTTTACTACTTGAAGCAAACTCATAAAAATCAAGGTTTAAATTATATACCTATACTTTATTATAGTAGTATTTGCAATAGGTACCGTAGGTACGTCGTCTTTTAAAAGTTAAGTCGTGAATTTCAGTTATTATAATACAATATTTTGTATTTATTGTCTTTTTTAGATTTCGTGATAGATGCATGATACATAAACTAAAATAAAATTGTCCTTCCTTCCTGAGGTGGACCAGAGACCATTCTGGGATGAGCCGTGCCCACCCAGTTGGCCCCAGCTATTACTCGTTATAATTTTATTTTAAATAATAGATCAGACATTAATTCGTATATTCTATGGATACGTTTTTGAAGTGAAAAATTCTATTAACGACGGTAGCTCTGTTTTAGAGTGTAACGAAATCTGTAATGGTTGGAAGTGTAAAGAAAACAGTACCGTAAAATTGGATGACTTTGGCCACCATGTTGACTGTGGCCATTTTTCAATATTTGTTTTATTTATGCACGATTAAATACGTTATAATAATACTTATGCATGGAATAGTATTTTTTACTGATTCTATAGATTATATTCGACTCGAAAAAAATTATATACATAAAAGAAATTTGATTTTTAGTACCTGAAAAAATTAAAATAGAGAAATTTACGAAAAACCTTCAATTTTTACCTTCAAAAACTTCAAGGGCAGCTTGACAATGGGGCGCTTGCCGCTAGAGGGCGGCCAAAATCGCCCAATGCATTATTCGCTAATATTGGTCTGACTTTGGCCACCACATGTTTGCGTTGTTTTCTACCTTTGTTTGTAAGCACCTATCTCATCCAAAAGAGGTTTCTTTAAAATACCAGAAGTGGAAAATTACAATTAAACCCTGTATCTTTTATTTTTAATTTATCTACTAAAGAATTTGCTGTTTTTTTTATTTTACCAAATAATTTGTTACCTTATTTGCAATTTGCGTTTAAAATAATTATAAAATATTTTTTTTTTACATTTGTATAAAGAATTTAAATTTGATAATAAAACATAAAAAGAGAAGTATTTTTCTCATATTCTTATTTAAAAAAAAAAAAAAAATATATTTCTTTCTTTGCGTTTTCCAAATAAAACAGCATGTGGCCAAAGTAATCCAACTTCGTCGTTTGAGTTTGGCCATCCTTATTTTAAAAAAAAAAAAATAAATATTTAGAATTTATTTGGCTTTTTCTCCATTTCAAAGTTAAAAGTACTAATACAGACCCATAAAACGTATAACTAGAAACAAAAATTAATATCATTTGGTGTAAAACTTATAACAGTGTAAAGTTCAAAAGTGGACCAAAGTTACCCATTTACGGTAATGTTATATGTAACGAAATTTATAGTAGTCGGAAGTTCAAACAAATTTAGTATTTGTATTACAAATGCAACGAATCACCGACGAATAAAACCAAACGGGTTTGATGTTTCCACTTATTTATTTATTTAAATTAAATTGACTAACCATAAGTCAAAATTATATTTTTTAGCGAAAATTTAATTTTCTCACGATAATAATGCTGGCGTTCCAGACGAAAATTTTGTTAGCCTAACATTAGCTAATGGAGCTTTCACCGTTACAAACCAGAGGGCACGCATTCAAAAAATTAATATACGTTATATATTAAACAACAATTTCTAACATGGTGACTGATTATTTTTATTCCATAATTTTTAAATGTGGCTGTACTTCAGAAATTAAGTATTTATACCGTGAAAAAATATTTAAAGTGCATTAATTTTTGAATGCGTGCCCTCTGGTTTGTAACGGTGAAAGCTCCGTTAGCTAACGTTAGGCTAACAAAATTTTCGTCTGGAACGCCAGCATTAATTACAATGTGTATGTTCCGACATATAATCCAGTATACTGGCCAGTGTTAATGACCCCATGACTTCGACGCCATATTGTATTGGTGTCCTACCTAGTGATGCGAGTCTGGTAATATTACCAAATTACCGTAATTTACCCGACGGTAATTTTGGTAATTTACCCGACAAAAATTACCACAGGTAATTTTGATCTTTATGACATCTATTATCTGAAATATTAATTACAGATATAATGTTAATTAACACTATGAGGCCCGAGCACTTTCACAGTAAACTTCCCCGGAAGCCGACAATATTTTTTAGCAAATTTTATGTAAACAAGTTACATAAAATGATTCCACAAAACACTATCAACATGTATGTGTTAATTATTCAGGTCAAAAGATGAGTAACACACATATACATAGAAGCATACAACACACACATACATACATATGTGGATAAATATATTGTATAATGTATAAACAAGCCTAGATATTTTGATGATATTGATAAAACATATTATGTATATTTATATGTAGAAAAAATGAATTGTCATACGTAGTACATAATAAATTATTTTTATTAGAATAATATAAAATCTTTTTTATAAATATTTTTAAGTGTTTTGTTTATTATTCTAAATATTGATCGCGGTCGGCCTCTGAGGATGTTTTATTTGGTTTCGGATGCCGAAGCCATGGGACTGAAAGTGTTAAGATAGTAGAGAAGTGGTAAAAATAGCATTTCGTGTTTTACTTCCTAGCAAATATTGTGTTAGGATTTTTATGATTCTTACATTTATTAATTTAATTTATTCTTATTATTTAATTTAAATTCAACAACAATTCAAATTACTGAAAATGCGCCATTATTTCAAAATGAAGTTGCAATTTATAAACAAACATGTCGGTACCTACTAATAATTTTCATCGATGAATTGAAATTGTGTTTTATTTTCAATATTTCTGTTAGTTTGAATACACAATAATAATAATTATGATAATCGACCAGAATTATAATAAATACCCACTTTGATTTACTTTTTATCTTCAAATTGTGATGTGGATGTCATTGTAGTGTACTGTTTTTATTTTGTAGCGGCAATTTTTTTAATTTGAAATTGTACAATTTATTTTTGATGAGTTTTACAAAAATGATCAAAAATTAAAGAAAATTACTTAACTGATACACACCCCCTTGCGTTTTATTAACAAAAAAAAAAAAAAAAAAAAAAAAAAAAAAAAAACAAAAAAACAAAAATCATATTAATGTACATCTAGTTCAATTTAAAATACCAATATTACCGAATTTTACCGAAAATTACCGTAATATTACCAGTGGTAACGTAATTTTCAAAATTACCGGTAATTTTACATCTCTAGACTCCTACCATATTGTACTAGTAAGACAAGTGTCAGATGTTAAGGATGTGTGCCCGAAAAAGAAATTCCAACTTATACCATCGAGTTTGAAATATGCTAAATAAACGTTTCTGGATCATGCATTTTCTTTTTTCATAAAAAAATTATTTTTTTTTAAATCTTTATTGCAAAACTAACCTTTTAATTGCCTTTCGATGCAATTAAAAGTTAGTTTTGTAATAAAATTTAAAAAAAAATTAGTTTTAGACAGTGTGGTCTGTGTTTCCTGAATGTAAAATACGGAACATACGCTATAATATGTAATATTTATGATATGTATCCCGTACGTGCTGGCACAACGCTATCGGCTTTCTCAATTGTCAGAATAGTTACTTTTGATTGACTACTGATTCAACGCCAACCATAGTCAAATTAAATCTTTATTTTATAGAAAAAATTTATTAATTGATATAATTCCTCATAAAATACACATTTTAATTCATAAAATAAGTGTTTCTAGTAATAATTTAACACTATAATTAATTTTAAACAAATTTTAGATGTACTGCGCAATTTGACTGACCATACATCCTTAAACGGGTATGTACCGCTGGCCAGTATATTTCGGAACGAATCAACAGTATTGGCAATGATAAGATTCCCTAGCGACAAGTCGCGGAAATAATATATGACAGTTAATTTTGATACAGTTGAATTTTCTAATAGCAATTTAATAAAGCTTTCACGTAAATTGTGCGTATAATTACGTGATTTAAAGTGTTGAGATGAACACTAGTAAACACAAAAGAAAGGGGGGTACCTTTCCTACCAGTGTCAACCTTAAAAAATATTGGGAAACTTTTCTTAAAATGAAAACTTCACCAGTGTTTATGCGTGTTTGCTAAGAACATTTTGAGGTATGAACATCACATTCCACTCATGTGGATAACTTAATACTCCAGAAGTTTGTGCAGCTAAACCCAGATATTTAGGTTACTGAAATTTCGTTCTTTAACACCAACACACATTTCACTTTCAAAATATTGTTCACACTCGCGAAGAGGTCTCGTAGTTATTTTTTACTCTTTCATAAATGTCCAACAAAAAAATCATCACAAAATTTTTATAAAGCAATGAAATAATAATAATAATCATATGTCATATATTAGTTCCAAAAACGCTCACCAGGGAAATTTTATCATCGCCAATGGTGTCACAGAGAAGTAGAGACAACATATCTATCTCTATACTACTGGAACCAGTGTAACCAGTATGAGATAGAAAATATGTTATATACGTGTACAGGGTTTACTTTGTATTTGTGCGATATTGTGTATTTGTGTTAGTTATCGTTGGTGGTAGTGGTCGTCGCGTGACTGGACTGTTGCATATATATCTATGACACCACAACCATGTATCTGGCTCCGTGTGTGGATGTAACAATGCCAACAACAATCAAATCCATTGTCCTGTGATTGACCTACACTCAGCGACTGCTACTGAGAAAGTGACTTCTAAGTAGCTTAATGTGCACAGAAGTGCACACTGCATATTTCATGATAGAGATAGTTGCTGTACCTCTGTACTATGGAGGGTAGAGTTAAAGGAGCAGTATCTCATATGGGACTTGAATCGAAAAAGTGGTCCCTGAATTTGACGAAATAATAGTTCAATAATTACCCAGAACGGCGCTGATAAGCAATCAGGGTTCGGTCTGAACTTAGCGATTATAAGTGAAGGGAAGTATGCCAAAGGGAAGTATTAACTGTTAAAAACAATAAAAATTGAATTAAATATAAACACAATAAAAATTGAATTAAATATAACCATTAAAACTGTTAAAAACAATAAAAACTGTTGTTTCAGTTTTAAAATTTTCAGCGCTTAATTTTAAATTTAAGAATTTTAGTACACAGTGCCATCTTAATTTCATCCACTTTTGGGGCCACTTTTTATACCTATATGGAGATACTTCTCCTGATACTCTACCCTCCATACTCTGTGGTGTCAATTCATGGCATTCATGGCATCATTAACACTAGTCAGTATGCTAGATTATATTTCGGAACATCCCCAATACGCCCAATACTGAATACAGTTGGTCTGTAGGAGCATGTGCACTAAAATGTCGATTTTGACACCTTATTGTGATCCAATTTTTCTGAGTTTATTTTTTTTATTTTTAATAAATGGCACATATAAGATATTTTTTAAAATAAGTATTAAGTTGTTTTTAATAATTTTAATAACATAATTTATGTTACTTAAATAATAAAAAAAGTTTATTTATTCAAATTTAATATTAGAATTATTTATATTTATTTTATACATTATTGTTTACCTTATTTTAATACACATATTTAACAATTTGGTGAGTTTTACATCCTTGGCCCTTTGTTCAAATGGAAATATATTTTCGATATTAGCCAAATTATTCTGATATTGTAGAAATGCCACTTCATGGAAGAACTGATTTTTCAAGTGTATCACTTGAATCTCAACAAACTCGACTAAAACTATCCCCACAACCGCTAGAAATTCCGTTTGAACGTGAAAAACAATTGAAAATTCAGAGAGTACGTACAAAAATTTCACGACCGTGCAAAGTACGACTGGAAACTACCAGTGCACTTCAAAGAGACGCTTTATTTTGTGAAACCGATGAAGAACGTAAACTACGTTTAGAATTAGATCGAGCTCGGCACGCGTTATATCGGTCCATGCAGAGCAGAGAGTTGAACGACAAACATCGTCTTGCTGTTCGGGAACGCTATCGAAATTATTTTGGCAGTATCCAAAATACTAGCACAAGTGAAACCGCTGGTAAAAGCAAATATATTTGTATGTTTAGGGTAATTGTGCATTAGTGGGGCTCCACCAATTTTTGGCTCTAAAAAAAAAAACGAATCATCCAATTTTAATGTTTTTTTTTTCTTTTCTTTTTTTTTTTTTTTTTTAATGTTCGCCGCTACGGCGGGTCAGTTTAAAAAAATACTACAACTCAATATTAGTACTGGAAATGCTGGGAAACTGTCGCTAAATTTGAAAAAATTCAATTTTTTTAGATTTTCTTTTTTTATTTTGTATGCATGTGTGTCAAAGTCGAAATATATTTTTAAAACTATCTAAACTAATCTAACCTTAACTAACCTCATCACCTAGTTTTTATATCAAAGTTAAAGTATATTGTCAAAACTAACTAAACTAACCTAACCTTAACTAACCTTGTTGTGGTACTCTGGGTTCGATTGTGACGAACTTTGTTGGAGTACCCAACTTTCACCATCTATCTTTTATATCAAAGTCAAAGTATATTATCAAAACTTACTAAACTAACCTAACCTCACCACCTAGTTTTTATATTAAAGTATATTCTCAAAACTAACTAAACTAACCTAACCTCACCACCTAGTTTTTATATCAAAGCTAAAGTATATTGTCAAAACTAACTTAACTAACCTAACCTTAACTAACCTTGTTGTGGTACTCTGGGTTCGATTGTGACGAACTCTGTTGAAGTACCCAACTTTCACCATCTATCTTTTATATCAAAGTCAAAGTATATTATCAAAACTTACTAAACTAACCTAACCTCACCACCTAGTTTTTATATTAAAGTATATTCTTAAAACTAACTAAACTAACCTAACCTCACCATCTAATTTTTATATCAAAGCTAAAGTATATTGTCAAAACTAACTAAACTAACCTAACCTTATAATATTCAGTATATATTTTTAGGATAATGTAATAATTTAGAATGTTTTAAACCTAAGTTCCCTAATATTTGACCTATTTTCACAGAAAATGAAGGATTAAAAATAATTCAACATTCTTCCATGTAATAATTGCTTCTTTATTATTTTCAAATATTTGGGAACTTAGGTTTAAAACATTCTAAATTATTACATTATCCCAAAAATAAATACTGAATATTACAAAACTTAAAGAAGCAATTATTACAGGAAGAATGTTGAATTATTTTTAATCCTTCATTTCCTGTGAAAGTTGGTCAAATATTTGAAAACTTAGGTTTAAAACATTCTAAATTATCCTAACCTTAACTAACCTCACCACCTAGTTTTTATATCAGTCAAAGTATATTGTCAAAATTAACTAAACTAGCCTCACCACCTAGTTTTTATATCAAAGTCAAAGTATATTATCAAAACTATCTTAATAAACCTCACCACCTAGTTTTTATATCAAAGTCAAAATTTTATAGCTTCCCCGACCTGAATTATTTTTTTTAACATCCTAAACATACTGCAATTGTTAAATTTTTTTTTTAAATAAGGCTGGAGCCCCACTAATGCATAATTACCATATTTAGCTAGCCGTATTCATAATAGTTAATTTTTAGCAAACCTACCCTCGAAAGAAACAAGAACGGAGGACAAGGAAGAAGAAGAAGACAGAGACATTCCAGTTCCTGAGATTGTAACCATTAAAATGGAAGTAAAAGAGAATTCAGAAGATGAAGAAAAAGTAGAAGAGGACAGAGGAGATTTGTTAACACATCAAATAAAAGCAGAACCGATTGATTTTGTACCAGATAATGAAATGAAATTAGAGCCCGATGACAGAGCCGTTGAAGATGAGGATGACGAAAGTACCGCATTATATTTCGAAAATTTACCCGTTCAAGTCAAAATCGAGGAGACCGAAACCACTAACGACACCGATGACCCGTTATCTTTAGATCGTGTATTCATAGAAACTTACAAAGGCGTACTCGTTGATTCTACCGGTCAAAAAATCGCTCAAATCGAAGAAAGACAATATCGTTGCAATACATGTTCGCGGGTATTCAGCAACTTAGATACTTTAAGATTCCATGAAGAATTCCACGTTGGAACAAAATCACTTAAATCAACATTCAAAACGCATAATCGATCCGACGATAAATCCGCGAAAAAGTACAAATGTAATATGTGCTCGAATTCATTCACGGACAGAGATAACTACAAAAAACATAAAAGGTTTCATTATGTCGAAAAATCGTATGAGTGTGATATATGCCTTAAAGAATTCAGTCATCGATCAAAATTGCGGGAACATGAACGAATTCATACGAGCGAAAAACCGTATCAGTGTGATATATGTTTTAAAGCGTTCCGTTTGTCAGCAACGTTAAAAAATCACAAACTAATTCATACCGGAGAACGTCCGTATAAATGTAATATATGTTTTAGAGCGTTTCGTATGATAGGCAGTTTACGAAAACATAATAAAATTAATACTTGTTCAAAGTATGTACCATATCTAACTGAAGTTGCGGGTGTTCCAACTTAATATTCAAAAATTCGCATAAAAGGATTGGCGAGTTAACAGTATTTAAAAAAATAATTAAATCGATCGATTTATCGATATTTCATAACACACTGGTGCTCCACGTATCATTTTCTGATAGCGTGTATGTGAAATGATAAATGGTCTTAAAATGGTAGCGAAGAATATATTATTGTCCTAATTGTCATAAAAAGGATGGGAAAGTACAATAAAGAAAATATAATTCAGTTTCACTTCAGAGAAAAGTAGAAAATTCGTTTTAAAAATTAAATATGAGACACGAAATGTCCGCCATATTATTTATATGTAATATGGAGGGTAGAGTTAAAGGAGAAGTATCTCATATGGGACTTGAATCGAAAAAGTGGTCCCTGAATTTGATGAAATAATAGTTCAATAATTACCCAGAACGGCGCTGATAAGCAATCAGGGTTCGATCTGAACTTAGCGATTATAAGTGAAGTGAAGTATGCCAAAGGGAAATACTAACTGTTAAAAACAATAAAAATTGAATTAAATATAAAAACAATAAAAATTGAATTAAATATAACAATTAAAACTGTTAAAAACAATAGAAACTGTTGTTTCAGTTTTAAAATTTTCAGCACTTAATTTTAAATTTAAGAATTTTAGTACACTAGTGCTATCTTAATTTCATTCACTTTTGGGGCCACTTTTTATATATGGAGATACTTCTCCTGATACTCTACCCTCCATAATATGTAAACAGCGAGAGAGATAATCAATATTTAAGTTATGATTCAACCAAATAAATAGTTTGAAATTTTTTTTTTTTAAATGTGTCAACTCGTTTATTTATATTTCAGTAGCCGAAAATTAGAAAAAATTCTATATCATTTAATTAGAAAATCAACATTATAATATTATTTAATATACTACCGTGTATCTGAAATTGATGCAACTTATACAAATGAAGAGATAAAAAGAGAAGTACAGTCGCCACTATGAAAGTGTTACAGCACGGGACTAAAAATTACAGTTTCATAGTGAGTTAAAAAAAAATATGTAGACGCCAGTAATTAGTTTACTGCTATGTACCTGTACTACGACAATAACAAAACAAACATTCGGCGTGTACTTGCATGCAGCGTTTGATTGTGTTTTCCACACCAGAGTGGTGAAAGTAATATTGATTGTAACACTTTGGTAGTGAACAGTAAAGATGTCGATTTTAAATCGATTAATCGAAGCTTAAAAAATCAATTTCTTTTTTCGATTTTTCTCATTTGAATCGATTCATGAATCGATTATTAAAAGTAAGAGATCGATAACCGATTTTTTCTAAAAATAACTTCATTTTAATAGTAATTCAGAATTCTACAGAGAAACATGTGTTAAAATGAAACACCAAAAACTCTATTGTTAATTGTCACTTTTTACTCGTTATATCAACGAACCCCTCCTATGGCTCTATATAAGTCAGACTATTACTACAAAAGGAAGGAAGAGACCACCTATCTGTGCAAACGACGATCCCTTTCCCACAAAAGCGACTTATTTAGAAAACAGTATTTTGTCAATTTGTTTGAAATTTTTGAATAAACTTGGTTCAGTTCGTGGTATTCGTCCTACATATTCCATTGCCTTATTTTTTATAATTGAAAAGTTAACTCACTCATCGCCTTTACAAATGTAATACCTTACAAGGCGTTTTTACACGATATTACCGATATTACCTATGTACTATCAAGTAAGTCCCTTAAACAAAAATTATAAGCTAATTTTATTAAACTTTTCAAAATTTCGAAATTTAAATCGATCCAAAAATCGATTTTTTTTTGGAGAATCGACATCTCTAGTGCACAGTCTCATAGTGGCTACTGTATATATACCTGCTATCGTTTCTATACTTCTCCCTCACACACTTCTAAGATATAGTAGATAAATCAAGTATATATCTAATAATAATAAAAGTAACAAATTTTATTTTGTAAAATCGAAAAGTATTGTAAATATTGTTAAATTTAAAAAAAAATTATATATATATTTTTTTATGTTCTAAATAAATTGTATTGCTTGCTTTATAAATTTTTAGTTGTAGTTTTATTATCCTCATTAAACAGGAAAGTAACATAAATAATATTTTAGTAATCTATTGGCGACGAAAAGATACTCACTGACTCTGCCTCTAGCGGTGGTGACATCAGCTATCCGTCAATTTTAAAGGATTTGGATCCATATGAGCTGAATCCTCCGATCTCATGAATATGCTTAAAGGACCAGCGAATATTTTACACTATAACGAGTAAAATTAAATTATTGTAAAGTGATAAAATTTTGACATCATGTTGAGGACAGAAACTGCTAAATTACTGCTACTTTAACCCATTAACGTCCATGGCGAAACTGTTTTAATTTTTTCTGAATTAAACTAATGAAAATAAGGTAAAAATATAGAAAATGATGAAAATAATCAATTGAATGACTTCTACAGATACATAGAGCCGTGTACGGTGGACGGAATTGTCCTCAACGGAGTCTTTTCACGCAGAATGTTGATAACATTTTGAAGTTACTTTTTTTTTTTAAGTAGAATATGTTCTAAATAAAGAAAAGTTCATTTAGTAAGTGTACACAAGCGTGTACGGCGGGCGCTAATGGGTTAAATTTTGTCCTTCACTTTAATGAGGGATCTTCCATTCCATCGTTTTATTAAAACGTTACGAGTTCCTCATAGGCACTATTTTTTAACTTTTTATTTGTATGTATTTTTGGCAATTTTATTTTCATAAGCATAGTTGAGCTTTAAAGTACCAATATTTAAAAAAATCATTAATATCGTGTACACCTATTGTACACCCCTGTCTTATGTGTGATTTAACCTTTTGTAAACATTCTAAACAGTGTTAAAGTTTGTATGACAGCTTCTTACTTGTCAAATGAAAAGTTTACATTTAAAATTCAATTCTTATTAGGGAGTAAATCCTCCCAAAATATTTATGGAAACTAGTTTTCTCGATCGAAATGATCAAGTGTAGATTATCAATGAATGTTACTTTTATTTTTTCGACGTAATATTCACTTAGAAGGTTTGAAAGTGATAAAGTCGGGAACAAAATGGATAAATACGAAGTAATCGGTTTAATTGGAGAAGGTTCGTTTGGACGTGTGTATAAAGCAAAGCGAAATGCGGATTCGGCAATCGTGGCATTGAAAGTTATAAGAAAGGTATTCAGTTGTATCTAAGAAACCTTAAATTTATAAAGTACTGTTGTAGGTTAATTTTCCATTTTTTAAAATTTTTAGCGCGGTCGCTCACATAAAGAACTCAAAGGTTTACGACGAGAATGTGAAATTCAACGCCATTTACACCATCCCAACATAATTCAAATGTTTGACTCGTTTGAAACGGAAAATGAAGTACGTTTTCTACTTTTTTTGAATCGATGAGAGAATATCTTGAAAAATATTTTGGTTTCTTTTTCTTGTAGATTGTTGTCGTAACTGAATTTGCACACAAGGAATTACATGTTATACTGGGTAAAGAGGGATTTTTATCCGAAGATAGAGTTCGTATCATTGTATGGGATTTAGTTTCGGCGCTCTATTATTTGCATTCCCATAGAGTACTTCATAGGTAGAATTTTAAAGTGTAGTTTTTTTTAGGACATTTTCATATCTATGGTGTTAGGCTGTTCGTCCATTGGATACGGAAACGTGCGAAATTTAATTCGGACGAATACGCATGAAAACGGACGAACGTTCGAATCAGCTGTGAAGCTATACATCTTCGTCCACTGAAAGCGTAAAAAAAAGACACTGCTCGAGCGGGGTAAAAAAAAGACATACTTATATTAAACTCAACAGTGTTAAATTCAAAAAATAAAAAATATTACAACAAAATATATTAGTGTTTTAAGCTGTCTGGGCCAAAAAATTATTTTTTGGAACGGGCTTTATAACATAAAAAAATTTTCTCCCAAACCTCTATTATTCATGAGAGAAAAACTTTCATTCCGCGACGATAAACTTTTTCAGTAAGTAAAAAATCTGATAAGATAGAGTGCTGCATTTTTTTTCTTGTTATTCTATATGCTTTAGTAATGTAAAGTACAAAGTTTTATTTAAATGGTCCGACTGCTTGTAATTTTTAGTCGAATTTTCTCCGAAAAATTAGACTTATACAGTCTATACGATAAGAGCTGCGAGAGGCGAGACCAGGGGCGCTATCCGTTTTCGGACCCGTAGAACACGATTATGTAAAAAAAAAAGATGTCTGATATATATATATATATATATATATTTTCCCGCAACCTTTTAATATGTGTAGGGCCCCCCTATGGAAGTTAAGAGATGAAATTTGGTAAGTGGGGCTTATTCCGATGCACAACAATACTATCAAAGTGGGGTCAAATTTTGGGCAAATTTTTTTTCGGACCCGACCTTTAAGGGGGTGGTGGGGGGCGGAAAAGCAATAAAACTTTTCCAAACCGGTTTTAAATAATGTTTCGGTCAATTATCTACAACATATCCAAAATTCAGCTTCCTAGGATGATATGGTGGGAGTAGAGGGGGGAAAAACGATTTTCGCTGGATCTAACAGGCCCCCAGCCCCCCAGAATTAACGTAGAGGGTTCAAATTTGGTGTGTTGATAAAGTTCGTACCTAGGTTGTGCTTTTTGGAGGTTTTAATATTTTACCCCCACCCCCCTCATTTTTAAGCTACAATTTCATGCATTTTCGACGTTTTCGAAGTTTGTACCACTCGCACAGGTCACCCGAATAAACCTAGAGGGCTGAAATTTTGTATTCGGATTGAGTTAGTATCAAGGGGGTGCCTTTTGGGGGTCTCGACTTTTAACCCCTACCCCCACCATTTTTATACCCAAAAGAACATGATTTTTCTTGTTTTTTAACAGTTTCGTTCGGGTCAAAATCTCCCCAAATAAACCTAGAGGGCTGAAATTTGGTGTACAGGTTAAGCTAATAGCCCGACACTGTTTTTTGGAGGTTTCAACTTTTAACCCTTACCCCCACGATTTTTACGCCAATATTTCCTTAATTTTTTTGCTTGTTTTCTAACATGTCTAGAGACTCCATAAGGAAACCTAGAGGGCTGAAATTTTGTACGTATATTCAGTTAGTATCCAGCTAGTACCTTGTAGGGAGTCCGCATCACTTTTCCCCCCACTTCTCCCATTTTTACATCGGAATTGAATGCTATTGTTAAATGTGTTTTAAAAGCATTATGTTTATTCTAAATACAAGTAGGCGAATAGTAATTTTAAAAAATTTAAAAAAAAGTGAACTTACTTTTATGACAAATGAAATACATACATATTAAGTAATTTAAAAATGTTATTAAAGTCACTGTTTATTTATAAATTAGGAATTTTGGATTTTTAGTATTTATAAAATATAAATTTTGGATTTTTTTGGAAAGAAAAAATATCTTTATAAAGGCCTTCCAGTTTACTATTTAAGGTCCTTTTTTTTTTTTAATTTTTAAAACTAAAACATAAAGGCAATTAGCGGATAAACATGGGCAGGAATGTCCTCGTACGAATTGTGTTGGCTTTTTTTCTGCTACCTGTTTTCGGCACAAAATTGAAATTTACTGAGATACAGCCCTTAAATACTTAAAACCTTTTTTTAAAGCCTCGATCAGCCGAACACTCATCACCAGTTTTGAAACCAACAAAATGACAATTCGGTTGTAGACTTTCAATCACATTTCGCTTGTAGACATTCAATACCGAAGATGAAGGGGAAAATTCGACTACCGTGATGGGGCCCCGCTGCTCACGGCGTTTTTTTTTTATATGTTAAAAAAAAAGAAAAAAGTGGGGTAAAAAAAGACAAAATAAGGGGTTAACATTTAGAAAAAATAAAAATTATTGACAAGTATTTTCATTTTAAAACTAGATAATGGCATGTTTAAATGTATTTTATGGATTAAAAAAAATACTGATTCTTGAATAAAACAATTTTTTTGTTAGTGAGCAGACGGTTTTCATGGATATCAATTTCAGCTCATTCGGAAATTTGTATTTTTGACCCATGAAAATTTATTTATGTTTTTATAATGTATAACTATGATTTACTGCACACATTTAGTATTTTTAACTCATTCATAGATTATTTTGATTTATTTTTTTACTTTATGTTAAGTGGTGTAAAAAAAGACAGCCTCAAATTAACATATTTGGTTTTTTAATGAGCTACAATAAATTTTGTGTTAGTTGTACGTTTGTGAAATAAAAATTATCTTAATATTTAAAGTCCAAAGAAATTTTCTGTGAGTCAAGCTTTTGTATCAGTTAACTTTTTCTGACTTTTCTTACTGCTCAATCTTAGCTAAAGTTTTTGGTAAAATACTTAAAATTTAAATATACCAATAAACAATTTTGTAGTAGAGATAGAGTTGTGAAATAAAAAGTGTTGTACTGCTAATTACCCAGGCTGTCTATTTTTTACCCTTCCAATCATGTACTTGCAGTATCCTATTAGTTAGAGTTCTGTCTTTTATTTACCCTCCACTGTTTTTTTTTACCCCACTTGGCGGGTGAAAAAAGACAAGGTTTTTATTTTTTTATAGATTTATACCATTGGCTTGAGTGAAAAAACATGCAAAATCTTAAAATACAAACAATTTAACATCATACAGTATTTTTTTTTGTTTAAAAACTCAAATATTTTCTACATGAAAAATGAAAAGATTTGAATTTGTGTTTTTTTACCCCGCCCAACCCTATAACTGTGTACCTTTACATATTACGTGTCATAAATTGTTATTTACGTATTTTTATAAGATCTATAGCTTGAAAAAAAAACTTAAAAAGAAAAATAGTGACGAATATTGGGCTAGTGGACGGACAGCAGACATATCATTTCGGACGAACGACAGACGTGCGTAATCATCTGAATCGAATTTCGCAGTTGTCCACAACCAATGGACGACCAGCCTTATAGTTATGGAGTTACACATACATATAGGGATCGAGCCGGAACTATAGACAGCAGCACTGGCGTTGATAGTGGCGCCCTTATGTGACATAACTGAGAAATATTATGTGTGAATGTTACTATGGTGTTACACTTTATAGACAAGATACCTAAATATAAAAATATCGTAAATATCTATGTCATTCACACAAAATGTTTCTTTAAATGTGACACCAGATGGCAGTAATGTTGTCAATCTCGGTCCCTATAGGTCAGGAGTACGGAGTACTCAGTGAGGACACATATTGGTCGCGCAAAGATTCTCACTCGTGCCTCTGGTGGTAAAATTAGAACTAGTATCAAGTAAAAATATATGTATACGTGTAATTGGCGATATAAAATCTAGTAATCCGCACATAATTTGTTTTTACTTGATACAGCTTCTAATTTAAAAAACCAGAGGCGCTCGCGTAATTTTTGTGTCGCCAATAGCCTTTTTGTGTTTTACATAATATTATATAATATGTTTGTAAACTTCATGGTTATAATATTTTTGTAACCATTTATTACTTTAACTCCTTTGATGATACATTTCTTAAGTAGAGTCCCTATAATAAATAGAGTCGTGTCATATCAGCCATTTTCTTTCTAAAACAGAGCGGAAAGCTTCATAATTAATTATCACATGTTTGAGTACCTAATTATTGTTAATAAGTTATAAATTAATGAACAATTAAAAATTTTTAATTTAATTATTCTTTTTAGGTTAAAGTAAATAGTTTTTGTTAATATTTAATTTATTTCCAATGTATTTTACGCGAACCTTGGACAGAAAATGCCGGAACCAATCAGCGTTCAGCACACATATCACGACTCTATTTATTATGGGGACTCTATTCTTAAGCTGTAAACTTTAACCATCTGGTGACACATGGGAGAACTACTGTATATAGACTAAACATTAAACCACGCTTTTATTTTCCCAATAGGCATTCTAAAATGTTTTGAGTCTTTATCTATGCATAAGTTGATGTCATTTATGACGGCTTTTTAATCTATGGTAAATTATCATATGTCAGCTAATATTTTTGCTCGAAAGAAAATGTTCATTGTTTCATTTCTTTTCTTTCGTCATGTCTTTCATACTAGTCTGTCATGAAAATTTTGGCAGTTTCAGTTGAAAACAATTTTTATGTGCAATCATCAAAGGCGTAACTAATCAAGTAGTTTTTGTTCTTTTTTGTCTAAATCACTTTGTATTAATTTTGCAGGGATTTAAAACCACAAAATATATTACTTGACGTTCATGGCACAGCGAAATTGTGCGATTTTGGATTTGCTCGAAATATGAGTTCCGGCACCTATGTACTAACGTCAATCAAAGGCACGCCTCTGTACATGGCGCCCGAACTAATCGACGAACGACCTTATGATCATACCGCAGATCTATGGTCATTAGGTTGTATTATTTATGAACTGCTCGTTGGAGCACCGCCATTTTGTACCACATCGATACTCCATCTTGTTAGCTTAATTCGACATGAACAAGTGCAATGGCCTGAATTCATTTCATCAATGTGTACATCATTTTTAAAGGTTCCATTTGAAATAAATTACAAAATTTGAGAATGATTTATCTTCTCACTTTTCACTTAATTAAATTGTTTGATTACGAGCTAGCTTTCGAGCAATTAACTCATCATTAGGTATAATACAATTGTATAATTTAGTGAAAAGTAAGAAGGTAACTTAAATTATTTAAATTATTTTGTAGCAATCTAATTTGGGGAAATATTTTAGGGACTGTTACAAAAAGATCCATCACATCGTCTCAGTTGGCCAGAAATATTATCGCATCCGTTTGTGGCTGGTCACGTACTGATTTTAGAAGGGAGTCACGATAAGCCCATGTCATTTAAAAAGACATCACCTTCGTCATCTGTACAAGCCAAAGATAAACAAAAAAATAACTACGCGATTAAAAATAATTTAAAACAAAGGAGGTAAAAAGTTTAAAAATGTGCTCAATATATAGAATGAATAATCTAGTATTAGGATTAGATTAAGAATAATTAGAATTAGATCTAGATTAAGAATAATTAGAATAGAACATTCGTTCTACTCCTAAATATGCATCTAATTGAAAACAGATAAACAATATAGATATAAAAAATGACACCTACGAAAATTATTTCAAGCTTCTACAATTTCCATAAAATATTTTTTTTTAATTTCGTAGAATTTCGTAATTCAGTAGTTAGAATTTTTTTACAATTCTCGGGATAAAATATTTATTGCTTTTATTAACACTTTAGAGTTCGCGTTTTCAGCATCTGAAAGTAGCCATAACAACCGTAAAGGTCAACCGTGAGCAGTGATCACACATGTGTGCGCAAATAGGTATTGTTTACAACAAACACACTTTCTGTGTGTTGGTTTTTGTAAACATTTATAGAAGAATACCATAAACATAATACTTAAAAATATAATTTTATATTATCATTTGTTTTTTAATTTTTATTTTTTAGCGAATTTCCAGAATGAAATTCAGCCATTACAGCCACTGTCATGTCGCGACCTGAGCCCGGGACTATGGCAGAAATTTGTTTTAAGGTCCCTAGAAACCGAAAATAATATTCACTAAAATGGAATTCAGCTATTACAGCCAATGTCATGACGCGACCTGAGCCCGGGACTATGGCAGAAATTTGTTTTGAGGTCCCTAGAAACCGAAAATAATATTCACTAATATATATATATATATATATATATATATATATATATATATATATATATATATATATATATTATATATATATATATATATATATATATATATATATATATATATATATATATATAAATTTTTGAGAATTTTTTTTACACCATTTAAAAGAGAAGAAAAAATTACATAAAAAAGGTCTTTAAACTTTTTTTCTATGTCAACTAGTTTCCGAGAAAATCTAATTTTTATAAACGGAAATTCGCTATGTTATGCAGGATGCTGCGACAGGGTTATTTATGATTGTATTGAAATGCAATTTCAATACAATCACAAAAATCAGTGTGTTTGTTATTGATTTTATTGAAAAAGTGTATGTTTACACATGTTGAATCATTTCGTGAATTTGTTTATATAATTTTTTTTTATTCTTTCATATAAACTTCCCCAGGGGTCGGGAATATTTTTAAAGAATAAAAAAAAAAAAATTATATAAACAAATTCACGAAATGATTCAACATGTGTAAACATACACTTTTTCAATAAAATCAATAACAAACACACTGATTTTACATAACACTAAACAGTCTGCGCACTTTCACATAAACTTCCCCAGGGGTCGGAAATATTTTTAAAGTGCGCAGACTGTATAGTGTTAATATTAAAATTAGCCTTTACTTGTTAATATTGCTTAGTCTTAAATTTTGTATGTTACTTTTATTTAATGTTAAAATTTGCTTTTATTTTTTTGTGATTTTCATTTTATTGGAATTTATTCTTTCTTTCTCGATTGTTCTCAACGTTATATAATGACTTTATTTTCTGTTAATGCAATGAAATGTATTTCAGACATTCGAAAGAAAGTGAAAAAGAAAGTGATATCGAAAACGGCAATAATCCACATAATTCCGTAAATATAAATCAAACTGAAAATGGCGCCAAAGGTGGCGAACGTACAGCGCAGTCGTTAAGCAACTGGAAATCGATGAAAAACGAACTAAAAACTAGTGGCGGGAACGTGGTCACTAAGAGTGACGGCGCCAAAATAACTCCGAACAATAATAATGCCGTGATAAAGAAATCCGTTAGCACAGAAACGTCACCGTACATTACAAATTTACCGTCACAACGTGACACACATTTGAACAAGTTAAGTCAAAATTTAGATAATTTTTCGAAAAAAATCAATCAGTCGGATAATAATCAGAAAAATGACGAAAAATGTCGTAAATCATCGCGTGAAGATGCGTCGGCGAACACAATCGAACTTGATCGAAAATTATCGAATGTGGATTTGGGGCAAACATTCAGCGAACGAAAAATAGCGCAAAATTCCAATAAGGCTAGCGAAAAAGATGAAAATAAGAAAGATCAAGAAAATGATGAGAATGATAAAGGTAAAAACAAATATCATTTTGCCGTTAAATATAGGGTGATTTTGTTGAGTTGTCAAAAATTTAAATTAGGAAACTGAGGCCGTTTTTCTTATTTTTATTTTTTTTTTTTTTTTTTTAAGTTTGACACACTATTGAACAAAATTTTGATACATTTTGGTCAATGGTTTTGGACTTTGGAGTTATCGCCATTTTTAACTTTTTGGAAAATAAATTTTTTTTCGATTTTCTTCGGATCTTATTTATGAAAATCGATGAAATTTAAACAAAAAATGTAACAAAAGGTGGCAGTTATTTTAAGGGAAAAATTGTTTTCATGAGTCATGTGACCTAGAATTTTTTTAAAAAATCTAACTTTTATACCAAAACTAAAGATAGAATGTTGAAGCATTTTTCTAATAGGTAGTAAATTTTTTTCCCAAAATGGCGTCACACTGCACTGAGGTACTTCAAATAAAAACTTTCGCCTCTGGAGAACTAGGGACAAAGTTTCGAAAAATTTTATAAAATAAATTTACAGAAATTTCATTTTGCAACAACTTTATTTCCGACGACTTTTATTAAAAATGCACCCATCTACCCCTAAAACCGCAAAGTAAATTTTGATTCTGTGTAACCGTTGAACGAAATGCTCTTTTTCATTGGTGTTTGTTCCGAAACGCCCACTAGGGAAATTTGGTTGTTGCCAATAGGGATTTTTTTTATTCAGCTTTTCATGATTTTCTTATAAAATCACTCTGTTTACCTCTTTAAATGATTAAGACGAGGTAACTCGTCCTGCAATATGGCGGCTCAAAATGCTATGATATGTATACATATATTCACTGATAGAGGTGTCGCCATCTGTGACTGATTTTGCGAAATACGGTATAATTCTAAATAATGTTCAATTTTATTAACATAGTTTAGTATAATTTATATTTTGTAAATTCCTAGGGTTCACTTTTTTGATGTTGGGATCTTTGACTTTTTTTCCTTCTTTTTTTATAACCTTATGTATTGTACTCATCACTGACAGTAAAAAGTTCGGCATTTTGAGACAAAAAAATTTTTCCATATGGTTTGTTTAAAAGAGTTAAAATTTGTTTGTAAGTACTCCCTCTTTTTTAAATGCTTTTATTTAACTTGCTATGATAGTATGTTGGTTTAGATCTAATCTTGGAATCAAAATTTCGATAGGTTCTAATTGAGCTAAAGATTTTAAATTTTGCATACGTGTATAACCTTGATGACAATGCAATATTGTATAATTAGTTTTGTCCTAAATCACCCCAAAACCAAAATTGTTGATTTTTAGTCCTGTGCAACTTTTTGACATTTCGAATTGTCAAATATTGTCCATTGATTTTAGATTTCAATTTTTTGTTTCCATAGTTGTCTGATTAGGGTAAATTAACCGATTAAAATATAGGTAAAAAAATTACTTCTTTATTTCTTTTTTTTTAAAATTAATTGTAATCAGACTAAAGAGTAGAAAATAAAGTAAAAAAAATGTTTTTTAAGAAAAAGCTTTTATTTAAAAATGGGCTAAAAAAAATGAAATAACTACTGAGTGAAGTTTGAAGCAATATGCAACATAATTTATAAAAGCTTGAGGCGTTTAATTAAGTTTGGTAAGTACTGAAAAGTAAAATAGCTACACTTATATCCAAAACAGAAATAATTAATGATAACGCCTCAAGCTTTTATAAATTATGTTGTATATTGCTTCAAACTTCACTCAGTAGTTATTTCATTTTTTTTAGCCCATTTTTAAATAAAAGCTTTTTCTTAAAAAACATTTTTTTTACTTTAATTTTTTACAGATATAAATAAAACACCGACCAAAATAAACACCCTATCCAATTGGGAAATATGTGATATACAACAACCAATCGAATGTGAAGAATGGTTGGCGTTCCTGCAAAAATCGATGCGAGAAATCGTTTCAAATGAACTAGCATCGTTAATACAACCCAATTTAGCGAACGTTATTATTGCCCCGTTACGTAATCCAACCGCTAGTTCCCGTGTTATCGAGAACGTCGCTAACCTTTTAGCGTTACCGTTTATAGTTGATGGAATCAACGAAGAAAATCAACAAAAAATCATAAAGGTAAAAAAAAAAATCGAGATCCGGTTGATTTTGCGGGTTGATTAATCGATATTCGTTTCAGGTTTATCTCGAAATAAAACTTATACCGAACTTAATTTACGCTGCACAACTGATAACACGAATACGTCGAGCCGAAAGTTCTAGTTCGAGTGACACACCGACTAATCTGTCTCAGTCAGCCGGTTTCCCGGAAATGTATCGTTCAATGTCGGATCTTTCCGTTGACGAATTACAATCGCTGGAAAGTATTTTTGTATTAATATGTAATCTGGTGTACAGAGACATTCTATTCGCTAGTCAATTTTGTGACGCCGTTGTAATCCTAAACGTTATACCAATGTTGCGAAACTTTTTAACTTTATGTAAGTTTCCAGTAATTTTTGAATCAACCTGTATAAATCACGTCAAATTTAATTCTAGCCAAACGTAAATTACGTATCGTGACCGATATTATCGCTATTTTGACAAGAATCCTACAAATATTGCCGGAAAATGCCGAATTAGTTGAACAAATAATTTTTTCAAATATCGAAGATAAAATCAATAATTCGATCAAACAGAATGATTCGAAAATTGATCTTGTAATGTTATTACGTCACGCCAGTCCGATATTGCGCACGCGCATGTGTATACTGTTACATTTGTTGGGACGATTTAGTAGTCGAGCGTTACAGATTAATTGGAATGCAAGAATTCGTGATACACTTGAAGATTTGATGTACGATTCAATAGAGAATGTACGAAATGTAAGTATGAATGGTATGAATCGACTTTTAACCGTATGAATTTCTGAAAATACCGTAAACCAGGATGAATAGGGACGAATTCAGACTTCACACCGTATTTTTTTGTATTTATTTTATGAGTAGCTAATCTTTAATATATTAAAAATTTACGTGACGATGGTCACTTTATCACAGTATCCAAAAAATAACAAAAATCGTATAATTTCTTCTCTATGAAAAATTGGGGTCAAAAGAAACGATAAAAGGGTGAATGGGGACAATCCGTAGGATCGACCAAAATTTAAATTCTAATATACAATAATTTCGAATTTTTTATATTTATACATTCGGAAAAGAAATAATACTTGATGATTTTCTGTAGAAATAAACGTAGAATCTAAAATAAAGTTTATAAAATATAGAAATGTTATGCTGAATGTGTTTATAAAAATATCGAATGACTTGATAACCTTGAAAGTGCTCTCTCTATGTTCCAATACATGCTTCATCCGTCCCTAATCACCCCAGATTCGTCCCTTTATACTTTTATAAATGTCCCTATTAACCTATGTACTGTCCCTATTCACACCTTTTCCGTCCCTATTAACTTCCAACTTAGCCCAAATGTCAAGTCCTCATTATTTCCTCTTAAAAATTTAAAAAAACGAAAAGTCTGCAGTTTTTTTTTTCAGATACGTTCCAAAATAATTAAATTTTCGATTAAACAACAATTTATTCATAAGAACACCGAAATATATAATTTTTAGATATTTTTAGATTTTTTATTCAAGTTCAAGCTTAGTCACTATTGTTACCCGAAAGAATAATGATTATACTATAATTTAAGTAAAATATATGTTCGCATTTACATTTAGTATTTTTAATATTAATAGATTTGAGCGTTACTTTATGGTATTCCATATTTGTAAATAATAAACAAATAATATTTTACTTTGCAAAATACCACTTTTATTTTTGAAGCTGTGACAATATTGTTTCGAACCGTTAGTTCATTTTCAAATCGTTTTGAAAATTGTAGGGTTACTTTTTGTGATGATTTTTTACAGAATCTGTCGAAAATAAAGAAAATCACTTTACTGACATGGAAAAACAATGCTTTTAGAATATTTTCGTAACTTCAGTCAAGAACCCTATTGTACCTTATATTTATTTATATTTTAGGCAGCCGAAGCGTCAGTTATGTTACTACAACGATTGGTATTTTATAATTTTAGTGGAAGTTGTACGACAGATTATTCGGATAAAATGTGGACGCGCCCAATTGATTCTTCAGGTGGTGCTTAATGAGCACTATTGATTTAATTAATGAGAGAGATTATTAAAATATACGCAATGTCGATTTGCTCTATAAAATATGTGAGAAAACGTATAATTTCAAGCAATACATGACAATCAACAGATTAATTATTTTATCCGAATGGGACAAGTGATATTTCAGTTGTTCATGTACCTTTAAACATGTTTATGTAAGCAATAAAAAAAATGTTACGTAATGTAAGTTTAAATGTCTGTAAAATAAAAATAATTATAGTTAACGGAAGACTGGATTTTATTTTATTTTTATTAATTACCTTATAAGATCATATTAAATTGGGTTTTTCAATAAAAAATAATTATCATTTTTTTATTATTTCAATACTATATCATGAATAATATTGATAATCCATGTGAAAAAAGTTTTAAAAATGATATAATAAATAATAAATTAATTAAAACTTATTTAAAAAAAATATCATTTGGTTATAAACAGCACCACAAGATTGCGATGTCCGTGACGTCATTATGTTAATCTGTCAAATATTGTTGACAGTTCGTACATATTGTCAAAATTATTAAAATTTAGTATGAAAAATTACTGGTGGTTATTGAATTAATTAGCATGTATTTACAAAACAAACTCGATAATAACTCTTAACATTTAATAAATTATTCAAGCAATAATTGCATAGCAACCATAATATTCAAAATAAAAAGACGCAGTGTATTTTCAGGTAAGTAAACATTACGATGTCACATATACGCTCGCGTGGTCTCGGGAACTGTCGGCCCGTTATCGGTTCTAAGTTTAAAATTTTATTTTTAACTAGCTGTTACCCGCGGCTTTGCCAGTGTGAATTTCATAATTTAGTAAGGCTAATTCCTTTTAGGTAGTTTTCTAAAATATTTTGCCAATATTTTTTTTTATCAAAAGCTGAAATGATAGGCTTTATTTATTTGTAAACTCACTCATCAATCCCCTTTATTTTTAACTTCTCCCTTTGGCTAGTTATCTAGGAACAATTGAAAATTTTCAAAAACTAATTGGTCATTTCTTCAAGCATATAACGTAGACTAAAACTCTAAAGTAAGCCTAATAAGAAGGTGTCAATGAATTTGGTATAGAAGTAAAAAAAGTATGTTGATTCAAAATACTTAAATTTTATATATTTTTAAAATACCTAATATTTTGTAGACTTTAAATAAGTATCCTCCCTATTCCTATTGGAAGATTTAAATCCCTACTCCTGTATCCCCTATAAGCCTGTTGGAATTATATTTGAACATTTCCTAAAGTAACTGACTCATTGTTGGAGACGGTAGAATAGTAGGCGTTGAAAATGAAAACTTTAAACTCTCCCCCATTTTTTTTTTTGCGTTTATTCTCTATTTTACTCTTTACAGGATTAATTTTCAAAAAGTGTTGAAACATGTATTCTTTAACTTATTTTTGACCTCCTTTGACTATGCCCTCCAGTCTCATTCGTGTAAAATTACCCTAACTGTGAGTAAAGCTACTTTAAATCAGTTATTCCGAAACAAATCGGGCAAATTTAATTTCATATCAATTCTTTGAGGTGCTTCGCTTCGCTCGTCAACCAGTTTAAAATTCTATAAAAGGTTAATTCCATGTAATGCTTCGCTCCGCTCGCTAAACGACTCGAAAGTAACCATATTAACACTTTCAGTCCCATGGCTTCGGCATCCGATACCAAACAAAACATCCCCAGAGGCCGACCGCGATCAATGATTAATTGCTTAGTTGGTTATGCGTTATGTATGCGATGTTTATCATCATTTATCACACGGATGTGTTCCCACTCACACAAACACATACCAACACACACAACTCTTTTGGTTTCTATGTATAAAAAATTTTAAGATAAACAAAAAATACATAAAAAATATAATTTATATTTTTAAATAAAATTGATTTGAATGTCAGTGTATATGTAGTGTGTACGTATCACGTACGTATGTTTACAGTTTTACACATACATGTTGAACTGCGTTGAATCTATTCAGTGTTTGAATCATTTTATTTTGTGTATTTGTTTATATAAAGTTTTTTTTAAATACTGCCGGTTTCCGGGGAAGTTTGCTATGAAAGTGCTCGGGCCTCATAGTGCTAATATAATATCTAATTTTCCTACTTTGAGATCTTTCCATAGATTCCCATATTGATGGTTTTAAAATTAATTCAATTTTAAATCCTTTTCAGGATTTGAGAATCCTGGTGGACTTTTTATAATTATGTTCAGTTCCTCTGTAATTAAACTTTATTACTATCCTTTTCTAAAGTGAAAACAGACAGACAGACCGACAGACCGGCAGTCCGGCAGACCGACAGACAAAAATTTTTTTAAAGTTATATTTGGTATATATATCGAATTTGCTAACTGAAAAACATACTAATACCTAAAAATTCGAAAATTACAGACAGACCCTTCTATTTTATTTATAGGTATTGATTTGATAAATAACTTTAAATATTACGTAAAAAATAAAATGAAATAAGTTTTCTTATAAAACTTTCATGATCTTTCCATTTATAACAAAAAAAAAAAAGAAATTCTTCAAAAACCCAATTGCATGGGAAAGATCTCTGAAATAAATTATTTAAAAATATTGAAAACTCTTTACTTCTTTAGTGACGACAAGTTAATTCGTCAAGTATATTCACTCTGAGCCTGAAATTATAGCCACCTATTGGTGCCACCAAGATCACTCTGGATTCTGGTGGTGAAATTAGAAACTGTATCAAGTAAATGTATACGTATACGTCCAACTGTGGATAGAAATACTTATTATACAAGTTATGTGCGTGTTTCTAAATTTATATCGCCAACTAGAAATATACACCCATGTTAACCCCAACAATTTTTTCCTATATTAAAATTTGTATGTTCCTCTCTGAAACAAGCGGTACGTGAAAAGTTTTGTAGAAAAATCTTGTTTAATTAAAGTTTTCACTATTGAGCATGCGCTTTACTACTTGCGAAGCTGTCTAAAGTTGATCGAGGACGAGAGTGTAAAAAGTCAATTTGTGCTTCCTCGCTTCACCTCGGCCAATTTCCTCTCCGTGTCGGTTTTTTGTCTAAGTCAAAGGGCCCAAAATTCGAGCACGGAAGTGGCTCACTACACTACTCGGCCTACTTCACCGATGTGCCCAGATACCTTCGAGTTACGGTATTCGGACCTCGGCCAACTTTAGCGAATACTTTGGCGAGGAACTCTTATCGAGAGTGTAGAGGAGACATAAGACTGTAGTCCACAATATGTTTTTATGGGAAAAATTTCTCCTGCGTCAAACATACTTCATATGTGGCATTAGAAAAATGTGAAAATCCCAATTAAATGCATGTTTTTATAATTTTTTCCTCTTAACTTCTATTTACGTTTCTTTATTAGTTTTGCAAATGACACAGTTGTCATAAAAATTAATATCCTTGCGTGGTAACAAATAAATTAATATTACCTACAGAGTAACCGAGTTGACATAACAAACAGGCAAGACGGGCAAAGTGTTATGCAATTCGGATTAATAAAAATACTTGTATAGTTATTGATAATTTATATGAATATCATTCCATCACGTTACGTTATGTTTAATAAAAAAAAGAGATATATAATTAACTTATATTCATATTAAATAGTAAAGATTCCACGTCAGGTCATTCACCTCACGCCATCTACTTTACCGTGTATGGATGGTTACTATGACACGAAATCTAACTACTTTTTGAATACCGTGTACATAACACAAATAATAAAAACTAATTAATATGGCAAACACAATAATTGATATTCGAATTGTTGTGTAACACCTATTTAATTTTGTATTTTATTAATTGTTATGAAATGAAATATTATTTACAAGTAATTTTTTGAATGGTTCACAAAATAATTATTGTACAGTATTGTCAAAAATAATGAACTTTACGTTATTACGTAAATAAAAGTTAGAGGTTCTAACTTCATTATAGGTACTAGATAGGGATTGTAATACCGGTACACCGGTTTACCGGTTTACCGGTAAATTACTAAAAATGCCATATTTTTATCGGTAAATCGCTGATTTTTTACCGGTAATTCCATAAATTAAAAATAATATGTTTGAAGATTTTTATAAGACCTTTATTTTATTTCATAGAAGAATGGTTCAATTTATTGAACGTAAATGTACACAATCAAATTACCCCTGACTGTGTATCCATAATAAACTATTCTGGGATATAGTAAAATCGCACAATGCAATGGTCAGTTTTAAAATGCCAAATGAATACAATAAAACGTCCTTTTTGTATTTACTTACATAATATTATTCAAATCAGCTGTATATTTTCCAAAATAATTAAACATTACGTTAAATGACTACATTGTAAGAAGAGATAAGTAAATTTTTCTAACAGGTACCGAAGGTATATATAATTGATTGATATTTTATGATTACTTAACAAAATTTAAAATTATTTTTTCAATAAACAATAACAAGGGGTGGTATATTTATATGAAGGAAGCTGTAGGATACCTACAAAGTCGTTGGAAATCAAACAGATAAAATTGCCGAAAACTAATGTTGGGCTTTCCAAAATTTTTATAATCATAAGTATATACACGTTAAAATATATATGATGACCTTAATAAAATAACTTTTTTTTTCAATATTTATTCTTATATTTTCTGTGCTTTAAAAAATACCGGTAAATTACCGGTAAACCGGTTTTGCTAAAAAAAATTACCGAATTACCGATAAATGAAAAAGTCGGTAAATTTACAATCCCTAGTACTAGAACAGGGACCTACATTGAAGATAATTTCAGAAAAAACATACCCAAGAAGGCTACTTAAATTACGTGAAAACCCCTGAATGGATCTCGATGGGATTTTTACTGACGTAAAACTCAGGGTCTAAATTACAATTGTGAGAACTGTGTTAAATTCAACTCTAGTGTTGTATAATCAGGGCTGTGGACAAAAATGGTGGGCCCCAGTAATAAACCAAAATTTTAAAAAATTTTTCTCCCTATATATAAGTAATAAGCAAAAGAAAGACTTTTTACTTTTCTCCGAGCCGCCTCTTCAAGTCTAGGCTCCGAGGCTACAATCCCGGCTATGCCACCTTTTCGTTAGGCCTGTGTATAGTATCTAGATACAAATTTAGTATCTTGTATTTGTATTTAGATATTTCTTTCTAAAGGAATTTGTGTCTAATGTCTACATACATTTGAAGTGAAAAATGTATCTATTTAATAAATCTTAGGCATATAAGTTATTTAGTATTTACTAATCTACAACATATTAAATTGTGATAGTTTTCTAAAAGTGAATTTTCATGGATTTTCAAAGAGAAAAAAATGAATAAATTGAAGCCATTGAAAAATGCTTTGATAGTTGGAAATAAAGCTGGATCTAATCAATTAATTACGTATTTATTTTATATCAATAAATATTTATTTAATTATTTTATTTTCCACCATTTTGAATTCTATATATTACATAGAATTCAATTCAATTCTATATATTATTATATAGAATTCAAAATTGCACTACTATGGAGGACTATGGAGTATGGACGCCATATTGAATTAAATCACGCTCCTATGTCAGATTTTAATAGGTCAAATCAACTAAAAATGATCTGATGTAATTAACAAATGAAGCAAAATTAGATGTACAATTGTAAGTTATTATAGTTACTTTAATATAAAAATTGTCAAATTTTGCTTTATTTGTTAATGACGCCAGACGATTTTTAGTTGATTTATTTTATATACGAATCGACCTGTAAAAACTTTTTAGATCCTGGATTTGAAGCAAAAGAAAAAACAAGTCTGATTAGACTATGAGCCAGAAGTTAAATTTAATACCAAAATTTATATAATATTCACTGAACCTTCTTTTAAATCAGTGTTTCTTAATTTTTTTGGTCCACGACCCTCTTTTACACTTAAAATTTTCAAAGAACTCTATCGAAGAATGAGTATATGTAGGAAAACGTAGAAATGTGTAGAAAATGGTTATGTGATCTGTAATCAATTTTTCTACGACTCATACTTGAGAATTACTGTTTTGGACAACGTAGTCTTAATATCTCAAGTGACATTCTTTTTAATCTGATTGCTCTAATTGTAAGAGTCAACTCAGTTCATTCAAATCCATTACATTTAAAAAAAAAAAAATGGTTCCTTTCTGTTTTTAATTACAGAAAGAATTTATGTAATATTAGGAAATGTTTAAAATATCTAAAGGTGGTGTATAAATTTGAAGTAACGTTCCAAAATATTATTTGAATAAAAATTAAACAAATATTCATTCATGTTATGTAATGCATAAAATTATTACAAAATTTAACACTTTGTAGGTATGTAATATACCAGAAACATTATTGTCCTTGTAAATGTTCATGTTTTATTCTTAATAAAACATTTCAACAGTTAAAACAAAAATAAATGTTACCATTTTAATAAAACAATTAAAAATTTCATACAAAACTGTCTGAACATAAAAATGGATTTAATTGAAATAATTTTCGTAACATTTACGAAAAAAGCTTAATCTTGACAACGTCATCACGTTCAATAATAATTATAGAAAAAAATAACTCTAGGTATCAGCATAATATGGTACTGACAAAAAGCACAAAACGTCAAGCTTTAAAACAGTTGTTTCTGTCTTTGGTAAAATTATAAGCATAGAAAAAGACGTGTTACAACAGATAAGGGTCCGTCCACACGCTCAAGCTTTACCACCGACTTACTTGCGCAAACCAGGTTTGTGCAAGTAAACATGTACGTATTTTCCCGTCCATACGTACATATTTACTTGCACAAACCTGGTTTGCGCAAGTAAGTCGGTGGTAAACATAGAACACTAGAAGCCAACTAACATAAAAAAAGTGAAATTCGCTTGGAGTCCTTTGTAACCCAGTCACAGCTTAAGGCATTAGTCCGGCAGTAGTCGTCGTCGAGTCAACATACCATTGTATTAACAATATACCCCATTGTTACATGTACACGTTGAACATCTCTCTCTGGTAATACGTGTATTGTGTTTGTATGCGTGTATACACATACTACTACAAAAAACCAAACTAATACACTGCAACCAGTGTGTATGTACACAAACAGACTACGTCACAAACTCATTACAAGTGGAACAGAGGCAAAGCCAATCTAGTTTGTCCCCTTGGTGGTAAAGCTTGAGCCGTGTGGACGGACCTTTAAATAGAAATTACAACATTACCAAAAATAAGTTCCCCTACCGATTATCTAATTAATGGAACCTTTCAAACAATTAGAGACATATTTAATTTCCTATAATGTTCTAAATTCAAAAAGTTATAAAACAATTGTAAACGTTTAATAATTTATTAAAAATAAATTAAATTAAGTATTAAATAAAAAACACCTATTTACATTGCACAGCTGATATTAATTAATAACTGTTATTCTATTTACAAAAACTAAGCCACTCAATTATATAACTCGTCTAGTAGTCTAGTGGAGTTATTAGTAGTATTTACTTATTACATATTTCAATATTACTACATTACCATTTATTACTTATATTGAATAAATCTTGTAATATTCGTCATACCGGTTTTTGACCTTGTTTAAATAATTCATCTGTCCGAATAGATCAAATATGTATAAAAATCAAATTAAAAATTTCAATTAGGAACAATTTGAAACAAAGAATGTCACAATTTAGTTTAATTATAAAATTAAATTAAATATTACTTACCGGTTTTCTTTGTCTTATTTTGTAATACTTGTTCAAAAAGAGGATATGTTCTATATTATTGCATTTTTAAATTAAAAAATAAAGTCTTAGCGTAGCTTACCTTAACTAGTGATGTCGAGCCGAAGAGTAGTTAGTTGATTAATCGACTAAAATTGTTTTTCAGACAAATTTAATCATTAGTCGAAAATATCGAGTATAGAATAGTCGACTAATCGACTAAATGTTTAATCAAATTCATGAATAGAGAGCAACGAATATAACTATCAAAATCCAGGTTTTCTTTCAAATTTAATTACTGAGTTAATTAGTCGTTTAAAAAAAAATTAATCATTTTAATCATTTAGTCGAAGGTAAAATAGTCGACTAAAAAATGACTACGAAAAACAATGCAAAAAAATCTTAAATTAGTCGTTTAAAAAAAGCAGTACAAAAAAATATTAGTCATTTTAAAAAAAATTAATCATTTTAGTCATTTAGTCGAAGGTAAAATAGTCGGCTAAAAAATGACTAAATGTAAACAAAATTAGTCGACTAAACCGATTAATCGATTCGATCCACATCACTAACCTTAACTGTAAAGCATATTAAATTCCCGAATTATGCTTGATATAGTTTGAAATGACATACCTCAAAATTCTTTTGTACTGAGAAGAAGCGGTATTTAAAAAAAAAATGAGCACTTAAGATGAATTTTTAAGGAAGTTTATGCCTATTTTAAAATTATTTTCTTTAGTAAGATTTTTTTATTTTGATTAAATTTTAACCATATAAAATCAAACATATTTGTGACCTAACAAAACAATCCGTATGTCTGGATAAATCTGAAAGTTGAGGCACAGGGCATCGAAAAAGGGTCTAACCATGATTCTGCCTCTGCTGGCAAGCTATTTTTCCGCTTCAGTATCTATTAATGTTATAACAGTTTAATCAAACTTATGTACTTATATATTATAGAAAGTAGAAGATTCAAATCATATTACATATAAACAAAAAAAGTCCAAATTTGTGGGAAATTATGGGAGTCCGTTTAGTTTAAAAAATTTGTCATATGAGTAAATATGTTGCTGAGTGTATGCAAACAAGTTAATAACAGATAATCTACATTGCTATAAATATAGCTATCTATATTATAAATTGTAGGTAAGGTATAACTATAAAGAATATTCAGAATGCAAAAATACAGTAGCCGGGTCAATGAACCGTTGATGTGTTTTTTTAAAAAAAAAAAAAAAAAAAAAAACTCGCACATTAAACAGGCATACAGAGCAAATATAGGTATAAAAATAAATTTTATATTATCTGTAAGTTGTCATACAGTACCTACATATACATATTTGTATGCGTTTGGATCCATCGGATCGACCGGGTCGTTAATATATAAATATTGAACATGTTATTGCCTCACTGACATGTATTTTTTGACAGATGGGTGTGCAAATCTTTTTTTGGCAACTTTCAAACCGCACAACTACACACCATTATAAAAAAAAAACCTGATTTTTTATTCAGCTGAGTTGTTTATTTATTTTGTTATGCCCTCAAAAATTACATTTTATGATTTTTGGATCTGTGTTTGTATAAAAGAATGTAAGTGTGTGCGGTTTTTTTTACCTTTTGATATCTTTGTATTTAATGTTTGAGACTGGACAATTTTTTTGCGTCTTGTAAGTAGAATATAATTTTTTGCCAATATTTCCGGAAACTGTGTAAAAATGTATATCTTTCCTTAACATTTCAACAACGATGACACCACTAGAAAATATTTTTACACATATTTCAATTAATGCCAGTTTTTTTCGTGCAGATTTAATGCTGTTAGTGAAAAGAATTCGTGTTCCCGGCGCGTCCACCATATAAAAAAATACTCGTAATTCATAAGAAAGATAGGAAAAAATATAGTTTAGAAAGAGAGAAAGAAAAGTAAGGTTAATACATGAATTTTTTGAATTGCTCATAGATTTAATTCTAGCTATTGTGTCTTTAAACAAATGGAAATTTTCAACTAATATGAGCTTCAGTTGGATTTTTAATGTTGGATAACATTTGTTCAAAATAATAAAAAGTTAGGGTAAATTGAGTTATATTTTTAAGACTTGAATTTATAACTTAACTACTAGATATAAAATTGAAATAAAGTAAAATAAAAATGTGTTAAAACACTGTATTTTAATTTAAATATGAAATAATTATTTTAATTTTATAATTTTCAATACGACAAATTATTATTTAAAGACCCTTAAAATTTATGCAATATACATTTAGGTTGTGTTACATAGTATATGTATATTTATGAAGCTGGAAGGAATCTTGAATAAAATCAAATCTTCACTTCTTTTAACATTTTGTCTTATTATTAACATTGCAAAGAAATAGTATATTGTGTAATAAGGGCGGAAAATTGTCGATTGCCCACGAGAGCATATGTTGAGCGCACGATTGTAGTGAGTGTGTTCATTCGCTCAAGTGGGTAATCGTCAATCCCGCACGAGTTACACATACTATTTTTTATTACGAATTTCACATTTTTTCTATTATTATTACTATTTTTTATTACTTTTTGAAATAATATTTTCGAATGGTTGTCTTTTTTCTGTGAATTAAGTATTGTTTAAATCACTGAGTACTGACTCGAACATATTAACATATGTTTCCTAGAGATACCACAGGCAATAAATTTTGAAGCATGACTCCATTTTAGTAAGCCCAACTTGTAACTAGGGAGACTTGTTTATAAATATTAGATAAACCATTAAATTCACATTAAATTAATGGTTTTGAAGTAATCACATCAGTCAATTTTTTTGCTTCAATTTCTTAATATATTTGTAATACACAGCATTCTCTCTAGTCGATTCTCTCCTCAATGGTTTAAATTACTTTGTTGGTGGTTTCTATAGAAATAATTAGGAAATATTTATTAAATGAAAAATCAAGAGGCGGCTTTGCGTGTTTTATTGTCAATTTTCGTGCGGAAAGTATACTTTCCCTACGCAAAAAAGTATGTGGGAAAAGTACAGTGGGCAAACAGCTATTTCGCGTACAAAAATGTGTGCGCCAAGTTAGTACTTCTCTTGCATGAGTAATAAAAAATAATTTTAACTTTGGAGTCATTTAAGATAAAAGTCTAGAATCGACACTTGAACTGTCTGAATATTTGAATAATAGTCAAATAGCACTAATTTTAAGCCCTGTCTCACTGAACATTAATTTTAGAATAAATATAAAAAATTTTTAAAAAGAGATTCTTGTAGGGATTACCGAGGAGAACATTTGTGCAAAATGTGAACTCCCGGAAATGTTTTTTTTATATTGTTTAAACAATATTGAAAATTCATAAATAGCGTTTTTTGACCTTTCACCGCTTACGTAGCGAAAACGGTGATAGATACATTAAAAAGTGTTAAGACCTTTTTTGTAGAGAATCGAATTCTCTACAAAAAGGTCAGCGAGAGCACCTGTCTATCTTGTACAGGTGAAAAGATATAGCGCTCCAAACGCGCACTTAAAAATCCACTTTTTCTAGCGTTCCGGCAGGGTGTGCCGTCCGGAACCTTACCGGAACGCTAGAAAAAGTGAATTTTTGAGTGCGCGTTTGGAGCGCTGTATCTTTTCACCTGTATAAGATAGAGAGGTGCTCTCGCGGACTTTTTTGTAGAGAATTCGATTCTCTAAAAGAAAGGTCTTAACACTTTTTAATGTATATATCACCGTTTTTGCTACGTAAGCGGTGAAAGGTAAAAAAACGCTATTCATGATATAAAAAAAACATTTCCGGGAGTTAACATTTTGCACAAATGTTCTCCTCGGTCCCTACAAGAATCTCTTTTTAAAAAATTTTGATGTCTATTCTAAAACTAACGTATAGATAAAATTTAGTGCTATTAGACTATAAAGGGAAATACCCCTGTCGCAGCATCCTGCATAACATAGCGAATTTCCGTTTATAAAAATTAGTTTTTCTCGGAAACTAGTTGACATAGAATAATAGTTTAAAGAGCTTTTTTATGTAACTTTTTCTCCTCTTTTAAATGGTGTAAAAAAATTTGGCAAAAATTTTTGAATAAGTGGAAATTTTGGCAAAAAACTAATTTTTTGCAAGAACAAAAACCATGTTCCTGGCATCCGACGTGTCTGGCTGAAGAACTCATCCAAGATTTTTGGACTTCCAACGTTGTCACCAAATTTCGTAACCCTAGGACGTTTCGTTCGAGAGTTATCGTGCTGATACATAAATACATAAATACATATATACATATATATATATATATATATATATATATATATATATATATATATATATATATAAATTTTAGTGAATATTATTTTCGGTTTCTAGGGACCTTAAAACAAATTTCTGCCATAGTCCCGGGCTCAAGTCCCGTCATGAGACCTACTGTAATAGCTGAATTTCCATTCTGGAAATTCGCTAAAAGTAGCGATTCATTTTTTTGTTGCATATGGTTAACAGAAATTATTTCTTTTGCAATTCCGGGACTAAAATATACACTTTATAGTCATTTTAAATATAGTCTTTTTAATTTCAAAGGACTAAAAATGCATTTGCTCTCGCTTTTAAGCCTATCAGTAAGTAAAATTTGTAAATTTTTTTCAATCAACAAGCGAAATTTAACCTAAATTCAATAGTGTTGCTAGATAATGAATTACTTATTTAAAATAATAAATAAATTTAAAATTGTAGATAGACAGTTATACTTGATGTAATATTATTTCGCACAATTTAAATGACATTTGTAGTATATTGTGCAATAAGTGCGGGAAATTGTCGATTGCCTACGAGAGCGAAGTTGAGCGCACGAATGTAGTGAGTGCGCTCATTCGCTCGAGTGGGCAATCGACAATCCCGCACTTGTAGTATATGTAGTTTTTGATATATACGAGGTTCACAAAGAGAAGTAGTGAATGTCAAAGGATTAAAGTGTTTTTTTCGTATGAATTTTTACTTTCGGGACAAAAGCTACACTCTAGTCCCTTGGTGTATAATATGCTATTTATTTGCAGTAGGTAGAGATTGAATTACATGCTTCCAATAGACTGGCATTTCCAAACATTTAAAATTAAATTAATTAAAATGTAATGTATAAAAAAGTGTAATTTTCAATTACGTAACTGAACACTTTAATTGCATGCGATTTTTTTTGTTTATATTCATCTCACAACTAAACATGTTATGCGATCATTTTCATTACAATGTATTTTTTTTTATATATTTAAGAAAACTACAATATAAGTGCTTATGTACTTAGCATTTATGTATAATAATATGTAAATAAAATTTACAAATAGCAGTTATACGCACTTTATTATTTTTACAACGTAAAGTTTATTTGAAACGGTACACTTTTTAAACACTTTTTTTTGTTAAAGAAACTATTTTTAGGTAGTTACCTATATAAAAATATAAATTTACTTTTGCTCTAAATTGAAGAATTACGTAGTTCGACTCTTACTTTCTCCTACACCAGTCCAGTGTATCTACAGAACTCTTCTTTCCCCTCAACCAGGCTACGTAGTTTATGGACATTTCCTAATTAGTCTTTTGGTAAGTCTAATTACCCATCAATATATGCAAATAATAATACATAATATATACCTGATTTGCTGTATTTTGTGACACACGCTAAATGCCCCCTAAATTTTTAATCACCACTATTTGTGATGCGGGGCTTGCAGCGTAGCCAAAGGCACAGAAGTAGAATCCAGAACGGTTTCAAGTAATAGTTTTAAAAGACATAAGGCTGCCTGTACACGATCAGTAATACTGTCAGTATTTACTGATAAAAATAATGAATCATTATTTTTATTACTTCAGTATTTTTATGATACCGTACACTATCATTATTTTCTTCAGTATTTTAAAACAAACTGTCAAGTTTAATTTTTCGAAATTTTTAAATTAATAAAATTTTGGAATTGTTATTCTTATGGAAGAAACGTGTTTAACTATAGTACTAGCGTTTGCAACTCAAAACAAGACAACAAAAAAGAAAAACGTTATGTTCATTATGTTTTTTCTAGCTAAGCCATACATATACGCATGTATGTACATACGGTACATATCGTACATATTGTACATAATGCCGTACATACTAATCAATAGACAATATTAATATATGTACAAGCCTACTTTTCCATGATGTACATATTATACGATCTACAATCGATTTGTATTTATCTCGGCTGGTACCGTTGATACATAATATACGAGAAATATGTTTTAACGGTTTTAACTATCATTAATGTCACTGTCCGCTCCACGTCTTAGTACTGAAGTGAATACTGATGGAATTATAAGCCATTCTTCAATACTTTCATCATTATTTCAGTATCGTCAGTACACGATCAATAAAAGTGTCAGTATTTTGAAATACTGATAGTATTACTGATCGTGTACAGGCAGCCTAAAGGTCAACTTTTAAGCTAAAATTATCCAAAATAGTCAATAAATTCATATTCGACTGATTTTGATCGTGTAAATCAAACATTTTTACTAGATGATTATTTATGATTAGATCTAATCTGGTAAAATATTTTTTTTTTTCAAGCCGTTTTTTTTTATTCCTAACATTTCTGTTACATAAAACGGTGATATTGAAATCAGCATACATATATTATGCTTATGCATAACGAGAAATATGTAATTTATATAAATCTCAACTGTTTTATAAATGTCAATTTTGGTTATCGGTTGTAATAAATCTTTAATAATAAAAAACACCTATAAATGTAGTTATACGTAATTAATAATTACATATATGATATAACCTAAATGGTGTTCTCATAACCTTTTGAATTTTTTTTTTTTAAATTTGACTATCCATTTTAAGTTCTGTTACGTATCACACCACTGATTGGTCTGAAAGGCCAATATTTGGTAATAACAAATTAGGGATGGTGAAACTAACCTATGGTAATATTAATCATATTATCATGTTTAAAACTTAATGGAGACAAGAGAGATATATGACTGTATATTACATACTCTCAGAAAGATGGTTGTAACTGCAATATTGCAGGAAATTTGAAATTTTGAAAGAATACATTGCTATGAATTTTTGATCCAAGTGCTGTAGTGGTGTTTATCTGGACCTCTACTAGCTTGTTACTGTTCTTCTAAATTATTGGTTCAAAAATCTATGAGCTGTATCGAAAATCTACGACCAGCTTCAAATTTTGGCTAACTTCAAAGATGCATCACTGCTTGCATGAGGCAGAGTCAAAAGTTCAAAAACGCATCAGACGCATCACAACGAAAAATCAAAAGTTAATTTTTGCATTTGATACGTCAAAACAATGCATCAAGAAATTTGGTGATGCGTGTCCAAGATGCATGTCATGTGTATAATGTAGAATTATAACTACTTGCCATATTATGTAGGTATTAACACCAACAGGAATATTTCCGAAAAACAAATTGTTGAAAAAGATGAATGTATTTACCTTTCATTAAAATTGTTTTTTAACTATTTGAATACATCTTGCACTCAAAATAGGTATGTAATATTTTTTATTCAAATAATTTCAATATTTTCAATTTCAAGTAAGTTCAAGTTGAAATTCAAAGATAATATACCTATACAAGGACTGTATTACTATATTATCTATAGTCTAGCATGCTACATTATCTGTTTTATCTATAGCCAAATCAGAGGCTAAATGATGCCAATAGCCCGTTCAAAAACATCTAATGTGCTCAAATTTCAAGAGAGCATCAACAGCGCATCATGTAGCATCAGAAAAGTCATGATGCTGCATCGATGCGGTAAAGTTTACATTTTTGAAGTTAACCCTTATTTTTCTAACATATGAGAAAATTACGGTTTTTGGAGCTATTAAAAAATTTGGTGTACATGATGACGTCACCAAGTTTAATTTTTCTCGCAATCACTAGTGGGCACTTTTAAACTAATTTTAAAGTGGATTTTTAAGATTTTTAATTGTATTTTTATCTTGGAAATCTTGAGGTATACGGAAAACGGTAGAACTAATTTTCAAAAATTTGGCAAAGGACCATCCCGGAAACTCCAGCTATCAACTAAAAAAGGCATTAAAATTGATTAAACCATTTTGGAGATAAATGGTAACAGACACACTTAACAGATATAACAGTACAAGATATCGACATTTTTTTAATTGGATTTCACGGTAGCGTTGTGGCAACCATTGTTTTGATTGCGATGAAACTCATGGGGGACCCTCTACGGACCAAATCGCAAAATGTTATCCGATCGGATCTTCGGACACACAGACACGAGACCAAAATTGTTCAGGAAGCTCTAGAACATAAAATACGAGTGAAAATTTTCATTTAGAGGGGAAAAAAATTTCATATTTGATCACAATGCTTCCGCTACTTTAGTAACTTCGGAAACCATTTATAAAAAATAACAATTCTGTGTAGTGATATGTTATTCTATCTTAAGTATATAAACCGAACTTGAAGATCGTATAAGTTTAATTAAAACGTAATTTTCGTTACATTTTAGCGAATTTCCATTCTGGAAATTCAGCTATTACACGTCGGATGCCCAGAAATAGGTTTTTTAGCCATTTTTTATCATTCAATTTTTTCTAGATAAAACAATTTTTTCTAGATATAACAAGTGCTAGTTAGTTATTCAGTATGCATATGTACCTGTGTTATAATAACAATATCTCTGTCTCATCTTTTTAAATTAAAATTAACCAGATTTTTTTAACAAATTTTTTAAACCTGAGTTCCCAAATTATTTGGGAACTCAGGTTCAAAAAATTTGTTAAAATTATTACATTATCCCAAAAACCATATTACATTAACCAGATTTTTTAAGAGTACGTTATGGAAAGGAAATTTTTGTACCATGTCCTTCTTTAAAAAGAAAATATAATTGATATATATTTGCATATCTAGAAAAAAAATCGAAAACTATAGTTATGTAATCTAATAACAAATTGTTAAATGGATATAGGCAGGGTGCGAAGTATATGGTGGGGACAATTAAATCGATTGCAGCGTGAGTAGTGGAGAAAACAAGCATTAATACGGGCTTAAATGTGTTTATAGTATAATAAAAAATATTAAATAAAAATATTTACATTGATTCACTTTGATTATAAACGCAGTTTATAACTAAAACACTAATATGTCATTCCTTATTTATCCGTTAACAGTATTAACGTCTACACGTCAATCCATAAATACAGAATTAAAAATATTTGATGTATTTTAACTCACATAGTCGCACATGAAATAATGTTTCATAAGGTGTTAAAGTTATTGATGTTTGTCTTATGACTCTACATTAAACTAAATGACTTATGCCAGCATTTCTTAATTCTCGAATTTCCCTGACGTACTTCACCGGCACCAGCAACTTTTTCCTCTACATAGTCCATGGTTGGAAGGAAATACTGTCTTGATAATTATATCCATATTAACGTCGGAAATTGTTTAATTACTTTTTTAATATAACTGTTATACTTCATCCAGTTTTATTGTTCAAACTGAACAAATCAAATTGTTCAAATTTATTTATAAAAAAAATTAATTGTAAGTAGCAAACATTTGTATTCAGATTTTACGGTTTGTTTAAAAATATTTTAAATTTATTTATTCCACGGTTACCATTATTTATATTCGTTAATGAGCCCGGAAAAATGTATATTATAGATGTCGTTGCCATCACGCACCCAGCCTATATGCTACACTATATGAGATCCGCTAGGGTCTGAGGACTCAAAAGCGCCAAAAATTAACTACTCAACTGATTTTGAAAATTTTTTCACTGTTAGAAAGTTAAACTATTTTAAATGGGTAAAGGTCTTAGATGAGACCCGCCAGTGCCCAATATTTGGAAATTCGCTATGTTATGCAGATGCTGCGACAGGGGTATTTATAAAATACAGTTTTTGGTGTCATGAATTTTTTTCTTCTATACCTCGCAGCCTAAAAACGTACATATCTTTGTTAAAAGAAATAGTTTGTCCTACATGCATGGTAAAATATATAGAATAAAACAATAGGACTGAATTCAATGTAATCGATGAAAAAAGTGGTACCATGAAAATTGTACTAATTATTTACGATTTGGAACATGTATTTATGAAAATTGTTAAGCCTAACAATTTGTTAATAAATTCATACTATTCTCTGTGAAACTTTGTGAAAGAGTATGCAGTTACACTCTTCTAATTTTTTTTTTTTTGGTTGAGGTGCGTACTCAAACCTATTGTTCCAAAAGAAAAAAAAAATCTGAAAAATCTAAAGATGAATATAATAAAATTCACACGACCTTTTTTTACACGGGTCAACATCCTATAATTTATTTTTAATATTTCACAAAAAAAGTTTAACCTTGCTATTATAATTAGTGAACTGTGAAAAAAATCAGGTTGCGTATTTTTAAAACACTTTTTTTTTGAGCAAGTACCTACATTAATTAACTAATAATACAAGTGCATTATTTGGCAAATGAAGTATAAAAATTTTACTATCAAAATTTATAAAAATAAAACAATTTTATTTGTCACAAAAATAAAATTTATCATCAACAGCTTTGAATCTGTCTGGTTGGATAATGTCTTGTCTTAATAATTTTTGGTATGATGAAATCGATTGTTAAAATTGAATCAGAATGTTTTTGACTTTCTTATAAAAAATCCAATTTTTTTAAATAGATTGTATTTTCAGTAAATTTAAAAATGAAGTCATTTTTTTAAAGTAAAAAACTTGCAAAATTTATGTAAAATTAGGTTTAAATTTTATGATTTCTAACATCATTATTAACTTTAAGGTAATTTAAGGAGGTATTCTAGTCTAGAGGCTCGATTTTGGGGTGATTTTATGGGCGAAATAAAAAAAAAAAGTAAACATTTTTAGTGTCCATTTTTAACAGTTTTTTATTGATATTTGAAAAGTATAAAAATATATAAAATTTTAAAAAAAATTCAAAATTGACATCGGTACAGGCCTGTAAAGTGAGGACTCAAAAAAAGATGTCTCCTGGTTGACGTGATTTCAACCCTCCTGGTGATCTGAAATATAAAATTTTAGTTAATTCTTAATAAACAAGGATGTAGAATTAGTTGGACGTAGCCGATTTGAAAAAATAAATATTTTCACAAAATGGCGTCCATTTAAAAAAAATCATTTTTTCGCCTCCTCTTTTCAACTTTGGAAATTTTTTAAAATTAGTAAAAAAAAAAAATTCCAGAAACCCCTTCGTCGGACTAATTTTGATAGTATTAAGAAGGTCTGTACCAAATTTAAAGTAAATCGGTGCATTAGAACTCATGAAGATATCATGTCAACCGTATCGAAAAAGTAGTTTCGAGTAATTTATATTAAAAATTTGAATTTAATACTGAAAAGAGACACTGTACACAGGGAAAAATAACCATAACGCCGAAAATAATTCGAATTTCCGTAAATTCTTTTAGAGGCTTATTCTTAAAGGTCTGAACTTTGCAAATATGAAAAAACAAAAAATCGATTTTTTCAAATTTCTAGACTAGAATATACCCCCTTAAGTAAATGAGCAAAATTCGTTTTTCGTGTCAAATTTTTTTTTAACATATCCCAATTAATGTTCATTTTGAATTACTATTTGAAAAGTCTCGAATTTCATTTTTATGGTTTCATACTTCAACTTCAACGATTACGGAAACGGAAGAAGGGACAATTATTAACTTTAATATGAGTTGTAAGCATTCTTCACTTTAATGTAAGTATTTTTTAACTGTCAGATACTCAAATCGACAAAATTAACAGGGAAATATGTTTTGACAGACAAGTGAAGAAATTTATAATTTCTTAATACACGAGAGGTTTATATTTTATCGAATAAATTTAAGTTTATATGTGACGGAAACTTTGTTGTCTAGCAATTTAACGAGAAGAACTGCGCCAACCAGCAAAAATACGACTGGGTAGCTGTAATGTTTTTCGATTGACGGCTCTTTAAGTTAAATTGCTTTTTTTGGCAACAAATTTTGAAAAAAATTTAAAACCTTCTTCTAACTTCTAAATGGTGATTAATTATCAAATTAATTTATATTAAATTTTTAACTTCCAAACATAGGGAAGTTATAGTAACCGGTTCCGAATGTAATGTTTATATATTTTCAGATTACTAGCTACAATAATTTTGCACTGTTTTTAAAAAGATGTACTTGTGTGTAAATAAAAAATGATATCGACTTCATTGGGGCGCCAGTCGAAGCGTATTAAGCGTATTTGAATGAAATTCCATCAAACTCGGTCCAGCCATTTTTTTCGGAATATTCGGAAGTTGATCGTATGGACCTCTGGAATACTGCGAGCGAATTAAACCGTAATTGCGGGTTACTTGAGGCCAGATTTGCAAATCATCTGATAATTTCAAAAATTGAGCGTAACTGTTATACTTATTTGGGATAGGAAATTCAGTATATTAATCTATATATGACTAGGGTTAGTTTATTATATAATATGGATTTTTTTCTTATGGCTCAAAAATTTTATAGCTTTTTAGATTTTGGGCTCAAGTTAACCTCAAGATCGGATTACTTGAGCCCAAACCTAAATTTCCAGCTGATTTTCATTTGAAAACAGTTTGAGACCATGTAGGATGTTGGTTACTAATTAAAACATTGTACAAACATATAAGGAACTTTACTTATTCAATACTCTTATCGCAGCATCCTGCATAACGTAGCGAATTTCCGTTTACAAAAATTAGTTTTTCTCGAAAACTAGTTGACATAGAATAATAGTTTAAAGACCTTTTTTGTGTGATTTTTTCTCCTCGTTCCAATAGTGTAAAAATTTTTGAATAAGGAGAAATTTTGGAAAAAAGTTAATTTTTTTCATGAAAATTTCCAAAAATAACATATTTTGGGCATCGGACGTGCCTGGTTTACGAACTTGTCCAACGGTTTAGGACTTTTGGGAATTTCTGCTATAGTCTTGCACCATTTTATACCAAAGTTATAATGGGCTCAAGTTACCCTAATTTTAAGGTTATTTTACTGATTTATCAAAACCTTAATTTAAAAAATTAACGAAATGGTTGGCATCTGAACATATCTGAATTTAGTTTAGTAATGAACAAAGTATTAAAATTATACATTTACCTTCCTTTGTAGACTACCACAATTATTTTTACAGTCAAAAGTTAGCAACATCAATTTCAAACAGAGAGTAAACAACACGTGCCTCACCTCTAGTATCAATTTTCAGAACTACCTAAACTTAAACACCGTAAACCTACTGCTGTTACCTATTAGCTAAACATCTAATTTACTTCTACTACTGACTAATATAAGCACAAAACAGAAAATAATACTTTTTCCGTTTTGGGCTCAAGTTACACCACAGGGCTCAAGTAACCCGCAATTACGGTAAATCTTTAAATTTAAGGCTTCTCATGACCACAATCTTTTGGATTTACATATTTAGCAAGTATATGTATTTTTTATTTAAATTAAAATTACTTTTAAAAATTTTTTGTCTTCAAAAAAAATTTTTTTTTTCAAAATTAATTCTCTTCATGACTGCGTTTAAATTATACTTAATGTCTTTTTTTTGTCTCTGCGCAGGGCAACGACCTCTGATTTATAACAAAGCCTTGGCTATGACTTTCTCCTTTATATTTGTTGTATTACTCTATTTAAATAAATATTTGCCGATTACTTAAAAATCATTTTTGTATAAAAATTTATTCATTTTAACACAACGCTACGCTCATTACGTACTTATTAAATTTAATATTTTTTCGAAAATGTAGGTTTGCAAATTTCTGTTTTCTCAATTTGTAAATATTTATTTAAAAATAAAAAATAAAAATAATGAATTTGGCAAACGTACACTTAAAAATTACTTGTATACATAGTAATTTCATTCAGACTATATTTGTATATTTTTTGTTTTATGTATTTTTATAATCTGTCAAGTCTGGTTTGTGTATTTTTTCCATTAATTTATTGAAAAAATAATTATTTTTGGTATGATTACGTAATAATAATTAACAATTAGCCTTCAGGCGAAAATATGTCCTGCTATTAATATAGGTTTAAGACACCTTATCAAGTATTAATATAGGTTTAAGACTTATCAAGTTTCGGGTTTATTTTTCAGTATGCTTTAAAACAGTGTTTTTCAACCTTCTTCATGGCGCGACCCCCTTAGTATGGATTATTTTCATAGTTAAGTATCGATTAAATACGTAATTAAGGAGTTGAAACAGGTAAATTTTTGTATCGAAATAGAAGTTGATGACTTATAGTAGCTTCTGATCGTGCGCATGGCGTAAAAAGTGACAGGTGCATGGGCGACCTTCGTCGCCGTTTAACACTTCCAAGCGTAATCCATTTGAATTCTTTAAACTGTGAATTCGCGTTGGTGTTTAAAATTATTAAATTGCCTTGTTGTTTGTTTAGTAGTTGCTCATTGTCTTTTATTGTCTAATATTCAAAATTCTGTGCTCATTGTAATTATTGAAAATGGATAAGTTTCTGGAAAGATATGCACAATCGTCAATTTCAAGTTCCAATAAGAGTAATAAACAAAACCAGAGAAAAAGTGGCTATATGATGACAATTATTTAAAATTGGGATTTACTGTTATTGAAAATAAGCCGCTATTTTGAAACTTTATCGCGCGAAAGTATGAAACTATCACATTAATGTAACTATTAATTAACCTTCTCTTTATTAAATATTATATATTGAACTAGAGTGGTTTTATTTTTAAAGTAACTGCGACCCGCTTGAAAAGGCTTCGCGACCCCCCAGGGGGTCGCGAGCCACAGGTTGAAAATCACTGCTTTAAAACATAAAAGCGAATATTGCGGATTTTATCTTACAATTTTTTTTTATAGGTCTTATTGAAATAAACAATTCTTTCTTATATTGTAGCCTTGTACCTATAACGGTTAAGTCAGTGTAAGCCAAGAAAGTAGTCAAATAGCTCATTTTATTTCGATTAAATTTACAAATATTACAAATATTACAATTTATTACCAAATTCGAAATTGTTTTTATTCAAATCAGAGCCGGATTTACATAAGGACACTTGGGGTACGTATTCCGGGGCCTCCACACAATAGGGGCCTCCACAAAATCTCAAAGTAGAGGAATAAAATAGAAAGAATAAGAGAGTTTCTTTTTGTCTTGCTCATCAATCTTATTTTTCGGCAAAATCTTTAAAATTTCGGAAATTCTTCAGGGTGTTTCCACAAAAGTATTTACAGGCCACCACATGTAGGGATTGCAGTCCGGATCCCCGGATCCGGTAATCCGGCTACCTGGCGTTATTTGGCGTCCACCGGATCCGATACCAATTTACCGGATCCGGTAAAAAATACATGGCACCAATTTTTAAGAAAAATATTCGCGTTGTTATATTAGTAGGTACTTAAATGTGTAAAATTCGAGGAAAATATTTGTGTTCTATTCATGACTATTTGTTGACAATAAAACGGACAAGTGTAGAAGCTAAAAGGCCCTATTTTCGAGCACTGTCTGTATGTGTAACTTTATAATAAGTTGATTGGTCAAAACCAGAATTGATTTATTTATAACTGTTATACTTAAAATAATTATTTAAGGTAACTATATTAGAAGATAAGAAAAATTTCTAAACTAGTTATTGTGATAATTGTGCTATTCATTGAACAGATTTAAGATAAGTGACACAATTATAAGAATGAGACTGCTTAGCATCCCTCAGTTACCTAATTACTGTGATCTCAGTTGATTAAGGTTAACTTATTTAAATTTAAGTTACTTAGTATATAATGTAAGTTACAATAGTATGTTATACACCAAGGGACTAAAGTGTGAATTTGTCATTTCACTAGCAAGCAATTTATTTTGACGGTTATTACTTGTTTATAAGTTCACATGAAAAAACGTGTAAACAAAATGTCGACACAAAAATGATTTTCTGCTGGTGGAAGGCCATCCACAACTGACTACAAAGCTTTAAATTTCCAAATCAACAAACTGAGTTTTGATAGATCAAAAAAACTACTACATATTTAAATTATAATAACAATAAAATCACTGACGATAATGATGATGAAGATGATTGATACCTTTAATAAAACTTAACTGAATAAATAAAAATCTTTTTAATATTGAATTTTTAAATAAACTATTCTATCAAAACTAACCTTTCTGTTTCCTTTGTCCCCATTTATATTTTTAATCTTCAAATTACTTAATTATTAAGTTTTACTTTGCAAATATAGTAAATATGTACTTCAATAGCAAATATGGAATACCATCAGTAACGCTTACATATCTATTACATTTAAAAAATTTAGTTTTTTACATTTTTTACATTTTTTACAGTTTTTTTTATCAAAACAAGTATGTGTAAATTACAAAGTTTTTTACATGTAAAAAACTGTGTAATTTACCAGAAGTAAATTATACGCACAGCTCTGGTCAGAGGGTCTGTAAAGGCCTGAGGACAGCAATCCATACGAAGGATAAAAAAACACTTAAGCCCTGTAGCGTAGGTATATATTATTTTTTACAATTTCGGATAATTTAAAATTATAAAAATTAAGAAAAAAACTTTTAAATGTCATTCAAATTGTATGTAGTAATATTACATCAAGTTTACTTTGGATAAATGAGTCGAATTGTACAATACATTATAACTGCTTGTCTTTATCTACAAGTTTGAGTTTGTTTATTATTTTCAACTACCTAGCAATGCTATTTAATTTAATTCTCTGTAAATTCGGTCTGTTGATTGGTTTAAAAGCGGGACTAGAAAAATTTTGATAATCTTTTATACAGTTGTACAGTTGATTTTCGAACGAAAGGAAAAAATTGTTTTGATGTGATTAATCCGGTCGGATCCGACCGGATTGAAATTGGTGCCAGATTGCAATCCCTAATCACATGAGCAGTGCCCCGGCAAAGTGAACGAATTTTCAAAATCGATTCGAAGACCAAGTTGTTTCCCAAGTCCCAAGTACAATTGGTGCAATAATGGTAGGTACATTTTAAAGTATGACCTCCATCTGCAAACATTATTCCTCTCAAGTTCCGACAAATGTTCAAACTCTCAATTTTTTCAAGTAACATTTAATCATGACAGTCACAATATAATAATAAAATACAAATTTTTAATTTATTTAATTAACACACCCATCAGATAACCAACACAAAAAATGGATTTTTTGAAATGACTAATAATATTTATTTTTGAAAAAAAGACCTTCAATGACATCATGTAAAAAAGGGTAAAGGTTCTTTTTAGCGAATTTCCATTCTGGAAATTCAGCTATTACAGCAGCTCTTATGGTAAGACCTAAGTCCGGGACTATGGTAGAAATTTGTTTTGGAGCCTCTAGAACTATTGATGAGCAAAATTAGTCTGGTTTTGCAGTCTTGTCTTGGTCTTGCATTTTTTGCAAGACCAAGACCAAGACTATGTATACCAAGAGCAAGACCAAGACCAAGACTATAAGTATGGCTGCAAGACTAAGACCAAGACTATAAGTATGGCTGCAAGACCGATACCAAGATAATAGCAAGAAAAAAGCAAGAATCTTGCTAAATTATTTAAATAGTTTAAAAGTATAATTAATACCGTAAAGAGAGAAAATTTTGATTTTGGAAGGAAAAAATTCGATAATAAAAAAATGCAAGAAAGTGCAAGATTCTTTAGCAATACCAAGACCAATACCAATACCGAGACTGCATTTTGCAAGACCAAGACCAAGACTTAAACTGCTTCTTAAACTCAAAAGCGCCAAAAATTAACTACTCAACTGATTTTGAAAATTGTTTCACTGTTAGCAAGCTAAACTATTTTAAATGAATACAGGTCTTAAATGAGATCCGCCAGTGCCCAATATTTGGAAATTCGCTATGTTATGCAGATGCTGCGACAGGGCTATTATTTTATTTATATAATATGTATGTAAAATTAATGTACACAAATTAAATGATATGCAGAACCGGAATGTAAGATCGCAAGTCATACTTGCACAAGTTTGTTCCAATTGCCTTCATTTGTTTTAGTATTTCTTAGAATTTTGTTTTATTTTTTTTCCGATTGTGGAACGTGCCATGCCATATTGACGTAATTTTGTGAATGTCTCGTCTACAACTTGTCCTCGTAAGGTCAATCACAACACAGTACATAATATGTAATTGAAGTTTGGTTAATATCATTTCTGAAAAAATGTATGTATTTCCTTTTGGTCTCTAGACATGTAAGATAAAAGTGTAACGGGGTCGTGTCTGTGCGCAGAAATGATTTTGGAAAAATTTATTCCTTGAAGTCTGTTGTTCAGAATATGTAGATTGTAGTGAGTTCAATTTACAATGTGGGGTATGTTTCAAACTATTTGGAAATGAGAAAAGCCTCGAGCGACATTTAAAATAATTTTAATAGATTTTGATAAAATTTGGTGTAGTGTATACGTAGGTGTTACCATCTGGACGATTTCATAAAAATTTGGAAATATGAATGTAAGATAAGAGAGTAACGGGTGCGCGAGCACAACAAAAAGTCTTCAAACATTTCTTCAAAAATGTAATTAACGAGCAAAAAAAACGTCTTCTCATTTCTTTCGGGCCCCACCCTCTCGCCGTCCCTGGTTATATTAAATATATATATATATATATATATATATATATATATATATATATATATATATATATATATATATATATATATATATATATATATATATATATATATATATATATATATATATACATATATACCTAGTACCTAGCGACACTTTCGTTTAAAACTTCATAACTTGAGTAAAAATTAATATATGACTTCGAATATTGAAAATTCTCTAAGAACACAATAACATCTTAATATTATGATACAATATATCACGATATTGTGTTTCATTTTTGCGAAAATTTGAATTGAAAAATCGAGGATATTTGTCCCAAGGTACAATCACAGCTTGTACCTTGGGACACCAATGATTGTACCTTGGAACAAACTATGAAAACCATTTTAAGCCCTGAAAGCAAAATATATATTCTATTTTTTTAAGATCAATAAAAATTGTTTGGTTTTACTTGCAATCATTTTCATTATAGAAAAAAAATAACCGTTTTAATGGCATTTTTGACGTTTTCTTCACTGGGCTTTGGCCGGGTGACTTTGTTCTTACTTCGCGGCATCTGGATGGATAAAGACAAATTGAAAACAAACTTTGGAGTAATGGAGACACAGCAACTATCTCTATCATGAAATCTGCAGTGTGCATTTATGTGTACCTTAGGCTCGTAGGTAGTCAGTGCCTCACTGGCATTCACCCAGTGTAGCTCAATCAAACAACAATGGATTTGATTGTTGTTAGCACTGTAGAACCCCCACACGCAGCGTTTTGGTATCACACATATGTATGCGAAGAAGGGTCATGTGACTGCCACCTCTATTTCGATTACGCACACATACCCAGTGTAGCGCGGCAATACAAAGTAAACACCGTGCACGTATATAACATATTTTCTATCTCTTACTGGTTACACTGATTCCAGTAGTGGAGAGATACGTATTGCACCTCTGTCCTCTGTGAAACAAACTTACCTATAAACCTCTGTAAAAAAAGGAAAGCCTTGTACCTTGGGACCGTCCCAAGGTACAAAAAATTTGCTGTCCCAAGGTACAAATTTCAATTGCATACAAGAAAGTGTGGTTATATTTTTTAATTAGGGAAATCCAGTGATATACGTCAAAATAAATAGTTACGAATGTGTATAATAACTATTTGTATCTTTAATCATTTACTCACCTCAAAATACTTCGAGTAAAATGATGATTTATATGGATTACAAAAAAAAAAAAAAAAAACACGGCAAAAATCTCAAAACCTTGCACATGGAAGAAACGAATCAGAATGGCCGACTTTACTGCGTGTGTTTTGAGTATTTGTGTTAAATACTCAATAAATGTCACTACTAATCATTTTACAATACATTGGTTCTCAAATCATATAGGCTTGTCCCGAGGTACAAGGTGTCCTGAGGTACAAGGATTTCCCCTATATATATATATATATATATATATATATATATATATATATATATATATATATATATATATATAAATTTATTACTCATTATTACACGAGAGGTTTGTATTTTTCAAAAAAAATTTGGGTTTGCCTAACGAAAATTTGTTGTCTAGCAATTTAAGGAGAAGAACTGCCAACTAACAAAAACGCGACAACGAAGCTGAAGCGTTTGTGGGTTAGCAGTTCTTCGACTTAAATTGCTTTTAGGTAAGAAATTTGAGTTGTAGAAAACACAAATTTATTCAAAAAAATATATATAATAAAAAAAATGAGAGTAGTTCTTATTATTAAACAAAACCGAAAAATTAAAGTTTTTTCAGTTATTGACGAATATAGTTTTATTAAACATTTAAAAATGAAACAATTTTCTTACATTTTAAGGTTATTTTGTTATAGATTCAGTTACAAAAAATCATGTAAGCTTACTTGAGATTGTATTATATAATATACAATCTCGTAAACTTAAATGATTTTTTTTTGTAACAATCTGTAACAAAATAACCTTAAAATGTAAGAAAATTGTTTCATTTTTAAAAGTTTAGTAAAACTATAATATATAGGTATTCGTCAATAACTGAAAAAACATAATTTTTCGGTTTTGTTTAATAATAAGAACTACTCTCACCTTTTTTATTATATATATTTTGGTACATATATATGAAAACAAATAAGAATTTTTACAAATGACTGACTAACTTTGCGTTCTTTAAGTCTCATTTATAATATTTGAACAAAATCCTTGTAATTTTTGACGATTTTCAAATATCTTAAGCTGCAGTGGGAGTAAAATATTGAATAAAGAAGTTTTTAACGACTAACTCTGATAAATCTGAAAAATTAACACAAAATGTATGTCCTTTTGTGTGTTACATTATTGACACAAATCTTGTGTAAAGATTTGACACATATGCTTTATGTTAAAATAATACAGAAAATTGAGTGGACCGTTCTGGACATGTGAAATGTGTTAATTTTATTAACACAAATTTTTTCACTGTGTATAGAAAATAGGTTATAAATTACGTAATTTTTGAAATGTTTAAAAAGCAAAAAAAATTTTTTTTTAAACTCAGTGTAATGTTACCATTGGTTCTTAAAAGTTACCTTAACATGATAATTAGCGTAACAGACAAAAATCAATACATTTTTACGCAAATTTATGAAAATTTATTGTTTTTATTTAATATTGTACTAATACAAAAAAATGTAATTTTACATAAACGTATAAAAAAAATATACACGAACTTAGAGCGTAAAAAACACTGTAAAAAATCGAACTTATTGTATATTTTTCATTCAATTGTGTGAAATTACACCTTTTATTAGCATAAAATTTATTACACTTAAGTAATTTTACACATTTTTGTGTTCAGTAAACATTTTGACTTGTACACAGCATGGCGTAGGGGCTGGGTAATTTCAAAACTCATACAAAAAACGGTATTTTTTCATTGTTTAAACTGCGTAAAAGAATCATCACAGCTTCAACATAACTATATTCTTTTTTTGGCTGCAGTAAAAAAAAAACACGATTGCGTCAGAAGACATTATTAAATTCGTAGCGTATTTCGAACAGTTTCGTGTGATTACATAAAGTCACTTGAATATTTTTGTATTATTAACGTAGCAAGTATACTGTGTATGCGAAAGAAAGAAGGTGTGCAAAGCAAATACATACATATTTAATAAGTGATCGACTCCATTCGTAGGGGAACAGGGGGTAATTGGAGCATAGTAAGGAAAAACAGAAATATCTCGAATCGTTCCAACAAATTATTTATTTCTTAAATTGAAACACATAGCTTGTCTATTTGACCAACAAATAAACTGAATTGTAGTCAACTAAACAATATTTTTGTGGTCGAAATTTTTTTTTTCCATTTCTGGCTCCCATTGCTTGACAGGTCGGGAAATGAGAGCCGAAAATTTACTTTAAATTCGATAAAAATCGCAAAAACAAAATCAGTCTTCAAAAACAAAATAATTGCAAAAATACAGCAAATAATAGTATGTTATACACCAAACGACTAAAGTGTGAGTTTTAATTTCGAGTATGAAGTTTGTTGCCAGAGGGCCTGTAAACGCCCGAGGGCATAAATCACACGAGGGATGAAAGAAAATACTTTAATCCTGTGGTGTGTATACTATTTTTTGCAATTCCAAATAATTTAAAATTATAAAAATTAAAAAAAAAATTATTAAATGTCATTCAAATTGTATGTAATAATATTATATCAAGTTTGGATAAATCAATCGAATTGTACAATATAATATAAATGTTTGCCTCTGTCTACAAGTTTGAGTTTGTTTATTATTTTCAATTACCTAGGAAAGCTATTTAATTTAAGTTTTATATTTCTGTTAACTGTGCTTGCTGATCGGTTTAAAAGCGGGAGTAAAATAATTTTTTGGTCCCTTGGGACTAAAAGTGGCACTTTACTCCCTATTATAAGAGACTAAACCATGTCTTTTAGTCCCGGAATTGCAAAAAGGTATTTTAACAATAAAATTCAACTTTATAATCAAAATAAAAGGATTATTATACGGATTCTATAAGAGTTTAGATTCTAAAGATCAGGGCAGAAAACACAAATATAATCAGCTACGCTATCGGAGTCAAAACATTCTGCGTGTGTCAACTTTCCACCGCTTCTGCAACGATATTATAACTATTTTTCCAAAAACAAGGCCATTAGATGAGAGCCACATGGGCTCTCATTTCCCTAAATACACCATTTTGTGAAATATGGTTATACATAGATTTCAATATTCATTTGTTATCACAATTCTGATAATCATAACAAAAAATAGGCAAACTTAGCTTTATAATTAGTGATAATTTTATTAACTATAATAAACTGATAATTTAGTTCTTACTTTCACATCGCTAAAATTATTTTGTTATAAGCAATGAGCACAAAAAACAAAACCTGTATTAACAACTGAATGCGTGCAACTACTGAAAAATGCACATGAGAGAAGCTCAGCCGACAAGTACTGAAAACGTTTAAGTTGCGTACTAGCGAATACAAGTATTAGGCCAGGCGCACATTGAGCTACGTCAGGCAGTAAACGCAGGGTAGGGAAGAGCAGAGCAGCGTAGGGCAGGGCAGGAAAGCACAAGAAATAAACTGTGTGGCCGGACGCACATTGAGACGCAGTTAACGTAGGCAGGGCAGCACTGTTTTTCTTCAATTTCTTCAATTGTTTTCATTTCGACGAAATAAAACCAACTAAAACTCGAGAACGTGTTACAATGTCGCGCAGCATCGCGCAGTTTCTGTGTCACATTCACGAGTGCCAAATCGGTCTCTTGCGACGCAGTGCTGCTCAGCTCTGCTCCGCGCTGTCCCGTTCTACAACAAGAGTTACAGAAACTGCGCTGCCCTGCTTGCGTTAACGGCGCCTGAATGTGCGCCCGGCCTTAGAAGCGTGTACTTTTGCACCGCTCCCATAACCCGCTAGCCCTGGCTCCCCTATATACAAAATAAGGAGTGCGTAAAGAGATTGATAATATTATAGTGTCAAAGATCAATGAACAGAACGTAACCCAGTGGAAGTACAAACAAATACCACAGCTGCAGCCGTCGTTTGGCGTTTTAGTGGGTCACGACGGACCCGACTTTCAGTTGGTGTGGACCCCTCCGGTCCGGACCTCTCTTTACCACCTAGCACAACACAGGTGAGGTGAATGACCGCCGATAAACAACACTCAATATTGTTTTCTTATTTATAAAATAATGTGTATCTCAATAAAAAACATATTACATCAACCAAACGAATTTTATTGGTGGAACTACAACGGCTATAAGTTGTTGAGCTGAGAACGCGCTCAGCACCATATTAAAATTATTGTACATACTTAATTATTATTCCTTGAAAATATCAAACATTTTATAAATATTAATGCGTGCAATTGAGTGAATGTTCTTCGTCCCATATTAAACACAAAAAAATTTAAAATAAAATAATTGTACGTATGTAAAAAAAAAACGCCGTGAGCAGCGGGGCCCCATCACGGAAGTCGAATTTTTCCCTTCATCTTCGGTATTGAATGTCTACAAGCGAAATGTGATTGAAAGTCTACAAGCGATTTGTCATTTTGGTGGTTTCAAAACTAATGATGAGTGTCCGGCTGATCGGGGTTTTAAAAAAAGGTTTCAAGTTTTTAAGGGCTGAAACCCAGTAAATTTCAATTTGGTGCCGATAGCAGTTAGCAGGAAAAAAGCCAACACAATTCGTACGAGGGCATTCCTACCCACGCTTATCCACCAATTCCTTTGTGTTTTATTTTTAAATATTAAAAAAGGACCTTAAATTGTAAATTGGAAGGCCTTTATGAAGGTATTTTTTCTTTCCAAAAAAATCCAAAATTTCTATTTTATAAATAAAAATCCAAAATTAATACTTTATAAATAAACATTAACTTTAATAACATTTTTAAATTACTTAATATGTATGTATTGCATTTGTTATAAACGTTATAAAAGTACGTTCATTTTTTTTTTTTAATTTTTAAATTTACTATTCGCCTACTTGCCTTATAGTATAAATATAAAGCATTTTAAACACATTTAACAATACCATTCATTGAATTCCGATGTAAAAATGGGAAAAGTGGGGGGAAAAGTAATGTAGAATCTCCAAAAGGCACTAACTGGATACTAACTCAATACATGTACAAAATTTCAGCCCTCTACGTTTACTCAGAGAGTCTCTAGGTGTGTTAGAAAAAAGGCACAAAAATCAAGAAAATATTGGCATAAAAATCGTGGGGGTAAGGATTAAAAGTTGAAACCTCCAAAAAGCAGTGGCTGGCTATTAACTTAACCTGTACACAAAATTTCAACCCTCTAGGTTTACTAGGGGAGATTTTGACCCGAACGAAACTGTTAAAAAACAAAAAAAATCTTGTTCTTTTTGGTATAAAAATGGTGGGGGGTAAGGGTTAAAAGTTGAGACCCCCAAAAGGCACACCCTTGGTACTAACACAATCTGAATACAAAATTTCAGCTCTCTAGGTTTATTTTAGTGACCTGTGCGAGTGGTACAAACTTCGAAAACGTCAAAAAAGCATGAAATTGTAGCTTAAAAATGGTGCGGGTAGGGGTAAAATATTAAAACCTCCAAAAAGCGGACCCTAGGTACGAACTCTATCAACATACCAAATTTCAACCCTCTAAGTTAATTCTGGGGGAAAGATTCACCAAAAATCATTTTTTCCCTCTGCTCCCTCCGAATCATCCTAGGAAGCTGAATTTTGGATATGTTGTAGGTAATTGACCGAAACATTATTTACAACCGGTTTGGAAAAGTTTTATTGTTTTTTGTTGCCCCCCCCCCCCCCCACCACCCCCTTAAAGTTGGGATATATATTAGACATTTTTTTTTCTACAGTATCGTGTTCTACGAGTCCGAAAACGGATAGCGCCCCTACTCTCGCCTCTCGCCGTTCTTATCGTATAGGCTGTATAAGTCTGTTTTTTTCAGTTGAAAAATTCGACTAAAAACAAACAAGTACAATGTGATTTAAAAGTTGTCATCTGATAATATTATAACGAGCTAGTGTCTGATTCTGAATAATCTTTTACTGTTATGCCGAATTTCCACCAAACTAGCTGAGTTTACGTTTAGTTTTTGATGAATACATATATTAGAGACAACAGCGAAAATTAGCTGATTATCTGATTTTCTCATTTACGATCATCTTTATCCGAGCCAAAAAACATATCGATGTTAAAATTAAGATACCCCTGTCGTAGGATTCTATATAACATTACAAATTTTCGGTTACAAAAATTAGTTTTCCTCGGAAACCGAATTACACATAAGATAATTTAGCTCATGTATATCAAGTCCCATAAGAATATTGTAGTTTTTTCACTTTTACCATGGAAAAAAGGAAGGACAAATTTTTACAGTGAAAAAAATAGTACAAAACATTTAATTGGTCATTCCACTGTAGGTAGACACGATAAAAACGAAACAAAAATTCCTATTGATCAATTTAACTGATTTCAGAACCATAGTAACAATGTACTAAGTAATAATATGAATTATACTAATTTATTTTATTCGTTAAATTATCTTACCGTATTACACTTGAGTTTTATATTTTTTCTGAATAAATTTGTGTTTTCTACAACTCAAATTTCTTGTCTAAAAGCAATTTAACTCGAAGAACTGTCAACCCAAAAACGCTTCAGCTACGCTCTCGCGTTTTTGTTAGTAGACAGTTCTTCTCGTTAAATTGCTAGGCAACAAATTCTCGTTAGACAAACCCAAATTTATTCTCTCGTGTAATAATAAGTGATAATAGTGTAAAATCCTATTTTACGTGATTTTTTCCTCTTTCCAATGGTGTAAAAAATGTCACAAAAACTTTTGAACTTTTGGAAATTTTGGCAAAACACTTTTTATTATATATGGTACTCATTATGAAAGTTCACGTTGACACTTAGATTTTTTTAAACCGAAATTGTTTATACAAATTAGAAAAAGTAGCAATTTTGCAAATTTTTTATTGTTTTTCGTATTTGTTGATATAATGCCAATAATTATAAAGCTTTTTCGCTTTTTGTCATAAAATTGATATTTTCGAAGTTATGATCTTTTTAAGTTGAAAAAATTACGGTCATAACTTCGGAGATATTAGTTTTATAGCAAAAAGCGAAGAAGCAGTAATTATTACACTAAAAAATATAAAAAAATAAAAACTTTAAAAAATGCAAAGATGTTATTCCGTCTCATTTGTGAAAACAATTGGTTTAAATATAATCTGACTAGATTGGTAGGTGGCAACATGAATTTTCATAATTAGTACTATGTATCAAAGACTGTTTGTAATTGTGAGAAATTACGTCGAATAGTGATTCTCAAAGTGGCGTCGTGAAATCTATTTGAGGAGGTCGCAGAAACAGTTGTTTACTAGTTTACATTACATACCCATTTTTTACACATTTCCTACCAATTTCTACATATTTCAGCAGTTTTTTGAAATTTTTAAGTGCAAAGGGGATCGCGGACCAAAAATTTTGAGAACTACTGACGTTGGACACAAAGATACGAGATTTGGCCACAGCTGAGTGTGCCTTTGCTGCAATATTATTTTAACTATATTCTAACTTCCTGCATTGATTGCATCTAAAGAAAATATATCTGTCTAATCAGCGGGACCAGCCTAATACATAACTCAATAAATTATTTAATCAATTATTAAACCAAATTTAGCGAAATTTCGGAAGTTCTCATACCAAATATATACATATAAAACATTTGTATACTAAATATGAAGCGGTGCAAAGTATATTGGTGTAAGCGCTGAGAAACATTAACAGAAAAACAATTTATACGTCGACCGTCAATTGAAAGTTAGGGTCATTGCCCCCGAGTTTACAATCGTACTAAAAATGTTTAAGAATGTTTATATCGAATAACACTGAATATTATGACAGTGACGGCAGAGCCAACAAGTCAAATAATCTCAGGGCTATTTGGGCATAGCTTTCAAACTGTTCCACCTAGAGTCCTTCTGAAAGGTGAATTTTGAATATATTCCGAAATTCACATGAATTTCCTTGTCTTACACGAAACCTGACACACCCAATTTTTCCTTCATTTGTCCATATGTTCATAGCCAACTTTTTTAATGAATATTTTTTTTTTTTAAATATTAATATTTGTGTTTCGTTTAAAGTAAAAGCTTCAATTTTCAAAGTCTGAATGAAGCTTCAATTCAAGGGAAGAAATATTTTTGGAGCTAAAATATTAGTGATACGTTTCAAGAGTAGTGATAGTTCTGGTTATAACCTACCAAAATTTTAAGCACGTTTTTCTCGAAACACCATTTTTATGAGTGTTCTCACTCAAAAATTATTCAACCGATTTTATTGAAATTTATACCAAATCTACCTTATATTCAGGGCCGGCGAGAGAAATGACGGGTCTCTGGGCACGACAAGAAATTTTCAAACATTTTTCCCCATTTTGTTTTTCAATTCTCCAAAAATACAGTTGAGGATCAAAAAAAAAAAAGAAAATTCTTCTCACTTTGTTCAGGCCGCTAGTCGAAACTCTGGGCCCCTTTTTTGACCCGGCGCTCGGGCAATTGCTCCACATGATCCCTCTCTCGCCGGCCCTGTTTATACTTTAATTTACCTTCTATGTGTTAATATGTTTTTAATGTAAAAGACAAAAATTTCGTCTTATACATCTATACATATAATAAAATTGTAACGAGACCGTTTCTGTACATGGAATATATTTTGAAAATTGTACTGGTACTTTGGTGTAGGGATAACCTATTATCTGGGTCAACATTTAAGGTACTTTTTACTCCGGGAAAGTATCTCATAGCCACGGGAAAATAGAAAGACCATTTTGAGCATGTGCACACATTACGTAAAAACTATTAAACGGATTTTTATGAAATTTGGTATGGTGATAACCTATTACCTGGGTCAACATCTAAGATACTTTTTACTCCGGGACAGAGTCTCATTCCCACGGGAAAATAGAAAAACCATTTTGAGTATGCGCACGCATTACGCAAAACTATTGTTCTATGCAGATGGTTTATAATTATTATAATTATATGCCTCTCACTGATTTTATGCTTGAACGACGTCGCGGGTACAACTAGTTCTACATATGGTTAGTTTTATGGAAAATTTAAAAGAAAATCTTTCATTTGGGAACTCGTGGAGTGACACTCTACAATAAAAGGCTTCTTTCTGTAGCCGCTATTTTTTATAGATATATTTTTAAAAAAAACCAACTAATACTTTAATGTCATCTATACATATAATAAAATTGTAACGAGACCATTTCTGTACATGGAATATTTTTTGAAAATTGTACTGGTACTGTAAATAGTTATCGATGTAGATACCAAAACAGCGATTTTTGGAATGTTTGTCTGTCTGTCTGTTCACGCAGCACGCAAAAGCTATTGGACGGATTTTAATGAAATTTGGTATGATAATAACTCATTACCTGAGTCAACATCTAAAATACTTTTTACTCCGGGAAAATTTCTCATTCCCATGGGAAAATGGAAAAACCATTTTGAGCATGTGCACACATTAGGCAAAAATTGTTGAACGGATTTTTATGAAATTTGGTATTGTGATAACTTATTACCTAGGGTAACATTTAAGATACTTTTTACTCCGGAAAAATGCCTCATTCCCACGGGAAAATAGGAAAACCATTTTGTGCATATGCACGTATTACGCAAAAACTATTGGACGGATTTTGATGAAATTTGATGTGGTGATAACCTATTGCTTGGGTCAACATTTAAGATACTTTTTACTCCGGGGAAATTCCTCATTCCCACGGGAAAATAGAAAAACCATTTTGAGCATGTGCATACATTACACAAAAATTATTATTCTTTGCAAGTTCTGTATAATTATTACACTTACATACTTCTCATTGAGTTTATAACAATGCTTTGTGCGTAGTAAATAAAATTGCCAAACTTCAAAAATATAGATAAATTTTTTTTGTTCTTACTCAAAAAAAAATTCGCGAAATTAATTACCTGTGTTTTCGTCCGTGTAACAATCGCCCCAATAATTACCAATTCATTTACGTAATTCAATATCGTTTAGATGATGTCTTCTAATTGTTAAATGTAACAACCATCTTACTACATACGTGTTTTACGTTCAACTACAAGCGCGCGTGCTTGTTCGCGACGCAATGGTTGTCCGATGGATGGTGTTCTTCTTCTGTTCAGCGCAAGAAAAAATCACCCACGGTGAACTGACGGGGAATATGTACGTATGTACGCATACGTACATGTATTACTTTCACTCTTATAGGTGTTTGACCAGCATTGGTCGGATATACGTATATTATTGTGTGTATTATGTCTATATGATATAATATTATGACCACGGACGGAGCCGTATGTAATCTTTTATGTACATATATTGGTGTAGGCCAAGCATCAATGAAATACGCGAGTACTGTATATTAAATGCGAGTTATGTACAACATACAAATTACACAGTTTGCTAAAATAACGGATTATATGTACATATTTATTTTAGAGGTGATTATTTTTTTTTTCGTGAGTTAAATAATATACATATTATGTATTTAATTCTGACATTGTACAAATTAAGTATCGTTTCTTTTTTTACGATATCAATTATTTTGTTTTTGTTTATAAATAAATATTGAATAAAATTATGTTTTTTGAAGTGTTTGTGGCGTTAAGCAAAGGGTTCTCAAAGTTTTGTGTACTGATGAGCAAATGCAAGACCAAGGCCAAGACTTGACAGTCTTGGTCTTGGTCTTGTTCTTGCACTAAGAATCTTGGTCTTGGTCTTGCAAAATGCAGTCTTGGTCTTGGTCTTGGTATTGCTAAAGAATCTTGCACTTTCTTGCATTTTTTTATTAGCGAATTTTTCCTTCTAAAATCAGAATTTTCTCTCTTTACGGTATTAATTATACTTTTAAACTATTTAAATAATTTAGCAAGGTTCTTGCTTTTTTCTTGCTATTGTCTTGGTCTTGCTTACTTAAGTCTTGGTATTGATCTTGCAGCCATACTTATAGTCTTGGTCTTTGTCTTGCTCTTGGTATACATAGTCTTGGTCTTGGTCTTGGTCTTACAAAAAAAGACCAATGCAAGACCAAGACAAGACTGCAACACCAAGACTAATTTTGCTCATCACTAGTTTTGTGTCTGCGAGCCAAATTGTAAATGTCAAGGGATTTTACGAAAATATTTTTAAAAATAATTTGGAGACACAAGTCTACCCACACTGTTGACTTTCCATTGGGTGCCCTTTGGGTTCAAGACTAGAGACTAGAGAGCACCCAGACACGGCGCAAGACTAAAATGGAAAGTGAGGTTATTTTTGTGAGGCCCGCTTGAGACTAGTGATGAGCAAAATTAGTCTTGGTCTTGCATTGTTTGCGAGACCAAGACCAAGACTATTATGCCAAGAGCTACCAAGACTCAAGTGAGCAAGACCAAGACTAAAATAAGAAAAAAAGCAAGACTCTTGCTAAACCATTTAAATAATTTGAAAGTATAATTAATACTGAAACTTTTTAAAGCAATATTAAAAATTGTTTATTTAAAAATTCGAAGTTAATAAAATACTTGCAATTAAAAATGTGTGATGCTGTCATCAATCAGTGTAATGCTTTCAACTACCTTCAAAATTTTTTGGTCGAATAGTAAGTAAAATATCGGCGTTAAATTGATTTTACCACTTTAATAATAATAGTAGATTTTAGAAGTACTGAAAATTTCATCGAAATTACTTGAATAGTTCCGAAGTTGCGCCTTGAAAGGTTTTACGAATACTAAGGTGGACAGAGAGGCAGTCACAGAACAAAAAATTTTTTAGGAACCGTAACGAGTGAAAATTCTGATTTTAGAAGGAAAAAATTCGCTAATAAAAAAATGCAAGAAATTGCAAGATATCTTAGCAGTACTAAGACCAAGACCAAGACTGTATTTTGCAAGATCAAGACCAAGACCAAGACTTAAACTGCTCTAGCAAGAACAAGACCAAGACTAAGACTATCAAGTCTTGGTCTTGGCCTTGCATTTGCTCATCACTGGCCGCTTCTTTAATTTTTTCGAAAAACGACGAGAAAAAAACAACCTCCGCAACTCCACAATCTCTTTAATAATTCTTTCGACACGCCTTTTCCTTGACTTGATTTGAAAATTTCCTTAATTTTCTTATCCCTTTACGAGGAGTCTCCACATGTCAAGTACTCAGAAGCGTCCCCATGAGAGGTGCCTAGAGGCCTCTCAAAGGCAAATCCGGCCCTGTTCATCTTAATAAATATTTTTACTTCAATGAAAAATGATGCAAAAATTTTAAAATTTTATATAGTAAGCAAGTTATCTCTCTAAATAAGTAAACAAAATTTAAAAATGATTAAGAAAAGTGTTATTGAAAAAAAAATTCTTGAATTAAAGTTAGTAGTCTAATGACATTGAATTATATTCGATATTTAGTAGATATATTTGAATTTCGTCAGTACTGTGTAGTGATGTCGAATGATTAATCGATTAGGGTGTTGGACGTGTGACTCAACATACTAGTGTTTCTCCAATCAAAAATGTTCCTGAGACATCTAAATGGATTGATCCACGTGATGAAACGGTGACAACATTACATAGTGAGGAGCAGGTATCGGAGCCGACAGAAGAGTTCAAGATTGTCCAGTACAAACGTGGGAATAAGAAAGAACACAAAAGACCTACACTAACAGGTGCCAAACTAGGCACTAAGATTCAAACTGTTGAAGCTAGACGTTGGATTTTTATTTCACGTCTTGACAAAAACACTACGGAGGATGATGTACTAGAATACTGTAATGACATAAATATAAGACCCATAAGCTGCTCAAAACTACAAATACAGTCGACCGAGGTTGCGGCATTCAAAGTGGCTATTCCAGCTGAATTGTTCGAAAGTGCTATGGATGCTCAGTTGTGGCCCCGTAACGCAATAATTAGGGAATTCAGGAAACCAAAAATAAATTTTTCTCCACCAGCCACACTGACAAAGAAGTCATAACCAAACATATTAAAAATAAACAAGAAGTAAATATTTACCACCATAATGTCCAGTGCCTCAGGAATAAACACTTGGAGATAGAATTATCACTAATGGAAAATGACAACATATTCCATGTGTTATGCATTACAGAACACTGGTGTAAAATGGATGAAAAAATACAACTCGACAACTATGAACTTGCAGTGCAATACAGTAGAAAAACGGCTAAAAATGGGGGATGTAGCATATATGTTAGAAACGGGTACGAATTTAGAATAATCAATACAGATGAGTTTGCAAAAGAATTTCATTTTGAAGTGACTGCGATAGATTTAAGGAAATTTAAAATGATTGTTGTATGCGTGTATAGATCACCTACAGGGAATATTAACGTGTTTCTTGAGCAATTTGGGAATCTTCTAGAAACAATTGCAAATCGACATGCATATAAATTAATTATTTGTGGTGATTTTAACATTAATATTTTGGACCTAGACAATGGAAACACCAAATCATTTATCGAAATTTTGAATGAGTTTGGATTGGAGACTACAATCAGTGGAATTACAAGGCAATCAAGTCATAAGGGTACGTGTCTCGATAACATATTGGTAAATAATCAAATAGTCAGTTACAATGCACAAATACTACAGAGCGACATCTCGGATCACTATGCTCAGTCAATAACTATCAACCCGATGATTCAAATAAATAATATAACAACTGAATATCGAAGAAATTTTAATAAAAATAATATTACATTGTTTACATACCTTATTTCAAACGAATCTTGGTTGACGGTCCTGAACGAAAGTGATCCAGATAGAGCATATAATCTATTTCACGAAATTCTGAACTATCACATATCACTGTGTTTCCCACTTAAAATTATTAAAAAAACAAACCACAATAAGAAAAATGAGCACAACTGGGTGACAGACGAAATTATTCAAATGTCAACACTAAAAAACACAATACACAAGTTAACTCAGGAATTTCCACACAATATGCAATTGAAAGATAATTATAATTTATGCAAAAAGTCATTAAAACATAAAGTAATTGAAGCTAAAAAGATTGCTAACAAAAATCATTTATATAATAGCAATAATTTTATAAAATCAGCGTGGCAAATAATAAAAAACACAGCTGGTACAAATAAAAACAAGCCTGACATACTATTGTCACATAATAACCAACTGATTCAAAATAAACAAGAAATTGCAAAAATTTTTAATGACTATTTTGCTAATATAACAGAGAATTTAAACCTGCCGGAACCAAACTATAATAGTATTAATCTGAACGACCAGCAGTGCTCATTTTTCTTTTATCCAACTGATACTACCGAAATATGCAATCTTATTCATATGCAGAAAAATACTAATTCATGTGGCCCGGACGAGGTGCCAATAAAAGTTTTGAAATCTAGTGCCATTTATATGTCCCTACCATTAGCACACATTTTGAATGTGTCCTTCACTAATGGTTGGTATCCATCCTTATTGAAAAAATCTACAGTTAAGCCAATATTCAAAAATGGAGACCCTACAAGAGCGAATAATTATAGACCAATTTCACTTATCTCGAACATATCAAAGGTATTTGAAAGAGCTGTGTATTCTAGACTTATGAATTACTTGCAAAAGTTTGGAATACTTAACAATAAACAATTTGGATTCATACCTAACCAAAATACTGAGTCAGCAATATTCAACACAATTAAATCAATTATCTATAATTTAAGTAAAAATGAAAAAGTATTTTCCCTATTTGCGGACTTAAGTAAAGCCTATGATTGTGTTGATCACGATTTATTATTGTATAAACTTAGTAAATATGGAGTCCGAGGAATAGCATTAAAATGGTTCCAATCATATCTGCAGGAACGGACACAAAGCGTTAATATTGATGGCTATCAATCCAGCACAATCCATCTAAAAAGAGGGATACCACAAGGGAGTGTACTTGGGCCTTTGCTATTTTTAGTATATGTGAATGATTTGCCAAATAATATAACTTATAATATAACGCAGTTTGCTGACGACACAAACTTGATCATTAGTGAATCCACTCTTCAGAATGCAATAGAATCATTAAAGGACGCATTCAATAAATTGGAGAGTTGGTTTAGTGCTAACTCTCTTAGTTCGAACGTAAAAAACACAAATATCCTGCAATATACCAGAAATAACCAAGACAGAATACTGAAAATTAATCTGCAGGGGGAAGAGCTAAAAATTGTGGATTATTGCAAATTTCTGGGGATTCAGTTGGATAGTCAATTAAATTGGAAACCTCACATTGATTTCTTAAGAAATAAAATAACTAAATATGTATTCCTTTTAAGACAGTTGTCCACACTAGTTGACATAGAAACAGCTCTACAAGCCTATTACGCCTTTGTATACTCGTCGCTTAGATATGGTGTGATATTTTGGGGAAATTCAGTCAACAGTAGCCAAATATTTTTATTACAGAAAAAGTGTATAAGAGCAATCTTTAATTTACGGCAGACAGATACATGCGTGCCATTTTTCAAAAAACATAAAATACTGACGCTACCATCAATCTATTACTATGAAGTAGCGATTTTCGCGAAAAAGTATTCTAATTTATTTCCTCAAATGTGTGATGTACATACCTATGACACTAGGGGGGCCAAGCAGCTTTACACGCCACAGACGGTTAAGGAATACATCTTTAGGAACATATGTGATACGCTACCGCGGGTTTATAATAAGATTGTGCCTAATGAGTTGAAAAAATTGCCTATTCTACAATTCAAAAAACAATTTAAAGAATATCTAATCGACTGTGCATTCTATAACATTGACCTAAATTAATAATACAATGTTGAGAACCACTGATTTCGTGGTCTCTAATCCAAAAGCTTACAATTGGTGTATCTGTTGTTTATGAGTACCATCTATTGTATAATCCTGTAATTACTAATTACCAATATGTACTATAAATCTGTTGTCAGCTATCAGTAATCAATAATGTTATTTTTTACTTTTGTTGTTATTAATTATATTGTTTATTTTAAGATACTTATATATATGTATTCAGTGTTACAACTTGACTTGTTCTGTCCATGTTAATAATGGTTTTTGAATAAAGTGTTATTATTATTATTATTATTATTAATCGGTTTAGTCGACTAATTTTGTTTACATTTAGTCATATTTTAGTTGACTATTTTACCTTCGATTAAATGACTACAATGATTAATTTTTTTTTTAAATGACTAAAAATGACTAATTTAACAATTTTCCTGTATTATTTATGGAACTTCAAAAAACAAAAACTAAAAAATTAATTACTTGTATGATTTTTCACTTTTATGTGATTAACACATTGTGTTGTCTCATACCTTTCTTTTTCTTAAAAAAAATTAAGAGTTTATAATTAAATTTTTTGAAACCTCGTTTTTGAAAGAGTTACATGTCACTCTATTTATGAATTCGACTAAAAATTTAGTCGATTAGTCGACTGCTCTATGCTCAATATTTTCGACTAATGACTAATTTTATCTGAAAAACAATATTAGTCCATTAATCGACTAACTGCTTTTCGGCTCGGCATCACTAGTACTGTGAACTGTCTAAATACATCCTAATACATTACTGTTTTATTTTTAAAAGTTAAAATGCAATATTCAAATTAAAATGGATTTTTGTAATTCAGTCAATTGCATATTGCAATTAAATAAATAAAATAAATAAATTTATTGTCTCTAAAAGATTTACATCTTTATGACAAGGGTTTGGTGTAACTTCAAAAAATATAAAACTTTATAATACTTAATGAATGGTAACTTTGCTAGTATTTTTGTAATAAAATAATCTTATAAATATACTAAGAAATTCATGCCATTCTTTTTTTTCTTTTTAATTTTTATAGCACTTACTAGCAAATAAACCAACACATAAAAAAGTAATCAATAACAATAATAATAATAACACAGAATATCAATGAATACCAATAAAAATATAACTCAATTTGACGCAAAGCTAACCCACTTATTTATTACTTTGTTCTTAGTTTTCATTTCCATTTTTTCTTACGTATAAGTTAGCTTGGCAGTAATTAACAAATATAGTAAGTAATAAGGACAGGACAATAATAAGTAAGTGAGTATTAAATGAATAATGATAAATAAACCAACACAGTAGAGGATCATCATAATTAAATAACAATAACAATAACAAAAACAATAACAATAACAATAACAGAGAATATTAAAGAATAACAATAGTAATGACAAAATTAATTTAACACAAAGCTGGTTCACTTATTTATTTATTTTTTGTTCTTTTTCTTTATTGCAATTAAAGTGCGATGTAGATTTATTGTGCTTTAAGATGATATCAAAAACCCCCTGAACCACAGATATAGTGTCACGCTGGCCTGAATTGCTATAATAATACTGTTTAACACACAGTTATTCTACGATAGGCGTAATTTTTCAGCAAATTAAAAATTGATAAAAAATTACTCAAAACCATTGATAAAAAATTACTCATAACCAATTACTCAAAAACCAGAAACTCAGAAAGTCATGATCTCTTGGAAAGTTTAACTATACAGTGCCAACCACGTATGAAATTGCAAAAAAAAAAAAAAAAAAAAAAAAACGTTAATTTTAATCGTGTGATTGACAAAATGATTCAGAAAAGGTCTTGACCTAGCGATCAGATAGATCCGGTTAATAATAATATAATAATAATAATCAAGTTTTAAATTTTTCAAGAAAAGACCTATAATTTTTTAAGGGCACAAATCCGTTTTAAGGGCGTTTGTCCATTTTTAGTTTTTGCACCGCCATTGTCCATAAAATACTTTGAAGAGTTGGAAAATATACTAAGTTAAAACACAATTGGTTTAAAATTTTGAAAGTATGAAAACATTAATAATTAAAGTAAAAATACCCCTGTCACAGCATCTGCATAACATAGCGAATTTCCAGATATTGGGCACTGCCGGATCTCATCTAAGACCTGTATCCATTTAAACTAGTTTAGCTTTCTAACAGTGAAACAATTTTCAAAATCAGTTCAGTAGCTAATTTTTGGCGCTTTAGGGTCCTCAAGACCCTAACGAATCTCATATAGTGTAGCATATATCCATTTAACAATATATTATTACATTACATAACTATAGTTTTCGATTTTTTTCTAGGTATGCAAATATATATAAATTATATTTTCTCTCTAAAGGAGGACATCATACAACAATTTCCTTTCCATAAAGTACTCTTAAAAAATCTGGCTAATTTTGATGAGACAGAGCTGTAGTTATTATAGCACATACATACATATTGAATAACTAACTAGCACTTGTTTTACCTAGAAAAGAATTGCTAAAACGATGAAACATTTATTGTAAAAAAAATTTCTTAATTTTTCTTAAAAGCTAGTTCACAAAAAATTAAAAAAATTTTTGAATTCTAGCCTAATTTTGCAAAAAAATCACTAAAAATGGCAAATAATGGCCAAAAATGGCCAAAAAACCTACTTCTGGGCATCCGACGTATCTGGCTAACGAAATTAGCCGAGGCAGTCCGGATTCCAGCTCGCATACCAAATTTCATAAGCATTAAACGTTTCGTTCGAGAATTATCGTGTACACACATAAATATATATATATATATATATATATATATATATATATATATATATATATATATATATATATATGTATGTATAAATTTTAGTAAAGTAGATTTTCGGGTTCTAGAGGCTTCAAAACAAATTTCTACCATAGTCCCGGACTTGGTAAAAGAAAATAGATAGCTTTCATATAAATATAAATATTTGAAACCTCCTATTCAATAGAAATAAAATTTTACGATAGAAAAAGAAATATTGTAACGTCATTAAAAAATTTTATTACAATTTTGGCAACATTGCACCAGTTTTAATTTTCAAAATATTTTCCCCATTTTGGACAAACAATCTTGTCTTGTATTTGCCCGTTGGCCATCAAAGACGAATTGACGGAACCAACTAATTTCACTTTAAAAGTATAAAGTTTCTCTAAACATCTTGTATATTATTCAGTGCCAGCCAGTTCCGTAACCGCAGCGCAGCGAGCAATTAACAAAAATATTTTTAAGAAAAAAATAATATTACTTATCACATCAGTAAATAAATAAATAAATAAATAAATACCTATCAATTAAAAAGTTAATAAAATTTAGTGCAACCAGTTCTTGTTGATTCGTATATTATTACCTACTGTTTGGTTACAATGGTTGGCTGGGTATTGGCTGCTGTATCTGAATCTGACAAATAAAGTAAGCACTAATTCATGGCGTAAGTGGACAACCGGATGAGTATGGTCTTAAAATTAATAAGTACTTTCACATTTCAATCAATTTCGATGTGTATATGTTCTGTATTTATGCACCCCCCTTGTTATCAGTAACATTTATACAGAAAAGAAACACCAAGAGCCAAAAAATTAAAATCCCAATTACCTGGAAAAAGAGACGAGAAACCGTCTATAAGTGTAATCATATCATTTCGCCAATGTTGACGGTCCGGAGCGTTGTCGATAGTAAGGTGTCTCTCAGTTGTTGCAGACACTATCGCCTCGTTCCAAGATTTTCTAGGACACCCTCGCCTTTTAGTTTGACTTTGATCTATTCGCAACATGTGTTCGAACCATTTCAGGCTTCTTTTTTCAGTTCTTTCCAACACACTGTCTTCTATCTTCATAATGGTTCTGATTCGGTCATTTCTCACACGATCTAGTTTGGTGGCTTTCAATTTCCGCTTTGCTTCTTGCTTAAGCGTCCAGACTTCACATTCATACCTCGAACCTACATGATCTACTAATTGAAACAAGAAGTACCAATACTTTACGAAGCTTAGTTACTTAGTTGGCAAAACATTTTATTGGAATCATAACGTAGAAGCTATCAAAATTGTTAGAAAATGTGCCTATTTGTCCCTAGCAGAAAATTAATCAGCGTTTTCATTTCGTGGTTTTAGGGTTTAAACTTTTAAGGGGGACCACTGGTGTGACATTTTGAAAAAATTTGAAAAATTCTTTTGCGTGTTTCGATCATTTATACGTTTAAAAATGGTTGCGCCACCTAGCAATAAAATTTTTATTCTTTATGAATAACTAATTTATATAAAAAAAAAAAAAAAAAAAAAATAAAAATTCAATTTCTTTATTTGTTGATAAATGGAAACATATTGGCAATTACATAATTATAAAAAATATATAATTAATCCTTTTTACTGTCTAATGTATGTATACCGAGCACTCAGTTAAGTACAGCATTCGTGACTATAAGGTTCGCAGTAACAGAAAAAATAAAATTTTTTTTTTTGTTTGTTCTCGATTTCCCGCGAAATCACAGCTCACCGCTGAGCTCATTTTAAAGTATTTATTTTCTTCGTTATTAATAATTTTCTATTAAATTTTTATTGATCAGTGAAAATCAAGTAAATTAAAATTAAGTCACAGAAATCCTAGATTTCCCATTTTCCATCGTTTTTTCCTGACTAACTCTGTCAACTTGATAGTGCAGCAGTGCAGCGGATCAGAACGTAAGTTTCTTTTTTGAATTTATTTTATATTGGAAATTTTATTTGTTCATTTTTGAAAAGGTTGATTTGAAGTGTATTTTTTTCATTTTAAACTCATACAGTCCATCCCATTTTGCCGGGTTAAAAGTTTATTCGCTTTGCGTAACCACCTGGCCTCTTCATTTGGTCCTTCGAGCCGGATCTCTAAAATCCCGAAATAATTCCAGTTGCCTATCCCTAAAAAATACATTTCAAATTGGCGCGAATCTGTTGCATAAGGTCATACATACAGCAGACACACCCCAGTTGTTTTGTTGTTTTTCATACTTTTACAGTTATTAGATAACACAAAAGGATTAACAGTAAACTCAATCAGCCGTTGTAAATATAATTTAATTAATTTAAAATTTGTTGATATTTACAAATTTATTTTTGAAAATTATATTGAATTTATTTATATCCCCTTTTAATTACCAAATAAAATTTTTTTATTTATTGTCAATTGTTAAAAATCCAGTGGCCTTTAACCTTTTTTGCTTTCAATTAAAAAATGTCTTCTAAAATAGAAAACCGTTTAAAAGCTCTTATCAGCAAAAGGGAGATGTATTTCAGGCGCGTGCAAACATTATACGATTATACCCGAAATTTGAATGATGAAAACACCCGACGCAATTTCAAAATAAAATATCAGAGTTTAAATGAAACGAAATCAAATTTCATTCAAATTCTCGATGAAATCAACACGATTAGCTTAGAAATTTCTCCCGATAATGTGCCTGATTACGCAATATTAGATTCATTTTTGGATATAGTGGACACAGTTTGCTTGGCGGCAGAAAATGTTTTCAGCAAACAACCAGCAGAAACTACATCGCCGCCAACACAAACTAATGTGAACCCTTCAAATTTAGTTTGGGCTGACCCATGTTTGCCCAGACTTGAATTACCAAAATTCTCAGGGGACCCACAACAATGGTTGACATTTTATGAAATCTTTAAAAATAAAATTCACATGAATGATAGACTAACAGCTGATGATAAAATTTATTATTTAGTAAGTCAAGTAAGTGGAAAAGCCGCCTCAGTATTTTCCAAAATCCCTGCTACCGGAAATAACTACAATACAATATGGGAATCTCTTATTGATCGGTATCAAGATACGCGTACGTTGGCAAATACTTACATGAGACAAATAATGGAGTTCAAACAAATTCAAATTGAATCGGAAAACAATTTAAAACAATTTCTGGATCAATTCGACACTGCTATTGCTGCGCTTAAAAATTTAAAAATTCACGATCTAAGTGAATTTATATTAGGCTACATAGCGATGTCGAAACTTGACACTCAAACTTTGAAATTTTTTGAACTTTCTCGTCCCAATAAAAATGAATTACCCACGTACCGGGATATTATAAATTTTGTGCGTGATCAGATTAGAACCCTTAGCCACTCTTCCACATTTTCAAAAGCAACTACAAGTCGCGCATTTAATACGATTTCCAAACCAAAGCCAACACAATCATTTATGGTAAATCAAAATAATTCTTCTAAATGTAACATATGCAATACGTCTCCAACCCATATGGCTTATCGATGTTCTAAATTTAAACAATTAACACCGCAAAAGAGATTTGAACTTGTAAAAGATAAATCCCTTTGTTTAAATTGTCTGTCTGGTAAACATAAAACTAGTTCATGTGACTCAAAAAACAAATGTTCAATCTGTTTCGCAAAACATCATACTTTCCTCCATTTTGAGAAAAGCAATAAAAGCTCAGATAATAATCTAGTCAATAACCAACCGTCATGTAGTGATAGTAAAAATTCAATTTCCGCGGAAAATACTTTTGTTGGTTATTCCTCTAACAATTCCACCAAAAGTAATATTGTGCTGTTATCTACAGTCGTGGTTAATGTTCTCGATAAATATAATAAAAAACACAAAATTCGAATGCTGCTCGATTCAGGGTCTCAGTCCCATTTCCTTACCCAAGAATGCGTTCAACGGTTAGGTTTGCCGATTTCCAAAGTTTACACCTCTGTAATTGGTATTGGTCAAGCAACACGATCCATTAAGGGTAAAACAAATGTAATAATTCATTCGCGATTTAATTCTAATATAAAATATTCCCTTGAATGTTTAATAATAGACAAAATTGCTAACCGCTCTCCACAATCGTCAGTCGATGTGGAAACATTCACACATTTAAAAGATATACAATTAGCAGATGATGGTTTTTATATTCCGTCAACCATTGACGGAATTATTGGTGCAGAACTATATGGTCATATAATAGGAACTGCAAAGGTGTTAGGCCCCCCTACACTTCCGATAGCTATACAAACTACACTCGGGTTTATAGTAACGGGTTCTGCGCCCGCTGCGCAATCCTCAGATAGTGAGGTACAATCATTTTGTACATTCGAACCTCCACTGGAACAAATTATTTCTAAATTTTGGGAAGTTGAGGAAGTGAATGTGTCCAGTCCCACAATTAGCAGCAACGACGAAGAATGCGAAAATATTTTTATCGCAACACATTCTCGGGATGCTACGGGACGCTATACGGTAGCTTTACCGTTTCGACAAGACCCCTCTTGTTTAGGTAATTCGGAACTTATGGCGTTTCAACGTTTTCTCTCCTTAGAGAGACGATTACATAAGTCTCCCACACTTAATAAAAATTATTGTGAAGTCATCCAAGATTACTTAAATCAAGGACATTTGATTGAAGTAGATCGTACATTAGATGATGATGGTCCTTATTATTATATACCTCATCATGGTGTAGAACGTCCAGGACATCCGACTACCCCACTTAGGGTTGTTTTTGACGCAAGTGCGAAAAGTAGTTCATCCTTCTCACTAAATGATATTTTATATAGAGGTCAAAAATTACAAACAGATATCATCACAATTTTGTTAAATACCCGTTTATATAAGATATCTATTCTTTCAGACATTAAACAAATGTATCGCCAAATTTCTTTAAAAACTGAACATCGCCGATTTCAAAGAATTCTCTGGAGATTTTCACCCAACGAGCCGTTAAAAACTTACGAGCTGACTACCGTTTCATTTGGTGTTAGTTCGAGTCCATACTTGGCTTTACGCGTTGTAAACCAACTGGCTTTAGATGAGGCTTCTACATTTCCCAACGCAGCAAAGTTTATAAAATATTCAATGTACGTTGACGATGTTTGTGGAAGTGTGGAGACCTTTGAGGAGGCCCAGTCGCTTATAAACGAGTTGATGAGCTTTTTCAGGGCTGGGGGTTTCAGTTTAGTTAAATGGCTCAGCAATTATCCGCAATTATTAAATCATCTTCCAGAGAATACTCGCTTATGCCCCGATCAGTTTGTTGACTTTGAAGACACTGAGTTTCAGAAAGTACTAGGACTTCAATGGAATCCTAAACTGGATGTATTTTTATTCAAGGTTAATGTACTATCAGACGTATGTTCTAAAAGAAATATTCTCTCTACAGTCGCCAGAATATTTGATCCGTTAGGATTTTTATCACCCGTAACTTTATTTGCAAAGAACCTCATAAAAGAAATTTGGAAATTAAAAATTGATTGGGATGATCTACCGTCTACAGAAATTCAAAATTTATGGTTTCTGTTTCAAAGAGAACTTTCGTCTCTGTCAGAATTTCAAATTCCTCGACACTTGTATAATTCTAATTATACAATTTCAACATTAGTAGGATTTTCTGATGCATCGTCGAAAGGATACGCAGCTGTTGTGTACTTAAAAACAGCAGATACACGAAATAGTACTACCAAAATTACTTTAGTTTTAGCTAAATCAAAAGTAAGTCCTATGAAAACATTAACCATTCCCAGACTTGAGTTACTAGCGGCAGTACTCTTGTCAAAATTATTAAGATTTATTTTAGATACTTATACCCCACGGTATATGATCAATAACTTTTTTGCATTTTCTGACTCACAGATAGTTTTAAGTTGGATTCACTCAGAACCATACAAATTGAAAACATTTGTGGCAAATAGAATCACCAAAATTCATAATAACTTACCAGTAAATTGTTGGAATTTTGTTGAAGGGCAACATAATCCAGCTGATTGTGCTTCCCGTGGGTTAAGTCCAAAACAGTTTATAAATAACGATACTTGGTTGACCGGTCCCGAATGGTTAAAATTAGATCATCAGTTTTGGCCTTTGTCTAAAGACTTTCCCACAAAGGAAATCACAAATGAGGAACAGTCAACCACTTGTCTTATTTCACAACGAGATTCTGAACATCCACTGTATGATTTAATTGCTAAATTTTCACAATATCATAAATTATTAAAATCTACTGTGTATGTATTACGATTTGCTCGGCTTTTACCCTACAGACGTGAAATATTATTATCTGATTTAGAGTCCGCAGAACTTCAATTATGCAAAATTGTGCAGCAAAAATATTTTGCATCTGAAATTCACTCCTTAAGTAAAAATGAAAATTGTTCTTCCACTATTCGCAAATTAAGACCATTTCTAAAAGATGGTATAATACGTGTTGGTGGTCGTTTATCACACTCACAACTTGATTACAACGCATGTCACCCAATTTTGTTGCCAAAAGGTGACCCATTTGTAAATTTATTAATCACCCACTATCATGAATCTAATTTACATAGTGGACCGCATCTAGTTCTGTCCTTAATTAGACAAAAATTTTGGATCCTTTCCGCTAGAGTAGCTATTCGAAAGGTTACTCAATCGTGTAATTCATGTTTTAAAACAAATCCAAAACCACAGTTCCCCATCATGGCAGATTTGCCTGCGACGCGTATCACTCCATGTAAAGCATTTTTACATACAGGAGTCGATTACGCTGGCCCCTTTTTTATTACTATGGGGCGTAAACGAGGCGTACGTAGTCAAAAGGCATATTTATGTCTTTTTGTGTGTTTTGTAACTAAAGCCGTTCATTTAGAGTTGGCGTCAGACCTATCGACTCAAAAATTTATAGACGCATTCAAAAGATTTATTTGTCGTCGTGGTCAAGTTTCTACATTATACAGTGATCAGGGAGGTTGTTTTATCGGAGCAAAATCACATTTAGATGAAGTTTATGACTTCATAAAATCCTCCGATTATAATGACGCATTAAAACACGAATTATTAAAGAATCGAATTACGTTCAAATTCAACGCTCCCCATAGTCCACATTTTGGAGGCCTTTGGGAATCTAATATCAAAGTTGTTAAAAAACATCTATTTAAAGTAATTGGCACTCAAATTCTTTCTTACGAAGAATTCTCGACAGTATTAGCCCAAGTTGAAGGGTTATTAAATTCACGTCCGCTGTGCTATTTGAGTAGCGATCCCGCAGATCCGTCTGTTTTGACACCTGCTCATTTTTTAAACACGGCACCTTTGACATTCATTCCAGCAGAAGATTTTAGTAAAACATCTCCAAATTTGCTGTTGAGACATAAACTACTTGACAATTTGGTTCAAAGTTATTGGAAGCGATACAGTTACGAATATCTGCTAAGTTTACAGCAACGTCAGCGCTGGAACACACCAGCTACACCCATTAGCATCGGAATGATAGTCGTACTCATGAAAGAGAACACTCCTCCGCTTCATTGGCCACTTGGTGTTATAACCGAACTCCATCCAGGACCGGATGGAGTTGTTAGAGTGGCGACAGTTCGCACAACCACAGGTACCTATAAACGACCTGTGGTCCGATTATGTCCATTGCCCACGCAATGAAACATAAAAAATCACCAAAACAAAAAAAAAAAAAAAAAAAAAAATTAAAATAAAAAAAGTTTTCCTTTTATGATTTCCGCAGAATTACATTTATTTTATAATTAATTATAATTTCTTTTATTATGATTTCCTTATTTTCATTAAGATGTTTAAATTACATTTACATTATTTGATCCTAAGTTATTCCTCGGCTTATAAATTTTATTAAAAGTCTAGGTCTTTTAAGGCTGGGGGTATGGTTGCGCCACCTAGCAATAAAATTTTTATTCTTTATGAATAACTAATTTATATAAAAAAAAAAAAAAAAAAAAAAAAATAAAAATTCAATTTCTTTATTTGTTGATAAATGGAAACATATTGGCAATTACATAATTATAAAAAATATATAATTAATCCTTTTTACTGTCTAATGTATGTATACCGAGCACTCAGTTAAGTACAGCATTCGTGACTATAAGGTTCGCAGTAACAGAAAAAATAAAATTTTTTTTTTTTGTTTGTTCTCGATTTCCCGCGAAATCACAGCTCACCGCTGAGCTCATTTTAAAGTATTTATTTTCTTCGTTATTAATAATTTTCTATTAAATTTTTATTGATCAGTGAAAATCAAGTAAATTAAAATTAAGTCACAGAAATCCTAGATTTCCCATTTTCCATCGTTTTTTCCTGACTAACTCTGTCAACTTGATAGTGCAGCAGTGCAGCGGATCAGAACGTAAGTTTCTTTTTTGAATTTATTTTATATTGGAAATTTTATTTGTTCATTTTTGAAAAGGTTGATTTGAAGTGTATTTTTTTCATTTTAAACTCATACAGTCCATCCCATTTTGCCGGGTTAAAAGTTTATTCGCTTTGCGTAACCACCTGGCCTCTTCAAAAAATAACATACTAACATTTCAAGTACATATCTCAAATAGTTTTTGAGTTACAGCGATCTGAAGAGCGGATTCTGATTTTCTTTGTTGACTTTGAGGTATTGAGAAATGTATGAAGGTTGATAGTTCGGGAGTTTCTGGACGTGGCTGCCAGTCACATGTTGTGGAGAAGCCAGACCCTGGTACATTTAAACGACTCATCTAGTTTTACTATGACCGTTATAATGAGTATATATCGTAAATAATTTTAGTAAAAATTCTCAGTGATTAAAACTAAAAGGCAAGGTAAAGAAAAACTACATTTTTCGCTGCAGTTATAACTCGAAGACAAATCATCCGATCGAGTTGATTCTTATTGCAGCTTCTTTTATATATATTTCTTCGTACCATGAACCTTCAATTTTCCGATCGAATAAAAAATGTAATTTTTGCAGGCCAAAAATCATCAAATTTTCACGCAAAATTTGAAATTTTTTTTAAAAAAACTCCGCCATTTTGTTAAATTTTAACTTTTTTTTTGACTGAGGTTCATGGCACGGGTAATACCTTCTAGTTTAATAGGCTTTTGGGTTTGTTTTATTTCAAGCACTGTGATGGTCGCTATCATTGCAGCAGTGGGTGGACTTTTTTTTGGAGCCTTGGAAGATCGCGAATAACTCACTGAATTTTTAATTTTTTAGTCCAAAAATTTTATCATGAATTTCTTATATATCAACCAATATATCCTTAAAATATGAAAACATTCCATACAGTAGTTTCCTTTAAAAAAATTCCCCAAAATCACCTTTTTTCAGGCGGTCACACTAGTGGTCTCCGTTAAAACGTTTTAGAAAATATGTTGGCGCCATTGAATTAAAAATGTTATTCTTGTGTAAGTCAGACGTTATGGAATTACCCTGAAAAAAAGTTTACAACACAGTTGTAGAGGATTTTCTGGTTCCGTTTTAATTTTTTGTAACATGTTGAAGGGGAGGGCTGGTCAGTAACTGATAAGGGGTTGCTACATAATCATTTATGAAATAATACTCAAAATAAGTTTAATGAAAAACACCATACTGTTCGCAAGTTACAAAGAATCGAAATTTATTTTGCGATTTTTGAGGAAGATAGGTCGGAACAAAGTTGTTGCGAACTGAAATTTCTACAAATTATATCTAATAAAATTTTTCGAAATTTTGTCCGCGATCCCCCCAGGGCAGAAAGTTTAATTTCAAATCACCCTCATCAACTTTTGAAAAAAATCATTACTGATTGGAAGTATCTTACAACTAGTACCTTGCTGAAAAATTGCAAAAATTTTTCAGTTCTAATAAGAACGATAAAAAAGTCATAAAATATAAAAAAATCAAATTTATCCTAAGTCACGTCACTTATTACAAAAAGAATAATTGGCACTTTTTATTATACTTTTTGTCTAAGTTTCATCGATTGTCACGAACAGAATGTCCGGTCCGGAGAACCGGATATTCATATACATATGTACGTACCAAAAGTTCAGATAAAAAGTCCAGTTTCGGAACATTTCTATCGAGATTTTTGGTTTTCGGAGTTTCTTAGGCCCCAACATATTACGATACAATGAACACCACAGATACTCGAATTGATCTGATTAGTGATGCAATGTTAAATACTAATCCTCAGTTTTGATTGTGTGAACTATACTTGTGTTACATATTATGTTCGTTAATTGATTCAATTAATTCCTTTTTAGTTGTTTTAAATCATAAAATGTCCATAAAAACGCAATTAACCATTCAAATGCAATTAGCATAAAATTGTTAATTTTATTGAAATCCGAGATTATAAAGTATACATACACATACGTCCGATAATATAATCATAAATTATTTTATTTAATTTATGTGTTTTATATTAGTATGATGAATAATAAAATATATATATATTTAATAAATTTACCATATAATTTTCATTACAAGTCGTTGCATAAGTGTATAACACAACTCTATTTTGGCTGTCAAACTGAGGAAATTCGTTTTAAAAGTATGACTGATTCGAAGCAGTTTTTTCTGGTAGTTCTACGTTGAACTACCAGAAAAAACTCTAATTTTGACACAAATGAAAAAAGCGTTGATTGGTTGTGGGTAATTTTGGGAATGAACTTTTCATTTTCGTTATCGAAGTCATAAAATTCCTTTTAGAAGTATGAAGATTTCGTTTTTTATTAGCAGGCAAGAAAAATAATAAAAATATTTAACTAAAGTAGCATTAAAAAAATTATGTGGAAACATTTTTCGATGGAAAACTTACAAGAAGCTTCTACGTTTACAGCGGAATTAGAAAACAAGAACACAATAACTGAAAAACTGTAATAAAATTTAAATATATCTCTATTCAGGGGAGCGGTCAAGATTCACATAATCACACCCTGTATCCAGGGCCGGACCTACAGTTATTAAGGGAAAAACTTTGTTGTTGGCGCCCTCGCGAGAAAAACGCCAAATTAAACATTTTGGCGCACCGTTATTTTTTAAATTTTCCCCTGCAAAAAGTAAGTGATGAGAAAAAAAATTCAAGTTCACCGTTTTGGCGCCCCTAAAAATTTGCAGGGGGGTTACGTGCCCCCGCTGCCCGCCTAGATCCGGCCCTGCCTGTATCCACACTGGTTTGACCACAACTTTTTTTAAAAATTCAATAAAAACCATCTATAAACCAAAATAAAAAATTTCTTCATTGCTAGAGGTATCTAATTCACTTGAAATGTATTAAGGTACCATCACAGTGTGATCGGCCGAAAAACAGTCAATTTTCGAAATTTTTTTCGGATGGATAGGATGGCGGATTTTTTTTATAATTATTATAATTTTTTTGAAAAAAGTGTCTTTAAAAAAGGACGTATTAATTGTAAAAAAAAATCATCCCCATTCCGCCATCCTATCCATCCGAAAAAAATTTCGAACATTTACTATTTTTCGGTCGATCACACTGTGATGGTACCTTAAAGGGAGGTTTAATTGAGAATCGTTAAAAAAAATCGATTTTTTTTTGGCGAAATTAATAGCAAATTATGTGTAGAATATGTTCCCAAAGTGATTTTACTGAAAATAATTTAAAAACAAGGTTCTTGCACATTAACCGAATCCAACTTTCTATAAAAAAAAAAAAAAAAATTCAAAAAACGTAGTTCACGCAATAATCAGTACCTATTAAATATAAAATTTTGAAAATACGTTTCTTTATATATATATTTTATAATATCTCGGAACTACATTTTTGGAACTGGCGGACACGATAATTCAAAAACTATTCGATGGATCCTTTTTTTAAATTTTTTATTTTAAAGATAATTCAATTCTTCGGCACCTCTACCTAAGTTCGATACACTTTCAATATTTTTTTTTATTTTTAAATTTACTTTAAAGAGCGAAAAATAAGACAAAAATCGTAATCAAAAGTTCACACATCCGCCATTTTTTTTCCTTTCAGCAATTTATTGATATTATAGGTAGAGGTCCCGATACTCTTCATATATCTTATAAATATTTTTTGTTTTTGGATTTCGGTGGTTTATTACCGGCGCTAGGATGTCCGCCAGCAAGGCATTGGATTTTCGGATCGTCACACTGCAGTATCTATAAAATGGACAATTTTTTATATTTTTCCTTGAAAAATTTTTTTTGTATATTTTAATACTTAATAAATATGTGTACAAAATTTGAAATTGATATTTACTTCCGTTCTTGAGAAAAAAATTCTAGAAAAATACATAATTTTTAAGGACTCTCGAGTAAACCTCCCCTTAAAGATATTAACAGAAACAAAACAATTATTACTTGGATTGTGATAGCGTTTTCCAATCAGTGTTTCCAAATTATAAAAACTAAAAACAAACTAGTCCTTATTACACCTGTTAAGAGACAGATTTAGGAATTATCGAGAAAATATTTTCTAGGTGTAATTTTATTTACCAAAAAAAGATGAAGAAATTTACAAAATTTTCGCCGCTGTTACGTCATTCATAGTAATGATCCGCCTCGCCTTCATACGTGATGCAATTTCTATTTGCGTAGGCCAAATATTACTATCATTGTAACGCCTGTAACTATAGAATCAAATATTTACTTATTCCTATCAAGTAGATTTATAAATTTTACGTTTAATGCATTTTTAAACACTCAGTAAGTAAATATAATAAAAATAAAAAATAATTAATTATTAAAAAGTATTAAAAAAAATAATAAAAATATAAGAAAACGAAAAAAGCATATAATATTTAAAATATGATACTTAAAAAAGAATTCAATGTTGTTTATCTCAATATAATTAATTTTTAAAAAAAGACAAGAAAAGTTTTTTTTAATAGTAATAAATAATAATAATATAAATACTATTTCACCTAGTGCTCTAGTTTCTAATAAAGAGAAATACGGGTCAAATTTAGTGTTACGATGCTGTTTTTTTTTTGGATATAATCGTTTCGAAGGGTGATCACATCGCTGGTACAAGCAGAGCCGTGTTGCGGGTCAATAACCTCACCTCAAAAATATACAGTTAACAGTGGAATATGAAAGTATACCACTACATGTATATAACATGTACATACATAAGTACATTTATTTAATACAAGTCCACTTCGATCGCATTCCTAAAAAAAATTCGTTTTAAGAAGAAATTTTTAAACAAATGAACGTACACAACAATAAGTGTACTTGATTTTATTTATAACCTTCAAAAACATTTCCTACAATTACGTTTTTATACGGTGGTAAACAAAAGTTTTTGAAAATCCGATGCCTGTACCTTACATATCTTATCTATCATAATGATCGTTTTTTGCAACTAATGATGAGCAAAATTAGTCTTGGTCTTGCAGTCTTGTTTTGGTCTTGCATTTTTTGCAAGACCAAGACCAAGACTATGTATACCAAGAGCAAGACCAAGACCAAGACTATAAGTATGGCTGCAAGACCAATACCAAGACTCAAGTGAGCGAGACCAAGACAATAGCAAGAAAAAAGCAAGACTCTTGCTAAATTATTTAAATAGTTTAAAAGTATAATTAATACCGTAAAGAGAGAAAATTCTGATTTTAGAAGGAAAAAATTCGCTAATAAAAAAATGCAAGAAAGTGCAAGATTCTTTAGCAATACCAAGACCAAGACCAATATCAAGACTGCATTTTGCAAGACCAAGACCAAGACCAAGACTCAAACTGCTCTAGCAAGACCAAGACCAAGATACTTAATGCAAGAACAAGACCAAGACCAAGATACTTAATGCAAGAACAAGACCAAGACCAAGACTGAGTCTTGGTCTTGCATTTGCTCATCAACTATTTGCAACTGGCTGGAGATGTAAATGTGGCGCCAATATAAAATAAAATTGCTATTCACCATGCTTGCAAAAAGGCCCGAAAGTCTGTGGCAACTTTTGAGACCCTGGAGCTCAGAGAGGTTCACGGGTTCTGAGAATATTTTAGCGAATTTCCAGAATAGAATCGTTTTTTATTAAAAGCTTTTATTTAACTTGCAATGTTAGTCAGTTTATTTGTTTATCGGCCGGTTTTACATTCACATTTAAAGCCGACTTTAACACTAAAGCCAACTTTAAAACTGATTTTATTTTTAATCAAATCTTGCAATTAAAATTTAGACAAGTTCTAATAGTCCGGGAGCCAAGGGGTGTTTTCATAATTTATTACCACTCCTCTGTAACTTCGTGTGCGGCTTCATTTTAACGAGTCTCCCAAGTTTTTTATCTACGAAAATTCTTATAAATGTGACGTTTACTAAATACGCAGCTCCGAAAGGCGTTAATTTGGCGATGTTATAAAAATTTATTACCAACGTTTTACTTTTAAATTAACGTAAAAGATAATGAAATAACGTAGACGAAAATATATTTGTCCGACAAAAATGGTGCGCCGTTCGCCGTGTCCGCCGTCTGTAACTTAGCACACGAAGTTACAGAGGAGTGGTAATAAATTATGAAAACATCCCCTGGCCCCCGGACTATAATTGAGTTAGAAGTTTCAAATTTTGCATACCTACGTGCTTAATTTTGATGACAATCCAAAACTACATAATTAGTTTTGTCCTAAATTCCCTCAAAACTAGAATTGTTTATTTTTAGTCTTGTGCAACTTTTTCGACATTTCAAACTTTCAAATATTGTCCATTGATTTTACGTTGTAATTTTTAGTTTTCATAGTTATGTTTGTTTAAGGTAAAATAATCGATTAAAATGTAGGTAAAAAAATCACCTCTTTAATTAATTTTTTTTTTAATCAACTGTGATCAGACTAAAAATTATAAAATAAATTAAAGTAAAAAAATTTAAATCAAGTATTTATTTAATTAAAACTGGGCTAAAAAATATAAAATAATTTTTGAATGAAGTTTGAAGCATATGTAATATATTCATTAATAAAAGCTTGACTTAAAAATATTTTTTTTTTACTTTAATTTATTAATTTATTATTTCACTTTATTAGCAGAATAAAATTTTAAAAGATATATAAATGTTTTACATCTTTAGTGCGCAAACAAAAATACGCTGCCAATGGGGTGTGGCACACAGCTTCCTCGTACTCGTAAAAGCACCTTGGCAATTTAATGCCCAATATATATTTGTGTAATTTAATAAGGTATATAAATTATTTAATAAAAATAAATAAACAAAACGATTCATAAGAAATTGAGCGAAGTGGGACTAGCAGTAAATAAGATAATGACATTTAATGGGATTTTCTGGTAGCGCCGTGAATACTATTACTCCGAATACAATGAAATTTGTACGGGACCATCTAGGAACCAGACCGCATAATTCCTGATAATTTCATAAAAAAGAATTGAATAGTTCAGAAGTTATGCCACTTGGTGCAATTTAGTATAGTAATGGAATGACATGGTTTCCATTAAATTCATAGGCGACCATCTAGGAACCAAACTGCAGCATTTCTGAAAATTTCATTAAAAACAATCGAATAGTTCAGAAGTTAGGCCACTTGGTGCAAACTGGCGACACACAGACGGGCAGACAGACGGACGGACGGACAGACACCAAACAAAATTGCTCAGGAAGCTCTAAAACGTAAAATGTGCGGGAAAAATTTTTTATTTTTCAAAAGTGATCATAATGCTTCCGCTACTTTAGTAGTCTCGGAAGCAAAAGATACAGGTTATATCAAAAGAGATAAAAGTTTGCTTAGAAATGTGAAATTTTTAGAAAAAATAGAAACTATCCAAATACTTGTACAATAAACAATAAATAAAATATAGCACACGTGAACAGGCTGAAACATTATCTAAAAATGAGGAATTCAGAAAACCGAATTTGAGCGTCATTGAGCCCCGAATATTTTTTCTTTTTTATAATTTCCAGTGTCTTAATTTTGTCAAAAATCACAAAAGCGGTCTTAAAAACTATAATTAACACTACATATTAAAGTTCTGTTAATTCAATTGTATTTTTTTTTAATGAAGTCACAGAGGAAATAATTTTCATTATTTTGAGTAAAATGTTATCAGAAACAAGTTTTTGTGATTTTTCATTTTTTCTGTCAAAATGTCGAACATAAATTTTATCTGTTAATTAAATGAAGAATGGCATTATCTGTTAACTGAATGAACTTGACGGCGTTATAGAGGATTCGATGGTAAAAGTTTAGTACATAATTTCACTTTTACTATCAAAGTGTTGAAATTCTGATTAGATCGTGCCTTAAAACTCTATTTTCAGTTAATTCTAGTGGTAGTAAAAATTTATTACTAGTAAAATACAATATCAAGTATATGCATATTAAAATATGAGAATGAAGAGACTGTATATTAGAGTATGGCGCCATTTACGTTTAGTTTAGACCAGTTTAGAACCGCAATTTTGACGTCATTTTCATCAAATTAATCATTTTTTATTAAAACACACATAAATTAGAGTTTTGAACTTCCTCTTAGCTTGCTTTGAACCGAATTTCTGATAACGTTATCAAAGTTTTTAAGATAATTTAAATCGAATTAGAACCGGTAACAACTAGAAAAACATTTTTAGACGCTTATCGATCACTTTCTTCAATAAAAAATATTGAGAAGCGCTGGTCTAATCGATTTTTTTTCTGTCAAATGAATACTTCTTACGAGGAGAAATTTTTTTAAAAATATAAATTAAGTTTCTTCTAATTTTAAATTAGAGAATAAGTATTAGATATTTTCTATTGAAATTTGTGTTAAGAATTTTTGTGATTAATAAAAAGAAAATTTGTTTTTATTGATGTCAGTCAAAAATAGTCAGGTGTAGAAATTCCTAATCATCTTCATTTTTATGAGAGTAAGTTAATTGAATAATCATAATAGTTAAATCGAATTAATGGTATTGGAAACTTAAATATCTATAACTTTTTACTAATATAACCATTTATAGAATCGTAAGTTGAAAAGAAAGATCAATAATTATTGAATCGGATGCAATAACAGTTCTCCATGGCCTTTGATTGATTTAAGTGTATTTGAGTAAAAGACGAACGTAAGTAAAATTAAAAAGAAAATTCAGTACTTAAATTCAGTACTTACTACTCTCAAAAAAACATGGTATATCAAACAGTAATTTTGGATGATAAAGATACTAGACTTTGACAGCGATTTCAAATAGTAAACCACAAATTTATTGGCCCGTGAATGAACTACAATTAAAAAATAATCGACCGAAAAAATCAAGAAGATTCAATATCGAAAAGCTTTGTGTATTGGGGATCGAAAAATGGAAAAAAAACTCGATAATTATATTGTATCGTTCAGGTTTCTCTTTTAGCGAATTTCCGAACTGGACATTCAGCTATTACAGCCACTCTCATGATGCGACTTGAATCCAAGACTATGACAGAGATTTGTTTTGGTGTGTCTGGGAACCAAAAATGACATTTATTAAATTTTATAAACATGTATGTATTTATGTATCAACACGATAATTCTCGAGTGAAACATCCTATTTTTATGAAATTTAGGGAAAACGTTAGAAACCCCAGGATCAGTTTTTCAGCCAGACAAGTTCGATGCCCAGAACATGTTTTTTTGGGCTTTATCCGTGAAAAGATAAGTTATTTTTGCTAAAATTACCCAAATTTCAAAAGTTTTTGCGACGTTTTTTACACTATTGCAATAAAGAAATCTTATATAGAATAAAATCTAGAATAAAATTAATGACGGAAATGATTACAGGCTACAAGCAATCTATTCAGAACTAAAGAATTGCTGTTAAATATTTCTCTAATGCTTAAAAAATTGTCAATATTTATATGGATTACATGTTCGGCCAAGTGGTCGGAAAACGACATTTCATATTACACGAACTAATGTTATTCCAGTTAATAACGGAAATGATTTCAGGCTACAAGAATGCATTAAAACATTTCTCTAAAGCTTAAAAAAGCGTCGATATTTGTCTGAATTACACGGTCGGCCAAGTGGTCGGAAAACGACATTTCATATTACACAACCTATTTCTGTTGATAATTAGTGTCTTTTCTTTGAAATGATCACGGAAACCTAATTTTGCGTGGTCCATCACGCACTTGGCGAATTTTTGCCTAAAACAAACAATTATTCCCCTTGATTTTTTTTTGGAGATCCGAATTACTGTTATCAAATTTGTATTTTTCGATAAAAGATCAGCAATTTTTACTTTTCAATAAGATCTCTGGCAATAGTATTTCATTCTAGTTCAACTTTCAGCGTATCAAATCACATCGATAGCTTCATTTAAGTTTAAATTTTGCGTTTATAAAGAACTTTTGGATAATTTATTTTTATCTCGGAAAATAACGGATACAAATCTCAATTTCAAATATTTTCTAAAAAAAATTGCAATTTTTAAGGAAGGTCCCACGCATTATACATATCGATGACTACTATTGGCAACAATTAAATTTCCCTGGTGATTGTTTGTGAAACTAACGTATAACAGTTCTGTTTGATATCATTTTCTTGTCAAAAATTATTATTAGAACGCTCGTCTTATCTCAGGTTTGCGACTCGTCGCGTCGCTAGGAAGCCTTATCATTGTCAATACCACTTTGAAAACGATTCAACTTCATGTAGAATAGCGTATAAATATAATATTTGCAAAGTGGCGCTATAGCTCTAGGCGATAATAATTCAAACAGTCCGTAAAACGGACCGAAATGCAATAAAGATTAAATTTTTGATAGATGTAAATAATACCGGGTGTCCCAGTTTACGTGGCGATTATTAATTACATTTTTTTAAAAAAATTGTACAATACAGGTAGCCCCCGAAGAACACGGGTACCCTTCCCCCGAATTACACGGTTTCAAACAACAAGATTTTTAAGTAATTCTTCTGAACAAGAATAATATACATTTAGTTATAGTTTGGTCTGATTCCCACCAGGAGGCTCTCGAACTCCTTGAATTTATTAATACCCTCCATGCTAAAACAAATTTCACAATAGAATTCGAATCTGAAAATAAATTAAATTTTCTTGATCTTACCATATGAAGAGGTGGATTCCAAAACGCGCTAAGTCACTTTTTGCAATTTTTCAGGAAATGTAAAAAACTATCTAGGTAGGCTAATGTAGTAATCTGTTTAAATTATTTTCAAGTTCTTAGATAATAATTATTATTGATGTTATTTATTTGTTCTTATTTATACATATAATTTTCAATAGATTATATTGAAAAAAAAAACCTTTAAAAAGTTGGGTTGAGTTGATTAAAATAAACCTAGTTTGTTTAAATACAGGTATATTTTATTCAAGAAACATTTTAAACAGTGCATTATTAGATATTTCATGTGTTTGACATAACAGAAAATCTGTCTACAAGCAAATTTGGAAAAAAATACCAGCTATTATTGAAAAAAAAAAATGCAATGGTTTACGAGTAAATTTGACTTAGAGCGTTTTGAAATATAACTGTCATTGACTTAGCGCTTTTTTGGAAAACATTCCATTTTTCATCATTCATTTTACAGTAGACTAAGCTCATTTTGAAGGGTGGCACTACGAAAGTCGTGTAGAGCTGGACTTGAACATTCTGCATCAACTAAAATCTCACATTAGACAAAAAATGACTTAGCGCCTTTTGGAATCCACCTCTTCATATGTAAAGATCCTTATTCGAACTTTTTGCAGTGTTCTGTTTACAGGAAACCGACTCACACCGATCATTGTATCCACGTAACTTCCTCTCATTCACAACAGCATAAAATGGCTTCTCTCAATCATGCGTTTCACAGACTTTTCACTTATCCTCTGAACAAACCCAATTTCTGTAGAAAACTATCCATCATCATTCACATTGGTTGTCGTAACGGCTACTCTTTAGAATTCCTATATAATATCTATATGAAATTTTTGAACCGTAAATTTGAGTCAATTATTTTTCCTAGCCTTTACTAGCACTAACCATATAAGCTCAAACCATTATGGGTCAATTCCTTTCATAAGTGAACAGGCTAGTTTGTTTAATAAAATTTTCCGTGATCATAACGTGAAATTAAGTTTTTCTTCATCCAACACTTTGTCATCTCTGTTGGTGAACTCTAAGGACTCGATCCCTAAATTTAACAAATCCGGTATTTATAAATATGTCTGTTCGTGTTTCGTACACGGGTCAGACTGGTAGAAAATTTATAACCAGGTTCACTGAACATCTTTCAGCCATAAAATCAGCTAACACCAGGAATCATTCTGCCATAGCTCAGTACATTATTGATACTGATCACGTTTTCAATCTAGAATCTAACTTCGAAACTCTGCACATTTGTTCAAAAGGTAACCTTATGAGTCATCTGGAAGGACTTAGAATAGCACAAGACGTCATTTTGGACAACCGATTGGACAACCGAACAATATGATTTACGAGATATTTATGATCACCGTTTACGAGATATTTACGATCAAAAAGTTACCTTTACGAAAAGTATCGGAAACTAATTTTTTCGAAAATATTGGTGACTAAATCAATGGGACTCACAGAGCCTAAATTAACCAGTTATAACCAATCTATGATAAGTTACGCGTTATCGAAAATTTTCGATAACGAAAAGTAGGTTTTGACAGTCCCGGAATACCCACAATTTGCTTCGCTTAAGCCTTCAAAAATTTCGTTATTTTTGAGCTACGATGCATTGTTTACGAGATATTTACGATTAAAAGTTTACTTTTACCAAAAGTATCGAAAACTAATTTTTTCTAAAATACTCTTATTGGTGACCAAATCAGAGGGACTAATAGAGCTTAAGTTAATGCTTATGATAAGTAGTTCAATAAGGAAAAGTAGGTTTTAACAGTCGTAATATGTTTGGAATACCCACAAGTTGCTTCACTCAAACTTTCAAAAGTTTCGTTATTTTTGAGCTACGATGCACCGTTTACGAAACATTTACGATCTAAGTTTTCAATAATTTTTTATGATCAACTTCAGAGCTAACGAATGCTCAATTCCATTCTATTTTAATCGAAATATGTAAATAACCATTACATACAAATGTGTATGCAAATATGTAATTCAAATTTCGTTGCGTTATTTCCTTAACCCTAGAATCAAACGTACTCGTCAAATTGACGAACGAACTTCTCTACCTGCTCCAATACTACAACTTGTCGTTGCCTGCTTGCTGTGAAACTTCTGTTATCTAATTTATTTGTTATGATAACACACAAGACGTATAAATTTTGTTTATAGTTGCTGTCGTTTTGTTTAAATTAAAACATTGTGCGTCAATTTGACGACGATGTATGATTAACGTATGTTTTTTTTTTCTAAGATTTTGTACTTTACATATAAAAGTTTTTCTAATTTTTCTAAAATCTATTAAAGATATGGATGTTGTAATTAATTTATTCAATGATAATGATAATGTGAAAGATGATGACATCTGTTTGACTTATAGAGACGATATAATACTGAAGTTTTAATATATTGAATCGAAAACCAAAGAATGCGTTTCAAGTGACAATAAAAGATTAATAATTTATTTTGTGGAAAATATTTTAATTTTTATTATTTTTTGAGATTGTATTCGAAAAATTACTAACAAATTTTAGAAAATTTACAAATGTGCCTAATCAGGAAATAACTATATATCTACGGGAATATTTGTGACCGAGAAATTTCACATTCTGTAAAGTCACACATGTCCACCGACTCATAATAGTTCATAAATTAATTATTTGAAAGACATGTCTTATGATACAATATTGATGTATTTATCTATTTTTTAACTTTTATAATGAAAATATGCTTTGATAAAAAGATTAAAAAAATTAATAAATATTTATATTAAAAAATTTTTCCAAATGCTATTTTTTTAAATATTTTGTTCATTTTTGTAGTATTGTTATGTAGAAAAAATGCTTTTTGTATATAAACTCAAGAACTCTTCGTAAAAAGTCCATTCGTTAAATTGACGCCGATGTATGATTAACGTTTCTCGTAAACCAACGTATGATTCTAGGGTTAAAATGTTTTTATATTTTTTTTATTTTCACACTTATAATAGAAAATGCCTATCTTTGGTGGTCTCGAACAACACGGTTTCAAAGCCCACGGAGCCAATTAATCGTGTTCTTGGGGGGATTGCTGTACATATTTATGATTATAATAGAAACGGGAAAATAATGCCATAAATTTCAATACAATATCAAACAGCAGATCTTTTTAGGGTGGCTATTGACTTTAAAAAGAGAGAGGTGATCACCTTGGCGGTGGAATAGGTTGCACTGTACATTGAATACAGTATATTTTGTTGTACATTTCAATATGCACTTGATTGTAAACAAGTGAGGGCAATGATCTCACCGGCATGGCAGCGTAAAACGAAGTTGTGGTCGTACGATGCGGTACATACGATACGGCCTCGTGGATGGATGCTGATGGTTCAACTCTCTTCTTTCGTGTGGTTTTGTTGTTGGAGATGATGATGTCGATGACGGTTTTAACAATCAACTGGTAACTGCTGCTGATCTCGATTCCGTGCAGTGACTGACCGACCGCAGCAGCAGCAGCAAAGATGAATGGTCGTCATTATCATCAAAGTACTCATATATTGAGATGAAAGTAGGCGACAATCACCGGCCAAACGATCGGAACATAATCAACCGCATCTGGTGCTGTGTGCGGAGGTTGTTATAGGTTGTTACCGTCACTTTTCTGCTATAAATGTATGTCAGCATTCCACTTACAACCAACAGGAATTGGGTTAATCATTTTTTTTTTAAATGATAGTATTATCACTACTACTTTATATACGTACGTAAAAATAAATGTACCTACCTTCTCTCGCGTCGAGTCATTGCACTCGCTAAGTCACGTTTGTAACAATATTTAAAATGAGCGGATAAAATGAAAAAAACGTTTCATATTCTATAAACAATTTTTCAAATTTCTTTTCTAACAATCTAATTAGAAATATTTCTTTAAAAGAAAAAAGATGTAATCATTTAGAGAGGAAAAAATGAAATATTGTTTATTTATTTATTTACAGTAAAACATCTTTCGTAAAGTATTTAAAATAAGTATTAACACGAATTTATAGTAAAGCAGCCAGACAGGGATTCCCAAAGTGTAGCCCGGGGGCCAGACGTGGACCACGGCTAGGGTTGCCAACTCTACTAATGAATATTTCGGGATTTAATGCGAAAAAAATCGGAACCGGACAAGTAAAATCGGGACTGTTAAAGAAAAAACAAACCTTTTTAACCAGCCAGTAAGAAAGATATGTATCATTTTATTTATTTTTATTGTTACTAACAGCTACATATTTAAAACATGATCTTACAAACCTTTAAACAAAACAATTTTTTTGAAGATAATTACAATAATATTTCTTTATTTTATTTTATTAAATTAAAAATCAAGTTTTTTAATTTTTAGATTTTTAATTTTTTTTCTTGCTTATCAACTACAGTAGACTCTCGTTAATTCAAACCTTCGATAATTCGAAACTCTCTATAATTCAAAGGTATCACGAGTTATCAAAATCTCTTTATATTTCGAACTAAAACAATAGATTTTTATGCACTTGGTAATTCGAACGAAAAAATCTTTGCTAGGTAACAAAACCACGCGTTAATTCGAACTCATCGGCGTCAAACATGCGACAATTCAAAGTGGCAGAGAGAAAGAGACAGAAAGATTGTAAGTACATTTTGAGAAAAGTTCAAGTTTATTCATCGCAAATGCTTAAAAAATAAAAATTGTTACCTGCGATAATTCGAACCTCTCTATAATTTCGTAATATTTTAAGATTCCGTCGAGTTTCGTATTAACGAGAGTCGACTGTATATTATTTTTGGAGAAAAACATTTTTCATAAAGTTGACTGTCTTTGGTATTGACCTATTTCATGTACGTCAAATAATTTCTCCCATTTTTTGGAGGGATTTTAATCTTGGAGGGATTTTAATGAGTTAATCCGGCAACACTGTAAGCTGTATAAGTTATAAATTAGTAGACAGAGTACACTTTATCAGTAGGTACAGCAAGTATGCTTACTTCCTTGGCCGTCATGACATGCAAGCGCGATAATTAAGATAATTTGGAAACAACAATAGCGAAACTGGCGGGACTACAAATGTAACAAAATTGTAGAAACATATTTTCATTTTATTCAATAAAAATTGACTTTTCCCATAAGAGCCCGTGTTAAAATTATAAAACTTTAAAATAGTTTTTCTCAAAATTGGGGTGGTCAATTTTTTTTTTTTTCGGTAAGGGCTCGTATTATTAGTATTGAATTAAATAAATATCTAGAGAAGTTTCGTTTAAATCCTTTGAAAAAATCATTTTATCGACCAATTGCCTTAAAGTGACACAGAAAAATTTTACAGATAGTGCGATATTACTTAAATTTTTGAGGATTTACAAAATAATAACTTACGTGGGTACTCACTGTATATCTCATTGGTATGATAATACAGTTTCAATACTTAAATTGTTTATTAAATATAATATTTTCCTTTTTGTACACTTTCTAACTAAATAATTTGTACAATGTACCATGAATACCTACCTACTTCCACAACATGTACTTACAAAATGAATGTAAGCAATGTATGCGACAATATTGAAATTTTATAGTCACGTTAAATACATATTTATTTATTATTGGTGACTTTTGTAATAATGGTTTGAACTAAAATTATAGAAACACACGATACATTTATAATTATTATAAATAATATATACTTGAAAGATACAAGTCAATGACCGAGTGAAATGAAGCTCCAATACAACATTATTAGAAATATGCATATACAGAGTGTAACAAAAATGAATTCAGTCAGTATATTTTTAGTGCTAGAGGTTAGAGCAGGGCTTAATTTCTAAAATTTTTCAGAAGAGGTAAAAATTTTTTTCTGAAGGTTGTACTTTTTTTCGGAAAAATTAAGTGATGACTTTTTTTTGCTTGCCAATTAATTTGTTATAGTTTTTCAGGAAGCAGGAACACTGTACTTCAACGGGAACACCATTCGGAGATGCGAAAATACCGTTCCCACGCGTTCACGTCCAAATTATGCCCTGGACTAGGGCGTAAGTTTTTTTTTTCTCATTTATAAAATTATCATTTAATGGAGTGAGAAGGAATTGAATGCAGATACCTCACAATAACATTTTTTTTTACAATTCCGGAAGTAAAATACATGATTTAGTCCCACATAATAGCGAGTAGGATGTTGGTTGTAGACCCAAGGGACTAAAAATACCTTTGCTCTCGCTTTTAAGTAGCATCGACAAGCAGAATGTACAAGTTAATTTAAATTAAGGGGAGATTCCCCAAAAAAAAAACATCAAAAATTGACCTTTTTTATTACTTTTTTTTATACAAATTAATATTTTATTAAAAAAACTAAATATACAACATTGTTTCTACAAGTCTTGAGATTACAAAAAAAAGTTTTTTAAAACAAAATTAAAAAATGAGCTGAGTATAAATGGATTTGAAGACGACACTGCGAGATTTTTCCACCTTGATGTTTCCTCGCGTTCTGAAGTCCCTATAGTGAACCAAAATCCAAAAAGTCAAGAATTTTCTGAAAATATACATATACAGTTATGACACTAACTAGGATCTAAGAAAAAAAAATAAAAGACCAGAGAGAAATCGCCTTTTGAAAACAAATTTTCAAAAATCACCGCTTTTTCTCGACTATAAGCAGCCACCATTTTGAAAATATATTACGGAACCAAAAGATCCTAGTTCCTGCCATAATGACGGTATCGAGGAATAATATTCACTTTGATTTATGTCGATATCTCAAATAATTTTTGAGATATATGAGGAACCATGTCGAAAAACGTACTTTCGAGAAAAAAGCATTTCAAGTTTTTTATTTAAATTGAATTATAATAAAGTGCGTGCACTAAAATGCCCATAATTTTTTGATTTTTCATTTTTTTTAAATAAAATTTTATGAGAATATTTCTAACACTTTAAGAAATATAATTATGAAGGAAAAAAACCGATTTCTTTTTTTCTTTTTTAGCGAATTTCCCCTTAAATAGCGTTCCTGTTATAGACAAAAATGTCTGAAGAACGGACGTTAAATTGCATTATTATTTTTTTTTATATAAATTGGAACACTGCTGCCGGTGGATGGCGCAGTCAGCAGTGTCCGGCGGCATCGCCAACGATGGGCATGCGCCGCCATACACACAAGAAATTAAAACACATATAAAGACAGGGACACATAAACGCAATAGACAAAGGACAAACATACACATGATAAAATTCACCGATGAGCCCTGCCATCCCAGGGCTTCATAAAGAGCGGAGAGTCCTTGGTGGCGGTACGCTAAGTACTAGCCAGAACGTCCGGTCACCAAGGACTGAAAAACCAACGATGAAACTCCCCCCGAGGTGTAAAAGGCTTCGGAGTGGAGGAAACCGACTAGAAAAAAAGATAAAACACAAATAAATATCACAGGTAAGTATCACGGTATCACAGATAAAACTTGTTGCCTCACTGGGAAGCCACAGGCCGACCAGTGAAGCAAGAAGGAGTTAAAAGAAAATACCGCTGTAGACCCATAACAACAGGCCTACAGCGGCAAAACAAAATATCACAGATAAGGAAAAACAAAATTTAACAATATAGAAGAATAACAATAAAATAACAACAAAATATCACAGAGTGAAAAATCACAGTAAATATATCACAGCCTACCCACTGTACCCTCGGGGGCCTAGAACCGCCCAGTGGTACAGTGGGGATTGCAACAACACCGTTGGAGCCCCATGGACCTCCAGTGGCAGAAAAACACAGAAAAAGACAAAAAACAATAACAAAAGAATTTCACGATTTGTGTCGTCCTATTTATTTATTCATTAACCAACCAGGGCCCCGTTAGCCTGCTAGCCAGCTAGCAGTTACCGCCGAGCACGACGAGGACGTGGGGTTGGATTTATGCCCGGCTGCATTATTATTATTATTATTATTATTATAGACTTTTACGCCAACCTGGCGCTCACTACTCAGTAGGACAGTACTGGGTAACATTCACCTATACCGGCATTATGCAAGGTATTAGGCTCTGTGGAAGGGTAATGTGCCAAACCAATCCGTAAAAGTACCGTAGTACATTCACGGACGGGTTTGTCACATCACTCCTTATATTGTTGTTGTTGTTGCTTGAAACGAGGTGTTATGCGTCTATTTTGGTGTACACTGGTTCGTACGACGAGACTTTTGTGGGAGCGTAGATGTTGGCTCAATGACAGACGGCTGTGAATGCCTAGTTCGTTTTCGTGTCCTCAGAGAATAGGTAGGATTAGGGACAGAGGGAAGGGAAAGGACTGTTTGTGTTTGTGTGTGTGTTCGTGTATGTGTGTGGATGTGTCGTTCTATTTTTCGTTTCTTGGTGTAAATGTGTTCTGGTTCACCAAATTGCTCATTAAGATCGGGTGTTCCTGGAATTGCGCGTTTAGATGGTACAGAGGTTGACGGACCTTGTGTGTTATTGAGTTGGGGAGGATTGTGCACCAGAGCGGTAACAGTGACAGTGCGGCAGTTGGTCGATCCTCCCTCTCCATCAGACGAATCTGGATCTGTATGTGTGTTAGGTGTTTGTGTTTCAGTGTTAGCGTATTGTGTGTTTATGTATGTGTGTTGTGTGTCTGTAAGATGAGTGTCAGTGTGTTGTTCACTCACTGTAGATGGCTCAGATGGAGTACAAGCAGATCTTGTGCTTTCACATATCGCAGTCGGATTCGTATTACTGAGGAACTTCCGTACTATACGACATGTGTTTATGATCACTGCCTTTTGCATAGTGACATATGTGTACTTTGGGAGACCCAAGAGGCTCAAGCTATTGTGTAGTGTGTGTGGAATGACCCCGGTGGCACTGAGTACTATTGGAACAATGTGGACATGTTCCATTCGCCATTGTTGTTTTATTTCGGCTGCGAGGTCAGTGTATTTCTCCAATTTAACTGCGTGTGTTTTTTGTAAGTTATGTGTATTCGGGACCGCAATGTCGATCAGATAGGTGGTCTTAGTTTGTTTCATTACGAAGGTGATATCTGGTCGATTATGATTTATGGTCTTATCTGTAATAATCGACCGATCCCAGTAAAGTCTACAGGAGTCATTCTCCGCTACTACTTTTGGTGTGAGCTTGTAGTAAGGGGTTTTATCGGTTATAAGGTGGTGCTTAACCGCTAGTTTCTGGTATATAATTTTGCCAACCTGGTCGTGACGGTGTTTATATTCGGACTGAGCGAGCTGAGTACAGGCAGCTGTGATGTGTTGGATCGTTTCGGGTTTGGAATGGCATCTCCGGCATGAGTCAGATGTTATTGACGAGTCACGAAGTATGTATTTTGAGTAATTCTTTGTATGAATTACTTGATCTTGTATAGCCAGCATAAATCCTTCAGTCTCCGGGAAAAGACTTCCTTGACTCAACCAGGCGTGCGACGCTGCTTTGTCGACGTTACTCTGGTTAAGATCATGTGGATGTCTTCCATGTAGAGGCTTGCGGATCCATTGCTGGATTTTGTCCTCCTTCGTGACCAACCGGCAAAAACTATCTGGCATTTCTGTGTGTGAGAGGTTTAATGGTGTGTATGCCTTGTCGGCTTGGATTATTGAATTGTGTAGGTGTGATGTGTGTGTTTTGGTGTAAAAGTATTCTCGCAAGTTATGAACCTGTTTATTATGCATGTTCCTTATGTCTATAAGACCCCGACCCCCTTCGGCTCTTGGCAGCGTCAGTCGTTCTATCGCTGCTTTGGGATGATGAATTCTGTATTTGGTCATAAGGACGCGGGTCTTGATCTCGATGTTTGTCAAGTCCGTAGGCGTCCATTTGATTACCCCAAATGAGTACGTTAGCACCGGAACTGCGTAGGTGTTAATTGCTTTGATGATTTTCTTTCCATCAAGGTGAGTGTTCAGCAATCTCTGTACACGCGCTAGGTATTGCTGCATTAGGTGTTGTTTTACAGCGCTGTGATCTATACGTTCATCCTGGTTGAATCCGAGATACCGGTACGACTCTCCCTCGTCCATTGGCTGCATAACAGACTCCGGTCCGAGTTCAAATGCGACCGCATCTCGTTTTCCCCCAGAACGACATTGTGTCCGACATTTGTCGATCCCGAACTCCATGCAGAGGTCTCGCGAAACTTCCCTGGAAAGTCCCAGCAGCTTCTGTAATTGATGTTTAGTTGCTGCGTAGATCTTTATATCATCCATGTACATTAGATGTGAAATAGTATGGTGCGAATTCATTTTTGTCCCCACATTATAACCGTATTTGGTTTCATTCAACAGGCGTGAAAGTGGATTCATTGCGAGACAAAACCATAATGGACTCAATGAGTCGCCTTGGAATATGCCGCGTCTTACTTGAATAAGATCGCTTGTTGTTTTTTCGTTACCAATACTCAAATGTAAGGTCGTTCGCCAATCGGACATGATCGCTCCAAGGAAGTTCACGATACTTGGGTGTATTTTATACAGCTCCAATACTCTCCGTAACCAGGAGTGCGGCACCGAATCAAATGCCTTTTTGTAATCAATAAACGCTGTGTACAGGTTACGTGGTCTCCCTTTCGCTTGTTCCAGTACTACGGAGTCAATCAGAAGCTGCTCTTTGCAACCTTGTGACCTCTTTCGACATCCCTTTTGTTCTTCTGTCAGTATGGTGTTAATCTGACAATGTTCATTGATCTTTTCTGCCAGACAGGACGTCAAAGTCTTATACACAGTAGGCAAGCAGGTGATAGGCCTGTAATTAGCAGGATTTTTTGTATCACTGTTTTTCGATTTCATATATGTGATACCCTGCGTTAGGAACTTCGGTGTCAGGTTTGGTATTCTTATAAATAGTGTAAATTGTTCAGCGAGATACTTGTGTGTTGATGTAAAGTGTTTGAGCCAGTAGTTTTGTATGTTGTCGATGCCAGGTGCCTTCCAGTTATGCGATCTCTGTAAAGCTCTGGAGACGTCCTCTGTAGTAATGTCCGTATAGGGCATCTCCGGAAGATGTTCGTTATTCCTGTACTCTGTATCGATCCAGCTGGCTTTGTCATTATGGTCAATGGTGTTGGACCATATATTCGCCCAAAAACTATGGAGTGCGTTCTTCTCCGGTAGACCATTACTGTCAGTTACCGTGTTCGTTAGAGACTGATAAAATCGTCTCTCGTTTCTGCTGAACGCTTGGTTTTGTCGCTTTTGTTCAGTACTGGTCTTATACCTTCGTAAGCGCTTCGCTAGTGCTGTTAATTTTTGGTGAAGCGTATCTCTGATCTCTGTGAGTGTTTTATTGGGTTCCTCGTATTGTGTGTGTACTGTGTGTTTGTGTAAAATGTCGTGTATGTATTTGTTGAGCCGTTTGGACCTCGTACCCTGTTGGTATTGGGTGATCCTGCCGAGATTGCATCGGATGTTGTTGATACGTTTATTCAATCGTGTTTCCCAGGCAGGAGTTTTGTGCTCCTTCGAGTTGTGCGCTACAGGTGGTGTTACGTCGGAACCGTTACAACGTATAGCGGCAACGGCTCCACAGTAAATAGCTGTGTGTAACTCGATAAAATTGTCACATGTTTCCAAGTGTTTAGGCAGTATTGTATTGTTTAATATCTCAACGATCTCAGCCAATTTACGTGAGGTGTGTTGTTTAGGCAACAAGTACCTATGTGTGGGGTCGGTCCCTTCAAATTCAGTAAGCGCTGTGTTAAATTCCAGTTCGATCTTTTGCAGTAGGGTGTCGTTTACTGCTGTTTCATGGAGGTCAGGCCCATTATCGACAAGTTGTTGAGTGTCGTTTTGTGTGGGGCTCCCCATTTCTGGTGGGCCGTCGTCGGCCTGACTTTCTTCACTTTGAGCAATTTGATGTGCGACTTGTGTTTTAATCGTGTTTATGAGGGAGGAAGGGATAAGATTATTGGTAAAAATGACACGTTTTTGGTCTGCCAGTCTCTGTTCAGTAACGCGACTTAGGTGAGGGTAGCTGCGCGCGAACTCTTGATGTAATTTTGTACGGTAACCAGTTTTGTCCGTTTCAAGTCTAGTAACTTTGAAGTATGTGCGTACGATGAATTCATTCAGTTCATCTGTCCATTGCATACGCACACGCTTCTTACCAGCTTTAGTGGTCCCCAAAGGATGCTCTGAGGAAACACTTAAAGTCGGCTGAGCCAAAGGTGTTGAGGACTCCGTAAGTAGGGCAGTAGCATTTTGGCTGAAGGTGTTGTTACAGCTGACAGGTGGCTGCCTAGAACCCAACCTGTCGTCACCGTGATCTGAGCTGTCACATTCAGTGGTGACCCTGATGCGCCCGGTCGCTCCACCGGCAGCGGCAGTTTTCCGAGGCCTTTTTCTAGTTTGCACCATCCTAATGGGTTGTCCTTTTAGTCGCCTTTTACGACAAGCAGGACTTACTGTGGGCAAATTCTGCAAAGTGAAGCCCCCACCCACAGGGCGTTTATTATTATTATTATTATTATTATTATTATTATTATTATTATTATTATTATTATTATTATTATTATTTTTATACATACAATTTGAATGACAATTAAATAATTTTTTTTTAAAATTTTTATAATATTAAATTATTTGGAATGGCAAAAAATTGTTTATACGCTACAGGACTAACGTGTTTTTTTTTTTTTTATTTCTCGTGTAAATTTTCTTTCCGGCGCCTCCACTCAAAAAAAAAATAATGTGTTGAATACATATAGGTAGTCTGGAAAAGCGATTAAGTATTGTAAGACGATCGTAAGAAGACAACTGATACGATTCATACATTTAGAAATCTCTTTTTAATCGCCTCTTAAATAGTCTTGGATGCGTAATAACCTTCTTTAGTTGTTTTTTAAAGAAAAATTCTTTAATTATATTCTCTTTAAATACCTTGTATCTATATTACTGTACAATAACTGGCAAAAGAATGCTGATACAATATTTTGGTGGAAATAAAACTGATTGCTACCTATTCTACGTTTCCACCAAATGTTACTACAACAAACATAATACATACGTATCTCAGAATGTGATACAACTTTTAATATACAGTATATAATTTACGTTAAGGGGGACCACTAGTGTGACATTTTTAAAAAAAATTTGAAATTTTTTTTGCATGTTTCGGTAGTCTATACCTTTAAAAATAACATACTAAAATTTCCATTGCATATCTCAAATAGTTTTTGAGTTACAGCGATCTGAAGAGCGGATTCTGATTTTCATTGTTAACTTTGGGGTATTGAGAAATGTATGAAGGTTGATAGTTCGGGAGTTTCTGTACGTGGCTGCCAGTCACATGTTGTGGAGCAGTTAGACCCTGGCAGAACATCGAGTTTCCGAGTCTACTCGGTGTGCCGAGTTGACTCGGAAACTCGAGTGCAATTGGACTCGAGTAAAAAATTTTTTTTCACTCGAATACGAGTTTGACAAATTCACTCGAGTCACTCGAGTAAACATCACTCGAGTCGCATTACTACTTGGGATCATCTAAGCACGATCATCTTTATAGCTCAGTTGATAGGTGTTATTGTTTGATCTGATTCATGGTATATACAAAATATATACTTCGGTCGTTAGCATAACTATTACTCCAACTGTAAAAATGATTTGTTATTATCTATGTATATGCCAGAAGTGAAGTTTGAATGAAAGTGTACTCAATAATATTGTTGATTTTTATAATTTTATACTTTTTAATAAATAATTCTTGTTCTTAACGCCTATTTATTTACTAATTTATTGTAAACATAAATGCGAACACATATGTGTGTTGTTTTTTTTTTTTAATATATGTATGTGTACATTCATTCGTGGGAAATCCTAGCTCCCACCACTTAAAATTTATAGAAATAAGTGTGTTTTGCATCTTATCTATAATATCTATTTGCTTATATGCATGTATGTGTATGTATTTAATACTAATAGTTACCTATTATGAGTAATTTACATAAAATTATAATCATTTAACACATAATTAATTAATTTACAACTATTTTTCATAAAATAATATTTACATACATTAAACGGATTCGGTATTTATGAATTCTTTTACCATTTATATATATAATTTATGAATAAGTTTTTAATTATTTATTAAATAAATTTTGTTTAAATGTTTATTAGTGTGTTTACATCGCATTTTTTTTTTAAATTTTCGGTTATATAATAATTAATACTTTATTTGGTTGATGGCATCATCTAAATGATTTTATCATAACCTCAATTAATATATTTGAATGATGTGAGATACGATTTTGAGAATACTCAGTTTAATTGTATTGATGTCTTTCTAAAATGGACTAAATTTGGTTTTATATTTTTTTAAAACTTGAATAAGTAGATATTGAAATTGGATCTGATTGACATCAATCAACATTTGCAATTTTACACTGTGTTAAATCAGATGTTGTACAGACGTTACAGAGTGATTCATGCAGACCGTTAATTAAAAGTTTATGGTCTTTTAAATATGGGGTAATTTCTGTGGCATATAACATCAACACAATGTAAATTAAAAAAAAAAGTTTTAAGATTTATTTAAAAAAAGTTCAAAGATTTATTTTGCTTCCGAAACTATACTAAAGTAACGGAAGCATATTATGATAACTTTTGAAATATGAAAATCTTTACATGTACTGTCAACCAGTCTGTCTGTCCATCTGTGTGTCCGAAAATCCCATCAAGTGGCATAATTTCGGAACTGTTCGGAACTGTTTATGAAATTTTCAGAAATTAATATACGGTTCGATTCCTAGATGGTACTCTACGAATTTCATCTCATTCCATTAAATATTTACCGTCGTTTACCTACTTAAAACTTTGTTGTTTCTAAAATATATAACATTAAATATTGTTATTTTATCTCCTACTAGTCTCATTTCACTTAAATTTTGAGAGCATTTAGGGATTAGACGCTACATATGGTCCCTTATAAATCTCAATTCTAAGTAATGGTAGTTACTACGCATACGCAAATACTGGATGCATGGAATGGAGCCCTTGTTATTCTAGTTACTATAAAAATAAACAATTTTAACTATCCGTTCCGAGCTTTTGCCTGGAGAGCATACGAAATTCAACTACAGCGCTTAAAGTGAACGAGAATGTTTGTAAATAATATTAGTTTTTTTTTGAAGAAAAAAGTATGTTTTTAAATACTATTTAATTTTTTCAAAGCGAGTACTTATGACGATGTCTATGTGTCAAATTTTACAAAATAATAGAAAACAAAATATTTGTAACCCTACTCTCAAACGTCACTTTATTTTAAAATTTAAAAAAAAAATCATAAAAGTTACCTCTTATGCTTTTTCTTGGTTAATTATTGAAAATTATTCCATTTTAAGACTTATGGTCAAGTATGTGGGTTTTATTAAACATATTTCAGTTTTTTAATATATTTTTCATTCATTTGTAATAGTAAGGTGTCCTGAAAAATTGTGAAATAATCACTTGATATAGATGGCTACAGTTTCGGCTCGGAGCGATTTCATTCTTATTTCAATGGTAAGCTGGACAATTTCCCAAAAAACGTGCCAACGAAATTTTGTAGTTTTTTTCCATTTTTCTTGATTGATTTGCAAGTAAAACAAGTAAAAAAGTAGATAAAAATTGGGGGACATGTTTACTTTCCGTTAAAAAATATTAAAATTGAATATATTAAGCATTGCGTTTAGTAAGTAAATAACCCATTTTTTTTTTAATTTGGGCAAAGGGAAATACTAGAAAGAAAAACAAACAATTTATCATATTTATTTATTACTAAGTAATATAATTTCTAAGAGGAATAGTAAAATCATATTAACATAACCTAAATTTCCTATAAATAAAAAATTAAGTTTTTAATATTTTTTAATGAAAATTAAATATGTGCATAAATTTTTATCGTCATTTTTATTTGTTTTAATACTAAATCAATCAAAAAAAACAAAAAAAAAAAACATTTGACAACTTTATTTATAGGTTGGCACATAATTTGGGAATTAGCCGTAAGCTGGCAAACGACACCATAAGTAAATCAATACTTTTTACATATTTTTGGTACTGAATAAAATTAAAAAAATATCCACTCATTTAAATTCAAATTTGTTGTTTTATTGTCATCTTAATCACCTTCAATGTATCGAAAAAGGGGAAAACCTTACAACATAAAATAATATTGAATCTGTTATTGTTATTAATAATTCAGTTAATTAAGTTCAATCACGTTTTTAAATATAAAATCCTAAGATGAAACTTAAAGAGGACAAATTAAAGTATTTGTGTAATACTCGAACGCGTGTTTTACATTTATAATTAAAAAAAAAAATACCACAACTATAAATCACCCGCAGTATTCAATATAATATTAATATTTTCAGAATTGATAGGTTCCAAATTTTTGTATAAAATACTTATTTTACGTTATGTAAAGTAATTATACTCACCATCAAGAAATAAAGTCAAATTAAATTAAAAAAGATTTTTACTTTTGATTTGAGCTTTATCATAATTTTTTATAAATAGTAAAAAAATTTTAAAATACTTTATATTTTAAAAAAATTGTTACAAATGTTTCGGTCAGTAGTTGTTCATTTTCAAACAAAATAAACAAATTTATTTAAAAATTAACAATCAAAAATAGTTTCTGTATGGGTTTTTTAGTAGTATTCCGAAAGAAATTGATTATTATGAAACGTATTTCTTATTACTTAACTACAGAAAAGATTTAGTGAGGCATTTAAGTATTTGAAATTCACCTATACTAAAACCTCTTTTGGTGTGGAGGATAAGAACCTCATAATAACTCCCAAAATGAAAAATGTTCAAAAATTTCATAGCTATAGAAAGCAATTCGCAAATCATAGAAAATAGAAAACTAAAAACTTTGCAATGTCACTAGAAATTGTTTTTCTAAAAAAAGGTAAGGAGATAATTTACACGTGGCAACATTTCCAATTTTTTTTTTTTTAATTTTTATAATGTTGCAAAAATTGCAATGTACGCATATTTAGAGAAGCTAGATGATGCATTAACGTAAATCAAAATGATAAAATACGTTTGGACAGTTAGTAACTAACCTTAACGCCAATCTTACTTTTTCTTAGTTTTTATCCACATTATACACTTTGTTGGGTATTTTTTACCGCATAAAAACTGCGGTACTTCTTACTAATTTGTATGTTTTAGATACATAATGGGTACGTTTTACGAAGAAAAGTAACTGAATCTTTTTTGTTGGAAAATTTTCAAACAATAAATTTCGTAATAACCTTTTTTACTGAAAAGCAAATATTTTTTGAGATACTTGTAAAAAAAATCATTTTTTTGGAATTTTGAACAATTGCGCTTATTCAACCAAAATTACAGAAAACTCTTTGCATGAGGAGCACGCTGCCTTTTGATATATTACTCATAATTAATCTAGATTGAGTGATATTGTAATTTTTGAAATTTAATAAAAAAAAAATATGTATATATGTATGCTCGCATAATATATTATTATCTATCACCTCATCATCTTTTAATAATATCATATTATTATGTATATTATCATTTATCAGTCATGCATTAAAACACAGATGTAAATACATATAGCGGCGTAGTATGTAACATAATATTTACAAGTACTTGTATGGAAGTTTGTATGAATTGCAATCAATCGCATTGACATTTATTTTATGTATATATTGTGTATAATTCGTTTCACAAAAACTGGAACAAGTCTGTAATAGCTGATTGTTTTGTTAGCATTATAAAATGAACCGTAGCAAATTATAATAACATATTTTGGCAAAACCGAATCGCAAACTGTAGTAGGTATTTGGGGCCAAACCCGGTAAGAGGAGGGGACAGCTAGGGTTGTATCTCTGGGGTGCTGGTAAGGGGCCCGAAAAAAATTAAAATATGACTATGAAACACAATAATCATGCATTTTTGACTCTTCCCATATTTTCTTCAATTCCCCCCCCCCCTTCCTAGATCCCCCTACATGATTTATTATTTTATAATTATTAGTAACATACAAAAATTATATTTAATTAATTTCATTTAAGGGGAGGTTTACTTGAGAGTCGTTAAAAAAAAGTGGTTAATTTTTTTTTGCGAAATTGATAGCAAATTATGTGTAGAATATGTTCCCAAAGTGATTTTACTGAAAATAATTTAACCCTAGAATCATACATACTCGTCAAAACGACGAACGAACTTCCCTACCTGCTCCAATACTACAACTTGTCGGTACCTGCTTGCTGCGAAACTTCTGTTATCTAATTTATTTGTTATTATAACACATAAGACGTATAAATTTTGTTCATAGCTATTGTCGCTTTTTTTATACTGAAATAGTGTGCGTCAAAATGACGACGATGTATGATTAACCTATATTTTTTTTTAAAGATTTTGTACTCAACATATAAAAGTTTTCCTAATTTTTCTAAAATTTATTAAAGATATGGATGTTATAATTAATTTATTCAATGATTATTATAATATGAAAGATGATTACAGCTGTTTGACTTATAGAGACGACATAATACTGAAGTTTTAATATATTGAATCGAAAACTAAAGAATGCGTTTCAAGTGACTTAATAAAAGGTTAACAATTTATTTTGTGGAAAATATTTTAATTTTTATTATTTTTTGAGATCTTATTCGAAAAATTACTAACAAATTTTAGAAAATTTACAAATGTGCATAATGGAGAAATAACTACATATTTATAGGAATATTTATGACTGAGAAATTTCACATTCTGTAAAGTCACACATGTCCACTGACTCATAATAGTTCATAAATTAATTATTTGAAACACATGTTTTATGATACAACTGATGTATTTATCTATTTTTTAATTTTTATAGTGAAAATATGCTTTGATAAAAAGATTAAAAAAATTAATAAATATTTATATTAAGAAATTTTTTCAAATCCAATTTTTTTAAATATTTTGTTCGTTTTTGTAGTATTGTTATGTAAAAAAAATGTTTTTTGCAAATAAACTCTAAAACTCCCCGTAAAAAGTCCATTCGTCGAAACGACGCCGATGTATGATTAACTTGACTCGTAGACCAACGTATGATTCTAGGGTTAAAAACAAGATTCTTGCACATTAACCGAATCCAGCTTTCTATAAAAAAAATTCAAAAAGCGTAGTTCACGCAATAACGAGTATTAAATATAAAATTTTGAAAATACGTTTCTTTATATATATTTTATAACGATAACTCAAAAAATATTCAATGGATCCTGTTTTTTAATTTTGTATTTTAAAGATAATTCAATTCTTCGGCACCTGTACCTAAGTTCGATACACTTTCAATATTTTTTTTATTTTTAAATTTACTTCAAAGAGCGAAAAATAAGACAAAAATCGTAATCAAAAGTTCACACATCCGCCATTTTTTTTCCTTTCAGCAATTTATTGATATTATAGGTAGAGGTGCCGATACTCTGCATACATCTTATAAATCTTTTTTGATTTTGGATTTCGGTGGTTTATTACCGGCGCTAGGATGTCCGCCAACAAGGCATTGGATTTTCGGATCATCACACTGCAGTATCTATAAAATGGACAATTTTTCATATTTTTCCTTGAATCCTTTTCCATAATTTCCTTTTGTATAGTTTAATACTTAATAAATATGTGTACAAAATTTGAAATTGATATTTACTCCCGTTCTTGAGAAAAAAATTCTAGAAAAATACATAATTTTTAAGGACTTTCGAGTAAACCTCCCCTTAATGATCAAATTTTGGTGTAATGCCCAATTGTTGTTATTCTTTAACGAGCTACTGGCATTGTTAAAATAAAACTGATATTTCAAATGTTGCGTAACGTTACGTTTATTTGGACCCCCTCCCCTTTTTCGTCGCATATTATCGCGCTAGACAACTGTGGATAGATCCTTATCCAATTTCCGTTGGGAGCTAATGTTCTTAAGAAAAAGAAGTTTCAGTGAAAAATTTATTATTAATTTAAGCAAGGTGGTTAAACTGTTATGAAAAAATTTCGAAAACCAGTTGAAGTCAATAAAATTGCAAATGTTAATTAGGAAGCCTTTTGTTGAGAACTTATATGGCATGTAGTCTTATAGAAAATGAGATTTTTTTTATTTTTCAATGAAAGATTATGTTAAAAATATAAAATTTTGCCGAAACGAAATTTAAAAATAACTAAAAGATGTGTTGTTGAATGAATTATATAATAACTTAAAATTTTGGAAATCTGGCAACGCCGTATTAAATGAAATGTGATGGAATATTCAAAAATAAAATGAAGTCATATATTTATTACTTATTTACAAAATAGAAATTCAACATAAAAATATTTCCAGTAACCGCGGAAATATTTTTAAATTGGACCCAAATAATCGAACTTCTTTAATTATCATGGAAATATTTCATATTTAATTACACGATTTAACGACAAAATAGCGTTCCCGATTTTTTTGAAACGAATCGTACATATGTAAATAAATAAGACAAAACTAGGTCGGGTTCATTATTCTGCCAATTGCCGATTACATACCATCATTAACAAACGTCATCTGTAAACAATAAGTATAATTCTTAGCATAAATGAAAGAAAAAAATTGTATTTATTTACACACTTCATAAATTAAATAAGATTTTATTTTGCTAAAGTAATATTCGGAAAATGATATAGAATATAAGATATTCCATTTATTAGTTTTGTTTTAAAACATTGTAGTTTTTCAGTTTAGACGACAATAGACTCTAGTCGCTAGTTTTTGTAAATATTTATAACTTATTAGAAAACCCGCTGGTTTCGCTCAAAATTCATAATTACAAAATTCCGGAAAGATGGTAATACCCGCTAAAGTCTTTATTCATTTCATATGCATATAACTGAGGATTTTTGGAGATATATATGTCGGGCAAACTAGTATAGATCCAAGATTCAATCAAAACCTTAATTTTTAGGTTAAATATTAATAAAAGATCTTTCTTTTTAGTCCAACCTAAAACTATCATGTCACAGATCAAAGTATTTTTCCACAAATATACTACGTCACTATATTACTATTGTGATTTTGGATTTTTGTTCTTCCCAGCGCTCCTACCATATTATATTAAAAATTAAAAATAAATAATTAATATTAAAGTCAACTGAGAATTATCGATATGTACGTGTATACCTGCTGTTAGTGATCAGTAGTCTCAGTGCCGATTATGATAAGCGTGGAAACAGAGGGCTTGTCAAGTTCCCCCCCCCCCTTCAGGGGTAATCTTAAATTATATTATCATGATTTCTTTGAAGGCGTCATTAAGTTTATTAAAGTTTTCACACCCAAATTATCTTAATTCAAGTCACTTTCATAAAATTTGATTTGAGAAAGAAGAATTGTTTTAATTTGATTACATCAAGCTTAGTAAAATTGTTCAGTGTCTTGAAAACCATAAAAGATATGACAGAATGTTAAAACTGGAAGTGAATTATAGGTTTTCGAAGTCTTCTTCTCAATTTTACCAAAATTAAGCATTTAGGACCAAACACGGATATAGAAGATGGCCAGGAAGATTCCGAATTCTTCTGATTGTAGATAAATTTTAATTTCTGAATGTAGATATTTCTGATAGGTTTCTAAACAAAAAAAAATTCAATTTAGTTTTCGTAATGCTATTTTTAAATACATTTTTAAAATTAATAATATCCGAAATAGTATTTTACAATATAAGCTCGGTAAGTTGCTTTTACTGATCGAGAATGTTGCGAAAACGAGACCCGCAGGGTCGAGTTTTTCAATTTTCGAGATCAGTAAAGGCACTTAACGCATCGTGTATTGCATAATATTTTTTGAACGATTGATTTAAAATAATTAAAGAATAAAAATATATTGAATAACAAATAAAGGTGGTGAGGACACCTATAGCAGCTGCCCTTGGCACCCGTGAGGGATATTTATCCCCCATTGGTGTCAAGGAGGCTAAGGGTTCCAGGGGTAGTTTATGCGCAATACAGTAATCTTCGGATTCCATTAGCCTCTGACTATCCAAGATCGGCACCGTTCCTTCTCGAGGTACCACCGTTTTCACAAAAGATGCCGGATCAAAATTTTCGACGAGGACGAACGTCGTATGACCGACAGAGATATCCACCGTATGAGAGAAACACCACCGTCTGATTGTGCAATAGCTTCTCGCCCGGATGTCTGGCAACAGTTCGTGTGCGTTTAGTATCCGTATGTGTGTGATTTTCAAAGTCGTGAGTCGTGTTCCGCCCAGTCGATTGGTGATATTTTATATTGTGATTTGTGTTGTTTTGTCTGTGATTTTGTGCTGTGATTCTGTTTTTTATTTGTTTTTAAATCTCATAGTGTCCCCTGGCTGGTGCACTCCAGTGGACACAAAAGTGATAAAGTGATTGGCTGTGTTATTGCGTTGATTTTTTGTCCCTGTGACTTCGACGGGTAGGAATGCGGTACTCGACGCACTCGTTCGCGTCATCCAGGCGTATGAGTCGACATCTGCCCGAACAGCTTGAGCGAGCTCGCTTAGTAAGGAGATGTCGTCTTCCCTCATACGGATGCGAGCTTGAGCGTCCTGGGACTGCTTTTGCCCCGTCGGGGTCATAGGGACATAAGTCAGATATACTGTGATACTCTGTGGCATTGTCCCGTTCTGTGTAGCCTCGACTCGGACGAACGTGGCCTAGCCATCGTACCGGTCTCCCGTGTAGGTTGACCCCGACATCTGACAGAACGGCACATGTACCCAGTAATCAGCTATCTGACAGAACAGTACATGTTGCTCAGTAATCAGATGTCACTGTCCCTACACGTGTGAGTTCCTAGGTGTTGACGAAGCCATTTCGGAATTGTCGAGACTATGGGGAGCGGAATCGTGTCACAGAGCAAGAAATTTTGAAAACTGTGATATTGTTGTTTTTGATTTTTAATAAGATTGATTTTAATTTGTTTTATTTTAACGATGTACATTGAGGGCCTTTTCCACCCGAGGTGGTACATCAATTGTTGTTCTTATCTGTGATATTTTGTCGTGCCGCTGTAGGCTTGCTGTTGTGATCCTTCAGCGGTATCGTTTTTAACTACTTATTGCGGCACTGGTCGGCCTGTGGCTCCCCAGTGACGTAATAAGATTTCGCTTTTCCTGTGATATTTCTAGTCAGTATTTTTCACTCCGAGGCCCTTTACACCTCGGAGATTCATCGTTGGATTTCAGACCTTGGTGACTGGACGCTCTGGCTAGCCCTTAGCGTACCGCCACCAAGGACTGTCCGTACTTTTTAGGCCCTGGGATGGCAGGGCTCATCGTTGAATTTTAATATGTGTATGTTGTCCATTGTCTATTGCATTTATGTGTTCCTGTCTTTATATGTTGTTTTTATCGTTACTGAGTTTTGGCGGCGCATGCCCTTAGTTGGCGATGCCGCCGGGTGCTGCTGACCGCGCCATCCACCGGCAGCAGTACCCCAATTTTAACTAAAAAAAAAAAAAAATAAAAAAAATAACAAATAAAATTCGTATAATATAGGTGAAATTTATGTTTCTATGTTATGACATAGAACACCATGAATAAATATTATAAATAATAGCAACTTTATATGAATCTTTGTAATGACAATTGACAACTATATTTGTAAATAAAAAATTAAGTGTCAATATTTAATTGGCGTGAATAATTTTTTTTTTGAATTTTCTATTAAAAAAATTCAGTAAAATAGTTTATTAAACTACATATAATATTAGTGAGAATAATGAAATTGATGAAGCATTTTATTTTTGGCTGCAAATTTATTCTCGCAGAATGAAAGGAAGATTATGAAAACCACAGAAAATTTTAATGATTAAACGATCTTTTGAAATGTGAATAAAATATGAAGACTAATGCTGTGCAAACTATTAAAAATTTTCACTTTAATCGATTTATTTTTCTAATTGTTCAAATTGTACTTCTAATTTCAATATAAACAAATAATTACAATCATTTTTGAGCTAATTTCACTTACCGCACTCCTATTCACTTACCGGGCACCTATTTTACTTACCGCACTGTTATTTTTTGGTTTCCATGGATATAAATAAACGTTCGGGAAATGTAACTTACCAATATTGTCAACAGCATCGGTAAATGCATGAAAATGCACGATCGTGCAAAAAAAAAAACATTATCAAAACATTAAGAAAAAATGTAACTCTCTTCGAATTTGATACTGAGAACTTGATCTGTCCCTGAAGAGGGTTCATATGGGGGTCTGTTCTACCACTTCTACTCAATTAGAACCTATATTTTGTTTAAATAGTATTCAAATTGTTTAAAAGTTACTAATATTAATTTATGATTAATCATTATATTGAAAGACTAATGCTGGGCAAACTATTAAAAATTTTCACTTTAATCGATTTATTTTTCTAATTGTTCAAATTGTACTTCTAATTTCAATATAAACAAATAATTACAATCATTTCTGAGCTAATTTCACTTACCGCACTCCTATTCACTTACCGGGCACCTATTTTACTTACCGCACTGTTATTTTTTGGTTTCCATGGATATAAATAAACGTTCGGGAAATGTAACTTACCAACATTGTCAACGGCATCGGTAAGTGCATGAAAATACACGATCGTACAAAAAAATACATTATGAAAACATTAAAAAAAAAATGTAACTCTCTTCGAATTTGATACTGAGAATTTGATCTGTCCCTGAAGAGGTTTCATATGGGTTTCTGTTCTACCACTTCTACTCAATTACAACCTATATTTTGTTTAAATAGTATTCAAATTGTTTAAAAGTTACTAATGTTAACTTATGATTAATCATTCGTAAAAAACGGTACCTATATTTCCAAAAATAATATATATTTATATATGTATACTGAACCGATACAAAAGTACCAAATAATCATACTTTGCATATAATTTGATGTACAAGTACATCTGTGCGTATGTAGATATAGTCGAATTCAAATGTCAAATCATTATTAAAATACTGTTATGAATATGATATACATATCATGGTTTATATTAAGTGTTCTGTTGTAATTTGCGACCTTGTTTTCAATTATTTACATACATATTTATGCATATTTTTTTTTCTTAAATATATTTCGTGTTTACAGCCCTTATCAAAAATATGATTACATATTTCTCTCGTTTACATTTCTTTGTTCAAAGATAAAAATTTCTTTAATTTCGTTTTCTTTGAATAAAAGAAAACAATTGAAAAAAAAATCATGTAACTATATACCAAAGAATCCAATATAAATTGTCTCTATTTGTAGATTTTGATATAAATTGAAGTAAAAAAATGTTTTTTAAGAAAAACCTTTTATTTAAAAATGGGCTAAAAAAAAATAAAATAACTTTTGAGTGAAGTTTGAAGCAATATGCAACATAATTTATAAAAGCTCGAGGCGTTATCATTAGTTATTTCTGTTTTGGATGTTTTGGACATAAGTGTAGCTATTTTACTTTTCAGTAGTTACCAAACCTAATCAAACACCTCAAGCTTTTATAAATTATGTTGCATATTGCTTCAAACTTCACTCAAAAATTATTTTATTTTTTTTTAGCCCATTTTTAAATAAAAGCTTTTTCTTAAAAAACATTTTTTACTTCAATTTATTTTCTACTTTTTAGTCTGATCACAATTAATTTAAAAAAAAGAATCAAAGAAGTAATTTTTTTACCTATATTTTAATCGGTTAATTTACCCTAATCAGACATAACTATGGAAATAAAAAATTGCAACGTAAAATTAATGGACAATATTTGACAATTTGAAATGTCATAAAGTTGCACAGGACTAAAAACCAACAATTTTGGTTTTGGGGCGATTTAGGACAATACTGCATTCAAATATTGCATTGTCATCAAGGTTACACACGTATGCAAAATTTGAAACCTCTAGCTCAATTAGAACCTGCCTAAATTTTGATTCCAAGATTTGATCTAAACTAGCATACTAACATAGCAAGTTAAATAAAAGCTTTTAATCAAAATATATACTTATTCCTACTCATAGACGTACCCAACAGTTTATTTTGAGGTCCGTTTGTGAGATACTGATACAATAAAAGAGAAAAAACTTTTAAAATTTTGAAAACATATTTGAGCGAAATGGCATAAAGACACTAATTAATACTATGTATATAAAAAAAAATCATTTGTGCTTTCTGTGAAGCTTTCTGTGAAGTAGACACTAAAACTATCTGAAATGATCCGTGCATATTTGTGGTCCCCCACTGGCTACTCCTATGCATATACTGGTTTGACAGTTACTTCTTCTCTCTTGTAAATTAAACATTAAAAAATATTACAGTAAGTGTAAAATCTATTCATATAGCCAATATTTTAGAAGAAAAATTTAAATTTCATAAAAATGTGAATTAAAACATACAAATTACAAACATTTTCTTAATTTATAAATTTTATCGTGCCAGAAATTTTAATGAAACTTCATTCTTAGATTTTAAATATTTTTTATGTGATGCGGGATTAAATGCAAGATGATCATCGTTACTTCAATCACTGGTGATTTCTAATAAAAGAAATCGATTACCCATTCCTCACACGCACTCCACCACATCTAACTTACCTGTTATAACTAATATTCTAACAATAATATATCTATGATCATAAAAAGAATCCATTACCCATTGCTCACATGCACTTCACCTCGTCTAACTTACACGTTATAACTAATATTCTAACATAATAATATATCTATGATCATAAAAAGAATCCATTACCCATTCCTCACATGCACTCCACCTCGTCTAACTTACATGTTATTACTAATATTTTAACATAATAGTGTATCTACTCGTATGGTCATGGAAAGAATTAAATCATAATTTTTATTAAGGAACAGATTCCCAGAAAAAAATTTTCGAAAACCTTGTAAACAATGCATTTGTTTATAGCAATTATTTAAACAATTAGAGTTAAAAGTATTAAAAAATTATGTAATATTTCTTATAGCTATAAAAAAACGAAACCTTAAGAGTTATTTAAAACAAAATTTCTTTTGATTGTTTTATTTATGTTTTTAATTTTTAATTACCGTAGATTATTAATAACAAATTGAAAAATTAAAATTGTTTAATTTTTCCAACGAAGACGATTCCAACGAGATATTTTTTAAAGTCTTCAAAAAATAGCTGCAAGAGGTGAAAACAATTCTTTTTTTTTTTTTTTCGTTTAAAAATTTTCAGATTTTTATGTTAATTTTCAGCTGGTAAAAGTTAACTAATTAATAAACGCATAGTTAATTAAAAAATTGAGGTAAAAATTTTTTGCTGACGAATTATTGTTTGTTGATGTGTCTAGATAGTACCTGATTTTTTTTATTCCTTAATATATTAATTCTTAATCCATTAAAAAAATTTTTGTTTGTACCTCCGTCAAATTTGAAAACCGCGCGCCTTGCGTTTTTCACCTTATTTTCGCCGTTAAATGAAAGTTATAAATATTTACGGTACAGCTTCGGGAGATAGGACTTTTTTTAGGAAATTTTCTTCTCTTTAAGAGTCTTTTTTCAGATTTCGGGTATCTCAAATAATTTTTGAGATATTTGCAAAAAAAGAAATCAATTATTGTTTATTAACTTAATTGTTTATAAATGTTGTCGCCACCACTTTTCCAGCTTAACTATTTTTATAGATGGTATTTCGAATCAAATGAGCCCTCAGTTACTCATGACCTTGTGGGACAAAGTTTTGATGAAATGGAACTTGTTTACTAGACTACAACTCTTTTTAAACAAACAATGGCGTGTTTTAACATTCACGTAATTTTTAAATCATTTTATCTAAGATTTACAGAATCGTCTTGGTGTATCTTAACATCCACCAGTGTATGTCCGATTTAAAAAGATTTATTAAAAAATTTCGGACGTACACCATCGAAATTGATGATTGTCGGCACACACTGGTGTATCTTAAAATTCACCAATTTCGGACATTCACAGTAACATATATATAAGTTAAAGACAAAAAATAGACTGGCCCCTACTCTCACCTCTCGCCGTTCTTATCGTATAGGCTGTATAAGTCTAATTTTTTCAAGGAAAAATTCGACTAAAAATAAACTTTTTCCGAACTCAATTACTCAAAATTAAAATAAAATAATAGAATAATAAAATTAAATTAAAAAAATTAAATTAAATAAATTTTTCCCCATAATATGAAAGAACTCAATTATTCAAAAATAAAATTCTAACATAATAATAAATCTATGGTCATGGAAACAAATCCATTACCCATTTCTCACACGTACTCCACTATGTCTAACTTACCTGTTGTAACTAATATTTTAGCATAATAATATTTCGGTGGTCATGGAAAGAAATCCAGTACCAATTTCTAACACCTACTCCACCACGTCTATCTTACCTGTTGTAACTAATATTTTAACATAATGATATATCTATGGTCATGCAAATAAATATATTTCCCATTCCTTACACGCACTCCACCACGTTAACTTACCTGTTGAAACTAATATTTTAACATAATATATATATATATATATATATATATATATATATATATATATATATATATATATATATATATATATATATATGGTCATGAAAAGAAATCCATTACCAATTTCTCATACGCCCTCCACCACGTCTAACTTATCTGCTGTAACTAATATTTTAACACAATAATACATCTATGGTCATGGAAAGAAATCCATTACCCATTCCTCACACACACTGCACCATTTCTAACTTAGCTGTAACTAATAATTTAACATAATTATATATCTATGGTCATGGAAAGAAATCCATTACCCATTCCTCATACTACCTCCACCACATTTAAATTATCTGCTGTAAGTAATATTTAACATAATAATATATCTATGGTTATGGATACCCATTATACCATTATACCATATGGTTATGGTATAATCCATTACCCATTCCCAACACGCACTCCACCACGTCTAACTTACATGTTGTAACTAATATTTTAATATAATTTCATATCTATGGTCATGAAAAGAAATCCATGACCGATTTCTCATACGCACTCCGCCACGTCTAACTTACTTGTTTTAACTAATATTTTTACATAATTATATATCTATGGTCATGGAAAGAAATCCATTACCCATTCCTCATACACACTCCACCATGTCTAACTTACCTGTTCTAACTAATATTTTAACATAATATGATGCCTATGGTCATGAAAAGAAATACATTACCCATATCTCACACGCACTTCACCATGTCTAACTTGCCTATTGTAACTAATATTTTAACACAATAATATATCTATGGTCATGGAAAGATATCCATTACCCATTCTTCACACGCCCTCCACCACGTCTAACTTACCTGTTGTAATTAATATTTTAACATAATAATATATCTATGGTAGCATCTATATATAGTCAGCCATGTAATTAGTGTGGCATTCAAAGCGTTAAAAACAGCAACATCCAAAAAATATCCTTAAGAATTAATATAATAATGGAATTGAAATTTAAAGCTATTGTTACGTCTGATAGAAATATATTTTTTATACCTACTTATTTTTTGGTTTTTAATTTTTTTTTTAACAGTGTTTGTTACCTTCTACAAGGAAACAAACACTGTTAAAAAAAAAAATTAAAAACCAAAAAATAAGTAGGTATAAAAAATATATTTCTATCAGACGTAACAATAGCTTTAAATTTCAATTTAAAGTTAGCCATAGTAAGTTAACCATATGGTATAATGGTATAATGTTCAGTATGTTAACCATATGGTATAATGGTATAATGGGTATCCATAACCATAGATATATTATTATGTTAAATATTACTTACAGCAGATAATTTCGACGTGGTGGAGGTAGTATGAGGAATGGGTAATGGATTTCTTTCCATGACCATAGATATATAATTATGTTAAATTATTAGTTACAGCTAAGTTAGAAATGGTGCAGTGTGTGTGAGGAATGGGTAATGGATTTCTTTCCATGACCATAGATGTATTATTATGTTAAAATATTAGTTACAGCAGATAAGTTAGACGTGGTGGAGTGCGTATGAGGAATGGGTAATGGATTTCTTTTCATGACCATATATATATATATATATATATATATATATATATATATATATATATATATATATATATATATATATATTATGTTAAAATATTAGTTTCAACAGGTAAGTTAACGTGGTGGAGTGCGTGTAAGGAATGGGAAATATATTTATTTGCATGACCATAGATATATCATTATGTTAAAATATTAGTTACAACAGGTAAGATAGACGTGGTGGGATATGGGTAATATATTTCTCACTCTTTCCCAATTAATAAACAAAGACAATTTGCAATTTTTACTTACAATTAGAGATGATACCACCACCTATGGTCAACTTTTATCAGAAGCACTCAGCCATCACTGTGAACCCAAAAATGGCATGTATTTTTGACAAAACCTGTACACACATCTTACAACAAATAATTATCATTTTTTACAAATATAAATTGCTTTTAAATTAAAATATTTTATATTCTATTTACATATTAGAACCATGTGCTAATACACGTGACTCGCTATTCAAATTTTTTAATTTATCATATTTAACCAAAGCCGACACAACGTATTTTCGCTTATTGTCAGTGTAATCATTGTAAAATATACCTACATATCATCCGTGTGATCTAAATTATATGTGACAAAATACTCAAAACAGAAAGAAAAGAGACGCTAACCGCCATTGTTCAGATATTTATGACTAATCTAATATCTGTAATTAACCGTATTATTTACAATTAATGATTAATAAATTATTAATCAGAAATTGATAATGAAGAATCAAAAATCTTTTGTACTACTCTATCTTTTACCTTAATAGTCCAATAGCACTAATTTTAAGCCCTATCTCACTAAACATTAATTTTAGAATAGATATAAAAAATTTTTAAAAAGAGATTCTTGTAGGGATTACCGAGGAGAACATTTGTGCAAAATGTGAACTCCCGGAAATGTTTTTTTATATTGTTTAAACAATATTGATAATTCATAAATAGCGTTTTTTGACCTTTCACCGTTTACGTAGCGAAAACGGTGATAGATACATTAAAAAGTGTTAAGATCTTTTTTGTAGAGAATCGAATTCTCTACAAAAAAGTCTGCAAGAGCTGATAGACAGGTGTGTCTATCTTGTACAGGTAAAAAGATACAGCGCTCCGAACGCGCACTCAAAAATCCACTTTTTCTAGCGTTCCGGCAGGGTGTGCCGTCCGGAATCTTACCAGGGAACCTTACCGCACAAATGTTCTCCTCGGCAACCCCTACAAGAATCTCTTTTTAAAAAATTTTTATGTCTATTCTAAAATTAATGTATAGATAAAATTTAGTGCTATTAGACTATAAATGTTGCTACTGTGGTAAGAAATGTGGTACTCTCCTTTTCTACTTGTACTCGTAGTGAGTTAATTTATTGTATGGAAATCTTAAAAATTCTTTTTCTCCAGTATAATAATGCTAAATTTTTGGGAAGTAATCTCAGGTCCTTACACTGTCGCTCAATAAGTATACTACTGGAATCAATTTACGTAGTTCTCCGAGATAGTCAGGTATTAAAGTATATCTCAGCGAAAAATATTAATATTCTTCAGTTATTGTATTTGTATACCACTTGTTTTTTTTTAATTTCCGCGCGCTTATGTTGTAGCAATATAAAAGCATTGTTGAAAAAGCATTGTAAAAATGTTGTAAAATGATGTTTATAAATTATTTTTTAAAAACGGCTCAGTCAATAATAATTTTTGTTTCTTATTAAATATAGTTTGTAACTTTGTATTTTATAGTTTTTCCGTAAGAACCCGTGTTAAAATTACAAAAGTCAATTTTAATCGTAATAGGCTCGTATTATTGGTATTGAATTAAATAAATATTTAAGGAAGTTTCGTTAAAATCCTTTGAAAAAATCGTTTTATCGACCAACTACCTTAAAAGAACAAGAAAGCTTTCTAAATTTTTATTAATTTTTGAAAGGCTGTATCTTCGCAAAAAAATTATTTATCGTATGAAGGTTTTAGAAAATGGATTTTGATGCTTTAAGTTTTAAACAATTAATTGTCCAGAAAGAGACTGAATTCAGGTTGAAAATCTTTTCCCTAAATTAGAAAAATGACCAGTCTAAATGTCAAAGTTGATTGGATGTATCAAAAAAATCACGCGCTTTAAAAAATATATGTCAGATCCTATTCTTCATACGTATATTATTAATTTATTATACATACATCAAATTAATACATACAGAAGGTCAATATATTTAAATTTTTTGTCTAAAAGCAATTACATAATTCATATATCATGTCTATAAATACATAACATCATATTTTTCTTTTTCAAATATGTACATATTTACTATTTTCCTAAATTACTCAGCGCAGACAAAGAAATGAATTCTTTTTAGATGACGATCACAAATTATACAGTGAAACCTTCAATATTAATTATTAGAGATGTTCGATATACACAATTTTATCTCATGGAACATAAAAAAGATAAAAATAGAAGAACAGTTTTTTTGAGATTTGTAGATATTGATTTCGAAAGTCAAGTACTTTTGTACATTCTAATGAATTCAAGCATTCCAGAATCTCAACTTTCTCCCTTAATGAATATATTGCAGTGATATTGTCAAAAACGTTAGATTATAAATAATATCTCTAGTTCAATTGGACCTCGTAATGCGGAAATCGAACTATTGAAGTTAAAATCGAATATATAGGTACAGTAGTTTTTGTTTTCATAATCGAACTGACTGTAAACTAACGTTTATAACAGCGGTCACCAAATTTTTTACAAGGGGTGGATTTACCTTTGTGGAGGCCTCTGGGCATTTTTCATGTGAAGGCCCCTGCTAAAGCCATAAGGAAATTTTCAAAATTTTTAAAATTTTTCTATTATTCCCCAAAATACAACTAAGGAGTAAAAAAAAGACGAGGAATTGGACCCTGGAGCATGTGCTCTAAGTGCCCTTACGTGATGTTTCCTTTTATAGTTTGTTTATGAAAATTATATTGCAATTAAATTATGATGTGGGTGGAAGTAGTGATGAGCAAAATTAGTCTTAGTCTTGCAGTCTTGTCTTGGTCTTGCATTTTTTGCAAGACCAAGACTATGTATACCAAGAGCGAGACCAACACCAGGACTATAAGTATGGCTGCAAGACCAATACCAAGACTCAAGTGAGCAAGACCAAGACAATAGCAAGAAAAAAGCAAGACTCTTAATACCGTAAAGAGACAATTAATACCGTAAAGAGAGAAAATTCTGATTTTAGAAGGAAAAAATTCGCTAATAAAAAAATGCAAGAAAGTGCAAGATTCTTTAGCAATACCAAGACCAAGACCAATACCAAGACTGCATTTTGCAAGACCAGGACCAAGACTCAAACTGCTCTAGCAAGACCAAAATCAAGATTCTTAATGCAAGAACAAGACCAAGACCAAGACTGCCAAGTCTTGGTCTTGGTCTTGCATTTGCTCATCACTAGGTGGAAGACAAGGAATCTAGAGAAGAACTGTGATAAAATTCACTTAAAATCGTCTGGAGGAGAATCTGAAGAATAGAATCCTATCTTGGCCCAAAAATTTCCACTATTTTCTACAACGGTTCCAGGCTTCTGTTTATTCAATCATGTTCCTATGTCTACTTTAAATTATAATGAATCCAGAAATTGAAATAAAAAATTGAAATTCTACTACAAAAACCAATCGCGACAAATTGGTTAATGACCTCTAACGTATCTAAACTCGTGGTACAATGACGTGCCATAAAATTATTTCAAAATAATTTTTTTTATATGCACACGGACACATACATATACATGTACCTCTATTAACAAAAAAAAGTCTAGAAAATGTAAGCGCGAGAAAAAAAAACATGAATAAATATAATTTCAACATATCCAAAGACCAAATATCACTTTATAATGGAAATACTTTTAAAATTAATATCATTTGGTGGAATGTTTAACATATTTTCGAAAAAAAGAAAAGAAATAAATCGTGAAGTGCAAGTTGTACTTGCGCAAATAGTGTTCCGTATAATCAATGGTTTTTATGGATATAATGTATTATTATATAGCATATGAAAGTAGATAAATTATTTTTCCCAACGAATAATTTTTTTTCCTACTTAGCCTGTTTCCACTTACCAAAAAGCTACTCGTTTTTTTTTCAATAATATTAAATCAACAAATTATTTAAATATTATTGCTAATTTTTTTGAATATCTTTTATTTCCACATATACGCTAACAAAATTTTACAAATATTACCTAAATAATATTCAACTGTAGAAATTGTAATATAGTTTTCGTATGTAGATTTATCAATTATTCCTTCTTCTTTAATTTCTAGAACTCATTTTGTTAAAAAACTACCAAAATACTAAATACCCGCTCAACGTTATATACAACTAACAACATTTTTATCAAAGCCGAACCTATCGTCAAGTTTTCTTTTTATGTACCAAGGATTATAACACAAAAAAACTCACTTGTCAGTCCTGATAATTTTCGTCTATACCTCATTCCTACTGTTCGACAATTTTTTCAGATTTTTCTGAGCGATTCTTCTGGATTCTTTGGATTCAGTGCGGCAAAATTTGAAGCATGAGAACGTAGAGGGGAGAAGAAAGCTCTTTTTTGGCTCGTCACTTTTTTTAGAGAAACTTTTTTTAAAAGATGGGATTAAGGGGCCTGAGAAAAAGTAAAAAAAAAATTTCTCGTAATTTATTTGTTTAGGGAAAAGTTTTTAAAAAATTTGATTTTATCCCAGAGACCCGACAGTTTTTTCGACCCTGGCTTTAGGTAATTGCGTGACATTTTTTACAGAGCCCCAGGGCAGCACTTAGGGTAAATCCAGCCCTGTACTAAATTAAATTTCAAATTTTTGCGTCGAATGATTTCAGAGAAAATCGCCTCTGACAAACGAACAGACACCGAAGTGATTGGGCCGATTCGTATCGATGTAAGCCCAAGCCGCTTGCACTCATTTTGAATCAATTTGTGCTTATTTTGAAGCACATTTGGCTTGCTTTTGACATGTTTGTATATTCCTGTCTCACTATCCATGTTCTAGAGGGAAGGGTAAGGGTATGTATACGATGTATACCGAACGCTAATTAGTGATGTCGGGTCGAGAAGCAGTTAATCGATTAATCGACTAAAATTGTTTTTCAGATAAAATTAGTCATTAGTCGAAAATATCGAGCACAGAGTAGTCGACTAATCGACTAAATTTTTAGTCGAATTCATGGTAAGGTAACCTATCTAATTCTTTTAATAACGAGGTTTTTTTTCAAATTTAATTATGATATTTAATTAAGTATGGACTTTTTAATTAAGTATGGACTTTTTAATTAAGTATGGACTTTTTAGTTAAGTATGGACTTTTAATATTTTTCTTTTAAGATATGATATGGAGATATCACAATGTGTTAATCACATAAAAGTGAAACATCATATAGATAGATAATTTTTTAGTTTCCATTTTTTAAGGTCCAATAAATAATACAGAAAAATTGTTAAATTAGTCGTTTTTAGTCATTTGAAAAAAATTTAATCATTTTAATCATTTAATCGAAGGTAAAATAGTCGACTAAAATATGACTAAATGTAAACAAAATTAGTCGACTAAACCGACTAATCGATTAATCATCCGACATCACTAACGCTAATACTTTTCTCTAGAACATGGAAAGTGAGACAGGAATATACAAACATATCAAAAGCAAGCCAAATGTGCTTCAAAACAAGCAGAAACTGATTCAAAATGAACGCAAGCGGCTTGAGCTTACTCCGATACGAATCGGCCTATTGTATAAGTGTTTCGATTTACGCAATTTTGGTACGGAGCACTAAAAAGCACCAACCGACCAATGAATAATATTAAAAGATATTCAAAATGTTACGTATATATAAACCTGAATAATACTTACACATATTTTATTTGTAACAATAGCGCGCTCTAGCTGGCTAGAGAGAGAGTGAACTCAACGACGGATCCAACGTCGGCCGTGCGTAGAGATAGGGTTGATGGACCCATAATATTAATTGCAACGTTATATTGTAGGTACCTCCTGAGTCGTACAAAAGTGAATAAACGGCTCCAATAATATGTATAAAAGCTTCAACATACACATGTATAGTAAAATTCTCGAGCCAACTATTGACCCTTGTGCCAGATATAAAAAATAATTCGTTTACCTCGAAGTTGCCGACCTTTAAAATGTAAAAATGGTCACAACAACCTCATCCACAGATAGATACAACATTCTACATCCGACCACCTGCTAATTGATACACCACCATGATTGTTAGGTGTGCTTTTACGGGTGATTTTTTAGTCACTTGTGTGTTTTTGTTTTGGGAACACCTTATACATATAGCAATATCAATTAATCCGAATGCAATATTTATTTGTCAAGGCCTCGTCATCACCAACACTCATCTTAAATACCTTTCTCCTGACGAATTCTTTGTTTATTTTATACTATAATGATTGTTTGTATATCTCCTTTCTCGAGGTTTTCCAGTTTCATTGACTTCTTGGACCTAGTTTCTGTTATTTCGGATGATGATGATGATAATAGTGGGTAACATTTTAAAATTAAATGAATCTCAAAACATAATTTCTTTTTTGGTCGTAATAATATACATATATATAAAAAAAATAAATTAAATCATCAAATCCGTATATTATGAAATTGTTAGATTTTTAATTAATGGACTAATTTTTATGACGGCAATGAAGGAACTGAAGCAATCTGTGTATGAGGTCATAAAAAAATACGAAGCAGTGAGTTTCTCGTAAGAGAAACTCACGAGAACTACATATCGAAATCTCAGAACTTAACATATCGAAATCTCATTGTTGGTTTTTATCGTTTGTGGCAACCTCATGACCCTCTAGAACAGTGTTTTTCAACCTGGGGGTCGCGAAGCCTTTTTAAGGGGGTCGCAGTTACTTTAACAATAAAACCACTCTAGTTCAATATATAATATTTAATAAAGAAAAGGTTAATAAAATTTCAAAACAAATAACTGCGGCTTATTTTCAATAACAGTAAATCCGAGTTTTAAATAATTGTCGTCATATAGACGCTTTTTCTTTGCTTTTGTTTCATTACTCTCATTGGAACTTGAAGTTGACAGTTAGGCATGTCTTTCCGGAAGGCAGAAACTTATCCGTTTTCAATAATTACAATAAGCACAGAATTTTGGATATTAGACAATAAAAGACAGTGAGTAACTACTAAACAAACAACAAGTCAATTCAATAAATTTAAACACAATTCAAAGTGAATTCACAATTCAAAGGATTCAGAAGTGTCATCCTTTACTCGCCTAATACTCCACGCAGCGCTCATCACGTTGCGCTATGTCTCGCTTACACAAGTCACGCGCGCGTTCAGAAGCTACTATAAGTCGTCAACTTCGATGTTGATATAAAAATATGTCTGTTTAAAGTCCTTTGTTACGTTAATTAAAATTGACATAGTGTTTGAAAAATTACCAAACTGGATCGGCTGGGACTCGAACCCGGATCTCTTGGTTTCCAACCAAGCGCCTTACCAACTAGGCCACCGATCACTTGTTCGAGTGCCACTCCAATTCAGCAATCAATCAAACACACCCTCTCTCTAATGCGAGACGCAGTTTTATACTTTTAATTTTTCAAATGTTATCGAGTGCCCGTGAAACATTATTAGTGTATGGCGGATTTTTATCCGTATTTAAACATACACCAATATTCATATGTTCACTCAATGTTCAGCTTTGGCTGATACTTGAACACTCGATGTACTTTGGCAAATGGCCAATTCATTATGTTAATTAAAATTGACATAGTGTTTGAAAAATTACCAAACTGGATCGGCTGGGACTCGAACCCGGATCTCTTGGTTACCAACTTTCCTTTGTTACGTATTTAATTGACATTTAACTGAAAATAATCAATAATGATGAACGGATTCGATATTTGTAACATAGAACAAAAGTTAGAAATAGCAGAGGGTATAGGAATCCCGTTATATTTTTCTATACTAGGTTACGAAATATTTTTCCATACCAGGGAGGTCGCGCCATGAAAAAGGTTGAAAAACACTGCTCTAGAACTTTCAGTCACATTTTTTTTAATCGATAGAATTGACAATTTTCCACGTTTTCAATGTCGTCTGGTTTAGTTGAATTTGAATGTCTTTACTTCTCCGTGTATTTTTTTTACATACATATGTAGATGGGTACCTATACGTATATTTTAGAGATATATGAGAGAATACTTTTAATATTTTAAAGGAAAAGAGTTAAAAAGATTTAATTTATGTTAAGAAAATATTTTTCATAAAAAACACTAAAACCGCATCTTTCAAATAAAACTGATATTTAACTTACTTATTATAATTTAATTATATTCATATAAATGTCATCGAAAAATACATCAACTTTATGTGTAAGTGTACAAGTGTATGTTATGTTATGTTTTGGCATATTTTGTATGTTATGTTTGGTCGATCTGCTTTTCCCCTTTTGTCAGGTACCCCACGAAGTGTGGTTCTAATCAGGGATTAATTTCAGCAGGAACGTGGTAGAATGGCGTTCTGGCACCTCCCAGTTTTTTTTTTTTTTTAAAATATCAGATGTTCTTAATTATCTTAGACATTATTAAATATCTGAGATAACTGGTTTTTATTATGCGTTATTGATTCAACGTTGCAGCATTGATTTAATAACGTATAAATATTTTATCTGAATGAAAATATAGGAAATAGGGAATGTGATACAATCAAAATAAAAATTTAAAAATATAATAGATTAAAATTTTGGGGTAAAAGTGAATGCCATCAGAAAAATTATTTAGAATGAATTACAGGAGAAGTGAGGTACATCAGAGTAAAGCCCAACTCAAATTCTTCACATTTACCCCACTTTCAAATTTTTCATCATACTTTAGCGGCCACAATTTCTCTTTGTTTAATGCAAGTTACCCATACCTCAAATTTGTACAAAAAATCAAGGTTAAATAAAGATAACAAAAATTGTAGGAACAAATTTATTACAAGCTGAAAATTATATTTTGATGATATTTTGTCATTTTATCATATAAAAAATCAAAAAATTACATGATATTCACACGAAAACAAGGGAAATGAGACTTTTTCAAGGGAATACATTTAGTTAACGTGAATGAAAAACAACAATAGGTCTAATACTGTAAATGAACAAAAAAAATGGTTTTGTGTTAATCATACTGCCCATGGACACTCACAGAGACATTGAAAACAAGTAATTTTTCTATTTTTGTAAGTTGTTATTGGGTAAGGGAGTACAGCAATGATTTCGTAGATTGATACACAAAACATTCGCTCTTTACACAAATTTTTTTTGTATTGTTTGTACAACGGAAACTTGTAAAATAATGTCACCACCATCTTCATTAACATTTTCAACTCTGAGAAGGACACTTCTGAAATTTTTGACCCCAATGGGAGCATTTTTTTTTTTTTGAAGATTGGTCGAAGTAAAATGCACAAAATTTTGCAAAGATTTTTTCAAAATAAAAAAAAAAGATACTAATACTTGGAGAATTGTTATCAAATTTTAATAGCATATTAAGAAAGGACAGAAAAACATACTAAGAGTTGATTTTTAACAATATTAATGTTATTTTAGAAATTATAGGTGCCGTTCACAATTGCCCCAATTCACAATTACCCCGGTTTACCCCGGTCATCCCTACTAGGGATTGAGTAGAATTTATTAAACGTTGTTACGCGCAATTGTTGTATCTCAAGATATGTACATGACATTCGTGTGACACAACAGAATTCTGTACTGTTTGTGAGGACATGCGACTTTATAGTCATTTATATACAGCGAATGACTATGTATATAATACAATTTAAAATAATTGGTAGTAAAAATAACTTATGTATATTTATATATGCAACTATAATTGTGCCTAGAATTTAATTTTTATAACGTTATAACGTACGCGCAGTGGATGGTGTACTGAACTGAGTAGAAGCGTTCATCTACACCAAACGGTTGAAGCCGTTGAAGCCACTTAACTCCACGTACAGTTTATTTAATTGTTTTTTATTTTTTTAGTTTTACGTATTTTTCCTTTTTTTTTTTGTTAAGGAGATGGTGGCAAATCAACCTTGCATTGGGTTGTGGATATGCTGCTGTGATGGCGCATTGAACCCCATAGACGGATAATACTCTCTCTCGTAAGGGGAACATTCGCCGTTGCACTTGTGGAAGCGAGTGCAAGGCAGCCCCAAAGGTTTTTGAACTTTTTACTTCGTACAAATCACCACTAAACAAACAGCATACATAGAATAAAGAATGTTATCATATGTATTTTGTACACAGACTCAACGTTGCGATCTATTATGGCCGGCAAACGGATTGTCAAATAACGTTTGCTGCTATAACAGACAGCCCCGGATCTATGATTTTTTAGAACTGGGGCAGAAACTTGAAAATGGCGCGCCTCCTCTCCAACATTTGACATAAATTGTTAAAAAAAACTCACAAGTATATGTCCTTTATAAAACTCCAATTTTTCCCGTTGCGGCAATGCTAAAAATTGAGGGTTTTGTAAAGGATCAATACAGGTACAAGTTGATTTTAGCGAATTCCCTGAATGGAATTCAGCTATTACAGCCACTGTCATGACGCGACTTGAGCCCGGGATCATGGCAGAAATTTCTTTTGAGGTCCCTAAGAACCGAAAATAATATTCACTAAAATTTATATATATATATATATATATATATATATATATATATATATATATATATATATATATATATATATATATATATATATATATATATATATATATATATATATATATATATATATATATATATATATGTATCCGCGCGATAACTCTCGAACGAAGTATCCAAATTTTACGAAATTTGGTGAAAACATTGGAAGTCCCAAACCCTTGGATGAGTTCGTCAGCCAGACACGTCGGATGCCAGGAACATGGTAATTTAGTTTTTTGCCGAAATTTCCACTTATTCAAAAATTTTTGCGAAATTTTTTTACACCATTTAAAAGAGGAGAAAAAATTACATAAAAAAGGTCTTTAAGCTTTTTTTCTATGTCAACTAGTTTCCGAGAAATATTAATTTTTATAAACGGAAATTCGCTATGTTATGCAGGATGCTGCGACAGGGGTATTTTATTTTAATAAATCTACTCCGAAAGCACTACAAGTTGTGCAAATTTCAAATTTTTACCACCAGCCCCATCGGAGATACACGGGCGCAAAATTCCAAAATTTGGAAAATAGTTTTTGAAAGTTTGTAAAAATTAAGGGATACAAGTTTCACAATTGAAATAGTGTGTATTTGTTTCATAATGGGTAGTTGTACCCGTATAGCTATTCTCATAAAAAATACTAACATAAGCGAGGTTTAAAACATTCCTTCTATAAGAAATGAATGTTCAAAAAGTGAATTTTGCAAAATTTTGATATCCAAATTTAGGTAAAGTTTTCTTATGGAAGAGACGAAAATAGGTTAAATATGGACATCATTTAAAATAAAGAGACATTTGTTACCTTTAAAATGGTTTTTATTTTAACCTTTTAGGATGAACGGTTTATGAAATATGTATATTGGCATAAATGGCTGCAAACACAAAAATCAGCGAAAATTGGAAAAAAATGGCTACCACGCTTAAACGGTTCAAGATAATTTTTTTTAAGAATTGTTCTCAATACTTCAAATATAATAGAAACAACTGGAAGTATATTAATTTTTTCTAAAATGGTCGAGCAACCAACTTTTTGGCGCCCCCTGAAAATGATGCCCGGAGCAGGGGCCCTGGTTTGCCCCTCCCTTTTATTATTAATATTAATTTGTTTATGAAAATTAAGACTATAAATGCAAAAAGGGAAAATAGTTGCACAAGGTCACATGAAAGTAAGTGGAACCTAAGGGCTTTTTGGCAGAACGGAGCACTTATTTGGACTCACTTCAATGTTTGTCCATCTGTTTATTACAGGCGATTTTTTTTTCTTTTTATTTGGTGTGAAAATTTGAAATTTACCATGGAAATAGAGTGTAATGATCCAAATATTAGAGGTTAATTTCAGTGGATAAGTTGGGAAAAGAGAAAAAAGTCTTTTAAGGGTGTCTTATAGGACAGAAATTCTCAAGTTTTGCGTTTTCGATGGGCTAAATTGTAAATACTAAAATTTTTAACATGAACTTAAATTCTAACGTAATTAGTTGTTATACATACATAATTTAACTGTTTATTTCTTTATAACTGCTAAACCGCTTATTTTGGAAAAAAAAAATTTCGCCAAAAAATGATGTAAGAGATCTACTTGCTTTTCTTGCAAAAATTATCCCGCAGCAATAAAACTTTGTCTATCTTCAGAGGCGATTACATCAAATCCATATTTAAAAACACTTATTGTACACTTGACCTCTTTTTGCGCTAGAGTAATAAATAATATTTTTTTTAGGCTGTAACTTTTAAAATATATTAACACTATGAAGCCCGAGCACTTTCATAGTAAACTTCCCCGGAAGCCGGCAATATTAAAAAGAAAAACTATATAAACAAATACATAAAATAAAATCATTCAAACACTGAATCGATTCAACACAGTTCAACATGTATGTGTGAAACTGTAAACATATGTACGTGATACGTACATACTAAATATACACTGACATTCAAATCAATTTTATTTAAAAATAAAAATTATATTTTTTATGTATTTTTTGTTTATCTTACAATTTTTTATACATAGAAACCAAAATAGTAGTGTGTATTGGCATGTATTTGTGTGAGTAGGAACACATCCGTGTGATGAATGATGATAAACATCGCACACATAATGCGTAACCAACTATTCAATTAATCAATGATCGCGGTCGGCCTCTGGAGATGTTTTGTTTGGTTTCGGATGCCGAAGCCATGAGACTGAAAGTGTTAATTACATCAAGTAGGTAAGGTGATATCCATAAAAGACTTCGTATTTTGTACCCGAAAGAAAATGAACTGAGAGATGAGCAGAAACGCATTTTAAAATGGGTCAGTCTAAGTCATTTTGAAGGTAAGGTCGGCATCTGTCTAGTACATGTGTCTTATGAACCATAGACCAGTGAGTTGATTTATTTTACCCACTCCACCTGTACAAACATAGACAGGTCTTTTACTTCAAAATCTTTTGGCTATAGGAGATTTCCTTACCTTGATATAGAAGGACCTTATGGAATTTAATGTTTGTTCAAATGAATTTGACAGTCTGGAAATATTTATTTTCGATACATATGCGTAAAGAGAGATATTCTAGTAGGCTTACATTGGGACACGAGTCTAAGGGACTGACATATACACAACGAGATCGAGTGCGCTCTATACGCACGAGATCTCGTTGTGTATGCATCAGTCCCTTTAGCGAGTGCCCCAGTTTAAGCCTATTGGATACCTCACTTTACGCATACGTATCGAATATAATTTTTTATAACGACGGCTTCTAAAGTTTAATAGAGAGAAAAAAATTAATTATTTTTAAGCAATTTTAGAAAATAATAGGGTTAATTTTATTTTATAATGTTAATGAAAAAATTTTTTAGCGACAGCCTGCATATAAATTATTAAGAACAAACTAAAAGAAAATTGTTCTACATGTTTCAGTCATTTAAATGACCATCTTCAGGAAAAATCAATAATTCAATTGTGAAACAACTGAGAAAAAATATCAAAAGGACATAACATTTAACAATTTTTTTTAACAATTTTCTTTTAGTTCGTTCTTAATAATTTATATGCAGGCTGTCGCTAAAAAATTTTTTCATTATTCATTTTACCTGCAGTTGGATTCTAATAGTTTATAATGTTATATGAAAAAAAAATTTTTTTTATTAATTTGTAGATCGTTTTTATTTTTTTTATTAATTTGTTGATCGTTTCCATGTTTAATTTGAATACGATTATCATTGACAAATGAATATCATTATTTTCTCGCATAGTTTTAGCTACTTTCACGCACAGTTGTACTTTCGCGCACAGTTACTGTCGTTTGTCTTACAATGATATGAAAACTGCTCTTTACGCCCACTACACAACGCTCGAATATTGAACTTTAGAAGCGGGTGTTATAAAAAAGGTATTTAAAATAGTGTGACAAATTTTATGTCCTAAAGCGTGATATATTTAATACAGTTGCAACATTCCAAATTCTTCTACTAAGGATAAGTTTTCACTAAGACTCAAGGAATATCGTCATTAATGACGGCAGTTGGTTCCTCAGTAGGATTGTGATTTAAATCCTTTTTTCCAGAAAAAAATCTTTTCGAACCACCTCTGCACAGTTCTTTCATCAGCAATACTATGGGAAAAATAGTTTTGATGTATATACAAAATTATTACCCAATTTGGGTGAACTTTTTACAAACAATAAACCTTATTTCATTGGTCAGTACTATTACCATTTATTGAATCAATAAAAAATTTTGATAGCTGAGGGTTTCGAGAGCGACTGAGGCCTTTTTTAGTACCTATAAATATTCTAGCCAGAGTATACTGTGCGTCTACGCCATCAGTTCATCACCACTTACATATTATCATTATTTTCTGGTGCAATCAACTTCAGAGTCAACAACATCGATATGTCGATGTCGCAATCATTCTTACTTTGTTGCTTCAACAAAAGAATTGGATTGAAATCTTATGCGGCCGGTGATACACAATAAATGAATACATATCTCTAACCTTGATCAACGGCCCCTTAAGTGCATGCATATGCATCTTCATTCAAACAATTCAGGCAGGTAACGACACATCATTAATTCAACTTTATCTGTTACTTAAGCACTATAGGTAACTATATTTAAGACAAGATCAATAATAAACATTAAATAAATGAACGTTGCAGCTATTTTATAGTGATATACATAAAGACACTATTTTTTCTTTTTCTCTTTTTGTCATTTGTATGACTAGAATGCGTTTATTGAACTCAAAAAATTGCAATAACCTCTTCAAATTTATGTTATACTAATCGCAATAAATGATACTTATTTGAATTAAATTCTATTTCGTTTGACATCAATGTGTATAAAATAATGCTTAACAAATAAATGCCGTTTATTACAAAAATTAATTTTACTTTCATTAAGGATGTTGCTCCCGTACAAAAGTGAATTTTTTTATACATTTATGAATAACAGTTAAAAAAAATCCTAACGAAAAGACCATTCCGTTCAAACGTTACAATGAATCAAAATATATTTTGCAATTTTAGGGGTAAATCGGTGCATTTTTACGGAAAGTTATCGGAAACAAAGTTGCCGCAAATTGAAATTTCTGCAGGTTAGATTTTATACCATTTGTCGAAATTTTGCCTCCATACGCCCCCTAGGAGGGAAAGTTCATATTTTTAGAAAATCGATTGCCGATTAGAAATATGCAACAACTCCAATCTTACTGCAAAATTTCAAAATTTTTTCAATTTTAATAAAAAATAAAAAATTCGTCAAATGCGTGTTTTTGATGTACTATGTACTATGTACTATGTATGTTTATGGCACTAAGTAATGCCATCTCAGTGAAAGTGTTAATTTATGATTTTTTGTTAACTCTATAGTTGTTAACTCTACAGTCCTCTTGCGTTTATTCAATATGGATGTACAACTCAATAATTATTCAGTCACACAACAATATTAATATGTCATCTTCGATGACATAAAAAACAGGGTTTTTTGGAAAAAAACACAAAAAAATCAAAATTCAGAAGTGACTTATGAAAAAAATCTTGCCCTTAAAATAATTGGGACCTTTTGTTATATACCCTTCGGCTAAGTTTCATCAATTTTCATAAGCAAGGTTTCGAGAAAATCGAAAAAAGCCAAAATTTTTCGATTTTCCCAAAAAGTTAAAAATGGCAATAACACCAAAACCATTGTCCTAAATCTATCAAAATTTTACTCCTTTTAATGCTCCATACACAGAATTTTTTAAGCCTGGTTTCTAGCCTTTCTCTAAACTTCAGTCGATTCGGAGACATTCATTAAATTAGACGCAAGCACACGTACATACGTACAAAAGTCCGGAAAAAACTTCAGGTCCGGAAAATTCCATCCGAATTTTCGGTTTTTTGGATTCCTTAGGCTCCAAGACGTCAAGATCCGACGAAAATCGCATATTTTCCCTTCATAAGTTATACCTTCACTATATTATAGTCTATATGACAGAGAAAATATAGTGGATTTTTATCTAGAAAAAACTGATTTTATCGGATGTATGAGGTAAGGGATGTAAATATATAATACCACATGTACGATCGGAATATAGATAATAATATACACTATATGGTGTAGTTTAATACGAACGAGTATATTGGAAATGAATAAATTTGAACGTAGAAACCATAGATCGTTTGTTTTAAACGATAACGCATTATTTTTTGCACGATCGTGTCTTTTAATGCATTTACCGATGCTGTTGACAATGCTGGTAAGTTACATTTCCCGAACGTTTGTTTATATCCATGGAAACCAAAAAATAACAGTGCGGTAAGTGAAATAGATACGTGGTAAGTGAATAGGACTGTGGTAAGTGAAACTAGCTCAAAAATGATTGTAATTATTTATTTATATTGAAATTAAAAGTACAATTTGAAAAATTAGGAAAATAAATCGATTAATATGAAAATCACTAGTTTGCACATTATTATTATTATTGTTGGCATTAGTCTTCATATTTTATTGACATTTCAAAAGGTCGTTCAATCATTAAAATTTTCTGTGGTTTTCATAATCTTCCTTTCATTTTACGAGAATAAATTTACAGCCAAAAATAAAATGCTTCAATTTCATTATTCTCACTAATATTATAGTTTAATATTTTCCTCAATTGTTTTAATAGAAAATTCAAAAAAAATATTCACGCCAATGAAATATTGACACTTAATTTTTTATTTACAAATATAGTTGTCAATTGTCACTACAAAGATTCGTATTAGTTGTTATGAATATTTTAATATTTATTCATGGCATTCTATGATATGTCATAACATAGAAATATAAATTTCACCTATATTATCCGAATTTTATTTTTTATTTAACATATTTTTATTCTTTAATTATATTAAATCGAGCGTGAAAAAAATATTATACATTACACGATGCGTTAAGTGCATTTACTGATCTCAAAAATTGCAAAAACTCGACCCTGCGAGTCTCGTTTTCGCAACATTTTCTCGATCAGTAAAAGCAACTTACCGAACTTACATTGTAAAATACTATTTACTATATCTATCTGGCAATTAGTCTCAAATTCTCTCATAATATCTAAAATTATTATTTTGAAAGTTATAAGGAATTTGATTTATTTAATGGTGAAAGTGCTAGAACGTATCGCGACGAGCTAGTATCGTCAGATGTTTCTACATATTTTAAAAAATAATTTTTTGAAAAAAAATCAAATAAGTGAACACAAACCAAAGTATACAGGACCAACTTCCTTACGAAAGAGAAATAAATTTTTTCTTAAATTTAAATAATAGAAAAGAAGACATTGACCGACGAGCAATGAACGTTATAAAAATAAAATTTTAAAATTTATTGGCCTAGTCACAAAATACCGAATGGACATTAATATAAATATATAAGTATCTATGCATCGCGAACATTGCGAAATTGTATTTTATTACTATTGTTGTTACCTACTGCATATTTGCTATTTTTTACACATTACACATACTCGCATATTATTATGACTAATCATCAGTCACTTTATTTGACATTCACTTTACAAAAAAAGTTTTACTCTAATCATTTAAAAGCGATGGATTGCTACGACAAAAAAAAGTGATAAAAATCAGTTTAAACCCACAAAACTGAACAGATTTTTCAATAAAACAAATCGTCAAATGCAAGTTGTACTTACGCATATAGTATTCCGTACTATCAGTTGTCATTATAGATTGGAAAATGATGCTAAGAATCTTAAATTTTGTAGGTATAGTAGGTAAATCTGTTTAAACATGTTTTATTTATATGAAGTTAAACAAGTCGTCAAGTGCAAGTTGTACTTGCGCTAACAGTGTTTCGTACAATCAGTTGTTTCTATGAATTATTTGTAACGGAATATGAAAGTGGATGAAATATTTTTCCTAATAAATAAATTTTATTCCTAAAATAAGCCATGTTTTTCGATTTCAAAACGATCGTATAGTTATTTTGGTCTGTTTACGTTTACCAGAAATGAACAGTGATATTTACTGAATGAAGTGATTGTGCTAAGAGTCGCCGCTTTTTTTTTTCTTTCAATAACATTGAGGAGAGAATCGACTAGAGAGAATGCTGTGTATTACAAATACATTAAGAAATTGAAGCAAAAAAATTGACTGATGTGAGTAGAGAGAATGCTGTGTATTACAAATACATTAAGAAATTGAAGCAAAAAAATTGACTGATGTGAGCAAAAAAATTGACTGATGGGATTACTTTAATGGCGGTCAAACCATTAATTTAATGGTTTATCTAAATATTTATAAACAAGTCTCCGTGGTTACAAATTGGGCTTACTAAAATGGAGTCATGCTTCAAAATTTAATGCCTGTAGTATCTCTAGGAAACATATGTTAATATGTTTGATTCAGTGCTCAGTATTCAATAATAATTATTAGCAGCACTATTTATTGTAAAAATTGTACCTCTATTAGATAATATTTTAAGTCATAATATTATTTGCCAATTTCTTTGAATAGGTAGCTTGAATTTTTTATTTCTATGGATACTTAAAAATTTTACAAATATAAAAAATAATATTCAAATGAAGAGATTGTAAAATATGTATTTTCATTTACAAATTTATCAGCTATTCCTTACTTCTTTAATTTTTAAAACTCACTGTATAAAAAATTAGTAAAATACTTAATAAAATACCCGTTTAACATATCATTAATACAATTATTGATTAACAACATCTTAATCAAAACAAAGTACGTCATCAACTTTTCTTTTTGCATACCAAGGAAGTTGTGCAAGGAAATTCAGGTTTGATAATTTTCGCTCAATCTACACCTCACTCTTAATGTTCGTGAATTTTTTCAGATTTTTTCATGTTTTTCTAAAAAAAAAAAATGGACAAAAGTATGTAGTTATATATATTACTGGATTAGGGCTTTAATAGGCTTTTGTTTGATACCCTACTCGGTGCTTTTGGAAAAAAATTTCTATTTCACTTTTCAGTTTAACCCTCAAAATCGAAACTCAACTTCACATCGGGAATTAGGCCATCACACCCTATCTCCGTGCTAAGTTTCAAATTTTCGTGTTGAGTGGTTTCAGACGAAATTGCCTGTGACACTCGGACAGACTCCGAACTGATTGTATATAAGTGTTCCGTTTTGCCAATTTTGGTACGGAACACTAAAAATGATTAGGAGATGCGTTGTTGATAATAGTTAAATTCTTATTGTTAGAGTAAATTAATTATTGATTAATAAAATTTGGTAACGTCTGGTATTGGATGTAGAACAGTGGGAGATTCAAGAAAAAAATAAAGGCATATAATACAAGCTTAAAATACCCCTGTCGTGCATCCTGCATAACATAGTGAATTTCCGTTTATAAAAACTAGTTTTTCTCGAAAACTAGTTGACATAGAAAAAAGTTTAAAGACCTTTTTTAAGTAATTTTTTCTTCTCTTTTAAATGGTGTAAAAAATTTTGCAAAAATTTTTGAATAAGTGGAAATTTTGGCAAAAAACTAATTTTTTGCAAGAACAAAAACCATGTTTCCTGGCCTCCGATGTGTCTGGCTGACGAGCTCATCCAAGGGTTTGGGACTTCCAATGTTCTCACCAAGTTTCGTAAAAATTCGATACTTCGTTCGAGAGTTATCGTGCGGACACACACACACACACACATGCGCCTTAGAGGGAAATGGACCCCAGGAACAAATCACATTTTTTTAAAAAGTCCCCCCCCCCAAAAAAAAAAAATCATTTTTACATCGCGTGAACATCATATTTATGAGCAGTGTATTTTACTGAAGGAATCTGAGAACATAAAAAAAAACATTTAATTTTTAATACCTATATATCGATGTGCTGTGAACATTATTAAGCAAACTTTTGTTCGTATTTAAACATAGGTTAATATTCTTATCCTGCCTTTAATATTCGGCTAAAGTGAAATTTCAACACACATTATTTACTTTGATATGCATATCACCAAATCATTGTTTTAACTGAGCTCTCGAACAAGATTCGGTGGCCTAGGGATAAGGCGTTCGATTGGTTTCAAACATCCTGGATTCGAGTTTCAGCCATTCTAGTTAGTCTGTTAGTGATTTTTCATTGCTAGTCCAGCACAGATTTGAGCAAATGCTAAAAATTCACCATATTTTGGTACAAACCTTCACTAGTATCCTGGAAAAATACAAAGGTTATTTTTATTTTTTTTTTTTGGGACACTGAATTTTTATGTAATATTTTATTTTAAGCTACTGACATAAGTCCATAAACTTTTTAGAACACATTTATGAATTTATTTTTTATTTGATTAAAATAAAAAATTATCAAAATGTCATTGACTGTCACCTGAAAAAAATACTAATTGGCACAGTATAATTGAATTAAATTATAAAATTTCGAGAATTCCACTCAAAATTTGCTTATTAATTTGAACAAAAATAAATAAATAAATTTTATTCGGAAAAAAGATATGGTTAATTTATTAATTAATAGTTAGTTGTATCACACCGATGATTAAATAATTAAATATGTAAATTTTATTCATTTTTAATTGAACTCGTTCTTTTAACAAGTGTTTAAAAAAAATGATAAATTTCTTTTTAAGTATATAATAAATTTTTATTTTATATTCTTCAGTAACGGAAAATTTTTTATTTCAATGTAGGTATGGGTAATTCATAACCTCAATTATTATTAAATTTTTGGTAAAAAGTGAATTAATTTTATTGGTAGCAGTTTTACGTCAATTGTGAATGATCGATGATCATTTTTATAAAAATGATTTCTAAATATTTATTACACAAATTTTATAGTTAAATCAATCGATGTTAAAAAAAAATTCCATTAAGCTTCTGTTATATCGGCGTATGGCGTTTAATTCTAACTTTATTTAAGGTAGTTTTATTGGGATATGTAAGTGTACAAATTGAGAATTAATTACTGATATCGGTATTAGAATGATGGTATTGTGTAGTTTTTTCTACACTAGCACGTACTCGATAGTACTCGATATTGGTGAGTTGGGAACAATACAATGATTCATTGATATTGATGAAGCATTCTCTTATTCATATCCTTTATAATCCTTAATAAGTTCTTACGAGGATAAGCATTATAACTGATTATTCCTCTAAGAATCAAGTGAAATTTTGAATTTTCTTAAACTTCTCTGAAATCGTTTACTGATATACATTTTAAAATATATATCCGTTTATTAAGGAGTCTCCACATTCTCGCCGAGGTCGGACGAGGTTCCTCGTCGAGTTCCTCGCTGAGGTTGGCTCAGCCATATGAATAGCATTAAAATACCAACCGCGAGACATAACGAAATGACCCTCTACATTTTCGTTTCGTCCAACCTCGGCGAGAATGTGGAGCCTCCTTTAAACAAAACCGGAAGTTTTAAATTTTCATAATTTAACTAAAGAAACAATCTAACAAAATTTTAACACGAATTTAATCGCTATTTTAATAACATTTATAAATAATTATGTTGTTTTTTTTCGACTTTATTGTTCTTTCCAATTGAACACAAAGAAAAGTTAATTATTATTATAAAATCATTTAACCTATATTTTAATCCAATAAAATGCTATCTGAAAAGCAATAAAATATGTTTAAATTCTTTCTCTCTTTTTGTCCATTACAATTTTTTTTGTAGTTCTTGATGTCTTGATGTGTTAATTTAAATGTTTTAATAACTAACGTTTTATCATTTAATCAGTATCAATTATGTATTCTTAACCTTTAACTGTACACCAGTGGGATTTTATTACGCAGTTAAATTCATGTTTGTACCTGTACCGTAATCAGATTGGAGCTGGGGTTACTTAATGTGCCAGCTTCGGTGTTTATTTCGGAACCAGAAATTAACAGATATCGTGTCACCCATAAACATTGAACAATTTTGATTTTTTTTCGTAAAAAATTAAGTAATATTGTAAAATTTTTAAATTAATTGCTAACTTAATGATTTGACTCATATATATCTATTAATTTGTTGAAAATTGTTTAGGTTTTTAACTTTTTTACTTCAGTAAATATTAAACTTTTAATCTCACTATAGGCAGAGTGCGAAGTATATGGTGGGGACAATTAAATCGATTGCAGCGTGAGTAGTGGAGAAAACAAGCATTAATACGGGCTTATATGTGTTTATAGTATAATAAAAAATATTAAATAAAAATATTTACATTGATTCCATAGAACACTAGAAGCCAACTAACATAAAAAAAGTGAAATTCGCTTGGAGTCCTTTGTAACCCAGTCACAGCTTAAGGCATTAGTCCGTCAGTAGTCGTAGTCGAGTCAACATACCATTGTATTAACAATATACCCCATTGTTACATGTACACGTTGAACATCTCTCTCTGGTAATACGTGTATTGTGTTTGTATGCGTGTATACACATACTACTACAAAAAACCAAACTAATGCACTGCAACCAGTGTGTATGTACACAAACAGACTACGTCACAAACTCATTACAAGTGGAACAGAGGCAAAGCCAATCTAGTTTGTCCCCTTGATTGATTCACTTTGATTATAAACGCAGTTGCAACTAATATGTCATTCCTTATTTATCTGTCAACAGTATATTAACATCTACACGTCAATCCATAAATACAGAATTAAAAATATTTGATGTAACTCACATAGTCACATGCAATAATGTTTTATAAGGAGTTAAAGTTATTTATGTTTGTCTTATGACTCTACATTTAACTAAATGACTTATGCCAGCATTTCTTAATTCTCGAATTTCCCTGACGTGCTTCACCGGCACCAGCAACTTTTTCCTCTGCATACTCCGACGTTGGAAAGAAATACTGTCTTGATAATTATATCCATATTAACGTCGAAAATTGTTTAATTACTTTTTTAATTCATCCAGTATTTTATTGTTCAAATTGAACAAATCAAATTGTTCAAATTTATTTATAAAAAAAATTAATTGTAAATAGCAAATATTTGAATTCAGATTTTACGGTTTGTTTAAAACTATTTTAAATTTATTTATTTCCACGGTTACCATTATTTATATTCGTTAATGAGTCCGGAAAAATGTATATTATAGATGTCGTTGCCATCACGCACCCAGCCTATAGTCAAATGAAAGTTAGGTGTGTCACATTATGTTAGCCAGGAACCGTATATTTTTATGTCGTTTGAAGTCGCACGCGCACTTTTTGAAAATTGATTTTTAAAACATTGTTAGTTGAACAACTTTTGATTTAAATCAATAGTTTGGCCGTAATAAAAACAGGGAGTTTTCAAAAAACTCATCCTGCATGTGCACAAAATATTCTAGCGCCTGTAAACTAAACGAACACTAACATAAGAATACACTGAAGAACGGTATAATCTCACTTAATATCTGTGCATTTGTACCCCACCCGTGTAGCTAAGGGTTAATAGAAAATATTACTGGTTACATGATTGTAACAAAACAAAAAACATATTTCTGTTTTGTTAATCATTGTTAATTGTAATTTACAGCTATTTGGGCCTTTTGGCCTACTCTCGTCTCTTTTCTTTCTTCTTTATGTTCTTTAATTTTTTTTGTTCAATGAATATTTGAGACCTATAATTAAATTATCACCTAACTAAACAGACAATTAGTGAATCAAAGTGAAACAAGAATAGAAGTGATTAGTGTTTTACTTTGAATAATTCAATTAGAATTTGAATTATTTAAGTCCAACTGACACAGTTATGAAAAAATTTTAACGATTTGAACTATATTTTATAAATTTTACTTTGGAAAAGAAAACAGTAGGTGATAATACAGTTGTAGAAATTTACTGATCCGCGGCAAACACTGTGCTTCATGAACAAAATACTCAAATCTTTGGAACTTCCATATACTCTTTGTCATCGAATATAATTTTTTGCAATTTCAGGACTAAAATACATACTTTAGTCTTTCATAATAGGGAGTAAAGTGTCACTTACCAAGGGACGAAAAATACTTTTACTCCCGCTTTTAAGCCAGTCAGTAAGTATAATTTATGAAACGTCACCTTTTAGCAAATTAAATTAAATAATGTTGCTAGGTAATGAATTATTTACTTAAAATAATAAACGAATTCAAACTTGTAGATAAAGGCAAACAATTATATTGTATTGCCCAATTTGATTGACTTAACCACAGTATACTTGATGTAATATTATCTCGTAAAGTTTAAATGACATTTAAATAATTTGTTTCTTGGCTATAACCAAGAGATCCGGGTTCGAGTTCCAGCCGATTCAGTTTTCATAATTTTTCAAACACTATGTGAATTTTAATTAACATAATGAATTGGCCATTTGCCAAGGTGCATCGAGTGTTCAAGTATCAGCCAAAGTTGGACATTAAGTGAACATATGAATATTGGTGTATGTTTAAAATACGGACAAAAGTCCGCCATACATTAATAATGTTTCACAGGCACTCGATAACATTTGAAATTAAAAAGTATACAAATTATGAAAATTAAGACAATTTTTTATAGTTTAGCAAAATTATTCCTGATTATACACGGAGAGAAAATTCATAGAAAAATTACTGTGCTCAGCACTACAATCGAGGTGTAAAAGGCGGACATATTCAATTTTGTATGGTAAAAATATAAAAATTATAATCAATCATAGAAAATTTGAAGGATAGAATATTCTTTCCGTAATATTAGCTCCGTAAAATTTGTAAAACAGTACAGTAAAAAGTTCCATTCCCGACAGAAAAATATTTTTTAATTGTTTTTCTTACAAAAATTACCATGCCGTCTTAAATTATTTAAATGTTATCTGCTAATAGTAGAAAGAAAGAAAGAGAAAGAAGGTATCAACGCTGTTGAAATGTACCCCACTCATACATGCAAGTCATATAGCCAGGCTGGTGAGTGGTGTACGACGATCCAGGCACGACGATCAACACGACCAACTTGGTAGGACCAAGCACCTTGATTCATTGGACTGTCTTACATGCAGCAAGCAGTATTCATTACACTGTCTTACAGGACGGACTGTCACCGTTTAATTCATCATTTTGTTACTTCACTATCTTCAGTATTAGAATATATTGTTGCAGTATTAGAATATATTGTTTACAGGTTTAAATACGTATATTGTTCCTCAGTGCGTACAGCCCAACCAACATAAGGTTGCGGGTCAGCTGCGCAAATGAAAGAGTACGACAACAAGAATTAAACTATAACATATATGCATAAGAGTGTGATAGAAGTTGTGTTAGCACATTAAATTTTACCATGCTAGTAAAATATTTTTAGCATGATCGTAAAATATTTTTTATTTTGGTCGTCGATCGCGCACGCATTATAAGAGAGCATGGTAATTTTTCTGAAATTTTATCAACAAAAATTATATGATTTTTCTCTCCGTGTACGTAACTTATGAAGTAAACATTTCGAAAACCTACAAGAGCGCAATTGTATAAGTTCACAGCATTCTCACATTTTGCAAATCCTAACTTAATTAATGTATAGTTAACTATTGTTAAAATGGAAAAGCAATTGAATATTAAAGATTTGTTATAAAAATCTAAGATGTTGACTTTGAACAAAAACGTCTCAAAAATGTTGTAATCACTTTTGAAAAATTTACCAGTGAATGATCGTTACCAATGAACCAATCACCCAGACTAATAATTTATTATACCGATTAGATACTAATCAAATTTCCTAATCGACTGATCGTCATTGGCGTAATAAACTATATTTTATTTGATATAACAAAACCACGATTACAAAACTTATACATATGTATCTATAAAGCTAATTTTTATGTTCAAAGTGAAACAATCAATTATTTCAATGATCTTGGTTCGATTCGAAATTACTGTCATGATGATTTGAAAATTGTGTGGCAATCATTTTTAAGGACGGGTTCGATGACATTATATACATAAATGTATGTATTTACATGAATATATATCTGTATATTGTTTTTTAATATGTATAGACATATGAGTACATATGTCATTGTGCATATATAAAATCGCATGTTTAAAAATTTCGTAATTACATGTATATTAATTTTTTTTTCAGAGTGTCAATGAAGAATCGCAAATATATTTTAAGTAATTACGAAAAAAATATTTTTTTTATTATTGAGGTTAAATGGAAATTTTGAAGATGGTGTATTTAATTACAAAATAAATTGTTACATATATGTTAATAAATTTTTTTATTTGTTTAAAAATTATATAGGTATCCTGCGTATAATTTTTTCATAACTCAAATACTGAAGAGCGGGTCACATTAGATCAGTGTTTTTCAACCTTTTCTTCAGTCACGGCCTGGTAAAATCTTAGATATTTTTGACATATACCAATTATCAGATTTCTAAATTACGTTTATATTATGATATGATTTATATTTAACATAAAATGTGTTTTTCCGACTACTTCGCTGACAGAGAAAGCCAGTTTTTTAATTGAAAATATAATTTTCATAGCTTGGAATCATTTTCACCATTAGTTGGAATAACATTATGCCGTGTTATATGAAATGTCGTTTTCCAACCATTTGGTGTAATTCAAATAAATATCGACACTTTTTTAAGCGTTAGAAAAATGTTTGAAAGCAATTCCCTAATTTTGAATAGAATTCATTTAGTTTGGAATCATTTCCACCGTTAGTTGAAATAATATTGGGTCGTATAATATGAAATGTGGTTTTTAAACCACTTGGTCGACCATGTAATTCAGATAAATATCGACACTTTTTTAAGCGTTAGAAATATGTGCAATTCTCTAATTTTAAATAGAATTCATGGAAATCATTTAGTTTGAAGTCATTTCCACCGTTAGTCAGGGGCGTAGCTACCGCCGTATCAGCCGTATCAATGATACGGGGCCCCCGAGCTACAGAGGCCCCTAACGCGTGTACGCAAAAATTAGTAAAATGTTATCCATAATGTCACTTAATCTCGTGCTTCCCGAGAAAAAAACACGTAAAAAAAATGTCATACGTGCCTATAGAGTTTTCACTTCAGAAATGACAAAAGTCAAAAAAACAATCTCTTTTTTTTCCCGCATTAATTGCTCTGAAAACATGCTTAAAATTTGAAATTCAAAAAATTCATTCCATTAAGGACTCATGGAATTATTGCTGATAAAATTCAATAGCCTTGCATCCAGTTTTCCGGAGGTAATAACAGCATGCTTTCTATTCTTGACCCTTCCAGTTACAACCACAACAGTTGAAAGAAGTTTTTCAAAATTAAAACTGATAAAAATTATGTAAGGACTTCGATGGGGCAGGAACGGCTATCAGACTTGTCACTATTGTCTATAGAGGCAGAAATTTTAGGAAAACTGAAACCGTCTTCAGCTATAGATGACTTAATAAATCAATTTGCCGAAAAAAGGCAAGAAAAGTGTATATTTAATTTGAATTGTTTGGCTAGCTCAAATTCTAGGAAGAAGCGATAACTTAAAATAAATAAATATTTATTTTAATTTAATGCAAGCATTTTTGTTTCTTTTGTGAGAATAATATTAGGTCGTGTAATATGAAATGTCGTCTTACGACCACTTAAAGAAATGTGGTTGGAATGTCAGTATTTTTAAATACTGACAGTATTATCTATGCTTTATTTTTGTGAAACGAAGTGTACCTGTATACCTACCAATCCAGGCGCCAAACTACTATTATGATAGTTAGCATTCTGACTGTAATCAAAATTTTACGTCATCAGACTTGGCAGAGAGGTGGGAGGTTATATACGTATTTAGAGTTTGTGTTGGTATGTGTAAGGTAGTGGATGTTTGTGTGTATAATACTCTGTATGTATGTAGCGGTGGTCCAAGGTGGGAATGGATACGTATACTCGAACACCCGTATGCATGTACCTGCTACTAATGATATAACAATGAACAGCCATCACTGTGGCCACGACTTAACAATGCATATGTACTCTTGAAGAGCCGATGGACGACTAATCTGTAAGCAGTATAAATTGCTACTTATTGCAACTTTCGGATCACACTTTTTTGTATGTAGACTTGATCTGTCTCATCTGTGCTACCAATAATTGTACTTTAGAAATATGTGTTCATTTACACCCACACACACAAACGAATACTATAACTTAAAGTATAGTTATTGTTGGTGACCTCAAAAACAGTGAAATATTTTATTGTTATTATTAAAGAAAATAATTTAAAGATACAACAATTTGAAACTTTCATTAACCCAAAATATTAACTCAAATAATATAAAGTATATCATACATACATTTTTATTAAATATGTACGTAAAAAAAATTAAAAATAAAATGAAATAAATAAATAAATAAATAAAATAAGTTTATACCATACAACTTATTGCAGGAGCGATTTATAATAAAAATTATTTAGTAAATTAACCATAATATTATTAAAATATGAGTAAACATGAACATATACATATATGTATTAGTTTTATTGAAATCTGCAACGCCAACTAATTTATTAAACAAGCATTCTCTTTCGACAAAATTTGGGCAACTTTTTAAACATTATGGTGGACGCGCTGTGCAATTAAATAATATCGTCATTTTTTCACTATTTTTTACAATATAACGTAAAAGTCCCTATACTGGAACACTATTTTTAAGTGTGTAATTAAACTGGCTTATAAAAATTGACAAATAAATTAAAAACCCATTTTTTTTTTCTTAATAAGCATGAAAGAAAGTTTTTTTTTAATCTAATGAATATGCTTTTAAAAAAATACAACCCAAAATTTTTTATTTATTAATGTTTTTCTTTTACAAAATGTCGACATCTATATCCAAACAGAGAAATATTAATGACACTAGAAGTTGGGAACCGGTATACAAGCAGACGTATAATATATGAGTAATATGACGCATAGAGTGACATTTAGACAACATAGAATGCTTTAAGTATCAGACGTGAATAAAGGAACAAAATATTGTATTCAACAAAAATTGCTAATATATACCTATATAATATGTATTTCTTTAATTAAGTAAGGAAACATTAAATGCGAGGTGAACTTAAATTGAAAAATAATCATTCTATTACTAATAACTAGAGAGCGGAATTTGCATATTTTGCATATCGATAAGTTCTAGTCATATATCAATAAAACTTCAGATGTATCCGAATCTCCACTTTTCGAATTGATTAAGACTATTTAAAATTTGCATATTTTGCATATTTGACAAAATTTTGCATATTTTCAAGTTTTTTGCATAAATATGCATATTTTCATCAAATTTAGCACTTTTCATAAGAGAAATACAAATTTTCTTAACAAAACATAGAATTATGCTTTGCTATTTTACACTGAAATCAGCAGAATAATTCTTGAGAAATAAATATTTAGTACCTACTCCTAAAGTTTTGGCGCGCAAGAAAAAAATATAGCAATTTTATATTTACAAATTTTATCAAACTCACTTAACGATCATTGACGATTACGCGATATCGCATGATGGAGTTACTTTACAATATGGCCAATCACACGATATCGTGTGCCAAATATAAGGACCTACTTATTTAACATAAAATATTTGCCCATCCCACAAAGTCTATATTTTTAGCTTGGCAATGAACGTGTTAATGCCAAAAATATTTAAAAATAAAAAAATTTGGAAACAAAAGCGTTAATATTGCTTTTGTTCTTGAAGAAAATTTTGTTCCAAAACGTTTTGTAACGGAGCTTGCAAAAAATTTATCTAAAATCCCAAAAATAAAGATGTTACTAATTCAGTAAATTCTTGGATAAAATCTATCCCAGAACTTCAATTTGATACAAGAAATAACACTGCTTTCTGTAAAGTTTGTGGAAAACCTGTAAGCAGGGCCGGATTACCCACTAGGCCTATCTAGGCGTACGTTTATTTTTTTTTTTGCGCGTCAGTTATTAGTCGAATTTTCCCTTGAAAAAATTAGACTTATTTTTTTTAGGAAAAATTCGAAAAAAAGTAGGAAAAATTACGATTTTTTCTTTTTAAGCAAAAGGCAGGCAAGTACCTTATGCTCTTATTTCTGTTTTAGATTTTAGAAAAAATTCTATTTTTGTTATTTTACATCAAAATTATTACCTACATCAAAATTACTAAGCCCTATTTTTACATTTATTACTGCATATTTGTGCATATTTTGAAAAAATTGGTGCATATTTTACCATAAAATCGTGCATATTATATTGCATATTTTTCAATATTTTTGTGCATATAATTCCGCTCTCTACTAATAACTTTTGTTATCAAAGGTTTCTTTCAGAAATAACTTCATTAATATATAAATGTCAAAACTGTTCGGACATATGATCGCGTTCCGGTATAGGAACTTTTACATTAAACGTAAAATTTTCTTCTTAATGATAATTACCTTTAAAATACAGATAAGAAATTTGAAGAAAATTGTACATTTTTCGTGTACTTCTTTTGATATATTTATCAAAATTTAAGTATAAAGTTAAGGGAAGATAAACTTTCTTTAAAATGTATCGCATTTGCAAAAAAAAAAATTATTTTTCCAACAGAAGTGAAAATTTTACAACTTAAAGAGCTTAATTACAGTAGAAACTGTCAATAATGCCAAATCTGTCTAGAAAAATAATGCTAACGAATGAAATTTTGTTATTTAGTAGGTAAATGTAGGATTTAACTTATAATATTCATCTCCTAATTTAGCTGCAACGCCTGCAACAGCTATTTACCTCATGGCATTATTCAAATGGAACGGTTCAAAACCTCGCTCGAAACAAAATTGACAACTGTATTGTCGTTTATGTGACACTGCAGGTACTTCATATGTATAACTTCCCTAGATCAAAACAAAACCATTGTAGAAATATAATAGAAAATTGTCAAAAAATGCCTACTACACCACATTTTTTGACAATTTTCTATTATATTTCTACAATGGTTTTGTTTTGATCGAGGGAAGTTATACATTTGAAGTACCTGCAGTGTCACATAAACGACAATATAGTTACTATTGGGACTTTCTATCAGGGGCAGATAACCTATAACTTAATATACCTCTTTCGATTACTCTTGATTATCTCGAAAACTATAGGAGATAGAAAACAACACTTAATGAGACATGTTTACGCGCCTTTTCATTACCTACCTTTAATTAATTTAATATAAGCGCGCCCTGGCGTTCTTAATTACATTTACTAAAAAACAAAAAAAAATTTGTTTACCACAAGTTATGGCAGTTAAAAATTATATATAGTCGTTGTATAACCATTGAATAGAAAGGTTTGTAACCTTTGTGCCGTTTTAATAGAATTTTCGAGTAATTTACCCCGCGATCATTGTTGTGTTAATAATTTTCGAATTTTTTCCAAATTAATTAATTGAAATACCTTTGTGCCTTTGAATTTGTGAATAAAATATTTACTAAGACACCTGAACGACAGAAGTACAGGAAAGAAGATTCCAGAAAGAAGGTAAACTCCTTTGAACCCAATCCCGACCTAAATTCTGGAATAATTCCAGCACTCACATAACAAAATCAGGTATGTGAATATTTTAATTTCGTAATAATTTACAGTCTGCTATTTATTTATTTATTTATTTTACGAAAGGGAATAAATTGCCATACCATTCCTTTCTTTTTGGTCCTTCGAGCCGGATAATATATTTTTATCCTGTAGGACCACCTTTAACCAAAAATAAAATTTATTAAATACCGTTAATTAATTTTTTGTGTTTGATATAAAATTATAACTGTTCTTGTAGTAAACAGCTGTGGTAAACAAGTTTAAGTATTTTTGTACTTATTGTTAGATTACATAATTGTATAATCTTTTAATTAGAAACTTTATTTGTTTATTGCCAATTTGTTGTATTTATAAAATTCAAATTTATTTTAAAATAAAAAATGCCAAAATCAGCTGATGAAATAAAATTAGATAGAGCTCTGGCTCGTCGCGAAAACATCTTTCGTCGTGCCCAGTTATGCCTTGATGCTGGTCAGGCCCTAGATAGAGATCCTAATAATGAAGATAAATTGAAACAATTTAAAATTCGTTATGGAACTTTAAATAAAACTATTACTGATTATCGCGATGTTGTTCACGACATCGTTAGTTTGAAACAAATTATTGAGCCAGATTCACCACCTTCCTACGATATTTTAGATGCCTTTGAAGATATTAATGATAATATACAATATTTAGCTTTAAAATATTTAGAAAACCAAACTAATGTCGCAACAAATAGTAATATTGACAATGGTAGTGAGTCAAATAAACCGCGGATTTCTATGCCAAAGATCGAGTTGATGAAATTCAATGGAGAAAACTTATCAATATGGCCTTTGTTCTATGAAAACTTCAAACAGTTAGTTCACTCAAAAGCGGAATTTTCTTGTGCGGAAAAACTGCAATATTTGTTGAGTAGTCTGACAGGAAAAGCATTGCAAACTTGCTCGTCGATTGAACCAAACCCTAGTAATTATGACACCATTTTTAAATTATTGGAAGATACCTATCAAGATAAAAAATTTTTGGCAAATATGTATTTAGATCGTATGTTGAATTTTCGAGCGATAACTAATCATAATACAACTAGTTTGCAATTATTTCTGGAGAAATTCAATACAAATGTGAATGCATTGAAACGTTTAAATATTGAAAATTTGGACGACTATATTTTGACTTACCTAGCTATGTCGAAATTACCTGCCACAACAATCAATTCTTTCGAATTAATTCGAAATTCTTCCGATCTTCCTAAATATGAAGATCTCATTCGTTTTATTCAGAATCAAAGTAAAATATTGTATAAACCGGAAAAACCTATCCCTACCGCCAGTCGGGTTAAAACAGATAACTATGCCAAAAATACAAAATCATTCGTTACCAACAATTCGTCGTTTATAGAGAAAAGTTGTCCCTTTTGTAATAAGGGCAACCATTTATTAAAGGATTGTTTTTTATTTAAATCTAGTAATTTTGATACAAAATTTAAATTCGTAAAAAATAAAAATTTGTGTTTGAATTGTTTCTCTGCAAAACATAAAGTAAATGTTTGCCCGTCCAAATTTCATTGTCAAAAATGTAAAAGTAAACATCACACCTATTTGCATAAAGAATGTAATAATACAGTTCCCGAAAATGCTCAGTTGGAATTTTCTCAAATATCAAATAACCCAGAGGCTATCCAAACACTGTGTTCGCAAACCACTAAGCAAAATATATTACTTAGCACTGCGTTGGTTAAAACTTATGATCGATGGGGAAAAGAGCACACTCTTCGAATGTTAGTCGACAGTGCCTCAATGTCAAATTTTTTAACTGTCGATTGTTCTAAAAAATTAGGTTTATCTTACATCAAATTGTCAACAAACGTTGTAGGTGTTGGAGGTATGATAAAAGCACTTAAAGGGCGTACCAATTTAAATATATATTCCAAAGTAAATCAAAATGTTAAACTTTCAATTGAAGCGTTGTTAATTGATCGTATTACGAATTTGCTGCCTGAGGTGCCAGTTGATATGACGTCTCTAGATTATTTGAAAAATTTGCAACTAGCCGATCCTAAATTTAATATTCCCGATAGAATTGATGGAATTTTGGGAGCCACGATTTTTGCTGAAATTTTGGGCTCTCGAAAAATTGTGGGAGAAAAGGGAAATCCAATTGCAATCGAAACTCTGCTAGGATATTTAGTTGTCGGTCCGTCACGTCCTCTTAAATCCGTTAATCAAACCGCATCGTATCACACGTTTCTATCATTAGATACTTTAGTTGAAAAAATGTTTGAAATTGAAAACTTTGACAGTTTACCAAAATCTAGTGAAAAGGAAATTTGTGAGGAGTTGTATACTGAATCAGTTACAAGAGATAGTTCCGGTAGATACACTGTAAGTTTACCCTTTAAAGACGATCCCTCGAAATTAGGAAATTCATATAACTTAGCTAAAAAACGATTATTATTATTGGAACGTCGTCTAGAAAAATCACCAAATTTACGTTTGATTTATTCAGACATAATTCAGGATTATTTAAATCAAGGCCATATGTCGTTAGTTGAAAAATGTGACATTGATATTTCTAGCTATTACGCAGCTCATCATTGCGTATGGAAACCAGAAAGTTCTTCGACACCGTGTCGGATCGTTTTTGATTTCAGTATGAAATCAGACAACGGAATCTCGTTAAATGATTTATTATACAAAGGCCCAAAATTACAAAATGACTTAGTTACAATATTATTAAATTTTAGGTTATTTCCGATTTGTTTAGGTGCCGATATAAAAGCAATGTATCGACAAATAAATATAACCGAATCTCAAAGATCTTATCAAAGAATTCTCTGGCGTTTTAATACTAATGACCCAATTTCAGTGTATCAGTTAAATACCGTTACCTTTGGTGTTTCGTCATCGCCATTTTTAAGTTTACGTACCATAAAACAATTGATCATAGACGAATCCGAATTTTTTCCCGAAATTATTGAGTACATTGAACGTGATATGTATATGGATGATTTAATTGTAAGTGTACCTAATATAGAAAATGCAATTAAATTACAATCCCAAATAGTTGAATTTTTTAAAAGTGGTTGTTTCCCTATAGTAAAATGGACGTCAAACTCGATTGATGTTTTATCTAAAATTCCACTTGAAATTCGATCGCCGAACGTCGTAGAATTCGATAAAGGTTACTATAAAGTATTAGGTTTACAATTTACCCCCGTTAACGACTCATTTACTTTTAAAGCACATGAAATGTCTAGTCTTTGTACGAAAAGATCTCTTTTGAGTTTAGTTAGTCGAATATTTGACCCTCTGGGATTTTTGTCCCCACTCACCCTACAAATTAAATTGTTAGTCAAAAAATTGTGGAACTTAAAATCCGACTGGGACGAACCCGCACCAAAAAACATTCAGGTGGTTTGGCAGAAAATTCGAAATGAATTTCATTTGTTAAATCAATTGAAAATTCCGAGACATGTTTTGGTTTTTGAAAATTCATCCTATAGTATCATTGGATTTTCCGATGCTAGCCAAGCGGGCTATGCTTCCGTAGTTTATATTAGAGCAGTTGACGTCACCGGTCAAGTAAGTGTAGCCTTTCTTTGTGCCCGAGCTCGAGTAGCTCCTATGTCAAAAATTACTTTACCTCGTTTAGAATTATGTGCCGCCACACAGTTAGCCCAATTGATTGTACATATTCGAAATACATATGCCAATAGAAAACCTGTTGATAACATATATGCCTTTTGTGACTCAATGATAACATTGAGTTGGATTAATTCAAAACCCAAAACGTGGAAAACCTTTATTTCTAATCGAATATCCAAAATCCATAATAGTTTGCCCGCGCCCCATTGGTTTTTTGTACCTAGCAAATTAAACATAGCCGATTGTGCCAGTAGGGGGTTGTTACCGTCCGCATTATTGAACCATCAAACTTGGTTTCAAGGCCCAAGTTGGTTGCTTTTGCCACCTACGGAATGGCCTATTAAACCGATTGATGATAACTTTAATAATGACTCCGTTTCTAATGAAATAGTCGTACAAGTTATAGTTCAAGATGTTGCTTCACCCCTTTATCATTTAATAGAATACTTCTCTTCATGGAGTAAGTTACTTCATTCGGTTATTTACGTACTTCGATTTTGTCGACTATTACCCATCAAAGAACAGATAAGTAAATCTGATTTAGTTGAAGCTGAAAAATACTTGATTCGAGCCGTACAACAAAGATATTTCCGAAACGAATATAAACAACTTATCGAAAACAAAATAGTTTCGTCAAATATTCGTCGTTTAAATCCATTTATTAAAGATGGAATAATTCGTGTTGGCGGCCGAATATCTAGAGCCAATATCAATTTTGATCAAAAACATCCAATCTTACTACCAAAAACAGATAAATTTGTTAATTTACTTATTGATTATTACCATAAATTATATTGCCACACCGGAGCATACTTATTGCAATCCTTACTGTGTCAGCAGTATTGGATTTTATCCGCTAGGGATGTTATTCGCAAGAGAGTCTGGCGCTGCAACGTATGTTTCCGTTTTCGTCCCAAACCGACATACCCAATGATGTCTGATTTACCAATGGAAAGGGTGAATCAGGCTAAAGCTTTTCTGAATACTGGAATAGATTATACAGGAGCTTATCCAATAACTTTAGGTCGTAGAAGAGGAATCAAAAGCCAGAAAGCGTATATATGTATTTTTGTTTGTTTGGCCACTCGAGCCGTTCATATCGAATTGGCCTCAGATTTATCCACTGACGCCTTTTTAGCCGCACTGAAAAGATTCCTCTCTCGACGAGGGAATTGTTCGACCATTTTTTCCGACCAAGCGAAAAACTTTGTCGGAGCGAAAGCCAAATTAGATGAAGTCCATAAATTTGTCCTTAGTCGTGAGTATAAAGATGCCTTTCAAAGAGAACTCAATATCCGCAAAATCGAATGGAAATTCAATCCACCATTATCTCCTCATATGGGGGGTATTTGGGAGGCCAATATCAAAAGTTTGAAATCACATTTAAATAAAGTTATTCGTGATCAGATTCTCACCTACGAAGAGTTGAGCACAGTTTTAACCCAAGTCGAAGCTCTACTGAATTCACGACCATTGTGTTATTTAAGCAACGACCCAAATGATTTAAAACCGTTAACCCCGGCGCATTTTATTTGTAGTTCGCCGTTAAACTCGTTTCCCACCACCGAATTAGCTAACGGGTCATATAATAACTTATCTCGTTATAAATTGTTAGACACGATGGTTACTCATTTTTGGAATCGGTGGAGTTTAGAATACCTTTCCACTCTTCAAGTTAGACAAAAATGGAACACACCCAGCAATCCTGCAAAGGTAGGAACAGTAGTCCTTGTCATTCAACCAAATGTTCCCCCGTTACAATGGCCCATGGCCATTATTGAAAAACTTCATCCCGGTCCTGACGGAACTGTTCGCGTTGCGACCATAAAAACAAAAAATGGGTCGTATCTTAGACCGATTGTAAAATTATGCCCATTACCTAATCAATAATATTTTTTTTTTCTTTCTTCCTAAGTCCACTAACGAATTTGGAATTTAGTTTTAGAATTCAATGTTATCTTTCTAATTATAATTATATTTTTGTTTCTCTTGAATTAACGTTTAATTTTTCTTTGAAATGATTTAATTTATTTAATTTTGCTATGAATTACATTCATAACGGCCCCGGCCCAAGATGTTTACGCGCCTTTTCATTACCTACCTTTAATTAATTTAATATAAGCGCGCCCTGGCGTTCTTAATTACATTTACTAAAAAACAAAAAAAAATTTGTTTACCACAAGTTATGGCAGTTAAAAATTATATATAGTCGTTGTATAACCATTGAATAGAAAGGTTTGTAACCTTTGTGCCGTTTTAATAGAATTTTCGAGTAATTTACCCCGCGATCATTGTTGTGTTAATAATTTTCGAATTTTTTCCAAATTAATTAATTGAAATACCTTTGTGCCTTTGAATTTGTGAATAAAATATTTACTAAGACACCTGAACGACAGAAGTACAGGAAAGAAGATTCCAGAAAGAAGGTAAACTCCTTTGAACCCAATCCCGACCTAAATTCTGGAATAATTCCAGCACTCACATAACAAAATCAGGTATGTGAATATTTTAATTTCGTAATAATTTACAGTCTGCTATTTATTTATTTATTTATTTTACGAAAGGGAATAAATTGCCATACCAAGACACAACACTTTATTTTTAAAGTACTTTCGATTGATGTATATAATCGCAGGGTTGGACCCACTGGAGGGGCGGTTCAACAGATTTGAAATGAAAAATATATTTTTTTACCATGTTGCAGCCCGTGAATTGGTGCAGTGATTAAGTGCATTAGGACACAGTTACTGAATTTTTTTTGAAGTGGTCGCTCAATTGGAACCCTATAAAAATAACATTGGATCGGATACTATCCTTATTATTATCCTTAATAACGAGGACTGATACGATAATAAATATGTCTAATATTCTTGAGAGTGTTTGCCTTCATGTGGATTTGGAATTATTTTCCTAAGTTGAGTAGTTACAAAGAAAGAAATTTTTGTAATTTTTTAAATTTTTTTAGTTATCTCCACAACTACTCAGTTTTGGTCGCCAAAATTGTAGATATCAATTACTTACAGCCTTACCGTACCGGTAATATAGTTATTAAAATAAATCGCTCCGGGGCAGATTCACCTATACTTATCCTGCTATATCGTTTGTTTTGTGTCCCTAGAAATAATAAATAAATACAAATTTTAAAAATTTTTATATCTAAAAAACATTTCCTGCTGGGCGGGTCAGTTTTATGACGGTCGAATAACCGAAAAAATCCTTTACAAATACACTTGCATAAATTTAAATACATATATATGCGGACTCACCAGACAGCTCTTAGTTCTTACCCCATTATTCTATATAAACTGGTTACCGAGAAAAACTAATTTTTATAAACGGAAATTCGCTATATTATGCAGATGCTGCGACAGAGGTATTTTCTTCTTTCCAGTAGTAAATTGTTCTCACTCGCGGAAATTAAAATTTTTTAAATTTTCGTTTTGTTCTGTTTGAAACTAAATAGTGTGGAAAATAAGGTAGGAGGCGACAAAGAGCATTATTGAGAGTTGGTACTGTATTAACTACTATTACGATACATTTATTCTAAAATGTTTAATCTTCAAGACTAGAACGAAAGGGGAACAAATTTGAGAAAGTCTATTACATTTTTATATTCTGGCAGGAAAACTTACTTTATACCTGAACGTTACTTTATGATATCATATAGTAAGACGTATTGTACATTCTTAACTTGGACATTCTAATTTTCTTCGAGTCAGTTGTCCTAAGAATTAATTTAAATAAAGTAGTATTTTTAACGGTGTGTTTGTATTTTTGTTTGTTAATATTGAATTTTTTTAAGCTTTGATGTAACTAATGACTGAGTTAATAAGTTTCAACAGTTTTACAATGAAACAAAGTTGACTGAATTTTTCATATCATAAAATAAAATGTGATTTCATGCATGCGCCACTGATTTGCAGTCTTTTCAACCGATAATTTTTTAACACAATATTTATTTACATACCTATAAGAAATGCTATATAAATGAAACTTTCTCAGTTTAAAACTGATTTCTAATAGTGGGTTATTTAAGAAGAAATGAACACCATCAACACTGAACTGATATTATCTTACTTTAGTAATAGGTACCATTTAAAAATAAACTCTTTCAAGTGTTTTTTATACTCTTAATAATATTGCAAGAGCTACAAACAACCAATATTATTGTTTTGTTGTGGAAGGTCTGGGATTAAGGTAAAGGTTACAATATTCAGTTTGACACAAATAAAATTGTTTGCCATGGTCAAGTCAGCCCCGTTAATGATGATTATCAAATCATCGTTCGTGTACACGTGACGTACACTGTGCCGTTTTCAAGGTCATCATTGTGTTGTCAAGGTCACAAGAAATAACAGAAATTACACCATCAATATAAAATAAATGTGCAATATTATTGGAATGAGATTATGAATCATGCAATAAAGAAATTATTTAGTAGAGGAAATTTATGATTTTATTGTTACAATGTTAAAAGTGGATCCATGATTTATACGTAGAATAGATGGAAGATCATGAGGTCAATACTGGATCCTATTTTGACTCTTTACTGTATGAAATTGCTGATGAACGTTATTTGTAATAAATTTGTAATCTTTTAAATCTCATTGGTCTTAACCCATTAGTGACCACAATATTACACGTAATACCGTGGGAAAGTCAACTTTACGGGTTGTTTTCTTAATTAAAGGTATTTAAATATATAAAATTACAATTGAATAACGCTCTTTGAACCTTTCTCTCTCCGCCTGTGTAAAAATTACCATTAAAAAGCTTCCAGTTGAACTATTACAAGTATTCAAAAAAGGGTCTGCAATACGCAATGCAGGTTGCCACAAATTTTTGCATTGATTTTTAAATTTATTATTTTTTAATTTTAAAAACCTTGTCCGAGTGTTAGTAAAATATATGTTTAAAGTATTAAAAATGAAATAATTGATAAAAATAAATATTAAAATAGAAAATTTCAGTAGAGAACTGACAGATATGTTTTAAAATACGCTGGGTTATAACGTAATCAGAGAGTAATATCTTGTAAAGATTATTCAACGTATTTTGTTCGTGGCTAACTTCGTGAATGAGAGATAAAGATAATTAGCTGTAAAATAGTTAAACAAAGAAGGAATGAAATGCGACTTACGATTTAGTAGTCTAATAATATGTGATTTTTTTTAGAAATTTTGACAAATTAAATGGAAATATTGGAAAATCATTGGAATATTCTGAAAAGATTTTGTGTGAAAATTTTCCTGAACATAATAAAAATTAAATATTCTCAATAAAAATAACATGATGTGGGGGTAACATATTATTTACTTTTAAGTAACGTAACCACTTTTATTTTCGTAGTGTCAGTTTCAGAAAGTCCAGAATAATAAATTAGTTTAAAAAAAAAGGATCATAACCTTTTTGTTTCGTTTTTTTAATGTTAACAATATTTACCTTACTTCTGATAAATTCATTTCATATTTCCCGCCAAAGTTTTTATATACACCACGACGCAGAATATTATATATAATACGGGCCTTTACTATTATCCTGGGAAGGATACAAGGATCATCTTTGGGGAATTACTTTATATTGTCATTCTAGATCTTTGCGTGGAAATTCATCAAAATCTGACCAGTAGAAACAGGAGTGGGATATAATGGGTTAACGAAATTCCGAACTGGAAATTCAGCTCTTACAATCATTCTCATGACGCGACTTGACAGCATCGTAAATACAAATAACTAGAAGTTATTTAAGAAGAAAAAGAGACAAAAGAAGAAGAAGAACAAGAAACAATTAGAGTGGAGGTCAGGTGGTGGAATGTTTTTGGTGGTGGAGGATGAATTTTGAAAATTTGAAGAAAAAAAACTCTCTTGATATATTGTGGTATCTGCCATTGATAGATATATTGTGTTAAGGTAAGTATATAATAAATTTGTGGAAGACAGACGTCCACATTGCTGCATTTTTCTTAAGAATACTTTTTAAAAATAAAATTGTAATTATTATTTTTTTTAAATGCAACAATGTGAACGTCTGCTTTCTACAAATTTATTATATACATACTTAACACCCTTAACACAATATATCAATGGCAGACATGATAGATAATATAATTTAAAGGAGCTTTTTTTCTCCAAATTTTTAAAATTCATTTTCAAGAAAAGTCAGCACCACCTGACCTCCACTCTATTTTTTTTATTCGCACAGTAGTAAACTACCTAACCTATTACTATCAATGACAATGAAATCATATACCGAAATTACCACCAGCTCCCTAGCTAAAAAGCGGATACATCACAGACACCCATAGTAGGGATGATCGATATTAGAAAAACATCGATGTTGACATGGATGTTAACATCGATTCAAGAGTATCGATATACGATATACATATATCGAAAGGAAAACATCGATGTTCGAAAACATCGATATTTATGTAACAAAATAAACAACCATTATAATCTATTATTTTATTTATTAAAAATTAACATTGCCAGTATTTATTTGATATATATTTTGCAAAAAAGTCACTTTGTTAGAAGTTTTCCTTTTAATCTGTTGCTTTTTTGATACAAATGCTGCGCAGCTTTTGAAAAAAGTCTCTCTGAAGCTGTTGAAGTTGCTGTGCAACACAAATATTTAATGGCAACTTTTTTCAAGTTTGGATAAGTGGATCCTAAAACTTGCCATAAAAGTAATGGATCTTGTTTTAAATCAGCTACAGGTTTTTTTCAATACTAGATAGCTTAGAGTAATATCAATGTTTCGATATTATTCTCGTAACATCGATGTGTCGATGTTATCGAGGGCATAACATCGATGTTTTTCTACCATCGATGAATATCGATCATCCCTAACCCATAGTCTGTGCTGCATTATATCGTGAAGGACTTAAAAGCGGGAATAGTTTGTCCGAACCCAGTCGCTGCACCGAGACGTAAAATCCGTGTAAAAGTTTCCATTTTGAAGGGAAAAAATTTTTCATATTTCAAAAGTGATCACAATGCTTCCGCTATAAATTGTTAATATAAAGTAAATCTATTTAAATCGCAGCGCGTAATAAATTTAATAAAAATCCAAATTTAGCCTGAGCAAATGAGAAAGCTTCGCAATAAGAAAAATTTGGAAAACACTGACCTAGAGATTCGATACAATGACAAATCTACATATATCCAATGCTTCACATTAGGTAGAGAATACTGCAAATACTATGAATGTTTATTTACCTCGTATGTCATTGAACTTGAGACTATTTCATCTACTACGGCTACAAGCAATATAACCACCAGTAAGTACATAATATATCGCCGAGTACGGACACTGTCCGTCCATAAACTTACCGCTTCAAATTAGAAAACACATTCGTACACCTACATAACACATATTTAAAAGAAATTGCATATTTAAATGGCAAATCCATACGTATTACGTAGATATCTGCTAGCTAATCAATTTAAATGGTCAGTTCTCAGTTCACATACATATTTCGATCGTTTAATCATATCTTTTATTAGTACTGTTTGTTGTATATGTGGTTGTTTGTTGCATATAATTATAAGGTTCATTGAACTCACAAAATTGTCCGAATTTATAATTTTTATTAGAATATTGCAAACATCATTTTTTATGCAAATTAAGGTAGAAAAAAATATGGATATTTTATAATGTTTTTTTTTCTTTTTAAATGTTAAATATTTATTTGTGAATTTTAAATTTTGCAAATTGTTTTCAGTTGGGATACTTGCCTTGACATTTAAGTCGTTAATAAACTCCTTTTTCGATCCTCAAGTGATTTATGTCCTGCTTTCATGTGGCTCTTAACTATAAAAATTTCGGTTGATTGTAGGTTTAGCTAAAATTCAAGATGGCTTTGTAATTGGATTGCTCGAATTTGTCTTCTCTTTATGGATGTCCAGATTTTTACATACTGTAAGACGTGTTATCTTTGCTTCAGAAGCTTTTTTCAAATCAGTCTTATGAAAAAATATGATTTTTGAGAAAAAAAATTAGTTTTGGTAGTTTCCAGTGGCGATTTTAGCGGATAGGCTGGATAGGCCCGGGCCTATCCAAAAATTTTGAAAAAATGAAAGAATGCAAGAAGAAAATGTCTAGGGCCTAAAGTGGATTGATCCGCTCTGTCGACACTTTATGTTTAAAGACACTTTATGTCAAATGTTTGAAAGCAATTCCTTAACCCTGAGTAGATTTCTTTTAGTCTGGAATTATTTCCAACATTAGGTCGTGTAATATGAAACGTCGTTTCCCGATCACTTGGTCGACCATGTAATTCAGACAAATATTGTCACTTTTTTAAGCATTTGAAAAATGTTTAGATTTTTTGTAGCTTGAAATCATTTTCGCCATTATCTGGAATTATATTAGGTCGTGTAATATGAAATGTCGTTTTCCGATCACTTGGCCGACCATGTAATTCAGACAAATATCGACACTTTTTTAAGCATCAGAGAAATGTTTCAAAGCACTTCTTTAATTTTCAACATAATTCTTGTAGGCCGGAATTATTTCCACCATTACCTATATCTGTAATATTATTATTAGGTCCAGGATCTTATCACCGCAAAGGCAAATTAGACAAATAGCTAGGAATATTTTGAAGAGTCTAGTCAAACTATCTATTTTGAAGATTTGAATCAATATAGATATATCTATTTTGAATGTAAGGAAAAGATTAGATGACTAATAATTTAATGAAAGGATAGGATATTAGGAGTTTAAGTCATCAAAATGAGAAAACAAGTATGTTAATTTTCTGCTACCGGTTTCAAGGTATGAACCCCCATCTTCATGGCAGATGATAAAAATTTTTTGTTGTGTTAAGTTGTTAGTATATTTACATTATTATCAAAATTACAAAAATTGATAAAAACTCTGGTAAGAGTTTCTTACCATGGGCACTCCATCTATTATTATTATCTTTAAACTTTAAATTTTATTTGAAAAAATTTTTTAAATAACTTAATTTTTATCAATTTTTGTAATTTTGACACAATTATTATTTTTAATAATAATGTAGATACTAACAACTTAACACAACAAAAAATTTTTATCATCTGCCATGAAGATGGGGTTAATACCTCGAAACCGGTAGCAGAAAATTAACATACTTATTTTCTCATTTTGATGACTTAAACTCCTAATATCCTATTCTTTCATCTATTTTGAATATTTATTTTGGTTTCTCACATTAAGTATGTAATTTAATTTTATTTATTGTTTTATAATTTATGTGTTATGTACATATCTTGTAAGGGCGGGAACAAAACAATATCTAGGGCCCCTAAGTGGGTTAATCCGTCTCTGATTATATATAGGCTCTCTTAAGTGATATGCGATTATCTGAAATGGCATGTAAATGTTGCTAAAAACTACATTTCGTTCAGTTTAAAATTATACAATAAAAAAATGTCCACACCTTCAAAAAAATGACACATAAGGACCGGTCAGACCAAGATGGTCATTTTGCGGACTAAGTGGATATGATATAATTATATTGCACTACTTGACTTATACCCAAACACTCAGGTAGACAATAATTTCTAATCACAATTAAAGTCAAGTGGATTTAAATTTTGACAAAGGAAATGTAATACGTGTTTTCGTCAGTTTGTTACGTTTTAGCTCTTATGTCAAGTGTACAATATAATTTCTTAATTACCGTTCCGGGAAGCTGTACCGGTCTGTTTTCACACTAAGTTATATGTTTACAATACAGAAAAATTCGGGTCTACCCAAAATAATAATCCTAGGATCGTCCCTGGTATTGTTTTATACAGATGAAATATTGCGGCTACAATGTTCAATCAGTTCTAATTAATAGTAAAAAAACTGTCAGTTTTCATTCTATACGCGCTTAGTTTGTCTATTAGGTAGTATCTCGCAAATGTGCATCAATTTTGCCTTTTCAATACAATTTAAATGTACTCAAGCGATGCGTGTCTTAAAACGACACAATATGTCTTATGTCGCTCATGTCGTATCTTACGTGTCGCATCTCCTAGATTTGCGGCCGGGCTAACTCTCGTTACTCTAATTCTATTAAAATTTACAGAGGACCAGTCCCAAAATACTCTCAAAATTTAAGCGAAATGAGACTGATAATAAGTAAGATGTCAACATTTAATGGGATTTCACGGGAAATTCATAGGGGACCATCTGGGAACAAAACTGCATAATTTCTGGAAATTTTATTAAAAACAATCGAATTGTTCAGAAGTTATGCCACTTGATGCAAACTGGCGACACACAGACGGACGGACGGACGGACAGACACCAAACCAAAATTGTTCAGGAAGCTCTAAAACGTAAAATGTGCATAAAAAATTTTATTTTGGAGGGAAAAATTTTTTATTTTTGTAAAAGTGTACTTTAGTAGCCTCGGAAGCAAAATTACTAAAACTTTCATCAATATAGGTTACTAAAAATTCAAAACTGTTAAACTTTAAAACGATTTGTTTCAAGAAAACAAATGGTCTGAAAAACAATACGAACAATCGTATATAAATTAAACATTTTTACCTATTTTGAAATTCATATTTATGCAACATGGTTGCCGATGGTCCGATCGTCCGACTGATTCCAGAACAGAAGAGAAATAATACCAGCTATCGTCTAGTTAGTCGGTTACGTGACTGATTCAATAAACAAACTCGTTCAGTTGTAGCCTTCTCGACAATCGAATCTCTCTCTACTTAACGTCCATTTTTTTTTTTTGTTAGAATCAAGTGTTGCCGGTTGCGTATAAAATAAATTTATCGTTTAGTGTCTAGTGACTTGTCTGATTGCAGTTCATTTATTATTAACAAGTTGGTAAGAATATTTTCAATATGAATCATTCGCGTATATAAATTCTTCGGATTATTGTTGATTTTCTTGCTTTATATTATGTAGATGCGTTTAATAATTGCATGTATTATAAGAAATTATTTTTTTACTTCTTTTTGTGCTTATTCATAATCTTGTGAAACGACAGAAAGAATAATCTCGAATGTACTCAAGCGGACGTTAACAGAGTAGACAACTTCAACAGTGTATTTTAATCATAGAATTTCTTAGAAAATCGTCTACCCTATTTTATCTATGTATTTCTTTGAAAACGGTTTTTAAATTCTACAAGGAATCAATTGATTTTGTATAAAGTTTCACATAGTATGAAATGTAGTTAGGTGATTATTGAGAGTGAAATATATGGCGCCAGTATCAATGAAAAATTGTATATTTTTCAAAAATGTTGTTCTTGTTATTATCTTTCTAGGAATCTGTCAATAAAAAATTTGCCTTTGTAAAAGTGGTTTTATCTACGACTACTATTAATTTGCTTGTTTATTGTTCAAAATATTGTCTAGGTAAGCTATATTTTACATATAATTGTGCGAAATTTTGTACTTTAAGCACGACTGTGTGTAAAAACCATAGCTTAACACTTCTATTAATCTTCATACTATATAATATATATTGTATTAAAATCTTCACCTAACAACTGAAGGTTGACATTTGTTTTTAATACATTTCAAATTCAACTTACGTAGTAGTAGTCTGGTAACTCGCTCTGTTTTTCATACCTATTTTTAGGGGAATTTTTTTTTTTTTAGAAAGAACAAATTAAAAGTTTTGAATTTTTAATATGTTTTTATTTACATCTTAAGGTACCAAAAAAAAATTTTTTTGAACAAATTAAATTTTGTTTTATTATTTTTATTATCACTTGAAGTTGGCGTCTCAAAAAAAGCACCTGGATGTCCCACGTAATTTTGACTCTTGGGGACATCTGAAATCAAAAATTCTTTATTAGTCTTAGTTAGTCTTAAGCTATAGATATGCCATATTGGTCGGAACTAGAATTATGAAATTTTATCGAAAAATAACAAAATGGCGGACTTCGAAAAAATTTCAATTTCAATTTTTTTTTTCGAGTGATAATAAAAATAATAAAACAAAGGCTATTGGCGGATAAGCATGGGTAGAAATGCCCCCGCACGAATTTTGTTGGTTTTTTTCCTGCTAATTGCTTTCGATATAAGATTGAAATTTACTGAGTTTCAACCCTTAAAAACTCACCCTTTGGGGGTTAAAAATTATTTTTTGCAAATAAAAAAAAATTATAACTTTTGAATGGCTTGACGGATTTGGCTGAAATTTTTATATGTTTTAGATACGTCTATAGTGTACCTCAGAAAAAATTTTCAGCTTCCAAAAAAAATTACAACCCCCACAAAAAAATTATTTAATTTTTCAATATTTTTTTCACAAACTTGTAGCTACGGTACAATCACCAAAATTTTTTTGCAGGCTTCTTACTGTGACCGATACAACATATAATTTTTCCAGAATTTTTTTCCGGGTGCGTCATAGTTAAAAAAAATAAAATGTCTGAAAAAAATTTTTTTCGAGGTTATGTTCGTTGTACAATCACCCAAATATTTCTGCAGGCTTCTCACTATGATTGATAGAACATATGATTTTTCCAGAATTTTTTTCCGGGTGCATCATAATTAAAAAAATTCAACTTACGTAGTAGTAGTCTGGTAACTCGCTCTGTTTTTCATACCTATTTTTAGGGGAATTTTTCTTTTTTAGAAAGAACAAATTAAAAGTTTTGAATTTTTAATATGTTTTTATTTACATCTTAAGGTACCAAAAAAAAATTTTTTTGAACAAATTAAATTTTGTTTTATTATTTTTATTATCACTTGAAGTTGGCGTCTCAAAAAAAGCACCTGGATGTCCCACGTAATTTTGACTCTTGGGGACATCTGAAATCAAAAATTCTTTATTAGTCTTAGTTAGTCTTAAGCTATAGATATGCCATATTGGTCGGAACTAGAATTATGAAATTTTATCGAAAAATAACAAAATGGCGGACTTCGAAAAAATTTCAATTTCAATTTTTTTTTTCGAGTGATAATAAAAATAATAAAACAAAGGCTATTGGCGGATAAGCATGGGTAGAAATGCCCCCGCACGAATTTTGTTGGTTTTTTTCCTGCTAATTGCTTTCGATATAAGATTGAAATTTACTGAGTTTCAACCCTTAAAAACTCACCCTTTGGGGGTTAAAAATTATTTTTTGCAAATAAAAAAAAATTATAACTTTTGAATGGCTTGACGGATTTGGCTGAAATTTTTATATGTTTTAGATACGTCTATAGTGTACCTCAGAAAAAATTTTCAGCTTCCAAAAAAAATTACAACCCCCACAAAAAAATTATTTAATTTTTCAATATTTTTTTCACAAACTTGTAGCTACGGTACAATCACCAAAATTTTTTTGCAGGCTTCTTACTGTGACCGATACAACATATAATTTTTCCAGAATTTTTTTCCGGGTGCGTCATAGTTAAAAAAAATAAAATGTCTGAAAAAAATTTTTTTCGAGGTTATGTTCGTTGTACAATCACCCAAATATTTCTGCAGGCTTCTCACTATGATTGATAGAACATATGATTTTTCCAGAATTTTTTTCCGGGTGCATCATAGTTAAAAAAATTAAATGTCCGAAAAATTTTTTTAGAGATACGTATAGGCTTCCGGGTACTCAGTCGATCGGGAATCGTTTGCAAGTTTTGAATATGTTCATAAAAACGTTTATGAGTGCGTAGTTTTCGAAAAAAAGAAAATAGTCGACTCAAATCTTCAAATTCCTCGATTAACCAAACACTTATCATGAGTTTTTGAAACTACCAAAATGATGATTATTGCAAATGAGACTGAGAAATATTTTTTTAGACGTTACGTCCGCTGTACATTCACCAAAATATTTTTACATGTCTTTGATTCTATTTGATGCAACGTGTTATTACACATAGCAAGTTACATTTGATAGAACATATGTATGACACAATTATATAACGACATATAACAGTAAGTTCTGTTAATTATTGAAGGTCGGATTAGATGAGCGGGTCTCCCTAGACAACCAAGATTAAGATACTACATAGAAGTTTAACCAAGTTTAATAAAAAAGTATCTGTCGATATATTATATTAAATATTATTCTTCATCAGTATCATTTGTAGTAATTGTTATTTTGATGGGTTCAAAAATTGATGATAGGTGTTCGGCTGATCGAGGAATTTGAAGATTTTAGTCGTCTATTTTCGTTTTTTCGAAAACTACGTAATCACAAACGTTTTTATGAACATATTCAAAACTTGCAAACGATTTCCGATCGACTGAGTACCCAGAAGCCTATACCTATCTCTAAAAATATCTTTTCTGACATTTAATTTTTTTAACTATGATGCACCCGGAAAAAAATCCTGGAAAAATTATATGTTGTATCAATCATAGTGAGAAGCCCGCAGAAATATTTTGGCGATTGTACGACAAACATGACCTCGAAAAAAAAATGTTTTTGGACATTTTATTTTTTTTATCTATGACGCACCCGGAAAAAAATTCTGGAAAAATTATATGTTGTATCGGTCATAGTAAGAAGCCTGTAAAAAAAATTTGGTGATTGTACCACAGCTACAAGTTAATGAAAAAAAATATTGAAAAAATAGGCAATTTTTTTCGGGGGTTTATAATTTTTTTTTTTTAAGTTGATAATTTTTTCCGAGATACACTATATAGGTGTCTAAAACATAAAAATTTCAGCCAGATCCGTCAAGCTATTCAAAAGTTATAAATTTTTTTCGATTTTCACAAAATAATTTTTACCCCCAAAGGGTGAGTTTTTAAGGGTTGAAACTCAGTAAATTTCAATCTTATATCGAAAGCAGTTAGCAGAAAAAAAATCAACAAAATTCGTGCAGGGGCATATCTACCCATGCTTATCCGCCAATTTAGCCTTTAATTTATTCAAAAAAAAATTTTTTGCTACCTTTTAGGTTGTGCTTATATAGGAAGCTTGCACGTTCGTATATATTGTTACATTGAATTTGTATTCAGTGGTTATGTAGTCATTTTTTCACACGCGTTTACTCGAGCTTGCAATCTTCTACTCGCTCTTACACGCGCTTGTAGATTTTGGCACGCGCCTGCAGGCGCGACTAAAAGTTTTTATTTTATCAGATTTTAACATTTTTAGCATTTTTCATAATGAATGCTTTTTTTTAATGATAAATACCAACAATAAATAAATAAATTTTTAACAATAACTTGAATTAAAAATTCAAATTTTAGAGATTTAATTTGTGAAAATTCATATTCTAAATGTTTACACCAAGGGACCAAACTAGAATGTCTATCAAACTGTTCCACTTGTCGCCAGTGGGTGACATAAAATCTCCCCACTATGTTGTGTAGGTACACACTGTTTGCAATGGTGTTGGTTTGGTGTTTGTTTCTGTGTGCGTATTCACACACACTACTACAAAACACCTATTATGGGACAGACCAACCTGTCCAATTCATGTAACAATGTCTAACAATGTATTATAATGCATTGTGCGTTCGGTGACTGACACCGACTGACCTGACTACATGCCTTAAGCTGTGACTGACCAACAAATGACACCAAGCGAGCTATACTTTTTTATATTAGTTGGCTTCTAGGGTTTTATGGTTTGCACCTATTCTTTGTAACCGAATTAGTATCCATTATAAATTGTAATGTTATAAAATTTTTTGGATTTTTCTTATTTTAATTGTCGGTATTATTTATATATAAAGGAATGCCGGCCCTTTTGATTTGTTTCTATTCATTCTATATGCAAAATAGGACGGGTCACATTTTTAATGAAATTAAATTTTTACCTTTATATTATAGTCGTCGGTTTATTTTAAGTAGGGATATATGATTTCTCGCCGATAATCACATTTAAGACACTTTCGGTAAACAATATAAATGATTGTTAACTACATTTCTTAGAAATATTAGCCACTCTCAGTTAAAATATTATAAAAGTTTTTGGATCTTCCTTATTTTAATGGTCGGTCTTATTTATATGTAAAGGGACCGTGCAGTCTTCTAATTTGTTTGTTCACCTTATGAAAAATATCAAGAATTATATATATATATATATATATATATATATATATATATATATATATATATATATATATATATATATATATATATATATATATATATATATACGGTGTAGGTTAAAAGAAGAAAAACACGCGCGTGGTCGCACTTACAGGTGCTTGTACGCGCTTACTCGCGCTTGTATTAACTTGTATTTACCTAGGATATTTCAAAACTTTTCATTTGTTCTTTCTCAAAAAAATGCCCCTAAAAATAGGTATGAAAAACAGAGCGAGTTACCAGACTACTATTATGGACGCAAGCTAAAAAGAACTTTTTTATCTACATCTGCATTTATCTTTGTCTATCATATTAATTAATAAATAGAAGTTTACTCACTCACTCATATAAAAACATAATTACTTGATTTGATTGGTAACTATGGAAAAAATACAATTTATGTTCTCCTCACCTCAGTTTGTGGGGGTCTTTTGAGCTTGCGCCCATAATACCTATCTTATACTTCAATCTATAATGTACCAAATTTATGTTATTTATTGTGAATTTCATGTAATGCAGGCACTACATTCTCGTCGAGGCACACGAGGCCGAGAGTGTAGTTGATGCTCTCGTGTTACCTCGCCTCGCCTCGTCAAACCTTGCCTCGCCTCGTCAGCTCTCCGATCTGAGTCGGTTTTTTGTCACAAGTCAAAGGACACGAGACACGAGGCGAGGCGATCAACTACACTCTCGCATATACTCGTGTGTTGATATTGCATATGTTGCATATCTGCGTACATTATGTTTTTATACATAACCTAAAATCATGCCTTAAATTTACACAAACGTTATTTTAAACGTTATTTTAAACTTTTTTGTGTAATATGCATAAAGAAAATTATAAGATTCAACAGTACATAGAACTGTAGCAGCAGTTATTTGAATCCATGTCACCGACATCACCCATCTTGTCCATCTATGATTGACATTTCAAACTATACGAACGCGTATGGGCAGTATGAATAACTGAGTAATGAGCGAGAGTGTAGACGGTACAAACTCGTGTTGTCTCGCCTCGTCAAAACCTCGACGAACGTCTCGTCGAGGCGACCTCGCGAGAATGTAGTGCCTGCATAACACTGGTGTAAGGCATACCTACACACTCGCACAATCTCAATTACGTACTCGGCTATTTCGATTCAAATTAATAATTATTTTCTTGTGAATTATGTCAATAAATTTATCTCCGGCAATTATTATCTTTTTAAACCCCAACATTTTTATAAATTAAAATGGTCTTGCCAACTGTCCAGTTTTCGAGCGAACAGATTATGATGCGATTTATTCAAATTTAACTTCGTAAGTTCCACTGACGATTACAAATTATTAATTTACAAATTTTCTAAAGATGTTCTGTTTTTCATTGACCGAAGACCTACTACAGTCCTACACCGAAAACATTAACCGAAACAAATAAGACAGTTAAAACAAAATAAAAAATCTGAATGTTTCATTCAAAATAGGGCTTCACGATTCTTAAAATTTCAAACAACTACGTCAGTTTTATATTTAAATATTTATTTAAAATTATATTATTTTAAAACAATTATAATTTCATAATAATATGTCAAAAAATATTTTTATTAATTTTATTTGTGATAACCAATTTTTTTTTTCATAACATGAATTTTATCATTATTATAAATAGTGTGTAGTAAACACACACCTCCCTCACATTTGAACTTTCATAATATTTTTGAATTTGACAAATTAATTAAAAAGAAATTTAGTAATATAAAAATACTCTACTAATTTTATCAAATAAACATAGTAGTATAAGAGCTGTCGAACATTTTATTCAAAGTCTAAAACATATACCGACAACTTGGTACCGACAATTTGGTTAATCAAATACGATCTTGTAAGGACCTGTCCTTTATTTAAAAAATTAAAAAAAATTTTTTACAAATATCATGATTAAAATATTGATTTTTTTAGTTTAATTTTAAACCGTTAAACCTAACATAATTACATTATTCTCTAAGGATTATTGGTAACAATTCATAGATGATTCTTTAGTTGAAATAATTCCTTTATTTTAAAAATTCCAAAAATGTCTCGATCTGAAATAATGTCTTCATCAATGGATCCACACAAAAGTACCTAGTAAGAAATTTGTTTTATTGACTGAAAGTAGTAATGCGTAAAAAAATATAATTTTATTTAATCTTTGTAGACAAAAATCGGTAAGTTATACATTTTTAAATATGTATATATATATATATATATATATATATATATATATATATATATATATATATATATATATATAAAATAATAAAATTTTAAAAATGAAATAAATAAATAAAATAAGTTTCTACCATACAAATAATTGCAGGAGCGATTTAAAATAAAAATTATTTAGTAAATTAACTATAAAATTATTAAAATATACGTTAAAATTAACACATACATTTAAGGAATTAGTTTAATTGAAATTTGTAACGCCAACTAGTTTATGAAAAAAGCATTTTTTTGCCACAAAACTTGCGTAATCTTTTCAAACATTATGGTGGACGCGCTGTGTAGTAAAGTATATCGCCACTTTTTCACTATTTTTTACTATAAAAACGTAAAATTTTTTTCTTAATGATAATTACCTTTAAAATACAGATAAGAAATTTGAAGAGTCATACATTTTTATTTACTTTTTCCGATATTTCTCAAAATTTAAGGATAAAGTTAAAGGAACATAAACTTTCTTTAAAATGAATCGCATTTCTAATGAAAATTATAAATTTTTTGTGAAGTGAACATCATGGAATATCATTTAATATTAGTAAAAAAAAAAAAAAAAAAAAAAAAAAAAAAAAACACTACAAAATACCACTTTTATTGAATGTAAAACTCTTATGACATCCAAAATTCTGGTCTCCCAATGGGTTCCCCCCTAAGCCCATTCTTAGCTGAACTCTTTATGGATAACCTCGAAACTTCTATCTTACAAAACCCTATTTCTAAAAAACACATTCTTTTCTGGTTTCGCTATGTAGATGACATCCTAGTTGGTTTCAAAGGAACAGACCGACAGCTGGACAACTATTTAAAATATCTCAACAGCATCCACCCAAAAATCCAATTTACCAAAGAAATAGAAGAAAACCAATCCATAAATTTCCTTGATATAACCATCCTTAGAGACACCAATAAATTCATCTATAATATCTACCGTAAACCATCATTTTCAGATTTAACTATACCTGCTGACTCCTTTAGCTCCAGGTCCCACAAACTAGCTGCGTATCGTTCAATGATCCACAGAGCATTCGCTATTCCTCTTCTACCAAAAGACCGAGAAACTGAACTTAACACAATAAAACAAATCGCCCTCAACAACGGTTTTTCAACCCATTTAATAAATGAACTCATTCGTAAAAAACAACACAAAATCACCATTGAACAAATATATCCATCTATTACTGCTGGTCCAGATCCAAAACATTATGTATCACTCCCTTTCCTAGGTGTCATCTCACAAAAAATAGGCAATTTATTTTCAAAATATAATATATCACCCGCCTTCTGTTCATTTGGAAACCTCGGCCGTTCACTTTTTAACGCAAAAGAAAAAACTGATCCGCTAAAAAAGAGTGGAGTTTACCGCTTAGATTGTTCGCAGTGTAATGCTAAATACGTGGGACAAGGTATAAGGAACATGTTGGATCTCAAATTCATAGCTCAAATTTTGGTTTACACGTCTTAGAAACAGGTCATTTCCCCAATATAAATCACAAACCAAAAGTTCTACATATTTGTCAAAAGGGTACAAAACTGAATCTCTTGGAGGCTCTTGAAATTAATAGATTGAACAGTGACCCACAAGTGGAGGTTTTAAATGATCAAAACGACCTAAATAATTCACCTTTATTAAAACTGAACTTCTAAAACGAAAAAATATAATTTTCAGCAACTTTAACATTTTGGACACCCCTCCTTTATTCTTAAACATATTGGTTAAAAATTTTTACCTTACACAGATAAAAATAATTATCTCTATTATTCAAAACTGGTTTATCAGGTACGTTATTGTACAGCCTATTTCATATGAAATAGTATAATGACGGGTTTTTCCCAAATTCATTTTTAAGAGTATTTATTACACTCCCACATACATTTCTTCAATTACTCTGATGATGATCGCGAGATTGAAAACGCGTTTAGTAAATTCTACTCAATTCTAGTGAAATTGACAAAGTAATTAAAACTTTAAATATTTTTAATATTTCTTATGACATGTTTCGGTCAATATGACCATTCTCAAACGTCTAAAGATTACATTCAGATACAATGCCTATTTATTCTAAATCTTAACTTACAAATTATAGCAATGGATGGTGGGAAATTAGGTGAGCTAGAGAAATGTGACATATAAACAAATTAAGTAGGAAATACAGTCGTGTACAAAAATTATAAAGCAGAAAATAAATTGGAATTGTAAATATCGGTATAATCATTTAAAAGTAATTCGGAATTGTGTTTGTAAATTTCTACTGCTTCTAAAATATTTAGCCTGGGTCCTTTATTTGCTTCGTGTAAAACTGTAACGTTTGTCTCCGGTATGTGTCCTGTGTCGACTAAATGTCTGGCAAAAGCGGAGTCAGTGTGACCAATGTAAAAACTATCACATTCCTGACAATTTAGTTTGTAGATGCCCGATTTTTTAAGTTTGTCTATTTTTGTTTTATTGTTATATATTAAATTTCCAAAATTAAGGTTCGATTGTACAAGGTTCGAAGGTACAATTTAACAAATTGTAAGTTAAAAAATGTAAGTTGATTTTTTGATCGAATTTTTTATAACTCGAGTTGCAATGACATTTGAGTTAAATTTTTTACCAAAATTGCAGCTCTCTTAAATCAAACTTTTCTGACTCAAGTTGTGTACTAGGTACTATCTTTAAGACACGTCGATAAGAAATGCTTCTGTATTTCGAGTAGATGATTTTCATAATTTTATTTAGAAGTTGCAGTCGTAGCGTAGTTAAGGTTTGAATATGTCAAGGCCGAATTAAATTTTACAATATTTTTAAGTAACAATATTTGAAGAGTTAAATTTCGTTTTCATATCATGCAAGCTTTACAATTTTTTCTCAAAAGACTGCCTTTATTTAATTTCAGTACGTTTGATATTTTTTACTTAAAGTAAGAAAAGCATTTTGCATTTTATAATCCATTTTAAATAACTATTTTCCATTTTTAATTTTAAATATGTTCAGCAAAACCATTTTCCATTTTGTATTTTAAATGCAATTTTGGAAACCATTTTCCTTTTTCTATTTTAAATGGTTTCTATGAACCATTTTTCCCAGCCCTAAAATATACATAAGACAAAGTAATAGACGAATGGGCGAACCTTTTCTCAACTGGTAAAAATCGTTCAGCAGCTCTTGGACTATAACATTACGTATTATTTAATAAAGTGTTTGATATCTGTATATTTTGACATATTATGTACACATAATAAACTAAAAAGATAAAAAAATTAGTTCGATCGGAATTTACGTCAGTAAGATTTTATTTTAATATAATTAATCATTTGATATCAATATCAATTTTATTATTATTAATAATATAACATAAAGTTAATGTTTAACTTACAATTAGAGTGATATTAAATCTTTTCTTAACTTTACTTCTAAAATTACTTACAAAAATGTTTTCTTCTAATTTTTTCTATAAATCAACTTTGAAGATAGATTGAGTCAATACATGAAATTACTGCTTATAGGTACAGGATATGGTCAAACTTCGGCAATGGCTAATCATTTTCAACTGACCTTGAAAATCGATTTCAGGGTCACTATCAAGTGCATCGCTTCAAATTCTACAAATTTGGTACTCAGCCCTTTTTTCAGAAAATATGTCGTTTCAAAAATATCTAGCTATAACTGTTTTCATCTACAGAGGTTGAATGGTGTTTTCTACCCCTAAAAAGCGTATTTAGCCGAAATAAAAAAACACGTATTTAATATTTTTCGCTGTTTAATAAGTATGTTAAGTTTCATTCAAATTGGCAAGTATTAGTTGGGTAGTGTTATTTGTCAGAATGTTTTGCCGATCTAGTTTTTTCAATATTTCTTTGCTCGTTTTCAGAATTTGTATTTTAATTTCTACGGACAAATAACTCATTCTTTTCTTCGATTTGAGTAACTTTTATTTGCTGATGTTGACCATTAATTGATCGAAACATATCAAATATTTTTCAATGATTTTTTTAGCGAATGTCGAAAATTTTGAAAATTTTTTCACCGTTAGTAAGTTAAAGTATTTGAATTCATTAAGTAATTAAATGATGTCCACAAGAACCTTACGGACTACCATAAGTTATATGAGATCCCTAGGACCCGTTTTTTACTGTTAGGATAAACTTTTTACTAAAATTATTTTAGATGAATAAAGGTTATGTTGTATGATTTCCGCCAGGGTTTACTGTTCCCATTATTGTAAAAAATAAACTAACCGACCGATTTTGAAAATTTTTTCACTGTTAGAGAACTAAATTATTTTAGATGGATACAACTATGCTGCACAAAGTCCGTTCGGGTTCTTGGGTCCCAAAAATATCAAAACTAATTACCCAGCCGATTTTAAAAAATCTTTTACTCTTAGAAAGCTAAACTATTTTAAATAGGTACAGTTCTTAGATGAGATCCGCCAGTCCCTAAAATTTGGAAATTCGCTATGTTATGCAGATGCTGCGACAGGGGTATTTAATCTGACAAACACAAAAATATTGCAGATCCATGGTAACGCGATTTAAAAATGAAATATTATTGATCAAAAAGTGTCAGAGATCACATTGATCCTGAGAAAAATTTCTCACCATACTTGCCCCACGTTCGATAAATCTGTTTCCAGCCTGTATATGTAACCGTGTATGTATGTAAAGCAGCAAACACTCTCGGAAACCGCGTAATGTTATAAAAATTTTCTTTAACTTGCGCCTTTTCGACGTCAGTTGTTGGAAATTTAATGAATTCTTCACGCAACAAAGCAATTTTGTGTGACACTAATTTCACTACTTTGCTAGTAGTAGCTTTGAAAACTTCTCCTTAAAAAAAACATTATTTCTGAAGATAATGTACTATTCCTAAAAAAAAGATACATTACTGCTTAGTTGAAATACTTATTATTTAAAAAACAGCATACCAGTTCGTTTTGTGTTGTATTCGTGGGCGAATTTTTTCCAAAATAAAAATTCCTTTCGCATTCGAAATTTTGTGTAAAAATTCAAATCGTCGCAAATATTAAAATGATTTGGATGAAAACATATTGTTTTTTTTTACATAAACGTTAAGTCATACAAATAGGTTATGTTATAAGAATCTTTTGACAAAAAAAAAAATAATTTATTTTAAAAAGATTATAAAGGTACGGACACACGACACGCTTTTGGTGTAGAAGTTTTTTTTTTTACAAAAGGACAGAAAAGTTGATTTAAGATACTACCAACAAGGTAATCCTAAATTGTGAGACGCATCCAAAAGATAATACAGAGATAATATTATATTACAACTCTAAGAAAAAAGTAAACGCAATAAAATTTTACAAGTTGGATTTACACTATAGCAAAAAATGAAATAAATTATTTTCAGTACGAAACTGCCGTCTTGCAGCAACATTTATAAAAATATTAGTTTTCAATTCAAAATAGAATATGGCAATACAAAATACGATTTAGAAATGTTAAATTATAATCTAAATCAGGTGTTGTGTGAAATGTCTGACACTATTCTATTCGCCGTGTGTGACACTACTGTGTAAACAACCTCAAATATTTGCTAGAGAAGTCTAGCAACTCGAGTGTATACAACTGTTCTAGCCTTATCTAGACTGCAAATTTAAGCCGCTGCTACACGATGCTACGAACACCTTCCAACATTCGACGTTGGATGGTTCATAGCATCGTGTAGCCGTTGTTCGAACCTACGAGTGTCCAATGTCGAGCGTCAAACGTTCGCATTTGGTCGTGTCCCGTTCGATGTCGGTATTTTTGCACCGAGTCAAAGGGGTGCTTCGAACATTTGAAGGTCAATGTTGGTTCGTTGGTTGGTTCGACTCAGCAGCTGCACGCTCGTTCATGTGAAGAGAGACAACATCAGTGTATAACATTAGAGATAACATCAGACAGATAACATCGTCCACTGAGTACCAACACATCATCATTCGTATTGGATCAAACATTCGATTCACCGTGTAGCAGATACATTCGTCGCACCAACTATCGAACTTAACTGCCTCAAACGTTCGATCGAATGTTGGAAGGAACGTTCGTAGCATCGTGTAGAACCCGCTTTACTTGAACGTGTAAACCAACGGGCCAAACTACTATATGATAGTTAGTATTCCGACTGTAGCAGAAAGGTGACGTAAAATCTCCTCCACTTCGCATCACTATGCTGTGTAAGTACAAACTGTTTGTAGTGGTTTAGGCTTGATGTTTGCTTCTGTGTGAGTATTTACACACACAATTACAAAACACGTATTATCGGACAGAGCAACGTGCAGGTCAAGTAACAATGGTCTTACAATACATAACAATCGTAGTGGATTCGATGACCGACACCGACTGACTAAATGCCTTAAGCTGTGACAGACCAACAAATGACTCCAAGCGAACTAAACTTTTTTGATATTAGTTTGCTTCTAGTGTTCTATAGTGTAAACATTGCACACAATAATGCTAATTTAGATGTCGCGTTATTTTGATGTCTCGTGTATCCGTAGCTTTATGTACATATGTTGTAGGTACCTATCATGTATTATATACTGTGTGATACAAGGGGACAAACTAGATTGGCTTTGCCTCTGTTCCACTTGTAATGAGTTTGTGACGTAGTCTGTTTGTGTACATACACACTGTTTGCAGTGTATTAGTTTGGTTTTTTGTAGTAGTATGTGTATACACACATACAATCACATCACACGTATTACCAGAGAGAGCTGTTCAACGTGCTCAACTAACAATGGGTATATTGTTAATATAATGGTGTGTTGACTCGACGACGACTACTGACGGACTAATGTCTTAAGCTGTGACTGGCTTACAAATGACTCCAAGCGAATTTCACTTTTTTTATGTTAGTTGGCTTCTAGTGTTCTATGGTGTGACACTTTCAAAATAGAGTATACTCACTATATATATAGGTAGCATGTGTAAATTACGTATGTATATTTTGAGTAAAATTCAAAACGTCAAATGTCAAAAACTAATATATTTAAATAGCAATTAAATTGAATTTGAATGAATTTAAAAAATATTGTTAAAGTTTGCATTTTTTTGATAGTAATTTACTGTTAATATGTAGGTAATATTAAAATCATTTAGGTAATTTAATATGTAGGTAATATTAAAATCATTTAAATATCCATAAACGACACAGTAATAATCATGTACCTAATAGTATAGGCGTCAATTATATTTTTTTTATTTATACCTTACTGCTAACAAGAAAGATTAAAAAAAAATTTAGCAATTAAGAAAAAAATCTAATTAATTTCTAATTCTATACGTTCGATTATTAAACAATTAGCAGTTAGGTCCAAAATTAATGTCTTAAATTTTTTATTTTTGTAATTAAGAAAAATATCCCCTTTACTCCAAAAAGTTGGGGAGCTGAGTTCAGCAAACAGAAATGCAAGTTGGTCACACATTAGAATAGTGTTTTTGTGAAACGATAAGGCTTACTCAGAGGTTATGGCCTCTGAGTAGCCTAAAAATGATATTTCGATCTATCTATGTATGTTTTTTAATTTATGTGTTAATAATTAAAAATAACTCTAAAAAAATCACTATAAATTTTATAATCTTGATTTTATGACTTTCTATAGTTTTTAATACACCTGTAATCTGTAAAGAAGCAAGTTTATCTCTGATTTGGATTTCTGTACCAGAGGATTTACTTATAACGTTTTAACGTAATAAAATTTTTTACGAGTAAAATAGACGTTCAAAATAGATAGATTTATTCGTGAAATTGAGACAAATTTATCTAACAGTAGTAGTTCATACCATTCACTATAAATTTTTTGTCCACCTCTAAGTAAATATACTCCCAAATTCGATAATTTTAGAGGGTAATTGTAAGCTATTTTTTGCATCCAAAAATCATGATTACAGTTTTAACGAAAAGGCAATGATCAAAAATTGTAATTATTATATTCTGTACGTTTTTTATATTCACAAAAATCTTAAATTACAATTAAAATTGAACGTGTGTGGTAATCCTTACGACCATATCAACTACCCGGCGCTCCAACCATAACACTTTTTTATTAAATTTAAATTATTGTGTTAAATATCCAATTCAAAATATATAAAAATACAGACTTCTAAAATAGGATATTTGACTAACTTTTGAATACACATATGTATGCATTAAAATAATACAGAAAATCGTTAGAAAATATTAATTGAATATTATTTGCCCCCAAAATTTTCGTGATAACGTTTATTAACTATCAGTTACATCATATTCTCTAAATAACAAGTATTTTGTAACTAAGAAAAAAATTCTTGGTTTTTCTTCTAACTAGAGAAAAAAAATTGTTGATTTTTATTCGTAGAATAATTTTAGGTTAATTTTCATAGTTATGTTTGATAACCCATATATTTAAAGTAGCGATTCTAGTAGCGATATAGTACTGAAGTATCGTCACAGTCCATTTCTGATCACCTTAGTCTTAATAGCTAAAAAAATGATTTTTCTAAAGAAAATTTTTTAACGCAAATTTTCATTAAAAATCATTTTAATTGTTTCTTATTACTCATGCGGGAGAAGTACTAAACTTGGCGCACACATTTCTGTACGCAAAACAGCTGTTTGACCAATGTACTCTTTCCGCATACTTTTTTGCGTGTGGAAAGTAACTTTCCACACGCAAATTGACAATAAAACACGCAAAATTTACTCAAAACACGCAAAGCCGCCTCTTAATTTTTGATTTAATAAATATTTCATAATTATTTCTATAGAAACCACCAACAAAGTAATTTAAACGATAATTAATTCAGAAAAAAAAGACGAACACTTAAAAATATTATTTTAAAAAGTAATAAAAATGTCAAAAATAGTGATAATAATAGAAAAAAGTATGTGAAATTCGTAATAAAAAATAGTAGGTATGTGCAACTCGTGCGGGATTGTTGCTCAACTTCGCTTTCGTGGGCAGTCGACAATTTCCCGCACTTGATATTGTCTAGTACCCCATAGCGCGCTTTGATATTCCAAAATGTAACAAATATTGGACTTGTACCAAATTTTGATTAAACTTTATTAAGTAACATTATTTGCCTTATCTCTTCAAGGTTGTTAGTTAATTCACCTAATAGTAAAGAACATATATGAATTTTGAATAATATTTTCGGTTTAAATATATGCTTGAGTCGATGCAATTTACATATATTATTTTTTCTGTTTACTGACGTATATAATACTTACATCCGTTTTAGTTTCCCATTTCAGCACAGCTAAGCTATAGTTCCCAGCTGCTAGCGGCTGACTTAACACTTAATTAATATGGTATCAAAATTCAATTACGCAGTTCGTATTATTTTAATGATGTGTTATCATCAATTTTGATTATATTATTTGTGATCTCACTGAAAAAAGGAAAAAAGCATGATATTAATTTTTGTGTGTGAGTGTGTAAGTGTGTATTTTTATGCGTATGTATGATAAACTAAATCTAGAAGAGTCATACGATTATTTTATGCGAAAATATGAAGTGTCCCCGCCAAAAAGACGAAAATGAATAAATTTATTTTTAATTGAGAAACTGAAGAATACCGTCAAAAGAAAACTTGTTTTAAGAAATAAAACAATCGGAACTCTTATAATTTTCTTATGTCCGTCTATTATACCCTCGCAGTTCATACATCTTTTGACCTATGACCTATCACGAGTGAGAAGTTTATTGCCAGAGCTCCTGTAAAAGCTCGAGGAATCAAAAGAAAAACACTTTAGTCCCGTGACATTCTACAAATTTTGTTTGCTGCTTGGTTTGAAAGCGGGAGCAAAAGTATTTTTAGTCCATTGTCCATTTTTAGCCCATAGTGAGTAAATATGTTTCAGTCCTAGAATTGAAAAAAAAATTTTTATTGTAATTTCTTGGGATACGTACTAGTATTAGAAAGTGGGGATGAAACATTTTTTCGCATACCACATCGTATTAGATATCGTCAGAAAGAGCTCATAAAATGAAGTTGAACTTTCTTTTACCATTTTTCGTTTTCTGGCTCCATTTACCAAATATGGAGCTACAAAGTAGCAAACAGCTTGTTCTTTCCTCCGTAATTGTTAAACAGTTGATCCAAAAAGCATTCGCGAAAACTACTCAATTAAAATTATTTCGATTGAAATGTGTCGGTAACTTTCGGAGATACAGGCAAGCAAATTTTCGAAAATTTGAAAGTAATTTACATTAGCGAAAATGATCCCCAATAATTGAAATTTTGTATCGAGTTATGTTTCAGTATAGTAGATAATACCCTCCAAAAATTCAAGCCCAAACCGTTAATTGAAATGCTGGAAAAATGGACAAAATTTTCGTTTCTCGTAAATTTTTCAGATTTTTTTACACCTTGTTTACGAATTATCAAATTTTAAAGTTTAAATGTTTCTTATTATAAAAATTATGAGTGGGTTAGTCTGGGGCGTTTATCGAATAAAATATCCACCAGTAATAAAACGAATATTTTACTTACAATTAGTAACAAATACCACGTTTCTTTTTTAATTGTGACAATTGTTTCAAGCATAAAAACCCATTTTCAAACAAAATGTTTAAAATTTGTTAAAAATGCGAAATCAAAAAGAGCAATTTATAAAAAAACCTATGGATATACACTGCTCAAATCTCATCATCAATTTTAACATTAACCATAAAATAGACACTAAAATCAAAATTACAAATCTTAAAAATAGTATTATATGTACTAGACAATGTACTAGACAAATAGGCTGAGAAGGTCAAAGAAAGAGGTCAAAGAAAGTTTACTTTGACTTTATTTACACTCTTAAATGTTCTATCAATGATAAAATCTGTACTTGAGCACACCCTGTAAAATTATTTTGTAATTCACACGTAAATTTTGATTGGTTTTCTTTTGTCAATTTATTAAACTCACTACTTAATAAAAAAATTAATGTTTACTAAAATCGGTCATTTACTTCTATTCTTATCAGTTTTTATTCAATGATACTTATGTAATTTTTTTTTAAAAACATTTAATAATAAAAATTTTGACTAAATATATTGTATATGTATAATGTATGTATATAACAAAAAAATTTTTAATAATAATATAGATTATTATTAATTTTATTTTAATTTAATATTTAACATTTTTATTATTAAAATTATTAATTGCTCATATACAATTAACATTTTGATAACATATATTACGCTTTTATTAAAAAGGAAACACAAATGCGTATTCAAAAATTATTTAATTTTAATACAGGTTTAAAAAAAAAAAAAAACGGAAATAATTTTAAAACAAAATGTCACAAAGTTAACTCCCGATTACCCACGATTTCAATTTCAGTAAAAAAAATTTTAAATCGCGGATAACCAAGAGTTTACTGTACATGAATAAAACTCAATTTGACATTGAGATCGCGAAGAAAATTTGATAAAAATTCACGAAAATGCTGTCTTTAGTAGATTAGTAGATTTTTTAATAGAGAATTTTTGAAAACTTGAAAAATTTATTTATTTACTTTGAATCAAACACCTTTGGACTTTAAGAAATTCATTCCAATTTCTCACTAATTTACTTGTTCCAGAAATGATCTACTTCATTTTTTCGGCAATACTCGTAAGCTTAATCGCTCTATATTTTTGGACACAACGTAACCTACCACCAGGACCATGGGGATTACCAATTGTTGGCTACTTATTATGGTTAGATCCGAAAAAACCGTACATTACACTTACGAATCTTAGCTATAAATATGGTCCAATTTACGGTTTGAATTTAGGCTCAGTATACACAGTTGTTTTGGCTGATGCAAAATTGATTCGTCAAGCGTTCGCTAAAAATGAATTTACTGGACGTGCGCCACTGTACGTAACGCATGGTATCATGAAGGGATATGGTAAAATTTCAAATAGTGTTCATCCTATAAGATTAATTTCATCAGTTATAACTTTTTTTTTGGTTTAAGGATTAATTTGTGCCGAAGGAGATTTATGGCGAGATCAACGAAAATTTGTGGCATGCAGTTTGAAAAATTTCGGAATGACTAAATTTGGACCGAAGAGGGGTAAATTGGAAGGTTGGATTTTGGAGGGAGTTAACGAATTCATCGCGGTATGAACATTTAAATATTTAAAATTTAATGTTAAAGACTTGGCAGTCTTGGTCTTGGTCTTGTTCTTGCATTAAGAATCTTGGTCTTGGTCTTGCTAGAGCAGTTTGAGTCTTAATCTTGGTCTTGCAAAATGCAGTCTTGGTCTTGGTATTGGTATTGCTAAAAAATCTTGCACTTTCTTGCATTTTTTAATTACCGAATTTTTTCCTTCTAAAATCAGAATTTTCTCTCTTTACGGTATTAATTATACTTTCAAACTATTTAAATAGTTTAGTAAGACCCTTGCTTTTTTCTTGCTTTTGTCTTGGTCTTGCTCTTGGTATACATAATCTTGGTCTTGCTGTTGGTATACATAATCTTGGTCTTGGTCTTGCAAAAAATGCAAGACCAAGACAAGACTGCAAGACCAAAACTAATTTTGCTCATCACTAATCAAAAATCTGTTCTATAACTTTAGTGGTGAGCAAAATTAGTCTTGTCTTGGTCTTGCATTTTATGCAAGACCAAGACCAAGACTATGTATAACAAAAGCAAGACCGAGACCAAGACTATAAGTATGGCTGCAAGACCAATACCAAGACTCAAGTGAGCAAGACCAAGACAATAGCAAGAAAAAAGCAAGACTCTTGCTAAATTATTTAAATAGTTTAAAAGTATAATTAATACCGTAAAAAGAGAAAATTCTGATTTTAGAAGGAAAAAATTCGCTAATAAAAAAATGCATGAAAGTGCAAGATTCTTTAGCAATACCAATACCAAGACCAATACCAAGACTGCATTTTGCAAGATCAAGACTGCATTTTGCAAAACCAAGACCAAGACCAAGACTCAAATTGCTGTAGCAAGACCAAGACCAAGATTCTTAATGTAAGAACAAGACCAAGACCAAGACTCCCAAGTCTTGGTCTTGGTCTTGCATTTGCTCATCACTATATAACTTAGATTGTCACAAGAGAAGTTGAGTTAAAGCAGAAGGCAATCGATCCACAGCACTTTTTGCAGCACTGCCTTGGAAATGTTATGAATTACATGGTGTTCGGACTAAAATGGGCGATAGACGATCCAACGTGGAAATGGTTACAAGAATTACAAGAAGAAGGAACTAAACTTATTGGCATAGCTGGTCCACTGAACTTCTTACCGTTTCTAAGGTATAAAAAACATAGTACAGTGGAGCTTTACTAAAGTTAAGAAAAATTTGGTAAACTTTGGTGAAACTTAACTTTAGTAAAGCGGATTGAGATCAGTGGCGTTCATTTAATACATGATCGGGACTAAATAATAATTGAAGTCATAGGTGATGTACAACAACAAATTATTTAATAATTTGGATTCCAGTGGATTAACTGTATTTTTTACTAATGTATAAATTTCATTAAAAATATTGATGTTATAGAAAGTCCTTCATTATGGATATATCTGCTATAGAAATTGGTTTTTTTTCCCTTGAACGGACAATTGACAAGTATCGTATCTATTTTTCAATCTATATAAGCAGCTACGATTTGCTTTGGATTCACCAAATTCTCCGAATTAGTTATTAAGTACCTAGCATTCAAGTAATTTGGTATTTATTATTTAAATTTATTTATTATATAACGTGAATAACTGAATTGAGTACGTAGTCTTCAATCAGATCACTCACTTTGTATATATCTGAAAAAAATTTTAAAAATTCTAGAATTCAACATTCTAAAATTCTTTTTGCATAGAGAAATATTTTTATTAAAAAACGCCACTGATTTGGTTACGTTTTTATGTTTTAACACTGTATAATTTATGGCTATATAGTTCAGCTCATAACCAATCTTAGTTATGTTATGAAAAATATGTAATTAATGTAATTTCCCTTTGTTTTTGTAATATTGTTCTATTTTTCACTTTGAATAAACATAATTAGTAACATTTATGAACTTTAATTTACAAACGAAGTTCTAAAATTCAACAGAGAAAAGTTTAAATTTGAATATTCTTATGACATCCAAACGAATTTCTTTAAATCATACTATTATGTAATTGTTTTTTTATTACACATATAGATTTTATAGAATTTATAATATCTTTGTCTTAAAAATGTGTAATGTAATAATATTGTTTCTTTCTTTTTGCATAAAATCCTCCTAACTTTAGTGAGAGAAAAGTGACGTCACTTAACAAAATTGATGTTAACTTAACTGAAGCTCTACTGTAATAACATAAGTAAATCTTTCTAAATAAAAATATTCCCCAGGTATATTCCATCAATGCGAAAACCACTTGAATATGTCGTAGAAGGACAACGTAAAACCCATGAATTATACAAGAAATTGATTAGTGACTACCAAAAACGAAAGGATTCCGGAAATCTAAACGAAATCCACACCGATCATTTCATCAACGCCTTCTTAGAGGAACGCCAACTGCGAAAAGATGATCCATCTCAAACGTTTCTCTCAGACGAACAATTCTTACACCTCTTAGCCGATCTCTTCGGTGCCGGTTTAGACACCACATTGACCACTTTACGTTGGTTCCTTCTATTTGTAGCCAAACATCAAAACGTCCAACAGAAATTACACGAAGAACTCGATTCAATCCTGGAAAAAAATGCCATGCCGAAATTAAACGACATGGATCTCCTACCAATGATGGAAGCTACGTTGGCTGAAACGCAACGTATACGATCCGTTGTTCCCGTGGGAATACCACACGGAACAACTGAAACCACTACGTTTAACGGATACACCATACCTCGTGGTACAATGGTCATACCACTACAATGGGCGGTGCATATGGATCCAAAACAATGGCAGAATCCAGAAAGATTTATTCCAGAACGATTTTTGAACGACAACGGCAAATTTGAAAAACCGGAACATTTTATTCCATTTCAAATTGGTGAGTTAACGGAATATGATTTTTAAAATGAGTATTTGAATACTTTTTTTGCTTACAGGAAAAAGAATATGTGTTGGCGAAGAATTAGGAAAAATGTTATTGTTTCTATTTGGAGCAACCATTGTACACAAATTTCATATTTCGCTAGATCCGAATGAGAAATATGACTTTGATGGAATTTGTGGTATTACTTTGACGCTTCACAGTTATAAAATTATATTTAAATGTAGAAATTAGCGTTTAATAAATTAATAACTTGATTTCAATGTATGTTCATTTCTAAAACCGGAAAAAACTCTTTAAAGTTGAATGAACTGTTACTACTCTTTCCAATTAAATTTTCCGAAAAAATGTCAATAAAATTCCCAAGATTTTAAAATGAATAATTTTAAAAACAAAGTCTTTTATTATTACGATGCGTGAAATGAAATCATGCAGAAATTCTAAATGACCTTTTCCACTTTAATCAACGCGTCAACATCAATATTTTTACAGAATTTGAGGAAAATATTTTATTTATACAATTTTTTTTACATTATCAAGGATTTTCCTATCTACTATTATGATTTATAATCCATACACAAACGTCAGTTGCAAAAAAAGTTCTTGAACTTTAGAACTTAAAAATTAAGTTCATTAACACACAGATAATAAGTAAATTGTGGTCTCTTGTCAATACTGGCGCGAAACTTAATCGATCACTATCGAATTTCAGTAATTTAAATATTACAACTTCTTTATCACGTTCAAAAATAGTATCTATGGTTCATTAACCTGTCTCATATTTATTGCGTAACTGCGCAAAATGAATTGTCATTTTGACACTTGAAAAAAAGTTAGGTTAAAGGAATAGAGGGTCAAATCTCAAATAAAAATGAATTAATTTATTATATAAATATTTTATTGATTATTATTCGTAATAAAAAATATTAAATAAATTACAAACTGTACAATTTATATTCAAAATATATGTATAATCATAATACGTAAAATATGTATAATATAAAAGAAAATATTTAAATTTGATTCGAAGAAAAATAACTGTTAAACGTTATACAAAATGTTCTTTTTGTCGAATCAAACATAAATGTTTAAAATTACATTCGATAAAATATGCCTCATAGTCATAATATTTTTCATATTAAGTACATTGTTCTAACAAGGACATATAAACTGATAAAGTGATAACGATGATAACACAAAATTTGTCCTTGAGTATGTTTTATCTTTACATGTCAGATTAATTTTAAATCTTTTCAATTCTATTTCTTTTTTTTAGGAATTTAAAAGTAACATTTTTTTTTTTAATCTGAAAATATTTTGGCAAGCTTATTTTTATGTCGATTTATTAATAACACTTGGTAATTATGTATTGTAAGAAAAAAAAACAAGAAACAAAAAGTATTTCACTTCAAGGTGAAAAGTAATTAAATATGTATGAATAAAATCAGTGACGTTGATTCAACAGTAATACAATATGCATTGCTGACTTTCAAAAAATTATTATAAAAAAGATAGATTAAAATTTCAATTAGAAAAAAAAATTATATCACAATATCAAGAATCTCAATTATTCGTCAATTAAATAAAAAAATAATTATAATAATACATAAAGTGACTGAATAATTAAAATTTTACAATAATGTAATTTTATTTTTGTAATAATACGCCACTGTATGAGACATATGTATCGTTGAAAAATAAAATGGAATGTTTTGTAAAAGAAACGATTATTATTTTTATGCTGTATAATTTAACTGTTTTAACATTTTTTTTTCTCTTTTAATATTGTTATATAACTGGTACTTAATTATTATTCAAACGAATTAATAAAAATTATTATTCATTTAAAATCAGTTCAATAAGTATTCGTTTTACAGGACACGAATATTAATTACAAAAAAGAGATAATAATAAATTTGTACTTTAGCAAAAAAATAAAAATAATTTACGTTCAAAACAGACAAAACCAACAATTTTATTTTTAATTTGAAATTCGTTCTATTTTTAAATTTAAGAAAAAAATTGGTGTTAATTGATTTGAATTGGCGCGAAGGTTTTGTTTGCTTTAAAATTAAACTTTTTATATTCGTATAGTGTAAAATAATAGCATTTAATAAAACAATGTTTTATATTTTACGAATATTACTAAATCCTAAATTGTACAAAAAAAAAAACGTAGTTAACGAATTTATTAACGAAAAGTTTAAACCTCCCGTAGACTATCTATAAGTTATTTTTTGTCGGTTTCGTATAGTCTATGAAAGGATTAATTACGAACACATTATGTTTTCTTTACGGTAAAAATTTGTTTTAGAGAACACAGCCGTCACACAGAGATCGGATGTGTGCGAATTTTTTTTTGTCTTTGTTTATTGCATTTGATCTCAGAGTATTTATCACTGTTTCATTTCACTTTTATTGTGATGTCACGTTTTTTCTATTTTTATCTCTAATTACATCTAAAGGAACACTTTAGTGCCAAAAAAATCTGGCTTTGTATAAAAAAACAAAATACTAAATTAATAAAATACACAATCGAAAAAGTCTATAATAATCGTGTGTAGTTGTGTGCGCGCATGTGCATGAGTTGCGTAATGATAAAAGTTTCTAGGAACTATTTTTTATGGTAAAACCGTGCTCACTTGATGAGATGAACGATGATTCGACGATAAACGAGCAAGCAAGCGCACACGCTACATTGTGAGAGACATATATCGATGTCTCGATTTCTCGATTGTGAAATAAATTGAAACGATGAAACTGTTCTCAGTGAACACCGATATTTTTCTCCTGTCGTACATTTTGTTGTAAAACAATGTCCGTGTTGATGTGACGCGGCACGAAGCAAACTTGAAACGCTTGCGGGAACAACGTGATGCCACTGTTTGGCTTTAAACTTGGTAAACTTGCACCGTCTGGTAACGTGATATTGAACGTGTGTAACATTGACGAGAAGAAGAGGAATAATTCCATGCGTGCCAACACGTCGCCCAAACACATACGTCGACCCACGCCGAATGGTAGAAAGTACTCGGGTTTGACACAGTTACCTTCGGCATTGATGAAACGTGACGGATTGAATTTCTCCGGTTCGTCCCATAAATTTGGATCCATGTGGACGGCGTGTAAGAATGGATGGACATGCGTGTTTTGTGGAATGAAATATCCATTGATGTTTACATCACTGGAAAAAAAAGAATCAATTAAAAAAAACTGATCAAGAGCGAATCGAACTCGCGTAATTAAGGTTCCGTACAAAAATTTTGTCAACAAACAATCTAATAGTCTAATCTAGTGTAGGACTTGGATTGACAAATATAGAAACGATTAAAAAAAAAATTGAAATTTCCAGTATATATCGAGCCATTACCGCCGATTTATCGTAAGCGAAAATTTTTATTGCAAGCAATATTTTAAACTGTAACGAACCGAGCAGTGTTAACGTTTTTCTCCAAAATTCGTTAATTAACGAGTTATAGCAACTGCTTAGTTTATCGTTAATACAACACATTTTCACATTTTAGCGTAAGCGACAATAACCATCTTTATCGTAAGGTTAATAAAATAATAGGAATAATTGCGCTTAGGCGTAATAAAATTAAGACAGCAGAAATATCGCAAGCGCCATACAAATATTTAAAAAATCCTTCTCCTGTAAAGTTTGATATTTGTTGGTTACGCTAAAATGGCGGTAATGGCTCGATATTTTTGGGATAATGTAATAATTTAGAATGTTTTAAACCTAAGTTCCTAAATATTTGACCAACTTTCACAGGAAATGAAGGATTAAAAGTAATTCAACATTCTTCCATGTAAAAAAGATTGTAAAAATTAGTTTGTTTTGTAGCCACTGGAGAAGTTAAAATACCGAAAAATTTTTGGAAAAAATAATAAAGAAACAATTATTATATGGAAGAATGTTGAATTATTTTAAATCCTTCATTGGTCAAATATTTGAAAACTTAGATTTAAAACATTCTAAATAATTGAAATTTCATTTCATAAAAAGGTATTAATCTGAATTTAATTTTGTACATATACAAAGTTAAATCATCATATTTTTTTATTATATTCTTAAAAAACTTCAATATTAGATGTCCACAAACTTAAATACGGTATACTATTTCATTAGTCCGTGTGTATAACTCTTAGCAGGCCCGACGAGAGGGTAGGGCAGCTGGGGTTGCAGCCCTGGGGCCCGGGCTGGAACAGGGGGCCCGTAGCGATCAATAGGGGCCCGGGAAAAAGTAAAATCAGCTTTTTTTTACTCATAATTTATTTTTTGGCGAGAAATTTTTATGAAATGTGCCCCTTTTCTTGGGGCCCGCCATTTCTTTCCACGGCCCTAACTCTTAAAGCGGGGTAGAACTAAATCACAAAAAAAAAGTTGTAATACTATAATTAGAATTGACGAAAATAGCTCTTTACAAAGATACCCCTCGTGAAAGAAGAGTAGAATACAAAGAAGAAGCGCTTTTTTTGTTGTTTATCAACCCTATTTTTCGGCAGATTCAGTTATTGCCTTAGCCGGGGACTCCACATGACCGAAACGACTTCAATAAAAATATTTAGTAAAAGTATTTCATAACCTTTAATTACGGAATTATATACACGTTACAAAGACTTAGCATCTTTCAATTTTTTTCTTGAGGTGCTGAACCCTAAACATTGATTTGTTTCAAAAATGCTTACCGTGTAGGTGAGTGTTCAGTACCCAAGGGCACAATACTGGATATCCGCATCACTTCATACAGTGTCGATTCTGTCACCGGTAAATATGGTAAGTCTTCTAATTTTGGTAAACGATTGCGTCCAATGATTTGATCCAATTCTTCCTGGACTGCCGCCAGTGCTTTTGGATGATGCACCATATACAAAATACCAAACTGCAAGGTATTCTTGATTGTTTCCATACCAGCCGTGAATAAATCTGCAATCACTTGTCGAATTTGACGATCTGTAACAAAATAAAAACAAAAAATAAAGAAACAAATTCTTTGAAACCTTTGAAAGATTGCTAGAATATTTAATAAAAAATTCAGAAACATACCGTGATTTTTGCCTTCAAAGAGATTGGCATCTGTTCCATTTTCTTTAGCCTTTTCAATTTCTAACAAATATGTGTCGATTAAATCACGAATGTGATCCGGGTCAAAGGTGCGACGGTGTTCTTCAAGTTGTTCTTGGAAGAAAGAGCTCATCTCATCACGATTCTGTAGACAAAACAAAAAATAAAAATTTAAAATCTGTTCCTTCCGTTTCAACTAAGCCACAAAACTTTCAAGTTCAAGAACTTACCGCTGCCAATTTTTTGAGGATGCCCTTGAAACGTGGGAAATATTGTAAGAATGGAATGCACGTGGCATATGACATTGAACCCCACAATTTCAATCCTTCTTGCGTCAAGCCCATGAAACGATGAAATTTTGGATCGTTGTGTGTGAAACGGACCGACATCATGATTTCGCAGATCACATTACTGATGCACACCGATAAAATTGGACTTGGATCAACGGAGGCTCCTTCATAGTTCTTCAAAACTGTGAGGAATTCAGTAACTTCACCCTGTTTGAACAAAACACGAAACTGATTTAATAAAAATTACAAAACGCAACCAGAAAAACAAAAATATTTTTGAAAATTTTATGGTCCCTTTCCAAATAAAAATCTCTAAGGGGGGCATAAAGTATAAAGAACAAAAATACACATAACACTTACCATAATACGTTTCTCAATTTGATTCTTGCCAGCACCCAAATAAGTGACGCCAAAATGTCGGAAACGATTATGTAAAAATCGACGCTGATCCTTCCATAACTTTCCTTCGCTATTTATTATGCCTGCAACAACGAAAACAACGATTGTTTATAAATTTCGTTAAAAATTTTGTAAATGTGAATTCTAATAACATTAAATATCCGAGTGTTTTAACCCAGATATTCTAAAATGAGATCAGCAATATTTTTTTTTTGCTGACCGTTAACATACTTGTTCATTGCCAAAAATTTGTAAACATTAAACAAATTATTTATACAGGGTGAGCTCTATTATATAAACCAAAAATGAAAATCAAAATTTCGTAATATGTACATAAAAATCAAAACATTAAAATTTTTATTTAAAATCTGTGTCAGCATTTATGCGGCCAAATCATAAACCTTAACAATAGAGGAACGGAACCATCATTAAACAATGTTTTTACTTTGACTAAATTTTGCCATTAAATTTGAAACATGTTGTATATTTGTAAAAGATTTCACAAAAAAGAAGTTAAACGGAATTCTGTTTAAGGAGTTTGGACTGCTACAAAAAAATATTAATAATCATTTTTGAAACTAACAAAACTGAGCAGATTTAGGGGACAAATTTAGATTCACAAGACAAATAAAAAAGAAGTCATGTGCAAGTTGTATTCGCGGAAACAGTGTTCCGAACTATTAGTTGTTATTATGAATTTTATGTAATAGACTATGAGGGTAAACAAAATATTTTTCCTGATGAATAAATTATAATACTGGAGTAAACTATAATTCTTGATTTTAAAACGATTGTATCTTTATTATTTACGATATTTACTGAATGTATCAACGCGTGCCGCCTATTTTACAGGAGTATTTATTAAAATAAAAAACAAATTTACTGTTTATATACCAAAAAAAAAAAATTACGTGAGAAAATTCAGTCCTGATAGCTTTCATTTTAAATATTATTATACCTATTTAATATATATCACTATGCTATATATTGTACTATAATTTTCATTTCAAACCATTCATATATAGTAAAATACAGATATACTTATGGAAAATGGGAAATTTTTGTTACATTTCAATGAAAAATTATAAGAAAAATATAAAATTTTTCATAGTAAACAAATAAATACATTTAAACATATACGAAGTTTAAAAAAAAAATTATAAAAAGCGTTATTGAAAAAAAAAATTATTGGTGTAAATGAATTATTAACTTAAAAATCTTAAAATCTAACAACGAGTGGCGTAGCGAGGGAGGTGCAAGGGGTACTATAATGACCCGGGCGCCACTTTGAGAGGGGCGCCAATAGCTAATAAGAGGAGCGTAAAAAGCTAGTAGAAGGGGTACTATTACTTAAATTTTTTTTTGTGTTTGTCATTAGAACTTTTTTACATGAAAGTGTAGCGAAATTACGAAATTACTTCCAGGTTATGACTTCAAATATATAGATACACAAACAAAGCATTGGTAAGTAAAAAAAGGTCGTTAAGACAACTTTTAGGAAAAAATTTAAAATATAAATTTACGAGAAAGAATTTTTTCGGAAATTTTAAATACACTGTTCCAGTACTTAAATTTTTTAAAATTTTACAAATTAAGGGGGGCGCAAAAAAAGTGTCACGCACCGAGCGCCAGTTATGCTCGCTACGCTTCTGCTAACAACATTGTAGTTAAAAACAAAAAAATGTCCAAAAATTGTAGACTATACAAACTCAACTATGTACTTTAAAAAATACATTTTCTCAACATATTATGACGGTCCGCCATTGTAAAACATAATTATAAATGAATCTAATTATCACATAATTTATAAAATTATAAGTTGTATGTAACAAGTCTTTTATTATTATTCAACTGCGATACTAAATGACCATAAAAATGGTAATTTTTGAAGGTAAAATGACAAATGATCTTTTATTCATAAATTTAAAACATTTTTTTTTTTTTAAAGAAAAACAGAAAAAGCAATCAATTCATGTATTTACATATTTACAAATTCGAAGTGTCTAGAGGGCAAACTCGCTATAAAATCAAACATTGTGAAACAAAGTTTTTCCAATAAAAAATTGATTTAAAATTTCTACACTTTAAAAAATAAAAATTGAGCAATTTATGATTTCTTATTAAATTAATTGCGGAGTGTATTAATTACTAGAGATGGGTGACAATTCATATCGAATAATTTCATACTTTAATTTTTGATGTTTTCAAATTCATTATTATTTTGCTGACCGGTAAAAAATATTCTCATTACAATAATTCTTGTATATTTTACATTATTAAGAGTTTATTTATTTTTTTAGTACCGTACAGTTTCTGAGATAAAAATTGTTAGAATTTTACTTTTTTAACATGTAACTATAATCGGGGAATCCCCAAAACACACAAAAAACTTAACGAATCGAAAAGTATTTTAATAATTTGATTTTAAATATTGAACAGTCATACTGAATATTAGTTGAACGTTTATTTTTTATCAAATAATTTCGAATTAAGAAAAAAATACAATTTTACAATTAAATAATTTTAAATCTAAAACAACCTAAATATGTGTGTGTATGTAAAAATTTGTAACAATTAAAAATTTGAATTCAATTGTTTTTTTTTTTTTCAATTCGATTATTTGAATAATTTATGCGTTTTATTCAATCATAATATATTTGTTTAACAAATTAATTATCAATATTATTAATAAATTAAAAAATATAATTTCGTAAAATGTAGGTTAAGCTGATAATATAAAATAAATATCAAGTTTTTTTTTATTGTTTGTATAATCAATAACAAAAAAAAAAAAAAATAAAAAAAAATAAAACATCATCTTGAAATTTTCTTGGCTATTGTTATTTTCCTATTAAATAAAATTTTTTTAAGAGCCTCAGCATGAAGTGGTTACATCAGAAATTTATTTGGTTTGTATGTTTATATACCTATGTTCTCATTGTTAAGTTTACGCACGTTAAACAGTCATGTAGCCACGCGCGAGGCTTCACTCCATTTGAATTAATATTTTATTGTTTTTATTACTTAATAAAATAAAATAAAAATGAGAACTTGTTAACTCGCCAATTGAATATATAATTTTAATTGCGCGTCAATTAATTAATTAATAAATTAATCGGTGTTTATATCGTCAAAATTATTAAATATATTTATTTATTGACTTACCGTAACCACTGAGAAGGTCATGAAATGGGCCTTGCGGACGCCCACTAAATTCATCTTTACGAAATGTGTCACGTATCAATTTATAATCGGTCAGAATCACGTGCAACTGTGAACCAACTTTCATCGAGAACAACGGTCCATACTTCTGTTTCAACTCCAAATAGTGCAGATACGGCTCACGGATACGGCTCATTGTTGGCAATAGTCCCAATATGGGCACACCCCACGGTCCCGGTGGTAACGATTTCAATTCCAAATAGAATTGTATGAACCGAACAATGCACAGCGCTAGCAAAAATACCGCTAGCATTGAAAATGTGTCCCTTTCAATGTTACACAAACTGTTCCAAACTAACTGTACCGTATAAACGAACATTTTTGCCGTCTAATTGTTAACGCCGTTTTTAAGGTACGAGAAAAACCCGCAAAATTATACTTGAAAAAATATATACTCAAACAAGAATTGCGCTTTGATGATTGTAAAGAAAATTGTGTGTGTGTTTTTTTTTATGTATGTTGAAAGACAAGGGAACCAAAAGTAGTATGTTTAAAGAATTTAAGTGGTGCCTTTTTATAAAGATCACTAATTTAATGTGGGGGTTAAACTACACCGCCTCGCCGCTAGGGCGGAACGTCCAGGCGGAGTCACTTAAATCGACTATCCAATTACAACAAACAGACGATCAGATATTCTCACTACATAGTAATACTAAGTAAAGCGATTGCTTTTTTCTTTAGAATGAATTGAGCGGTTACTACTGTAAATACAATTTCATTCATCGATTTTTCAGCGCCTCGTATAGTACAACGCACGGAGCGGCGTGCGAGTTAGTAAGCGGCAGCCGCTTTGTACGGTCACGTCGTACGCGCAGCGGGCCACATTCCGTTTTGTGATAGTGAGTGGTGCACGAGAATCACCGCGTGTATTGCGTTAACAATTTGTTCCCGATGAAAAACTCTCTTTTGGTGCTTTGAGAAAATCGAAAAGTGTTGAAAACAGTGTTGTGATCGTTTCGAATAAACCGGTTTTTTGTGATTGTAATTGTGTCTGTGTATGTATGAATGAGTGTCTGTCTGTGTGTGTGTGTGTGTGTGATTTGAAATTTATGTTTTGGCTTTCGAAATTTATTTTAATCTATTTCTTTGCAATTAAATTTTATTGTCTGTCGACAAAAAAAATAATTACCGAATTGCAAAATTCAATTTCACAATTGAATATTATAATATGTATACTTGTTGCAAGGAAAATTGAGAGAGAACAAGTAATATGAAAATGTTTTCTTTGTCGCTTTTCACCAAAAATCAAATTATTGGAACAATAAAATTGTATTTGTACTACTGATGGAAATCTTTTTTGGAATTTTTTTTTGTGAAAAGTGGCAAATATTGTATACTGTGAATGTAAATATAGTGTTTGTTATATTAAGTAAATTTTGATTCTAAATTCAAGGCCGAAATGTTAAAAGCAAACAATCGCGACATTATAGATAGTTACATGGAGAAAAAAGAAAATATTTCGTGTTGATATTAAATTTTCATGTTAAACAAACAATAAGTATCACCCACGTTTCGACAATGATAAATAATCTCATTTTCCAAATTTGTAATCAAACATTTAATAAAGTCTATTGACTGACTAGTAAAGTGTTTACGTCATTCACCGGGATACTGAAATAAAAATTAAGGACAATTAAATAAATGTTTTTTTTTTTGTGACACCAAACACTTTAATAGTCAATAAACTGTTTAATAATTGAAATAAGTTCGTAAGATTATTGTTTGAACAATACTTTTTATTTTCTGTAAATTTTTCTTTTAAAATTTCGTTATTTTTTAAATTTATTTTATGCATCTCATTGCTAAATTGAATTGTTTTATAAATATTTGTAACAAAAGTACTATTGTATTTTTTTGGTTTGTAATAAATGCGTATTTTTTATAAAAATTTGTTTTTATTTTATCTTACTTAAAAAATCACCCTAATGCCTATCTAAATTCCAATTGTGCTTTGAAAATTTATAAGCTAACTTTAAGTGAAGATGTTAAACTTGAAGAAATGTTGAAAGTAATCGTTTACTTGTAATTCAACACGGAAGGAAACAGTGAAAAAGATTTTAGTGGAGGCGCTGGGAACTGACGATATTTGAATGAATGTAATTTAGTGTTACAAGAACACAATGTATTACACTTTTGACAGTTGAAAATTATAAAGTCCATTTCACACTATTGTGTCGCTCTCGATACGCTCCCGATCCAATCTCGCTCCGGTAAAATCGTGTTGTGTTTGTATTACAGTGTCGTTTAGGTACTGTTCGTTCTCCATCCATACTTTTATGCCGCTTCTCGATATGCTCTCGGTTTAATAATATTTTTTTATACGCATATTGTTTGAGTGCTAACGGAGTGGTGTGGAATCGTGAAAGTATTCACACTATTGGTACAACTCTGATTAAGCTTCGATAAGAAATTTTTAGAGGTTATCCGTATTGAACGGGGATCAGAATCGTATACTTGAATTGTAGCGATGATATTTTTTTTGTTAAAATTTTCTTTATTTTACCAGTTCAACGCAAAGCGTTATATCATGGTATAGATGACAGTATACAAAATATATAACAATAATACAATGACGAGCGATGATATGAATACATACATTGTTTCTTCTGTAAATAATATTTTATCGAACCGAAGACGTACCGACAGCGGCACTATAGTATGAAACGGGCCTAAAACATAACAAGCAGTGGCGGATCTAGTTCATAAATTAGGAGGGAGTCTCATTCTTGTAATGGCTTCATTTCTTTTTATGTCATGTCAAACTTGATGGAAATGATTTGAATTAAAGTGATTAGTTGAATTTAGGTAATTTTAGTGTAAACTTTTAATTTTTTTAGTATCAAAATGACGGAATTTCTTTTAAAAATGCAACAGTTTCATCATACGATCATTTCATTTACAAACTTGAGGACGTTATTAAGGTAGTAGTCTGGTAACTTTCGCTGTTTTTCATGTCTATTTTTAGGGGCATTTTTTTTTGAGAAAGAACAAATGAAAAGTTTTAAGTTTTTAATATGTTTTTATTTGCATCTTAAGGTAACAAAAGAAATTTTTTTTTGAATAAATCAAATTTTGTTTTATTACTATTATTATCACTTGAAGTTGGCGCCTCAAAAAAAAAGCACCTTGATGGCCCGGGTGATTTTCACTCTTGGAGACATCTGAAGTCAAAAATTCTTAATTAGTCTTCATCTATAGATATGTCATTCTGGTCGGAACTAGAATTATGAAATTTTATCGAAAAATAACAAAATGGCGGACATCGAAAAAAATGACTTTTGTTTCAAAGTCCGCCGCCATTTTATTATTTCTGGTGATCAGGTTACCAAATTAACACTTTCAGTCCCATGGCTTCGGCATCTGAAACCAAAAACGTCCCCAGAGGCCGACCGCAATCAATGATTAATTGATTAGTTGGTTACGCATTATGTGTGCAATGTCATCATTCATCACACGGATGTGTTTTTGCTCACACAAATACATACGAACACACACTACTCTTTTGGTTTCTATCTATAAAAATTTTTAACATAAATAAAAAATACATAAAAAATTATATAATTTATATTTTTAAATAAAATTGATTTGAATGTCAGTGTATATGTAGTATATACGTATCACGTACGTATGTTTACAGTTTTACACATACATATTGAACTGTGTTGAATCTATTCAGTGTTTGAATCATTTTATTTTATGTATTTGTTTATATAAAGTATTTTTTTTTTTATTTTAAATATTGCCAACTTCCGGGGAAGTTTATTATGAAAGTGTTCGGGCCTCATAGTGTTAAGAAAAGAAATTTTTATCGATTCAAATCTTATTCATAGAAGTAATTTGTTAAGGTGTAAGTTAAGGTGACTGGCACTCTGGCAGAATTGGGATAATTTTGTGTGAAATTTACATTTTTACTACCAAAATTTCCTGCCGAAATTCCTGCTGGTATGTCACATGCATTGAGAGTGAATTTTCAATTGCAGTAACTTTTTTTTTGGTTTAACAAGGAAATTAAAAAATTATAAAGACAAGCAATATGTTTATTTCTCTTTCTTGCGAAACTACATAGTATTTCATAACACAATAACACAACACATTTCAAGAATCAGACTCTAAGCAATTGCCAGTGAATTTTCAATTGCAGTAGCTCTTTTTGTATTGGTTTGACAAGAAAATTACAAAATTATAAGTTGGACAAACAATAAGAGATTATTGGAGACCTTAACCCTAGAACCAAACTTCTCTACCTGCTCCAGTTATCTAGTACTACAACTTGCAGTTGCCTGCCTGCTCTAAAACTTCCGTTATCTAAATTATGTATTTTATATATATTATATATTAATTTTGTTTATCGTTATTCTAAATTATGTATCAATTTTGTTTATAGTTACTGTCGTTTTGTTTATATTAAAATAGGGTGCGTCAATTTGACGACGATGTATAATTAACGTATGTTTTTTTAAAGATTTTGTACTTTACATATAAAATATTTCCTAATTTTTCTAAAATTTAATAAAGATATGGATATTATAATTAATTTATTCAATGATAACGATAATGTGAAAGATGATTACAGCTGTTTGACTTACAGAGACGACATAATACTGAAGTTTTAATATATTGAATCGAAAACCAAAGAATCCGTTTCAAGTGACTTAATAAAAGATTAACAATTTATTTTGTGGAAAATATTTTAATTTTTATTATTTTCTGAGATCTTATTCGAAAAATTACTAATAAATTTTAGAAAATTTACAAATGTGCCTAATATGGAAATAACTACATATCTATGGAAATATTTGTGACCTAGAAATTTCACATTCTGTAAAGTCACACATGTTCACCGACTCATAATAGTTCATAAATTATTTATTTGAAATACATGTCTTATGATACAATTAAAGATTAAAAAGATTTTATAATATGTAGGGATGTGCTTGGGAGCTTTATCTTTCCACCAGTTTTATGAAAACAAGAATTAATTTAACTGGTGGAAAGATAAAGCTCCCAAACACATCCCTACATATTATAAAATTATTCCACCGAAAGAAACTTGTTAGAAACAAGATTAAAAAGATTAAAGATTACAAAAAATTAATAAATATTTATATGGACCATTTCACTTAAATTTAACCATTTATGAATTTAAATAATTTCTGTTTTCTTGACTTTATCCCTTTCGTTATTGCACTTACGTAAATTTTAAAATAGGAGTTTGTTTTTAAAAAAGAATAGAAGATTGATCTGTTTTGAATATAAGAATTATTTAATTTTCTAACTTTGACTCATGATCAATTGTATTTGAAACAGGATATATTAAAAAATTTTTCTAAATGCAATTTTTTTAAATATTTTGTTCGCTTTTGTAGTATTGTTATGTAAACAAAAAGGTGTTTTGCAAATAAACTCTAAAATTCTCCGTAAAAAGTCCATTCGTCAAAAAAGTCCATTCGCCACGATGTATAATTAACTTTTCTCGTAGACCAACATATTATGATTCTAGGGTTAATGAGATAGTTTTATTTCCAAAATTAAACTATTAATTCAAATACAAATTAGTATATTTACATTAATGTCTTATTTACACGGGCCTAATACTAACCACTAGTATTCACTACAAACATGCATGTAATTACGTTTAATACTATGTTTCGATGTATTAAAAGCAATTCTATACGTGTTTGTAGCAACTATTAATGATTGGTAAGTAATGAGCCTGTATAAACAAGATAGAAATGTACGTCTTACCACTGACGATATTCCAGCACATTAACCCCCATGTATGTCTGTACCACTACCATTAAAATTTACACTCATTTCTAAATGGGTTGTGACGTCAACCACCATAAAACAATTGACATCATACCATCACTAAAGACTATTGCTAAATTTAACAAACAGACAAATATTATTTTACCTGTGTTGCTAAATTTAGCAAACAGGCGACATTCTGTCTATTGACGGTGGCGTCACATACTTTTGCAACAAGTTGTTTCCTTGACGTCAGTCAACTGGTGCAAAGCCAAAAATAAAACAAAGATTTTTTTTATATTTCCTTTTGAGATGGATGTTTCATGGAATTGAATGAATTTCTGAGAAAAGATTTTTTTTATATTTAGTTCAAGGTAACTATAATTTTTTATGGGTATTTTGATAATCCCTCAAGACTTTTAGTTGGATCATATTAATATCATAATTAGATTATCGAGTTTATTTATGACTCACAATCAGTATGATGATTACTGATTAATTAAATGATTTCAATTTTATTTTTGTGCTATTTATGACAAAGTTGATAAATATAGATAATTAAGATTGAAGTTTATTTTTAATAGGTCGAAGTCCGTTTATGACTCGTCAATTGTTTTGGACGTTTTTTTGAGTATTCATTATGTGTAATAATAACTCAATAAGTTACTAAAGTGGCTTTATCGAAACAAAAAAAAAAAAAATAATAAACAAGCTATAGGACAAAGTAGTATCTACCTTATAGCAGGTTTACATTTGCAATGATTTGCTGGCGCCAACACGAAGTGACGCGCCAGTAAAAGCAAAACTTACGTGGAAACATCTCCTGATAGGCGAGATAATGCATGCCCGGATGAAAAAAGTTGGCAATCCTCTAACTTTTCTGGAGCCAGTAATGATTCATGCCGCCACTAAAATTAAAACTTACACATGTAAACTTGTTTTGGCGCCAGTATGCTATTCTAATTCATCATTCGCCTTATATTTAGATACCAATGACGAACAGTTTTATATTAACAGATCCTGCTACTTTATCGTTACATCACTGATTATGTATATTTTTCTGTTGTAACTATGCCTTCTGCATACTTATTATTACAGTGTAAACTCTATATAACGAACTTCTATTTAACGAAAAACTCCTTAAAACGTAGAAATTACAAAGGTTTGTTTGGTTTACATTATCATTCGTATATTGAAACACTCTTTATAGCGTAATAGCCACTCTCAATAGCGAAAGATACGTCATTTTTTAAGCCAAAAAAATTTTTATTTCACTGACTTCCAAACAAAATAGTGATACAGAGTCGTAAATATTTCGTACGCACAAAGGGATTCTTAGAAATCCGTTTATTTGTTTGTTGTAATTGCCTAGCACATGCTTTTGCCTTCTGTACTTCCGTACTACTATTTTATTGCTGTCTTGACGTTATCATATTCTTAGTTGCTTTCAAACTTTTTAACTGTAAACATGGCGAGTAAAAGAAAGAATTTGTGTGTTGACGAAAAAGTGTCATTTGATTCAGTCAAAATTAAAACCACTTACTAAATTCGTAAATTGTATTCGTAAAATTATATTGTTTTCTTTTACTCTCCATATAACGAAAACTCTTTATAACGTAATAAAATAACCGGTCCCTTCAATTTCATTATATGGAGTTTACACTGTACTTGCAATTTGTCGCTTCAGCGTGAACGAAGTCTTATATGTATCAAAAAAATTGATTCAGCGATTCTAAATAAAGAATTTTATAAATTAAAATAACTATAAATAAATTAATAAATATATTTTGTTATATTGGTTTATATTTTATACGTATTTTAAAATTGATTTTCTTATATATATTTTTGACATAAATATTTAATTTTTGATTAACATAAAATCGTTTCTAAACACGTGAACACGTGAAAATTTCCAGTTTAGACAGAATATAAAGTGAATATGATATACTCTCACTCAAGGTATGACCGGCATTTATTAATTTTTAATAATTATTACCTACTTATTATTTATTTTCAGTAAAGTTAAAAATATTTTAAAAATAAATTAAGTAACTTGAATAACGCTGAAAAAAAATTGTATAGAGAAGCTGCATAAAGACAAGTGGCGCCTTTTTCAATAATTTTATAAGTATATGCGTGAGCATGTCAGCGCAAATTTTTTGTAACCATAGATTTTCATATAAATTCATTAACAAGTTTATACTTTTGTATTAATTATTACTTTTTAATATTTATAATTTTGATATATAAAAATTAAATAAAGTAAATACAGAGAACCTGCATTGTCACCATTGTCACTAGTGACGTCTCTATAAGTCAATTTATAAGTTTTTTACAAGTTATTGTTGTTGTTTTAAATACAACAGATAAATTGACTACGTTCAATGCAACATTGTAACCGCACAAATAAATATTTATTTATTACTAAAAATTTAAATTAAATCTTTTTAAAAAATGTATAATTAGCCACTTACTTTAATAGTTATATTACAATGAATTTTTATATTTGTTTGTCGCATAACTGGCTGTTATTCCACTTCGGACACAAATATATAATAGTTCTTAAATCTTGTGTACATATGACCATTTTGACACCAGTATTTTCCTTTTTTGTAACAAGAATTACATAAATCAGTCACTTGGACATCCCGAAAACCGCTTTTTATAATAATTTTATTTACAATTTGACATTTTTCATAAAAAAAATAATAAACTTTTAATTCAAAATAGCCTACTTATATTAATTAAACTCTTTCATTTAAAAAATGCTAAATATAGGCACCATACGCGCTAGTGTCGTAATTCAAAGATCAGGCAGGTTCTCTATAGCTCCGACCTCTTTGACACTAATATAAGGCCACTCCACTAATTGAGAAATAAACAAGATTATAAAAGAATTTCAGTCATAGACAGCGTTGGATTTAGACTAGAGGTATTAGGAACTTTTGCCCAGGGCGGAAAATTTTCGGGCATGGCAAAATTTGGAAGATGAGAACGTCGAGGGGGCCCTAGCTGTCGCGGTCGGTCAGAAGCCTGAAAAAAGTAAAAAAAGTTTTTTTTTTCTCGTCACTAATTTCTTTAGGGAAAAGTTTTTAAAAGATATGATTTTTTCCCTAGGGCCTCGCCATTTTTCTCCACAGCCCTGGCTTTAGGTAATAATGGGGTGGAATTTTTCACGGTGGCCCTAGTGTGGCACTTAGGGTAAATCCGGCCCTGGTCATAGATCAATGAACATATTATAGATCTAGTCCATAGACTGAATGTATCAAGGAATAAATGAAGCCTCTCGTATCATTAAACATATTTGATTTTAATAGTGAAATCTAAAAGTATTTGGTAATTATTTGGAAACTTTATTTTAAAAATCGTTAATTTTTAACAACAATTCAAATAATTAAAAATACACCAATACTTGAGGGCGAGCCTTCCCCTACCTAAATTAACAATCTCTTAAATAAATATTTGTAATTTTTTAGTTTTTCAGTTTTCAATTGTATGAGATTGTATGTAACAAAATTTTGAAGTAAAAATTTCTGTCGCGAGAGTTGAAAGTTCTGTGTGAAAGTGTAACGAAATCTGTAATGGCTGGAGGGTAACGAATAAATAATGTACCTACCTGAATAAACTCTTCTAAACGCCTTGTTTTTGCATATTAATTCAATAATCTTTGATAAATTTTATAAAAATTATCAAAAAATCTCTCTTTAATTTTAAATGGACAAATTGTCGCGAAAACAGCTCCCTATAATGTTGTCACAATTTGAAGACAAACGTTAGGTATATCAACCTTTAAAACCTGAAAACTTTGATTATATTCATAAGATGTCAAAACAGCGAGTATTTATTTGAATTCTGGTCGGTTATAACTACAGTACGCTCAAGGTAATAGAAATGTAGAAAATAAAACATAATAATATCACTTGGCTAATGAAAATTACCAAAATCAACATAACTGTTTACAAATTGTGAAGTCATTCATTACTTTCACCAAGATTTGTAAAAATTAAATTATTTTTGTGGAAATGAGAAATATAAAACGAAATAAAAAAAAACAACAAACTTCGCATTTTTCTCCGAAATTTTGAGGTTACGTTAAAAAGTGACCTTTACAAAAGTTGTAGATTTTTGCATGATCTACAACTTTTGTGAAGGATAATTTTTTCTTTGACTTCGTCTTTCGCCGGAAATTGCAATATTACAATTTTTCAGTATTTTCGAACCCCCCAAATCAATCCTCCACCGCCCCTGCTCACGCATTTATTTTTTTTACGTTTATTATAAGCCTCTTTACCATTTCCACTTATAAATGTCTAGGTAACAATTTTTTTTCCCTCTATGTGTAATTTAGTTAGACTATTTTGGCTAAATATTTACTGTATAATGTTATATGTACTATATGAACCCTCTATAACTACACATAGTTTCGGGTTTTCTTAGTTTTTATACTGATACCGGTAAAAGTCCATCAGTTTCTTTGCAAAATTTAAAAGAGCATAAAATTCTGAACACAATGAACCCAAAATCATCTATTTAAGTCATTAGAGATTTTGGTCAGCGCTGTCCCAATTTGACCTAATTGGGAGTGCATAGAAATACGAAACTGTAGAATATAGAACAAGTTTTATTATGTTGTAATGTACTATGGAGCTTCATGAATTTACCCACAAAAAATCATCCAATTCAAATCCTTTGTTTGGAAAATATAGAATTTTTTATAAAAGAGATACAAAAAAACGTGACAATTACCGCAATTTTCGAAGCAAAATATCTGCAGCCTAAATAATAATTTTCAGAAATAAATGTCAAAATTGGACATAGCTCTACTGGTAGATAAATTATAGTGAATATGAAAAAATCTGAGAACTTTACTTTTAAGACTGGTCGAATTGACGTGAAAAGGTCCATATATATATATATATATATATATATATATATATATATATATATATATATATATATATATATATATATATATATATATATATATATATATATATATAAATTCAAACCTTGGGGTGGCCACATTACCCTACCTTCCCCTACATATTTAAATTTTAACAACACAATAGATAAGATGTGTCATAGACTCATAGTGTCAAAAGTTGATTTCCAAAGAAATCGCTTCCTGAAACTAATGTACTGATTTATCACTATGAAATTCTTGTTAAGCAACTTTTTGATTCTATCAAGTTCATTATCACCGCACTTGAGACGCGACGCTACATACAAAACAATTCGTGGAAAGTGATGTTTTTTTGCTTCTACTCGTATCAATTTTTAAAAAAAAATTATTCTTTGTTTTCTTTAAAATAATTTATTTCAGATAAATTTTATTATGTATTTACAAAAGAAAAAAAATTGAATTATTGAAAACTTAATAAACATTAATACGGCAAATAAAAAATTAAATAAATTTTATGTATTTTTTGAATTTCTTTTTTTAAATAATGTGTTTTTGATTTTTTTGAAATTCTTAGAATTATTTTCGAAATTTGAAAAATAAAATTTTTTTTACCGTCAATATCGTCATATAATTACACAATATAGCACTCATATATGTATATACAGGAGGCGGAAAGAGAGGCGCAGCAGATGGGGTTGTAGCCCGGGCGTTCGGGTTCAAAGACGATGCTCAGGTCCCTATTGAACATATTTATCTATTTTAGCGAATTTCCAAAATGGAATTCAACTATTACAGCCACTGCCATGACGCAACTTGAGCCTGGGACTATGGCAGAAATTTGTTTTGAGGTCCCTAGAAACCGAAAATAATATTCACTAAAATTATATACATATATATATATATATATATATATATATATATATATATATATATATATATATATATATATCTAGTCCGCACGATAACCCTCGAACAAAATGTTTTACTTTTACGAAATTTGGTGAAAATATTGGAAGTCGTTACCAAACACGTCCGATACCCGAAACATGGTTTTTTTGGCAATTTTCGTGTAAAAAAAGTTGGTTTTTGGCCTAAATTTTTCCTTATTCAAAAATTTTTGCGACATTTTTGTACACCATTGAAATGGGGAAAAAAATCACACAAAAATGTCTTTAAGCTATTATTCTATGTCAACTAGTTTCCAAGAAAAACTAACTTTTATAACCGGAAATTCGTTATCTTATGCAGGATGCTGCGACAGGGGTAGGAATTTAATCCATACCTTTACTCCGAAAGCTGTGAAAAGCTCTAACCGCTGAAGAATCCTAACTTAGTTCATGTCCAATACGAATTTGACGCATTTTTTGAATTCATGTTCTACAGTTCTACACTATGCTCTTGAAAAGTTACGCTATAATTGGGTTACCATACTATGCACTAAGTTTGCAAATTTTACGTTAAACAGTCTCAAAGAAAATCACCTGATTCCATAAGTGTTTCGTTTTGTCAATTTTGGTACGGAAGATTTGGCTAAAAAAAAGACTGAAAAAAATAATTGAAAATTAATCTAAAATTAAATAAAAAATTATGTAATTTCTTTTGGGTACTTAACGAATAGGTATTACATTAATTTCAATTTTAAATCATTAACCCAACGTTTCAGGAACAGGATCTACGGATCCAAAATCTGTAGATCCTGTTCCCGAAACGTTAGGTTACTGGTTTAAAATTGAAATTAATTAATTAAAAAAAACTTATAAGAAAGGCAAAATAGTTGACTATGGATGAATGTCATCTAAGTATGTATTTTATATTACAACACTGCGCCTATACAGGTGAATGTCCCCTTGGTTCAATGAATTATAATAAATAAAAAATACATATTATTCTATATAAATACTTAAGTACCATACATGCATTTAAATATACATACATTTATTGTTACGAGTACATTATTTTAAATTGGTGAAAGCAACTATTATTAAAATTTAATGTTGAAAAATATTTAAAAAAAAAAAAAAAAAACAATATTTATTATTCCGTTGTATGATTCATAAGGGGAAAACAAAAAAGTGGCAGGATAAGCTACAAATTCAAAAAGAATAAAAAAAAATAATAAAAATCATAATATAGTCAAACTGAATTGGTTAAGAATCGAATCCAGGATCTCTCGATAATCAATCAAGCACTTACCCCCCTAGGCCACCGATTCCCTGTTCGATATTCATTCCATTTTGATAACGAGTCAATCACATATTTTTACTCTCTTGACATGCAAGGAGTAGTTAGTCCAATTTCGATAGTACCGATGTGCTTGTAAATATTATTTAGGTATGACGAAGTGGCCGAACTTTTATAAGGCGAATTTTTTTGGACGGACTTTATAACTGCTTCTCACATTTCAAAAGAGTAAAAATATGTGATTGACTATCGAACAGAAAATCGATGCGAATATACTCGGAGAAAATGCAATAAAAATAGATGTCCCCGAAAAAAATAAGTGGTCTTTAAGAATCTTTCTTTAAATTTGGTCTAAAGAGAAAATATGTACTGAATTCGCTAGACCAATATTTCCCAAGCTTTTTTCAGACATGGCCTAGTAAAATCTCGGATAATTTTGTACGTTCTTTAATTTTAAATAGAATTATTGTATCCTACAATCATTTCCGCCATCAGTTGAAATAACATTTGGTCGTGTGACATAAAATGTCGTTTCCCGACCACTTGCATTAGAGAAATGTTTAAAAGCAATTCTTTAATTTTAAGTAGAATAATTACATCCTCGAATCATTTACGCTATCAATTAGAATAACATTTACGGCTGGTTTTACTTTTACATTCATAATTTTAAAGGTTCTTTAACTAAAGTTACTTTTAATTTAAAGTCGACTTTATTTTTAACACTGTTTTACATTGATCAGGTCTGCTTACTTTTGTTAAAGGACTTTTAAGTGTTGCATGGATAAAACGAACTATGAATGATCCTAGCCAATCTTACATTTAAAAAAAATAACTATAATAGAAACGAAAATATCAACATGATTGAATTTCAAAAAATACGCCTTTCACTCATTTCGCTACTGTCAGTGAGATTGGAATATAAAACTACATTATTTCTTTTTAAAAGAAATTTATCATAAATACAATGAATTATAAAAAAAATCGCGAGTAACCTAGAAATCGTTCAGCCAGTTTAACCCAAAAGGAATGTTTGATATTAATTCAAGACGTAAAAATAATCAAAAATATCATTGAAAATAAGCAAACAAATAAAATTTTTATTTTATTTATTTAAGGTACGAATATTTTATAGAAAAATTATGCTTATAAACAAAATTCAATGATAATAATCAGCAATAACAAATATGTTAATGCCGACTTTAAGCAGTAAAAGTCGAGATAATTCTTACTTTAGTTTAAAGTCGACTTTTACACTAACGGGGTTTTAAATTTGATTGTAAAACAATACCAAAAATAAAGTCAGTTTTAAAGTTGGCTTTAGTGTTAAAGTCGGCTTTAAATGTGAATGTAAAGCCAGCCGTTAGTCGTGTAATATAAAATGTGGTTTCCCGACCACTTTGTCTACCATATGTAATTCAGGTAAATATCGACACTTTCTTAAGCATTAGAGAAATGTTCAAAAGCCATTCTTTAATTTTATTTTAAATAGAATTATTGTACTTATCCTGAAATCATTTCCGCCATCAATTGGAATAACCTTTAGCCGGGTAATATGAAATGTCGTTTTCCGACCATTTGGTCGACCATATGTCCCCCACCAAATTAGCTTCACCGTTTCCTTTTTTCGTACAAAAAGACTGTGTCCTATTGTGCTAGTCGTGTGCTAAACTCCAAAAACTGCTTTTTTTATAGCCAAAAACGATTTCTGAGCCTAATAAAGTTAGCCCCACCGTTTCCTATGTTTAAAACAAAAAAGGCTATGTTGTATTGTGCTAGACGTATGTTATCATACCTAAATAAACTAAATTCCAGGACATACGATTTTTATCGCTAAAAATCTTTTTTTCATAAAGCTAGCCCCGCCATTTTTTATTTTTAAACTTTTTAAAGCAAAAATAAAAATTTGGGGGACAGGTCTACCCACACTGTCAACTTCCCATTGGGTGTCCTTAAAGACTAGAGACTACTGTACATAAATAACGTAAATAATTATTTTTCCATTTCGGGCAACCCTGGGCCCCCGATAGAGGCTTTGTCCCTTGCACCATACCGGGGGCTTCGCCTTCTGTACCTAAGGGTGGGGGCTCCACCCTTATCAAACAATTGATAACATCATTTGTTCTCAAGATATGCGAGACAAAATATATTTCAAAAACAGTTTCTAATTTCGTTTTTTTTTTTTAATTTTATAATAATATACTGGCGTTTTTAACATCAAGGAAGATTCTTAGGCCATTATATAATAATGTTATGGTAAAAAATCCATATAATCTATGTTATCTTAATAAAGTTAATTCTGTTTTTTTTTTTTTAGCACAAAAAACAAACCGCTAATCCGAATTTGCTGAGAACTTTATCCGGTCTTCATTTTTTGATTACGCATCTAATGAAATTAGTCCGGACTTGATATCGTCATTTGTTCTCGAGATATGCGAGACGAAAAAAATTCACGAACGAACGAAAGAACGAAAGAACGAACGAACGAACGAACTAACGAACGCACGCACAGACATCACGCTAAAAACGATGGATTCGGATTCTAGTGACCTTGAAACGTGGAGATTTGTCCAAATTAGCGATTCGTAAAATCGGACCCATTACAATAACTTCCTATGGGAAGTTAAAAATTATTAATTTTTGTAATTTATTTTAATTTACACATCTTTCTGCGAACCACCGGTTGGGAAACACTACACTAGACTGTACACAGACAAAGAATTATGGAAATTGCCTGATATCAAAGTATCTAAGTTTTGTAACAATTGACCCATTTATTTATCTTTAAAAAAAAATTAAATTCACCTGCATTTTTAACCTTCCTTAAAAAAATTCCCATATATATTTTGTAATAAAATTACACTACAAAATTATTGGTCCTTCGAAACAACAAACAGATGTATACATATATAGGTATTATAATATGTAGAAAGTACATAGGAAAAATAAACTCACAAACAGTGATTTTAACGTTACCTGGATACATATCTAATTTTATGTTTATATACTTAAATATCTAACCGTATGAATAATGGAAGGGACGTTCATAATATAATACTTATGTATACAACAACATCCAGTCATAATAATTATTATAACTTATTATTTGCATTTTTTTCCGATACATAATGATATTGATCTGAATTTTTACTTATTAATAAAATTAAACTTGACACACTTTTTAAAATAAAATAAAAAATTTATTTTTTTAGTATTTACTTATAATATATTGTCATTTAAAATCGAAACTGTTCTATTGAAATCTGTTAAGGTTTTCAAAATGCCAGAATTTTGGTATCCCGAAGAGAGAAATTGTCCAATAGCTCGTTTTAGCAAAGTTCGTAGTTTTTTTCTTTTTTTTGTTGAGATAAAAAATGATTGTACTTACTTGGTACATTTCAATTTTAAGCTAAAAACGATATGAATTCAGAATTTTGCAAGCTTACTATGTACATTAACAGAGTATACTGAAACAAAACTCAATCATACTTTTGTGACATTAAGTTCGCTGAGTTCGCTGAATACGAAACATTTTTCTTAAAACTAACAAGGAGAAGATCCCAGGACCGAATCACTTTTTCCTACAAGTTTATCGCGATCAATAGAATAAAATGCTAAAAGAGTTCGTTCTAATATGACCTTGTTTTCACGGAAATTAATATTTTTTTCACTTTTCCCTATTTTAATTTTCTGGTCACTGTAATGTTTTTTTTAAATATATTTAATAAAGTGAGATATGTGTAGAAATATTTTTAACATAGATCACAACAGTTTTCAGTATGTTAAAATTTATATTTTACCAATAATATACCTACATATTTAAAAGCATCAATAAACAAAAAATTCAAAAAAAAAAAAATAATGGAAACTAGACCACATTAAAGGGAGGTTTACTCGAGAGTCCTTAAAAATTATGTATTTTTCTAGAATTTTTTTCTCAAGAACGGAAGTAAATATCAATTTCAAATTTTGTGCACATATTTACTAAGTATTAAACTACACAAAAAAATTTTCTCAAGGAAAAATATAAAAAAGTGTCCATTTTATAGATAGTGCAGTGTGAAGTTCCGAAAATCCAATGCCTTGTTGGTGGACATCCTAGCGCCGGTAATAAACCACCAAAATCCAAAAACAAAAAAGATTTATAAAATATATGAAGAGTACCGGCACCTCTACCTATAATATCAATAAATTGCTGAAAGAAAAAAAAATGGCGGATGTTTGAACTTTTGATTACGATTTTTGTCTTATTTTTCGCTCTTTAAAGTAAATTTAAAAATAAAAAAAATATTGAAAGTGTATCGAACTTAGGTAGAGGTGCCGAAGAATTGAATTATCTTTAAAATAAAAAATTCAAAAAAAAGGATCCATCGAATAGTTTTTGAGTTATCGTGTCCACCAGTTCCAAAAATGTAGTTCCGAGATTTTATAAAATATATATAAAGAAACGTATTTTCAAAATTTTATATTTAATACTCATTATTGCGTGAACTACGTTTTATGAATTTTTTTTTTAATAGAAAGCTGGATTCAGTTAATATGCAAAAATCTTGTTTTTAAATTATTTTCAGTAAAATCACTTTGGGAACATATTCTACACATAACTTGCTATCAATTTCGGCAAAAAAAAATCGATTTTTTTATCAAATCTCAAGTAAACCTTCCCTTAAATTACTTTCAGCAAAATCACTTTGGGAACATATTCTACACATAATTAGCTACCAATTTCTGCAAAAAAAAAAAAAAAAAAATCTATTTTTTTAACGACTCTGAAGTAAACCTCCCCTTAACAAAACAAACGGCTCAACAATTTTACTAACCGAAATAAACTAGTAGAAAAAGAATCCCGCCACAATCGGTGATTCGGCTCTGAGACCCATCCTTTATGAATTAGCAACTAACTGAAGTAGCCAGGCTTCAATATTTTTAATCTTTATAGAAATAAACGGACTATTTTTGTTTAGAAATTTTAATTCCTTCCCTATTGAATTCCTTTATGTTTTTTTCTTCGCAATTTATAAAACGTTAAACACTATATATAAATAGATTCGTACAAATCTTTTATAACAAACTAGAATATAATAGCTTCTTCTATTTACTATTTTTGTTTTTGTTTTTTGCTATTTACATAGTTGGTACAGAGTTCAAGGTAAAGTTTACGAGTAATATGATATTTTGCAAAATAAAACATCTGTCACTCTCATGTCTTGTCAAAAGTAAACAAATTATTTTTACTTCCAAGCACCAAAAAAAAAAAAAAATTAAAAATAATTTCCTACAGAGAGATACGTGCTTCCTCCTAAACAAAACGCAAAAAAATTGAATTAAAATTCGACCAGGTGTACTCTAAATCATAGAATAGATTCTCTTATTAATAATTTTATTATTTGCAAAGTACATATTGTAAAATTATGGCAAAAAACTATTCTATTTTCTAAACATTTTTTTTTTTTGCGTTAATTCGGATACAATGGTGAAGTACAATAACTGTACCTACCTTTTTCTTAAAAGGATTTTAGTTTTAGGTTCGATGACCCCAGTTTTATTTCCTGCCGGACAAGGTTATTTTTACCAGTTAGACATGTAAAGACCACTATATAGAAAAAAAATTTCTATACAATGGATATTCCATACAAAAGATATTTCCCAATGGAAAAATGTTTAACTATAATAATGTAGTCAGATTTATAGGTTTTTTATGAAAAAAGTATAGCTGTATATAATCTTGACGAATTTGCGGCCACGTTTCGTCCGCGGGCCGCACTTTGGAAAACCCTGATTTTACACCTTTAATATCGATTATTATTTATAATGTAGGTATATATTTGTGTATTATATTATACAATTGTTGTTATGTAATAAGAATAAATGTTTAAAAATATTAAATAACACACATAAAGTACAACTATAAATATTTAAACATTCCAAAAACAAATATGTAATTGTTATATTCATTTTTTTTTCACCTTTTGATATAGAATGTTTCATAAATATTCCATAATAAGTTTGACTATTTTTATACTCATGCAATTTTAATCTCTATTGACCATAGTAAATTGGTTTTTTGTACTATTATTACCCAAAAGAAAGATGTCATCTTTTTAGTTAGCTGTAACAATATACATACTTTCGGATACATTTTTGTATGTTGTACTTATTGAATTCATATGAATCAATTGCAATTTTCATACTCTAATCTAACCATTGGACCCATCTCCAAATAATCCTTAAAAATGGCGCAAAAAAAAACTCGATATGGATACCTCAATCGAACTATTAAAGTGAGACCTTTGACTTTTATGAATTCTGGTTCTATAGCCTGATGGCATTTAATCTTAAACTCAGTTTAAAAATAATTTTTAACTTCCCATAGGAAGTTATTGTAATGGGTCCGATTTTACCAATCGCTAATTTTGACATATCTCCACGTTTCAAGATCACTAGAATCCGAATCCATTGTTTTTAGCGTGATGTCTGTGTGTGCGTTCGTTAGTTCGTTCATTCGTTCGTTCGTGAATTTTTTTTCGTCTCGCATATCTCGAGAACAAATGATGGTATCAACTCCGGACTAATTTCATTAGATGCGTAAACAAAAAATGAAGACCGGATAAAGTTTTCAGTAAATTCGGATGAGCGGTTTGTTTTTTGTGGTAAAAAACAGAATTAACTTTATTAAGATAACATAGATTATATGGATTTTTTACCATAACATTATTATATAATGGCCTAAGAACCTTCCGTAATGTTAAAAACGCCAGTATTTTATTACAAAATTTAAAAAAAAAAAAGAAAAAAAAACGAAATAAGAAACTTGAAAAAATTATTTTTTTGCCAAAATATATTTTGTCTCGCATATCTTGAGAACAAGTGATGTTATCATTTGTTTGATAAGGGTGGAACCCCCACCCTTGGGTACAGAAGCGAAGCCCCCGGTATGGTGCAAGGGGCAAAGCCTCTATCGGGAGCCGAGGGGAGGAGTCGCCTGAAATGAAAAAAGAATTATTTATGTACAGTAGTCTCTAGTCTTTAAGAATTTAAGAACACCCAATGGGAAGTTGACAGTGTGGGTAGACCCGTCTCCCAAAATTTTAATTATTTATTTGTCGCATTTTTGTTACTGGTTTAACGACAACTCCTTCAATAGAGTCCTGTCTATAGAATATATCTACGTTACTTCGAATCGGCTACAAGGTCGCCATAGAAGTTTTCACTTTGGTAGTGTGCGATTACCATAGAGCGGATTTTTACTTAATCGATCTATAAAAAATTATATTTATCCGCTCTATAGCAATCACCTTCACGTCTCAAAATTTACAAACCTTTTATCACAACGAGAACCACACTAATAATACTATATCAAACACCATATACGGGATGTTTCAAGCAACTAAGAACATATAAATTTTAACACAAGGAAAATTTGTTATAATCAAGAAATGCTTTATTTTATTATTATTAACTATTTAGGAAAATCTTAAATAATATTGCGTCAAAATACTGCTTAAATGTAATTAAAAGCCAATAATAGAATAATTGAAACAACTATACAGTCTGTCACACAAGAGCGTGTTCCGCATTTTTAAAAAAAAAATTATTATTTCTCAGAAATGGATAAATCGATTTTAAGTACACCAAAAGCACTATTACGCATTTACTTAGTAAGCTGTTCAGACTTCATTATTGTCTAGAATTCGTGGGCACCGTTTTGGCATACTTTTTATAAGATTTTTCGCATTTGTTGCGGTAACGACCGCCAGAGAGCTCGGATATGGCGGCACACCTGTTTTAATAAAAGACTAAGTAGTAAGCATATTTGGCAGAAACCCATGTGTAAAAACACGCTTTGTCAGTAAAACTTACATGACTCCAATCACGATTCAAATTTTGCATAGCCCACAAGTGTCACTTTTTGACATGCTCCAATTTGATTGAAAATTTCACTGTTGTACTACGCCAAGGAATATTTGCTTCGTTTAATCGCCTATTCAGAGTCATCATACTACTATTAACTTCCTTTTTAGCCAATAACTTTTGTCTTTGTCGCAGTGTCAAAAAAGGCTTCCATTGAAATAACTTGGAAATGGTTTTATCTTCGTTTTCAGAAGGCCCTCGCGTTTTTTCTTTCTCGGGAAAATCTTTCACGTTTTTCTAACCATTATATCACAACACTCACTTCCATACAAAGTCTTCTGACTTGTGCATATATTTAGCAGCAGCTTTATAAGTCATTTTAGGTCCTTTACTGTGAGTACACAAGAACATTGCCTCAAAACTTTTTGCCTATGATGCCCTCATTTTGAAAATGTTGTGTTCTTATCGTAATACGCAACGCATCTTGTGTGACAGACTGTAAATAAATTGTAATCTAAATTAAAATATTTATTAACGGATAATACTGTTTATTCGAAAACTGGTCACCTATTGTTTTGTTTTCAGATTTACTATGGATAACTATGGATACTATATAAAAATTATATCCATAACTCTTTAAATGATTAAGACGAGTTAACTCGTCCTGCAACAGTGATGAGCAAATGCAAGACCAAGACCAAGACTTGGCAGTCTTGGTCTTGGTCTTGTTCTTGCATTAAGAATCTTGGTCTTGGTCTTGCTAGAGCAATTTGAGTCTTGGTCTTGGTCTTGGTCTTGATCTTGGTCTTGCAAAATGCAGTCTTAGTATTGATCTTGGTCTTGATATTGCTAAAGAATTTTGCACTTTCTTGCATTTTTTTATTAGCGAATTTTTTCCTTCTAAAATCAGAATTCTTTCTCTTTACGGTATTAATTATAATTTTAAACTATTTAAATAATTTAGCAAGAGTCTTGCTTTTTTCTTGCTATTGTCTTGGTCTTGCTCACTTGTGTCTTGGTATTGGTCTTGCAGCCATACTTACAGTCTTGGTCTTGGTCTTGCTCTTGGTATACATAGTCTTGGTCTTGGTCTTGCTCTTGCAAAAAATGCAAGACCAAGACAAGACTGCAAGACCAAGACTAATTTTGCTCATCATTATCCTGTAATATGGCTCAAAATGCTGTCATATGTATATATTCACTGGTACAGGTGCCGCCATCTGTGACAATACGGTATAATTCTAAATAATGTTAAATTTTATCAACATAGTTTAGTAGAATTTATTCTTTGTAAATTCCTAGGGTTCACTTTTTTAATGTTGGGATCTTTAATTTTTTTCTTTTTCTTTTTTTGTAGCCTTATCTATTGTACTTATCACTTGACAGTAAAAAGTCCGGCATTTTAAGACAAAATTAAAAGGGATAAAAAAACAGGCATTCTCTGATCCCAACAATTTTTTCCCATGTTAAATTTTGTATGCTCTTACTTCGCCGAAACAGACTGTATACTTGTATACACTTTGCTTGTTAAACAAAAAAAAAAAAATTGAACTAAACTGGTGAAATTACTAAATCACGTCATAATGTCGAGGGCATTGAACCTTATAAAATAAAATATATAGGTATATTTGTACGCTTTATTAACTATATATATAAATTTATATAGTTACCAATACATATTTATTACTTATACTGCTGCGATACTCGTACTTAATACCCAAGTGCAACACTGGGAGAAATTTTTGTTCTTACCTACAAATACTTAAATGTTGGGTCATTGGACTTCCTCATTTTATTTCCTATCTCATCGAAACCATCATCTTTTCATACTTGTCCGTTTGTTTGTTTGTCATCGATCGTCCATTCCGTGCGTTCAAGATTTTTTTTTTGAAACGCGGCTTTCCAAACGCACATCTACATAATAATACAATTAAAGTGATCGACCGCGCGGTCATCGATCGATAAAAGATCGAATGAGAGTATTACTGGTGACGGCTGGCTCGACCGGCGAGCCAGAGAAACAGAGAAAATTGTGTGTATAAAAAATATCTCGATTATGAATATTTAAACAGACGTATAGAGCTAAAGAATTTCTAACACATTTCTAAAGTGTTAAACTAGAGTGTGATGTTTGACTCCCAACATTTTTTTGATTCATTACTGCATTCCGTTTTTAGAAAATGAGTGAACTCAGAAAAAAAACTTTCTTCAAAAGTGACACAGAGAAAGAAAAATTAAAAAATTAGCTAATATTTACTATTAGGAACACGTTAAAGGGGTTACATACCGTAAAATTTATAAAATTAGTCTTGATTTACACAGAAGCGGCGCAAAAGGTGACCGAAGTGGGCGACCGCCCTGAGCCTCACGCCCTTTGGAGGCTAGCAGCGAGGCCTCACGTCTGGAAGAAAGCTGGTAGCATTGGAGTCTTGTGGAAGAGCTTCACTTGTGCAAAACAAGTGGTAAAACTTACAATTAATTAAAGTGATTGTTGATGAGAGGTTTTTTCTTTTGATCGTCACCTATTTTTTTAATAGAAAATATTTTTTGAAAAATCAAAAAAGGGCGCCTAGCAAAAGTCATTTTGTCCATTTTTCATTTTAGTCTTGCGTCGCCTTTGGATTTACATTCTGTTGACACCCTGATATTCGGTCTGTGACCAATTTAATGTGCTTCTCAGTAAATATTTGATATTTTTCCCTCGAATACCTTCTCAAGAATTTGTATTTTGCTATAAGAATCATGAATAATCAAGGCCATCTTAAGCTACCGAGACACCCCTGGGTATATTGAGTTTGGAGGCCCCTGGGCACACTAAGTATGAAGGTCTCTGAGTACACTAAGTTTGAGGGTCCTTTTAGTAACGTAAAAAACTACAAAAAACATCAAACTACAAAAAGATTTTGTGTATAACTTTATTAGCAATTTGGAAGCTTCGGATTCTAATGAATACACCCACGGTCACAAGAATGGCCGCTTATCGGCCTCAGTAAGTAATATACAAGTAAAGCAACTATATAAATAGAAACCTGAAAACAAAATAGTTCCAGCATAAAATTTGTTCGTTTATTTAAATTTTTAAAAAAAGGTTAAAAATTAGATACTCAATAAAAAGCATTTCTAAAATTTTAAATATCTAGTCTTTAGCAATAATTTGCAAAAATAAATTCAAAATTAAATCTCTGACGGGGAGACTGTAGAAGTTTATTTGCAGTTTTGTAAAAAAAATTTTTAACTGTAGCACCAAATATTGAACCTTTATTATTTCAATTTAGAATTTTACAGTCTATTTCAATTTAGTATTTCTATGGAGGTTTTTTGATGAATTTTCAGTATTATGAGGGAAAATTTTTCACTTTTACTAACAAAATTCTATTTAGAAATGTAGCTTATACTCTAAAGTTTGGTGTTCAATCATTACTACAATTTATTTTAGTTTTATCAAAAAATGAAAGAAACTCCAATAATAATACTCAATATCTAGCCTATATTACTTCAAATCACAAAATTTTATTATCTCAAAACCATTATTGAATCTATTTGTTGAAGTCATATTACATGTTACAGCAACGAAATATCTAGATAAGTTCACCGACCGAACAAAACAAAAATTTTTTATTGTAACATCAAAAACATTTGACACAAAATTTTGATTGCTTAAGACAAAAAAAAATTACTAGAGCTGCATATTTATTATTTAATTAGAATTACAATTATGGAATATTATGTATTCGATTTATATTACAGTAGATTCTCGATATTCACGGCCATTTTACTCACAAAATTATCGTATATATCTATATATCATCTACAAATTTTTAAAACGACAGTTTATAAATTTAACCCCTTATTGCATGAATTATGAAGGACGTGAAGAAAAAAATTTTTTTACTGAAAATGTCTTTCACTTCTTTTATTTTAGTAGTCAAATTAAGAAGAAAAAAATTAAGTCTTATTGTTTAGAAATTACTTAACGAAGCCATATATGGCTTCGTATGCATTCTAGTATTATAATTATAATCGATATATGACTTCGTATGCGTTAAATAAAAAATACAATCATATTTTATGAAAATCTGTATGCAATTTTATTTTCCATTGTAACATAAATAAACTTGACACTTTCCACATTTGGTGAATGAACGGAATTTTGAGCAGTTTTGACATAATTGTCAATTTAGTTTTGTCCATTCGGGGAAATGGTCACCTTATCTGATCGCACAGACTTCAAAGGGAGGTCTTGATGCCTAGCTGGAGTTTTTCAATGAGTATAGGTGAGCCGGGCAAGCTAGATGGAGTACCTTTTCGGCTTGTTGCAATACGTTTTCTGGCCACCAAAATTGGTGGACTGCCTTGGCTGGTGGGAGTACTGGGGAATCAGAAGCAAAGTCATCGTCACTTACGAAGCCATCACCAGGAATAGAATTGACATGCTGAGATGTACCATAAAAGCGATACGAAGCCATATATGCCCAATAATAATTTGGATTAAACGCATACGAAGCCAAATATGGCAACTTCAAAATAAGCCCCAAAAATCGAAGGAAACAAGAAAACACACACGAATCACAACTATTCCATGTTCTTGAATATATAAAGAATGTGTTTTGAAAATTTTTGATTTTAGTACTTACCGTTTTATTGTTTAGTTTTCACAAATAAAATTAGCACCAATTAATTGCACTGTAACGGTTGGACACTCTGAACATAACTTCAAATAATTTGACAACCCGTACTTACCAAAAACAACAAAAATTACGTTCCGTTACTGGAAGGAGTATAAAATTAGGATTTAACATTAGTTTCAAAAAAAAAAAAATTTAATATGTTGAAAAAAAAAAATAGTAAAACTTAGAATCCATATATAGCTTTGTATGCGATAAGAGGTTAAATACCTACCAACGATATCATCGTTGAAATATTTGTAACACTACAAGTAAGTATAAATATGTAAGTATTCTTTATGAGAACTAGGAAGAGCGTAATTACTGAAGCCATACTACAGAAAATAACAAAAAGGATGCAGTATGGATAAATACTAAAGATAATCCGAGATTTTACAAAGTCATTTTTTTTTCGTCTAAATGTATATGTATATTTGTAAATCCAATTTGAAAATTCAGATCGAAGTAAGCCAGCCAACTTTCAAACTAAAATTAAACCCGCATCACACGACGCTTGTTTTGTTGCTGGGTTGCAAGCGAGCTGCTGTGCTGGACACTATGGTGGCTCCTCTACAATACTGGCTGCATACAATGTACATAATAATATATTGCTGGTCTGGATATGTACATGGTTGCGATTAGGGATGCCAGATCGGACGGTTTTCCGCAAATTGGAGAGTTTAGAAATCAAATTTGCGGTGAAAATTTATGGTTTGCGGTTTTTCGCTTTTTGGACGGAATTGAAAATCAAATAAAATTTGTGTGTTGATATGATTATAATGTGAAAACATCATGTAATTGACAAGTTTTCTGGTTTTTTTCTTTCTTTGCTCGCCAAAAATATTTTTCGGGAAATTTTTCTCGTTTTTGCTTGTCGACGGTATTTTTCGGGAGATAGAATTGACAAATTAACAAACTATTAAAAAATGTGCTGTTTTTTGCGGTACACTTTGACTGTAAGCGGTTTTGGGCGATTTTTGCAATCTCAGTTAACGGGTGTGTTAAAAATAATCTGGAAGCCCTAGTTGCGATACTTTTACCACCCATTTGCAACCACTATCGCCTACTGGCAGTGGTAGTATAATATAGCAAATCTGAGTTGACAATAAGGCAATAAAATTTTACAAGTCAGTTTTACACTGGAACAAAATATTTAGTGAATATAGTTAAACATCGTTTTTAAAGTTCCTACGTGAGTACATGTAAATAAGATAAAAAAGTATGTACAAAATCATAATTTTGTACTTTCCCATATTTTTTTTTTTTCATAAAACTGAATGCGTAAGCTCGAACACGAAACTTATAACAAATTTCAGTATAGGTGAAATAATTGTAATATGCAGATAATTTATATAAGTAATGAACCTAATAATGAAATTGAGTTGTTGGTATGAATGGATATTGGATGTTTTTTTTTCTTTATATTATGGTTTTCGATATGATAATGTGATCGATTAGCAAAAATAAAATGGGGTATATGTTGTCAGGTATTACATTGTTTTTAACTGCTCTAAAATTACAGTCACTACAGTAACTGTTTGCTACGATTTTGTATTTTGATTTTTCAGTTTATATTAAAATATATTTCGATTTAAAGGTGCTATTTATTGTGTCATAATTCTACTTACCTTTAAGCTACATTTTTTAATTCAAATGTAAATATTTAACCAAATATGGAAAGAAATGTATATTTAATTCCAGTAAATCAATTTTTGTTCCTATTTGGTGTCTATTTTCAAATTTATATGGTTAAATTTTAATTTATGCCACATAAGTGTCAAATGTATTGTATAAATTTTATGTATGTGTACAAATTTATTTTATTAATTATTTCTTATTATTCTTCAAAAATTTGTTTTAAAAACTTGAAACATCAGTTTTTGAATGTATTTCATTTCTGCACGATTTTTTTTTTTTTTTTTTTTTTTTTTGTATGTAAATCCTACTTTGGAAATTAGATCAGCTAGACAAAGATGGATTTATCTGATTTGCCATATTCGTTGTCCTTTATTAATAACAGCCAATCATAATTTTTAAAATTTTACGGCCAGTCAACTCTCTTCTCGAAGTTGGTGGATAATAAACGGATGCTCATCTCACAAATGCGACCCTGCATTAACTAACGGTCAAATATAGCAAAGAAACCAACATACAAAATAGAACAGATTCTACGTTTGAAATCTTACAAGCGTTCGCGCAACGGAAACAACAGTAACGTCATCACCACTACCAGCACTAATACCAATAGACAATTTTACATTGTATAAGTAATGCAGACATTATTCAAAATGCCAAAGATTAAAAATTGAAATATAGTCAAATGATTATAAAACTGATTGCCCGATCCTTCAAGTCTCATCTGTAAATCAGATAAATTTGTACATCGAATGCAAAGTGCATAATTTCATTTTTGTACTGAATATGTATTTGTTTTTATTTTTAAATTCTTTTTTTGGCCTTTATTGCTGAGATAATCATATTTAATTTTGACCAGTTGCACGTGACCAAGTGCACCACTGTCTTACAAATTTGTTACAAATTGTATGTTACGTGTATAACAATTTGTAAAAATTTAGCAAAAAATTTGGCTTCCGTTAGTGGATTATAATACGACAGAGAGTAAAATTCGAAAATTTGAACTCTTTGTTTTGTTAAAGCCGAAATTCTACACGTGACGAAGTCACAAGTGTTTAAAAAAATTTATAATTATAATAGTTCGTGTGCTATAAGCTATAACAAAATTTTTTAATTAAATAATTTATTGTATTTATCTAAGCAAAATTTGACTTCCGTTGTAATTATTACATGAAAGTTCGTTAATACAGAAGAATTCAAAGGTTTACGTTGTACTTGGAAAAGTTCTAGCAAAATGCCAGAGTTAGAAGGAATAATCGCTCAACAGTATTAAGTACATAATTTACACGTTCTAGGTGTAAATACAATCAAAAATTTGTTACTTTCACAATCCTAACAAATACACTGAAAAAAAAATTTTCGAAATTTTTTCGGTTTTTTTTTTTGGTCCACGGACTTGGAAAAAATTTTTCCGACTTAACCACCATATGGACCGGATAACTTGTTGATTCAGCTTTAATTTGCTTTTTATAGACTTTTATACGACCACTTCTCCCTGAGATATAGGACCTTGAATGGAAAAGGATCATTTCGTCTTTGACCATCGATATCTCAGCAACCAATGATCACACAGAAAATTGAACGGGTGTTTTAAAAACTCGAATAAATTCTCTATAAGGATTAGCTATTGTTTTGTCGGAAAAAAATTTTTTTGCATACTTTACATGAATTTGAAAAATCAAGAAAAAAAGAGCTTTTGGTGGCTCTTTGGAAAATCAAGCGCTGAATTAAAAACTTCGAGAAAACCACTAATGTTAAGTGTGCCTTTTACAGTTCAATATATCCACAAAAAGCCCACCGAGTTTCAATTTAATCCATCCAGCCGCTTTTGTGTTTCATTCGATTGAATTTTTGAAAAAATTAAAGGATCATTTTTTTGATCTTAAACTTTCATAATCTTCAACAAAATGAAAAAAAAATTTTCTCAGCTTTTTTCACATTTTTATCAATAACAGTATTTAAATTTATAAAAAAAAAGAAAATTTCTTAGAAAATTTTCAAAAAAAAAATTTTTTTTAAGAATTTTTCAAAAATTTTTCTGAAAAATTTGAAAATACTAAAATTTTCCTGAACCTTTAAAACTGTAAATAAAATGATATAATAATGAAATTGGAAGCAAATTATAGGTTTGCAAAGTCGTTGTTGTAATTTTTATCAAAATCAAGCACGTAAGACCACTAGGAAAAAGACTTGTCGAATCAATCATAGCTGTAACAGAAATTTTGTCATTTTGGTAGAAAATATGATAAGTTCATATTATCTAAATTACACCAATTAAAGCGATCGTCTTAATTCAGATAACTTTTATAAAGCTTGATTTGATAAAAAAATATTTTTTTTAGTTTGTTAACGTCATCCAGCTTACTGAAATTTATCGGGACTTATAAAAGCCATGAGTAAAATGACAGAATGATGAAATTAGAAGCGAACTGCAGATTTTTGAAGTCGATCTTCCCATTTTTACCAAAATTAAGCATGCAAAAACACTAGAAAAAAGACTTGTATCGGATCAGTCGTATTTCTAAAAAGAATTTGGCTAATTTAAAAAAGATAGCAAAAATGAAAAGTTCACGCTCAAATTACCTGAATTCAGCCAATTATTCTAATTAAAATCACTCTTGTAAAGTTTGATTTAAGGAAAAAATTTCAATTTTATGCCGTCATCAAGGTTATTAAAATGTTTTAAGACCGTAAAAAACATAAATAAAATAATGGAATAATGAAACTCGAACTTTTTATTTTTACCAAAATTAAGGAGGGAGTTCACGCCAGAAACGGCTAATAAACTAATTTTTTTCTAATTTCGTTTTTTTGTTTTTATTTTGTTCTGTAGTTCTTTACAAACACGGTGATATATAAAACATGGCCAAAAAATTTTTATTTCAAGTAGAAAAATATTTGTTTGTGAGCCGCTGCACAGCCAAGTTGCTACTCCTTTGCAGACAACGCAATATTTAAAAAATATTCATTACTTTTTGAGATATGGCGTTCCTTGTAAACGCTTAAAAACTTGTGAAAAAGGGCCCCCGCCCCCCACAGGGAAGAGTAATGTAATGAATGTTTCAAAAACAAAATTTTCTGTTTGAAACCCTCCCTAATTTGAAAAAAAAAATTCAACAAGCAAAATAATCATAAATAAAAAAGTTGCTTTTTTATTTGAACTCCCTCCTTAAGCATTTAGAACCACTTGAAAAAAGACGTTTGTCAAATTAGTCATATTTTTAAAAAGAGGTTCGCCATTTTGAGAGAAAAAATTAAAAGTTCCCCTAACAACCAGCAAGTTACAACCAATCATCCTAATTCAAATCACCTACATAAAACCTGATTTAGGAAAACAAAATTTTAATTTGATCACATCATCAAGATTACTAAAGTAACCATTGAAAAATGTGAGCCCCTCTTAATTTGAGAATTTAATCCGCACCTGTCCCAGATCTATCCAAGTTAATTGAAAACTCTGTCCGTTAAATTTCTTTAATTTGTATTTCTAAAACAACAATTTCTGCGTTTCAAACACGTCAAGGTGTACTTTGATTCATTTGGGTACTTAACACTTGTATGTACATACAACGCTAACGTATGACTCATAGATACCAACGTTAGGGAATCACGCGTTTCCTGCTTCGAAACTGCTGACTCAACCCAATAACGACGGTTGGTTGATTCCGTTGACTCATTTTAACTATAGAAAATACTCATTGCGTCTAGAGTCAGTACATAACCAAAAAAAAATTACACAATTAAAATAGCAAAAAAAAAAAAAAAACATAAAACGATTCATTATCTTCTAAAACGAAAGTGATCTTTGGTCTTTAATACAAGTGAATATAATATATTTGTAGAGTAACCGACAAATAAGATATGTACGTCATTCAAGAAATATTTTTACTAGGAATCAAACAAAGTTCGATTGTAGTATTCATTCCATGTAAAGTATTTATTAACATATAAATTATATATATATATATATATATATATATATATATATATATATATATATATATATATATATATATATGTATATATATAAACTTATGGAGAGACATTACATACCACGATGTCATGTCATATACGGCCAGCCAGCATGTGTAAGTTCATGTAATTGATAAACAGAAAGAAAGAAATACATGTCCAAGAACTTGATGACCGTTAATGGCCTTGAAAATAAAGATTTATCACAATCGGCATGATATATAGTGATTAAATACAATACCTATATACGATATACGATGGACAAACCGGTACGGTAGACCGTTACATTGCACGAACGATCGACCTCACGGTCAATTTAATAGATGTATTTAAAATATACATATTCACACTAACACGATCTAGTTAGTACGGTCACATTTTGGATACGGTCAAATTTAAAATGGACAATAAAATAGATTCGTCAATCGCCGGTCAAATTGCGGTCGTGTTACGGTAGACCGTAGCGATCTGTTCGGTGCTTAAAAATGTACGGCAACTTTGTGGTAACAGAAATATCTCTGCCAACGGTCGCGGTGGAAGACCTGATTCTTTTTTTTACAATGAAATTATAGAATTTCACTGAACTTCAGTTATTCAACAATAACTGGTGGAGAGTATTTGATTTCAATATCCAAACAACTGGTAGATTATTTAAACTACAATAGGTTTTTAGTAGTTATGAAAATGTGAAATCATTACCTTTAGAATTTCGGGATCATCTCGTAGTATAATAGGTAGATCTGGCTCCAGTAGTGATGAGCAAATGCAAGACCAAGACCAAGACTTGGCAGTCTTGGTCTTGGCCTTGTTCTTGCATTAAGAGTCTTGGTATTGGTCTTGCTAGAGCAGTTTGAGTCTTGGTCTTGGTCTTGGTCTTGCAAAATGCAGTCTTGGTCTTGGTCTTGTTATTGCTAAAAAATCTTGCACTTTCTTGTATTTTTTTTATTAGCGAATTTTTTTTTTCTAAAATCAGAATTTTTACTATATTTACGTATTAATTATACTTTCAAACTATTTAAATAGTTTAGCAAGTCTTGCTTTTTTCTTGCTTTTGTCTTGGTCTTGCTCACTTGAATCTTGGTATTGGTCTTGCAGCCATACTTATAGTCTTGGTCTTGATCTTGCTCTTGGTATACAGAGTCTTGGTCTTGGTCTTGCAAAAAATGCAAGACCAAAACAAGACTGCAAGACCAAGACTAATTTTGCTCATCACCTAGGCTCCAGAGTTATGAAGAAAAATTGCGGGCGTCAAGAATAAAACACAAGTAAAAAACAGAAAAAAATCATATCTCTTAAAAATTTTTCTCCAAAAAAATAAATAAGTGGGAAAAAATTTTTACTTTTCCCCGAGGCTACAATCCCGGCTGCCCCACCCTTCGTCGAGCCTGACAATATAAGTGACGAACAAAAAAATAGTTTTTTTATTTTTCCCCGGGCCCTTTGCCAACAGCTACGGACCACCTTTTCAAGCCCGCGCCCTGGGACCTCGACTACCCCGCCCTCACGCCGGGCCTGTCTGGCTCAATGGAAAGCAATTCTGATACAAGAAGCTAATTACATCGTTTTTAAAAGCTTTTATTTAACTTGTGAGTATGTTGGTTTAGATCAAATCTTGGAATCAAAATTTAGACAGGTTCTAATTAAGCTAGAGGTTTCAAATTTTGCATACGTGTATAACCTTGATGACAATGCAATATTGTATAATTAGTTTTGTCCTAAGTCGCCCCAAACCAAAATTGTTGATTTTTAGTCCTGTGTACCTTTTTGATATTTCGAATTGTCAAATATGGTCCATTGATTTTATATTGAAATTTTTTATTTGCATAGTTATGTTTGATTAGGGTAAATTAACCGATATATAGGTAAAAAAATTACTTCTTTAATTTTTTTAAAATTAATTGTAATCAGACTAAAAGGTAAAGTAAAAAAATGTTTTTTAAGAAAAAGCTTTTATTTAAAAATGGGCTAAAAAAATAAAATAACTTTTGAGTGAAGTTTGAAGCAATATGCAACATAATTTATAAAAGCTTGAGGCATTTAATTAAGTTTGGTAACTACTGAAAAGTAAAATAGCTACACTTATATCCAAAACAGAAATAATTAATCATAACGTCTCAAGCTCTTATAAATTATGTTGCATATTGCTTCAAACTTCACTCAAAAGTTATTTTATTTTTTTAGCCCATTTTTAAATAAAATCTTTTTCTTAAAAAATATTTTTTTACTTTATATACTAAATAAGGTATTTTGTTTATATTATCCTGTTTATTTATGAAAATGTACAGATACATGAAAAAGCTTTAAAGGCTTTGAGCTCTAAAAGTGAGAGGATTTTTTGTGAATTTTTCGTATCTCTACTAATGAATTATTACGTAACTAATGACCGATTTAAATTCCACACATAAAGGATAGGTAATGTATAAAAATGTATTCAAAAGTACAATAACTGCAGTCATAGCCAACTTAAAAAATAGCTTTTCCTCACTTGAATAATAATAGTACAATTATCTGATATCAATTGTTTATTCGTTTATTCGTCGTAAAGCTCACAAAGCTAGTATACCCAGTTTCAAATACAATTGAGCATGAGTCATCTTTAACGAATTAAATAAAGGTAACTTCAAAAATGTAAACTTTACCGCATCGATGCAGCATCATGACTTTTCTGATGCGTCTAATACTACATGATGCGCTGCTGATGCTCTCTTGAAATTTGATGCACATTAGATGTTTTTGAATGGGATACTGGCATCATTTAGCCTCTGATTTGGCTACAGATAGACTACAGATAATATAGCAATACAGTCCTTGTATAGGTATATTATCTTTGAATTTCAACTTGAACTTACTTGAAATTGAAAATATTGAAATCACGGAGGTATGTGGAGATGGCATTTCGTATGTGTGAATATTACAGAAATGAAGCTTTACACACACATTTACAATCGCATACGTACCTAAAAAATACCATTGTGATCTCTTAACAATTTTAAATGGGGGATATTTTTATAAAAGTAATATAGGGAACAAAGGAACATGTAACAAAGTATTTGCCAATAAAAACTTTTTTGGTTTTTTGATGTTTTTTAATGAAAATAAGAGTTATATGTATAAAAAAAATACATAAAAAATATATACATAAAAAAATTTTGTTTAGACACCCATGTGTATAATATTATAAAATGGTGGATACCCATATTTAATTTTTAAAACATGATTTCTACTCATCTATGAAACGTAATTGGATTTTTTCCTTCTGTTTTTACTCTATACTGTCGCTTTTGCACGATAAAACACAACAATTAACCATTTTGGTTTCCGATGGAAAACGTTGTAGTCAGTTTTAATTTCACGACAACTTTTCAGACATCCCACGTGACGCACACACACAACTAAACAATGACAGAAGGAACACCAGTGCTTGGCTTCAGATCACCTAATAAAATGACTAGTCCATATACGTCATTGATTAAAATTATTTGAATAAAAAATATTACATACCTATTTTGAGTACAAGATGTATTCAAATAATTTAAACAATTTTAATCAAAGGTAAATCTTTTTCAACAATTTGTTTTTCGGAATTATTCCTGTTGGTGTTAATACCTACATAATATGGCAATTCTACATTATACACATGACATGCATCTTGGACACGCATCACCAAATTTCTTGTTGCATTGGCTACGTTCGAGCAGAAAAAATTCTTTAAAGCGCTTTAAAGCAAAATGGCGATTTACTAACAAGGCACCGAAAAGCAAAATGCCGTCGTAGATATTTAAACAAAATAACCTCAATAAGAGTTATTCGTAAGAAAATTTCTTATTTCTTTTATGTTTTAAACAATATGGATAACATTATAGGTCATATTATTGAAGAATCATCAGAGTAAACAACAATATGGCAGAATTTTGTAATTTATCGCAGTAAAATTTAAATTTGGTGTAAGACAGAACTACATGTCACTTGATTTCTGTCCAAGCAGAAAATTAGTCAGCAATATGAAGCGGCTTGAAGCGCTTAAAGAATTTTTTTCTGCTCGAACACAGCCATTGTTTTAACGCATCAAATGCAAAAATGAACTTTTGATTTTTCGTTGTGATGCGTCTGATGCGTTTTTGAACTTTTTACTCTGCCTCATGCAAACAGTGATGCATTTTTGAAGTTAGCCATAATTCTTTTATTCGAAACAAATCAATCTTCTATTCGTTTCTAAAAACAAACGGCAAGTTTATAATTTACGCAAGTGCAATAATGAAAAAGTTAAAGCCAAGAAAACGGAAATTCTTTAAATTCATTAGTGATGAATCATGGTTAAATTTAAGTGAAACTGATCATACTAAAAGCTACAATTTTCCCGCCATTCAAATTCTCTTGCAGTCTCTTGCAATATCAATAACTCTAAAAAACAACTTCAAAAGATGGTACTTCTGAAACTTAGTAAGCTATCTACATTAATTGAATATAACACAACATCCTATATGTTTCTAGAACACTCAAAAACGAATCAAACTTGAATAATCACTGAAATACTTGAATCAAATAGCAACAAACATTACGAAACGTTTGCACTTGCATCTCTATTGACCTCTCAAGGACAAATACAATTCTTTGAATTGGAGTACGAGCGATGCGGTCGTAGAGTGGTACCGTCTTGGACTTGACAGACAGACGCACAGACAAATGTATAACGAACGAATCACTCACATACAATCAATTCAGCGATTCATTTCTGATGATGAATAATTTATAAAAGTTAAAAATAGAATCAACTAACTGGCTGCCTAGCATTTAAAAAGTGAATCTTATTTTGAAGCGACAAGGAAGACCATAACAGAAGATGAAACACGTTTACGTCAGAAACAAAGTACAGAGAATAGATAAAATGAGTTCCATGAATTTATGTTGAAATATATATGTACATAATCAGTATTATACCTATATGTATCTTTACAAATTCCCATATTTTAATTCTTGAAATTACTTTATTTACTACATATATCCTTTCATTATCAATCGGTAATAATAATTAGACGTTTGATTTTGATAAGTCTTTAAGGGGTTACAGCACTCTCTCGAATGATATTCAAAAGGAATTATAATTGGGGAAACATTTTAAAAATCGTTTTCAACTCGATTTCTGCAATGAGTTCGAGCGTTTAAAAACATTCGAAAATACGCATTTTGAAGACTCTCAGCTTGGTCATAGCTTGATGGATAACTTTTTTCGCTACAGGCTAGTTATAATTACATAAATGATTCATAGATTGTGTTAATGATAGATATAAGTACACAAAACGATAAAAACGTTTTAAAACTTTACATGCTTTTTCTCGAAACTACGTTTTTCAAGATGATGGGCAAGATAACTCCAGCAATTTTCTTCCAATTGACTTGAAACTTACCTGTGCCTTTTATTTATTTGGTTAACAAATAAATTTTTTATGAGCAAATTAAAGTTGATTTTTTCATCAATTTTAAAAACAATTTTTTTTAAAACAGGTACCATTTAACTAAAAATCAATATTTCTTATTAATTTTATGTATCACCTTAGTAAAACAAAAACAAAAAAATTCCTTATTTTTTAGAGGCTACTGTTTGAAAATTACTCTTCTACCCTCCATGAACCTCTCCGCAAAAAGATCGTCTGCGTTAAATCTATAACCGTGCTGCCATTTTGTTTTTCAAATTGGAGAAAATTTTCTTTTTATGTACTTCAAATCACGTATAATTTACTCTAGAAAGGTTTATACTGTGATTGCAATATTCATTACGGAGAAAAAATTTAATTTCTAGCATTTCAAAGTTATATAGCGCCTTAAAAACGTTTATATAGGCACGGAATTGCGCGCTTAGATATAATTAAATAGTTTAATTACTTCTCTAACAGGAACCTGGGTACAGAACTTGAGATTAGTTGAAATTGTAATATTTTTCTTTATTTATTTGCGACCGTTCTTGGTGGGAACGCTGGTAACATTCACATTGTTCACATTCATAACTTTTACTAGGTAGAATTTGACACTGTACTAATTTAACAAGAGTGTATTATGTTTATCTCAATGTCTCTGTTGTACCCGCCTACCAGAAAACCATAATTTCACTTGTTTCGATGATAAGCACCTCCTACGAAGTAGCATGACATATTATAAAATAAACATATCGTTAATCTATCCCTTAGATATAAATAGAAAATGTGGATTTTTTTGTTAGTTTACATACAAGGATGAAATAAACTCAAAAATTAGCAATTTTGAAAATTTATTGATAACTATAGAAACTAATGGATACAAGTCACACCTAATTCTTAAGGTAGTTGGTCGATAAAACGATTTTTTCAAAAGATTTTAACGAAACTTCTCTAGATATTTATTTAATTCAATACGGATAATACGAGCCTATTCCTAAAATTGACTACACCAATTTTGAGAAAAACGATTTCAAAGTCTTATAATTTTAACACAGGCTCTTATGGGGAAACTCTATTTTTGTTAAATAAAATGAAAATGAAAACGTGTCAAAGGAATATGATAAAAATTAATATGTTATAAAATACAAAATTACAAACCATATTTAATAAGAAATAAAAATTATTCACTACACCGTTTTTTAAATATAATTTACAACGTTTTTACAACGCTTTTTCAACAATGCTTTTATATTGCTACAACATAAGCGCGCGGAAATTAAAAAAACAAGTGGTATACAAATATAATAACGGAAGAATATTAATATATTATTAAATTTTTAATAAAAATTTTTTTTTCGCTGAGATATACTTTTTGACCTGACTATCTCAGAGCAACTACGTTAATAAAAATTAAGATTACTGAAGAAATGGCAATGGCTGTATATTTAAAAATATTATTTGATAGAAATGAAACTGTTATAGGAATATAATTTCAATAAAAGTTGACCTCTACGTTAACCTTTTTGGCAATAAAGGAAATTTCAAATTTTTGATTTCATTTGTTTATTTCGCCAAATTTAGATTTATTATTACGTACCGGAATTTTATTTTTCTCCAAAGAGCATTTTTACAATTGGCTGCGGTATTCTCACTCAAAACTACTCGACTAAATTTTTTTGAAAATGTCAGTTATACCTTATATTATTTATTACCTTCTATTACTACCTTGTATATGAACCAAACTTATATGTCAATATCCGTGGAAAAATATTTTGTTAAAGGGGTATTCTAGTCTAGATGCTCGATTTTGAGGTCATTTTACAGGCATATTAAAAAGAAAAGAAAAAAACTAAACATTTTTACTGTCCATTTTTTAATAGTTTTTTTTATTGATATTTGAAAAGTATAAAAATGTATAAAAATTAAGAAAAATTCAAAATTGAAATCAGTACAGGCCGGCGAAGTGGGGACTCCAAAAAGAAGGTACCACCGGGCTGTCGTGATTCCAACCCTCCTGGTGATCTGAAACATAAAATTTTAGTTAATTCTTAATAAACAAGGATGTAGAATTATCTGGACGTAGCAGATTTGAAAAAATAAATTTTTTCACAAAATGACCTCCATTTAAAAAAAGGTCATTTTTTCGCCTCCATTTAGCGAATTTCCAGAATGGAATTCAGCTATTATAGCCACTGTCATAACGTGACCTGAGCCCGGAACCATGGCAGAAATTTGTTTTGAGGTTCCTAGAAACCGAAAATAATATTCACCAAAATTCATATATATATATATATATATATATATATATATATATATATATATATATATATATATATATATATATATATATATATATATATATTAATTCAATATATTAATAATAATATATAATAGTATAATAATATTATTATATAATTAATAATAATATAATAATATATAATAATATATTAATATAAATTCATATATATATATATATATATATATATATATATATATATATATATATATATATATATATATATACAGTATATGTATATATGTATGTATGTATGTATATATATATATATATATATATATGTAGATATATATATATATACATACATACATACATATATACATATATATATATATATATATATATATATATATATATATATATGTGTCCGCACGATAACTCTCGAACGGAATGTCCTAGGTTTACGAAATTTGGTGAAAATATTGGAAGTTCCAAACCGTTGGACGAGTTCGTTAACCAGACACATCGGATGCCAGGAACATGGTTTTTGTTCTTGCAAAAAATTAGTTTTTTGTCAAAATTTCCACTTAATCAACAATTTTTGCGAAATTTTTTTACACCATGTAAAAGGGGAGGAAAAATTACATAAAAAAGGTCTTTAAACTATTGTACTATGTCAACTAGTTTCCGATAAAACTAACTTTTATAAACGGAAATTCGCTATGTTATGCAGGATGCTGCGACAGGGGTATTTCAACTTTGGGAACTTTTAAAAATAGTAAAAAAAAAATTCCAAAAACCCCAACGTGGCGACAATTTTAATAGTATTAACTCCTTATTGCATAAATTATAAAGGAGGTGAAGAAAAATTTTTTTTTTTTTTTTGCTGAAAATGTCTTTCACTTCTTTTATTTTAGTAGTCAAATTAAGAAAAAAAAAATTAAGTCTTATTGTATAGAAATTACTCGTATACGAAGTCAAATATAGAAACTTCAAAATAAGCCCCAAAAATCGAAGAAAACAAGAAAACGCACACGAATCACAACTATTCCATGTTCTTGAATATATAAAGAATGTGTTTTGAAAATTTTTGATTTTAGTACTTACCGTTTTATTGTGTTTAGTTTTCACAAATAAAATTAGCACCAATTAATTGCACTCTAACGGTCGGACACTCTGAACATAACTTCAAATAATTTGACAACCCGCCAAAAACAACCAAAATTACGTTTCGTTACTCGAAAGAGTATAAAGATAGGATTTAACATTAGTTTCAAAAAAAAAAATATTTTTATATGTTGAAAAAAAATAGTAAAACTTAGAATCCATATATGGCTTCGTATGCGATAAGTGGTTAAGAAGGTCTGTACCAAATTTCAAGTAAAGCGGTGCATTAAAACTTGAGATATCATGTTAACCATATCGGAAAAAGTAATTTCGAGAAAAACGCGTTTAAGGTTGTAATCTCATTTCGGGCATCAAAATATGAAAAAAAATCGATTAAACGAAAATTGCATGAAAATTTTCTTTCAAAAGAATTCGTACACACTCCCATTTTTACTTTTTTTCGGTTCATCGACATTCTAGATATTTTGTTAATAACAAGAAAAATTTTTTTAAATTTTTCTAATGGAAAACTTCTGCAGTCGCCATTTATATATATATATATATATATATATATATATATATATATATATATATATATATATATATATATATATTGAAAAAATTATAATGTAACACTTTAAGGTCACATAATAAATAAAATAATAAAATGCCAGATCTCAAAAATATAGATCAATTTTTTATACTTGTTAAAAAATATTCCCGAAATTTTCTGGATTTTCGCTTGTCTAAAGGTATTTTCCCCTTAAGAAGTGCTACATCTATTTCTGAAATTTTGTAAAAAAAACTTTAATAAGTATAGGTATATTTACATTACATAATTTTTTACAGTGAAACTTCTCTACTGTAATCAAACTAATGTTGAAATTAGAAAGTTATTGTAAATGAAAATAACAATAAGGCCCGATCCACATTAAAGCTCCGCTCTCGGTACCATATCGCTCCGCTTCCGATTTGATAAAATATTCTTACACAAGAAACAATGAGTATATTCACATCATCGCTGTGATATCGGTCCGATATCAGTCACGGTTCGCTCCCACTTCAATGCCACTTCCATATTACTGAGGTAATATTTTATCGGAGCGTACCAAGAGCGGCATTATAATGTGAATGGAGAACGAATAGGCACCAGCATGTTATCAGCACTGTAATGTGAACACAACAAGATTATATCGGAGCGCGAGTGGAATGGGAGCGTATGGAGAGCGAAGCGTTAATGTAAATCGGGCCTAATACATAATAGACAAATATTTTACTTTGCAAAATACCACTTTAAATTGGTATTAATAAAAGTGGTATTTTGCAAAGTAAAGTATTTGTTTATTTTTTAGAAATATGGAATACCATAAAGTAACGCTCAAATCTATTAATATAACAATAATACACTTTACACAATTCTCCAAATATTCTGTCATATTCTGTCCAGTGGTCCCAGTATAAAATTTTAGAAATAATGCAGGTAGTACCCAAAATGTTGTAATGCAACATTTTTCTCTTCTTCTTGTTCTACGACCACACAATCTGTGCTTTTTAGCCTCAATTTCTAAAATTTATACTTATATATATATATATATATATATATATATATATATATATATATATATATATATATATATATATAGTATCTTTCATAAAGTTCGCACCATATGGGAAACTTTTTTACTATCGATTTTTTGAAAAATATATTAGTAGTGCTAGTTGGTGCATCGGTTGGAATGAAAAAGTAGCTAAACACATCTTATCACCTTCTTACTATTTGGCGGGAAACCGAAAATTTAAAAATTGAGAATTATGAAATATGGTAATAATTTGAAAAGTACTGATCACTTCGTCATGAAATTTTGGTATCATATCAACATTAGGTCTAGTTAACATATCCCGTTAACTGAATACCACAGTATGAAAAAATAAAGCCCAAAAATTTACATTTCCAAAATTCGACTTTAAGTAGCCCTAAATTTAAAACTGTTTTATTAATTCTAGCAAAATAAAAATTATACCAATCTTCGAAATCTGCTTATTTATAAAATCACAGTTATTATCAAAATATTGCCGCAGATATTGGTCTTTCAATAAAAAAATTTAATTTTGTCATAAAAAACACGTCTCTGTAACATTGGAGTTCTAATAAGCATGAACAATTATCATCACTTTATTTTCTTTGTAATTTGTAGTAAAGATATGCAGTATGCTAATTCCATATAAAAATCTTTTAAGAATAATTCAAATAAATGACCTCAGTCCTTTAAAATTTTCTTAATATTTAACTAGTTTTTATTTTTTATTAATATTATCAATATTGCCGTGATTTTTGTGTATCATGGCTATATTGATAATAAAATTTATTAATAAAATATCAAATATTACCAAAAATTCTAGTAATTTTAAAGGACTGGAATATTATTTATTTGAATTATTCTTAGGAAATTTTTTTGTGAAATTAGCATAACAAGTATCTTTGCTACTAACTATAAAGAAAATACAGTTGATGCTTAATATAACTAGAAAATAATTGTTGATGCTTATTAAAACTCTAATGTTACAGAGACGTGTTTTTTTAGTACAAAACTAAATTTTTCTATTGAAAGGCCAATATCTATGTCAATATTTTGATAATAATTGTGATTTTATGAATAAGTAGATATCAAAGAATGGTATAATTTTTATTTTGCTAGAATTTGTAAAATTATTTTGAAGTTAGGGCCACTTAAAGTCGTATTTTGGGAAAGTGGATCTTTTGGCGTTATTTTTGCAGATTATGGTATTTAACTGTCGGAATATGTTTACAAGACCCAATTTTGATACGATGTCAAAATTTCATGTGGAAGTGATCAATAACTGTGAAATTATTATCATTTTTCGTAATTAACAAATTTGAAATTTCCGGTTTCCCGCCAAATAACAAGTGGGGGTTGAAAAGTGTTTAGCTACTTTTTCATTCCAACTGATGCACTAACTAAACCCACTAAAATATTTTTTAAAATATCAATAGTAAAAAAGTTTCCCATATGGGTTCAAAAGCTTTTGCGACATTTTTATAAACGAAAATTCGGTATGGTATGTAGGATGCTGCAACAGGGATATTTCAGGCTTACTGTCTCGATAACAGACGCCACGCACATCTTTGTTATTTAATATGATGTGTGTAAAGGAGAAAGAAAGTGGTAAGGGGGACTAGGATTTTATATTAATCGAGAACCATTTCATGAATTTCATTTTCAAGACAATAACCATCTTGTGAATTTTTGAATCAATGAAAACTACTTCCCAACTAATTTTATAGTTTCTATTTCAATTAAATTACCATTTATTAATTACCAATAGTGATGAGCAAATGCAAGACAAAGACCAAGACTTGGCAGTCTTGGTCTTTGTCTTGTTCTTGCATTAAGAATCCTGGGCTTGGTCTTGCTAGAGCAGTTTGAGTCTTGGTCTTGGTCTTGGCCTTGCAAAATGCAGTCTTGGTCTTGGTCTTGGTCTCGGTATTGCTAAATAATCTCGCACTTTCTTGCATTTTTTTATTAGCGAATTTTTTCCTTCTAAAATCAAAATTTTCTCTCTTTACGGTATTAATTATACTTTTAAACTATTTAATTAATTTAGCAAGAGCCTTGTTTTTTTCTTGCTATTGTCTTGGTCTTGCTCACTTGAGTCTTGGTATTGGTCTTGCAGCCATACTTATAGTCTTGGTCTTGGTCTTGCTCTTGGTATACATAGTCTTGGTCTTGGTCTTGGTCTTGCCAAGACAAGACTGCAAGACAAAGACTAATTTTCCTCATCACTAATTACCAATAAATATTTTTTTAAATTAAATTGCTAAATACACACCTACAATCATGTAACTGTGTCCCCCGGAAGTATATTAAACATTGCGGTAACTGAACCACATATATGTATACTATAGCTACAAAACTCCATATCTGCACCAAGCAATCAATAACAACAACAATTAAATCGATTGATCGAGTGTCAATAAACTTTGCTAAAAAAAAAAATGAAGCAAGAACAATTTACAAATGACAGTCGGTCGCTTGCTTGCTAGCCTCAATAATTTATTTATTGTTTGTTCGTATAATAAACAAGGTTGCGCAAAAAAGAAAAAAAACATAAATTAATTTGAGTACATTTGTACGGACAATTGAATAATCTAATGCGTTTACAATCTACATATAACATAATATCCTTTCACTCGTACTTTTTCGCCATTAAATCCCATCAAAGAATTAATCAAAATTTACCTATATACAAGACTCTCTTAACATATAGGGTAAAAGCCCCTATAACGGAACGCAATCCAATACTGGAACAGTTTTGACATTTATATATTAATGAAGTTATTTCTGAAAGAAACCTCTGATAACAAAAATTATTAGTTATTAGTAATAGAATGATTATTTTTCAATTTAAATTCACCTCGCATTTAATTTTTCCCTACTTAATTAAAAAAATACATACAGTTAAGTGCAAAACTGAACCAGCCTCATAATATTTCGAAATTATTTGGAAAGTAAATTTTAATAATAATCCTTTTTGAAAAAGTTTAGTTATTTTTAATAACTATAGACTGCCAGCTACTTAACAGATATTAATTTGTATACATATGTATTTATTTTGAATATGCGTTAATCGTTTTTCTTTGACTCAGTTTTGCACCACATTTCTATTTGTGCTGACAGAGTGTTCTACGCGATAAAAACATGTCCATACAGATTGAGTGTAGTCTAAACAAAGAATACAGCATCGACTTATTCTCAGTTTAAATCAGCGTGCCATAGCTAATGAATAAAGCTACATTTATTTTTAATTTACAAATAATGTATCCGATATCGAAATCTACTAAGAAATTAGTGATTGAATTATTAAAAAGTAGACAATCTACAAGATATATCGCTCGGAAAATTCATATTAGCCAATCGACAGTACAAAAAATTCGAAAAAAATGTAATTTACTAATAGAGAAAAATGTTGGTGGTCGGAAAAAAAAACTATCAGGAGAGGATGTTAGAAGAGTTATACGATATTTGGCTACCGGTGAAGCATCTTCGGCTTCTGAGGCAACCAAACTTGTACAGAAAGACGTTGGCAAGTCAGTAAGTAAGTGGACAATTCGTCGGGCATTACATTCCGCTAAGTTCCGAGCTGTCGAAAGAAAAAAGAGACCACTTCTCACTAAAAAAATATTAAAGCCAGAAAATTTCTTTATAAAACAATATATAAAATGGGATGATGACGACTGAATGAAGGTGATTTGGTCAGATGCGACTAAAATTAATAGATACAGTACAGACGGTCGCCGGTGGAATTCGAAAAGATCTAAAGAATCATGACAACCAAAGGATTACATTCAAACGATAAAGCATGGTGGTGGTAACATCAAGTTGTGAGGCTGTTTTTCAGTATTTGCTGCAGGGCTAATTCATAGGATTGATGGTAATATGAACAGAAAATTGTACTATAATATTCCCAGGATATATTTAACAGAAACAGTCGAAAACACCCTATCCAGAAGATGAAATAATATTTCAACATGACAACGATCCGAAACATACCTCGAAATTAGTAAAAAATTGGTTAAGTAAACAAAAATTCAAAGTCCTGATGTGGCCATATCAAAGTCCTGATCTCAATCCTCTTGAAAAATTATGGTCATATCTGAAGAATAAACTTTTGAATGAATATGAATCACCTCCGTCAAATTTAGATGTTTTATGGGAAGATGTACAGGAACAGTGGTACAAAGTCTCATCTGATTACTGCGAAAAAATTTGTTAGAAGTGTTAAAAAACGATCACATGCTGTTAGAAAGGCAAAAAGTCTGTGGACATAATATTAAAGTTTAATTATTTGATGCCTACAAGTGGTGCAAAAGTGAACCAAAGGTCATTATGATTATTTTATTCTAAAATAGGCTTTTAAGCTAAATTAAGTTTATAACTTTATGTATCAATAAATGTACTTTTCAGTTATATAAATATTGTTTTGATTATAAGGTTTATAATATATTCAAGAAGTACAAATATCCAAAACTTATATTGGTTGACTCAGTTTTGCACCTAACTGTATATATATATATATATATATATATATATATATATATATATATATATATATATATATATATATATATATATATATTAAGCAATTTTTGTTGAATAGGTACTGTATTTTGATCCTACATTTACGGCTGATACTTAAACCATTCTATATTTCCTGCACTGACGTCTAGATGTTAATATGATAGATATTTTGTGAAAATTTGAAACTTCCAAACTTTTAATTACGTTTTTCTCTAAATTAATTCACTTGAACTATTCCTGTTTTTTGCCTGTACTCTTCATATAGGGACCTCAAAACAAACTTCTATCATAGTCCCGGGTTCAAGCCGCGCCATGACAATGGCTGTAATAGCTGAATTTTCAATTCGAAAATTCGCTAAAACCAGTGAACGAAGTCATACATAGGGGAAGGTCGCCCAAAGCGGGTACCCCTCTTAAAGCTGGTAAGCGCTTGTATATCGTTGTATCTAATGTTTTTGTCAGGTCGTGTGTATACCGAGATTAACCGAATATCAACCAATGTCAATCAGTTGCACTTGAACGCTTGTGTCGTTTAATGTCCTAGTTAAGTTTCATCAAATTTTTTTGTTGGTTTTGTTAAAAATTTTGACGATAAATATTCTGTGACTAGTCACAAACCTTTTTATTTGTAATCTTTTTGGTATTACCATATTATGTTATCATCATTTGACTTTTAATGTAGAGAAAGGTAGACATGTATCGGCTTTCATTTTGAAATTATTCTAAGTTAACAAAATTAAGTCTTTTTGGGCAAAGCGGGTATGGGCAAAGCGGGTAGACAAAATAGAAGCATCTTAATGGAAAAAACTGTTGGAAGGGGAAAAAAAAATAAATAATCTTCTTTTTACGACGGAATGAGGGAAAAAGCTTAAAAAAGATATTTCTGCCTTGTTTATGGTGATTTTGATGTGGAATCACCTGAAGTAATATATTCTAATACGGAGGTTGTAAAGAAAGTTACAGTTAATTGTTATAAATTTATTATTTTTGTCTTTTTTCAATTTTTTTTACTTAATCATTATTATTGTTAAGTTCTATATGATTAAGAAAGTTTATATTAAAAAATAATAACAGTATTTAAATACATAATCTGCTTACCCGCTTTGCCCAAAGGGGGTAACCCGCTTTAGGATACCTATACGGGCAAAGCGGGTTTTTGCAGAGGTTTTGTATTTTCTTTATTAAAAATAAATATCGTATAAACATTTCTTAAGCGAAGTTTCATTTTAAAGTTCGATAACTATTCTATCTGATAATATAAAAAAGATCTGCTTATCGAGGTGAGAGGTTAAAAGTCACTTTTTTGGGCGTTTAATCTTAGCTTACCCGCTTTGGGCGACCTTCCCCTATTATATGAACGTAAATTTTATTGCTTTTCTTAACTATAACAACGGAAGATTTAAGAAAATTCATCTTTATGCAAGTAAAGTTTCTATAAATCAGGAAAATGGGGTACCTCAAATTTTAGGCTTGCGTCGTCACTGTGCCGCCATGAAAAGCTAAGAAAATTATTATGGAGGCGCCGTGAGTTCAAAATTTACTCTATGTATTCCTATCAGTAGTTTTAAAATTTCCCACTCTTGTTGAGAATAAAATTTTCTGAAAATAATAAATCAGTTTTTTCCCTAGTATCAAATATTATAGTAGCTTTTGTCATTTATCTCAAGTTTCGCTACATAAAAAGAAAAAATTATAAATAATTCCTGGTATTCAATTCCAATTCTAACTAATAACAGACACTATAATATGTATTATGGGCGCAAGCTCAAAAGACCTCCAGAAACTGAGGTGAGGGGAACACAAATTGTATTATTTCCATAATTACCAACCAAACCAAGTAATTATGTTTTTATAGGAGTGTGTGAGTAAACTTCTATTTATTAATATGATAGACAAAGATAAATGCAGATGTGGATAAAAAAGTTCTTTTTAGCTTGCGCCCATAATACCAACTCAATTATTTTCAATTATCAATTTCAAGAATTATATTAATTTTAAAACTAAATATGTACGTATAATAAACACTTCCAAAAAAAAAGATCAAAATATATTTATGCAAATGTTATCACAAGTTTTTTCTTTTGGGCAAACATATCCAAAAAAAAAGAAAATAATATTATTTATACAAATATATACCTCCTTATAATACTATATAGTAAATAATACATACATTATATACAAACACTTAAATCGGATAAATTCATTAATATTTAATTCAATTTATAATAATTTTTTTTCTTTTCATTTGATTATTTAGTTAAATGTTACAGTGACCTTAAAAGTTCAGTGCTACCAAATGATTATAATAAAAATTGCGTCATTCCATTTGTAATGTAATCATAACAGTATGCATGTACTTAAAATCACTTAAGTCCAAGCAGAAAAGAATGATTTAAATAATTTTTCCATTTTTATGTTTTTCACACATTTTCAGCATATGACTTTTTTTGCCTCTTTCTGTGCGGTGATTTATTAACAATCACATAAATTGGTCATTAGCAACAAATATAACCCTACCCAAATTTGGGACATGCAGTCAACAGACGAATAATGGCAAAAACGTGCCAAAACTTTACATAAATTTGTGACTTAGGACAACGCGAATAATGGGGATTTTTAGTCGTACGATCGTTTTTAGATACTAAAGGAATTTGGTTGAATTTTTTTCAAATTAAGTCCATGTATTATCACATTTCTGGAATGATCTGTCTGAAGCTGAGAGAACCATCTCGGTTTGAAATAATCAAATATACTAGTTTTTTGCAAATATCTCAAAAAATATTGATGGCTCAATAAAAAAAGCTGACAACAACTCAGTTATAGGACTTTCCCATTCTGTTTTATTTCTTAGAATCTGCTGAACGGAAAGAGTTGGGATCAGTAACTGATAAGCATTTATGCATCGTAACCAAAAAACCCAATGAAAAAGATCATTCCTCTCCAAAGTAACAAAGAATCAAAATCTATTTTGCAATTTTGCCATTGAAACATTCATCATTTTACGAAATAAGTAATAAAAGAAAAGATCTTTTTCGTAGTAAAAATTTTGTTTGTCTAAAAATAAATATTTTCCTAGAAATTTGAAGAAATACATTTTCAGCAATTTTATGAAAAATTGCTAGAAATAGCGTAGGGCTATAAGATTACTTTTGTGTTCTTTTTCCGGGTAAAGGGCGGGCAAACCGGGCAACTGCCCTGGGCGCCAAATTTTGAGGGGCGCCGACAGAGCCGGATCTTGGGGGGATAGCCGGGATACGTGCCCCAGGCGACAAATTTTAGGGGGCGCCAAAATTAAGTATGTGACGTTTTTTTTTTTTGTTCGTCCCTTGTTTTTTGATAGGGAAAAAGAAATCTTTTTTTCTACAGGGGTACCATTTTTTGACCCTGCCCCGGGCGCCACTTAGGCTAGGTTTGGCCCTGTTTCTAAATACCCAAGCAACAAAAAATGAACTGTATATAAGGCTGTAAAATTTCATTTAACTTCATACCAATCAATGATGGTAGATGAAAAATCGATAGTGTGCATGTGACCTTATTTAGACGATTAGAAGATGAAAGTGATGTGACTTTATCAATTAAATCAATAGATAAATTACTAACCAATAAAAATTTTTTTCGCTCACATAAATTATGTTAATTTAATTCAAGTTTTTTTTTCTATGAAATACTAGAAAAATTTTTAATTTATCTAAATGTGAATACTTATACCGAAATAAAAACTGCGTAAAATTCCAATACTTATTCGATGATCATCTTCATTATTTTTTTAAAAATTAATTAATTTTTTAATTGCCATGAATTAAAATCAACAGTTTTATGAGTGTCTCAGGGTTAGACCAATACCACCAGTCCATACAAATAAATATGCGTTTTCCTCTCAATACCACTAAATACTTTATTCTTGGTGGCTTATAACGAATTCAGACACTTGCATCAAGTAAGTTAGAGAATGTGAAAATTTAATCCAAAAGATTTAAGTATACATATAGTTAACAGAATTTGAAAATACGGAAATAACAACCTCGTGAGATAAAAAAATATAGTCACTTTAACATTAGCTGATATACATTCTTGACATTCTTGTATAATATTCTAATTAAATTCAAGGTTATTGTGTTATGATTAATTACAGATAGTACCATAGTCAATTAAAATACAAATATGCAAATAAAGGTATGTCTTAAAGCTTACAAAATTGCACTGCTTGTTTAACTTTTTAAGTTTTCTGTAACCAACCAAATTTAAAATTTTGTATATTAACTAGTATCTGATTGGCTAAGAAAAAAAGTACCAGGTCAAGAACATCTTAAGGTAGTTGGTCGATAAAGCGATTTTTTCAAAGGATTTTGACGAAACTTCTCCAGATATTTATTTAATCCAATACCAATAATACGAGCTCTTACCAAAAAAAAAATTGACCACCCCAATTTTGAGAAAAACGATTTCAAAGTTTTGTAATTTTAACATGGGCTCTTATGGGAAAACTCTTTTTTTTTTGAATAAAATGAAAACGTGTCAAAGGAATTTGATAAAAATTTAATATGTTATTTAATACAAAGTTACAAACCATATTTTTTTAAATATAATTTAAAGACATCATTTTAAAACATTTTTACAACGCTTTTTCAACAATTCTTTTAAATTGACACAACATAAGCGCGCGGAAATTCGAAAAAATAAGTGGTATACAAATATAATAACTGAAGAATATTAATACATTATTTAATTTTTGATAAAAGAAAATTTTTTTGTTGAAATGTACTTTTGTACTTGACTATCTCAGAGCAACTACGTTAAGGTTAATTAAATTAACAGCTTAGCTAGCAACCTAAACTTCAACTTTGTTTCATTTAATCCGTAATTCGAAAGAATTATACAATAGATAAACTACAAATATAGTACAACAAGGTACAGAATAACAAAGTTTATGTATACATATACTAAATTTTTAATGTCCCGTACCAAAACTGGCAAAACCTAACACCTATAGAATCACTTCAGGCGATTTATTGTAAAATTTTCGTTCATCGCTATCGAATATTTAGTAATTACATAATAATATATGGATTATATGAATTATTTGTTAATTTGTCTTACCGTAATACACTGACAATGAGTTTTATATTTTTTTTGAACAAATTTGTGTTTCCTACAGCTGTTTGTTGAGTGAACCAGATACATAATTGCAACCCAGTTATAGACGTAAAGTATAAAAAATAAAAATAAAATTTTGATTCTAGGGATTAATTTCGGAGGAAAAATTGGGAAATGAAAATCAGAAACAAAAAAATCGTCAAGGGATTCAAAAAAAAGCTTATTGCAACATGAATTAAGCAGTAAGTACAATGCATTCTTATAAAATTTTTCAGGGGAATGCTTAATAATTGCTGCCTCCACCCTTATCGCCAAAATGATTATTCAGAAAAACCTTTGTTTTTCCAAAAATTCCTCATTAGAATAAAATCTTGCCACTGTCTATCAAATTTGTACCTGTGTGTACATGCTGTTACATCAAATCCATTTTATTGAACGAAACACTATCAGAACAAAAGCGACTTGCATTTGACCGATTCTTTTAGTTACATACCTCATTTCCAAGCACGGGAAAAGTTTCAAAATATACAATAACTTTTGTTATAATTTTTTTCTTAATTCCTTAAGAAAAATTTATTCAACTTGACACAGTATGTATAAGTATCAACTTATAATAAAACAATATTGTTTTTACTTCCATTTTGTAATTTCCACATAACCTTGCAAAATTAGCAAACAAAAATTTTCCTTGATATATACGTTTAATAAAACAAAAAGGTAACAATAATTATGACTAAATGAATATTTGTGAATATTTTCGTAATAAATAACAATAATATAACGCAGATATTAGTTATGTAACACTACACTGGTGAAATAGGGTAAAGTAAGGTATTCAAAATATGTATAATCTTACCGACGATATTCATCTGGAATTGTGCAGAAAAACTGCAGAAGACCTTCATGAACATAGCTGGCCACGAAATTCGAACCCTCGACCTACCAGTCAAAAGTGCCGGCCACTCCCCTGGCTTAAAGAAATATACCAAGAGCTATTCAAAAAATATTTTGTTTAATTACTGAATATATGTAGCTACCGAAACTCTGTTTCTATCACTGAAATCAATCGACTATTTTAAAATCTTGGAATTCGATCGCACATATTGTTTCCCAGAATTACTCTAACTGGATATATCTTATTAAAAAACTCGTTCTAATATTTTATTCATACTTAAGTATTTTTATTCCTTTTGAATTCTACTCTGTAGTAACATAAAATTTGCATATGATTAAAAAAAAACTATTTAATATTTGCCAACAGTATGTACATTTAAATATTTATTTTTCTAATACAAAAGTTTGAAAACTTCGCCTTGAACCCACGAGGAAAATATTAAATACAGAAGATGAAAAAAAAATCTTTTTCATCAGATTATCAGGTTATTTTGTTTTATTTAATTTGTTTTATTCATTAAATTAACCAAAATTTATATTTCAACACTTACTAACCCTCTTTCAAATATTAAATTATATTCTTCTTCAATTATTTCACTGTTACTGATATTCTCGGGATTTAACCTAGGGATGGGAAAAACCGACCGGTTATAACCGAAAACCGGTTTTTCTGTTTCGATTAACCGGTTTATTTCGGTTATTTTTTTGACTCAGTTATCACCGGTGTTTTTTTTTTTTTTAGTCAATAACCGGAAAAGAAACCGGATAAATTATTTAAAATAAAAAAGAAAAATTAAAAATTTAAGTCATTGGGGTCATTTAGTACGTGATTTGTTTTTATTAAAAAAAAAAAATTAATTGATTAGTTTCTTACTCTAACTTCTCTAAATTAAATTCTAAAGGGCCCTTTTAGACGGTCATATCAGTTCTCAGTTCAGTTTTAGTTTCCGTTCTCGTTTCATTTTAGTTCGGAAGAAGGTTTATTTTTACACGGTCCGTTCAGTTCTCACTGATTTCAATCGTTTCAGTTTTTTGTATAATCTGAGTTACTCTAAACAAAGTGTTTCGCTTTAAAAGTCTTCAACTTATATTCTTATACTAGTTTAAAAGTGCTGATATAATAACTCATGAATGAAGACTCTTTTCACTGCAATAACGTTAGATTTTGTGCTGAAGAAAGAGTGGAAGAAAAGAAGCTAGTGGAGTAAGGTTTGGCTTCTTAAAAGAAATTCATTGTCGCATATAAATTTAAGGAAGGAACTTCGCATAAAACCATGTGATTGGTTGAAATATTTACAAGTGAATAAAGATACGTATCTCCTATTCCTTCTTGATTTTCATCGTCGCCGTCCATGGTATTAATACTTGTTATAGTCGGCTGTTGGTCGCTGGCGAACGAAAAGAGATCATAATACCATAGTGATGGTTTTTCCCCCCCAGTTCCTGCTCCACTTATTTCACTGTCCTTAACTTTCTTACGTTCTTTGTTGTAAGTTGAGCGTAGGCTATTTATTTTAGATTTTACCATATCGATTTACCACCGCATTCTTTATATTTCTTTCATAGAAGAGTGTAGGCAGCTTCCCTAATATTTACATTGTAATAACGTACATCTGTCATTCCATGAAAACGGTAAGGTTTTATGAATTTTAATAAATTCGACAACAAAATCGTCATCCTGGTTGGACATAGCGACAGTTGCCTGTATAAAATGTGCACTTTGTTAGATTTTCAAGAAAACTGACGTGAGTAAACGGATTGAGGCATGATGCGCTTGTTTACACATACGATTTCTAAGATCTGAAACGAAACAAATAGGTCTATCCATCCTGTCAGTTCTCAGTCTCCGTTTCAGTTCTCCTTTCCGATTTTGATTTTTACACGTAGGAAAAACTGACAGTTCGACTGAAACTGAAACTGAACTGAGAACTGATATGACCGTCTAAAAGGCCTTTAATTCATTTAGTTAATTATAGTTATTATGGTATGGAAAATAATGAAATCATGTTTTATTTTTAACATTTATTTTTTATTTGTTTCAATACCCAATAACAAAGTCAATTGTCTCGGTCCAACCTGATAGACCAATAACAATTCAAGAAAATAATACAGAGGAAAGCAACGAACAAATTTACCAGATATTGTTATCAAAATTTTACTCAACTTTCAAAATGGCTTATTAATTAGTAATTTACTAGAATTTTTGAAGATTTCTAAATCATGAGAAATTTAGAGAAAATAAGTAAAATTTTCGTTCATCACTATCGAATATTTAGTAATTACATAATAATATATGGATTATATGAATTATTTGTTAATTTGTCTTACCGTAATACACTGACAATGAGTTCTATATTTTTTTTAAATAAATTTGTAATACTTTGCTTTCGCATTTTTGTTAGTTGATAGTTATTCTTCTCGTTAAATTGCTTAATTTTTAGTGTTTGTTTGTATTTACGGTATTAAATTCGTTTAAAAATAAATATAATTATAAAAATTTTTACCTATACGTGTTGTTTTTCCTAGAAAAAAATCGAAAATCGGTTATTTCAAAAACCGGTTATAACCGTCTAAAACTGCTGTAACCGTCAGGTTAAACCGAGCATAAAATAAACCGAAATAACCGAAAACCGGTTATTTTTGAAAAACCACCATCCCTAGTTTATCCTCCGTTTTTCAGACTAGTTCATATGTCCATATAACAGAAACCAGCCACATTACTGTTTTAGCGAATTTCCAGAATGGAAATTCAGCTATTACAGTAGGTCTCATGGCGCGACTTGAGCCCGGCACTATGGCAGAAATTTGTTTTGAGGTCCCTAGAAACCGAAAATAATATTCACTAAAATTTATATATATATATATATATATATATATATATATATATATATATATGTATTTATGTATCAGCACGATAACTCTCGAACGAAATGTCCTAGGTTTACGAAATTTGGTGAGAACGTTGGAAGTCCCAAACCCTTGAATGAGTTCGTCAGCCAGACACGTCGGATGCCAGAAACATGGTTTTTGTTCTTCAAAAAATTAGTTTTTTGCCAAAATTTCCACTTATTCAAGAATTTTTGCGAAATTTTTTTACACCATTTAAAAGAGGAGAAAAAATTAGATAAAAAAGGTCTTTAAATTTTTTTTCTATGTCAACTAGTTTCCGATAAAAACTATGTTATTAGACTGTGATCGTTTTTCTCCTATAAAGTGTGAATTTACTCACAGTCTAAGTACATATTCTACACAATATGTATACATATATCGTTTACTCGTGTATATATACCGACAAAAACAGATATCTGAAGATATCTGCAAAAAGGGAGCTAAGTACTCTTTGTGTTAATACTTCAATATTTAAAAGGAATACCCCTGTCGCAGCATCCTGCATAACATAGCGAATTTCCATTTACAAAAGTACGTTTTTCTCGAAAACTATTTGATATAGAGTAATTGTAAATAAAAAAAAAACCTTTATGTGATTTTTCCGCCTCATTCCGCCAAATTTTGTTCGTGAAATGAAATTTTTCGTGAAAAAAATTTGGCGGAATGAGGCGGAAAATATCACATAAAGGAGGTTTTTTTATTTACAATTACTCTATATGAACTAGTTTCCGAGAAAAACGTACTTTTGTAAATGGAAATTCGCTATGTTATGCAGGATGCTGCGACAGGGGTATTTTAAACTTTATTTACGAATTAAATTTGTAATGTGAATGAAGGATAAAGGATTTGATGCAAAGTTAGGAATTGAAAGGTAATGTTTTCAAGTTTTTAAATTTTTAAATTTTATATTCAATTTTATATAAAACATTTTTTTTCTACTCCTACTATTAAAAGTAACATTTTGCGCACGGCTAACTATATGTGAAAATTAACAATTGCCCACACAATGCGGAAATAGCCGTGGGAAATAATTTCCCACGGTTTAATATAATAAAAAAGTAGACTCTGTCTTTGATTTAACATAATATAATCTATATAATTAATACTAAAAATATACATATGTAAGTTGATTATTTATTATTGTTTCCATAGTTTCAAAATATGCTTTTGCAAAAATTTGAACATCTTATCATGGACATTATAAATTTAAAAAATTTTTACTACTTATTTAAATTTTATTTTAATTATTTATGTTAAATTTTACGAGAAAAAAATGTGCTCGTAGAAAAAGTATAGTGTAAAATACGTGGGAAAAGCTTATTTCTCACTCATATCGCACTCGCCCTGCGAAACTCATATTCGTGAGAAATAAGCCTCTTTTCCCACTTATTGTACAATATACTATTGTGACATATTTTTCCATGAATCGCCCAAAGACGCAAGCATATATGCTCTTCCGAAACCGGTAACGCAATTTTTAAATTAATCTCTCATTTTATTTTTTTTTCCTAATGACTTATAACTCCTAATGTCCCCTTTATTACTATTACAGTCATCTAAACCTTTATATTTATAGCAGCACAATTAATATATGTACATCAGCTACACAGTTTTAAAATATTCTTTTAATTCTTTTAAATTCAATAATGTATTGCAGCCAGGACTAGATTTACCCGAAGTGAAGCCCTAGGCACCGTGAAAAATGCCGCCCCTGCCTTATGCTTAAAAAGAAAGAAATCTAACTTTTCCCACTTTTTATTAGAATTTTTCTCTACAAAAAATAACTGACGAGCCAAAAAAAAAAAAAAAAAAAAAACGTCATATTCCAACTTTTGCCACCCTCTTTTAAAAGCTTGCGTCGCCCCTAAAAAATTGCCGCTCCTAATGGCTAATGGCTAATTCGGCCCTGATTGAAGCAGCTATCGTTTTTTTAATTATTTCAAATTTGAAAATTTTTAAATACGTATCCCAAACAGTACGCGTATCATGACTATGTAGTGGTATGTGTGTGTAATTGTGCATACATAAAATTATATTGATGGCTTATTGTATAAATATTTTTATTATCTACTTTTAGTAAGTAAATGCGTCAGATTTTATTTATTTCCACTATTCGATACTCGGTCGAATAGTTTTTCTATATTCGACCTATTCGGCCGAATATTCGTCGCAAGCCTATTAAAAAGTACTGTAAAGGCTGCTTCTTTTCCTGCCGATAACTGACTATAAATCATTGTGAATAGTGAAATATTTAATAATCCTTTGCGGCTGTGACCTTATTCGGACAATTCTACATTTCAAAATTAGATTTTGACGTAATTTAAAAGATATCAAAAAAAAAAAAACTAGCCACAATAAAGCACGAAATTTTCACATATTATGAAATAGTCAAATGCACTGCAAAGAAACTTGTTTATTATTCAGGAGGGGAGAAAAAAAAACAAGCCACTCAAAGTAAGACACCAGACAAGAATATTTAGAGGACGTTGTGTGACAAAAAAAAACACTTGTGTGGTTGTTTTTTTGCCGAAATTATATTACAGACACGTGTCGTTAATTGAAAAAGGAAAAAAAGACGCAGAGAAAACACTTCAAAATATTTTGAGTTCAAGGTAACGTACGTTTTGGCAAAAAGAAATTCGTAATATTTTTTTTCTGTAAGCTCCATTATTACATATTTGTTGTGGATATAATTGAACAAGGTCATACAAAAATATCATACATTATATTTAGAAACCGAATCATAACATTGATTCAAAATAATGGAATAACATCTACGTATTAATTCTAAATGATTATTTCCTCTTCATAGTTATGTTTTTGTAACGGAAAAACATTGACATTAAGGGAGACCACTAGAGTGACGTTTTCAAAAAATGTGCATGTTCGATAGTCTATACCTTTAAAAATAACATATTAAAATTTCAAGTGCATATCTCAAATAGCTTTTGAGTTACAGCCATCCGAAGAGCGGATTCTGATTTTCATTGTTAACTTTGAGGTATTGAGAAATGTATAAAGGTTGATAGTTCGGGAGTTTCTGGACGTGGCTGCCCGTAACATGTTGTGGAGAAGGTAGACCCTATCACATTTAAACGACTCATCTAGTTTTACTATGACCGTTATAGTGAGTATATCGTAAATAATTTTAGTAAAAATTCTCAGTAATTAAAACTAAAGGGTAAAATATAGAAAAACTACATTTTTCAAATTTGCTGCAGTTATAACTCGAAGACAAATCATCCGATCGAGTTGATTCTTATTGCAGTTTCTTTTGTATATGTTTCTCCGTACCATGAACCTCCAGTTTTCCGGTCGAATAATAAATGTAATTTTTGCAGGCCAAAAATCAACAAATTTTCGTGCAAATTTTGAAACTTTAAAAGACTCCGCCATTTTGTTAAATTTAAACTTTTTTTTCTTCGATTGAGGTTCACAGTACGGGCAATACCTTCTAATTTAATAGACTTTTTGGTCTTTTTGATTTCAGGCACTGTGAAGGTCGCTATCACTGCAGCAGTGGGGGAACTTTTTTTTTGGGAGCCTTGGAAGATCGCGAATAACTCCCTGAATTTTCAATTTTTTGGTACAAAAATTTTATCGTGAATTTATTATATATCAACGAATATATCCTTAAAATATTAAAGCATTCCATACAGTAGTTTTCTTTTAAAAAATTCCCAAAAATCACCTTTTTTAAGGCGGTCACACTAATGGTCCCCCTTAAAATGATTGAAGTACATAAACAAGTTGAACTCTCAAACCATTCATTATTTTTTTAAAAACTCTAGAAGAATAAATTCATTGTAATTGAATCTATTTTACGTAGGAAATTAATTATATGTAAATGGGAAATCAAAAGAGGAATAAAATATCTAAAGCCGGATTTAGAGTTTTGCCGCCTATGGGCTACAAACACACCTATAATATTTATTATATATAGTTCGTACCAAAATTGAAAACTTACTGGCATAGCGAAGAAAGTCTGACTAGCACTGTTCTGTTCCTGTTGTTAACAAATCTTCAAACTGCTAATTGTTGTTAGCATAGCTAATCACCAAGATTGTCTGCCTTAAAAGTTCTGAAAAACATCTACAAGTGATTGCAGACCACAAACCAATGAACACTATTATACTACTAGAGTCTAGTAACTAGACAAAGCGTAAAGCCAGTTTCTAGGCATTTTTTTGGAGCAGGTAACAAGGGTGAGACGGGTAAAATTTAATAAAATAATATAATGTCAATTTTTGAGCAAATGCGACTATAATTATTGCAGGACATAATTTGTATACGTACGTATTTTGAAAATCAAGCGAGTACCACTTTTCTTCTTTCAAAATGTTGCAGTTTCTTCTCAAAAAAGTAAAATTTTATTATCAATATTATATTTTGACAATAATTATTTGAAAACGTAATTACGGATACGAATCCATTACTATATAACAGAATACTATTGAGGTCGGAACCTGGTCGTAACTGATTGCTTCAATTAATTTGTATTATCAGTCTATATAATTTATACATATAATAAAATTGTAACGAGACCATTTCTGTACATGGAATATTTTTTGAAAACTGTACTGGTACTGTAAATAGTTACCGATGTAGATACCAAAACAACGATTTTTAGAATTTTTGTCTGTCTGTCTGTCTGTCTGTCTGTCTGTCTGTGCACGCATCACGCAAAAACTATTGGACGGATTTTAATGAAATTTGGTGTGATGATAACTTATTACCTGGGTCAACATCTAAAATACTTTTTATTCCAGGAAAATTTCTCATTCCCACGGGAAAATGGAAAAACCATTTTGAGCATGTGCACACATTAGGCAAAAACTATTGGACAGATTTTAATAAAATTTGGTGTGATGATAACCTATTACCTAGGGTCCTAGGGCAACATTTAAAATACTTTTTACTCCGGGAAAATGCCTCATTCCACGGGAAAATAGAAAAACCATTTTGTGCATGTGCACGTATTACGCAAAAACTATTGGACGGATTTTTATGAAATTTGATGTGGATATAACCTATTACTTGGGTCAACATTTAAGATACTTTTTACTCCGGGAAAATTCCTCATTGCCACGGGAAAATAGAAATACCACTTTTAGCATGTGCATGAATTACACAAAAATTATTATTCTTTGCAAGTTCTCTATAATTATTACACTTACATACTTCTCATTGAGTTTATAACAATGCTTTGCGCGAACGACGTCGCGGGTACGGCTAGTATATAATATACTCACTGGTCTGTGCTCCAGACAGTTCGTAAAATGACTGCACACATTTTTAATATTTTTTTTTTAATCCTTTCGTTTTTGCTATTAAAATGACAAAATTTCGTTTAGAAATATTACTAATTCGATATCAAACCTTTTTTCTAGTGATCCTATCTAGTGATGTCGGATGATTAATCGATTAATCGGTTTAGTCCACTAATTTTGTTTTCGTTTAGTCATTCTTTAGTCAACTATTTTATCCTCGACTAAATAATTAAAATGATTAATTTTTTTAAAATGACTAAAAACGACTAATTTAATACTTTTTATGTATTATTTATTGGACTCCAAAAACTGAAAACTAAAAAATTATCTATTTGTATGATTTTTCACTTTTTTGTGATTAACACATTGTGATATCTCATATGTTTCTTTTTCTCAAAAAAAAAAAAAAAATATATTAGAATCAATATCTAAATTCAAAAAAAAAAAACTTAGTTTTTGAAAAAGTTACGTAGCACATAGGTTACCCTATTCATGAATTCGACTAAAAATTTAGTCGATTAATCGACTATTCTATGCTCGATATTTTCGACTAATGATTAATTTTGTTTGAAAAACAATTTTAGTCGATTTATCGACTAACTGCTCTTTGGCTCAACATCATTAATCCTATCTATATAATTTTAGTGAAAATTAAAAGAATGGCGCCAAAAATCTATAATTCGCTTTTAATTTTACCATTCTATCATGTAATTTACCATTATTAAGACACCGAAAAATTTTAGTAAACTCGGTAATGTCATCAAATTAAAAATTTTTCTTCTCAAGTCAAGCTAATTCAAGGTAATTGATTGAATTAAGGTAATTTTGGTGTAATCTTTCCATTTTTACTATCAAAATGGCTTTAGAATTTCTCGCTGTTGACTTAGCCTCCGAATAAGTACACCACTGAAAAAGCTTACCAAAGTAGAAAACTATTTTTTGAGGTACACCAGTCAAAAATGTAGAAATAATAATCATATATATAAAGAACTTAAAGTCTTGTATATCTTTAAAAGCTACAATTACCCTAAGATACGAATTCGTACGAGCTTGACGATCACGTTGAATCCCCGGTTACCCATCGTGTCACGCGTGAATTCACTATTTTGACACGTATCTTTACTAACTTATGTCCACAAATCGTTAAAATCGTAAAATTTACTGCGTTAGCAACATGCAAGAATATACATTTTGCCAATGGTACAAACGTTTAACATTCAGAATGGCATTTTATTATTTTGACGTAATTCTATGCACGTTAATAGTCTCTTACGTGAATCGTACAATTCTGATGAACGGTATATCGCGAATTTTTGATAAATATTGATTATAAAGACAGACGCTTTGTTACCAAGCACGTAAAAGCATGTGTACTTCAGAATTCCTTTACAATAATAAAGTCTTGTGATTTGATAACCCTGCTCAGATACTTCTATTATCCTTCTGAAGTCAGTGGCAATAAAAATTCGTAAGTTTTTAAACTTATAACTCTGGCTGCGATTGCTCAAATACTTTTCGTTTTTTCACGAATACGTTTTTCACTTTTACCGTAAAAAGGAATAGATTTTTAGAGCGAAAAAAACTGTCGAAAATTTTTCGTTGGTCATGTCATTGTAGGTAAAAAGGTTTTAAGAAACAAAACTTTTTTTTAGTAAATTTAGCTGATTTCAAATCCATACTAGATTAATTATACTGACTTATTTTATTCGATACCTCTATGGTTTCTACAACTACCACTCAAATTTGTTCCGTAAAAGCAATTTAACTTGAAGAACTGTCAAGCCTAGGCTGGGCAACAATTTTTCGTTATATATAAACGCAAATTTATTCTAAAAAATATAAACCTCTAGTGTAATGATAAGTGAGAATGAGGCATTTTCCGGACTTACGTATTGCACAATTCTTTTATCTGTATGACTTTCATGACACACCAAAAACAGATGTTAACATAATATTTGTAAATATTTCGTAACATGTCTGCTAAATTAATATTTTTTGTGCCAATATTTTATTTCCGAAGCTACAAAAACGTTTTGGATACTTAATTAAACATTTTATTATTTATGTACATATGTAGGTATATTTCAACTGGACCATTTTCAATTTTATTCTCACTTTAACACTACATAATTTACATACATGGTCAGTGGATGCAAATCAGTGGCCAATACAACTCACGGATAGTGATTTTTCATAAGAACAAATTCTTTGCAAGCACAGTATAAACATTTTGAATACCACTGCATGCATAAAATATTACCATGCAAAAATTTTTTTTAATCACTGTTTGACATTTGAAAGAGCAATTAATTTATTTTTATTACGTCTAAGACCAAAATGCATTAAATAAAAATTTTATGCACCATTTTTTTTGCTGTTTTGACTTTAACATTGAAGATTACAAATTTAAATTTATGTGTTTTATCATTCCGAAAAAAATTTTTTTTTGATATTTTCATCTATGTGTTTATATAAAATGAATAAAATAATTAATTTTAAAAAAAAATTAACGATTTTCTTTTTCTAAAAAATTTAAAAATAGACTTTTTTTGCATATTTGCATAAAATATCAAAAATAAATGTGATAACTTATTGTGGCCTTAATATTAATTGCACATAATTATACTGGTGTATTTTGATGTATGATCAAAAAAAAAAGTTTGTGGATGCGTAAAAGTCACGTGAATGAGGTGCAAAATGCATCCAAGAAGATTCAAAATGGTTCGAGAAAGCCACCCGTGTCGAGCGAAACATTACTGTTTTTGTTACACTCCCAACCATTACAGATTTCGTTACATTCCAGACTGACTTAGTTCACTTCAAATGTACCTAAAGATGATTAATTCAACCAAAAGCTAGCTCGTAAAAAAAGGTTATTTCAAATTTACATAAAAATGGACAAATTTATTACGTAAACTTGTAGTACTCAGCACCTCCACCAATACTCTGTGTGTATCTACATGAATAATTAACTACTTTGGTATTGCTTCGAACCGTTAGGTGTCTTACTGTCACATATTCAACTGTCGTAAGACTATACGTGTTTCTAGTGTTTCTGCTACACATTTTTAGTATTCCGTACCGAAACTAACAAAAGGAAACACTTATAGAATCACTTTGGTGTCCGTCCGTTTGTCACAGGTGATTTCGTCTGAAACTATTCGACGTGAAAATTTCAAATTTAGCACAAAGATAGAGTGTGGTAACCTGGGAAGTGCGAAAGAAAATTTTTCCCAAGTGCATCGAGTGGGATATTAAAAGGAAGCTTATGAAAGCACGAATTCAATAATATATGTATATAACTGTCCTTTTTGGTACTTTTTTCTTAAAACTTCTCAAAAATTGCTGTCTCCGATCCTTATAAATCATGAACATTATATATAGGGTGTAGATTGAACGAAAATATGAGGACTGCATTTTCTTACGCAACTTTCTTGGTACATAAAAAGAAAGCTTGATAATACATTTTGCTTTAATCAAAATGTTGTTAGTCAATAAATTATGTTGATGTTATGTTAAATAGATATTTTTATGAATTTGTTAAAAAATTGGTTCTAAAAATTAAAAAAAAGAACGGGAGGAGTGTAGATAAATTTACACGCAAAAATACAAAAATTTTAGCGTATCCATAAAAATAATAGATTCTTCTAAGTATCCAAAAAAACTGAAAAATTTTTAAGTAATAACTCTGTTTCTGTAATTTCAATAAATATCTCTGTTTCATTCTGGTAAGCGTAAATAGGCCAAGATAAAGATACGATCGTTTTGAAATCGAGAATTATAGTTTATTTCATGAAATTAAAAATTAAGAATTTATTGATAGCGGTTATGGCGGTTATATATATTTAAAGGATTTTAAGGTACCATAAAACACCTGGCTCACAAAATGTGAAATTTGAAGTTTTTTGAAAAATAATGTAACTTATTTGTTAGCCTGTTATTAACTTTCAGGATAACAAGAAGCTGCTGAGTGTTGTTTATTCGTATAGTAGAGACAGTTTGTAATACGAAATGCTGAAACAACCAGAACTTAACACAGAAACACGAATAAAAATCCAGATTTTATATGAAGAAGGGAAGACTCAAATAGAGATTGCTAAATTAATAAAAGTTTGACGATGTGCAGTGCAATTTACAATTAAAAGGTTCGTGGAGACTGGCTCTCACACAAACAAAATGAGAACGGGCAGAAAACGCGCTACTACTGACCGCCAGATTAAAAAACTTATCCGTGACTCACTTAAGGACCGCAAAAACTTCTGAGCTCACTGCAGCTTTATCGGGAGACATTGGGAAACCAATTAGTTCTCGAACTGTAAGAAGAAGACCCACAGAAGCAGGTTTAAAAAGCCGCAAAGCTAGGAAGAAGCCTTGGCTCTCCGACAACATCAAGAAAAATAGTTTAGAATGGGCTTTAAGACACCAGCATTCTTCTGAAGAAGATAGGTCCAATGTGGTATGACATTGGACCAATCTTCTTCAACTTTTGCATACTTGTCTAACCTTGATGACAATGCAATATTGTATAATTAGTTTTGCCTTAAATCGCCCCAAACCAGAATTTTTGATTTTTAGTCCCGTGCAACTTTTTGACATTTCAAATTGTCAAATATTGTCCATTGATTTTACATAGCAATTTTTTGTTTTTATAGTTATGTTTGATTAGGGTAAATTAATCTATTAAAATATAGGTAAAAAAATTACTTCCTTAATTTTTTTTTTAAAATTAATTATGATCAGACTAAAAAGTAGAAAATAAATTAAAGTAAAAAAAAATGTTTTTTAAAAAAATGCTTTTATTTAAAAATGGGCTAAAAAAATAAAATAACTTTTGAGTAAAGTTTGAAGCAATATGTAACATAATTTATAAAAGCTTGAGGCGTTTAATTAAGTTTGGTAACTACTGACAAGTAAAATAACTACACTTATATCCAAAACATCCAAAACAGAAATAATTAATGATAACGCCTCAAGCTTTTATAATTTATGTTGCATATTGCTTCAAACTTCACTCAAAAGTTATTTTATTTTTTTTAGCCCATTTTTAAATAAAAGCTTTTTTTAAAAAAACATTTTTTTACTTTAATTTATTTTTTAACTATTCCAAATTTTGCATACAAATAACTAAAGATATCATTTACGTAAAATAATGTTTAAAATGTTTAAAATAATTCTACAAAATGTTTCGAATATTTTTATTCGATAAATATAATAAACTAATTCAGACTAAATTTATTCTAGAATACATTAAACAAATTGTTGTTATTAATCAAATTTTTTTTACTAAACTACATTTTCAAAATAAAATGTCACCGCGTAACGCCCACGAAAAACACAAAAAAAAAATACATTAACAAAATGGCGAACAAATAAATAAATGATGTGTCAACATGAGAAAATTTCCACGATATTTATTATTATTACAAATAATTTATTTAATAACAATAAATAATAAAAAATAAAAAAAAAATTACATTGGTATTAGAAATGAGATAAAAAAAAAAAAAAACTAGGTTTGATTAATTGAAATTCTTAATTTTCAGGAAGTTTTGTAAAGTGAACATAAATATATGGCGTCAGTTAAAAAAAAAAATTAAAAAAACGTAAATTAGTGAGTAAATATTTAAAATTCATTCAGGGGCGCCAAAATAAACGCCTCATTTTTTAAACGTTTGGTAGTCAAAGCTCAGAAAGAAGTAGAATAATAACAAAATTTAAAAAATTCGGTCAATCACAAGACACACTTGCACGAATAGTGTTCCGTAGAATTAGTTGTTTTTACATGGATTTGATGTGCCTCGCGCAAGAACTTTCCAATTCTAATAATTTTTCATCTAATTTTCAAATTTTTCTGAGCGATCCTTTTGGCCATGACAATGGCGGACAAGAATTTTTAAGAGCTTTTCTCAAAACGCACTTAAAAAGTTATATCCACGCTTCAATAATCTTTTCTTTGGCGTGTTCCATTTTATTGGTTTCGGTTTCGATAACATTAAAAAACTAGCATTACGTTCCATAAAAGTTTCCTCTTGTTCACAAATAAACTCTCGCATATAATTTCTTCCAAGGGACCAAACTAGAAGGTCTATTAAACTGTTCCACTTGTAGTCAATGAGTGACGTAAAATCTCCCCACTATGTTGTGTAGGTACACATTGTTTGCAATGGTGTTGGTTTGGTGTTGTGCCGGCACAAGATTGCCGTGAAAATGAAAATTTTATAATTTTGAAAATTCATACATATTGCCGTGTAAATATAAGAATAAAAGAGTTTTCCTAGCAACTAGAATAATAAAATAAAAAGTTGAATTCTGGCATTTGAATCGGATATTTGTATTTTTATTTTCGAAGAGATAATTGGAGTCATTTGCGTTACAGTGGTGACATACCGACATTGCAAGGTGAGTCGTAACCATTTATTTTTAATATTTGTATTATCTTACTTGCTTTTGAAAATATTTGTTTTCAAAACAAAACAAAAATGCCACGGATAAATCAAAATGTTCAATTGCAAACTACATCAGAGTACCGGCACAAGATTTCCGTGAAAATGCAAATTTTATAATTTTGAAAATTCATACAGGTTGCCGTGTAAATATAAGAATAAAAGAGTTTTCCTAGCAACTAGAATAATAAAATAAAAAGTCGGTTGAATTCTGGCATTTGAATCGGATATTTGTATTTTTATTTTCGAAAAGATAATTGGAGTCATTTGCGTTACAGTGTTTGTTTCTGTGTGCGTATTCACGCACACTACTACAAAACACCTATTATGGGACAGACCAACCTGTCCAATTCAAGTAACAATGTCTAACAAGTAACAATGTATTACAATGCACTGTGTGTTCGGCGACGGACACCGACTGACTACATGTCTTAAGCCGTGTCGGGCACACTCTGGGCTCACCACTAGTTACAATTTTCTACACTTACGCTGAAGACTTGATCTCTCCATATACAAAAAATAATTCTTCACTCCAAAAAAAAAATGCTTTTAACTAAAGGAGTTATTTTTTTGTTTCAAAAAAAAGTATTGTTTAAGTAAAGAAATATTTCTTTGTTTGTACTGAAATAAATTTTTGGTTTGAGTCAAAGAATTTTTTTGAGACTACACTAAAATCACAATTTACATAATTTTTGTAAAAATAAAAAATAAATTATGTCCTTTTTTGAAACTTTCTAATTTCAAAATTCAAATTTTCCATTACTTAAATTAAATAATCGTTAAAGACCTTCTGTACATTTCACAGCGCTTCCACTCTCATATTTATCAGAGTTTTATGCCTCGTTCAAATATTTAAAAAATTTAAAACTTAAGCTTCTTTATACACTCATGCCATAATGAATATATTAACACAAATCCTTTATTATTTGAAATAAGTTAAACTTTGTCTTGTTTAAACATTCTTGTAAAAAAAAATTTTGGCCTCTTAATAATATTTCTGTACACGCATCTGAATTAACATATTTACACTAATAATAAGCAATAGAGCCAATAGATAATTCGTTAAATACATTCTCTAATATTTGTGCCAAAAAAATGACAACTCAAGGTCACTACGAACAAGTGAATTAAGTGTAAACAATTCTTTTCAATTTCTGATAAAATTGAAAATTATGGCGCGTAATGAAAAAAGAGAACTAATCACCAAAAATAATTGATTCATATTATGCACACATTCAAATTATCTTTCTCTATCAGGAACAAACTAATTTGCAGCGAAAAAATTTTAAATAATTTTTTTTCTAGGATTTGATAATAAAATAGCATTATTACCGGTAAATACCATACAGAAATAAAACCTGATGTCCTTTTATCGTTCAGAGACCCCACATTAATAAAAAAAAAAAAGTACGCATATTTACTTTTCAAATTAAATGTGAAGGCATTTTCAAAGAATTGAAATGACGGGGTTTTTTTATGTAAATTTTTGAAAAACAATTTTTTTTTAGACAGGCTTTAGAATTTTTGTTATCTTGAGGAAATATTTTTTTTTAAATTTTTTTACAGAATTATTGCGAACACGTGTAATGAATTCATATAAAATTTCTGTTTTGTAATATTCCACCCTAGTCGGCGCCACTAATAGGCTAAAAAAATTTCTTTTATGTATTCTTAAAATTTTTTAATGTTTTCGCCTACTAACAGCTACGGGTAAAGACGTTTTCGTGATGTAAAATACCGGGGAATTTGAGGGGAAATACCCAGTGGAGAATTCAACAAAAAATAAAATTGGAGTATGGTCTTATGGTCTGAGAGTACACGGAGAGAAAAATCATATAATTTTTGTAGGTAAAATTTCAGAAAAATTACCATGCTCTCTTATAATGCGTGCGCGATCGACGACCAAAATAAAAAATATATGCTAGCATGGTAAAATTTAATGTGCTAACACAACTTTTATCACACTCTTATGCATATATGTTATAGTTTAATTCTTGTTGTCGTACTCTTTCATTTGCGCATCTGACCCGCAGCCTTATGTTGCTTGGGCGGTACCTGTAAATACTTCGAACCTGTAAGAACTTTATGATGCATACAAAAATGATTGCCAACAATATATTCTAATACTAAAGATAGTGAAGTAACAAAATGATGAATTAAACGGTGACATCCCCGTTCTCTAACACAGTGTAATGAATACTGCTTGCTGCTTGTAAAACAGTTTAATGGATCACGGTGCCTGGTCCGACCCATCCGATCAAGTTGGTAGTAAGTTATCACACGCATTTTTAAATATACATTGTTGTTTTCCAGCAGTATTTTTCTATGCAAATTCTTTGTTATTATTAGTAGATTTTTTCTGGATTTCTTTAAATATTATTGATTTAGAAATATAGATCAATCATCAATTTTAACCCTAGAATCATACGTTGGTCAACGAGAAACGTTAATCATACATCGGCGTCATTTTGACGAATGGGACTTTTGACGGAGAGTTTTAGAGTTTATTTGCAAAAAAAACATTTTTTTACATAACAATACTACAAAAATGAACAAAATATTTACAAAAATTGGATTTGGAAAAATTTTTTAATATAAATATTTATTAATTTTTTTATCAAAGCATATTTTCATTATAAAAATTAAAAAAATAGATAAATACATCAATTGTATCATAAGACATGTCTTTCAAATAATTAATTTATGAACTATTATGAGTCGGTGGACATGTGTGACTTTACAGAATGTGAAATTTCTTGGTCACAAATATTCTCGTAAATTCTCGTTCCTGATTAGGCACATTCGTAAATTTTCTGAAAATTTGTTAGTAATTTTTCGAATAAGATCTCAAAAAATAATAAAATTAAATTATTTTCCACAAAATAAATTGTTAATCTTTTATTAAGTCACTTGAAACGCATTCTTTGGTTTTCGAGTCAGTATATTAAAACTTCAGTATTATGTTGTCTCTATAAGTACCTGTAAGTCAAACAGCTGTAATCACCTTTCATATTATCATTATCATTGAATAAATTAATCATAACATCCATATGTTTAATAAATTTTAGAAAAATTAGGAAAACTTTTATATGTAAAGTACAAACTCTCTAAAAAAAAACATCAGTTAATCATACATCGTCGTCCTTTTAACACACACTATTTCAATACAAACAAAACGACAGCAACTATAAACAAAATTTATACATTTTCTGTGTTATAATAACAAATAAATTAGATAACAGAAGTTTCACAGCAAGCAGGCAACGACTGGTATTGGAGCAGGTAGAGAAGTTCGTTCGTCTTTTTGACGAGTATGTATGATTCTAGGGTTAATATTTAAAATAAATCGTTTGGAAATTACGTATCGGAGAGTTTTGTTTAGTGTAATCACAGTCAAGATTCAAAATAAAGTATTTTAGCATACTTTATTTTTAAGTAAAAGTATATAAAATATATTTGTGAAAAATAAAGTAGAATACTTTATTATAAAGTATAGTTGGCAACCCTAGTGTCGAGCTCAAAATTTTTAATTCACAAAACATGAAAGCTCATAAATAGCTTTTAATTTTGCGCTATTTGTTTTTTAATCCTAAAAGGTGGAAGCAGGTCAAGAGGGATAAAAACTCTATTACCGTGTAACATAAAACATATCTGAAGATACAAACGTAATATTTAATAGAGCACGTAATTACAGATTTATAAGCAAACGTTTGCAAATATACTAAAACTATAAAACAATTCTTTTGTTGTGAAACGCACAGATAAATTTTTTATTGAACTTTGCGTCATATAATTATGTATTTATCAAAAAAAAAATAAAAATAAAAATTATGGTCGTCACAATTGATGATTTAAAAATTTTTCATCATTCTCCAATGCGGGAAACGTGCATAATGTACATACGTGTTCAAATAACTCGTAGAACGAAGAAGAAATCGGGTCGAAGACCTATTAATGAAATAGATATTCTTTATGTTAATCTTATGAATAAAAGTGAAGCCGTTGTCTGACATGGAAATTCTATTAGGTAATTTTTATGACGTCAAAAGAATTTGTATGACGCATACAGTTTTTATAAGGAATATGTTGGAACAAAATGGTTCTTTTCAAATGAATTCATATTTTTAAAAAAATGCCTTTAGAAGTCTTATTCAAAGAATAGAAGAAAAAACTTGTTCGTATGTAAATATGTTTGACTATTTCGTAATTATACTTACTTCAAATAATCCAAATTATTTACCAAAGATACTCTCTGAACATTGACAGTACGGCGAATGTTGGTTTGAAAAACTAGACGTTGAATCTTCCATCTAAATAGAAATTTTAGAGAAACAAAACGTTTAAAGTTTTTTTTAAATACCAGATTTTTACAGTTAAAAAACGATCATTTTTAAGAAGCTAGTTTCACATCAAAATTTATTCCAATAATTTCGAAATACTGGAATTAATTTTTACATATATTTGAAAAACTAGAAACAAATTAATAGAAAAACGTGTCGGCAGGAGAAACAATAATTGACAAAAATTTCGTTCTAGATAGAATTCATATTTTTTTTTAAATTGAAAAAAATATGCCTTCATAATTTTAAATCAGAGTTCTGGACAATATTTACCCACGAATGAACTACAAACGGAGCGGGATTTCTGAATAGGCCAAGTATAAGGCCAAGAATAGACCATATCTTATATACAGGCCCGGATCTAAGAGGGGGCAAACCGGGGCCCCTGCCCCGGGCGTCAGTTTCAGGGGGCGCCAAAATCATATTAGATCGGTCTATATCAAATGGTCTAAAAAAAAGTTGGTTGCTCGACCATTTTAGAAAAAATTAATATTCTTCCAGTTGTTTCTATCATATTTGAAGTATTGACAATTCTTAAAAACAATTCTTAAAAAAAATTATCTTGAACCGTTTAACCGTGGTAGCCATTTTTGTTTTCCAATTTTCGCTGATTTTTGTGTTTGCAGCCATTTATGCCAATGCACATATTTCATAAACCGTTCATCCTAAAAGCTTGAAACAAAAACCATTTTAAAAGTAATAAATGTTTCTTTATTTTAAGTGATGTCCATATTTAACCTATTTTCATCCCTTCCATAATAAAACTTTACCTAAAGTTGAATATCAAAATTTAGTAAAATCCACTTTTTGAATATTTTTTTTCTTATGGAAGGAATGTTTTAAAACTCACTTAGTATTTTTTATGAGAATATATGGGTACAACTACCCATTATGAAACAAATACACACTATTTCAATTATGAAACTTGTATCCTTTAATTTTTACAAACTTCCGAAAGCTGACTTTTTTCAAAATTTTGGAATTTTGCGCCCCTGTATCTCTGATGGAGCTGGTGATAAAAATTTGAAATTTGCACAACTTTTAGTGCTTTCGGAGTAGATTTATTAAAATAAAAAATTAACTTGTACCTATATTGATCCTTTACAAAACCCTCAGTTTTTATCATTGCCTCAACGGGAAAAATCGGAGTTTTATAAAGGACATATATTTATGAGTTTTTTTGACAATTTATATCAAACGTTGTAGTGGGCAGGGGGGGTGCCGATTCAAGTTTCTGCCCCGGTTCTAAAATATCATAGATCCGGGACCGTTTGTATATAATGAGTAGTAAAATTGCAAAGAAATTTATATGAAACCATTTACTTAGCCCGCTAACTAACTTCAAAAATTGCTCTTACGCTTCGATTGAGATGAATCAGAGAAACGCATCTAATGATGCTATGCGTGTTAGAAAATTTTAAAGACCCGCAACCGGGCAGGACTGACAGGCATAGAGGCAAAAATTTTCAGGAAAGTCCGAGAAATAAAATAAGAGTGGAAATTTTGATTTTGGGAAGACAAAAATTTTTCATCTTTCAAAAGTGATTAAAAACCGTTCACTGACTTAATAACTCTGGAAGCAAAATTAAAAAAAAAAAAAAATTGGTAAGAGAGGTCTCAAGGTTTAAGGTCTCTCAATTTTGATCTCCATTAAGTCACAAGTAAACTTATGACTATCAATCAAGTTAAAAACATCATTAAAAAATTATCAAAATTTTTAATTCTAATAAATTCCAACACTATTATATTATTTTCAGATAGTAATAAACTTTACGGGTGCAAAAAATTTGAAAAAAATGTTTCTAATAATAGAATATGTAATTATTAATTACTCAATGATATTCTCAGAAGGAAATATGTATTTTATTTTTTGTTATTAAAGCATGTTTGAAATGACGTCGTTAATTCACAAACTAAACATACTAAACATTCTTCATGTTTTGTTCATTTTTGTTTAAGGAAACAATTTATTTAATTAGGATATAAATAACATTATTTCTAAGAAAAACCAGTTATGTGTTGCTAAACATAAATTGTATAATCAAATGACAGTAGCCAATTAATACGTCAAAACTTGTAAATGCATACAAAAGACCTTGTTTAGGTGCCTTTCTGCTTTTCCTATTACAAAATAAAATTTGATACAAAGGTAACCACATTTTCAACTAAACACCAAAATAATTTTTTTAATCCTTTAAAAATTAAACCTTAAAAATGGGGTAGAATTACAAAAACTTAATTTTTCCAGAATATTTTAAGTTTTTTTAAAAGAACGTACCTAAATAATACTCTCACAAAAGTAAAAAGAAAATTATAAATTATAAATTAATAATATTTCTCATTATTCGTATACTGTGGTGGACGTGCTGGTAACATTTAAATGAATAATTTTAAATACCCTGTCGTAGCATTGTGCATAACTCACTTACATAAGACAATGGTTCAAAAATGTATCTTATTTAACTGTTTCCGTTCTTTACCATGATGTAAAAAATTCGAAAAACTTTTGGATTTTGGCAAGAAGAACGAATATATTTAAAATTCCGGGCATCGGACGTGTGTAGTTGAAAGACTCATTCCCAAACGTTTGAGACTTTCAACGTTTTCACTAAATTTCGTAAAAATACAATGTTTCGTTCGAGAGTTATCGTGGAGATATAAAGATAAGATAGTCCCGTGCTCAAGTTACGCCCTGACAGTGGCTATAATAACTGAATTTTTCATTTGGGAATTCGCTAAAACGTGGCCACAGTTAATTTCCAGCGAGCCGCATTGTTTCATTACAATCGGAAATTTTCCAATAAGTAGATGTGTTTCTTTGCAAGAGAACAACAATGATTGATTCCATCCAAATATTTTTTTGAATAAATTAATGTGTAATATAAATAATATATGTAAATATGAACAGAGAATAAAATTGGCACGTGTGGAACTGTTGAACGAAGGACAGATATCAAATAATAGTTCATGAACAGCAGCAAACATATTAAAAGTTCTAAAGAGAATATTAAATTTACAAGGTTACCATCAAAGATTCTAAATTTTTTCACTTATTTACTATTATGAGAGGTTTGTATTTTTCCGAATAAATTTGTGTTTATATGTATATAGCGAAAATTTTTTGTCTAGCAATTTAACAAGAAGAACTCTCAACTAGCAAAACTATGACAGCGTAGCTAGAAAATTAACTTTTTCTACTCCTACTATTAAAAGTAACATTTTGCGCACGGCTAACTATATGAAAAAATTAACAATTGCCCACACAGTGCGAAAAAGAGCGTCCGAAATAATTTCCCACGGCTTAACGTAATAAAAAAGGTTGGCTATGTCCTTGATTTAATATATATCTTCTATATAAATAATACTAATAAAAATATACATAATATATGTAAGTTGATCATTTATTATTGTTTCTGTAGTTTCAAAATATGCTTTGGCAAAAATTTGAACATCTTACCATTGACATTATAAATTAAAAAAACTTTTACCAGGTACTTATTTAAATTTTATTTTAATTATTTATGTTAAACTTTACGAGAAAAATGTGCCCGTAGAAAAAGTATATTGTAAAATACGTGGGAAAAGCTTATTTCTCACTCATATGAATTGTTGCACTCGCCCTGCGGACTCGCGCAACAAACTCATATTCGTGAGAAATAAGCCTCTTTTCCTACTTAAATAAGCCTCTTTTCCTACTTATTGTACAATATTACTATTTTAAAATACTTACTAAAAAAAAATATTGTTACATAACATTTGTTAAATTGTTTCTCTACTAACCTACATAATTTTGTTATGTTTATAAATATACAATTTTATTAATTTTTTATATTCAAATTTCCAGTAGTTACAGAATAATTCGAGGAAATACATCGAATTGTACTAAATACACGGTTGTATAATATAACAATATTTATAAAATAATAATATAAATAAAAACAAATAATTTGTGCAAGCAGTTATGTACCTACTATGGAGGGTAGAGGTGAGGAGAAGTATCTCAATATATAAAAAGTGGCCCCAAATGTGAATGAAATTAAGATGGCGCTAGTATAGTAAAATTCTTAGATTTAAAATTAAGCGCTGAAAATTTTAAAACTGAAACAACAGTTTTTATTGTTTTTAAGAGTTTTAATTGTTTATTTAATTCAATTTTTATTGTTTTTATATTTAATTCAATTTTTATTGTTTTTAATTCAATTTTTTTGTTTTTAACAGTTACGCTCCTTTCACATTGTACGGTTTTCGCCGTACGGGAAAAAACCGTACGACTTTTTGCCGTGATATTGTTGCTTTCACATTGCACGGTTTTTTGCCGTTGTAAACTGAATATCTTTATTCGACTTGCAACATTATACAAGTAATAAGTGTCATTAATGTTAATTTTATAAATCAGAGGAAATAGAAAGTAGGATTATTTATTATCACACTCTTTGAAGACCTGAAAAATTACGAAAATAAGTTTTTCAACTATTTTCGGATGTTTACAGACTCATTTGATTAATTTCTTAACGAACTTAACATCAAAACACACAATTTCGAAATTACATACAATCTATTAAAATATTGGTTATCACATTCAACATTAGTTTAATCCATTTCACAAATAAAATTAATAATTAACATGAAATTCAACAAAAAATTGTTAATGCCGTACGTTAAAAAGCCGTCTAATGTGAAAGCATCCATTTAATTACATACACTACTGAGCTAAAAACGCCGTACGGCAACCGTGAAGTCCAGTGGCAAGAGACGGCTGCTACACGGCACGGCAACGGCATTTTGCCGTGACCGTGTAATGTGAAAGGTCCAATGCTCTTCTTCACTACACTAAAAAAATGCGACCGTACGGTTTTTTGCCGTACGGCAAAAACCGTATAATGTGAAAGGAGCGTTAGTATTTCCCTTTAGCATACTTCACTTCACTTATAATCACTAAGTTCAGATCGAACCCTGATCGAACTATTATATCGAACTATCGAACTATTCGAATAATCGAACTATCATTTCATCAAATTCAGGGGCCACTTTTTCGATTCAAGTCCCATATGAGATACTCCTCCTTACCTCTACCTTCCATAGTACCTACAAATGTTGCACTTTAGAAATATTTTTATTAAAAAAAAAAAATGTTTTATAATTTGGGTATAGATCCAATATTAAAACTTCACATTAAAACCAGCATTAATTCGTAGAAAAAATCGTTTTGAAATAATAATACGTTTAAATTAAAAATTAATATATTCTATGTGGTCTACCCAAAAAACTGTTCAGTTCTCATGATCAGAAAAAAAGATAACAAAAAAACTTTTTTTATGATTAGGGATGATATAATTTTTTCTATTCTCAGAACACCCTAACGAAATAATAGATTTTTTTTTAATTTTCATTAGACGGTGATTTGTTCGTATAAATAATAGTTCAGAGGACCTGCATGAGATCAAAGAATATCTTATGTCAAGCTAATAAGAATATTAGTTACAAAGTTCTTTAACCTCTTTTTTGATTTTTTTTTTCTTTTTGTTGAATATAACAGTGAATCTAAAAATGTTTAAATCAAAACTCAAATATATACCTACTTGATCATATATTCTAAGCCAGCAGACAGAAAGACTTCATAATGTCTCCAATTCGAGTAAAACTTAAATATGTCGTAAACTTATTGAGGCAAAAGAATTTGCACATAGTTTCGAAAAAAGGCTTTAGCTAACAATTCGTGAATTACAGGGCTTCTAGATGGGGTAGAAAAGTAGAATAGGACAAAAACACGGTCAGCAACATAATTACCAACTGAATTACTAAAGATTATAAACTCAAAGCGAGTGAACCTAACTTTCAATCAGCAGCTCGCTCATTGGGTAGCCGACCGAAGCTTTTCAAAAAAATTCAAATCTACTTCCCTCCAAATTCACGAATCTTTCCCTAAAAAGTGGATTTTTTTATTCATTTTGAAATCTTATATCTTCACAAACGATTTGTACAGTTGAATTAAAACGAATCTAATTAAAAACAAGGTTTAACAGTCTTCTAACTAGATTCAGTAATCATTCGTTATCAGAGTTGAATTTATCCAACGGCACATGGATCACATACTTAAAGGTCCACACATAATTAGGCAATAATTAGGCAAATTAGACAGCCACAGCTTATACAAACAGTTATGGGTCATACACAATCAATGAAATAAGGAATAAGAAATAAGGAATAAGAAGTATACCATCTAGTGACGTTGAATGGAACTTTAACATAACTGCCCATAGGTATATGTATTTAGGTATTTTTGTACATCAAAATTCATGAAAAAATAACGTTCGTGATGACTTTTTTTGTTATTAAAGTGAAAAAAATCACGAATTTTGACGTACAAAAGTACCTATGTACATATTTATATCTATGAGCAGTTATGTTAAAGTTCCACTCAATGTCACTAGATGGCATACTTCTTATTCCTTATTTCTTATTCCTTATTTCATTGATTGTGTAGACACCCTTACAGCCCCTCACAACTAATCGCGAAAAATCTACCTTAAATATTATTAACCTTTTATATATTATTAATTTACAACTATTTTATGAATCTTATAAAATTTTTGTTGTTATGGAGCATATGAATATTTCATTTATGATTCTTGATATAATTCATTCTATCAGAACAATCGAATTTGTATATTTACGAAAGTATTCTTTAAAATATACATAAATATTAGAAAAAAAGAGAAAAAAAAACATTTTCTAAAGACATTAATTTTATACATTTACGTAATACACAAAACGTGATACCTTTAAATACACGAAACTTAAACTAAATCGAAACTTTTTCTTCACAACCATGTACTATTTTAATTCTATAAAATACAAAAGAAATGCTTTCTGAACGGAGATCACAGGTATTGCATCATTCAGTAACCAAAAAAAAAAAAAAAATGAAACAGAATTTCTATTTTTACCTGTCGGTTGAGGTGAATGTATCCAAACGAATCCAAACCAATAGTGTCATACATTATAGAATTAAAAATGGAAAGGGCTTGATTTTTTTTTGTACGCCGTCTGATGCGGTAACAAACGTGGAACCGAACTATGCGAGGTCAATAACATAATTTTTAAATCCATAAGATAAATCTGTCTATGAGAACATCCAAAAATGCTTTCCACCCTCTTTTTTTTTCTATCAAAAAAAAATTTTATATCAGGTTATTGACTGAGAGGTCATTACACTTACGTTACAGGTAGGTAAATATGGCTTTTGAAAAAAAAAAATCCGACAAAAAATTTAAGAAAATAAAAAAGAAACTGTGGACAATAACTAACAACGCGCGACTGGGGCCCAAAAAAGAGGGTACAAGCCGAAAATGACAGTAATAATTTAAACATAATACAAAAAACAAGTTCTATACATATTTAAAAGAAAAAATAAATATTTTATTGGAAACATTTGTTTTCTACAAAAGAGACGAAAAAAAAAAATTGAACATATTTGATTCCTTTTATAAAATTATACTAATAAATTAAGGTAGAAGTTCATACATGAAGCTGTAACAAAGAACAATATCTTAAATTCAAGAAAGAACGAACTAAAAATCTAAGGAATTGTATATACGACGAATATCATCATCAACGTTACGATACCTAACGTTACTAAAAAAACTTAAATAGTTCCTTCAAGCCAAACTTTTCTAACAATTATAACCCTTAATACTCTAACAATGGGCTTCGCTTACTACCCTATTCTACGCATAAACTTATTTTTTTTCATTTTCTAAATCTTAATCGTAAAAAAAATTACTTTAACAATTTTTTTTATGAAATTTTTCATAAATTTTTCACATTTTACGACTTTTTTTCCACAAATACGATTTACGAAAAAAAATCTAAATTAGTGATGAGCAAAATTAGTCTTGTCTTGCAGTCTTGTCTTGATCTTGCATTTTTTGCAAGACCAAGACCAAGACCAGGACTATGTATACCAAGAGCAAGACCAAGACCAAGACTATAAGTATGGCTGCAAGACCAGTACCAAGACTCAAGTGAGCAAGGCCAAGACAAAAGCAAGAAAATACCCCTGTCGCAGCATCCTGCATAACATAGCGAATTTCCGTTTATAAAAATCCGTTTTTCTGTGATTTTTCACCCTTTTAAGTGATTTTTCCTCCTCTTTCTAATGGTGTAAATAAATGTCAAAAAAATTTTTAACTTTAGAAAATTTTGGCAAAAAACTAATTTTTTTCACGAAAAATGGTAAAAAAACCATGTTCTAGGCATCCGACATGGCTGGCTAACGAATTTGTCCAACGGTGTGGGACTAAATATAAATTTAATACATAAATTTTAGTGAATATTATTTTTGGTTTCTAGGGACCCCAAAACAAATTTCTATTATAGTCTCGGGAGATTTATTTCGGAGCTCTAAAAAATAGAACTTTCTTCGGAACCCTAAAAAACGGCATATAAGTAACATACAAACATATACATATGTATGACGTATATGACTTATATACAATCTATCTTCCTGTACCACAAACACATTCTTTCATATAATTATGCATATAGGTATACCCCTGTCGCAGCATCCTGCATAACATAGCGAATGCCCTTTTATAAAAATTAAATTTTCTCGGAAACTAGTTGACATAGAATAATAGTTTAAAGACCTTTTTTATGTAATTTTTTTTCGTCGTTTAAATGATGTAAAAAAATTTCGAAAAAATTTTTAAATAAGTGGAAATTTTGGCAAAAAACTAATTTTTTGCAAGAACAAACCACCATGTTCCCGGCATCCGACGTGTCTGGCTAACGAACTTGTCCAACGGTTTGGGACTTCCACACGGTTAAAAATATAGGATTAATAAGTAATCTACAGAGGTTACATATATGGCAACACCAAAATTTTATTAAAATCTAATCGGTTGTTTATATTAAAAAATTCATTGCAATATAACTGATATTAAAAATTAATTGAACTTGGATTAAAGTCACCAAACCAAATTTTATTCCAGTTGTATTGCAAACTAACACTATGTGTATTACGATTCTAAACTCAAAAGGTATTAAAAATAAGTAACAGTGGATTATATTTTAAACCAAATATGTACTAAAAGATATAGGTTTCTTTGGTTTGAAATTTTAATATTGTCTGTATTAAAATCTAATATTTTAATTACTAAATATTGTAATGAAGGTTATATTGAAACTCAATTGCATTTTTGTATTACCAACATTTTATTGATTTTTTTTTACAATAAACAATGAATTTTAAAAAGTGAACTTTAAAAAAAAAAATTAGATCTTCCGGGCTTAGCTCATGGTCTGTTTCTTCTTGAACGTTTTCAGTAGATTCTTCTGAATTTTTCCTTTTTCTTGACCTATAATTTTTCTTAATGGTAGAATAAAACCTGTAAATAAAGAGGAAAGTTAGTAGAATTATTGTTAAATGTTAGTTGCAAGGACTTACCACATAACTGAAGTGCTTAAATTCTATGCTGACTGCAACGCCGAAGTTGTCCGAGTAAATAATTTAAATTTTGATATAAATAAAAATCAGGACATTTCGCTCTTGTCTGGCAGATCTTGAGTTCGAAACCAAACGGGGGAGATACGTTATCTAAATTACGATACGGTTCATCTATCAATAATCATTCCATTATCAAAATCAGCTATGTTTTACATCAAACGATACCATAATAGTTACGCACCTAGAAAATAGATAAAAAAAAATCAGAATACTTTATTTTTACGTATATCGTTTTATACTTAAAATCGATATTATACGTACCTTGTATAAAAACCTGAGTTAAAAAATAATTTGAATTTTTATATTGATAAACAATATCAAGTATTGTTTCAGGAATCCATGTCAGTTGTATCAAAATTTCAATAAAAAGAAAATATTTTGGGAATGAACAGTATGTAATTTATTTAATAACGGCAATGACTATACAAACGTTTAAGAATTGAAATTACATTTTTAATTTTAAATATTCAAGCACTTTTATATTTAAATGTTTTTAGCCCGACCGAAGTTACGAAAATAAACAAAATAATTGAACAAAAAAGCAAGGAGTTCTGATTGTGTATGACTGGTGATGCATTTAGGTATATACATATACCTACATATTTTGATGTTCCGTGAGAAATGTCCTTGATGTTAAATAATAATTGACCAACAGCGAAAACAATACTGAAAATTAAATGGGTTGGAGTGAGAAGGACATAATAACAAATTGGGTATGCACCTGTCACTAACACAACACAAAACACTGATCTGATTGATTTAATCCAAATTAAGATTAAAATCTAAGTATTCTTTAATTTGGAATTAAAAAATGTATATAATTTGGATTAGGTTTTAGTATTTTTTTGGTTTGGTTTTTACGATTTCAATAATTTTGTATTATATTTTAATCAAAAATGGTTTAAATTATAGAAAATAATATAATTAGATTAAATCTGAATATCAAAAAATATTGGAAATATTTTAATATAAGGACAAGATTTATTTTTAGTATTTTAATATTTAGTTTTTTCAGTAAGTTAAGGTTGGATTAAAAAATTAGTCCAAGATTTTTAACCGTGCAACATTTTCACCAAATTTCGTAAACCTAGGACATTTCCTTCGAGAGTCATCGTGCGGACACATATATATATATATATATATATATATATATATATATATATATATATATATATATATATATATATATATATATATAATTTTGGTGAATATTATTTTCGGTTTCTAGGGACCTCAAAACAAATTTCTGCCATGGTCCCGGGTTCAAGTCGCGTCATGACAGTGGCTATAATAGCTGAATTCCATTCTGGAAATTCGCTAAAAGCAAGAGTCTTGCCAAACTATTTAAATAGTTTGAAAGTTTAATTAATACCGTAAAGAGAGAAAATTCTGATTTTAGAAGAAAAAAATTCGGTATTAAAAAAATGCAAGAAAGTGTAAGATTTTTAGCAATACCAAGACCAAGACTAAAACTGCATTTTGCAAGACCAAGACCAAGACTCAAACTGCTCTAGCGAGACCAAGACCAAGATTCTTAATGCAAGAACAAGACCAAGACCAAGACTGCCAAGTCTTGGTCTTGGTCTTGCATTTGCTCATCACTAATCTAAATAATTTGACAAACTGTACATATTTAAAAAATGAACTTAACGTGAACAATTTAAGAATCCTTTTACTCGTAAACTATCTGTACGGTATTTAAAAAAAAAAAATACAGGAAAATGTTGTTACCTTAAAGAAGGCAGTTTTTGCTTTCTAAAACCCAGCTTTCAATTGTTGTAGATCATTACTTTCGGAAACATCAAAAGTGAAAGTTAAAAGTATCGTTATTGTAAAAACGTTTCTAAAAAAAATTAACTAAAACTTAAAGTACGCTCTAAAAAGGTATACATATATTCATGCACAACCTTAAAGTAAGAAGAAAAAATTGCAAATTGCTTTTAGCTGATTTACTTTAAAAAAATTCGTTAAGTGCGTGTTTTTGACACGCACTAAGTAATGCCATATCAGTGAAAGTGTTAATTTATGATTTTTTGTTAATTCTATAGTTGTTAACTCTACAGCCCTCTTGCATTTATTCAATATGGATGTACAACTCAATAATTATTCAATCACGTGTTCAATTCAATCACAAAACGATATTAATATATCATCTTCGATGACATAAAAATGAAATTGCAATAGTTGTCAGAAAATAGACGATTTAAGTTTTAAAATGCTTTTCTTAAAAATCATTTTATCAGACTATTTCTGACTAAAATATAGTCTCTTAGAAAAAAACAAAAAAAAATTTTTTTAGTTTTAAAAAAGTCCTAAATTATTAATTTTTTACGTAATAATATATGTATAGGTACATAAAACAATCTCTGTTGTGTACATAAAAATTTTCTTATCAGTTTTCCCACTATAATAATGTGTTAATGTGCAAAAAGTAAAACTTTCAGTTGTAGCTAGTATATTTGTTAAATGAAAAATTACCTACTGATGTGACAAATATAAGGAAATCGTTTATTTCGGAACGAAAATTTAGAATAATATATCCGCATAAATTTAAAAATCAAACAGAAACCAACCATTATTTCCAAACTTTCTGACAGTACTGAAATACTGAAACTAATAAAATATTAAATTTAACTAAAAAAAAATTTAACTATCCTTAAACTTATATAATTCAAGAAACCGGTTAAATCAAATTAACATTATGATTCAGACAATAATGTATATACACACACATTGTCTGATTTAAATAATTTATAATTTTTGTTAATACCTATTTAAATTATCTAATAAATAGGCCATTGCTAGGTCGAGGTGAGCCCCAATTTAACGTTGTCAATAATATTTTTAATCGAATTGAATCAATACAAAACATGTATAGACATAATTACATACATACGTACCTACCGTACATGCGTACATGTATACATGTTTAGATCATTAACTTTTCAAAAGTGTACAAAAAGAATAATCTGCCACGAATTAATGATACTTAATTTATTTATATTTATTATTTAATATTGCTAAAAAAATTGACCCTGACTACAATCATAATCATTTATTACAAAATGACCGTGTAAATTGTCTGATTTACATAAAAATTTTTGAATAAAACCACATATTACATCCAATCGACACTTAAGGCTACAGTTACGATTGATATCTGTGTTCTTAGGAACTTTTGTCCTAACAAATTCATCAGAATTGTTCGCTGATATCTTTGAATATACACTGAAACTAGAGATGTCGATTTTAAATCGATTAATCGAAGATCTATTAATCGAAGCTTAAAAAATCGATTCTTTTTTCGATTTTTTTCATTTGAATCGATTCATTAATCGATTATTAAAAGTAAGAGATCGATAACCGTTTTTTCCCAAAAATAATTTCATCTTAATTATAATTCTACAAAGAAACATGTGTTAAAATGAAACATCAAAAACATTATTGTTAATTGTCACTTTTTATTCGTTTTTATCAAAAAACCCCTCATATGGCTCTATATAACTACATACATATGGAGGGGTCAGTGTAAAAGTGAACCAAATCCATAAAAAAATTTTTTTCTAAAAATGTGTTTAAAGTTTAAGAAATTACAACTCTTTAACGAAAAAGGCATTTTTAGAAAAAAATTTTTTTATTGACTTGGTTCACTTTTACACTGACCCCTCCATATACGCACTATCTTGTTCAGTAGAAGACTATTAATACAAAAGGAAGGAAGAGCACCTATCTGGAAAACGATTCCTTTCCCACAAAAGCGACTTATTTAGCAAATATTTTTTTGTCAATTTGAAATTTTTTAATAAACTTGGTTCGTTCCGTGGTATTCGTCTTACATATTCAATTGCGTTATTTCCTATAATTATAATTGAAAAGTTAACTCATCGCCTTTACAAATATAATGTAAGACGTTTTTACACGATATTATCCATGTACTTTCCATTAAGTCCCTTAACAAAAATTATCAGCTAGTTTTGTTAAGCTTTTCAAAATTCCGATTTTTTAGATCGATTTCACAGAATCGATTTCTTTTTAGTCGATTTTTTTGAATCGGTTTTTTTAATTTTGATTTAAATCGATCCAAAAATCGATCTTTTTTCGGAGAATCGACATCTCTAACTGAAACAAACTGGCTAGGTTAAGTTAGGTTATATTAACATTTTGTGTTCCAGTCAATTTTTCTTAAAGTTTTGTTTTTGCTTCCAAAACTACTTAAGTAGTGAAAGCATTATGATCACTTTTTGGTTTCGTGTATGTCTGTTGGTCCACCCATCAAGTGAAATAACTTCGGAACTATTCAATAGATCTTGAAAAAATTTTCAGAAATTATGCAAGTTGGTTCCTAGATGGTCTCCTACGATTTTCATTGCAATCAGAGAAATGATAGCCATGGTTCTATCAGGAAATCCCATTAACTGTCGATATCTTACTTGCTACTCGTCCCTTGTGGCTCAAATTTTGAAAGTATTTGAAACTTAGGCCACTTAGGTCCCCTATACATTTCAATAATTCCACTCTTAATAATGTCATTTTTGTACGTCTCAGTGGAGATGCAATCTAAGTGAGAGTTTGAATCGCTCTATCTGAATAACACCACCTTAAATAATCCAATTTTCAAACAATAAAAATTAAACATTTGGTTTATAAATCAAATCCGGCAAATCGTACTAAACAACAAAAATTACATATAAACAATTCTTTTTATTAATTGCCGGCATTATTCAAAAAGAATAAAACGAAATGAGACGGTGAAGAACGTGTTACTAGAGTGGGGCTGCAGCCAGCGCCGGCAAGAGGAGGCGTCAGGTGGGGCAATTGCCTGGGGGCCCGGATCTAAAAATGGGACCCGAGCCTCGATTAGGCGCTCGGACAAAGTAAAACGTTTTTTTGCTCGTCAACTGTATTTTTAAAGAAAAAAATGTTTGAAAATTTGAATAAATTTTCAATTACTGAGAACTTATACAGTATATCTATGTAGGTGTTTGATATTATTGTCAGAAATTATAAAACACAAGATTTACCTTAAATCAATATACAGAGTAATTGCATAGCTTCATGTTCACGAATACAAAAAAAAAAAAATTGTTTATTTAACAATAAAAAAGGAACTTACAATTAACGTTAACGGAAATATCGCAAATAGAAACATATAATTATTTTAAAACAATATTATTACGCAACACATTGCAATTTTCACATAATCACGTTTTTACAATGTTTTTTCTTTATTAGTCCGAGTGAAGGTCGGTCAGTTGAGTCGCTTGTCGCAGACAAAATGGTATAGTGATCACTCCTTATAGTATGTAAGTAATACATTATTGTTTATTATTTTTTTTTTTTTTTTTTGTACAATGTTAATTTTATTTAATTAAACTTCTAAAAATAGCACAAGAACTTTTTTGAATTTTATTTAACGACAGTAATCGAAGATAGTAAGCGAATAATAACTAGACTAAGTAGTCTTAGCGAATCTGTCAATAATGCAAAAAATGTTTGATCCACCAGAATACATTTCTTAAAACCAAGAAACCAATAAAAGCTCGCTTCAAGATTTTTTATCGTTTTGAAAAGAAATCCCTGACTTTGAACTATTATGTCACCAAAAATTTATAATATAAATAATCATATCTTCTGCACATATTCTAACTCGAAGCTATCCTATTAATAACCTACTTTATGCTAAGTCTCATGTTCCAATTTCGATAACTCCACTTTCTTTGATAATCAAAACGAGACATTTATTTACAGGGGGATTATGTTATAGCCTGAGCTGACAGATTCTAGTAACAGAAAATATTTCTAAAAAGAATTTTGTTATTTTCATAGAAAAAAATAAAAATTTCTCACCCAAATTCATCTTATTGAACCAGTCACCCTAATTTAAATCACTTCCATCAAGCTTGATTTGAGAAAAAATAAATTTTTGTATTTGATCACGTCATCAAGTTTATTAAAAATTTTCAATGCGTTAAAAAAATGATGGAATACCGAAATTGAAAGGTTTTCCAAGTCGCTATTTTCATTAGAGTTTCGTTTTGAGTTTCAAAAGAATTTCGTTATTTTGGTAGCAATTCAACTAATTAAACAATTAAAGTTGGTTCGAGAAAAAAGAAATTTTTGATTTGGTGACGTCACCGGGTTTATTAAAAATTTTTAATACGTTAAAAACCGTAGTAATTATTTAGGATTGGAGTTCCACCTATTTTTGACTATAAAATCAAAATTAATAGTCCAATTTTATCGATTTAAAAAAAAAAAAAAAAAAAAATATTGAAACTCAATACCAGTATTGGAAATGCTAAAAAACTGGTAAAATTTGTAAATAATTAAACCAATTATAAATTTTCGAAGTCATTTTTTCATTTTTGCTAAAATAATTATGCTAGTATTAAATATATAGAAATAAATAACACTTATACGCAAATTACCCTGACTAACCCTATCGAGAATTAATGCTTGGTAGATTCTTATCATTTCACTGTTAATTCAATCCGGTCAAAGAGAAAATTCGGACGTAACAGAAGAGATACATATATGTACTTTATTTTAGCCATAGAACATTTTAGCAGACAATTTGACTCTTCCCAAATAATTAAATTTAAAAAATCTATACATATTAATGTTAGATTAAAATTTCCTCAAAGTATTTTATTAAAAGTAACTATGTAGTTATGAATGTTATGATTAATTATTTAATAAATTTCATACTCATGTGCTCATATCATAATAAAATTGATAAACAAATCAGCATATAAAAAATTTAATAGACAGAAATATTAAAACAGATGAATATTAAGAGATAAAAAATGTAAATCTTATGTACTTGAAATTCTTCATTTATTCTTGTCGTTGTTAACGATTAATTCAGGTCAACTGACAAAATCATGTCCGCTGCCCTTGACATAATCAGTGGCGCCGCCCCGATTATCTTCACAATATTCTACTCGTAAGTTACTTCAATAAAATACTAAATCCTCCCTCCATAAACAATTGTTTTATTATTATTATTAAATATTGTTTTTTGTAACCAAAACAAATTTTTAATAAATAAGCATCGAAATCACCAAAATGGTAATTAATTTTTATTTTTTTTTGTTTTATTATTTTTATATAACTAAATGTGATAAATGATAATATTATTAAAATACAAAAACATTTTTTTTTTAAATACTAAAAATAACATTTTTTAAAATCTCAAACATCCGATTTTATTTTTCTTATCTTTAAGGCGGTTTGTATTCTAAAATTATGTTATTTTTTTAGCATTTAATATACAAAATATCAAAAATTGGAACCAACTCTGACATACATAATACATATTACATATAGTCTGTGAGATAAAGATTTTTAAAAATTTTCTTTTAACATGCATTTAATAGGGGATTCCCCAAAAACACACCAGAAACTAATACTTTTTACTTAACCAATTTTAATTTGCAGCGATAATTGGTATACTTTGAGGGGATTTAATAGTTACTTAATCTCTAGTGCACCAATCACCTTAAAAATTAAATAATGTTGTAACAAATAATGAATGATATTTCCAATTTTAGCCATCCAGACACTTATTTCTTTATTAATTCCCCGTCCAAGTATTTACTGACGGTTCTATGTAGCCATTCAGCTTCCAGAACTTCAGAAAAATTTTTAGCTTAACTATAGGTAAGTAATTAAATAAACTGAATTTTTTTAACAAGCAAATTCTTTATTCATATCAAAACAATATATATTTTTAAATAAATAATTTAAACCACTTCTTATGATTAATTAAGAACTTGTACCAAGTAAGTCAAATATCACAAAGAAAATAAACTGATGACATCTATTTTCCGAATAAATCATAATTTTTCTTTCAACACATTTCCAACATTATCTACAGCTACAACCACAGCACCATTTAAATTATGACAATATTTTGGCAACGAAAATTTGGTAATTGCTTTTTTGCTTGAAAATTCCCACCAATTAGTAACTTCTTCAGCTTCATTAACTCGAATTTCAACAACTTTAATCCCAATATCCGACTGGATAACGTACTGATCACGATCGAGTACGAATTTTCTCGAAATGTTTTCTTCAAATGAATTAAACCACCTATAATCATCAAAAACTTTAATAAAAATGAAGCCTTTTCTTTTTGATATACAAATTACCTGTGATAATTCAAAATAAGGCCACAATTTCTCGTGAAAAAAGTAAAATCGTTAATTAATAGTTTAGTTTTATAATTTCTTTCATCGGAAATATTTAATTTTGTCATTTCTTTTATGGTGCGTTGTTTTGGCATCTCACTAAAATTAACGTTCTTATTTTTTTGTTTACTTATACAAAAGACGCGATATATATTATCAAATCCACGGCCCATTACACCAGTCTTTGTGTGTCCTAAATCGAAACAATGGCCCAATTCGTGGCAAATCGCTCCTAGTGTTGTCGAAAAACATCCTCCATAAGTTCCCCTAAAATTCCAAAGACGTTCACTATTTTTATGCAATTCCTTCACCACAATCAAGTTTAAGGATTTCAGTTACAAAGAACAAAGTATTTTTAATATTACCTGAAAGAGCTATCATCCAAAAACTGCGACTGGTCAACTAGTGTTTCGTTTGTTAAACAACTTATGCAATCTTCAATACGTTCCGGCCATGTATATAGACAACCCGATCCAAACAATGCCAATCCTCCACCACCCAAAGCTACATAAGCATCAGTAAGCGATTTGATATATTCATAATTCTTATACTTTTCCTCTTCAAACAAGTGGCCATTATATCTGGTACATGATAAAATAGCCAAATATTTCAAATTATTCCTTCCAATTGACGACGACATAATTTCTCGTCCAAAATACATCCATAAATCCACATCTTTCATTTTGCGTGCACTTTCAACATCTAATTCACTATGAAAAACCGAACACACTGGATTCATTTGTTCATCAACCTCGAAAAATTTAAATGTTTTGCGGGGGAATCCCAGTTCATATAATTTTTCCGCGTAAAATGTTTGCACCATTCGAGCAACGCACGATATTCGTTGACACGCATTTTCTGGTGTGTTGTGTTTAGTATCAGGACTTTGAAAATGTCCATTATCATTTTTACATATTATATAAAGTGGTAAAACTTGAAAATTTGTTATTCGGGGTCGAAAATGAACAGTCACTTCAATTTGAGTGTTACAATATTCAATTAGTAGTAAATTGGCTCCTTGCGTTAAATGTTGTAAATATTTAAAATATGAATCGATTACTTCAGTTTCTTTAATATTGTCATTGTTAGCGTATATTTTAATATTATTTCGCTTGCACTTACAAGTTTTACGTGTAAAAACTTCACCATTAATCAACAATAAATTATATGATAATTCTTCGTTATTTTCAATATTTAACAGACGTATTTCGTGATCAAATATGTCGCAATTGTCTACCTGCTAATATTTGAAACAAAATACATTTTAGATTTAAATAAAAATACATAAATTCAAGTTTAATCCAACCCCAAAAATATTCCCAATCACTTATTGTTAGAATACATAAAGTGAAACTATTGTATGCCATTGGCAAACGATAGAACACTACTGCAATGAGAATAGTCAATAAAGCCAATAAATAAAAAGATTTTTCTTCAAAAGCATAAGTTTATACCATGTTTACACCCGTTTACACATCATTTAAAAAAAAAAAAATAGAAACCCTCCAATAGCAGAAATCAAATAATAAATAATTAATATAGAAGAAAATTTATAAATTTGTTAAGCCATAGGTACTAATCAAAGAGTTGCAGGAGTTACAAGTACATATGTACAAAATTACTTCCAAATGCATTTCAAGATCATTTTTACTAAATCGTGCACATTAAAATAAGAATTTATAATGCAGTGTTTTATAAAAATGGTAAATAGATAAGACCACAAAAGAATTTCCCATATAGTTTTCCCAATTTTTCCATTTATTTATTGAAGAACAAAGTCTTAAATTGAAATGCTTTAGGCCTAGAATTCTATTTTAAACTTGAAACTAAAATAAGTTTTAATAAAGGTAAAACAGAAATACAAAACGATTTTGAAATTAGAACAAGTAAATTTTACATTTTATGGAGACTTAAAAATTTCTATAAGAAATGAAATATAAAAAAAATATGTAAAACTGAAATACAGATTAAAATAAAAATAGATTTTTAAGTTCCTATATAACTTATCATACCATTTCTTTCAACTTTAAAATTAAAAATATTTAATTTTTGCCAAAAATTTATAAAAATTAATTATTTTTCATGTAACATATGTAAAACTTTCACTACACTTATAACCCCTATAACCTAACTAAATATAATGTCAGTATATCTCAATCGTCTCAATAAACTGAGAAAAACAACTAACAATACAATTTATATATTTAATTTTAAAAATTATGTTTAAAAAAAATTAAAGAAAAGAATTTAAAAAAAAAATTGTTTTCCCCAATACCGGAAATAAAAAATAAAATTATAGTAATTAGACGCCACCGACGCCAAATTAATAAAAAATTTCATTGCCTAGTTACAACCGTTACCACTAGTTACGGCGTTACCAGTAAATAAACAGCTTATAACGCTTCTAATGTTTGTTAAATTTAAGACTTAAGTTTTTTAATTAAAACTTTAATTAATGGACAAAGTATTGCCAAATATAACTAAAAATATTATTTATTCCAGCGGTACTAATATTTTTTTGTAATTAATAATGTATTATTGTGCTAATATCAAATATTTTTAGGAAATGATATTATATCGAATCTTCCATTACAAATGGCATTATATTTTAACGTTACATTATTCCCTATTTGGTTTATAATAACAACTGTGATGTTAGTTGAAAAGGTAACACTGAGAATAAAAACTATTATTAACATCTAAAAAAATTGCTTCATATTATTTTAGTTTGACTGTTTTTCTTCAATCTATCAAGTTGTTACCGTTACTGCCGTTACAATAGTTATAATTTTAGAATGTGTACGCTTGTTTTTGGGATTTTCCGGTAATTTAGAAAATAAAGTACGTTTTACTCAATCGTAATTTTAATTACCTTATTCTAAATATTTAGAAAAATGATTTCTCTTTATTTTAGATGCCTGATTTAGCTGGTTTTTGGATGCTTTCGTTATTAATTCAATTACCATTACAGTGTTTCCTCAGTTTCAATCCACATTTACATTTATCCGCTACTGAAATAATTCTTCAAGCTGTAATGCTTTTATTACTCATTACGCAACTAATTTCAGGATATGTAGCGTTAAAAACTGCTGCTCAACATCAAATATTACAGTACCAGATACAACGATTTAACATAAATAAATAATATAAATCTTGTGGATAAGCTATTTTTAAATTTGGTGGGAATAAAGAAAAAAATAATTTCTATAAAACATTTTAATTTTATTTTTTAAATATAACAAATATAAATTCGATTACGTAATATTACATAATATGATATTTCAAAAAGGTAATAAAATAAAAAATATTGCAAATTCGAGTTTTTTTAAAGTACGAAATTATTTTAGAATAAAATTTGTCACTAGAGATTTTTTTAATAAATTGTACAAAATTTATTTAGTTATACTCGAGCATGATTTTCGAGTTCATTAATATCGTAAAATCTGACAAGTTCCAATAAAACAATTCCTAAATGTCCATTGTAAACTTCCAATTCATTTATGATTTCTTCTTCAGTCGTTTCTTCATTGATTGCTAATGTAACGAATATCTGAGATCTGGTCGGACACATTTTATAAAGAAGCTAAAAAAATAAAAAAAGTAAAGTAAACATCATCTCTATAAAGACAAATACAGTAACAATTACATTAAATAATTTATGAGCCATCCAGCCATGATATCGTTGTAATGTATCCGAATATGAGGCTTTTACATATTTACTGATACTTTCTGTTTTAGTTTCATTCTTACTATCTTCAACTAATAATTCGATAAATCGATGAAAAAACTGTAATGCTCTGAAAACACAAAAAAAATTTCAAAATACTGACACGATAAGAATACTTTTATTTCAGCGTTACCTCCTTAACCACATTAATGCATCAGTAGCTACATCTTTTCCTTGAGCTTTCTCAGATAATATCATTGCTTGTAAAAACTTGTAATCATCAGGATCTTCTAAGTACTTTCGTGTTAATTTCTAAAAAAAAAAAAAATTATTCTGCTTAAAAAAAATTTAAGAATTTATAATATTTCTAGAATTTTCACTTTTATGGAAACCCATACTTATAATAGCCTGTTCACATTATTCCAGTCCAGTAATCCAGTGAGCTAATCCAGTCCAATGCTGGACTAGATTATATCGTTTACATTATTCCAGTCATTCAATGGTTCATTCCAGTTATTCAATTATACGGGGTTTACATTACAATGATTTGCTGGCGCCAACACAAAGTGGCGCGCCAGTAAAAACAAAATGAACGTATAAACATCTACTGACGTGCAAGGTAGATCAGTGCATGCACGGGTGAAAAGAGTTAGTAACCTTCTAACTTTTCTGGCGCCAGTAATGATTCACGCGCCACTAAAATTAAAAAATGCAAATGTAAACTTGTATTGGCGCCAGTATTATTTTAAAAAAAACTGAATGTCATTTTTACGCGTTTATTCAGGTTTGAATATCATTTTTAGGTACCTATTATGTTTTTTTCTCTTCTATTTCATTATTTGTTTTACATTTAGATACAAATGAAAGCTATGTATGACAGTTATTTATCCAATTCAGCCATTTGTGACCTGCGCAGTACTTATTAAATTATATACCATTCAAATCATGTGTAAACGGATGTACAAGTAGTGTAAGCTTTACAAACATGCAAACTTAAAAGTGGCGCCAGCAAATCATTGCAAATGTAAACCCACTATTACATTACAAAAAACAATAATGCTTATTCATTGTTCAACATTTAATCCAGTACTGGACTGGCCGTCTACACTATTCCAGTGACACTGGAATGGGCTAACTGGAATGAAAAGTAGACCGTCAATCCAGTCACTGGACTGGATTGCCTACTGGAATGGGTACATTCCAGTGCCGGTTTACATTATTCCAGTGACATTCCAGCGCTGGTTTCGATCACTGGACTGGAATGCTACTGGAATAACGTGAACGGGCTATAATAAATTTATAAAATCTTTTGTTAATTAAAAAAAGAAAAAAAACATTAATGCAATTTCTGTAACACCTTGTACCTCTTGTACAAGACGTACAAGACTCTTTATGTACTCTATGGTTCGGATGATGATAGACATGATAGATAAGAATTTATTCGATGGTCATACAGGACCATGGAGCGCGTGGAGCTCATATGGATTTGACATTTTACAATTTTAACATCTTTAAACACTTCTGGGGATTGCCAAAATGTCAAAGCATATTTTAAATAAAACCCCCCAATATATATAATTTAAAAAAAAATTTGTCACGATCTACCTCAATATTTCCGTTCATATCATACTTGACAGGTGCAAACACTTTACCGAATTTATCTAAAACAACACATTGAAATTATTATCTAAATATTTTTTAATAGAAAATCCTGTTAAAATCTACCAATAAATGCCACAACTCCTTTTGACGCATCTAAAAATTGAATTGTGTTAATGTTTTCCAAATTATTACTTTGAAATGGCACGAGTGGTATACAAATGGAACTTTCCGAATTTGAATTATCCGATTTTTCAGTTTCAGTCTCTTCATTTTCGGTACTAGCACAGCTATCACAACTTGTCATTTTTAATTATTTAAATTATTATGTTTTTAAAAATTTTTATAAAATTTTGATGTAAGCGACCACATATAAGTAGATCTTTTTGTAAAAAAAAAAAATTATCAATATTTCTATGAGACATTAACGTAAACAAATTGATAATTTTTTTGTGATAATTGGCCTTAATAAAAAATTTATCATTATTGGTCGTATTTATAAATAATTATTTCAGAAACTTTTAACTAATTCACTTTAGTAGAACGTTATTTTCCAATAAATTTGATCATAGGTATTTATATAAAAGTTTACGTAAAAAAATATGTAGGTAAAATAAGGTCCTTAACCTCCTTAACCTATCTCACCGATCTTGTCAGATTATGCAGATTCAACTGCCATTTATTAAATAATTTAAATAATAATACTTAAAAAATAATTATAATTTTAATAATAATAAATAGGTGATAAATAGGTACAGTGGTCTAATGAGACACGAAATCGTAAAATTCGGAATTTAGTTGTTCTAATTTTTAAATATTCAAAAATTCAAATGTCTCCTTTAAATAAAATAATAACTAAAACAATATTCTATTGTTGTAATAAAAATCTTCGTTGTTTTTCTATAAGTTCACAATCAAAAGGAAAATTTAAAATAACTAGTGAAAAAGAGAAAACCATCATCAGTGAAAAAGATTTACATTTAAAAAAACCAATCGATCCAAAAATTTTAACGACATTACAAAAATTATCGTTAATTGATACATACGATGAAGTCACGTTAAAAAAGGCAATAGCCCTAGCTGAACAAATAAAATCAGTTCCGACGGAAAATGTGGAACCTTTGTACACCGTTTTAGAGGATATTCCTCTACGATTACGAGAAGATGAAGTTACGGACGGTAATATTAAAGAAAAAGTACTGGCAAATGCAACAATATTGGAGGAAGAGTATTTCGTTGGACCACCAGGGAATATACCGTTGGATTTAGAAGAATTGAAAAAATATAAAAACTAATGTATTTTTTTCTATATAAGTAATTATTTTGTAAAATAAATCTGTACTTTTTGTATTCTGTAATTAAAATTTTTTTAGTTAAAACTTTATTATTTTTATTACTCATGCGGGAGAAGTACTAACTTGGCGCGCACATTTTTGTACGCAAAATAGATGTTTGCCCACTTTTACTCTTCCCACATACTTTTTTACGTGTGGAAAATTTACTTTCCGCACGTAAATTGACAATAAAACACGCAAAATTTAATGAAAACACGCAAAGCCGCCTCTTGATTTTTCATTTAATAAATATTTCATAATTATTTCTATAACAAACAACCAACAAAGTAATTTAAACAATATTTAATTCAGGAAAAAAGACAAACACTCAAAAATACATATTATTTTAAAAAGAAATAAAAAATAGTAATAATAATAATAGAAAAAAGTATGTGAAATTCGTAATAAAAAATAGTATGTGCAACTCGTGACACACGATGTCGATTGTCCACTCGAGCGAATGACCGCACTCACTACGATCGTGCGCTCAACCTCTTGTCGTGGGCAATCGACAATTTCCCGCCCTTATTACACAATATATGTACTATTGTCTTGTACTCTTCTTATAAAATTTTGTTATAGGATTCAGAAGATTCTATCAACAAAATGTGTTTAAATATGCCGCCTGATAATATGTGTACGCAGCGCCAGTTGACAGATCGGAAAGCAAGAGAACTACCATGTGACACTCTACAGAACAGACACTCAAAATTGATTTTTTTAATACTTTTAGGTTATAATAATTAAAAATGTTAAAAAATTTCATAAAAACTCAAATTTTAACAAGTAATATAAAAATTTAAGTATGTATACTGACTATATTTCAAATATATCTTATCATTTCTTCTTTTTAAGCGTCAATATTTCCGCTTCATATTCCAAAATTAGGATTCAAAAAATTTTTACCACCTCCAAAATATGATGGTATGAATTCAACATGATAACTCTGATTTCTATTTTTACAAAATTTTATTTCGCCAAAGGTATCGAATTCCCGGAACGACCAAAACTCAAATTTATGGATAAAGTTCCACAATATCCATCCAATATACGACCACCGAAAATGCAGAAACGTTTACGATATATGCGGGGTCCTGAATTATTACATAACACCTTACAACATCGTCAATACGGCATTATTGTAAGAAACCGATCCCAAAATATTCCAAAAACATGCGAAATTTTATTTAAAATTTGATTTCAGGCCACCAGTGGCGGTCGCTTAAAGTGGGGCCACTTCGAAATGATTCGATTAACGCTGGGCCGACACATCGATACAGATCGTATGTTTTTAGTGTGGCGAGTGGACGCCCCCTGGCAACCAGTTACAAAAAAAGGACAGGGACAGCGAATGGGCGGTGGCAAGGGGGCAATTGATCATTACGTCACGCCCGTGAAGTCGGGTCGTGTAATTGTTGAATTGGGTGGTAAATGTGAATTTGCTGAAGTGAAACATTTCTTACAAGATGTCGCTGCCAAATTGCCGTTTAGTGCAGAAGCTGTATCACAAGAAATGTTGGATAAGAAACGGAAACGGGAAAGAGAGATGGAAGAAATGAATATAAACAGATATACGATGAAATATGTGATACAAAATAATATGGGCGGGTGTCATAGATGGTTATCACCGGTAGATCATAAATGGTTCGGGAAATATCATTAAAATATATCGGTAAGATATATAAGTTATTTATTTTCTGATTCCTTTTGTTATATTGCACTAAATTATTAAAATTTGTATAAAAAAATAAATAATTTGAATAAAATAATTTTTTATTTACAAAAATATTTTTTACCTTTTTACCCAATACTCATTAAGGATGGTTCCTGATTGGTACATGAGGGATTAAGAAATTTTTATATCCCAAAAAAGTCGATCAATTAGTATCGCGAATTAAAACTGGTTAAATTTTAAATTTTTGTTTTCAAAATCTCCTTCCTTTAATTATTTTAACGCTTTTAAACAAACCAAATGGAAAAATGTTATCTCAAAATGCCGGACTTTTTACTGCCAGTGACAAGTACAATAGATTTACAAAAAAAAGAAAAAAAATCAAAGATCCCAACCATAGAACACTAGTAGTCCAGTGAAATTAGGGCTGAAATCGGGGTATATGGTTGAAAATTGGAGGGAATGTTCTTAGAGTCACTAAAAACAATTCTCCCTATGGAAAAAAGTGCTGTGATCCCGGACAAGGGTAGAAACAACCCCTAAAAAGTTTATTTTCCAATTATCTCGCGAAGTGTGCGAGATATGGAAAATTTTTTCAAATAAAAATTGTAGATCTTTCGATTTTACAAAAAAAGTATACCACCCTCTTACCCCTATCTCTAATAGTTTGCGGAGAAACCATCCCCGAAAAAAAAAAAAAAATTTTTTCGCCTAATTCCAATATTTTCAAACATTTAGAGAAAAAAAGTATTCTTGGTATTTTTCTCTAAAATTGAAAATAAAGAAATTAGGAAAAATAAAAGGCCCCGATGGCACGGAACTGGTCCTTTCCATTTAAAATTATCAACGGTTAACTAATGTCCGTTACCGGTCAATTTTGCAACGGTGTCTGATTTGTTTTTATAGGACATGAAATGAGACACAAGAGAAGTAAATGCTAGTAAGTTGATAAATATCACACGGTTAAAAAATTTAAATTTGTATATTTTGAAAATAGGTAGCGCCTACTTGATTTATATAATATTAGAAAATATACAATTTATGTTTACGTAAAACATTTTGAAACTGTAATTTGACGATTGTGAAGATATTTTTCAATTTAAAAATGGAAAAATGAAATAGGGAAAAATGAAAAACACTACACTATACCTTAATTGATAAATAAGAACAATATGGTCCACATTCATTTGGTTACACACTAAATAAAATTTAACCGTTTTTTAATATAGTAAAATAAAATAATTGGACAATTTGGTTACACACTAAAATAATATAATACATAATAAATAATAGTAGGTATAGTAAATTACAAAAAAAAAAAAAAAATTAAAACGACTTTTAGGAAGATTTTTATATTTATTAAAAAATTTTCTAATGCGGGAATAAAATAAAATATTTTATTTAGAAATTTAAAAAAAAAAATTTAATATAAATTGTGTAATAAATATTAAATACTCTTATTTAAATTATTTTGTGGTTCTCATAATATTGAGAACCGTTTTTAAAGATAAAATTGATCATGAGTTTTCGTTGAAAAATTAAATAATTCTTATATTCGAAACAAATCGATCTTCTATTCTTTTCTAAAAATAAACTGCAAATTTAAAATTTACATAAATGCAATAATAAAAGAGATAAAGCCAAGAAAACGGAAATTATTTAAATTCAAAGTTACGAAGCATGGTTAAATTTAACTGAAATAGACCATACCAACATTTTACAGAAAATTTTAACTGAAATTGTACAAAAGTATACTTCAATAGTAGAAAATAAATATAAATTTTGATAAATTTCTGTTTTTAAATAATATGTTATACACCAAGGGACTAAAGTGTGAGTTTTAATCCCGAGTGTGAAGTTTGTTGCCAGAGGGCCTGTAAGGGCCCAAGGGCAACAAATCACAGAGATGAGAAAAAAAACACTTTAGTCCTGTGGCGTATATACTATTTTTTGCAATTCCGGATAATTTAAAATTATAAAAATTTTAAAAAATTACTTAAATATCGTTCAAATTGTATGTAATAATATTACATCACATATACTTGGGATAAATCAATCAAATTGTACAATACAATATAACTGTTTGTCTTTATCTACAAGTTTAAATTTGTTTATTACATTAAATTACCTAACAACACTATTTAAACTTCTGTAAATTGTTTTTGCTGATTGATTTAAAAGCGGGAGCAAAATAAGTTTTTAGTCCCTTGGGACTAAAAGTGACACTTTACACTCTATTATGAGGGACTAAATCATGTCTTTTAGTTCCGGAATTGCAAATATTAAATTACTAGAGTACTGTATATATCAGAATTTGTTGAAAATGTAAAAAATCTTTAAATGTTTCTAAAGAATTAAAGTTTTTGAAATAAGTTTTCTTATCATTTATTATTTGTTTAATTATAAATGTAGTTTTTCCAGTGTGTTTTGGGGATTCCCCTATTAGCTGTATGTTACAACAGTAATTTTTAAAAATTTTTTATCTCACAAATTCTACGTCACTATTAACTCAAATTTTGACATTTTGTGTATTAAATACTTACTAAAAAAATAACGTAATATCAAAATCATTCCTTAATCTTTATAATTGTCTGATAATGATTATATGGATCGAAACATGTCGCAAAATTAATTGAATAAAAGTGGTATTTTTTCAAAGTGTTTCTCATTAATTATTACGTATCCAAAGTCGTTTAAAATGAAGCAAAGTTCCTTTTAACGATTTTTCACTTTTAAGCCATTTTTGCGAAATATTAAGCTTCAAAATAGCATGTAATGTATCCCTCTCTTTACAGATAGCAGCACTTGCTAAAAACTATCAACCACAGAACATTCTATCAACCAAAAATTCTTACCATTTCCGAAATGTTAAGTAAAATGAAAAAAATTGGGGGGGGGGGAATCTACAAGGGTGGATCTTATCCTCTTAATTTACTTCTGAGCACGAATAGATTATGTTGAATTATTTGATTATTTCTAAAATTTTGCAGTTCCATTCTTTTTTTTTACACTTTTGGGTTTGAAAACATTTCTTAATAGTCCATGGTCGATTTTTTACGCCAATTAATAATTTAAAAAAAAAATTTTACTTAACATTTACAAAATTTATTTTTTAAATTTATTACAAATTATCTGTGCAAGTTAACAAAAAAGCATTTGATATAAATAAAGCTGTAAAATTTTGTAAAATTACCAAATTATCTGTAAAACTGGTTAACATTAAAAAAAAATTGTTGAAAATTCAGTTCAATAAATGACGATATAATAAAATTTATACTTAAAAGCACATAAAATAAATAATCATAATAATTTCCCCTTAAGGGCCCGCTGAATGCGGCAACAAAGTAATCGAAATTTTTTATTTATTTGTGGATCCTTAAAAAATTTTTTTTATTCTTATGTACAATTGAGTCTACACAGTCTACATTTCAGTTCAATAGAGTAATTCAACTTAATGTACTTATTTAAGTTCTACGATTTAATCATAAAAAAGGCCCCTGTTTGACATAATCATAAATTTTGCTTAGATTAAACATCCATTACAAATTTTCGCAACGATAAAATACACTTCTGGTTCGTTATAGGCATACGTTCATTCCTAAAAATTAAATATAATTAAATTTTTTGCTCTTACTTATATCCAAAAATTTTTATAATAAAAATAAAATTGATAAATTCCAAAAAAGAAAAATTTTCTTTCCCAGTTGAATCTTATTAATATTATAGATTAACATTAATATAATAATATAAGCACATTAATCACTCGCTATAGTATATTATGCGTATTTTATTAGGTAAAAAGAGTAAGGTATATAATAGGGTATTTGACAGTAATTGTAAAAAGATTTTTATTTTTAAATGATTACTTAAGTTATAATAGTACTGAATATTGCCCTTTTACAAATTTTAATTAAATAAAATTTCAGAATATATATATATATATATATATATATATATATATATATATATATATATATATATATATATATATATATATATATATAAAGGTCGAATTATAAATTAATTAAAATGTGTGTTTAAAAAATTTTGAAACTTTGGAAACTAAGATGTAATCATTATTTGCGGTTATTTGTCAAAATTAATCATTTTATTATAATAAAATAATCAAAAAATAACAATATACAAAATATGAAATGTGAATGTTACAATTAAGAATCTGTCTATTTTGGCAATACTGGCACGTGACGTCATATTGAAAAGATGTGTGCGTTTTAGCGGGAAATTTTAAATTAATATATAAAAAAATATTTTTTGCAAATTATTAATAGTTTTTCTCAAAAAATATATCGTCAAATACCGTATTTTATTTCGTACTTTTGAAGCTGCTTATAGCAAACCAAAAATATATCTGGAATAATTTTAATCTGTGATGTAACTAACTAAAATCAATACGGCAAACGATTATGATCCACACATTAAACATTCATCTTTATTTTCTAATGAGCACACTAGCGCCGCCATATCCATACTCTTATCTTTAGCCGGCGTTGTCTCACTTATTTCACTATTCGTTTCCGTTTCGCCGTTTATAATTTTATTTTTCAATTTATTCTTATCAACGGTAAATTGTATGGCAGTCGCAGCTGGTTTCGTTCGCAAATAATACATTCCAGTCTTAAGTCCCAATTTCCAACCGTAGAAATGTATGGTACTTAACAGGCCATAGTTTGGTTTGCTCACATGAATATTGACCGATTGACTTTGATCGATGAAAGCGCCCCGATCCGCCGCCATATTTAAGATTGTTTTATTCGAAATTTCCCAAACGGTTTTATAGATTTTCTTAATGTGATCGGGAATACCATCGATTTCTTGTACGGATCCATTATGAGCGATTATTAGATTTTTCATATCACAATCCCATAGGTCTAATTCGGTCAAGTCACGTAGTAAATGGTGGTTGACCACTTGGAATTCCCCGGATAGGACTCGTCTTGTGTATATATTCGAAGTGTACGGTTCAAATGATTCATTGTTGCCTAAAATTTGTGCAGTGGATGCAGTTGGCATCGGTGCAAGTAGCAGAGAATTTCGTACACCATGTTCGGCAATTTTTGCCTTTAATTTTGCCCAATTCCAAAGGTCAGTTGGCGTTTTATTCCACATATCGTACTGGAGTATTCCTTTACTCACTGGGCTATTTTCGTACGTTGAGTATGGGCCATCTTTTTCGGCTAATTCGCAACTGGCTTCAAGTGCGCCGTAGTAAATTGTTTCGAATATTTGTTGATTTAATAGGGCCGCTTCGGGACTATCGTACGGTAAACGCATCAAAATGAACGCGTCAGCCAAACCTTGCACACCAATTCCGATTGGACGATGTAGCATATTGGAATTGCGGGCTTCCGGAATTGGATAATAGTTGATATCGATAACTTTATTCAAATTTTTGGTGACTATTTTTGTAACTTCTTTCAATTTATGAAAATCGTAGGTTTTGTCTGGACGGACGAACATGTTGAGTGCTATTGAAGCTAAATTGCAAACAGCCACTTCATCTTTTGACGTATACTCAACGATTTCTGTGCACAAATTACTACATTTGATCGTTCCGAGATTCTGTTGATTACTTTTACGATTGCAGGCGTCTTTGTACAACATATACGGTGTTCCGGTTTCCACTTGCGCCTCAATAATCGCGTACCACACTTGTTGCGCGGGGACACGCCGTTTATATCGCCCCTCGGACTCGTATTTTGTGTATAACTTTTCGAATTCCTCGCCCCAACATTCGAACAGTCCGGGACATTCGTGTGGACACATTAACGACCATTCTTCTTGGGCTTCCACGCGTTTCATGAACAGATCGGGTATCCATAGGCCGTAGAAGAGGTCACGAGCACGGACTTCTTCTTTACCGGTGTTCTTTTTGAGGTCGAGAAATTCGAAGATGTCTGCATGCCACGGTTCCAAATAAATTGCAAATGCGCCTGGGCGTTTATTTCCGCCTTGGTCCACGTAACGTGCGGTATTGTTGTAAACTCGTAGCAGCGGAACAAGACCGTTGGAAATTCCATTTGTTCCGGCTATGTAGGTGCCTTTGGCTCTGATACAATGAACATTTAAACCGATTCCACCAGCTGCCTTCGAAATCAGAGCACACTGCTTCAGCGTGTCATAAATACCCTCGATACTGTCCTCTAACATGGACAACAGGAAACATGATGATAGCTGAGGTTTCGGTGTAGCGGCTGCGAATAGAGTTGGACTCGCATGAGTAAAATATTTCTCGGAGAGTAGATTGTACGTTTCAATGGCTGCGTCGATATCCTCGCCGTGAATACCAACAGCCACTCTCATCAACATGTGTTGGGGTCGTTCGACAACTTTACCCTTGATTTTCAATAAATACGAACGTTCGAGCGTTTTAAAGCCGAAATAGTTGTAGGAGAAATCGCGGTCATAGATTATCGATGAGTTTAGACGGTCCGCATTCTTTTTAATCACGTTGTAATGGTAATCTGAGATTATTGGACAGTGTTCGTTGGTATATTCATTGATCATGTTGTACAAATCGGTAATGACCTCTGTAAATCGAAAAAGTAACTCCAATTATAGAGACTGGATGTGAGTTTCTTTATTTATATATGTAAAGAGTAAACCCAAAAACTACTAAACCAATTTTAAAAATACATTCACTGAAAAGGTTAAATTATTTCAGACAGACATAGGCTATGATTACTTAAAAAAAAAGACAATACATGCGCTAAAAAGAGGTAAGTGTCCAAATTTGAGGACCGCATTTTATCAATTAACCTTTTTGACGTTGTCGAATCAATTTTTCAATCCAATTTTCGCAGTCTAGTGATGTCGGATGATTAATCGATTAATCGGTTTAATCGAATAATTTTGTTTACATTTAGTCATTTTTTTTCGATTATTTTACCTTCGACTAAATGACTAAAACGATTTTTTTTTTTAATGACAAAAAACAACTAATTTATTAATTTTTCTGTATTAATTCACTGCACTTCAAAAAATGAAAACGAAAAAATTATCTATTTGTATAATTTTTCATTTTTATGTGATCAAAACATTGTGATGTCATTTTTTTCTTATAAATATATTAAAAGTCAATAACTAAATTCAAAAGAAAACATCGTTTTTAAAAGAGTTACACAGTTATTCATGAATATGACTAAAAATTTAGTCGATTAGTCGACTATTGTATGCTCGATATCTTTGACTAATGACTAATTTTGTCTAAAAAACAATTTTAATCGATTAATCGACTAACTGCTCTTCGGCTCGACATTAGTGATGTCGGATGATTAATCGATTAATCAGTTTAGTCGACTAATTTTGTTTACATTTAGTCATTTTTAATCGACTATTTTACCTCTGATTAAATGACCAAAATGATTAATTTTTTTTTTTTTAATGACTAAAAACGACTACTTATTGATTTTTTTCTCTACTATTTATTGGTCTTTAAAAAATGAAGAAAAAAAATGATCTATTTGTATGATTTTTTACTTTTATGTGATTAACACATGACATGCCACATTTTTCTTTTTCTTAAAAAAATATTAAAAGTCCATAATTCAAAAGAAAACAGTTTTTTTCAAAGTTCACGCAGGTACGCTATTCATAGATTCGACTAAAAGTTTTGTCGATTAGTCGACACTGTATGCTCGATATTTTCGACTAATGACTAATTTTATTTGAAAAACAATTTTAATCGATTAATCGACTAACTGCTCTTCGGCTCAACGTCACTACAGTTCGCACCATTAGTTCATGGTCTCAAAATGTGAAGCCGAATTCTTTTAGAATTTGATGTATTTACTGAACAAAAAACAAAGAATAAAATTTTTCGATATTTCGCTTAATTTTCGAAATATATCAACTTTCCGAGCATAAAGGGGAATACTGAAAAACGTTCTCTATTTTTTATTTATCTATACGGATCCATCTTCAGATTTTGTGACCATGGAATCCAAAATTGTGCCTTTCCGTGAACTAATCCAAAAGATTAATCTTTGGGCTCGTCTAAACTTTATCATCATTTGATGAAATACGGTGCCCCCTTTCAGCGCCCGCACTATTAAGGATTTTGTATAACTAAATCGAAGAAAAACTATTTGACTAGGCTCTTGTTTACACGGACTTAACCGTTATTACAGACCTAACGAAATGAGACCAACAAAGAGTCAATAAAATTCTTACCACTAAAAACTTTCTTCGTCTCTTTATGCAGATTTGACACAGCAATTCGAGCCGCAAGTACAGCATAATCCGGATGTTCGGTGGCCATTGTAGCAGCCGTTTCAGCAGCAAGATTATCCAATTCAACAGTCGTAACGCCACAATAAACTCCATTGATAACTTTCAACGTAATTGCCACCTAAAACCCGAAAAATGGTAAATTTTGTAAAAATATCCCTATTTTATGGTGTCCAGTGTTTATATTACCGGATCAACATAATCCATATTTAAACCGTAACATAATTTTTGGACTCGGGAAGTGATTTTGTCGAAATGCACTTCTTCTTTTCGCCCATCTACGTAAAAATGTAAAAATTAATATTTTTCGAAAATTATTACGAAAATTATGTATTACCTCTTTTGTAGACGTACATTCGTTGCACTTTAGCAGGTTTCGGAGTCATTTTTGGGGCTTAAATCAAAAACAACCTATTAATAACTCCAATATTAATCCCGCCAATAAAGTAAATTCCAGTTATTTTGAGAAATAATATTAAGACAATTAATATTATTTCTATATACAATATAATTACAATATTTAAACAGTTTAAAAATCTTTAGAAAATAAAATTTAAACAATAAAATTATAATTTTTTCAACTACTTCTAACTAAAGACAACTGTCCGGTGGGTTTAGATTAAATCCCGCCAAAACTATTCACTTGAATGGTCAATAACACCAACACAGCAAAAAAAAAAATTGAATGCAATGAACTGAAAAAAGTCCCGCTTTTTTACTGTACCTGAAAAAGTTGCCGTTTAGTTCGTTTTTATCATGTTTTTATGATTATTTGCCGGGAAAATTGCTGATTAATGATTACTATACTGTATAAGTTAGTTAACAGACCTGCGTTTCCTTTTAATAAAAAGAAATTCAAAATTGTTTATTTTAGTTTATTGTTTATTTCAATAAAAATATTAAATAATCAATTTTAACCGTATTGAATATAAATTGTTTAGATTGTATATTTATGTTAATACAATCAGAAATAGGAATTTTAAAAATGATGTAACATATTCTGATATTATGTTAATTTTTAAAAGGGAATTTTGTATATTCTTATTCTACCAACATTAAATTTTTATATACAATAATAACTCTTCTATTGGCGATGATAAGATTCCCTAGCGACAAGTCGCGGAACTAACATATGACATACCATTTTCATACAGTTGAATTTTCTAATAGCAATTTAATAAAATTTTCACGTAAATTGTGCGTATAATTACGTGATTTAAAGTGTTGAGATCAATAGCCGCATTTGAACACAAAAGAAAAGGGAGTACTTACTGCTGTGTTCCATAGTGCAGGAACTACAAAAGGGAAGGACTGAGTTTTCATCGTTTTTCTACCAGTGTCAAACTTAAAAAACATTGGGAAACTATTCTTAAAATGAAAGCTCCATCAGTATTTATGCGTGTTTGCTCAGAACATTTTGAGGTGTCAACATTACATTCCACTTTATGTGGATAACTTAATACTCCAGAAATTTGTGCAGCTAAACCCAGATATTTTATGTTATTAAAATTTCGTTCTTCAACACACATTAACATTCCACTTTTAAAATATTGTTCACACTCGCGAAGGTCTCGTAGTATTTTTTACTCTTTCATAAATGTTCAACAAAGAAATCATCACAAAATTTTTATAAAGCAATCAAACAAATCATATGTCATATATTAGTTCGACAAACGCTCACCAGAGAAATTTTATCATCGCCAATTATATAAGAATTTTTAAGAAATGCTGGCACACAGAACCATGCTGGCACTTAAAAGTACCATTGTTGCATAAAACACATGGCAATTTTCAAGTGAGCGAAATTTTTTTGATCCTCTAAAGGATCAGTTTCACATGACAGTAGGCTGCTATAACAGTAGAACTGTTAGGTGGGGGATGTTGCTATTGTGATAGTATTACTGTTATATGATGATTCACAATATTTTAAAAGTGTTTGTTAACAGTAGTTTTATTAAAATGGCGCCAAATAAAAATAACTATTAAATTATATTTTAATACGTTTATTAATTAAGGAGAAAATATTTAAAAGAAAATATAATAGAGAAAATGACATTAGATGAAGCACCGTTCTTGAACAGGTTCCTTTTTGACATAGAAAATAATTTATTAACCGAATTATTAACGGTAGATGATTTCCAAAATTTCGTAGGGTTACCCTATGCAAAATTTTTAGGACTCCATAAGAAAGTTCATATAAAATACTTTTAAAATTTTTAAATTAGGAAAAACAGCTAATCTCCATAAAATTTTTAGGTTGCACATTTAATTACTAAACAAAGAATTTATTTTCACATTTCTTCTGTCAGATTTAATTTTTTCGCAATATTTTTTCTTTTTATATCATTTTCATAGTCAAATGATTTTGTGTCTCACAAACACCCATTTTTATGGTACAGTTTGCTTATATTTAGAAGTTTTTCCTCCAAGAACCCAATTCTTTTTATAAATTCCGCCATTTTTAATGCAATAAAATTTTACTGCGATCGCAAAAGTAGAAAAAATTCTAGTTATAACAGTAACTGTCATAACAATCAACTGTGATAGCAGTAAGTATGTTTCACACAAAAAATTGCATAACAGTATAGCCACGCCTACTAAATTGTTACTGTGATAGCAGTAAATTGTCCTGTGAAACAGCCACTTAAGACTTCAATGTTGTTACTCATTGCGACTTCTGTTAATCAAATTTTCCCTCCAAAGATTCCCACACGCCATTTATTTTTCTGGTAATTTTGTAAAAATTATCTAAAACATCCCAAAACATCGAAATAAAATTTCAAATCTTGTCAATTTTAAATTGTTAACTGAATTTATTTTAAACTGCCTATCTTAATTTATTGTTAGAATAATTTTTAATCGTCCACATCTGACAGACACAAACACGAACGAATCTTTTTCTTTGATGTACCGACAACAAATGGAAAATATTCGTGAGTGTTCGAAACTGTTCGTTCGTGTTTGTTCGCTTTCGTGACTACGTCCACATTTGTTCGTTTATGTTTGTTCGCTACCATTCGTTTACATTCGTTATATGTAGACCCGACTTAAGACAGGGGTGGCCAACCCGCGGTCCGCCTTAAACTTTTTCTGGCCCGCGAGATTCATCACACTCTTACTTATTATGTGCTTATATTTTGAAATTTTACGGAATTACCTCTAAAGAATTGTTACCATTTGGTCACATAGTTTTCACATTAAAATTTTTTCATTAAGGTCTGAGACATGTTTTATGAGGAAATCTTTTGCTAGACTATAAAAAGATATCTTAATTTTCATATTTTATATATTTCAACTAATGTCTTTTGGATTTAATAAAAGAAAAAAATACGTTCCACTCTGGGGGAAGGGTCAAGGCGAAAGCCATTTGTAGTCTACATAGGGGGAGGGAGGGGTTCAAAAAAGCTCAAAATAGAACTACGCAGTTTATCGACGCTCCCTTATAATATGTACTGATTTCTACAATAATGTCGTAATTTTTTCATTCGTCACCAGATGGCTAAACTTTAAACCACGTACACAGAATACGATTCTGCTGCTAAATAAGTTAAAATGAGACACGGTACTGAGTGGAGCTATTGTTTACCTCTCTCTAGACAATTTTTTTAGTATAAGTTCAAGGATTTGGAATGGATTAAGGACGTATACTTAAAAAAGAATAAAAATACTGCTGATTTTAATTTAAATTTTATTGCATTTTTGTTTAAACTACTATTAAGTAGGCTCAGTTTTTATATTATTTAAACTGAACGAGCTATCCGCTTCTTCTTCCTCTTCTGCTGACGAGTTATCATGCGCTTCCATTTTAACAACAACCATTTCCGTGGGTGGCACCTCCTAATTTTCCACGTCCCGATGCTTCAATTCATGTTTTTTCAATTTTACCGGACTGGAGAACCTCTTGTAACACGTTTTGCACGAAAACGGTCTTACACCACTGTGAACTCTCTCGTAATTCTTTAAACTGCCCGGATGACGAAACATTTTCGAACATATATTATCCTTTTTCCGGATTTATCGGATTTCCTTCGGTGTGCGATTTCTCATGCGGTTTCAAATTTCCCGTAAAATTAAACGCTTTAAAACACAAGCGACATACATATGGTTTTTCGCCGGTATGAAGTCTTTCGTGCGATTTTAAATTTCCAAGATGGCGAAACGTTTGCGAACATGTTTTGCATTTGAATGGTTTTTCTCGCGTGTGAGTCCGTTCGTGCGATTTTAAATTTCCAATTTATCGGAATGTTTTCGAACAGGAATTACATTTAAACGGTTTTTCGCCCGTATGAATTCGTTCGTGTATTCGTAGATTTTCCGTCGATGAAAATGATTTAAAACATGTTCGACATGTAAACGGTTTTTCGCCGGTGTGAGTTCGTCGGTGGGCATTTAAATTGCCTGAGTGAATAAATGTTTTCGGGCACAGGTCACATTTGAACGGTTTTTCACCGGTATGCAGTTTTTCATGTCGCGTAAGATACTCGGAATTACTAAATGCTTTCGAACATACGTTACATTTAAAAAGTTTTTCTTCAACATGTATTTTTTCGTGGACCCTCAGACTTCTCATATCGACGAATCCTTTAAGGCATTTTGGGCCCTCGTAGGGTTTTATTTCCGAATGACGTTTCTCGTGTCGTCGTAAATATTACACGCAACTAAATGTTTTAGAACACGTACCACATACGTGAGATTTTTCTCCAGTATGATTTTCTGTGGTTTTTGAGACATTTGCTGGGTGATTATATGTATATTGTTTCCGCAATATCAAGGGACGGGCATCTTAAGTCAGTTGTCTCAGTAACTGTATTTCTAATTTCGGAAGATGTGAACGTTTTATTTACATCATTTTCGACGCTGTTGTCTGGAGTTTTATTGGTACTTAAATTTTTTGAAAATGAGTCATTTATTTCTTTTATATTAGCTAAATTTTTTGGATCTGGTCTAATTTCATTTGAACAGTTAATCGATCCCTTTTTTATTTTATTTGGAAATGAAACTGAAATTTATACCTGCAATTTATTTCGTATACAAAATTGAGCGCCGTTTTTTCAAAAATGCATACCGACGCCACCCACCGACGCCCCAAATTTACATAAATCAAACCGATCTATTGATACAGTGTAAACGGTATAATTCTATGTTGTTTTTTATTTATAAATTTTGTATAAAAATTTTTCGGCTGTACTAAAAATAAATAATTTTTTAAAAAAATCCCATTTTTCAATTTTTTTTAAACTTATGCATTTTTGAAAAAACGGCAGTCAATTTTGTATAGGAAATAAATTTCAGGTATAAATGTATATGTATTACTATATTGAACTACCAACACCCTTACCTTACACCCTTGCCGTTATTATTTATTAACACAAAATCAAATTTTATTACACATCATAAAATTATATGCATTTATCTTTGTTAGTAACCACGACCTAACAATCAACAGCCACGACCTAACAATGCTTGTTTGCTTTTGTAGAGCTGATTCACGACTAGTCACCTTAAGCTGTGATAAACCAACAAATGACTCCAAGCAATCTACACTTTTTTTATTTTTTTAATAATTTTAGTTTGCTTCTAGTGTTCTGTGAGTACCTATGTTCTGGATGTTCTCTATGCTCTATGGTATCAATGCTTAAATAATATCACAATATTTATGTTGGAATACCTAAGTATGTCATAATTAAAATAAAATTTTTCTTTTTCTTTTTTTAAATAAATTTTTTTGTTTTATTTATTTTACTAGTTATATGTAAGTGTATTTCGCAATGTTTTGTTATTTTTACCGTTTCCTATAAATAAATTATACACTAACTTGCTTTAAAATATGTGCTATATCGTATTGTTGTCATTATAAAAAATTGTGAAAAATATTAATAAATTTGAGTTTTCCAAAACAAAAATATGCTACCGCGCTTTAACTTTTCATAATTTAAAATTTCCACCACTATTCCTTTGTTTTTACCGGTTAAAAAAAAATCGCATGTTGTAGTCCTCTACAAAATTCCCATTTTCCATTTTTATAAATATTTATTTTCAATCAGGGAAAATATAATTTTTTATTTTTTGACATTTATTAACATTTGGTTTTACTTTCACAAAAGTAATAGGTATTTTAATTTTTTTCAGGATTTTTGACACTTTGACAGGTACTAAAATGGCATTTTGGGAATTATGTCTACTCGATTAAAGTCGTTTAAGTATACATATAAATACACTACAGCACCAAAAATAAAGCCGTTCATTTTTGTTAATTTTGTTGGCTGGTTTTGTGTTACATAAAATATCAATATTTAAAAATAAAACCAAGAACATTTTTTTTTTTAATAAAAAGGGTAATTATGCAGAAGCACGGCTCCACCAAGTAAAAAAAAAATACAACTCGATATCAGTACTAAAAATACTGGAAAACTGTCGTTGAATTTGAAAAAAATTCAATTTTTTAGATTTTCTTTTTTTATATTGTATGCATGTGTGTCAAAGTCGAAGTATATTGTCAAAAACTAACTAAACTAACCTAACCTTAACTAATCTCACATAGTTTTTATATCAAAGTCGAAGTATATTGTCAAAACCAACTAAACTAACCTAACCTTAACTAACCTCACTACCTAGTTTTTATATCATCTGCTATTATTTATTTTTGAAAAAATATTTTGACTCATTTTACCTGAATATGCACTCAGATTACGGCTCCCATTATCCGCCGCCATATTTAAGATTGTTTTATTTGAAATTTCCCAAACGGTTTTATAGATTTTCTTAATGTGATCGGGAATACCGTCGATTTCTTGTACGGATCCATTATGAGCGATTATTAGATTTTTCATGTCACAATCCCAGAGGTCTAATTCGGTCAAGTCACGTAGTAAATGGTGGTTGACCACTTGGAATTCCCCGGATAGGACTCGTCTTGTGTATATATTCGAAGTGTACGGTTCAAATGATTCATTGTTGCCTAAAATTTGTGCAGTGGATGCAGTTGGCATCGACGCAAGTAGCAGAGAATTTCGTACACCATGTTCGGCAATTTTTGCCTTTAATTTTGCCCAATTCCAAAGGTCTGTTGGCGTTTTATTCCACATATCATACTGGAGTATTCCTTTGCTCACCGGGCTGTTTTCATACGTTGAGTATGGGCCATCTTTTTCGGCTAATTCGCAACTGGCTTCGAGCGCTCCGTAGTAAATTGTTTCGAATATTTGTTGATTTAATAGGGCCGCTTCGGGACTATCGTACGGTAAACGCATCAAAATGAACGCGTCAGCTAAACCTTGCACACCAATTCCGATTGGACGATATCGCATATTGGAATTGCGGGCTTCCGGAATTGGATAATAGTTGATATCGATAACTTTATTCAAATTTTTGGTGACTATTTTTGTAACTTCTTTCAACTTGTGAAAATCGTAAGTTTTGTCGGGACGAACGAACATGTTGAGTGCTATTGAAGCTAAATTACAAACGCAGGCGTCTTTGTACAACATATACGGTGTTCCGGTTTCCACTTGCGCCTCAATAATCGCGTACCACACTTGTTGCGCGGGGACACGCCGTTTATATCGTCCTTCCGACTCGTATTTTGTGTATAACTTCTCGAATTCCTCGCCCCAACATTCGAACAGCCCGGGACATTCGTGTGGACACATTAACGACCATTCTTCTTGGGCTTCCACGCGTTTCATGAACAGATCGGGTATCCATAGGTCGTAGAAGAGATCGCGAGCATGGAATTCTTCTTTACCGGTGTTCTTTTTGAGGTCGAGAAATTCGAAGATGTCTGCATGCCACGGTTCCAAATAAATTGCAAATGCGCCTGGACGTTTATTTCCGCCTTGGTCCACGTAACGTGCGGTATTGTTGTAAACTCGAAGCAACGGAACAAGACCGTTGGAAATTCCATTTGTTCCGACTATGTAAGTTCCTTTGGCTCTAATACAATGCACATTTAAACCGATCCCTCCAGCTGCCTTCGAAATCAGGGCGCACTGCTTCAGCGTGTCATAAATACCCTCGATACTGTACTCTAACATCGACAACAGGAAACAGGATGATAGCTGAGGTTTCGGTGTTGCAGCTGCGAACAGAGTTGGACTCGCGTGAGTAAAATATTTCTCGGAGAGTAGATTGTACGTTTCAATGGCTGCGTCGATATCCTCGCCGTGAATACCAACAGCCACTCTCATCAACATGTGTTGTGGTCGTTCGACAACTTTACCCTTGATTTTCAATAAATACGAACGTTCGAGCGTTTTAAATCCGAAATAGTTGTAGGAGAAATCGCGGTCATAGATTATCGATGAGTTTAGACGGTCCGCATTCTTTTTAATCACGTTGTAATGGTAATCGGAGATTATTGGGCAGTGTTCGTTGATATATTCATTGATCATATTGTACAAATCGGTAATGACCTCTGTAAATCGAAAAAGTACGTCAAATTATTTACGCTAATATTTATAAAGACGGGATGTGAATTAGGTTTTTGAAGAAAAAATTTTTTTTGTCGTAAATAGAAAGAATATATAAGTCTTATAAGAAAACTGTTTTTAGTTTACTTTTAAACGTAATATTTAAAAAGTTACCTATATCAAATTAAAAATAAATTTTTAAACTTAGAACCAATAACGTGCCGACAATTCCCGAGCGCATATGTGACGTCATAATGGCAACTTACCTAAAAATTCAATGTATTTTTATTTTGAATTATTGTTGCTATGCAATTTTTCATTGCTAGAAGTACTTTTGTATTGATTACCATTATGACGTCACAAACATCGCGATCTTTTGTAGTGCTATTTATAACAAAATGAAATTTTTTGAAATTAATTAGTTAAATTTATTAAGTTTTAATTAATTTCTTATTTATTATGTTGTTTTTAAAATTTTTTTCGCATTGATTATCGATATTATTTATGATATAATACTGAAATAAAACCAAAAAAATGATAATTATTTTTTATTCAAAAACCCAATTTCTTTATTTATACATGTAAAGATAGGACCGGGGCGACCATATAAGCGAACTAGGTAACCGCCTCGAGGGGCGCTAAAAATCTTGCGACGTAAAAATTATAAATTTTGCAAGTATTATAAGAACCTATTTTTATTAACTAAATTCACTTTCCAAACAATTTTAATATTTATGTATTTTTATGTCAAAAAGGTTGATCGGATACATTGTATCTAGATCATATGATCACAAACAAACTGAATGGTGCTTCTTTATATTAGGAAAGTATATTAAGAAAGGGGTTAGTCAACCTTTTTTTAAATTATCTTTTTTATTATTTTTTATTAATATTAATTTAAATTTTAATACTCGAAAAAGTGTCGATATTTATCTGCATTACATGATTGGCCAAATGGTCGGAAAACGACATTTCATATTACACGATATAATGTTATTTTCATTAATGACGGAAATTATTCCAGACTATAAGAAATCTATTCCAAGCTAAAGAATTTCTTTTAAACATTTCTCTAATGCTTAAAAAGGGGTCAATGTTTATCTGCATTACATGATCGGCGAAGTGGTCGGAAAACGACATTTCATATTAAACTATCTAATGTTATTCCGGTTAATGACGGAAATAATTCCAGTCGACAAGAATGATGCAGAAAAGACAGGTAGGCTTGGCGACAATATCAACTGAACAAGAATTAGCGCTAACCATCGTCTGTAATGAACTAGTTCTTACATTTTTTGAGCTTAAGACTAAGAAAAGCAAAATATAATCTTCAGTTTTTGTTTTCTGTTTTGTTACCTTTGTTTTCTCTACTCTTTTATTTTCTTATCTTTTTTTTTATTATTTATTAACAAATAATTGATTGTACATAAATAAGCATTAAATATTGATTTAATTGTGTTAGTGAAAAACTTTTAACTGTTATTATGTCTAAATTATTATTTATTAAGTTCGGGGGCGCCGAAAGATATTTCGCTTAGGGCGCCAAATAACCTTGCACCGGCTCTGTGTAAAGACCCAAAAACTACTAGACCAATTTTAAAAGTACATTCACTGAAAAGGTTAAACTATTTCAGACAGACATAGGCTATGATTACTTAAAAAACAAGACAACACAGGCGCTGAAAAGAGATACGTGTCCAAATTTGAGGACCATATTTTATCAATTAATCTTTTCGACGTTGTCGAATCAATTTTTTGGTCCAATTTTCTTATTCTTCGCAGTCTAGTGATGTCGGATGATTAATTAGATTAATCAGTTTAGTCGAATAATCTTGTTTACATTTAGTCATTTTTTAATCGACTATTTTACCTTCGACTAAATGACTAAAATGATCATTTTTTTAAATGGCCAAAAACGACTAATTTATTAATTTTTCTGTATTAATTTACTGGACTTTTTATTTTGGACTGGACAAATTATCTATTTATATGACTTTTCACTTTTATGTGATCAAAACATTGTGATACGACATTTCTTTTTTAAAAAAAAAAATATATTAAAAGTCAAAAACTAATTTCAAAATAAAACATCGTTTTTAAAAGAGTTACACAGGTAATCATGAATTCGACTAAAAATTTAGTCGATTAGTCGACTATTGTATGCTAGATATTTTTGACTAATGACTAATTTTGTCTGAAAAATAATTTTCATCGATTAATCGACTAAGTGGTCTTCAGCTCGACATTAGTGATGTCGGATGAATAATCGATTAATTGGTTTAGTCGACTAATTTTGTTTACATTTAGTCATTTTTTTAGTCGACCATTTTACCTTCGATTAAATGAATAAAATGATTAATTTTTTTAAATGACTAAAAACGACTAATTTAACAATTTTTCTGTATTATTTATTGGACTTCAAAAAATGGAAACTAAAAAATCATCTATTTGTAGGATAAATGTAATTAGTGATTTGTGATCAATGATTTGTGATATCTAATATCTTTATTTTTCTTAAACGAAAAATATGAAAAGTCCATAAATCTTATTTTTGAAGGAGTTATATAGGTCACCCTATTCATGAATTCGACTAAAAATTTAGTCGATTAGTCGACTACTGTATGCTCGATATCTTTGACTAATGACTAATTTTTTCTAAAAAACAATTTTAATCGATTAATCGACTAACTGCTCTTCGGCTCAACGTCACTACAGTTCGCACCATTAGTTCATGGTCTCAAAATGTGAAGCCGAATTGTTTTAGAATTTGATGTAGTTACTGAACAAAAAACAAACAAAATTTTTCGATATTTCATTTAATTTTCGAAATATATCCACTTTTCGAGCATGAGGGAAAATACTGAAAAACGTTCTCTATTTTTTTATTTATCTATACGGATCAATCTTCAGATTTTATGACCATGGAATCCAAAATTATGCCTTTCCGTGAACTAATCCAAAATGTTAATCTTTGGGCTCGTCTAAACTTTATCACCATTTGATGAAATACGCTGCCCCCCTTTCAGCGCCCGCACTATTTAGGATTTTGTAAAACTAAATCGAAGAAAAACTATTTGACTAGGCTTTTGTTTACACGGACTTAACCGTTATTACAGACCTAACGAAATGAGACCAACAAAGAATCAATAAAATTCTTACCACTAAAAACTTTCTTCGTCTCTTTATGAAGTTTTGACACAGCAATTCGAGCCGCAAGTACTGCATAATCCGGATGTTCGGTGGCCATTGTAGCAGCCGTTTCAGCAGCAAGATTATCCAATTCAACAGTCGTAACGCCACAATAAACTCCATTGATAACTTTCAACGTAATTGCCACCTAAAACCCGAAAAATGGTAAATTTTGTAAAAACATCCCTTTTTTATGGCGCCTAGTGTTTATATTAGGGATGAGCATCGATAAAAAAAACATCGATGTTTACCATCGATGTTAACATCGACCTAAACCATCGATATATCAAAAATATCGATCTCGAAATATCGATGTTTTGCGGTCTTAAACATCGATGTTTTGTATTGTTTAAACATCGATCTGCAAAATATAAATACAGAAAATAACCGTTATAAACTATCGTCAACTGTAAATTGGGAAAGAGTGAATATTTTTATAGTTTTTATAGCTTGTAATGTAATATTTTTGTTCCTACAAAGTTCATATTACCCATAGTGTATATAAAAACATCGACGACTTACTATCGATGTACGAAAAACATCGACGACCTACCATCGATGTCAAAAACATCGAACATCGACAACAAAACATCTATGTTTTGAAAACATCGACCATCGATGCTCATCCCTAGTTTATATTACCGGATCTACATAATCCATATTTAAACCGTAACATAATTTTTGGACTCGGGAAGTGATTTTGTCGAAATGCACTTCTTCTTTTCGCCCATCTACGTAAAAATGTAAAAATTAATATTTTTCGAAAATTATTACAAAAATTATGTATTACCTCTTTTGTAGAGGTACATTCGTTGCACTTTAGCAGGTTTCGGAGTCATTTTTGGGGCTTAAATCAAAAACAACCTATTAATAACTCCAATATTAATCCCGCCAATAAATTCCAGTTATTTTGAGAAATAATATTAAGACAATTAATATTATTTCTATATATAATATAATTACAATATTTAAACTATTAAAATATCTTTAGAAAATAAAATTTAAACAATAAAATTAAATTTTTTTCAACTACTTCTAACTAAAGACAACTGTCCGGTGCACAGACCAAAGTCCGGTGGGTTTAGATTAAATCCCGCCAAAATTATTCACTTGAATGGTCATAACACCAACACAGCAAAAAATAAATTGAATGCAATGAACTGAAAAAAGTCCCGCTTTTTACCACACCTGATAAAAAATTGCCGTTTAGCTCGTTTTTATGATTATTTGCCGGGAAAATTGCTGATTACATAAAAAAATAGTACCTAATTTTTTTATTTATTTAGGTATAGGTACTGTATAACTTGTATAAGTTAGTTAACAAACCTGTGTTTCCTTTTAATAAAAAGAAATTCAAAATTGTTTATTTTAGTGTATTGTTTATTTCAATAAAAATTTTAAATAATCAATTTTAACCGTATTGAAGAATATAAATTGTTTAGATTGTATATTGTTAATCAGAAACTGGAATTTTAAAAATGATGTAACATATTCTGATATTATGTTAACTTTTAAAAGGGAATTTTGTATATTCTTATTCTACCAACAAAATTTTTGGACATACTTCCATAATAACTCTTCTTTTGTATAAGAATTTTTAAGAAATGCTGGCACTTAAAAGTACCATTGTTGCAAAAAACAAGAGAGCGAAACTTTTTTGATACTTTAATTCGAGTTAAATATAGAAAGATCATAGCGATCATAGCATTCATGGTACCAGTGACTCTAAAAATGGGAGTCGCGAAAAATACTTGATGGTCGTAGAAAAACTGATTACTCCTTTCTACATTACTTAGGGAGCGTCCATAAACTACGTAGCCTAGTTGGGGAAGGGAGGGGTTATACAAAAAGCTACGCTGGATTACGTGGGAGAAATCAGAGCCGAACTACGTAATTTCATTTGAAATAAGAAACATGAATTTAAATATAAAAATTCATGAATAGTCATGAATTACTTATGTGTTTATATTTTGAAATTTTACGGAACTACCTCTAAAGAATTATGTTACTATTTGGTCACACAGTTTTCACATTAAAATTTTTTCAGTAAGGAGACATGTTTTATGAGGAAATATTTTCACATAATTAATCGTAGATAATTTTACTTTGTGAAAATCCATAATGAATATGGTGAAAAAATTTTTTAATTTTGTCAAATTTTCACTTAAATAGTTATAGAGGTATATTATTTTTCACAAACTAGTTTTCGATTGATTAAATCATCTTCAGGTGAAAACTCTGAACTGTTCAATTTTCACCTGAAGATGAATAATGTATCTACATATATTTAAGGGAAAATTTGACAAAATTAAAAAAAAAAAATTTTCACCATATTCAAGGAAATATTACTAGACTATAAAAAGATATCTTAATTTTCATATTTTATATATTTCAACTGAATGTCTTTTGGACTTAACAAAAGAAAAAAAATACGTTCCACTTTGGAGGAGAGAGGTCAAGGCAAAAGCCATTATTTCGTAGTTTATGTGGGGGAGGGAGGGGTTCAAAAAAGGTCACAATAGAACTAAGCAGTTTTTCGACGCCCCTTTATAATATGTACTGATTTCTACAGTAATGTCGTAATTTTTTCATTCGTCACCAGATGGCTAAACAAGTCAAAATGAATCACGGTACCGAACGGAGCTCTTGTTTACCTCTCTCTAAACAATATTTTTAGTATAAGTTCAAGGATCTGGAATGGATTAAGGATGTATACTTAAAAAGGATTAAAAACATTATTGATTTTAATTTTATTGCATTTTTGTTTAAACTATTATTAAGTCGGCTCAGTTTTTATATTATTTAAACTAAACGAGCTATCCACTTCTTCTTCTTCCTCTTCTGACGAGTCATCATGCGTTTCCATTTTAACAACAACCATTTCCGTGGGTGGCACCTCCTTATTTTCCACGTCCCGATGTTTCAATTCATGTTTCTTCAATTTTACCGGACTGGAGAACCTCTTATAACACGTTTTGCACGAAAACGGTCTTACACCACTGTGAACTCTCTCATGATTCTTTAAACTTCCCGGGTGACGAAACATTTTCGAACATATATTACATTTATTGAACGGATTTCCTTCCGTGTGCGATTTCTCATGCGCTTTCAAATTTCCCGCCAAACTAAACGCTTTAAAACACAAACGACATACATATGGTTTTTCGCCGGTATGAAGTCTTTCGTGTGATTTTAAATTTCCAAGATGGCGGAACGTTTGCGAACACGTTTTGCATTTGAATGGTTTTTCTCGGGTGTGGGTCCGTTCGTGCGATTTTAAATTTCCGATTTGTCGGAATGCTTTCGAGCACGAATTACATTTAAACGGTTTTTCGCCCGTATGAATTCGTTCGTGTATTCGTAGATTTTCCGTCGATGAAAATGATTTAAAACATGTTCGACATGTAAACGGTTTTTCGCCGGTGTGAGTTCGTCGGTGGGCATTTAAATTGCCTGAGTGAATAAATGTTTTCGGGCACAGGTCACATTTGAACGGTTTTTCACCGGTATGCAGTTTTTCATGTCGCATAAGATACTCGGAATTATTAAACGCTTTCGAACAAACGTTACATTTAAAAAGTTTTTCTTCAACATGTATTTTTTCATGGACTCTTAAACTTCTCATATCGACGAATCCTTTAAGGCATTTTGGACACTCGTAGGGTTTTATTTCCGAATGACGTTTCTCGTGTTGCCTCAAATATTTCACGCAACTAAATATTTTAGAACACGTACCACATACGTAAGATTTTTCTCCAGTATGATTTTCTTTGGTTTTTGAGACATTCGCTGAGTGATTATATATTGTTTCCGCAATATCAAGGGACGGGCATCTTAAGTCAGTTGTCTCAATAACTGTATTTCTAATTTCGGAAGATGCGAATGTTTTATTTACATCAGTTTCGAGGCTATCGTCTGGAGTTTTATTGGTATTTACACTTTTTGAAAATGAGTCATTTAATTCTTTTATTTCAGCTAAATTTTTTGGATCTGGTTTAACTTTAATTTTATTTAAACAGTTAATCGATCTCTTTTTTATTTTATTTGAGTGCTCTTGATCTTGTAAATTTTCTTGGCGTTCCGTTTTAATAATAATTGTTTCAATAGGTGCAATTTCTTTATTTTCCATTTTTATAAATATGTATTTCAATCAGGGAAAATATAACTTTTTTTTATTTTTTAAAATTTATTAACATTATTGGATTTTACTTTCACAAAAGTAGCAGGTATTTTAATTTTTTTCAGGATATTTGACACTTTGACAGGTACTAACATAGAACACTAGAAGCCAACTAACATAAAAAAAGTGAAATTCGCTTGGAGTCATTTGTTAGTCAGTCACAGCTTAAGGCATTAGTCCGTCAGTAGTCGTCGTCGAGTCAACACACCATTATATTAACAATATACCCATTGTTAGTTGAGCACGTTGAACAGCTCTCTCTGGTAATACGTGTGATGTGATTGTATGTGTGTATACACATACTACTACAAAAAACCAAACTAATACACTGCAAACAGTGTGTATGTACACAAACAGACTACGTCACAAACTCATTACAAGTGGAACAGAGGCAAAGCCAATCTAGTTTGTCCCCTTGGGTACTAACTAACGTACTAAAATAGCATTTTAGGAATTATGTCTACTCGATTTAGGTCGTTTAAGTACACACATAAATAGTTGAGTACACCAAAAAATACACTACAGTACCAAAAACAGAGCCGTTTATTTTTGTTGACTGGTTTTGTTACATAAAATATCAATATTTAAAAATAAAACTAATAACATTTTTTTTTTTTAAATAAAAAGGGTAATTATGCAGAAGCACGGCTCCACGAAGTTAAAAAGAATACTACAACTCGATATCACTCCTGAAAATACAGGAAAACTGTCGTTAAATTTGAAAAATGGCACTCAATTTTGTATAGGAAATAAATTGCAGGTATAAATGTATATGTATTACTATATTGAACTACAAATACCCTTACCTTTCACCCTTGCCGTTATTATTTATTAACACAAAATCAAATTTTATTACACATCATAAAATTATATTCATTTATCTTTGTTAGTAACCACGACCTAACAATCAACAGCCACGACCTAACAATGCTTGTTTGCTTTAGTAGAGCTGATTCACGACTAGTCACCTTAAGCTGTGATAGACCAACAAATGACTCCAAGCAATCTACACTTTTTTTATTTTTTAATAATTTTAGTTTGCTTCTAGTGTTCTGTGAGTACCTATGTTCTGGATGTTCTCTATGCTCTATGGCAGTGGTTCTCAACCTTTTTTTGTTGCGGCACGTTTTTAACGATTTCGAAATTTGACGGCACATAAAGAAAACGATTTCGAAATTTGGCGGCACATACTAGACATATTCCTATTGCTATGCACGCCACTTCATTACAATTCGGCACTAAGAAAAAACGCCTTGCAAAGCAAATAATAAAATAATTTACTTTTTTGTTAAATATATTTTTATATACATATTTTTATATTCATGTTAGGGTAAAAGCCCCCTTTGTGGAACGGTATCTAATTATGAACATTTACATATTAATGAAGTTACTTCTGAAAGAAACGTCTGATAACAAAAATTATTATTAATAGAATGATTGTTTTTCAAGTTAAATTCACCTTGCATTTAAAGTTTCCTTACTTAATTAAAGAAATAAATATGTAAATGTCAAAACTGTTCCAGTATTAGATACCGTTCCACAAAGGGGGCTTTTACCCTAAATATATTTTTATTTTTAAATAAAAAAATTTTTTAATATTAACATTATTATACATTTGCAAAATTTGGCGGCACACTTTTGAAATTTGGCGGCACACAAAAGTGCCGCGGCACAGTGGTTGAGAATCACTGCTCTATGGTATCAATCGTATCAATGCTTAAATAATATCACAATATTTATGTTGGAATACCTATGTCATAATTAAAATAAAATTTTTCTGTTTTCTTTTTTTTTTAAATAAATTTTTTGTTTTATTTATTTTACTAGTTATATGTAAGTGTATTTCGCAATGTTTTGTTATTTTTACCGTTTCCTATAAATAAATTATACACTAACTTGCTTTAAAATATGTGCTATATCGTATTGTTGTCATTATAAAAAATTGTGAAAAATATTAATAAATTTGAGTTTTCCAAAACAAAAATATGCTACCGCGCTTTAACTTTTCATAATTTAAAATTTCCACCACTATTCCTTTGTTTTTACCGGTTAAAAAAAAAATCGCATGTTGTAGTCCTCTACAAAATTCCAATTTTCCATTTTTATAAATATTTATTTTCAATCAGGGAAAATATAATTTTTTATTTTTTGACATTTATTAACATTATTTGGTTTTACTTTCACAAAAGTAATAGGTATTTTAATTTTTTTCAGGATTTTTGACACTGACAGGTACTAAAATGGCATTTTAGGAATTTTGTCTACTCGATTAAAGTCGTTTAAGTACACATATAAGTACACTAAAGCACCAAAAATAAAGCCGTTCATTTTTGTTAATTTTGTTGGCTGGTTTTGTGTTACATAAAATATCAATATTTAAAAATAAAACCAATTAACATTTTTTTTTTAAATAAAAAGGGTAATTATGCAGAAGCACGGCTCCACCAAGTAAAAAAAAATACTACAACTCGATATCAATACTGGAAAACTGTCGTTGAATTTGAAAAAATTCAATTTTTTAGATTTTCTTTTTTTATATTGTATGCATGTGTGTCAAAGTCGAAGTATATTGTCAAAACTAACTAAACTAACCTAACCTTAACTAATCTCACCTAGTTTTTATATCAAAGTCGAAGTATATTGTCAAAACCAACTAAACTAACCTAACCTTAACTAATTTCACCACCTACTATTTATATCAAAGTCGAAGTATATTTTCAAAACCAACTAAACTAACCTCACTACCTAGTTTTTATATCATCTGCTATTATTTATTTTTGAAAAAATATTTTGACTCATTTTACCTGAATATGCACTCATATTACGGCGTTCCGCGCTCGATATTTCGAAAATGCAGCGAGATATTGATTTTTTTATTGGTTGCACATTGAGCCTATTTTGAAACTTAATTTATTCATTGCTATTTTCAGTCCATAGACGATATTATTACATAAATTAGGGATGTTATGGATTTGAAATTTCGGATACGGATATTAAAAAACATTTTTTTTTGGTTTCGGTTTCATAATAATATCGGATACTGTTTCGGATACGGATACGGTTACGGATAATTGCTTTTAGTGAATATTTTTTTTTATTAGGAAAACGGAGAAACCGAAAAAAGTGAATGCCAAACACGAATCAACAAAAATCTATCAAAACAAGCACATGCAGTAAAAATTTTCTTCCATTGAACTCAGTTTTCCAATGGCAATTGTCTGTTATTATCCAAAACGGTTACGGATATTTTTATTTAACGGTTACGGATATTTATATTACGGATATAAATATGTTCATTGGTCTATGGATGATTTATTTAAACGATAATGTAGGTAAAAAATGTCGCTATGGTGGATTTCAACATATAATATTTTTTAACTTTTTTTTGGTTCTATTGTTTCAGTTTTCTCTCTTTTAATCTTAATTGTATTCTATTTACAATGGGGTATTTAACAGTATCAAAGAAAAACAAAACAAATTTTAATGATAATTGATAATAAAAGACAGCAATTTATGTACTATGTTAATTCATCCTAACTATCATTATTTAATTTTAAAAAAATTAATATTTTTCAGCTATAAATTACGTCAGCAAAAATGGGCTGTGACGTTGCTTTCTCTTATATTTCAACACTGTTGCCACTAGAGTCGCTACGTAAATTCCGGTTAGCAAACATAACTATGGAAATTAATTTGAATTTAATAGAGAGAATGCTGTGTATTACAAATACATTAAGAAATTGAAGCAAAAAAATTGTCTGATGGGATTACTTTAATGGCGGTCAAACCATTAATTTAATGGTTTATCTCATTGAGGAGAAAATCGACTAGAGAGAATGCTGTGTATTACAAATATATTAAGAAATTGAAGCAAAACAATTGACTGATGGGATTACTTTAATGGCGGTCAAGCCATTAATTTAATGTGAATTTAATAGTTTATCTAATATTTATAAACAAGTCTCCGTGGTTACAAGTTTGGCTTACTAAAATGGAGTCATGCTTTAAAACTGAATGCCTGTGGTATTTCTAGGAAACATACATATGTTAATATGTTCGATTCAGTACTCAGTGGTTTGTCTAATATTTATAAACAAGTCTCCGTGGTTACAAGTTGGGCTTACTAAAATGGAGTCATGCTTTAAAATTTAAAGCCTGTGGTATCTCTAGGAAACATATGTTAATATATTCGATTCAGTGCTCAGTGGTATTTAATTAATGGCTACGTTCGAGCAAAAAAAATTCTTTAAAGCGCTTTAAAGCAAAATGGCGATTTACTAAGAATAACAAAGCAAAATGTCGTCGTAGATATTTAAACAAAATAACCTCAATAAGAGTTATTCATAAGAAAATTTCTTATTTCTTTTATATTTTGAACAATATGGATAACATTATAGGTCATATTATTGAAGAATCATCAAATTTGGTGTAAGACAGAACTACATGTCACTTGATTTCTGTCCAAGCAGAAAATTAGTCAGCAATATGAAGCGGCTTGAAGCGCTTAAAGAATTTTTTTCTGCTCGAACACAGCCAATTTTTTTTAAAAATCAACAATTTTTTTTCCTAGTTAAGAAAAATAAACAGTTTTTTTCTTAGTTACGTGACACCTGTTGCTCTCTAGAGAATGTGACACAATTGAAGCTAATGAACGTTTTCGCGCAAATTTTGAGAACAAATATTAAATTAATTTTTTCTAAGGATTTTCGGCATTATTTTTAAAAATTAAAATTATATAACTACATGCATAAGGCCGGTCGTCCTTTGGATGCGGAAACGTGCGATATTTGATTCAGACGATTACGCACGTTTGTCGTTCGTCCGAAATGATATGTCTACTGTCCGTCCACTAGCTCAATATTCGTCAGTATTTTCCTTTTTAATTTTTTTTTCTGAAGCTATAAATGCTATAAGAATACGTAAAAAACAATTTATGGCACATAATATGCAAAGGTACACAGTTATAATTGTAATTTACCTTCAGTTTCATTTCAATAAAAATAAAAATCTCATGGAACGGACTTCTTCGTGCGACAAAATCCAAACAAAATTGGATCTGTTCGCACGTCGCAATTATACGCACGGAAACGGACGAACGAGACGCTTTCAATGGACGAGGATGTATAGATTCACAGCTGTTTGGATCGTTCGTCCGTTTTCATGCGTATTCGTCCGAATTAAATATCGCACGTTTCCGCATCCAAAGGACGAGCGGCCTAATACATAAATGTGCGTATTTTAAAATAGTTTCCCAAAATTAATCAAATTCCCCAATAACACCAAATTAAATAATTTAATTCTTTTATTTTCGATAAACCACAAAATAATAAAAATAAATTATTCTTAAATATATAAAACAAAATTTACATTTTTTTTTTTTTAAATTTCACTTCAATAAAGGCATTTTGGATAGCACATACATTTCTTTCACATTTATAAAATTATACTTTAACAGCCGACGTATTCTCTTGTGAATTGTGCACCGCAACATCCTCCGATTTCTGTTTTTTAATTTTTTGCAATATATCCTGATTTCGAATATTTCGCGCCAACCGTTTGGTAGCTTTATTTTCAAGTTGTTCGTAATGTTCGTGGAATAATATTTTAAAAGCTGGATAAAGTAACGGTAAAATCGGTAAATCGTCCATCGTAACAATCATATTATCAAAGGCGATTCCCACGTTATTATCCATATCGTCAGGAAGTCGCGGTATTCGCGCATAACGTTGACTAAAATGTGTCAAAATAGTGTACTGAGCTTGCATTTGTTTACCAATATTTATCGCTTGGGACACCGTGGAATGCATTTTAATTTTAGCCTCGTCCTCGAGTTCATCCTCCATTGTTGCTTCATGGATCAATAAATCGCTGCCCTGGCCTTGAAAATAAGGATTTTGTTAGTATAAATATTAAGGATATGGGCGTGGTCGTGGTATACATTTTACCTAGTTTAACTAAACTCTCACAAGGCATTGTATCACCTGAATAGGTGATTTTATGGCCTGTTTTTGTTTTTATGGCAACGCCGAATGCATTCGGACAGTGTTTTACAAGAACTGTGTCTATACTTTCGACATTAGCATTATTCAGGATTATTTCTTCATAATTATTTTTCTTGGTGTGTTGATTTAAAATCTGTAAAAAAATTGACATAGTTATTTTTATTACGGAGAAATTATTGACTTAATTAAGATGGCCAAATTTTTCACTAGTCAATGCGGGACAATATAATAATTTTGGATATAAAAATTCCATAATTTTGGAATTAAATACTATTGATGAGCAAAAAACACTGACAAGTAAAGGTCCCGAGGCCTAGGGATGATCGATATTCATCGATGGTAGAAAAACATCGATGTTTAGGGGGAAAACATCGATATATAAACATCGATGTTATGTCCTTGATAACATCGACACATCGATGTTATGAGAATAATATCGAAACATCGATATTACTCTAAGCTATTCAGTATTTATAAAGTCCTGTCGCTGATTTAAGACAAGATCCATTACTTTTAAGGTAAGTTCTAGGATCCACTTATCCAAACTTGAAAAAAATTGCCATTAAATATTTGTATTTTACAGCAACTTCAACAGTTTCAGAGACGCATTTGTATCAACAAAGGAACATATTAAAAGGGAAACTTCTAACAAAGTGACTTTTTTTGCAAAGTGTACCAAATAAATACTGGTAATGTTAATTTTTAATAAATAAAATAATAGATTATAATGGTTGTTTATTTTGCTACATAAACATCGATGTCTTTCTTTCGATATACATCGCATATCGATACTCTTAAATCGATGTTAACATCGATGCTTTTCTAATATCGATCATCCCTACCGAGGCCGCACCACAATATGACACAACTTTTTTTAGTTGTGTCAACTGTATAAAAAAAGAAAATTGTGGGACTAACTTGACGGGCTCGTATGGTCAACCAAATGGTCGGAAAACGACATTTCATATTACACGACCTAATGTTATATCAACTAATGGCGGAAATGATTCCAGGCTGCAAGAATTCGGTATAAAATTAAAGAATTGCTTTTAAACAACTGGCTAATGCTTAATAAAGTGACGATATTTATCTGAATTACATGGTAGACGAAGTGGTCGGAAAACGACATTTCATAGTACACGACCAAATGTTATTCCAAGTAATGGCGGAAATGATTTCAAGCTACAAGAATTCGATATAAAATTAAAGAATTGCTTTTAAACAATTGGCTAATGCTTAAGAAAGTGTCAATATTTATTTGAATTACATGGTAGACCAAGTGGTCGGAAAACGACATTTCATATTACACGACCAAATGTTATTCCAAGTAATGGCGGAAATGATTCCAGCATACAATAATTCTATTTACGATTAAAGAATGGCTTTTAAACATTTCTTTAATGTTTAAGAAAGTGTCAATATTTATCTGAATTATATGATTAGACCAAGTGCATGTCCCTGTCACTCTCCATTTAGTCTATTATAAAAAAGATGGACCGTTTTCTGACGGCTGTAACTAATATGCCAGATGGCGTTGATTTACTAGGGGATAAAATTAGAGTCGAGACATGAGGCTTAATAGTTCACTATTTTTCATCTAAAATAAATTGGAAATAAATTAAATATTTAAAAAAATACTTTAATTCAACCTAGAAAGATTAATTAAATTAAAAAATTTTAATTCTTCGTTAACACATAACTTGGTGACGATACTTTTGTGCTCAATCATATGGTAATTAATTTTGACATCTATTTGATGAAAAATGTTCACATGTCCCAACTCTATTTAGTATACCCCCTATACCATTAGCGCCACGTAGCAAACGTAGCAAACTGTGACATGAAAAGGTCCGTCCTTGAAAACAAGTGGCAGGGACATGACCAAGTGGTCGGAAAACGACATTTCATATTACACACATTACACAGATGTTATTCCAAGTAATGGCGGAAATGATTTCAGAATATAATAATACTATTTAAAATTATAGAACGGCTTTCAAATGTTTCTCTAATATTTAAGAAAGTGTCAATATTTATTTGAATTACATGGTAGACGAAGTGGTCGGAAAATGACATTTCATATTACACAACCAAATGTTATTCCAAGTAATGGCGGAAATGATTCCAAGATACAATAATACTATTTAGAATTAAAGGACGGCTTTTAACATATTGTTTGGTCCACAAACCAATGAACACTATTATATTATACTGATTATACTACTAGACAAAGCGTAAAGCCAGTTTCTAGGTATTTTTCTTGAAGCAGGTAACAGGGTCAGACGGGTGAGATTTAAGGAATATAATATAACGTCAAGTTTGGGGCAAATGCGACTATAATTACTTCAGGACATACTTTGTATACATATGTATTTTGAAAATAAAGCGAATACCACTTTCTTTCTTTCATAAATTTGGCAGTTTCTTCTCAAAAAAGTAAAATTTTATTATCAATATTATATTTTGACAATAATTATTTGAAAATGTCACTACGGTTATCGCATTGATTACTATATTACAGAATACTATCCGGTCGTATCTGGCTGCCTCAATTATACATTTATATAATTAGTCTATATAATATAATATATAACATATATAATATGTTCATTGGTCTGTGATTTGATCTTATTAAAATACCGTATACTTCGATATCGTTTGAATTCAGCATTTGATGATATAAGCGCGTACTTCAAAAACTTAAAAATATGACATAAACAATAAAAATTTAAATATTATTAGTACAATTTTGAATCACAAATTAATTTTAAACAAACAATTTAAATGCAGGTTTCGATTTCAAAAAAAATAGCGTATTTCCAGTTTTGGAAATTTGCTAAAAAACTGATTCCAAGAAAATCATAAGTCTAAAAAAAATTTTTATAGATGGCCCTCTTTGTTAACTGTAATTTTTTTTTTTTTAATAAAGCTCAACATACTTACGATATCAGTATTTGGTAATAAACAAAATTCTTGAGAAATTGACTCAAATCTCTTATCATACGTTGTTAACCACCACATAATTTGTTTTGGCGCAATCAAATATATTGGATCGTATTGTATTTTTTCACGCGAAAGTATTCGTCGTCGTTCAGTAAAAAACCCAACAAGTCCGATGTGATGATCTGCATGCAAATGTGAAACATAGATGGCTTTAATTCGTTTTAAAACCGATGTGACATCTTTCCCGAAAAATCGCACCATTTGACCGAATGTACCTTCACCACAATCCAATAAAATATATGCGTCGTCACTTAAAATAAAAATAAAAATATACAGGGTGTTTCAGGAGGAATAGTAGATATTTTTTAAAATGTCTTACTTGGTTCGGACTAAAATCCCACTAGTGTTGCGTGTTTTATTCGGTATACACGAGCCGGTCCCTAAAAATAGTATGGAGGGAAAATTTGTGTTTTGTCTTTTGATTAAAGCTTTCTTCTCTTTTAAAATATTCAGTTCATTTAAAAATTCGTCCATGTTAACTATTTCAGCGATATCTTCTTCGACAGAGTTTCTTATTTCATTCGATCTAGACAAATTAAATTCATCATACAAGAATAATTCTTACAAACTATTATAAAAAAAGAAAATAAATAAATAATAAATAAAGTTTCAGCCTGTTTGTCCTATGTAAGAAGCATTACAGACTGTGCAGTCCAAGCAATAAACTCCACTCTTTTTCATAGGATCAGATTATTCTTTTGCATTGTGTAAAAGACGGCCAGTATTATTTGTTGAATGAAAAGCGGGATTTATGTTAAATTGAGAGAATATGTTACCGTTTTTTTACCGATAAATTTATGACGTAAATTTACTTTATTCATTTACTATCTAGAAAATCTATCAAGTAAATTTTATTTACAGATTAACTTGACGCCTTTGAACGTTTTTACACATATATATCTCAATAAATTTGTTATTATTTTTGATTATGTTCATATTCACATATGTGCAACTTATTATTACGGGGGTAAACAAAATTTAAATTTCAATATTTGTATTCGTATCAACCCATTCCAAAAATTGGTAGTAGTTTTTTCATTCGTCAGCAAATGGCAAAAGTTGACATTTAAAAAATGGTAGCAATTTGGAATTGTCCATTTTTATTTGGAATCAGTAAATTATAATGAAAAAATAAGAATGACTAGTTCACGTATCTGAATTTTACAATTCCCAATCAATTATAGTTATAACAGTTATTAGAGTCCCTATAATAAATAGAGTCATGACACGTGTGCTGAACGCTGATTGGTTCCGGCATTTTCTGTCCAAAGTTACAATAGAAATAAATTAAATATTAACAAAAATCATTTAGTTTAACCTAGAAGAAATAATTAAATTAATTAATAAGAAAACCTTTTAATTGTTCATTAATTCAAAACTTATTAACAATAATTATGTATTCAAAAATATTTACTCAAACATGTGATAGTTAATTTTGAAGCTTCCCGCTTTGTTTTGGAAAGAAAATGGCTGACATGTCACGATTCTATTTATTATAGGGACCCTAACTATTATAAACTAGTACTACCACCTAGCGCAGATGACTATAACCAGGGCTGGGAAAAATGGTTCATAGAAACCATTTAAAATAGAAAATGGTTTCCAAAAATGCATTTAAAATACAAAATAGAAAATGGTTTTGCTAAACATACTTAAAACAGAAAATGGAAAATAGCTATTTAAAATGGATTATAAAATGCAAAATGCTTTTTTTACTTTAAATTTTTATATTAATAAAAAAAAAGTTAAGAAAATGTCAAACGTACTAAAATCAAATAAGGGCAGTCCTTTGAGAAAATTTTATAGTTTGCATGATATGAAAACGAAATTTAACTCTTGAAATATTGTTACTCAAAAATACTGTAAAATTTAATTCAGCTTTAATATATTCAAACTTTGAGTACGCTACAACTGCGACTTCTAAATTACATATAAAAATCATCTACTCGAAATACCAAAACATTTCTTATCGACGTGTCTTAAAAATAATACCACAGAACTTGAGTCCGAAAAGTTTGACTTGAGAGAACTGCAGCTCTAGCAATAAATTTAACTTAAGTGACATTGTAACTCAAGTTATAGAAAATTTGAATCAATTGAATCAACTTATATTTTACTTACAATTTGTTAGACTACGTTCAACTCGAGTTCTATGATTAATATGAGTCATAAGTGTCATAAATACACACATAAATTTGTTTATGCATGCATTTTCATTTTAAATGTAAAATGGATTCAAATTTTCATTTTAAATACAAAATGGAAAATGGTTTGAACGAACTTATTTAAAATAGAAAATGCAAAATGCCATTTTATATTTTAAATACATATTTAAAATGAAATCATTTTAAATAGTTCCCAGCCCTGACTATAACACTGATCATCAGTGAAATAAATTATAAAATAGAGAAATGAACCTTTTGCGATATTTACATAAAATGGTTGATTTATGAGCTATTTTCCTGTTTGATAACTTACTTATTTAATCCACTTTTCGGTCGTAAGGAATAATTCCATAATGTCTTTCCAAGCATCAACATTCCGGGATTACAGTCGGTTTCAGTTGTCGAATTACCTACAATTGAGGTTTCATTTTATACATAAGTCCACTTTTAATGCTAAATTAACACTGGGCGTTTTCATTCGATGAAGCAGTTTTTACAGCGGCTTAATTGTTGCATTCTTGAACGAGTTAAGGTAGCTGGATCAAACAATTCTTGTTTTGTGTTGCAAAACTACTCCATCGGATGAAAGCTCCCATTTTTTTTTTTATATATTATTACATACTAGTATCGTAATTCTCGTCAATTTTATTACTATTATCACAATTCTGTAACGGAAGTCGAGGAAATATGTCCTGATCGATCAAGTTTAATTGATTTTGAACTTTATAGACGGCTGCACTGCCTAAACACGTATTTGCTGTGTTTAAACAAATATGATGAGTACTTGGGGAGAATTTATTAATCCACGCTTGGTATCTAAAAAAACACAAATTTTCATAGTTAATGGGCTATTTGACAGTATCAAAGAAAAGCAATTAAAACAAATTTTAATGGAAATTTTTAATAAAAGACAGCAATTTATACTAATTCATCTTAACTATGGAGATTAGACAAAGAGACGAAACTCAATGTATTCAAAAAAGTGTCTAAATCAAAGATGGCACTCGTGTTCATACGATACGAAAGCGGTACAGTACTTATTCTCAAATGGAACACTCTCAAATGGAAACGCGAGCTTCTATATTATCTTTTGGAATCTTTTGCAATGTTCAACTCAGTTATAAAGTGGGTTTTTCGATCGTTTTTAAAATAAACTTAATAATTTTTATTTTGCGTCGCATCATTTATATTGTACATATATTATATAATTCGCTGACGTCACTATGTAAAATCGAAGTTAGTACCATTGGATATCCGCCGTATAAAGTAATTTAAACTAGAGATGTCGATTTTAAATCGATTAATCGAAAATCGATTAATCGAGGCTTAAAAAATCGATTCTTTTTTCGATTTTTTTCTTTTGAATCGATTCATGAATCGATTATTAAAAGCAAGAGATCGATAACCGATTTTTTCCAAAAATAATTTCATTTTATTTGTAATTTTACAAAGGAAAATGTGTTAAAATGAAACAGGAAAAATGTTATTGTTAATTGTCACTTTTTAGTTTTTACTCTGTTATCAACGAACCCCCATGTGGCTCTGTACCTATAACTACATATATGTATACGCACTATCTTGTCCAGTAGTCCCAATAGTATCCAATAGGGCCAATATGTATACAGTATATACAGTATACTTATACAGTATAATATATATTAAGTACTACTATGAAGATTAATTAATACAAGAGAAATCAAGACCACCTATCTGGCAAACCATCCCTTTCCCATATAAGCGATTTATTTAGAAAACATTTTTTTGTCAGTTTGTTTGAAATTTTTGAATAAATTTGGTTCATTCCATGGTATTCTTCCTACATATTCAATTTCGTTGTTTGTTTCGTTTATTTGCTATAATTATAATTGAAAAGTTAACTCATCGCCTTTATAAGTATAATGTAAGCGTTTTTACACGATATTCCCCATATACTATCAATCAAGTCCCTTAACAAAAATTATCAGCTAATTTTACTAAACTTTTCAAAATTTCGATTTTTTAGATCGATTTTACAGAATCGATTCTTTTTTAGCCGATTTTTTTTTGAATCGATTTTTTTAATTTCGATTTAAATCGATCCAAAAATCGATCTTTTTCTTGGAGAATCGACATCTCTAATTTAAACTATAAGAGTTTATTTCATACATATGTAATTTCTATGTACTTCCTTATTATTAAATATCATCAACCGACATTGGTGATTCTCAAATGGAAACACTCACTTCCCCAGTCCCGACGTGTTTCCATTTGAGAATAAGTACTGTAGTTACATTCTGTTTTATCCGTTTTATGTTACTATATTCGCTATATTCACATCAGTATTTTGAGATCATTAACGCCACGAGTGGTAAAAAAAGAAAGCCTTATATGTGGCATTTTCGTGACCAATTTTGCAATTCCTCTCATATAAATAAGATCTCCATCTTATAATTATCTTAACTCTCATTATTTGATTTTAAAAAAAATTAATTAAAAAAGTAATTTTTTAGCTAAAATCTACGTAAGCAGAAACGCGCTGTGACGTTGCATTCTCGTATATTTCAACACTATCGCCACTAGTGTCGCTAGTCCAATTCCGGTTAGCAAACATAACTATGGAAATTAATCTTTTAAAAAATCAACAATTTCTTTTCCTAGTTACAGGAAAAATAAACATTTTTTTTTCTTAGTTACAGGACACCTGTTGCTACCTAGAGAATGTGACGTAACTGACAGCTAGTAAACGTTTTCGCACAAATTTTGAGAACAAATAATACTAAAATAATTTTTTCTAACAATTTTCGGTATTTTTTTTAAAAATTAAAAACGTATACGTGCATAATACATATATATGTGTTTTAAAATAATTGCCCAAAATTAGTCAAATTCTCCATTGTTATAGTCATTAACTCCTTAAATGATTAAGACGAGTTAACTCGTCATGCTATATGTTGATTCAAAATTCTTTAATATGCATACATTCACTGGTACAATGCCGCCATCTGTGACATATTTTTCGAAATACGGTATAATAACTGCAAGTAATGTTCAATTTTATCAACATAATTTACTATAATTTATATTTTGCAAATTCCTAGGGTTGGCATTTTTTGATGTTGGCATCTCTGATTTTCTTTCCTTTTTTGTAACCTTCTCTATTGTACTTGTCATTGGCAGAAAAAGGTCCGGCATTTTAGGACAAAAAAATTTTCTCTATGGTTAAAATAAAAGGGTTAAATAACACATTAACGATTATGTGCACCAATTTGGGTCACACTGTGTTTTGCATTGTTGAAAATATATACATCTGTTCTGAAATACGTATACATATAAAATAAAACGTAGACAGCAATAAAACTTTTTAAAAAATATTATATATCTTGATTCTGTTTAGGTCAATTTGATGCACTATCAAATCACAACTAACCGGGGATCATTAATAACTTCCGGTGGTGTAAAATGAAACACAACTGACGCCAATTCCTCATCCGTTTCCGCTGTTGATTGATACGAAGCCCACTCGTGTCTCGACAGAAATGAATCTAAATAACCTTCATCCGGGCAATCGATTACTGAAAGAATTGAAATAATTCATTTAAACGAAACATTCCCGTATTGAAGTAAATTTTTACCCATAAAAATTGGTCCAGGATCGTCGGGGGAACAAACCTCGTGCGAATGTACTATACTACCATTAGGTAATTGAATACTTTCGCCATTTTTCAATTTTCCTAACAGTGGCCCTGGTGGTACACCTTTTTCAACACACTTTTCCAAATTTAATTCACCCGGCCGTGGTCGCAGTCGGCATATATAATTTATGACAGTATTCTGTTGTCGAACTTCGTTAGGAATTATCTCTTTAGTTTGTATACTTCCTTTCCCTAAAAAATACCGCTAAATTCAACAAAATACTATTTAATTATTTGACAATAATTACAGGGTGTTTCGTAGAAAGACCGACAAAATTTTTTGGTGGGTTAATGGGCCCATTTCTAGTACTTTATCATTCAAACTGAAGTTCTAAGTGTGGCGGTTACTGAAATATGATTTTTTCTTGTTTAATTAAAAAAATACCAAAAATTCCACTTCTAAAACTTCATAACTGTTTTGTTTGTGATCACAATAGCATGAATTCATTTTTTATTGTGTCTTTGATGTATCTTCTGCTTCTAAACAACACAATTTTATGGAATTTATTCACAAAGAAAGTACTTATAAGCGTTTAAAATTCAAAAATCGGAGAAATGTGTGAAGAAACCGTTTTCAGTAATCGTAACACTTACAACTTCGATTCCAACGGTAAAGTACTAGAAATGGGCCCATTAACCCACCAAAAAATTGTCGGCCTTTCTACCAAACACGCTGTATATTGGGTAATTGTGCATTAGTGGGGCTTCACCTATTTTTGGCTCTAAAAGAAAACAGCCATTCTTTTCGTTACGGACGTGACATTTTCTCGCACTTTTCACGCCTTCTCATAAAAAAAATAGAAGTTATTTTTTTCTTATAAATTTTCAATACTAAGTAGATAGACAAATGTGTACACAATATTTGTACTGAATATAAAATACATAACATTATTAGTTTTAATGCTAGAGCTAATAAAGTTTGTGTTACGGACGTGACAAAACAGGCACTTTCTTGTCACGTCCGTAACACAGCTAACATTAAAACTAACAATGTTATGTATTTTATATTCAGTACAAATATTGTTTACACATTTGTCTATCTGCCTAGTATTGAAAATTTATAAGAAAAAAATAACTTTTTTTTTCTTATACGAAGGCGTGTAAACGGCATGAAAATGTCACGTCCGTAACAAAAGAATGGCTGTATATGTATGAGTTTGAATATTTTTAGGTAATTAATTTTACCTGTCAGTAGGTAACACGTCGGGAGCGAACTAACCTACGACCCTTTTTCAGGATAAGATTAAAATCTGGCCGCGGGAGCGAACTAGAATGCACCATTTTGACTGCAAGGGGTACGTTTCAAAAGAATGGCTTAAAAACGAAAATTGAAATTTCTTTTTTTAAAATCCCTTTGTTCAAGTACAAATCATAAGCATTTACTAATAGAAAAAATTCCCAAAAGTTGGAATAAATTAGGTTTTTTGTTAAAAAAAAGCCATGTAACCCCTTAATACTAATTTTTCTGCTCGCTATTTTACGTAATATTTTTTTTTTTTTAATTTCAAATGTTATCGAGTGCCATTGACAGGCACTCGATAACATTTGAAATTAAAAAATGTAACTGCGTCTCGCATTAAAGAGAGGATGTGTTTGATTGATTATCGGAATTGGAGTGGCACTCGAACGAACGGTCGGTGGCCTAATTGGTAAGGCGCTTGGCTAGCAACCAAGAGATCCGGGTTCGAGACCCAGCCGATCCAGTTTTGATAATTTTTCAAACACATTGTGAATTTTAATTAACGTAATATTTTAACAATAACAAATCTCAAGCGATCGGAGTCATGTTAGCGCGTAAAATAAATATAGAATACGTGTCTGATCAACAGTTTCCTCTCAAGTGTCATATAGACCTGTCGTCCGCCAAGAACATATTTTTTCAGTAAAAAAATAATTTACAAAATGTTTATAAATTTTTTCAAGAGGGGGAGGGGGCGGCAGAGGCAAATTTCTTTATAGGAGGGGCGTTAGTGCAAAAAGTTTGGAAACCGTTGAACTAAAGTAACCAAACCTTAACTAACCTCACCACTTAGTTTTTATATCAAAGTAGAAGTATATTGTCAAAACTAACTAAGCTAACCTAACCTTAACTAACCTCACCACTTAGTTTTTATATCAAAATCGAAGTATATTGTTAAAATTAACTAAACTAACCTAACCTAACCTTAACTAACCTCACCATCTAGTTTTATATCAAAGTCGAAGTATATTGTCAAAACTAACTAAACTAACCTAACTTTAACTAACCTCACCACCTAGTTTTCATATCAAAGTCGAAGTATATTGTCAAAACTAACTAAACTAACCTAACCTTAACTAACCTCAATTGATAATTTTTGTTTTAAATTGGGCTGGAGCCCGACTAATTCACAATTACCTTATATTGATCGAAACATATCACAAAATACGAATAATTCTGTAACAAAATATTCTTACTTTCACTTGCATAATAATCTGTATTATCGACAATACAATCTAAATTTTCTGAATCTTCTTTGGGAACGTTTTGGGGTTGGGATTGGACACTTTTTGAAATCTCAATGAATTTCACGGTCATCACATTGTCTTCGAATTTCTCATTTTCTTTATCCATGCTTATTTCGAGATCTTTTAGCACGACAAATCGTTGAGTTGCCAGAAACAATTCATTCAATCCCGGGGGGCCATGTAATTTTATGTCGGACACGCCGGCGTCTTGAATGGTAAGTGCGAGTCCCGGTAGGCCGCCAATATTTGACCAAACTGCTTGTGTTATAAATATATGCTCTAATCGGGACAGTTTCATCTTATGCTCGTGCGCCAGACGCTGTGTTCCTTCGCCACAATTAAATAAGTAGCTAAACGGAAAATTTCATAATTAAAACTATTGTTTTCTGATGATTCAAAAATAAATACCGTGAATGATCGGTGAAGACATAAAGTGCTCGAGAAGTTCCCTCGGCGCCACAACCAAGTACATGAAGTTTTACTGTACTCGATATATATTTACGCGAATTCTCCCTAACTTTTTGTCTCTGTTTTGTTATTTTCTCCTCTTTTGCCATTTGATTTAAGAGATTATGGAGATTTGTTACGGATTTTCGTGAATATGATAGGTTTCGAAATAAAACGAAAAAGTTAGTGTGAAAAATTTTACAAGTTCTGTTCATGAGAATTATTTCTGAATATCAGATTTGAAAATAATTATTTTTATTAATTCTAAAAAGTTAAAATGTTTGTGATTTTAAATGATAACCACGGGTTGTAATATAACCTAACATTTTTTAACGTCAAAACATGCTCACAAATTCAAAGATAAATTATAAATTGCATCACACTTGCATCATTTGAAAAAAAGAGGCGCTAGTAGTCGGTGGACTGCGAAAATAATGTCAGATTTCTGTGGTCAGATCCGTCAGATTGAGGGCGTTCGGGACGAAAATTTTGTTAGTCTAACGTTAGCTAACAGAGCTTCCACCGTTACAAACCAGAGGGCACGCATTCAAAAAATTAGCAAACATATATTAAAACAACAATTTCTAACATTGCCACTGATTATTTTTATTACATAATTTTTAAATGTGACTGTACTTCAGAAATTAAGTATTTATACCGTAAGAATTTCGCAGTTATCCAATCGACGATCAGCCCTATTGAAAGAAAATAACCAAAATAACGAAAAAAATGATGGCGTTCGGGACGAACATTTTGTTAGCCTAACGGGCCTAACGTTAGCTAACGGAGCTTTCACCGTTACTAACCAGAGGGCTCTGATTCAAAAAATTAATGCCCGTTAAATATTTTTTCATGGTTTTTAAGGGTCATACACAATCAATGAAATAAGGAATTAAGATTTAAGAAATAAGATTTAAGATTTAAGAAATAAGATTTAAGATTTAAGAAATAAGAAATAAGATTTAAGGAGTATGCCATCTAGTGACGTTGAATGAAACTGTTAACTTAACTGCCCATAAGTAAATGTATTTAGGTATTTTTGTACATCAGAATTCATGAAAAAGTAACGTTCGTGATGACTATTTTGTCACTAAGTGAAAAAAATCACGAATTTTGACGTAAAAAAATACCTACATATTTATATCTATTATCTATGACCAGTTACGTTAAAGTTCCATTCAACATCACTAGATGGCATACTCCTTAAATCTTATTTCTTAAATCTTAATTCCTTATTTCATTGATTGTGTATGACCCTTAAAAACCATGAAAAAATATTTAACGGGCATTAATTTTTTGAATCAGAGCCCTCTGGTTAGTAACGGTGAAAGCTCCGTTAGCTAACGTTAGGCCTGTTAGGCTAACAAAATTTTCGTCCCGAACGCCATCATTTTTTTCGTTATTTTGGTTATTTTCTTTCAATAGGGCTGATCGTCCATTGGTTGCGGATAACTGCGAAATTCGATTCAGGCGATTAACGCACGTTTGTCATTCGTCCGAAATGATATATTTGCTGTCCGTCTACTAGCCCAATATTTGTCAGTATTTTTCTTTTTAATTTTTCTTTTCTCAAGCTAAAGATACTATAAAAATACATAAAAAACAATTTATGGCACGTAATATGCAAAGGTACACAAAATAATTGTACACAATTATAATTGTAATTTACCTTCAGTTCATTTCAATAAAAATAAAAATCTCTTGAAACGGACTTCTTCGCTCGAAAAAATTTAAACGAAATTGGATTTGTTCGCACGTTGTAATTATACGCACGGAAACAGACGAACGAGACGCTTTCAATGGACGAGGATGTAAAGCTTCACAGCTATTTGGATCGTTCGTCCGTTTTCATGCGTATTCGTTCGAATTAAATTTCGCAAGTTTCCGCATCCAATGGACGACCAGCCTCATCAACAAATGCCTCTGATAAAAAAGGGAGAAGTGGGATAAAAACAAGAACTTGAAAAAACTTCCTAAATTCATCAATTTACCAATTACCGCACAATCATATATAATATTAAAGGTTTGTTTCAACTACCTCTTTTTGAATTGCACATGGAACGATTTGTAAATCGTTGTGTGCGCAAGTTTGTACTGTAAATTGTGCACTGAGTGATAATACAAAATACGTTTAAAATACTTTGTTATAAAGAATTTCATTTCGAAATTATTCGCCAAAATTTTGCCAGTAATTTTCATTTCTTCGTCTTTGGCCATTAATTTCAAATTTAAATAATCTTTGTCATATCTACTTCAAAGAAATTACTATTCCACGCATTTTAAATTTTATTCTATATATTTATTTAAAATTATACAAAAAGTACTGAATAACTTTATCACTAATAATAATAAATATTTGAATTTTAAATTTTAGCGCTCTGTTATGCAATACGATCAAAACGATATCTACTCTTGGCTGTGTATCGAATTGATGAAACATGAACATGATATGTATAATCAAAAATAAGTTGACAAGTTGCTACATGTGTCATGTCATGCACTGTCAAAAGAGAGCTTGAAACACACTTTTTATACTGCGCAAGTGAGAAACCATACAATGTATAGTTTTTTAGGGAGTTGAAACAAACCTTAAGTAAACAAAAGATTCTATATGACGAATAATTTAGTTTCAATTAATTTCAGCTTACTAAATTTTTTTTATAATCTTGTTTTATTTTATTATTTGATTTTTATTTTGAAATCTACCTATTCTCATATTGTTTTATTTATATGTTACGTCTTAATCCACACAGTATTTTCGTAGAACGAAACCTCCGCGTAAAACAAGGGTCTACTGTATAAATATTTTTATGTCTGCAAGCATTCAAATCATTACCAAATGCATTTATTTTCTTTAGAATTGATCATGCTACTAATTAAAAGAACTTTTAAATTAAATTATAAGAATACATAATTTAATTATTAACTACTTGCTATGCGAATACTTGCACTACAACGTTAACACGCTGCGTATGAGCCTGTTCTTTTTTTCGGCTTTCCCCTACAATTATTTTATGGTCTACTGCTTACACGTCATCGCACCAAGATAAAAATTTTCCTTTTTACAAAATAATGTACTTTCAAATAAGTACATATTTAAAATTTCTCATTTAATTTTAATTAAATTAGAAATAAAATTTCAAAAAATAATCTTTTTAAATTTTAAATCCAATAAATTATTTTATAAATAATTATACATATTTTATTTTAATTATTTATTTTACTTTGGTATTAAACGGTGTAGAAAGGTGCTTTTTGACAAGTGGAAAAAATATTCAGATTTTTTTTTTTTGACTTATCATGTGTTGTTATAATAGTGAACTATGGAAAAATATCCATTAAAGGGGCATATAACGGCAATTCCATTGACTGTTCCTGCTTCTTATCAAGCTGTAAATAAAAAGGTAAAGTTTGATAATTTTTGTACCTTGTAATTTACGCCCCCTTCTCAGTTTTTGTACATACATAATATATTATGCATTATGCAGATAAGACGTATTTACTTATTAAATTATAAATTTAAACTATTTTGATAATATGCATTGGGAGACTTATTTGACGAGAAATCTCGTTTTTATTATAGCATGTTTTGGCGACAGATTGTGACCTGTTTTTATTACCCTTTTTTGTGCATAGTGGTTAATAGAAATATACAGTGTGTTTAAGTTGTCTGTGCACATTAGTTTGAGATGTTAAATTATTTCAGTTGTTGTTCTTTTATTTTAAAATTATCGCATTAACTTAACAATTGTATTAAGGCCTTTCTTCAATAATTTATAAATTAAATTATTTAAAAAAGATACTTAACATGCAAAGTGAATGTACTGAGGCGCATCAAATACACTGTACGTAAATAAGTATGCACTTTTACTAAAATGAAATAGATTTTCTAAAATTGAAGTACAACTGCAATATTGGCAATAATATTGATAGGATAAGAGAGTACATCAATATTTTCATCGAAACTTTTCGTTAAATTGAATCGTAAAACTGAAATTGATTGTTAACAATTTCAAAACTTGTTATGAAAACTTCTGGAAGTATCGAAAGTTAATTAATAGCTTGAATGAGCGAGAAAATACGGAAAATACATATCTTTAACCTATTCGTAACAAATGAAAATTATAAACCTACCCCACATCTGTTGCATTGTTTGCTTTGAAATGGTTCATTGGGAATAACTTATTTCTACCGTAAAGTGAGCAAATTGGAACAATTCAAACCACATCTTTTTTTTTTTTTGTATTTCTTTTACGAATATTTATTTTTTGGTATATTAAAAATTTATGCTTTTATTTTACTCTAAGTACATATTACAGTGGAACCTTTTTAACCGGAAAGCATTTTCATCCAAAAATTACCATTGAAATATGAAAATAGCTTTGAGTCCTTTAGCAAAGGAAGTGGTGCATTATAAATACATAACTGACTTTATGTAGAATTTCGGAATATTTGATTTAAAAGAAATTTTTGCGTGAAAATGTTGTTCGGTTAAGAGAGGTTCCATTGTAAAACAATAACAAAAATAATTTGCAGTTCATAATTTGCGTTCTTGTACCTCCCTTAGTCCTTTAAAGAAAGATATTTTCTTTAAGAGCGTCGAATTCGGACTAGTGGACAAACATTTATGTTAGTGTATGGAATTAAACAAAATATGCAATAGCCAGAAACGAAAGTACAGTTGAACCTTTTTTTGTGCGATGGATAGGGACTACATAAGAAAAATCGCACAAAAAAATATATTCAAAAATGTTATAAATAGCTATAAAAAAGTTTAGTTCGGTTCAGATTGTAAAGAAAAAATTTTTTTATGTGATGGATCAGGACCGCATAAAAAAGTTTCATCAAAAATACATAACTCAAAACGCTCAAAACCTCACGATTTCCTTAGCAGTTGCTTTTCTAAACAAGATAAAGCATTAATTTATACGTGAGAACATTTTATTTTATTTTTATAATATTATGAAAATTGTGTAAAATACATCTGTAAAAAAATTAAATGATGCAATAACTTATGTTAAAAATGCTTAAAAACCATTAAAAAGTATTTTTATCCAAGAAAATTATTATAGTAAATGTTTAAGTTTCTTACTGTCTCTTGATTTTGATTCACACTATGCATTTTAACGGCAATTTTTTTAAAAATCGTATAGAAAAATCGCATAAAAAAATCTCACAAAAAAGAACCGCATAAAAAAGGTTTAGCTGTATTCAATTTCCACCATTTTCCCTAATGGTTTAGATTTGATCTTGAGAAAATTTCATTTACTGAGGCTCACTTTTTCACCCCACTTTTCTTGACTTGATTGGTGAAAATTTGACTGCCGATATCTCCGAAAGTTACCCACGCAACTTAGCCGAAAAAAATCTAATTGAGTTTTCTAATCAAGTGTTGGTACCTATATGTAATTTTTTCAAATTTCCTAGACCTACGGACTACGGTTAAAAAGTTACAGGCAACAAGGGGCGACAAAACATGAGGGGGAGAGCTCTTTTTAACGTGATACGTGCGAAAATTTCATCCCCATTTTCCAATGCGGGAAAGTACCTCAAGAAATTAAGAAAATTTCTTTTACTACATTATATTAGCACTTTACAGTCCGATGACATAGCATCTGTGTCATAGCCCGAACAATTGTAGAAGCCAATTGCGATCAGTGATCACACATGTATGTGATGTTACTGCGGACAGGTAACATGGTTAATACACTCGCAATGTTACTCTTAAAAATATTGTCGGCCCCTGGGCAAGTTTACTGCTTAGATGCACGAAAGATGTAGGAATACGGTACTTGACTGTATTTAAAATTTGTGTCAAATGTTAAATAATTCTATGCATTATCATTGCATAATGTCCAATTTTAATGATGAAACATAAAAAAATTTGATAACTATTTAGAAATTTTATTTTGAAAATCGCCATTTTTCAACAAATATTCAAATTAGTGAAAACGCGCCATTTCTTGAAAATGACGTAATATTTTGTAGCTAGATATATCGATTTTGATAATTTTCATCGTTGAGGTGAAATTGTGTTTTCTTTTGAATATTTCTATTAGCTTATATAATTATATAGTAATAATAATAGACCAGAATTCAAATAAATACTTGCTTTTACTTTGACATTTTGTGAATATAATCAAAGTTTTGAGGTTATAAATATTGACATTGACGTTTAGTTGCTTCAAACTGTGACGTCACTATAGTGAGGTGTTTTTCCCGCCTTTTTCTCATTTAAAATTGTAGGGTTATTTTTTTGATGATTTTTTACAGAATCTGACGAAAACAAAAAAAATCACATAACTGATATGGAAAAACAATGCTTTTAGAATATTTTTGTAACTTCAGTCAAGTACCCTATTATGGAGGCGTGATGGACAAACAAGGATTCCGAAATTTCTTTTCCGATTCGCAAACCGGAGTTTGCCCATCGTTGATTTAAATCATAATATAATATTGACACATATTTGAATGCGCTTGCTCCATTTACGTAATTCGAAATATCGATTATTCGAAAAGTTCATTATTATATTGCACTAAATAACAAAAGGTATTACTAACATAAAAACGTTGAAAGAATTATTTTTTCAATTTATTTCAAGTGTTAGACGTGTTACGGCCAATTAAACTTTTAATTATTTAATTGTTTCATTATAATTATGTAGATTATTTCGTGGAAATTAATAAATTTGTAATTTTTCGTTATTGGTGGGTACCTACGCAATAAAAAAATTCCTAAATTGCATGACATATTATTGTCAGTGTTTTGAGTTTTGGTCCCCCATTTTTCTCAAAATTTTTTTTAATTTTGAATTAAAATAATCGTTTTCTTTTGGTGTAATTTTCTGTGATTTACACTGTCCAGTCAGTGTCTTGTGGATTATAATTATGCTTTTGGGCACTTTCGAACACTAGCAAAGTGTTTTTGAAGGGATCGAACAAATTTCTTCGGAAGTTCCTTAGGTTATATATAGGTGTGCCAGGTTCATATTGTACATTTTTCTTTTTAGTTTCTGTTAAATATTTAATTATTTTTTTGTTCTTTGTTAAATTTATGTTAATTTGTTATTTTTTTATTTAAAAATAACAGAAATGTCTGTCACTCCTATGTCCCCGAGTCGTAGTTAAGGACGTTCGTGCGTCAAACCTAATAGTAGATAAAAATTTTAATTTTAGAGAATTGACAAGTTCAATTACATAGTTATCTTCCCTCAAAGATTTTAAGGCCTTCATAGATCATTTCTTAAAGTAATTGACGATTAAAAATCAAATTTTTAACACAGAGCTATTAGGAAAAAATATTCTAAACAGCATTTTTTCATTTTAAAAATTATAGTAAGTATATTATAAGAGTAGATACCATAATAAAAAATGTTTAAAAATATTCTTTGAAATATGCAGTTTATATAATTGCCCAAAAAAACATCGTGTTGACGAACGTTAAAATGAAATATTAATTATTGAAATTAATATTCGGGTAGATTTTGATGTGTACATGTACATAATATACATACAAGGTCAAATCAGACTACTAAATTTCAATCAACAACCGTGCATGCATTGATGTCATAGATCAGTATATAGGTGGTACGTATAGAAATCACCCGTATACACGACACGATATGACACATGGACAAGTACAAGCTCTGTATGCACAACATACAGGTATAGTGTTTTGTGGTAGCTACATAACATTATTCTGTAGTGTTTTGTGGACGCGCTCGAACGTCTTTAACCGAATATGATTTGCTGGAAAACTACGTACGTTTAGTTGGATTCGTCTACTTAAAAATGTTGGAGCGCGTCCACAAAACAGTACAGAATAATGTTATGTAGCTATCACAAAACACTATACCTGTATGTTATGCATACAGAGCTTGTGCTTGTTCATGTGTCATGATGTGTCGTGTATATGGGTGATTGCTATACGTACCACCTATGTACTGATCTCTGATTTCAATGCATACACAGTTGTTGATTGAAATTTAGTAGTCTGATTTGACCTTGTATGTATATTATGTACGTTTACACATCAAAATCTACCCGAATATTAATTTCAATAATGAATATTTCATTTTAACGTTCGTCAACACGATTTTTTTTGTGCAATTATATAAATTGCATATTTCAAAGAATATTTTTAAACATTTTTTATGATGGTATCTACTCTTATAATATACTTACTATAATTTTTAAAATGAAAAGGAGGCGCTTTTAGAATATTTTTTCCTAATAGCTCTGTGTTAAAGATTTGATTTTTAATTTTGAGGGAAGATAACTATGTAATTGAACTTGTCAATTCTCTAAAATTAAAATTTTTATCTACTATTAGGTTTGACGCACGAACGTCCTTAAGTTATTCTTGAAAGCTTAAGGGAGAATATCTAGTTAAAAACTAAAAAAATAAATATTCTGAGTAAAAATTTTTTTATTTTCCACTTTTTTTAATGACAATTTAACTCATGTGTATCAAGCCCCATAAGAATATTGTAGTTTTTTTTTTCACTCTTGCCGTGGAAAAAAAGTTAGGACAAATTTTTACAGCGAAGAAAATGGTACAAAACATTTCATTGGTCATTTCACTGTAGGTAAACACGGTAAAAGAAACAAAAATTCGTATTGGTAAATTGAACTGATTTCAGAACAATAGTAACAATATAGGTATTAAATAATAATATGAATTATACTAATTCATTTTATTCGTTAAATTGTCTTACCGTATTACACTTGAATTATATATTTTTTCTGAATAAATTTGTGTTTTCTACAACTCAAATTCCTTGTCTAAAAGCAATTTAACTCGAAGAACTGTCAACCCAAAAACGCTTCAGCTTCGCTGTCGCGGTTTTGTTAGTTGACAGTTCTTTTCGTTAAATTGTTAGGCAACAAATTTTCGTTATATGTGTAAACACAAATTTATTCGAAAAAATACAAACCTCTCGTGCAATAATAAGTGATAATAAAATTTACTCTTTTTGAGAAAAAACTACAAAATTTTGGAAGAAAATTATATTGGTTTTATTTTCAAAATGTGTTTTACAACAAATCTGGAACTTGGATGCAAAAAAATTTAGTCACAGAAGACTTTTTTTCAGAAATTAAGAAAAATGATTATTTAATTAAATATAAAATTAAAATACCTACAAAATTTATTTTAAAATGGATATTCAGTTAATTTTAAAACTTATAATGATACTATTTTAATCAGAAAATTTAAGAAAAATCGTTTTTTTTTTTATATTTTATTGTTGGACATAATATTTTTTGCTTAAACATATTGGACATAATTTCATTTGCGTAATTTTATAATGGACATAATACTTTTTTTCTATAAAGACATTATTGTAGGGCTGCGTATGTTTTATGTAAATAATAAAAACGACACATCTATGCCTTCTTTCTTTTTATTTCAAAAAAATCAAAGTACTTAACAGTTTTTAAATAAATAATCTTTAAAATATTTTTTTACACGTTTGGATAATTCATATTTTCTCTGATGTTTCTAAATTTTTTTTCTAGTACCTCTGTTGGTCACCCCTACCGATGTTAATTCTAAATTTAAATTCTTTGATAACTTTATTATTAATAAACAAAAATTATGTATAATGATTCGCAGAATATTAATAATAAATATTTAATTAAAAAAAAAAAAAAATTTTTATCACTGTACAACTTTTAACTAAAATAAAACGGTAAAAGCGCACAAGCAGAAGCACACTTCTAACTGAAATTTTGAAATAAGCATACTCAAACAACACTGTGATTGGATAAATAAATTACAAATGGCCGAACTAAATAGATGTTTTTACTTGGAGGTATATATTTTAAATCTATTTTTTGTGGGAAAATTTTTTTTTGGCTAAATGTAATTATTTAGACATAATATACATGTTACTATGTGTTCCATCTGTACATAAAAATTTCAATTTTGAATTTTTGGGACAAGATCTATTTTGCATCTCAGCCCCAGAAATATGCTCCTGTTTATAGACTAATATACAGCACATTATATTCTTCATATTACACCCCACTAGGGGCTTCAGTGAAATATCCAACAAATCAGTTTTATGCTCTGCCTGTACTACTATAATATTTTAATAGTTCTCATTGGTCTGTGGCGCCACCTAAAAAAATTTTTTTAAACCAGAATTGCTTAAACCAGGGCTTCTTAAACTATGGGTCGCGACCCCATCTGGGGTCGCTTAGCGAAATCTTGGGGTCACAGCGAAAAATTTTTTATATGTATTATATTATATTGTTACCTAATGAATAAATCCTTACAAAATACTTATATATCTCTATTTGGGGTCGCGAATGAAAAAGTTTAAGAAGCCCTAGCTTAAACAAATGAGAAAAAGTAACACTTTTACATTTTGTAGTCTTTTTCGTATGTTTTGATGCAATACCAACAACAAAGTTGATATTTTCGAAGATATTAATTTTTTTTTAACTTTTGTCTATTACCAACAAAATGCGGAAATAAAAATAATATTTGAGGGGTGTCATTCCAAAGTCAGCTATCTCCACTTTTTAAAAAGAAATGAGATAAAAATGGATAATAGTACTATTTTTCCTCCTCTATCGATTAGTAAATTTAGTTCTTTTAAAAATCATCTAGATCCTGGTGAAATCTAAGCCTAAACATTGCCGTTCATTTCAAATACTACAATCTCCATGCGTAATTCATAACAAACTCGACAATATCCTATCAACCAATCAGAATCAAGAACAGAAGCACAGATCAAAATAAGCAAAATCCAATTCCGTTTGAAACAAAGTCGACAATATCCACTAGTTCAAATCATAATTAGCTATCTCCAACATTTAGAGCTGAATAACTCAGAAAGTTTAAAAATTACGTGGATTTTGACACCGGGAATCTTTTTTTATGGCTCAGATTTACAAATATACTAATTTTTATTAGTATATTCCAAACTCCAATAGTCTAAATCAGTTTTTCGCGATTTCCCAAAATTTAAGCAATGTGGAGATTGTTGATTTTGGAATGACAGTCCTCATTTTTTGAATTATTAATATCCTTTTTAATTGCTTTTACGCGCTAATAAAGTTCAAAAGTAAAATTTTTCAGCTTTTTTAACTAGATATTCCTTTTTAAGTACAGTTTATTACATTAGCATTAAACGAAGAACAAAGGAAATTAATCGTTGACGAAATTTAACGATTTTAAATTGTTTTATTATAATTTTTTACTTTTTTCCCAAATTATTTTTGTAATTTTATTTATTTATTTTTTTGTTTTTTTATTAAATTTTTATTTTGTTTTTAATACTTGTTAGACAGAACAAAAGAACGGTACCCATCGAATACCAATTGGTTCACATAGTTCGGATGATGACATGATTGACATTAGTACAACTGGACCACGTGAACGAGTTGTCGCTCACGGCGGAGGTGAAAATGTAGCGACAAACAGTGGAAATAATTATGATAAATACTCTAGTCCACCTCCATATGGTAAGTGTTATTATGGCCGACATGACCAGAATTTACGTTGAATGACAGATTTAAAATCGTATTTGTGACACTAACCCCAGTGTATTTGTTAAGGGTTAAAAAAAAGTGATTTAAAAATGTGATGTAATTTGTTAATTTCTGTTTTCATTTTTTTTTTGTTTTTTTGTTTCAGGTGGTGTCGGATTTGCCGGAATGTCAGGTAAGACACTTTTTGGCCTTTATTTGAAAATTTTTAAGGCGGTGTTCTAATTTGAAGTCATGAATTTCGATCGATTCTTTAGAAATGAAAAAAAATATGTATATTTTTAATAGAATTTTTTTTTAGTTTGTTCATTGATGTTTTGAAAACGTACAAAAGTTTCAAAAAATAAAAAAAAATTCATAATATTCCTGTACCAGCATTTTGTATAACGCGAATTTCCAGTTACTTTAAATATTTTTTCTCGAAAACCCGCTTACATAAAATAATGGTTCAAATATACATGTTGCGTAATGCACTTTTTGGAATCATGTAAAAAAAATTCAAAAATTTCGGTCAAAAATTAATTTTTTTCGAGGTTTCAAACATCAGATATGTCTGGCTGAAAAACCAGAGAAAAAAAAGCTCGTAAAATGGTGGCTGTCTGAAAAAAATCAAATTTTTTTTCTTTCTTTTACTTTCTTCGTCTTTTTTTTTTCAAAATTTTTAATTTTATTTTTTAAATAGGTAGTAAAAAATAAGTAGTTTTGAATTTTCTATGGTTCGGTCATAAGTAATTTTGAATTTTCTAAAGTTCGGTCATAAGTAGTTTTGAATTTTCTAAGGTTTGGTCATGTCGGACCATAGAAAATTATCTATTGAAGTTTCATACCAAATTTGAAGACAATCGATTGGATAGAATTCGAAATTTTATGTCGACCAGATCGAAAAAAGTAGTTTCAAGAAAAATGTGTTTAAAGTTTTGAATAAAATTTTAGACAACCACAAAATTTTGGATATCTACGTTTATTGAACATTGAAATTGAACAGTGAACTAAACTATCTACCTCCGACAGTCCAGGTAGTCCAGTATTGTGCATAGACCAGTGGTTCTTAAACTTTTCGGTCGGCGACTCCCTTTTTTGCACTAAAAAATTTCAAACGACTCCCGAAATATATAGGAATGGGTAGGAAATGTGTAGAAAATGGATATGTAATTTGTAATCAATCATTTCTGCGACCCGCTTAAATAGTTTTCGCGATCCCCATTTGGAGAATCACTGGCATAGACTATTGTCCAATTCATTCTAGCGCAATATAATTTTAACTTTAAAAATACAATACAATAACTTTAAAAAACAAAATATATATATATATATATATATATATATATATATATATATATATATATATATATATATATATATATATATATACTTATATCAATTGTTTTAAATTTCTAAACTAGAATACCCATAGACATTAGAAATGAAAGGACCAGTAATTTATATTACGTACGAAAGATATTTCGTACACGTTAAAAAGAGACAAATATTATAAATAGCATGTAAAGTGTCAATACATATTTCTCTTTCTAAGATACCCTAGACTTTAAAATTAAAATTGAAGCAGTCAGCCATGTTTTGTATTGCAAATTTGAAAAAATAATGTAAAAATTTCCACTATTTTCACTTTTTAAATTGCGTTTTTCGTTATATTTTTTTAAAGAAAATATTATGGCAATTAGTTCTGCTCACAAATGTAAAAACCCTATTAGGAAAAAAGCACAAGGAATAACATTTCACCGATAAGATTTTTTTAACATATTTTTGACATATATTAGCCGTCTCACAGTGGGGCTAAACAGCCTTAAAGGTGGCAAAAATACAAAAAATTAAATTATAAGCTACAATTTATATGACCCCTTAAATCAATAGCTAAAATATTCTAGCAACGACCTCTGTAATTAACTTATGTAAAATAGCGCGAGGGGTGCAAATATATATGTAGACTATTATTTGTTATTTATATAAATTGATTGCTGTCTAAATCATATCATTGTATGTAAAGTAGTGATTTGCGCGACGGTTATTTAAGTTATAAAAAAAATAAATTAAAATCGGTTATAATGGGCGATGTTCTCCATGGTATATTATTTTTTTTATGTATCTTGTTTGTTAAAATCAGTACTCGTATTGATACTATCAAGCTTTAATGAAACATGGCTGAATTATCTAGAAAAATTCTGTAAAAATTAATTTCTCAAAGAATTTTAGTTACGTATCCAATCGAATCTAACGGATATATTTGTGGCATTTGATAAAGCAATTAGTCTATTTTGGTATTATGATTGCAGAGTTTGCACCAAATTGCACCTTTTTTTAAAATTTGCTGATTTTATTTTTATTTTGTTTGAGAAAAATCATCAATTAGAAGCTTAGAAAGTTCATATAAGTTCTCAGTGGTGTATAAAAATATCAAATAATTAAACAAAACACTCAAATTTATTAGATTTATGTAGGTATCGAATATTCCAGTTAAGTTAAAGCTAAAATTAAGCGTATCATCGAAACTCGTTGTCAAAAATTCCATATTCCATTTAAAGGGTCAAACAAGATCTGCAAATTTCAAATTCATCCGACGAATGGTTTTTGATATATCATTTGACTAACCGTTATGGGACACCCTCTATAGTGGGACACTCAGTATTTTATTAATAAATATTAAGTAAAAGTAAAATATATTGTTATATAGCTATTCTGTAGTCAATAAAAGGACTAAATAATTTTTGCCATCTTTTATCTACTTTGGCCCCACTGTGCGTTTCTTTGAAAAAATATTTGCGTATATACATTATATGTTAAATAATAATTTAATATTACATATCAAGTATACAAAAGATGTAAAGCATGATAAAGTTCACTTAAGATAAATTGACCACTTATGTGAATTCAATAGTATTTAAAATGAATTTCTAAAACTTACTTAAAATGAATTTCTACAGACATATATAAACATTTAATTTTGTTGCCGCCACTGTCTGGTAGTTGCATAACTTTTGCTTCAATAAAACAATGTTCAATTGTAAAATTGAAATTTACTTAAATTTCGTAATTTTTTAAAGGTGATTCGGACGATATCCCTGGCATCGGACAGTACGATGACTTCCACACGATCGACTGGCAACGCGACATTGCGCGAGATCGTATGCGACATCGATACATCGTAAAAAAGAAACAAGACTCACTGTGGGATTTAATAAAGGGGGCGCACGATGCATGGTCCGGATGGGTGTGCGTACTGCTGGTGGGACTGTTCACCGGAGCCGTGGCCGGTGTCATAGACATCGGGGCATCGTGGATGACCGATTTAAAATTTGGTATTTGTCCGCAAGCGTTCTGGTTGAATAAGGAACAGTGTTGTTGGTCCTCGAACGAGACCACGTTCGAAGCGGGCAATTGTTCGCAATGGTGGACGTGGCCGGAAGTTTTTGGTCAATCCCGGGAGGGGGCCGGCTCCTATATTATATCCTACTTGTTTTATTTAGTTTGGGCGTTAATGTTTGCGGCGCTGTCGGCGTCTCTTGTACGGATGTTTGCGCCTTACGCGTGTGGATCTGGTATTCCTGAGGTAACAAAATTACACAATTATTTAAAAATTGAATTTTTTGGTTGAAATAACTTTTTTTTGGTTTTAGATCAAAACAATTTTAAGCGGTTTCATCATTAGAGGATATTTAGGAAAGTGGACGTTAATAATCAAATCCGTCGGTTTAATTTTGTCAGTATCGGCCGGACTTAGTTTAGGAAAAGAAGGGCCAATGGTTCATATAGCCTGTTGTATAGGTAAATAATTTTTTAATTGAATTTTTCTAAATTATTACCACTTTTATATTTCAGTTTTGTGACATGTGAGACCTGTATGCTGTGTATAAGACATGAATATGTATACACACTTGTTTAATAATTATCATATTGATCGAAACATGACACAAATTTTAACAGATTTGTGCGTTAGGTAGCGGTTACACTGGATACGAATTCATCCGAAAATTCATTCGTACGAACTTATCCGAGTTAATACGAATTAAACAAATGCATACATTTAGATATGCGTGGTTACACTGCTTACGACTCTTTCGTACGAGCTCGTACGACTTTTTGATACGACCAAAATATTTTGTTTTTTGATGCGAATTCGTACGAAAAAATGCAATGGATATAGAAAAAATAATTATTTTTGTTGAACAAAGGCGGTCTTCAAGGCATCAAAAGCATAAATATTATCATAATAGAAAGTTAGATAAAAAATTGTGGAATAAGGTGGCAGAGGAAATGTTTAGATAATTTTTTAATTAAATATATTACAATATAATAAAGCTAACCTAACCTAACAAAAACATTTTAAGTATATGTAATGAAAAATTAATTAACTAAATATTGAAGCTGAAATTCAGTAGATTTTAAAATGTAATTGTAAATTTCTGTGTGTCTTGAAAAATTTCCTCAAAGTAATTCCAGAACTCAGCTTTTTTTGCTCTACATGAATAATAAATAATCGTTTACACAGAATTGTTTGTTTTCTATAATTAGAAATTTTGAAAATGGCGATTCTAATAAATAAGATTTGGTAACTGGATCCATTGTTTGATATCATGCAGTATGTACTAACGGTTTTCAATTTGAATTTAAATACGAATTCGTATTACGATTCCGTATCCAATGTAACCACACAGTCGTACGAATGAATTTCGTACGTGCTCGTACGAATCAATTTTCGTACGAATTCGTATCCAATGTAACCGCAGCCTTAAGCGACCCCTACACGCTCAGTAATTTTGTACAATCAATTTGTGCAATTTACTGAAGTTCTTTTTAGACATAGATGATACGATAAAACAACAAATAAGTCGAAACATATAAAAAAATAAAGTATTGTGCAATATCTACATATTCACTCATTGCACAATATATTTCAAACTGTTTTTAAGCAACACAGTATATTATACAACCCTGTAATATAACAGGTAATCCATAATATTGTACAGATTTTGTACAATATTGTTAAGCGTGTGAGAACCAAGTTAGATGCTCAATAATATTGTACAATTAACTTGTGCAATTTATTGAAGTTTTTTCCAGACAGGTCAATAATTTATACAATAAATTGAGTGTAGGAATTGTGCAATAATCAAACAAATAAATCAAAGCTTAAATATTTACAAAGTTTACAGATGTTACAATATTCACTTATTGCACAATATATTTTAAACTGTTTTTGATCAACACAATATATTGTACAACCTTGTAATATAACATGTAACATGTAATATAACAAGTAATCCATAATATTGTACAGATTTTGTGCAATATTATTGAGAGTTTGGGAACCACGTTACATGCTCAATAATATTGTACAATTAACTTGTGCAATTTATTGAAGTTTTCTCCAGGCAGGTCAATAACTTGTACAATAAACTGAGTGTAGGAATTGTGCAATAATGAAACAAACAAGTCGAAGCTTAAATAAAATGATATTGTGCAATAATATTTACAAAGTTTACAGGTGTTACAATATTCACTTATTGCACAATGTATTTCAAACTATTTGTGATCAGCACAATATATTGTACAATCTCAGATATTTTACAGTATTATTGAGCGTATAGGAGCAATTTACTTCTTTGATAATGTATTAATTATAGTGATTCGAAACATGTCACAAAATTAGTATACAGGGTGTAAACGAAAAAATAAGTGTCCCAAGCACGAGGTAGACAGTAGTATATGGTAGCGAATTTTAAATAAAATTTTATTTTGTAGGAAATATTTTGTCGTATTTATTCCCGAAGTATGGACGAAACGAGGCGAAGAAAAGGGAAATTTTATCCGCCGCTGCTGCGGCCGGTGTATCAGTCGCATTCGGGGCACCAATTGGTGGTGTCCTCTTCAGTTTAGAGGAAGTTAGTTATTACTTTCCGTTGAAAACGCTCTGGCGATCGTTCTTTTGCGCTTTAGTGGCAGCTTTCATTTTGCGATCCATTAATCCGTTTGGAAATGAACATTCAGTCTTGTTTTATGTTGAATATAATAAACCATGGATTTTCTTTGAGCTGGTGCCATTCGTTGGATTGGGAATAATTGGTGTAAGTGAAATCAACATTAAAAAAATGTTACGTATCAGTCTGATACGTGAAATATGTTTGTTTTTTTTTTAGGGATGTATAGCCACTATTTTTATTAAGGCGAATTTGTACTGGTGTCGCTACCGGAAGTATTCAAAATTGGGACAGTATCCGGTTACTGAAGTACTCGTTGTGACAGTTATCACAGCAATTGTCGCATATCCAAATCCTTATACACGTATGAATACAAGTGAATTAATCTATCTACTGTTTAGTCAGTGTGGTATTTCAATCTCAGATGATCTATGGTAAGTAAGTTTGATTAAACCATTACGATCCAGTGTGTATACTAACCTGATTCTTAGTTTTTGACGTGACCATATCTTCGCATTGTCGTATCGATTGTTTCTGACAAACTATAAGTTTTGTATTCGAGATTCTAGTATCATTCGCTTAGTTAAGATTCTAACAAAAGGCCAAAAACATGCATTTTTATTCTTAACTAGTAATTAATTCTAAAATAAAATTTTTCAAAAAATTGGAATACACTATTGATTTAAGAAAAGGCAATTGCGTATTGTAACCACAAGAACGGTATGACCAGTGACACCTAGCGGTTGATTTTGTAACATAGGAATATAAATTTAAGACTGTAATTTGCCGCCTGGTGAAATTTTAGTAAACTAACTGTGTATATCTTAACATGATGGGCGGAGCTAACGACGTAGAAATTTAAGTAACCAGTAAAAGAGAATAAGCCATTTTGGGTTTTTTAAATGGAGATAAAGGGAAAGAAAAGTAGAATTGGAGTTTTTTTTTTGAGATATATTCGCATTTTAGTTGTTAACAAAGAAACATGTAATAATTTTTATAACGATTCTCGTTTGGGATTTTGTAATTATTAAAATAATAAAATATCTAATATTTAAACACAAAGATTTACAACTATTTTAAACATAACAAAATGTTAACTTATAAATTTAAAACAAGTTTTTCATAAATAAAGTAACAAAAAGTGAAAATTCATCTGTAACGGTCCAAATATCAACAAAGAAATAAATAAATTGTTACCTCTATTTTCGCCAAAAAATTTTAAGCTTGTAATTTCATTATTGACTTTATTTGGCGATAAAAAACTCAATATTAAGACCAGCAAAAAAACGGAATTTTAAGCAATCTTAAATATGTCGACCGGTTTCGGTGTCTCAAAACACCATTCTCAAGACAAGAAAAAATACAATAAATAAAATAAAAAAATTTTAAAAAAACAGTCCTTTCAATAAATAAAAGAAAAGAAAATAAAAACCTTTTAGTTTGGATCAAAAAACAAATCAACAATATCAAATATAGCAACTCGTTGTTGCAAAAAAGCAGAAGAAAATACGTGCATCCTTATAAATGACACACGAAAACTGAAACATGAAACAACAAAACATCGAAACAAAACATTACAAGTTTGTTTTTCGATGTTTTGTTGTTTCATGTTTCAGTTTTCGTGTGTCATGTGAAATTTGTGATCATTCATTTTCATCAAATTTTAAAGCAAAAAACACATCGCTTTATAAAATGGTTTTATTTTATTCATGTAGACGGCACAACGTACCCCTTTTTATATATAAAAATGGTTGCTGTTTGAATTAAGTCAGTATACTACTGAGTGTACGACCATAAATATAATGATGTTATAAAAGATGATTCAGATCGAATGATAATTTTTTTTTTTTTTTTAGTGATTACAATCGTAATTTTACCGACGCCAAGAAAGCGATTGAAATAGCTGCTGCTGGTCCCGGCGTGTACCACGCAATATGGCTACTAATTTTAGCGCTAATTCTCAAATTAATTATGACTATCTTCACGTTCGGTATGAAAGTGCCGTGCGGACTTTTTATTCCAAGTTTATGTTTGGGAGCGATTGTGGGTCGAATTGTCGGTATCGGAATGGAACAGTTGGCGTACCACTATCCACAAATTTGGTTGTTTAGTGGGGAGTGTTCAACGGGGGATGATTGTATTACACCAGGTATGATTTAGATTAGCGTTTCTCAACTTTTTTTTTTTTTAGTTACGGCTTGGTAATATCTCGGATAATTTTGTGCGGACCAGTCAAATATAGGATGGCATATGACGATTATCGATTTTCTAAATTACACTTATATTTAATATGAATAATGGTTTTTCGACCACTTAGCTGACCATGTAGTTCAAATAAATATTGACACCAAATGTTTAAAAGCAATTCTTTAAATTTAAATAGTATTTTGTGTCCTGGATTCATTTTTCGGATCAAACAGCATTCGTGTTTTATGTATGCAGGTATATCGCATTTGATGTGATTAATGTGAATAAAAACGAATAGATATTTTGATAAAACATACATACATATATATATATATATATATATATATATATATATATATATACAACTCACACATATTATCTGTCGATCTGCCTACAAATACAAAACACGATGTTGTTTGATCCGAAAAATATCCGATACCTAATGATTACACATCTCTTAAGGTATATAAAAAAATTTTCAAATATTAATCAAAAAGTTCTACGGCCGTTCACTAGGTAATTTAATTTTCTAGCTACAGTTAGTAGCGGTACGGCAAGCTCGAAAAACATGGTTTCGAGAAAAACGCATTTAAAGTTTCATATGCATATATTTGCCAATAAAAAAATGGCCAAAAAGAAAAAATTGACAAACTAATATTATCCCTTAAAATTAAATTAAAATTTAAATCGATTCGTCATCTGATTGAAAAATTATCGTTTACACCGATTTAAAAAACGTAGTTTCGTGAAAAATGTGTTTAAAAATTTCATTCACACCGCTTTCGTAGTAAGGTGGGAACCTTAAATTGTTGTCCTACAACTAATTTATTTCCTTAATTTAACCACGTTTGTAACATATTTTGTACATTAACTTTTCAAAAATATAGTAAAAAAAAATTTTTAGGTCAAGTTTCATGAGAACTCAGCTTTAATTGACATTATTATTCGCAAATACTTTTTTTCAAAAAATTATTTGCAATATTTTTTTTCTTTTTTGTAGGTTTATATGCGATGGTGGGAGCTGCAGCCGTCCTCGGTGGCGTCACCAGAATGACAGTGTCTCTGGTTGTAATAATGTTCGAATTGACGGGCGGTGTCCGGTACATTGTACCTCTAATGGCCGCCGCAATGGCTAGTAAATGGGTGGGAGACGCTCTGGGACGACAGGGCATATACGACGCCCATATTGCACTGAACGGCTATCCATTTTTGGATAGCAAAGATGAATTCGCGCACACATCACTGGCAGCGGATGTGATGCAGCCAAAGTAAATTTTTGGAATACAGTTGAGTCATTCGATGTCAAATCATCCAGGCGGTTTAAACTCAAAAGCCCATCAATTTTATTTCACCATTCTGTAGCAAATTTAATCTAATTTTTGGTGACATAACTCCAAATTTGGGTTCAGGAGTCAGACTGTAGTTATTAATCAAGTTTTTCCAATTCTAAAACTTTCTCATACTATAACTCAGAAAGTAATCAAGATACTGGAAAAAAATTTGGTGTGGTTCCTTACATCTGTGGTTTGAATCAACTCACCAAGTTTCATCAAATTCTGACAACCTTGGATGTTAATGTGTCTTTTGGTTGGATGATTTGAAACTGGAATGACCCTAGTTTCAAATTTTTTTTAATATCTGGATTAATTTCTGAGTTACAGAAAGACAAAGTTTTGGAAAAATCTCGTTAAGGGGAGGTTTACGAGAGTCCTTAAAAATTATGTATTTTTCTAGAATTTTTTTTCTCAAGAACGGAAGTAAATATCAATTTCAAATTTTGTGCACATATTTATTAAGTATTAAACTACACAAAAAAAAATTTTTCAAGGAAAAATATAAAAATGTGTCCATTCTATAGATAGTGCAGTGTGACGATCCGAAAATCCAATGCCTTGTTGGTGGACATCCTAGCGCCGGTAATAAACCACCGAAATCCAAAAACAAAAAAGATTTATAAAATATATGAAGAGTACCGGCACCTCTACCTATAATATCAATAAATTGCGGAAAAAAAATGGCGGATGTTTGAACTTTTGATTACGATTTTTGTCTTATTTTCCGCTCTTTAAAGTAAATTTAAAAATAAAAAAAATATTGAAAGTGTATCGAACTTAGGTAGAGGTGCCGAAGAATTGAATTATCTTTAAAATAAAAAAATAAAAAAAAGGATCCATCGAATAGTTTTTGAGTTATCGTGTCCACCAGTTCCAAAAATGTAGTTCCGAGATATTATAAAATATATATAAAGAAACGTATTTTCAAAATTTTATATTTAATACTCATTATTGCGTGAACTACGTTTTTTGAATTTTTTTATAGAAAGCTGGATTCGGTTAATGTGCAAGAATCTTGTTTTTAAATTATTTTCAGTAAAATCACTTTGGGAACATATTCTACACATATTTTGCTATCAATTTCGGCAAAAAAAATCGATTTTTTTTTTATCAAATCTCAAGTAAACCTTCCCTTAAATTACTTTCAGCAAAATCACTTTGGGAACATATTCTACACATAATTAGCTACCAATTTCTGCAAAAAAAAAAATCGATTTTTTTTAACGACTCTCAAGTAAACCTCCCCTTAATAGCGTAGCACTGGTCACTTCGGGATGCTGCATCTTTTTACGTTTTTGGTAATAAATCTGTTATTTATTATAGTGATGTCGGATGATTAATCGGTTTAGTCGACTAATTTTGTTTACATTTAGTCATATATTAGTCGACTAGTTTACCGTCGATTAAATGACTAAAATGACTAATTTTTGTTTTAAATGACTAAAAACGACAAATTTAACAATTTTTCTGGATTATTTTTTGGACTTTAAAAAATGAAAATTAAAAAATTATCTATTTGTATCTAATTTTTCACTTTTATGTGATTAAAAAATTGTGACATATCATTTTTTTTTTCTTAAAAGGAAAATATTAAAAGTCCATAATTAAATTCAAAAGAAAACCTCGTTTTTGAAAGAGTTACATAGGTTCCCCTATTCATGAATTCGACTAAAAATTTAGTCGATTAGTCGACTACTCTATGCTCGATATTTTCGACTAATGACTAATTTTATCTGAAAAGCAATTTTAGTCAGTTAATCGATTAACTGCTTCTCGGCTCGACATCACTAATTTATTAAGCTATAGAGGTCCAAGTTGTACCATTTTTTTCAAAATAAAATTCTAAATATGTAATAGATTGGATCTAAATCCATATTTAAGCTCTTTAATTGAGTCCTAAAGTAAAAATTTAGACCGCTCTCTAAAATTTGACATGTGTTCAAAACTTGGTCAATAACTACAGTCTGACTCCTAAATCCAAATTTCGAGTTATATCACCAAAAACTAGATTAAATTTGCTACAGAATGGTGAAATAAAATAGGTGGGCTTTTGACTTTAAATCTCTTGGATGATTTGACATGGAATGACCCAGTTCTGAATATTTCGGGAAACTAAGTTTTCTGTTTTTTATGTTTTAGACGAAACGAAACATTGAGTGTGATAACTCAAGACTCAATGACGGTGGATGATGTCGAAAATTTACTGAAAGAGACCGAGCATAACGGTTATCCGGTCGTTGTATCGAGAGAGTCTCAGTATCTAGTCGGATTCGTTTTGCGAAGAGATTTGAATCTTGCCATTGCAAACGCCAAACGAATGGTTGACGGTATCAGTGGCCAATCGTTGGTTCTGTTTACAAGTGGAAATCCGGTGGAAAATCTTGGACCGCCACCACTGAAATTGAAGAAAATTTTGGACATGGCACCAATCACAGTCACGGATCAAACGCCAATGGAAACTGTTGTAGATATGTTTAGAAAGTTAGGTTTACGACAAACGCTTGTAACTCATAATGGGTAAGTATTATTATCTAGAATTTAATGGGGAGTCGCGCATGTGCAAGTCACTCTAAAAGAGTAACACAGCTTACCAGTACCAACCACCAAAAATTTCAACTTTCAGTAGACACAAAAACATATTAAATAATTAATCTTCATCGCTATAAATTAAAAATTTATACAGGGTGAGTCGTAATCCCTGCCTCAAATTAAAATTGATGATAGGCCATGAAAAACTGAACAAAAAATCCTAAAGCTAGTGTTTCACCTAACATCTACATAGATTTTATAAAATTATAATTTTATAGGGGCGTGGCTTAAATTTTAGTGTAATCGTAGGTGTAACATACTTAAAATCTAGATGTTATAAAATTATAATTTTAATAGTAGAAATTTTTCTACTTTTTCAATTGAAATTAACCCCCACCTAAAAAGCAAAATGGCGAAAACTAAAAAATTTTATGTACAGAAGTGACAGATGTAGCAAGTATATATTATCTATACATATATATTTAATTAACATTATTCTAACTTTAAATTTAGTACCATGTTAAATTGTACAACGACCATAATTTTTTTTTTTTTGTTACAACTGCCTTTTTATTTTTTTAAGTAAATGTATAGTAGTATGCAAGAAATAAGTTTTTCTTCTGTAAAGTGACATTTGGCGCCATTTTTTTTATTATATTAATAAGTAGTCGTTTTTTCAATTGGTTATAGTCGGCATAATCAACCTATAAAATCTAGATGTTAGGTGAAACACCTCCTAAAATATAATTTTAGAATAAAATCATAATTTTAACATAAAATTATAATTTTATAAAATCTAGATGTTAGGTGAAACACTAGCTTAATACAGTAGAACTTCTGGTAACAGGGGCAGAGTAAATAATAGCATTAAATAATGTAGTATTCATAACTAATTTTTTAATTAAAATCAATTTCATGAACAAATTTAGGTATAATACTTATACCAAAATATAACGTTTACAAATGCATCGTCACATTAGAATCATTGTTAACAAGTTAAAACATGAACAAATATACCTAACCCATAAAGGTATACATATGCTCTAGACGTACTTGCGTCCGGTTAATGGAGGTAACAATGTACTAAATGTCTTTGTCAAATAATATTGTGTCCGCGTCCGGTTAACAGAGGGTCCGCTTAAGAGGGTGTTGAATGCATTGGTTTTAGTATAGCATGCCACCGTCATAAAAAATTTGTCCGGCTATAGGGGGGATCTGGTTACGGGAGGTGTCCGTAATTAGAGGTTTTACTGTACCATTTTCTTCTACGATGTCTAGTTTTCGAAAAAATTAATTTTTAATTTTTTGTTTCAGTCGTTTATTAGGTGTCATTACGAAAAAAGATGTCCTACGCCATGTCAAACAAATGGATAACGAAGATCCAAATTCCGTATTATTTAATTAAATTTTGATTTGTAATAGAAATCTGAAACAATTTAATTATCTGATGGAGAGATTCATTGAAAGAGTTTGTTGATAATTTATATTGATATGTGGCGGTGATAGCTGCGCCGTCTTGTGATATAAATTTAAATTGAGACCTGATAACTATTTAATCTATTTTGAACAGTTTTATTTTTTATCACCAGATAGCGTAGTTGCAACAGCCACTTACCAGTACCAGTTAACTTTATTTTATATCTAGTACATAATTTCAATTTTCAGTTGTTATTAGATGAAAACATAAATACCAACCGTTGTGTCAAATTTAATTACAATTTTAAGCCATTTAAATATTAAAAATTCTGTGTAAATAACTCTAGAATAAAAGAAAATATATTAACATTCTATATTTAAATGAAATTAATGAAATGTTTATCAGTTATTCTTTAAATTATATTTATTACAAATAGAAGTTCAATTTAAAGAGACAAATAAAGTATTTTTTGATTAACTCTTGTATTTGATACCATCAAATAATTATATAATTAGATGTATTTAATAATTAACACGCTTTGATTTTTTTTAAGGATATTGTAATATAAAGAAAGATATTTTTCTTTTTTGTAAATATTTAATTTTGTTTTTGTAAATAATTTAATTGGAAAAATTTTAATAGAAATTTTTAAAAATTTTACTGTATTTGTGTTTTGTTTTTTTTTGTTTTTTACACAGCGTCATTCGTCATTTGGCATTGTTATTGGGAATCGTAAAACTTAAACGCGAAATAGTGTTCAAAAAAATAACTATTGCCAGTAGCCAAGGTTTATTTATTAGGCTTTGACAATTCACAAAATTTGTGCTCTTTTGAGTTCGCAAAATACAAACTGGCATATTTTGTTGAGTGTCATTCTTATTTTTTCACTATTGGCGACGCAAAGACTACGCGAGCGCTCCTGGTTTTTTAAATTAGAAGCTATATTAAGTAAAAAATTTCGTATATGTTTAACTGTCGATAGAAATATGTATGATACAAATCATGTGCAGATTATTAGATTTTATATAATTGTTGAAAAAATATTCCCAGACACTTTTGATAGTTTCTTTGTCAACGGATAATTGTCTTTTTCTAATTCCAGCCAAACAAATAAATCGTGCATAGGGTACTAATTGAGCATTAGGTTACGAAATAATAATATATAATAAGTTAATAACACTATTTTATATTTTTATGTAAATTCTGTTTATTCAATAATAATTTGATTACAGAAGAATATTTCTTAAAGAAACCGAAAACAAATGACATTAATGATATAACTTAACTGTAAACATATGCATAAAATAACTGAATGACTGGATTCATTGCAAAATATTTAATACTAAAATATAATTTTGAAAAACAAAAATCAGTGGATGTCAATATGTACTGCTTAGAATTTTCAAATCAGTTAAAATCAAACGAAAATAGTTTATTCTAATTGAAAATAACATATTTCATTTTTCTTTACAGTATTGCATCATTTTTTTAACTTTGTGAAGATGAAATATTATGTCAAATATTTAAAAAACTAAATAAAAACCATTGATTAAGGACACTGGAGTAGTGTTGAAAAGTGTACGACAAGGACAAAAAAGAAGGAAACCTACAAAAGTGTCTGGGAATATTTTTTCAATTATAATTAAACGTATACTTATATTTTTACTTGATACTAGTTCTAATTTTACCACCAGAGGCGCGAGTGAGAATCTTTGCGTCACCAATAGTTTATAATTAATTACAGTCATTAAGAGGCTTGTAAACGAGCAATAAAATTGCTACACATTGCCGGAAATATTGTTGAACATTATGGCCCGGCCACATTTCGGCAATATGTTGCCGACAACTATAGCTGGGCGACATGTGGCCAAATATATCCCGGCATCTATCAGCCACAGTATTGCTGATAATTTTGCATATACACGTGGCAATAATTGTCGATTCTGAAGAAATGCTAATTAGCGCTGCATATATAATGTATTATTTATTCATAAACTTCATTAGAATGTCAAAAAGTGACTTTAAATACTTACTTCAAAAAGTCGACTTAAAAATCAAAACCAGTCGACAATAATGCGAGAACCAATACCAATAACGACAAAATAGGCAATCACGTTACGATTCTTGGCGACTGGAGACTCCTATAAGTCTTTAATGTACTCATCCAAAGTGTCTGATTGTTCAGACACTCTGAATAAGTATAGACTAGGCTAATAACCTCTAGGTAAAAGTAATATGGCCGGGCAATATTTATTTATTTTCGCTCAGACACCGACAACACCGGCAACACGCAAGCCAGTAGTTGCAATATGAAGTATGTTGCCCGGCCATACAGACACATTGTCGGGCCATACGAATATATTGCCGGAAATATTTCTGAATCTAGAGCAATATTGCCCGGCCATTGTTGCCGGCCACACATTGCCGTAAAATGTTGCTCGTTTACAAGCACCTTTACAAATATGTAGTTGCAATACATTTTATTTTTTAAGAAATTTAATAAAATAATAAGGCACGGATTTAGATCCGTACTAACTAGTATTAAATGTGGTCAAATTGACGCGCCCCTAACTATCAGCGATCGTAAAATGTTTTAAAAACCAGAAAAGTATAAAATTTGACATTTATTGAGATCGACTTCTATTTACATTGTAAATTTTTTGCGTTCCATCCAGCTTAGCCAAGAATAAATTTATGTGACCCGGCCAGCTAAGTGTTAATTAAATTAGTAATTTTTTTTTAGAAAATAACTTGTGCCTTAGTTTATTTTTTAATAAATAAATATTGTTAATATTTATTTTATAAGTTAGATATGCAGCGTTAGGTAACTGTAAATTTCATTTGCATATCTATGGTTTTACTATATAGTATTATTTCTTTCATTTAATTAATTTTTAAATATGAGAAATGTAATTTTTTTATTATTTTTTTCAATTTCTATAGAATATATTGTAAATAACAATGTGCCTACTGACAACTTGGATATTTCTTTCGTAAATCCAAAAATATTTCAAGTTCTTCCATGGAATAGGCAAGCAAAATGTAAGTATTATATTCGCTTTTAATAGCATACTCACCTAATCATTATTATGTCAAATTTGAGTTAACAATACACAGAGGTTGCTTAGAATGCCATCTAATAAGAATTAAATAGATTGTTTTTATCCCAAAAATGGAATACAGAACTAAGCACTTGAATTCAGATATAAATATAAATATATTAATATTTCAGTTTTCCCGTTCTATAGTGTTGTACGATTTGAAAATTCAATATGTCTAGGAAATTGTCAATTATTGGGGACATGTTATACAAGAAAAGAGTGTAGAAAATACGGGGGTGTTCCGTCAGGAACGTGCGCTAAAGGTTTAGGAGTTTGTTGCGTGGGTAACTAAATAATTTGAATTCAATTAATACATAAGAATTTGACAATCAAACAATTTTCAGTTAAAAAATCTTGTGGTGGAAGTAGTAATGTTAACAATACGTACTTCCAAAATCCCGATTTTCCCGAGCCTTATTCTGGATCTGGTCGATGTACAATCAGTATTACTCGATGTAATAAAAATATATGCCAGGTAAACAAAAATATGTAAAATTCAAAATTTAAAAATAAAAAAATCCGATTGCGTATCAAAATGAAATAGAGAAACACAAAAATGAATAAAAAAGTAAAGCAGTCGAGGCATCAGATATTTCTTTCAACTTGTTACAACATGTATTCCTTCGATTGCTTTTATCTCTTTATCCATTTTTATGTCACCGAAGGATGACATATTAATCTCGTTGTGTGATTATAGTGGGGGAAAAATTAATAATAATAATAATATATAATATAATAATTAGGTACCGGGTTTCTTCGGACAGGTCAGGACCGTACTTATTTCAATAAAATTTTGCAACTAAATTACATTAAATTATCCACATTTGAATGAATATAATTGGTCAAAAATTACATTTTTCATCATTTAGAATACTAACAGCATTTTTTATTTGACGAAAGTAAGAAAATTCAAAAAATCGGAAAAATTTTTTGTAAAATATATTGAAAAGTTGTTGAATATTTAGACGGTCCACTATAATAGCTAAGACGTACATATTTAATAAGATTTTTTATTATTGAAAAACAAATTTTTAACAAGCAACTATACTTCTATCTCTCAAAATTGAAAACAATAAAAAAAGATGAATTTATTTAATTTAAATGACATGTCACATAAATCACATACATAATATAAACAAAAATACTTTTGATAGTCAATTAAAATTACAGTGGCACTTTTTAATTGTGCAGGTAGTAAATAAAAGAAAAAAAGGGTGTTTACATAAAATACGTATAAATAATATTTTGATACACATATGTATGTGTATGTAACTTGTGTACGTTGTTTTTATGAAAATATTTTGAACTTTTAGTCACATTGAGTGCAATATGTATACCTGCATATGCTAAAGACGAAACTGTCTGAACCGAAAGAAATCCGATACCTGATAATAATTATAAGAGTTGTACATGCATATATTGAATAAACGCAAGAGGGCTGTATTCCCACTGTATTATAGAGTTGTACATGCCTATATTGAATAAACGCAAGAGGGCTGTATTCTCACTGTATTATAGAGTTGTACATGCATATATTGAATAAACGCAAGAGGGCTGTATTTTCACTGTACTTAAAAAACGAGCCAAAAAATCATAAATTAACACTTTCACTGAGGTGACATTACTTAGTGCGTGTCAAAAACACGCACTTGACGAATTTTTTTCTGTTCTATATTATTTTGTTTCCATCTTCTTAATTTGCTTTTTACGCAGTTGGAATTTAGGATTTTTTAAATTTTTTTTATTTATATCTTTTTAAATTAATGAGTACCTTCGTTGCCCTCATCACTTTACTTCTAAATGATGTGGGCACATGCGCACAATAATTAAAAACTACGCGGGAATTGACATTATTAATTCACGCGCAGTTTTTAACTATAATGTGCGCATGTGCCCACAATCCACATCATTTAGAAGTAAGTGGTGAAGCCAACGAAGGCACTCAATTAGAAGAAAAAATATAGGCATACGACGACTGGCAGCCACCATATTATATTTTTTGTCACTTCATACATCCTGTGTCACTCTCGAGATTAAGATAAATCTAATGACACCTCATTTATTAAAATAACCCTGCCTTTGTTGTTACATATGTAGTTGGGTAAAAATAAATTTTTTTAACATTTATTTAAATTTTAGTTACGCTTAGATTTCCTCAGTCTTGATTTGGCGCAACCTGATACAAATGGTGTTTGCGTGAGTGATAGTTTTACTATAACCGGTGGTGCGTCAACCCCTCCAATTATATGTGGCGAAAATACTGGACAACACGTGTACGTTGATTTCGACGGGGACGAAGCTATTCAGTTAACCATACGCACTTCAGGCGCATCATCATTTACACGTGCATGGAATATTAAGGCAACACAAATTGCTTGTGACTGTCCAACAAAGGGTAAATTTTAGCGAATTTCCAGAATGGAATTCAGCTATTACAGCCACTGTCATAACGCCATCTGAGCCCGGGACCATGTCAGAAATTTGTTTTGAGATCCCTAGAAACCGAAAATAATATTCGCTAAAATTTATATACTGTGTGAGTTTTTCGAGAGTTGCCATTTTTATTACAGCCAAACCGCTGATTTAATCGAAAATTTGTTCAAATGATACAAACTTGTAGATTTTTAAATGAGACTATATATTAATTTTTCGATAAAATTGATCTAATGCATTAATTAACAACATAAATGAGCAAACAAATTTTTTTACCCAAGTTTAATTTTTTAATTTTTCTTTAATTTATCAGTTAGGCGGTTAAAATATGCATATGTACTTGAGGCTACTTCAACCGATAGTGTTTTTCCTGGTTACATTTCCATTACATCCAAGAAAAGAATCATAAAAATTTGATTGTAATAGAAATGGCAACTCTCAAAAAACTCACGTGGTATATATATATATATATATATATATATATATATATATATATATATATATATATATATATATATATATATATATATATGTATATATGTATGTATATACTCTGGTATATATTATATGTATATGTGTCCGCACGGTAACTCTCGAACGAAAGGTCTTATTTTTACGAAATTTGGTGAAAATATTGGAAGTCCCAAACCGTTGGACGAGTTCGTTAACCAGGGACGTCCGATGCCCGGAACATGGATTTTTTGGAAATTTTCGTGAAAAACAATAGTTTTTTGCCAAAATTTCCCTTTATTCAAAAATTTTTGCGACATTTTTTTACACTATTGAAACGAGGAGAAAAAATCACACAGAAAAGGTCTTTAAACGATTTTTCTATATCAACCAGTTTCCGAGAAAAACTAATTTTTTTGAACGGAAATTCGCTATGTAATGCAGAATGCTGCGACAGGGGTATTAATATTTTGTCTGAATTACGAAATACGATTTTCGATTTTTTACAGCACCTTCGGGTTGTCTAATGTACTATACTGGCTTAAGTGGAACAGTCAAAAGTTTCAATTATGGTGAAACAGTTAATGTCGACTCTAATGGAATGGTTGGTACAAGACAACTGGTTAATAATAGATATGGAGTTTGTATAGAAATGGCACCAAATTATTGTTCGATCGAATGGTCTCAGACAGCTTCGGACTCCTTTCAAGTAAGCGGTACATCGAATGTTGGCGAATTGCGAGAAACTGATTGTCAGACAGACTTTGTAATTATTCCCGATCCAATAAATAATGTATTAAATGGATCTGATCGTTTTTGTGGCAGCATGTTTATAACTAAAACTTGTTAGTATCTCTAATATTACTCGCTTAACAAAAATAATATATTATTAATTTTTTTTTAACAGCTACTATCAAACCCTTTTTTTTGTATGTTGTAACGAATGGTAATGAAGTAGACGATGAAGGGAACAAAGGATTTAGTTTGAATTATGTACAGAGACCATGTACTCAATGATCAACAAAATAAAAATATAGAAGTTTTAAGTTTCAATGAAATAAAAAATATTTTATTTATTTGTTAATTTAAATATTTTCATAATTTTAACTTAATAATTTTTATAAATGTTTTTAAATAAATTTTAGTACAAAAAAAAGTTATGTTTTCCAATAATATTACCTTAATGACTTTAATAATACCTATCCTAAAAATTACACACCAGGTGCGCTACTTCACATTAGAAATTAGGGATGTTATGGATATTCGTAACCGTAATCGAAACTACCGGATATCCGAAATAATTAAATATCCGAAACCGTATCCGAAAATAAAAGTTTCGGATAATAACAGACAACTGCCGTTGGAAAACTGAGTTTAAATCAAAGCAAGTTTTTTCTGTATGTATTTCTTTCGATAGATTTCCGTTGATTCGTGTTTGATGTTTACTTTTTGGAGTAAAATTTTCTTCTTTTTACTAAAAAAAAAATTTCACTAAAAGCAATTATCCGTAACCGTAACCGTATTCAAAACATTATTCAATTTTATGACCTATCCGAAACCGAAAAAAATGTTTTTAAATATTCGTATTCGTATCCGTATCTGAAATTTCATATCCATAACATCCCTATTCGAATTTAGAAATCTGCGCCATCTTAGCGTTTGTGAGATAAAATTTCTTCTCGCCTCTCTGCTAGTACAGCTTGTTCGGGATTTATCAACCTATCAAGTTTCCTGTACATGGTAAAACTGAATATGGCTGATTTCTGCATTCTAACCACAGATGAGACAGATCAAGCCTACATATAAAAAAGTGTAATCCGAAAGTTGCAATAAGTAGCAATTTACACCACTACTAATTTAGTCTGTTACTGACCATCGTGGTGTTCACGTCATAATAAATATCATGTTTTTTTAATCAACTCGCGAAATTTAAACAGAAAAAAATATGAAGTGTGTCGTATTTAAGTGTAAAAATTCTATTGAATAAAAAATTTCTCAAAATAAAGGGATATCTTTCTTAAAATAAATAAATTTATTTTTAATTGTTGACTGGTGGTAAGATACGGTGGCCATTATAGTATATAGCATATGTATACGTACTGCATATATCATCATCAACACATTATACTAACACATTGGTATATTCGTGTCCATACATCATGTGTTTGGTCAAGGGACCAAACTAGAATGTCTATCAAACTGTTCCACTTGTCGCCAGTGGGTGACATAAAATCTCCCCACTATGTTGTATAGGTACACACTGTTTGCAATGGTGTTGGTTTGGTGTTTGCTTCTGTGTGCGTATTCACACACACTACTACAAAACACCTATTATGAGACAGACCAACCTGTCCAATTCAAGTAACAATGTCTAACAATGTATTACAATGCACTGTGCGTTCGGCGACGGACACCGACTGACTACATGTCTTAAGCTGTGACAGCCCTACAAAGGGCTCCAAACAAGCTACACTTTTTTGATATTAGTTGACTTCTAGTGTTCTATGGTTTTGATCATATGTGCTGTGTTACGTCACTCGCTGATTACAGTGGGGACAGTGGGCACAGCTTGGTAGACATATAGTTTGACCCACAGAACAGTTTGACCCCTTGATTCTAACCTCCAGAACTTAAAACTGTCAAATATTATTTTTATCTGTATTATAGACATAGAACGAAAATATACAACAAATTTATTTTTTATAAATGCTAAATATTTATTTTTAAACATAATTTTTAAAAATCACATCATGTTATTTAATAGTTTTAACAATATAATGTTAACAAGTGGTAGAACACATTTATTTATTTTAAAACGAGTTTTAAAACCAAATATAAAAGTTTCACCAATATTTGGCGATTCAAGTGTTAGATTAATTACAACAAAAAAGGCAAATGCAATGAACATGTTAAAATTAGCAATATTAGGAACTGCTGGAGGTACCCTCATCGGTACGGGATATTCATTATATAAAATGAATGAAGCGCGGGGGCATATTATAAATGAAACTATTAGTTTGCCTATTCTCAGTTCTGTGCCTCGAATTGAACCGTCTCGCAGGGTACATTGCATTTTTATAATTTTAAAGACAAATTTAAAAACAGGGTATTTAACTGTGTTCAGAAACGTAAAAATATTTGGTGGTTACCTAGAAATTCTATTCTGAAAGTTAACTGTAATTTTCAATCTCGATTCAGATAATTAAAAACTCGACAAGTGCGTGTTAGATACGCATTAAGTTAGGATTTCGTAGTTCAGTAGTTAGTTTCTCCACAATTCTTGGGACAAAATATTTCTTGCTTTTATTTAGTATTAAAATTAGCCTTAAATGTGTTGATAATATCTTTTAAAAAAAACGACACTGTCTCTTGAATTTCGTAAAATCCGACACTATTACAAAGTGCTTAAATGCAAGACTACTCAAAAATTCTAGTAGTTTCAGTACATAATTCTCCAAACAAAAAGTCGCTTGTACTTTGAGATGTTTTGAATGTTATTGAGGTTATGAAAACTGTCGCAATGACGTCTGTTTGTCTTCAAATTAATGACGTCATACAATAAATAGTTTTTCGCGGCAATTTTTTTTGTTTCAAATAGAATAATAATTTATCAAAAATAAAAGAGAAATACGCTTTTATGTCAAAGTATAATATTTAGAATAATTTTTTAATTTCAGTCAAATACCCTGTTACAATAAACATCGGCTTTTTAACCGCTTATTTAACAAAAATAATAAGTATACTTGTAGAAAAATAATTACATAGTTAGACACTTTATGTTTTTTGATATTCTTATTAAAAGTCTTAACAAATCTTAATTCAACTTTTTAATAATTTTATTTAAAACCGATTTTTGACGTGTACCGACTCAAACCGATTTGTTTCTCTTTGAATGCCATGTTAAATATTCAAAAATATTTTAATTTACTTAAATTACAAAAAATGATTCTTATAATTTCTTTTTAAATTTTGTTGTTTTCGACAACACACTGATTTTTGCCATAATCTCTGATGATGGTCTTTGGACCGAAACATGTTAGATTGACATTGATCGCTTAATTTTGTTTGATCTATTTTCTTTGATTTCGTTTTGCAGGAAGTCGTTTTTTCTTTATTATTAAATTACCTTTGTATTTTTAGTAACATTAGCTTCGTTTGTCACTGATGACGCACATGGCAGTTAAGAGATTCAAATAGTGCATAAATTAAGCACATTAATATAAATAATTTTAGGTAATATATCCAGGTGACACAACTGGATTAGACTTAACACTCTACCAATACCAGACATGTCCATTCTGTTGTAAAGTTCGAGCATTCTTAGACTTTCACCGTATCTCCTACAATGTTATTGAAGTTGATCCAGTATTAAAACAGAGTATACGATGGTCAGATTATAAGAAAGTTCCAATCGTTGTTGCAAAACTTGACAAAGGATACCAGGTTTTGATTATTTTAATTACATAGTAGTTCTGATCATAGCAGGATGGTTTACTTTTCCTGTGACGTAAAAGGTTCCTATTTTTCATCAGTAGTATTATATACAGATACGTAAAATACGGTACTTGACTGTATTTAAAATTTGTGTCAAATATTAAATAATTGCATGCATTATCATTACATATGTCCAATTTTAATGATGAAACAGAATAAATTGATAACTATTTAGAAATTTTATTTTGAAAATCGCCATGTTTCAACAAATATTCAAATTAGTGAAAATGCGCCATTTCTTGAATATGACGTAATATTTTGTAGCTAGATATGTCGATTTTGATAATTTTCATCGATAAGGTGAAATTGTGTTTTCTTTTGAATATTTCTATTAGCTTATATATATGGTAATAATAATCGGCCAGAATTCTAATGAATACTTGCTTTTACGTTGACATTTTATGAGTATAATCAAAATTTTGAGGTTATATATATTGACATTGACGTTTAGTTGCTTCAAATTGTAACGTCACTATAGTGAGGCGTTTTTCCCGCCTTTTTCTCATTTAAAATTGTAGGGTTATTTTTTTTTTGATGATTTTTTACAGAATCTGTCGAAAATAAAAAAAATAACTGATATGGAAAAACAATGCTTTTAGAATATTTTTGTAACTTCAGTCAAGTACCCTATTAAAAATAAAATTTAACATTGCTGAAAAAGAGACGTATAAAAAAATCAGTTAAAAAAGTTTTTAAATCGTGCATGGAATGTCTGTCTCTCACATATATACACATGCGCACAGAAAGATTTTTTATGTTTTATTTTACGTACCATGTACTTGCTGTGACCGGAATTGCCATGAACGGATTTTCACAGTAATAAATAAAAATTTGAGATTTATTGTAAAATTTTTTGATTCCAGCAACTTAATGATAGTTCTATGATTATTTCGGCTCTTGCGTCGTACTTAAACGATCGGTCTCAAACTTTGTCTCAAATTATTAGTTATTATCCATACATAACTTTCATTGATGATGATGGAGTAAAAAAATCGGAAATTATGAATCGATATTTTCTGATGTTTCAAGGCTCAATTCCAAAAAATAGGACAGAAAAAGATATAATGTTTGTATTTTGAAATAAAATTTTCAAATTTGGTTTTTAATTAATAATTTACTTTTTAGAGAAGAGCGAAAGTGGCGTGAATGGGCAGATAAGAAATTGGTTCATTCTCTGTCACCGAATGTTTATCGAACTATGGACGAGGCTCTGCAAGCGTTTCACTGGTTTTCAGATGCCGGTGAATGGGAGAAACACTTCCCATTTTGGGAACGCTTGTTGATAATATACGTCGGAGCGTTTGCTATGTGGATAATCGGTAAACGGCTTAAATCTAAGTAAGTTATTTTTTCTACTTAATTCTGACTTTTGTTGTAAAACTTTTTATTACCATATTATTACTAATTCATATTTTGTTAGTGAAATATAAAAGATATTATAAAATTTCTAAATATACCATTGTTGTTCATACTTTTCTTGTGAATTCCAAATAATATCTAACAATAACACGCAGTCATTTCGAAATTTTCAACGATAAATCTAGTTGCGATGGAATTATGTTATGAAAACGTCAAATACAGCTGTTTTCACCAGGGATGTACAAAATCAGTAAAAATTAATAAAACAAAATGCTAGAAACAAAAAAAAAATTTTTGTTTAAAAAAAAATAAAACACAATGTTACATATTTGATATTATAAACTGACTAAGTAACAAAATCAGAAATAAAAAACAAAAACAATTGTCTATTAAATCAATCAATGTTCAATTTCAATCAAATTGTCTAACTTACAAAATCAGAATCCTTTTACCATATCAATTCTGCATTTAACATTCTGCAGAATAATTTTTGTATGTCCTTGCACCAATTTTCTTCTTATGATGTTTTGATTTTATGATGACCAGACATTTTCTATAAATGTAAACCTATAACAATGTTTTTTACTTTAATATCTCAATTCGTGTAAAAATATAATGAAGTTCGTATATTTTTGACAACCCTGACTGTTGGCAGCGCTGACTGGTAAAGTTTGGCTTTGTTAAAGGACTGTAATTTTACCAAATTTGCTATAATTTTACCTAAACGAATTATTCGATAATACGCAAATCAGTAAACGTAAAAATCATTTTATATACTTACGAGGTTATGTAACTTTTCATATGATGAAATTATCTTGTATATTTTTTGAAATACCAACTAAAGTTTGCACACTTGCTTAAAACCAAAATGTACCATAAGGACTAAAAAAATCCAATGATTTGAAGAAATTGCGGCTGGCAATGCCAGAAAAACTTATATAACACCCAGTAGTTTGTTAGAAATATTTCCATCATTAAAAAAAGTGCTACAGAATATATAAACTATGAAATTTTAATTTTTTTAACGTAAAGTGTGGTATGGTAAAGTTAGGTTTAATAGGTAAAGATAGGGTGTTTTACGGTATCGTTTAAATTCAGCGTTTGATGACAAGAACGCGTATTTAGAAAATTTGATTTTTAAAACGCAAAATATAATGAAAATTTAAAATTAAAATAAAATTCGTTTGTTTTGCAGACATAATTTAAAAGATGATGTCCGTTTATCTTTATACGACGATTGCGATTACTGGATGAAGACGTTACAAAAGAAAGGGACACCATTTTTAGGTGGTGCAGAACCGAATTTAGCTGATTTAGCGGTATTTGGCATTTTAAATAGTATTGAAGGATGTAACGCATTTCATGATACTTTGCGCAACACAAAACTTTCAAAATGGTATTTTAAGATGAAGGAGAGGGTTTATCATGAAATAAAATAATTTAGACAATTTATTTATTATTTATTTTGTATTTAAATAAATTTTTAAAATTTACAATTTCGAATTTTTTTGCTCAATGTGTACTTTTAAAAGTTCCTTAAGATTATTTATTAATGTTTTCTGATACGCAGTGTTGTATTTTTTATGTACAGAACAGTTTGTATTAAAATGTTATAATCGGAAGAGTTGATTTTTATGTCCACGACTGTTTGGAATAATTCCTCGCTTGCGTAATCTACGAACAGCTTCCCTTAAATGTTTCGGTTGCAGTGGGCCTGTTTCCCCATTGGCTTCCATATAATCTAAAGCTAGAATAAAACAGTGTTTATCAACATTTTCTTAAAAGGAATATGATAACAATCACGGGGCTTGGTCCTCCAAAATTTTGAAAATTTTTCCATACAAATTTTATGAATGCGTGTTTTTATTACCGTTATGTGAACTATGGTTATTACATGTTATTTTTTCAAAATCAACTTTAGGATCTCAAATTTTGTAATATATCAACTCAAAACTACTAATATTTTTAATTTATAAATTTCATTAAGACTGACTACAATTAGTAGTGAGGACATTGGTCCGCACAAACACGTTTTCAAGAGGTGACCAATTTTTTATAGCACGTTCTAGCACACACTACGCCGTCAAAAGTATGGGGACACTTTGACTGAGGGGGTGCCCACACTTTTAACGCGGCACCGTACTTAATATTGTGGTACACTGCCGTGTCAAAAGTGTGGGCACCCTCCTGGGCCAAGGTGTCCCTATACTTTTGAGGGTTCTTGACTGAAGTTACAAAAATATTCTAAAAGCATTGTTATTCCATATCAGTTAAATGATTTCTTTATTTTCGACAGATTCTGTAAAAAAATCATCAAAAAAATAACCCTCCAATTTTAAATGAGGAAAAGGCGGGAAAAATATTTCACTATAGTGACGTCACAGTTTGAAGCAACTAAACGTTAATGTCAATATTTATAACTTCAAAATTTTGATTATATTCATAAAATGTCAAAGTAAAAGCAAGTATTTATTTGAATTCTGGCCGATTATTATTACTATATATGTAAGCTAATAGAAATATTCAAAAGAAAACACAATTTCACCTCACCGATGAAAATTATCAAAATCGACATATCTTGCTACAAAATGTTACGTCATTTTCAAGAAATGGCGCGTTTTCACTAATTTGAATATTTGTTGAAAAATGGCGATTTTTAAAATAAAATTTCTAAATAGTTATCAAATTTTTTTACGTTTCATCATTAAAATTGGACATATGTAATAATAATAATAATAATAATAATAATAATAATCTTTATTCAATAAAGTACAGAGTACATAGAATAAGTCATTCCATAAATTCCTTAATATTATAAAAATTCTTTGTCAACAAAAAACTTTTTAATTCATTCTTAAATTGTGATAATGCATAGAATTATTTCACATTTGACACAAATTTTAAATACAATCAAGTACCGTAATAGTTTATAATTAAATTTTAAATTCACTGTTATTTCTATAAGAAGCCATGTACGACAAATCTTATTTATAAGTTAAATTTATAAATTAAATACACGGTGTAGTTTTAACATTATACAGCTCGCATGTTTGCGCCGTAAATTTCCAAAATTCAACAGAAAAAGCCAACACACATTTTTAATAAAAAACTAAAAATAAGCACGATATCAATAACAATAAACTGATAAAAAATATACAAAAACAATTTATGAACAAAATATAAATAAAAAATTACATGTATTATGTTATTCGCGTCTATACGTTGAAAGAAACAATTACACTTAGAGTGTGTTACCGGCTAATACCCGTCCGTGGTAACATTATGGACATGTCTGATCACCGATCGCGATCAGCCTCATGTTGACGTGTCATCAGACTGTGAAGTGTTAATTACAAAATTTAAAATCCTAAAATTAGTTTTGAAAAAATACGTATAATTATGTAACATTGTTTGGATGTTTTATGTAATAATGTTAGCTCCCGCGTCTTGTCGTTTGCCTAAACGCTTTAAGTACAGCCTTTCTACAATTCTACATGCTGTCAGTACTCGAAATTGCTTTACTGTTTGGTGTTTTGTCCCCCTTACCATATACACCTTTGAAAAACGCTGAGAGTACGTAGAAGCCCTGCACATAGGGTGGGTGAACACTAAGGCGCGGGTTCTAATTGTAACATTTACATTTTTACTGTTCATTGGTTCATGGTCCAAAAATTAATTTACTTTCCGTCCTTCTATTCTAGTGGCCTTGAATAAACTTCTAAATTTTATGGATAGTTTTGTTAATCTATTGCAGGGGTGGCCAACCCACATGATCTTGCTAGCCACTTTGGATGTGCATCATGACTCCGCGGGCCAATATAAAATGGGGAATTTGACTAATTTTGGGAAATTATTTTAAAACACACATATTTATGTATTATGCATGTATACGTTTTTAATTTTTAAAAATAATGCCGAAAATTGTTAGAAAAAATTATTTTAGTATTTGTTCTCAAAATTTGCGCGAAAACGTTTACTAGCTGTCAGTTACGTCACATTCTCTAGATAGCAACAGGTGTCCTGTAACTAAGAAAAAAAAAGTTTATTTTTCCTGTAACTAGGAAAAGAAATTGTTGATTTTTTAAAAAATTAATTAAATTTTGATTAATTTCCATAGTTACGTTTGCTAACCGGAAATTAAGTAGCGACACTAGTGGTGATAGTGTTGAAATATAAGAGAAAACAACGTCACAGCCCGTTTCTGCTTACATGGATTTTAGCTAAAAAATTACTTTTTAATTAATTTTTTTTAAATCAAATAATGATAGTTAAGATGAATTAGTATAATAAATTGCTTTCTTTTATTATAAATTTTCATTAGAATTTGTTTTAATTGCTCTTCTTTGATACTCTCAAATACCCCATTATGTGTTCCCATATTAGATATAAATTGGTTTTCAATACCTTGGTCATTATAAAATAAAATTATTTTAAATACGTGTGATGAATCTCGCGGGCCAAAAAAAGTTCAAGGCGGGACGCATGCGGCCCGCAGGTTGGCCACCCCTGATCTATTCTATCTACATATCCTTGTCAAACCTTATTTATTGTATAATAACAATTGTGAAGATTTTTGTATTGTATATTGTGTAATTTTTGTGTTATAAATAAAACAATTCAAAAAATTAAAGTATTTTAAGACAAGGCGACGTTACAAAATTGGCATCCCTTGTTTGATGGAACCCATTAATAACAAATAAAACACTAACCGGTCTAGCGAATATTTTTTATATTAGCGAATTTTTATTTTTTTGTGGGTCCTTAAGGGGAAAATTTTATTATTATGTATAATCCAGCCCATAGTACGGCTCAATATAGTGATTTGAAATAAAACACTGTAAAAATACCATTTTATTTAATTTTGTGATACGTTTCGATCAATATAATCATTATCAAAAAAACTTGTTTGAAAATTAAATTTTAGTAAATCTTTATTTAAAAGAAAAACCCTTTATTAAATTTTAGTATGTTCGGCGTGTTCGTTGCTGAGTTTTTCTGCTCAAAGTGAGCTGTTAGCGCATGCGCAAGAACTTTTTTTATGGAATACACAAGTATTTCGTACTTCATAAAAATGTTCTTGCGCATGCGCTAACAGCTCACTTTGAGCAGAAAAACTCAGCAACGAACACGCCGATTATTAGTCTGTTAAATAAATATGATCGCATTACGGGTAATATCATCACTGAACGTATTTATGATTAGAGTTGTCATAGTGCTCAGGCGATTATCTAACATATTAACAGTTATTCCATTATTCATCAAAAATTAAAATCATTACATAGGAAATATTATCATAGAAAAACAGAAAATTCCTTTTGAAAATTAAATATAAGAAAAAAATGTCCGCCATATTTTCATAGTGTGTGAATGGTGCGGCGATATCATATGAGAGAGATAACCTGTGTTTTATGATCAATTGCGTCATAAATCGTTTTAGCGCTATTTTTGAAATTGAAATTTTTTTGGGTTAAATATTTGTTTTTGTTTATAATTCATAAATAAAAGTGGTATTTTTGCAAAACAGTGCTTACGTTCTCCAGAAAATTTTGTTAGCCTAAAGGTGCCTGTACACCGAAAAAATAGCCAAAACATGTTGAAAACAAAAATGTTATCAACATTTGTTTAAATATCTTTTGAAAATGTTAACATTCATATGCTAATAACAATGTTTTTGATATAAAATGAGTAATATTTTAAATCACATCAATGAGTATAGTTGTGGCATTGTTAATAACATTATTATTCACAAAGTTAATAACAGTGTTACTAACATCCTTACTAACAATTAAAAACAAAACATGCTACTAACATACTTGTCTTTGAACTTTCTATACTTCAGTAGAACTGTTAGTACTTTAAGTTTAAAAATGATTTCGTAGGAAGAACTAGCTTGCTATTGTAGTAGCTCCTGTGGTGATTATTAGAGTAAAAAGAAAAAACATTAAGAGTTCGTCCGTATCTTCAAAAAAGAGACACACATAATGGACGAATTATATTAAATAATTTAAAAAAAAAAGAATGATAAATGAAATTAGGAAACTTGTCAATTGAGTTTTCATTTCTTTTAGAATGTCAAGCATTACATTATTAATAGTCATAAACATTATCATATAATTTATTTTTACAAGAACTAATAAAAAATTAAATTTACAAGAAATGTGCAGAGACATAATATATTTTGTAAATATATCTATAAAATATTAACAGCTGATATGTACGCAATCGCCTATTACAAATTAACTATTCGAAAAATGCACGTAGAATGTTGTTAACATGTTTTATTCACAATTAATTTGTTTTTAACATTTTGTTACTGACATCCTTTGATCTAGACCGCTTCCAGATCGATAGCAAAAATTGTGCTGCTAACAATGTTATTAACAACTTTTTTAACATGTTAGTGAAAAATATAACAAATGCGAAAAGCAAATGTTATTAACAAATATTAATAGCAAAAATGTTATTAAATATTTCAGTAAATTTTAACATGTTAATTCCAAATGTTATTAACAAATGTTAATAGCAAATGTTATTAACATTAATTTAACCAATATTAAAAAATTGTTAAAAACATTGCTAAAAACACGTGTTATTAGCAGTGTTACCTTCGGTGTACAGCCACCTTAACGTTAATTAATGGTGCTTGTACCGTTACAAACCAGAGGGCTCTGATTCAAGAAATTAATATTCATTAGATATTAAAATAACAATTTCTAACATGGTGACTGATTGTTTTTATTCCATAGTATTTACATGTGACTGTACTTTAGGTAAAAAACCTTGAAAAAATATTTAAGGGCATTAATTTTTTGAATCAGAGCCCTCTGGTTTGTAACGGTGCAAGCTCCGTTAGCTAACGTTAGACTAACAAAATTCTCTGGTGAACGCGAGGAGTGTTTTATTATTAGCAAATCTGGAATGCGATAAAATAACATTTACCTTCTTCGACAACTTCCCCAACAAAAACTTTAGCGATTCCAGACATAGCAATCACCACATTTTGTGAAACGGAACAACCAGTTATTGTCTGCATTAACCTTTTGACGGCCGCTTTAGGGAACGCTGCTCTTCGATACATTTCATATCTGTCTAATTGATCTTCGGTAAAATTTGACACCAATACTCTATTAAAACGAAACATCTTAGTAATATTGTGACTTAAATAAAGAGTAATTATGCAGAAGCACAGCTCCACCTATTTTTGGCGCTAAAACAAAAACTAATGATCCGATTTTAATGATTCTTTTTTTAACATGTTCGTCGCTACGGTGGATTAGTTTAAAAAAAATATTACAAATCGATACCGATATGAAAAGGCTGGGAAACAGTTTTAAAATTTGATAAAATTCATTTTTTTCAAATTTTCTTTCGTCGTTTAGTGTGTGTGCGTTTATATGTGGATTTAAGTGCATAGTCTAGTAAAACTGACCAAAATAAATACTTTTTCAAGAATAAAAAACTCGATAACTCGTTGCATTTTCGAAATATTGAGCGCGGAAATTAGAAAAATTGAGTTAATTTTGACGACTACGATTACCTCAACGCAACGTCGCGATTTGAGTGCATATTCTGGTAAAATGGATCAAAATAAATAAGAGTAGATGATATAAAAACTAGGTGGTGAAGTTAGTTAAGGTTAGGTTAGTTTAGTTAGTTTTGACAATATATTTCGACTTTGATATAAAAACTAGGTGGTGAGGTGAGTTAAGGTTAGGTTAGTTTAGTTAGTTTTTACAATATACTTCGACTTTGATATAAAAACAAGGTGGTGAGGTTAGTTTAGTTAATTTTGAGTGAAAATTAACTAAAACAAAACTTTTGACAATATATTTCAATTTTGATGGAAAAACTAGTGGTGAAGTTAGTTAAGGTTAGGTTAGTTTAGTTAGTTTTGACAATATATTTCGACTTTGATATAAAAACTAAGTGGTGAGGTTAGTTAAGGTTAGGTTATTTCAGTTAGTTTTGACAATATAAGTTCGACTTTAATATAAAAACTAAGTGGTGACATTCGGTAAAGTTAGGTTAGTTTAGTTAGTTTTGACAATATATTTCGACTTTGATATAAAAACTAAGTGGTAAGGTTAGTTAAGATTAGGTTAGTTTAGTTAGTTTGGACAATTTAGGTTAGTTAACGTTAGGTTAGTTTAGTTAATTTTGGCAATATACTTCGACTTTGACACACATGTATACAAAATAAAAAAATAAAATCTAAAAAAATTGAATTTTTTTAAATTTAACGACAGTTTCCAAGTATTTTTAGTACTGATATCGAGTTGTAGTACTTTTTTCATGGTGGCCTAAGATTTTTGAAGATCATATTCCCTGATTTTTCCAGGCTTTCTAGAAATTTTATTAAAAAATTCCCTGACTATTTTGTGAAAAATGCTACCCCTACTTTATCCCAAAAAAGCTAAAAAAGTAAATGACGAGCCAAAAAAAAAACAACAAGAAATATGCGCTAATTTTTAAATCTAATCTCAAAACAAGTGAAAAATTGATTGAAATTTTATCCCTAAAGTATAAAAATCAATTTTTTCCAGTCTTCTGGTAAAATTCCCTGACTTTTCCAGAAAGTAAAAATTCCCTGACATTTCCAGGTTTTCCAGTAATGTGGCCACCATGTTTTTTTAACTAATTCGCCATAGCGGCGAACATTTAAAAAAAAATCATTAAAATCGGACAGGTTCAACGAAAGGGTGGGGTAGCCGGGGTTGCAGCCCCAGGGCCCGGGTTTGAGAAGGGGGCTCGTAGCTGTTGGTAGAGGGCCCGGGAGAAAAGTTAAAAGTTTTTTTTGCTCACCACTTATTTTTTGGGAGGAAATTTTTAAAAAATATCGTTTATTCTTGGGGTCCGTCATTTTTTTCCACGGCGCTGAAATCGGATTATTAGTTTTTCTTTTAGGGCCAAAAATAGGTGGAGTCGTGCTTCTGCATAATTACCGTGACTTTATTTAAGTCATAATGTACTTACTGCATTTTTTCACGTTCTTCCTCCTCTAATTCTTTCTTACTTTTCGATTCCTTTTTCTTTTCTTTTTTCTCTTGATGTGATTCTGTTTCTGTTTCCTTTTTTACGGTAGGATTCGGTAATATGATATCTGCTTCTAAAGAATTATCTAAATTCTGATGACTGTCTAAGTCGATATTTAAGTCTAAATTCAATAGATTTTTGTTATCCTCGTTTTCAGTTTCATTTTCTTGACTGTCTTGACTCTCACGATTATCCTGACCTTCGTCGGTGTCTTGCGCTTGAATTTGTGAATCAAATTCTTTAAGATTTTCTTCGATTGCTAATGCGGCATCTCTCGAATCATCATCATTATCCATTAAGTCAATATCGCTATCGGATCTGGAAGTGTTCAAATCATCTGCTAGCTGTTGGAGGATTGCATTTTCGTCATTTATGCCAAAATCTCGTTCTGGCGAATGTTCTTCGTCGGTTTTTTCAAAAATATTATCCATTTTTACTTTTGCCTTAAAAATTATTTTGATATTTATTGTTTTTACATACGTACAATATTATTTGTCATTTATTGTTTATAATTTGACATTTAAACAAACACAAACAACACAAATATACCCATATATACCGCACATACGGCACATACCGTAAACTAGATTAACTATAGTCTATACCAGGGTATGGACACTCAATAGTTTATCGGACAAATTATTCGTCGGTGTGATCAAACAGTAGCCAACATAATAATAAAATATTCACCAAAATAATATAGGACTTTCATTCAGTAATACCAGTAAAATAAGTTTTTACAGTTTAATTTTAGTGATTTTGGTGTTATTGGTATCGCTTTGATCCACTCCACACCGTTTGAATAAGGAGTGGAGGGGAGTATCTAGTGTCCATACCCTGGTCTATACGGCATATTATACGGTCTATATCATCTTGCCATGACTCAATTAACGCCGTAACGTAAATGGGACATATTTCGCTCCTCTAGAATGTAAGTGTTCTATGTCCATTTTCAATAAGGTCGATATAGAAAGAGAGAACTGTAGAATAAACATATGCATTTATACAGCTATCTCTCTCTATATCGACCTTATTGAAAATGGACATAGAACACTTACATTCTAGAGGAGCGATTTGTCTCCAATTTATATTTACGTTTTACGCAATACTGGTACGATTTAAAACATTTTTAAGTTTTTAGTTTGTGTTGTTATTCTTCTGTAGTAGTTTTAATAATTTCGTGCATTGGCAACGCAATAAGCTATCAATTTTCAAAAAACTTTGGTACAAAGTCGCAAAGTTGCAAAGTTGTCCGTTATTAAAATAGCGGGTATACATTTGCAATGATTTGCTAGTGCAATTTTTAAGGCTGTCTAAACAATCAGTGAAATAAGGAATAAGAAATAAGAAATAAGGAATAAGAAGTATGTCATCTAGTGACGTTGAATGGAACTTTAAATGAAATAAGAAATAAGGAATAAGAAATAAGAAATAAGGATTATGTCATCTAGTGACGTTGAATGAAATTTTAACTTAACTGCTCATAGGTAAATGTATTTAGGTATTTTTGTACATCAGAATTCATGAAAAAGTAACGTTCATGATGACTTTTTTGTCACTAAGTGAAAAAAATCACGAATTTTGACGTAAAAAAATACCTACATATTTATATCTATGACCAGTTACGTTAAAGTTTCATTCAACGTCACTAGATAGCATACTCCTTATTTCTTATTCCTTATTTCTTATTTCATTAAAGTTCCATTCAACGTCACTAGATGGCATACTTCTTATTTCTTATTTCACTGATTGTATAGACAGCCTTACACATTCATTTTTCTTTTACTGGCATATATTGATTGTTTACTGTATTATATATTAGGGTTTCCGATCTCTGGCCAAAAAATCGGTATTGTGGATCGATTCAAATCGTCAAAACAAATATCGATGCAGGAGAAAATCGGCTTACAAAAGATCGATCTGACGAAAATCGATTCAATTTTTGTACTTACAGGAAATAAAAGATATATAAAAGTTTTAATAGTTTCTTATTAGGTAAGAACAAATCAGTTTCAAAAAAATTTCAATTTCCTTTGAAGATGAACTGCTGAAATTAATTAATATAAATAAAATGGTTTCCAGTTTGCGCTTAAGAGTCACATGAATCCAAAATTTGACTCAATTTTCTACAAAAGAATCATAAAAGTGGTAAAATTATTTGACAACATAAATATTTAAAATATATTCTACAATATGTAATTTTGAAAAAAATATCATATTTTTACTAAAAATATTCTAATTTAAATTCGCAAAGATCGATCTCCGATCCCGTAAATTTTTCACGATCTCTGTATCGATTTGGTCTCCAAAGAATTGATTCGAAAAATTGAAGATCGGCTCTCCAAAAGTCGATTTTCCATAAAATTGAATCGAGATTCGAATTTACGTAATAAGATGAAAAATTTATTTTAGTTTTAAATTTTATAGAACGTATGTATCTACGGGCTCTAATGAGTTAAAATTTTACTGTAACTAAAATTATTCGAATAAAAATCATAGAGAATTCCGAGTATTCCACACAGGCTCTACCAGCGCTACCAGCCTTACCGGTAGGTACTACAGTACCTGTCCGTGTCACTTTTTCACCCTTGACTTAAAATAACATGGCTTAAACAGTTACCACAAATTGATTTTAGCTTCCGTTCATGTTTGTCAAATTTATGTTATGATGGTTTAAAAAGATTATGATCTCAAAATTTCGAATTATTTTTGTACAAAAAAAATTATATATAGATGGTTCGATTTCAGTTTTCTCGTGTTTTACGTATATTTAGAACAATCGCAACTGGATTATGGGCTTTATCTGGTCTAACTTTGATAGGATGTTTGTTCCTTTACTGGATGTACGGTGGTCTTCTGGCGTTTTTATTACTTACCACAGTGACGTTAGGTTGGATTTTAAATAAATATCACATTTTTTTTTGGGTGTTAAACACAAATTTTTGAAATTTTCTAGGTATATTGTACCAAGCTGAAGACTATTTACTGTATCATCCCGAATTGCCTACACATGCCCGTGTATTCGTTCCAATCCCGACAATGTTTGGTCTACCTTATGAAAATCTTTATATTCGAAGCGGTGATGGTACGCTATTGCATATGTTTTTTATTAAACAACCCGATGATCGAATAATGCATTGTCCCACGATCGTATTTTTTCATGGCAATGCGGGAAATATTGGTCATAGATTGTCAAATGTGGCGGGGCTGTATAAAAATTTAAAATGTAATGTGTTGTTGTTGGAGTATCGTGGGTACGGATTGTCGGAGGGAAAACCGAGTGAAGAGGGTCTGTATATGGACGCCAGATCAGCGTTAGATTATATTTCGTCGAGAAATGATATTAATAAATCGGAAATTATTGTGTTCGGAAGATCGTTAGGTACGTAAAAAAAATATGCATACTGTTTTGTTTTTTTTTTTTTTTTTAGTTATTTTATTGGCCTTATCACATACAATTGTAACATATAGCCATTAATCATTATAAAAATAATATAATTACATATGTTTACAAAAAAATTAAATATTAAATTTTTACAAAAATATTATGAAACACAACAACACAATACATGTTAGTGAATTGGTGCAAAATTGTTATTATACATAATATCACAAAGTTTATATATATATTTATTATAATATGATTCAGGTCACTCACGTCGTTTTTTTTATTAATTAAATATTAGTATTGCTTTTTTTCAAAAATTTATAGGTAAGTTTAGCTACTTCACTATTTGGGTTGTCTATTAAAAAGTTAAAATTAACCGGCAACGTATTTATGTACTTAATTATATTTTTCAAAAAATGATCGATTTCATCTTTTATTTTATTACATTCTAAATAGTGGTCAATTATTCCGTCTTTGCCACAGGAGCATAAGGGACTGCTTTTGAGTTTCTTCTTGAATAAATTATGTGGAGTATTTGTATGATAAGACTTAATTCTAACAATCGTTTTAATATAATCTTTACTCATTGTATTCGTGAACCATGTTTTCTTTTGGACTGCCCCATAATGATATCGATAATTTCTACCAGTATTCTTATTTTTAGATTGGAACCATTCATTAAATTTGTTGTATTGTTCTTGTTCATATGTTCTGTTGATTTCATGTAGAGTATCTTCAACTTCTATAATTATTCCATCTTCACAAGCTTCCTTAGCTAATTTGTCAGCAACTTCATTTCCGTCAATATTACTATGACCTGGTACCCATAGTAATTTAATATTTTCGGTGAGATGTTTATATAGTTCCTTTACTTGACAAACTAATTCCATATTACAATTTACAAAGTTGTTATTTAATAAGGTTTTGAGGCAGTTCATGGAATCTGTGATTATTAATGTGTTTTGGTTGGATTTGCTTATAATAGACTGGAGGCTGAATTTAATAGCTAGCATTTCCGCATGCCAACTGGAAACCGCTCTTTGTATCTTATATTTGGCCAGTGTCTTATTTGAGTCGTTATAAATTGCGAAGCCACTAATATTTTCTTGTGTTTTTATAGATCCATCTGTATAAATGATGTTATCCCATGGTTTTTCGTTTATGTCATCCTGTAATTTGGCTTTGATAACTGGGGTTGCTTCGTATTTTGTTAAGTACGTAATATCAATATCTATTTTAATTCCATGTGTATCAATATCATATTGGTAGTAAGGTATCCTATTTGTAGGACTGTGCAGATTGTTCATGTTTCTGTATGCCTCTATCAACAGTGGGTGTTTTCTATTTCTCCAGAATTCTTCATTCCAATAGTTCATGACTTGTCTGATTTTATTAATGAGTGTGAGATTATTGAAGTGGATTCTTTTCGCTAAATATTTTTGTGTTATGTATGTCCTGCGGATACTTAGTGGAGGGTGGGCACATTCGTTTAATAAGACTTGAATTGGAGTTGATTTTAAGGCACCAGTAATTATTCTAAATGCTTCATGCTGGATGGTGTCCAATTTTGATAGTCTGCTTTCAGTAGCTGTAGAAACAAGGGTGGCCGAATAGTCAAAATGAGGTTGTATGAGGGCATTGTATAGATTTATAAGTGAAGTTGGGTGCGCACCCCAAGACATCCCACCAACCACTCTTATAATATTCAAGCCTTTTGCACATTTATTTTGGATATTATTTATTTCTGAAGTCCAAGTTGATTTACAATCGAAGTATACGCCTAGATATTTTACATTACTGACCACTTGGATACTTTTGCCATTTAGTTTTATCAGAGGACTGAATGATAATCGATGTCTTGTGAATACCATTGCTTTAGTTTTATTTAATGCTAGTTCCAGATCTAAGTAATCTAATTTTCTTTTTATTCTATTTAGAGAATGTTGGAGGGTTTCTTGAGCATTTTCCAGAGAGGAGTTAGATGTGTAGATTACAATATCATCAGCAAAAGATAGGATGTTTGTATCACTGTTAATATTTTTGTCTAGTTGATTGGTATATATTGAAAATAAAATTGGGCTTAATAAAGAGCCTTGAGGTATTCCGCAATTGGCTTTATATGGACCTACTAATCCGTTGTTAGCTCGAATATATACATTTCTGCTTTTGTAATATCGATAGATTCAGTAACTTAATTTTTCAGGTATTTCCATTTCCAACATTCTTTTGTATAAAATTTCGAGGTTTACACTATCAAAAGCAGATTTTATATCTAAGAACAAGCATAACATGTATTCGTTTTCATTGTATGTCTTCTGGATATCCAAGTTTAGAATGTTTAAATTGTCTTGCGAGCTCATCAGTTTACGAAAGCCAAATTGATAGTTAGCTATTTGTTTATTTCTTTCTAAGAACCATTCAATTTTTGTTTTTAGAATACTTTCCATTGTTTTCCCCATACATGATAGTAGGGTGATGGGTCTAAAGGAGTCTACGTCTTGTATGGATTTATTAGGTTTCGGTACCGGGACCACTATTGCTTTTCGCCAATCTTCGAAAATGATACAATTATTTAAAGATTTATTAAATATCTGTACAATAATTTTCTTAAATGGGAGTGGGAGGTGCTGTATCATTTGATAATGTATATTGTCAAAGCCTGTGCTCGTCTTTTTACTATGATTCAGACTCATTTCAAGTTCCTCATAAGTAATTTGACTGGAAATTTGGTTTATCCTGTTGTTCTGTTGGTTACGTATTATGTAGTTGTTATCATCATTAGTAGATAACTTCAATTTTTTGCTAAATTCACTTAAGATGTTGGGATCATTTATTTGGGTATTTGTGTGATAGTGTTTATTGTTAATACTTCTAATTTTTTCCCATACTTCTGTAGAGTTAGTGTTTGGATTAAGCGATTCACAAAATTTTTTCCAGGCTTTTTTTTTTTATTTCTTAGAAATTTTTTAGTCTGAGCTTGTGTCTTCTTATATTTTATATAATTCTCCATGGATGAATTTTTATTAAATGTGGCTAACGCTTCTCTTCTCTGAGCTATTGCTTGGTTACAACTATTGTCCCACCAGCATGGTTTTGCTGTGTGGGGGTTTCTAGGAATCACTGTGGGTATTGAATTGGCGCTGGCTAGGTTCATTATATTAACAATTTCTTCATACTGCAGTTGAGGGGATTTATTAGATATTTCATATATTTGGTTCAAGTGCTCCTCTATGTTTTGGGAGTATAAATTCCAATCAGCTTTCTTATAATTCCGCTTACTAGTTGCATTGCTTATGGTAGGTTGTGCTTGTTTGTGTAGTATTTCAAATAGAATTGGATAGTGGTCGCTACCTAAGTTGTCTTTGTTTACTCTCCAATTATTGATCATGGGTGCCACGAGCGCCGAGGTTAACGTTAAATCTATTATACTGTTGCGCCAATTAATTCTTGGGACTCTAGTGGCTGAGTCATTATTAGCAATGTAGATTTGATTTTCTTCTATGAATTCCATAAGTTCTTTACCCTCTAAGTTGTTAATTTGGCAGAACGGATCCCAGTAAATATGATGAGAATTCAAGTCGCCAGCTATAATTATCGGCATATTTATTTGCATTTTTAAGTCGTTCCAGTTCATTTTAGTTGTTTTATGATTAGGCGGAGCATATATTCCAATAATTGCTATTTCATTACCATTTATCGTGACAGTGATTGCTAGTATTTCAGTATTGTCATTAATATCTATTAAATTTATCCGTTGATAGCATATTTTTTTATGTATAAGTATAGCGAGTCCTCCAAATGATTTTCTATTGGCATCGATCGCTCGATCTTTCCTTTCTATTTGATAATTTTGTATATAAAGGGGTTTGCTTGATTTTAAATGTGTTTCACATAATATACAAATGTCGGTTTCATTTTGATACAGTAGGTTTTTTAACTCGTCCTTTTTTATATCGTCTAGACCACGACAATTCCACTGTATTATTTTGAACATAATATATAAATATATATAAATTTGTTATTTTAAAATTTTTTATATGTTATTGTTTAATTTTTAACCTAATGATCACTAATTAATATTAATATTTTTAATCACTTTAGCATTCAGATGTGAGTATAACTGTATTTTATATGACACTATGTATTATTATTTTTATCTTTGGATAGAACTTGATCCTGATCTTGACCTTGATCTTGTTTGTATTTCTTTTTTCTCTCCTGGATGCGTAAATTCTGGTGTTCGATTTCTACCTAAAGTATTATGTCTATTCAATTCATCATATTCATTTTCATTTATTACTACGATTTCGTCCAAATTATGCTGCTGAGGTTTTCTTTGTTTTATTTCTCTTGTATTTTTTTGATTTTTAGTTTCTATTTCAATGTCCGCTGCTTTTGTTTGTTGCTTTTTATCATTTACTTGATAGTTAGGTTTATGTATTAATGCTTTTGTTGAGCTTGTTTTCTCTTGAGTAGTAACTTCTTGATCTGAATCAATTTGTATTCTTTGTTCTCGTATGAATTGTTTTCTGCTCTTATTTGTTTCTTGGTCTGTGCTGGAGAGGGAGTCGCTGTGATATCTTTTAGAGCCTTTATTATGGGTACTTGTTGGCTTACAACGTCCATATCTCGATATTGGTGGTGGAGAATAAGAAGGTATATTTTCTGTGGTCTTCATTTTGGTTAATTCAGGAAATTCATCGTTGTCTTTTAGAATATCAAAGCGATTATTTGTGCGAACTGAATATAACGCGTTATTTTTAACAACAGACGGGATTTCTAGTGCTGCCTCTTGAAAACTGATGTTTTGTTGAGCCATTAGCAAACTAATATCTTCATTTCTTTTCCATTCGGGACAGTTTTTATCTGTGGACTTATGTTTTTGATAGCAGTTTATGCAATTCAAGGTAGACGCATCGCATATTTCTTTTGTATGTATTTTACTACCACAATCTTCACATCTTACATATTTACTTTTACACTGGTTATAGATGTGGCCAAATCTGTAGCATCTATAACATTGCCTAACTCTTCTCACGTAGGGTTCGCACGGGAATCTTAATTTCCAAAAGTAAACATAGGAAGGAATGTTTTGTCCATAGAATAATATTTTCAACGTTGTTGTTGGACTATAGCTTGTTTCACCATCTGTAGTTACTCTTCGAGAAATTCTAGTCAGCGATTTTATTTTGAATTGTCTTGAATCAATGGAGTTATTCAACATATCTTCAGTATAGTCAGTATCTACACCTTTGATTATTGCTGCACGTGCAATTAAAAATGTATGGATGTATACAGAGAAACCTTTTAGTTTTAGCTCTTCATTATTGATGATTTCATTTGCAGCTTTCGAATTTGAAAATTCTATTATCACTCTGTTTCTACCAACTTTTTTTAATTCGATGACATCTTCTATTCTTGTATTATTATGAACTATTTGGGCAACTTTTAGTGCACTTATTGTTATTCTTTTATCCTCGTCGTTATTATATTTTTTTTGAACAAACACTTTGTATGGCCCTGTGCAATATCTTTCATCATATTGATTTACTTCTCTTTTCTCCTTATCATCGATTTGTTTTTTTTTGGAGGTGTCATCGGGTGGCTCCATAGTCACATTTGTGTCTGTGACGTGGAGGACACCTTTTATAGTTTCAGCTATAAATTAATTATGCGTTTATGTATTTTTTATATAATTAATTTCCAATTGAATCACAAATAGACACAGTTACAATTAAATAATAATTCACAACGTAACAATTAAGGTTTGTATCCTTCTACTGTTTTGTATGAACTGGTCTGTTTTGTTACTAACTGGGTTTTTGAATAAAAAATAAATATCATTTTTTTTTATTTTATTTCAATTCTACATCATAAATAATATTGATAATCGATACGAAAAAATTTTTAAAAAATTATATATAATAAATAATAAATTAATTAAAATTTGAAAAATTTTAAAAAGTATCATTTTGTTAAAAACAGCACTACAAAAGATCGCGATGTCTGTGACGTCATAAAGGTAATATGTCAAAAGTATTAAAATTTAGTAGGAAATATTATTGATGGTTGTTTCATTGATTTCGATGTTCAAAATCTTGAGGGACATTTTTTCCGGATTTATTTTTGTATTGCTATCACAAAGTGGTACAAAACAAGCTTGATATTTCTTAAGTTTCGATATTTCGACAGTGAAGTTTATAGCAAGCAATAATTTGGATAGAAACAAGAATTTCAGAGCAACAATAATTTCATAGCAAAAATAATAGTAGGAGAGTTGCTGGCCGATTTGCAATAGTCATTTCAACACGCATTAAATTGAGAGGATAGGAATTTCTGTGTAGGAGGTTAGGAGGTTCTGTCTGAGGATAGGAATTTCTGTGTAGAGTAAGTATCCAAGATTCTATCTTCTTAATTTAACGCGTGTTGAAATAACCATCGCAAATCGGCCAGTAGCTCTTGGTCTGTAATCTATTTGAAAATAAAAAGACACTAATGTAGCTATGTTCAGGCCATATAACCTTTATTACGTCATATAAGCGCTCGTGAACTATCGGCCCGTTATCGGCTCTAAGTTTGAAAATTTATTTTTAATTTAATATAACTTCTTAATTATTACGTTTAAAAAAAATAAAAAGAGTTTTCTTATAAAACTTATATATGATCTTTCCATTTATGACAAAAAAATTTTTCTTCAAAAACCTAATTGGGTGTTTATATTTTCGGCAAATATCGAAACGAAATTTCGAAATCGAATGAAAAAACTAATAAAAATCGATTTGATTTTTTGGGAAACTTTTAAAATGCGTATTATTTATAACAGTGTTTTTCAACCTTTTTAATGGCGTGACCCACCTAGTATAGAAAAATATTTTGCGACCCCTACCCTCTTTCTTTTATTTTATTTCATGTTAAAAATATTTCTTTTATTTTATGTTATAAATATCGAATCCGTTTATCATTACTGATTATTGAATATATACGTAACAAAGGATTTTAAACAGGCATATTTTTATATCGATGTCGAAGTTGACGACTTATAGTAGCTTCTGAACACGCGTGTGACTTGTGTGAGCAAAACATAGCACAACGTGATGTATCCGGCGAATAAAGGATGGCATTTTTTAATTCTTTTAATTGTGAATTCGCTTTGAATTGTGTTTAAATTTGTTGAATTTACTTGTTGTTTGTTTAGTTTGCTCACAGTCTTTTATTATTTAATATCCAAAATTCTGTGCTCATTGTAATTATTGAAAATGGATAAGTTTCTGGAAAGGCATGCACAACCGTCAACTTCAAGTTCCAATTAGAGTAATGAAACAAAAGCAAAGGAAAAGCGTCTATTTGACGACAATTATTTAATACTCGGATTTACTGTTATTGAAAATAAGCCACACTTATTTGTTTTGAAATTTTATCAAGCGAAAGTATGAAACCATCACATTAATGTAATCTTTAATTAAATTTTTCTGTATTATAGCTATTTATGCAACAAGTACATAATGAAGATCTTTATGAACGAGCCGTGTTTATGGCTGAGCGAGCTCGCGAGCGAGGCCAATAAAAAAAGGCGAGTTCATAAAGTCAAATTATGTACAAGTTGCATACAAAGCTTTATGTACGACTGCTAAAATTCCTAAATATTGATAAAAATCGAATTTATAAACCTACACTTTAAATAAAAAAATTTTTCTATAATATAGTTGGCATAGAAAAATTTATTATATGTTAAAGCATGCTTTGGTTGTGATTATCTGTCATCTGATGTTAATATAATACTGCGACATTTTTAGAAGATTTCTCAATAAAAGCTACTAATATTTAAAGACGAGAGGAAGAAATTGCCTGGAATAAATATTAATAGTAGTTCAGATTGTGTAATTAATATTAATTAGATAAATATTTGTAAATATGGTATACAAAATAATACTTAAAGTTAGTGTGTTTTTTGTTTATTGTAAAATTGAAAATAAAATTTATCAAGTAGGCATTCTTTATGGCACTTGTGCTTTTTGCTTTTCATTATGCAAGTAGTGTCAAAAAGTACTACTTCTCATATCTCTAAGCAATGCAATAAAATAGGCTTTTATGATTCAGTCGTACATAAAATATGTTATATATTGAACCTGCTTAAAGGCGCCGAGAGTTCTCAAAGTTTAAGAATCCTTGCTTTAAGGTATGAATATTTCTATATACTGATATATTACATAATTCACCAAAATACTCAAATATGTTTTTATGATAATGTAGTAACTATATTACTTCATTTTATTTATTTATTAATTTTTTTTTTAAATTTTCTTTGTAATTGTTTGCTATAGTAAGAATTGTACCCAAAACTTTTCAAGTATTTAAACGGCAATAATAAAAGAAATTTCGAATATGAATACAATTTTGATTTAACTTTACTTCTCCTCATTGAAAATTTATTAGTAGATCAGTTATGTTTTAAAACTTATTTTCATTAAAAATAAATTCAAGAGAATTATTTAAATTCTAAATAATTAAAAGCACATATTTAGTCAAATAAATACATAATATTACCTTTTTTTTTTTTTAAATTGCATATTTATGAAACATTCTGTAGGATGATTAAAACTGTAGATATGTTGAGTATTTCTCCGGCAAAAAAAATCATATCAGTTTTTTTTCGATATTTGCCTTAACTGCGATCAGTTTTTCATTCGATGTCGATTCAACCTCGTTTCAGTATTTGTAAAATGCTTAACGTTCTGTATGATTTTTATGAAAATAGTAAAAATATTTTTTCTTTTTGATATTAGGGGGAGCGGTTGCTATAGATCTTGCATGTCGACCAGAGTATGCTGATAAAATTTGGTGTATAATATTAGAAAATACTTTTACAAGTATTCCAGAAATGGCGAAAGTGTTTGTACATTGGAAATGTATAAATTATTTACCATTGTGTTTTTATAAAAATAAGGTAAGAATTGTAGAAATTAAAAAGACAAAATTAGATGACGTCATAGAGATCAGTTTCTTTTTATTTTTGAATTATGTTTATTCAAATCATTTTTCGTAATTTCGGGTGAATATTGTTGCTGTGGTGTTCTTACTGTTTTATTTTTACTAAAAATTAAAACCCTAGTAAAAACCTGTAGGGACCGAGCTTGACGACATTATTGCTATCTGGTGTCAATTTGAAAAAATATTTTGTGTCAGACATAGATATACACGATATACACAACTATCCTTAGATATCTTGTCTACATATAATGTTTTCAAATGTCAAATTAAAATTTTATTATTAAAGTGCATTAAAAAATATACTTTTTGATATTAAAAAATTGTTTCATGTAAAATTTTATAGTTTAGAAAAAATTAAATATAGATGATGACGTCATACAGACCAACATTTCATCTTTTTTTGTTTAATAAAACATTATTTAGATGTTTTCTTGTGCTTTACTAATGAAATAACTTAGTAGTTAATTTTCATTTTTGCTATAGGCAATATTGGCCCTCTAATATCAGTTTGGAAAAAAATTATAACATAATAAAAGTATTCCTTGTTTTTTTTTTTTTATAGTTAACACTTTGACGGTCATTGACGTTATAAGACGACAAGTAAAACCTTACTAACTTACACACCATGTTTGTTGTACGTTAATTGCATATAAAGTGTATTAGTTGTCAAAATAGTATACCAGTTAGGTGTTTTGTCATTATAGGTTATGACCGTCAAGGTGTTAATATTATTCAAAGGGCGCTTTCCAGCGGGAAAAAATGTAGGCTAAAGTCAACATTTATCTGGTACAGGTGCTTTCCAACAAGCGTGTGTTACGACTCAAGAGCAAAGTTGGTTTGTGTATTGACTCATGGTTGCCAACCTGAAAAAAATGGAAAAAGTAGCTTTGTGTCACTTTGTGTTTTTCCTCGTTGGAAAGTTTCCAATATAAAGTTCTATTAATGTAAAATTTTACACTTTGTCACATCAAGGCGCCACTATCGACCCCAGTACTGTCGTCTATACTTCCTTGATGAAACTTGATCCCCGTCTAGAAAAGATTTCTTGACGTCACAAAAGTGAATTTTAATCATTTTTTTTTCTAAATTTCAGTTTTTATCAGCATATAAAATTACCATGTTGAGAGTCGCGACACTATTCATTTCGGGACTCGGAGACACATTAGTTCCATCGCGAATGATGGACGAATTACATTCCAAGTGTGGTAGCGAATTGAAACATATTGTACATATTGCAAATGGAACGCACAATGAAACATGGACGATGCCCGGTTATTATCGTAATATCGCACTATTTTTACAAAGCAATATCGATAGGAAAAAACAAAATCCATCCAGTGATTCATTAAATTCTAAAACGTGGCAGAATGTTAAAAAAATGTAAACTCTCATTAATATATATCAAATATTTTATTTTCTTCTGTATGTATTTTTTTAAAATGTTTTATTAAATTATTTTATCTTATTTACTCGTTTTTATTTTTTTGTGTTAAGTAATTTAACTCCTTTAGTGATTAAGACAAGTGATATTCGTAATACTCCTTTTTCTTGGTGTCAGAAGACAATTTTTTAATGAACTGTATTCTATAGGGTAACTTCAAAAATGTAAACTTTACCGCATCGATGCAGCATCATGACTTTCTGATGCGTCTAATACTACATGATGCGCTGCTGATGCTCTCTTGAAATTTGATGCACATTAGATGTTGTTGGACGGGATATTGGCATCATTGAGCCTCTGATAATCTAGCATGATAGCCTATAGATAATATAGCAATACAGTCCTTGTATAGGTATATTATCTTTGAATTTCAACTTGAACTTACTTGAAATTGAAAATATTGAAATTATTTGAATAAAAAATATTACATACCTATTTTGAGTGCAAGATGTATTCAAATAGTTTAAACAAAGGTAAATACATGCATCTTTTTCAACAATTTGTTTTTCGGAATTATTCCTGTTGGTGTTAATACCTACATAATATGGCAAGTAGTTATAATTCTACATTTGCATCTTGGACACGCATCACCAAATTTCTTGATGCATTGTTTTGACACATCAAATGCAAAAATGAACTTTTGATTTTTCGTTGTGATGCGTCTGATGCGTTTCTGAACTTTTAACTCTGCCTCATGCAAGCAGTGATGCATTTTTGAAGTTAGCCATATTAATAATATTTTGCTTTAAAACATTACTAATAGATGTCAGCGCCCGACCACTGCAAGCGCTTGTTTCCGCGAATACACCTATTCTTATTTTCTCAAAGTATTGCTCTCAAATAAAAACTGACAATTACAAATTACAGTCATTTATTTAGCTGTTTTTAGCTCAATTTTAGTTTACTCATAGTGATAACAATTTTCTTAAAAAACCTGAAACGTTTTAAAGGAACCACTTTAACTTAATGCAGTTTATTAACCTTTAGAGAAAATTTTTTTGTCTCAAATTCCGGACCTTTTATTGCTAGTGACAATTACAATGGATAAGGTTACAAAAAAAGAAGAAAATCAGAGATACAACATCAAAAAATGACATCCTAGGAATTTGCAAAATAGAAATTATACTAGACAATGTTAATAAAACAATATTATTTACAATTATACCGTACTTCGAAAAGTCTGTCACAGATGGCAGCACTTGTACCAGTGAATATATACATATCATAGAATTTTGAGCCTCCATATTGTAGGACGAGTTAACTCGTCCTAATCATAATAAAGAAGCTTTATAAAATTCCATTTACATACTTGTTTTCCCTGGCTTTATAATACTATTTTTTAATAAATTGTATTATCAGTAAGATATTGCTTTCCAACGTCACCAACAGATGTCAAGTGCTACGCTATTGCAATTGCAAACGTTTGGTACCATGAACGTACTCATATTTATACTTTACCTTGTTTACCCGCTAAATTCAAAGAATTGTTTGTTTGTTTATTTAATGGTTGCTAGGCAATTTTTTCGATGATTCTATAAAATACTGATTTTATAAAATATGGCTAACCTTCGTGAAATTGCCATTGAATTAATAAACAATTCTAATAATGATAAAGATTCTTCCGACAAAGCTGTAATTGTCTTTGGATCATCAGCTTCAGTAATTACAATCTTACAATTTAAACAAAATAAAGTCTGATTATAGCTAGGTTTATTATTAATTTTAGGGAAAATCAACATTGATATCTCGATGGTTGGCCAAGAATATTAGTTATGATCGAAAAGCTCCCGGTTTAGATTATTTCTGGACGCGTAAAGGATACAGTGTTTGCCACGTTTGGGAAATGCCTGAATTAATATCATCAAAATTAGTCGCAGCCATTCTTCAACCAGGACGTGCATTTTCGTCAATATTTCTTGTTATTGTTTTAGATTTATCAAAACCACATTCTATGTCGACCACGATTCAACAAATTTTTGATAGTTTAGACTCTTTTTCGGGTCAATACATTTTAATTGGGAGTAAATATGATATTTTTCAAAATTTAGAATCGGACATGAAGAAGAAAGTGTGCAAATTTCTTCGTGGAATCACTTTACTGAAGGAAGCGTACCTTATATTTTATAGTAATGAAATTCCGGCGTTAGTTAGAAGATTAAAAGATATATTTAATGTTATTGTGTGGAATTCATCCGATGATTTATCGTCGATAAAAGGAATGTTATCGAAAGATTATCATACTCCGTTGTGTATTGTGCCCGGTAGTGATAGTTGGGATGAGTTGGATGGGACAAAATATTCTTTGGAGCAGTTATGTAATATGTATGAGAGACAAATACGCTCAAAATAAAAGAGCGTGAATAATTTGAGAGTTATCAAACAACTATCGGTAAGGGCAATCGATTGCTATAGTCATGAGCTTTATTTATAGCCAGTGTTGGCATTTTTGTTTTTAAGTTATGTGATCAGGCTCGCCAAATTGGAATATTTCGTAATATTTCTTGAAAAATTATGAAACAGGCCAAAAATACAGTTAAAGGAGCAAGAAAAAGAAAAAATTCTTTCAAATGTTTCATTGATAATTATGTCAAGCGTACTATAATTATGTTACAAATGCCAACACTGTTTATAGCTCTTGTATTTTTTTGAACTATGATGAAAATTTATATTTTTTTGAATGGCACTATATATTAAGTTGTAAATGAAACTGATTTATGTATCGATAAAAAACAAAAATAAAAATTTTTTTCTCAAATTTGACTTTTTTAAATGTATTAATTAATAATTTTTTACGGGCTACGTTCAATCGAATACATTTTTAATTATTTTATTCAATAATTATATTTTAAAATACATGTGTTGTGACCACCGACCAATGAACATATTATATAGACTAATTATATAAATGTATAATTGAGGCAGCTAGCTATGACCAGAATACGACTGGATAGTATTCTGTAATATAGTAATCAATGCAATAACTAATTGTATCGTATAGTAACGTTTTCAAATAATTATTGTCAAAATATAACATTGATAATAAAATTTTACTTTTCTGAGAAGAAACCGCAAAATTTTGAAAGAAAGAAAGTGGTATTCGCTTTATTTTCAAAATACGTACGTATACAAATTATGTTCTGCAATAATTATAGTTGCATTTGCTCAAAAATTGACATTATATTATTTCACTAAATCTCATTCGTCTCACCCTGTTACCTGCTTCTAGAAAAATGCCAATAAACTGGCTTTACGCTTTGTCTAGTAGTATAATATAATAGTGTTCATTGGTTTGTGGTTGCGACAAACTTTTATTTTTTGCGTAATACAATCAAATAAGTTTGAAAAGTTAGCGTTTCAAGATTGTTTTTTGATCTGAATTCAACATTTGGTGACGTCGGTGACATTAGTGCGTATTTGAAAAATTCGATTTTTAAAATGCATTTACTCAAAAACGAAATAAAATAAACAATTTAAAAAAACGTAAACATGAAGTTTCACTTCAAAAATTTTAATTTTAATAAAACTGTTAGTTTTTGAAATTTGATAATATTATCGTAAGTGACTTCCGTTGCTACCCATATTTTTTTTTTTTTACTTTTTTTCGATTAGATGAAAATTTTAGGAATAAAACCAATGACGAAAGAATATATTATGTACAGTAGACTCTCTTTAATTCAAACCTGCGATAATTCGAAACTCTCTATAATTGCAAGGTATCACGAGTTCCCTACAAAATCTCTTTATATTTCGAACTAAAACAATACATTTTTATACACTTGGTAATTCGAACGAAAAAATCATTACTACGTAACAAAACGACGCGTTAATTCGAACTCATCGGTGTCAAACACTCGACAATTCAAAGTTGCAGAGTGAAAGAGACAGAAAGATTGCAAGAACATTTTGAGACAAGTTCAAGTTCATTCATCGCAAATGCTTAAAAAATTAAAATTGTTACCTGTAATCCGAACTTCTCTATAATTCGTAATATTTTAAGAATCCCTCGAATTTCGAATTAACGAGAGTCGACTGTATTATAAAAGAATCTGTAACATTGTTTTATTGAAGCAAAAGTTGTGCTAATAATAGACAGTGGCGGCAACAAAATTAAATGTTTATATAAGTATGTAGAAATTAATTTTAACTAAGTTAACTACATTTACTGTTGAATTTACATAAGAAAAGTGATCAATTTATCTTAAGTGAACTTTATCATGCTTTACATCCTTTGCATACTTGATATGTAATATTAAATTATTATTTTACATATAATGTATATACGCAAATATTTTTGCAGAGACGGCTAATACATGTGAAAAAAATCTTATCAGTGAAATGTTATTCCTTCTATTTTTCTAATATGGTTTTTATATCCTATTTGTAGTATTTGTCTCTTTTTAACGTATACGTAATATCTTTCGTACGTTATATAAATCACTGGTTCTTTCATTTCTAATGTCTATGAATAAAACAAATGTCAGCTCTTAGATTACTTACCTGTGATATATCGGGTGAAATTTTTGGGATAAATAAAAGTCATTATTTTAGAAAGGGGTGATTTTAGGACATGTACACCTCCTGAAGTATTTTTACTTCTTTATTGACAACTAGAGATGTCGATTCTCCAAAAAAAAAAGATCGATTTTTGGATCGATTTAAATCGAACTTAAAAAAATCGATCCAAAAAAAAAATCGACTAAAAAAAATCGATTCTGTAAGATCGATCTAAAAAATCGAAATTTTGAAAAATTTTAAAAAAATTAACTGATAGTTTGTTAAGGAATTTAATTGATAGTACATGGAAGGTATACTATGTAAAAACGTTTTATATTATACTTGGAAAGACGATGAGCTAACGTGGATTGGTGAAAGTAGGAAAAAATTGGAGTGATGCAACTGAATATATAGAACGAATATCACGGAATGAACCAAGTTTATTTAAAAATTTCAAACAAACTGACAAAAAATCTTTTCTAAATATGTAAGTCCTTTTGTAGAAGAGGCATCACTTGGAACATGGGTGGTCTGCCTTTCTTTTTGCATTCATGGTCTTCATAGTAGTACACATAGTACATTGGTAGGTAAATATATGTTATATGGTTATAGGGTATACATATTGGCTATTGGCACATTGGATACTACTGGAACTAATTAGGAAAGATAATGCGTATATAGTTATACATACGAGTATAGCCACATGGGGAGTTTTACCCATTGTTATCACAACGGGTAAAAAGTAACAACTAACAATAATATTTTTGGTGTTTCCTTTTAATACATGTTTCTTTGTAGAATTAAAATAAAAATGAAATTATTTTTCAAAAAAATCGGTTGTCGATCTCTTACTTTTAATAATCGATTCAAATGAAAAAAATCGAAAAAAAAAATCGATTTTTTAAGCTTCGATTAATCGATTTAAAATCGGCATCTCTATTGACAACTACTCTACTCTATATTGACATAAAATAGTTGACGTGTTAGAGATTAAGTAATTACTAAATCCAAAAACATCAACCAAAAATTGTCGTAAATTAAAATCGGTTGTTTTAATCAAAATTGTCATAACTGGTTCAAATTTTGACGTTTTGTGTATTAATCACTAAAAATCATTTATCATTTAGAATACTTTAATACGCCAACCATCTTAATAAATAATAAAACAAATTTAGTTAAGAATATAAATTTTAATAATAATTATATACAAATGATACTTTAAATCATTAGTTATACGAAAAAAAAGTAACACAAATAAAGAATGAATTAAATTCTAAGTTTTAAATATGTAATTAAACTTTAATTATTTTTAACCGCCAAAAGATGTTTATGAACGCATTCTTCTTTATTGATTAAATGCGTTGTTTTATTCACCAATTGCATAAGACTCGATAAATGATGCGCCCAGTCATTCAGAATATCATTTGGATCCTGTGATCGTGTGAAGTAGACCACGCCAGCGGGTCGATCAGTTTTCGCATGCACCGAACCGTTCACCACCAACGCCGATAATGCCGTTTCAGCTTCGGCCGGTGATAGATCTAATAATTCGGCCATACGTTTTAACGAAATTCGCGTGTAGTATTGAGCCATAACACGTATATTATGTTCCACAACACGTGTTTGTAACTCCTTCCACAATTGTTCGGCTTTTGGATTGTTCGACGTATCGAATACTTCGTTATAGCGAAATCCGGACGTGTCCACACATAAAGTGTTTTTGTACAGTTTACAGAATCCGGTCCATTTGATTAATTCCGGATTGACGAAGAGACGAAGCAGCTCCTTGAAGATTGGAATGTCGTCCAATTCTTTGCCGGTTAACATTCGATGCATCAAGTCTGATTGTTCGTTATCGTGTGGCGCTAGGATTAAGTACAAAATGGCGTTTCGTAATGCGATTAAGCGATCTTCTTCAGTTTCTTGTGCATTAAGGATAGCTCTGTAAAATAAATTAATATTTTAGTTAAACCAATTTTACAAGAAATTAGCGGTTTAGTGTGTAATGTCATTGACTATAGCGTGAAGATTCGTCAGTTCGAATCCTATCACTACTACTAAAAGTAAATTAACGTCTAGTAAATTCCAATGAGTATATAACGAGAACTGACGTGTATTTATTAGGGATGTTATGGATATCCGTAACCGTAACCGAAACTACCGGGTATCCGAAATAAAATCTATACATATAATAAAACTGTAACAAGATCATTTCTGTACATGGAATATTTTTTGAAAATTGTACTGGTACTGTAAATAGTTATCGATTTAGATACCAAAACAGCGATTTTTAGAATTTTTGTCTGTCTGTCTGTTCACGCATCACGCAAAAACTATTGGATGGATTTTAATGAAGTTTGGTGTGATCATAACTTATTGCCTGGGTCAACATCTAAAATACTTTTTATTCCGGGAAAATTTCTCATTCCCACGAGAAAATGGAAAAACCATTTTGAGCATGTGCATGCATTACACAAAAATTATTATTCTTTGCAAGTTCTGTATAATTATTACACTTACATACTTCTCATTGAGTTTATAACAATGCTTTGCGCGAACGACGTCGCGGGTACGGCTAGTAATTAAATATCCGAAACCGAAACCGTATCCGAAAATAAAAGTTTCGGATTTGTTTTGGATAATAACAGACAACTGCCGTTGGAAAAATAAGTTTTAATCCAAGCAAGTTTTTGCTGCATGTATTTCTTTTGATAGATTTCCGTTGATTCGTGTTTGACGTTCACTTTTTGGAGTAAATTTCCATCTATTTATTAAAAAAATTTTCTTACTAAAATAAACTATCCGTAACCGTAAGCGTATCCGAAACATTATCCGAAATTATTACATATCCGTAACCGAAACCGAAAAAAATGTTTTTAAATATCCGTATCCGAAATTTCATATCCCTATATCCCATAACATCCCTAATATTTATGAAGATTGGGAACACTAGCGCTTCTAATGACAATACTGAGAATCAATTATGCCTAGTGACGTCACATACCGCGAGAAAATTAAATTATAATAATTACAATATTTTAATTTTTTTTTGGTTTAATCGAATTGACAGCATTTACAAAAAATTTATTGGAGTTTAAATTTATATAAACTGTACAAAATAAATATTATTTTAAAATGAATTTTCATTTAACTCTTTAAATGATTAAGACGAGTTACCTCGTCCTGCAATATGGCGGCTCAAAATGCTGTGATATGTATATATTCACTGGTACAAGTGCCGCCATCTATGACAGATTTTTCGAAATACGGTATAATTTTACGTAATGTTCAATTTTACCAACATAGTTTATTATAATTTATATTTTACAAATTCCATCAGAACCATTGAGGAGAGAATCGACTAGAGAATATGCTGTGTATTACAAACACATTAAGAAATTGAAGCAAAAAAATTGACTGAGGTTATTACTTTAATGGCGGTCGAACCATTAATTTAATGGTTTATCTAATATTTATAAACAAGTCTCCGTGGTTACAAGTTGGGTTTAGTAAAATGGAGTCATGCTTTAAAATTTAATGCCAGTGATATCTCTGCAAAAGATGGATGGTGTAATGGATAGCACACCTGGCTAGTTACCAGGAGATCCTGGGTTCGATTCCCGGCCGATCCGGATAATTTTTTCAATCACTTTGTGATTTTTAATTTATATTTTCTTAATATTTAAGAAAAATATGCTTGGGACAGTTTTGCATGAAAATTGTCCAAGTTGTAGAGAAATGGCCATTTATTATAATAGGTGTAAAAAAATTATTATTATTTACTTTTTACTTATAATTCATCCAACTAATTTTAAACATTTTTTAAATTTTGTCAATTCGTCTATTCCTTATTAACCGGAAAACATAAACCTAGGCTTAAATTTTAAAGTTCTCACCTGTAATGTTTACAAGCGGCTAGATGAGCACCTTCATGCTGATCCAATTCCAACATTAACTTATAATATTTTAATTTTAAATCTTTTGTACCGTCTTCATCGAAGAATTTCGCATTAATTTTTTTGGAAATAATCTGCGTACGAATATAATCTTTATTCAGAAGGCACAATCGCATCTGTTCCAGAATCATTTCAACTTTTTCCCGTTTATCCATCGATCCGTACGTTTCCACTTGTAATTCTAAAATGGTTTCAGCGGCGCCCGAAATATCCCCGGTACTTTCTTTATATTTGGCTAAGGCTAACGTTAATCGGGCTCGTTCAACTTCCACATAAATTTTACCCTCTGTCACTTGACGTAGCGTTTCGATCACTTTTAAATATGTGGCAACGTCTGGCATCACGTTGCGGTTCTTATCGTGTTCGTGGACGTAGCTACAACACTCCTGTACCATTTTGGCGATGGCCTGCTTTAGCTGCGATCGACGTTTACTTAACATTATCACATGTTCACACAGCGCGTTCCAATCGTTCGCTTCCTTGCACAGTTGGACAATGGTCACAAGGACACGTGCAGTTGATGTGGCATCGGCCCCCGTTCTCGTCTGTTTCTCTAACGCGAGTAAAGCCTCTAAAGCACCACGTAAATCACCGTTGGCCGCGAGTTTTTTACATTCGGGGATTTTCTCGTCGCACGTCGAACTGTAATCCACTTCCATTTTTACAATTCGACCGGTATCGGTGGCGATATTGTCTGTTTCAGCCATTGTTTGGTTAACTCTGTAAAAAAAAAGTTGATAAAATTATATAAATATTGTGAATAAATTTCAAATTATATACGAAAACAATTAAAAATATTTAAATTAGTGAAAATAAACAATGTACCTTGTCAAAGTAATAATAAATATTAGAAAACGATTTGTATTTATTGATGACTAAACTTAAATTGCTTTAAATGACAGTTTTAACCTATTTTATCTATGATTCAGGTTGGTGTACATTTGCTGTATCATCTTCATAGATTTTATATTTCATCAACGACACAGAATATAGAACCTGCACTACTATCTTTATCGTGTAATCTGCAGTGTGCAGTTCTGAGCAAGTTAGGCTACTTAGTAGTATGATTTCCGATCTCGATTCGATTTAATCGAAAATTGATTTTTGGAGAGCCAATCTTCGATTTTTTTTATCGATTCTTTGGAGATCAAATCGATACACAGATCGTGAAAAATTTACGGGATCGGAGATCGATTTTTTCGAATTTAAATTAGAATATTTTCAGTAAAAATATGATATTTTTTCAAAATTATTGTAGAATATATTTTAACTATTTATGTTGTCAAATAATTTTACCACTTTTATGATTCATTTATGGAAAATTGAGTCAAATTTTGAATTCATGTGACACTTTTAGCGCAAACTGGAAACCATTTTATTCATATTAAATTCAGCAGTTCATCTTCAAAGCAAATTAAAAATTTTTTTGAAACTGATTTGTAATGGCCCAATAAGAAAGTTCATTAAAACTTTCATTTTCTGTAAGTACAAAAATTGA